>JAMXBD010000248.1:0-1321969 GCA_024138025.1 Combretum micranthum | reverse complement strand
CAGTTTTTTAATTTTCAGCATACTATGCAATAATCACATGATTACACAAATATATATAGTTATCATAACCATATATAGAACAGAATTACCCTTCGTATCAAAGGTTAGGAAATGGTTGATGTAACCCTAATTTTTAAGGTAAATTTGAGCTTAAACCCTAAAACGAAAAGTCAACGGAGAAATCCTAAGTTAGACAAATCCCTAGGAAACCCTAGCAGTTTAGATTCGCTAACCCGTGTCTTAAACCAAGAAGTCGAATTAGTGAAGAGTGTAGTTTGGTTGTAAAATATTAGGTGCTAAAAAGATTAGATTAGCAAATTTTCTACCTATTTCAAACCCGATCAGATACAGACTTCGAAAAGTGTGTCTAAGGCTCGAGATATTAAAAATATGTTATTAGCACCGTTAGACTCGTAATTTCATAAGATTTCCAAATATATTAGCTATAGAATTTTTAGGGTTATAAAAGTTGCAGTTATAACCTTTTATTGTATTTTCATTACTACGTACTTTAATTGTTAATATACTTCTTGATTTATAATCAACTATTCATCAAGTATAACCATCGATACTCTACTTCCTACATCCTTACAACCTATCTCTTACATCCTATTTCTTACAATTTACTTTTCTAATACAATTTTATTACTTAAATTACTTAATTTAATTTTGAAACTTACACAACACAACACAACACAGTTCTCTCTCTCTCTCTCTCTCTCTCTCTCTCTCGCTATGGAACCGGCGCCACCCTCTCTCTCTATTCTCTCTCAATTTAATTTAATTATTTCTTTTTTTATTACACAAACCCTAATTTCATTCCTTATATATACTTCTTTATATTTTTTACTTTTCACTAAATCAAACTCTTGCAAAGTTCTTTTTTTTCTTTCCTCTCTCTCCCTCATTGTCATGACCCTCCTCTCTCAATACACACACACACACTTTTGTTTTTCTTTTAAGTTTCTTACTTCACGCATCTAATAGGTAATAGATCTACACTTTACCATCTTGAAAACATGTAATTGCATGATCATTTATGTGTGATTTCACTCAAAATCCCCATGAGCTTTAAGCTAAGGATGTGAAAGCACTTGAACATGAGATCATTGCCATCACAATGTATCAATCTTTTTGTTTAAGTTATTTTGCTATTACTTTATTTACTAATTTATGTTGTTATTATTAATGTTTTGTGCATATTTATCATTTAATCATATCCACATAATGATCATACTGTTCATGCATTTGTGACTAGTATAATAAACTAGATCTAGTTGTTTTGAATTCATAAATGTCTAAGGTTTTGTTTTATGTATATAAAGGACTTGTAGTAGTATGATGATAGTAGGAAAATGTTAGAAATCTCAAGATCTACTTTAGTTTCAATAAAAATGATTTTTGAAAATTCAGATAAAAAGAACCATATTTAGAAAAGCCATTGTTCAACTTCAAAATGTGTATTTTACATTTAAAATGAAAGGCTTAGGGAATATATATCATAAATGAGTGATCTTGATGAGTAAAGATTAGATCTACTAAGGAATATTTTAAAACAAGGAAAAATTTACAAAAGTTATGTTTCAGTCCCAATAACAAGCTTTAAATTCGTAATAAGGAAAGCTTGAAGTGTAAACACCTATTTTTCAAACCCAAGAAAAGATTTTTATTAAAGAAATGAAAGCCTTAAGGAGTAGGTTTGACTAGAAAATAGTTTTTGAAAGATTAAATGAGTTTTATAAAAAAAACAATCTCAAATGGAAATTTCAAAATTCGGATTTGAAAATGACTACTATTTAAACACCTATTTCCAAATGCCAAAATGATGATTTTTATAGAAAAATAGAAGTCCTAGGGGATACATGTAATAAAGACCTAATTTTGACAAGAATAAAGAAGTTTATTAAATTATAATCCTAAAACAAGGAAAGTTTTCATAGAATAGATTAAGTAATGTTTTCATTCCTTAAAAATTTTGTAAAATTCGTAATTGGGTAGACCACCTATTTAAACATCTATCTTCTAACCCCAAAATGAAGGTTTTTATTAAAATAATAAGGTGCTGCGTATATAGATCATCAAGGTTGGAATTTGATAAAAGTAAGTGTGATTTAGAAAGAAAGAAAACTAGTTTTCTTAAGTCGAGTAATTTCCAAAAGTTTTGCAAAGCAAAAGTTTTCTAAAAGAATTTTTGATATCATATATCATTGAGAATATACATATAGATAGCTCATCTCATGACATTCATGATAATAACTTGTAGGTAATGCATATACATATAATGCTCTTGGTAGAAACAAAGTTAGAAAAATAGTGTCTTATATATCCTATTAGGCATCATCTAAGTACATGAGGAATTAGATTTACCAACACCCATGAATCATGCATGATAATGAGTTATATATGTATATAATAGAGCCTTACAAGATAAAATGATAGCTAAGTATATCAAAGCTCTGGATTGATGCTTGGTTTGAAATTAGGAGTTGAATTGTAGGATGGGAATTTTATCACGCCCCAGAGGGTACTCTAAACGTGGCAGTCCGCGTATATAATTTAAAGCTAATGAATGACAACCTTAGTCATGCAGGAGCTTCGATATCACATGCAAGGCGTGCTTCTAAGATAGTAAGAGACTCACAAGGGTATTACATTTAAGTAGATAATAAAAGCAAGCAAAACTTATACATAAACATGAAACTTCATTTAAATAATAATTTCTTACATCATCTTAGGGACATTCCCCGTCTTTAAAAGTCTATCAACAAGATAATAGGACTATAACACAAGCCTACAATAGAGATTTTCCTTAGAAGCCTATTCAAACTTAAATACATATAGCTTCCCAAAACTCCTAGTAGCTTAAACTTTACCTGGCATACGGGGCTCCTTGGGGCCAACCAAAGGTAATCATACTGTAACAAAAAGCTATAAGGGTATAAGCAAATCTAGCTTAGTGAGATAATTCCATCTACAAGACATTTCCATAATTCAAACAAGTATTTAAACAATCATATGAGAATGCACCAAACATATGAACAAACAAAATACACATGATTAACAGAAATCAAGTGTAGCATGGATTTTACGCCCTCATGTCGAGGGTTGGGAGGTTACAGGCCCGTACGACCATCAAAATTTGCAGATTTGCCGGCTCCTGCTCGCTCTGCAGACTTCTTAGCTCCTATTAGCCATGTAGACTTTCCGATCCTACTAGCCACCACTACCATTTTCTCGTTTCCCCACACGAAGAATAGTAGTGAAATAAATGTGACTCACAATTATGATATGCATGAATTGCATTCAGTATATATTTAACCAAATAATGTTGAATTCAGGTTAAAGGCGATCAACCACAATTTTCATCATATCAATACAAGAATCACACTTCATTTAATCATATCATCTTTCAATATTCTTAACTTACATTCAACCAATCATAAATTCAAGTTACATAACAATCGTTCATTTATCTTTTCCTTAATTTCTAGTGCCACTATTTACAAGCACAAACAAGGAAATGTAACTTAGTAAAGGATTAACCCACTGCATGTCGGTAGATCCTAATCGAAGTAATATTCCGGGAAAGAGATCTCGGGTCCTTCTCCACCTAAACAATATGAAATACTCAAAATGAGTCTTTCATGAAATTTCTATTTTTGAAGATTCTAAATCTTTCTCAAAATCGCGGTAAAATCGTATGAAAGGAAATTCCAACTTAAAATGGCCATAATTTGCTCATTTTAACTCGGAATTTTGCATATAATATATTGTTTTCTACCTACTCGAAAAGATCTATCTATTTCTAAACTTATTTTCATCAAACTAAGTCGTTTGGACTCCGAAAAAGTGGCGGACAGATTCACCACGAATTTTTATAAAGTTGTTTTCTTTCTTTTATTCAAAGCTCATTTTGAAGAGATAGATATTATAACAATTTGTAAAACCTTTGAAATGTATAACATACATTTATTGACTCATATCAAATGTATGAAGTTAATGAAGTTGTCTCAATAAAAGGTAGTCTTTTAAATATTTTGGAAAGTGAGAGCTTTTGAAATTCCTTTTTATTTTGCTTTGAAAATATTAAGTTATTTTTAAATGAGTATTTTATTTTCCTAAATTTAATTTCCATAATCTCTTAAATTCATAAGGATGATTTTATTTTCTAAGCTTGTTTCAACTTTTCTTTTGGAAAGTAATAACAATTCTATGTTTAGAGAAAATAACTCTTTGTTTCTTGAGATCATTCCTTTTGATGAAAAGAATTTCTAATATTGATGAAAAGAATATTTTTACTATTCTGAGCCTCCGAGACACGTTTTTCAAGAATGTGTACCGATGGGGTTGAAACGAGTTACAGTTTTACTAAACTGATCTTTTTAAGCTTCATTGGATAATTACGAACTATTCTATCGCCTAACTCTTTCTTACTCTCTTAGGGTTTCTTAAATAGGAATGTCAGACTTAAGTGGTTAGGTAGACTAGGGTTTTTTGACTTTAGAAATCTGTTGACTTCTAATTAGGGTTTAAGCTTTAATTTGATCAAAACTTCGGGGGTTAACCTACCCCCTTAAAGAAATTTTGTCTCAACTTGAAGTTCATACCTGATTCTTTAAACAAACTCAGATATTTCAGGCGTATGTCGCTTTCAGCTCCCAGGTTGCTTCCTCATGCGAGTGGTTTCTCCATAGAACCTTTACATATTTGATCTCCTTATTCGTAGCTTCTACACCTTGTGATCTAAGATCTGAATCGGGTGCTCCTCGTATGTGAGATTTTCTTTCAACCGAACTAGTTCATTCTGCAATCCTAGTGGATCTAGTACATGTTTCCATAAAACTGATACGTGAAACATTGTGAATTCCAGATAGGTTAGGAGGGAGTACCAGACGATAAGCAAGATCTCCTACTTTCTCGAGCACTTCAAAAGGTCCAATATATCGTAGGCTCAATTTCCTTGTGCCCGGACACGGTGAATTACTCTTGAAGGGTTTACTTTCAAGTACAATGGTCTCCAACTTCAAATTCGAGCACACGTCTCTTCATATCTGCCCAGCTCTTTTGTCTATCTTATGCTTCCTTCATCTTTTGTTGGATGATCTGCACCTTGTCGGCCGCATCTTGTACCAAGTTAGGTCCTATGCTCAACTTTTCTACATCGTCCCAGAATAAAGGTGATCGACACCTCCTTCCATACAACGCTTCATAAGGTGGCATTTGGTCATGGAATGGTAGCTGTTGTTGTAGGCACACTCTACCAAAGGTAGGTGTGCGTCTCAACTTCTTTAAACTCACCACAAGCTTGCAACATATCTTCCAAAGTTTGTATCGTCCTCTCCGATTGCCCATCTGTTTGAGGGTGATAAGCAGTACTGAAGTGTATCTTCGTTCCCATACATCTTTGTAAGCTCGTCCAAAATTTAGACACAAACCTTGGGTCTCGGTCGGAGACTATTCCAGCGGGCACTCCATGCAATCGTACTATTTCTCTTATGTATATTCTTGCCAACTTATCCATGGAGTAGTCATGTTGATTGGGAGGAAGTGTGCTATCTTTGTCAATCGATCCACTATGACCCAAATAGCATCATACCCTGCAGAAGTTCTTGACAATCCGCACACAAAATCCATTGTGATTTGATCCTATTTCCATTCGGCTATTGGTAGGGGTTTCAAAAGTCCTCCAGGTCTTTGGTGCTCCACTTTCACTTGTTAGCATGTGGGATACACTTAGCACAAAATTTGTCATGTCTCTCTTCATACCGTTCCACCAATAGTGGCTCTTCAGTTCCTGATACATTTTGTTCTCCTGGATGCATGGTGTATCCTAATGATGTGCTTCATTCATGATTTTCTTCCTCATATCCTCATCATCTGGGACACATAACCTTCCTTTTCATTCTTACCACTTCTTCCTCATCTATGGTAAAGTCGTGTATTTTTCCTTCTTGTACCTCCCCTTAATTTTCTGGATTGTCTCGTCATATCATTGGGCCTCCTTGATTCTTTCCAATAAGGTGGGTTCCATGACTAGGCTGGCGATTTCTACTTCCACACTTTGCCCTATGAATTCGATACTCATTCTTTCAAATTCCTTTATTAGCTCCTTCTTATTAGTGAGCAAAGAAGCTACTTCTCCATAATTCTTTCTACTCAGGGCATCTACAACTGCGCTTTACTTCCTGGACAGTAATTTTTCCAAGGTCATAATCTTTGATGAGTTCTAACCATCTCTGTTGCCACATATTCAACTCCTTCTGTGTGAATAGATACTTGAGGCTCTTATGGTCCGTGTAGATTTCACACCTTTGCCTATACAGGTAATGTCTCCATAACTTAAGCGCAAACATAACGGTAGCTAACCTAGATCATGAGTAGGGTAATTCTGCTCATGAGGCCTAAGTTGTCGCAATGCATAAGCGATCACTTTTCCATTTTGCATCAATACGCATCCAAGACCATTTCTAGAGGCATCACTGTGTACGTATAAGGCTTCTCGGGATCTGGTAGAATCAAGATTGGGGCAGATACAAGCCTTTCTTTAATTTTGGAAACCTTATTCTCTCTTATCGTCCAAATGAACTTCTCATCCTTTTGAGTTAACTGTGTGAGGGGTTTGGCGATGGCAGAAAAATTCTTTACAATTTTCTATAATATCCAGCCAATCCAAGAAAACTTCTCACTTCAGTCACAGTCTTAGGTTGCTTCCAATCCATACTGCCTTGATCTTCTCAGGGTCCATCGATATTCCTTCTCCATATGACATGTCCTAGGAAGGATATCCTATCCAACCAAAGTCACACTTAGACAGCTTGGCGTACAACTTATGCTCACGCAAGGTCTGTAATGCCATTCTTAAGTGTTCCTCATGTTGCTCTCATGTCTTAGAGTAGATCAGAATATCGTCAATGAAAACTATTATGCACTTATCCAATAGGGGTTTATATACTCGATTCATGAGATCCATGAAAGCTGCTGGTGCGTTGGTTAAACCAAAAGGCATTACCAGAAACTCGTAATGTCCGCAGCGAGTTCTGAAAGTCGTCTTGGGTACATCCTCAGGTTTAATCCTCAATTGGTGATATCCTGATTGTAGATCAATCCTTGAAAAGACACTAGCTCCTTGAAGCTGATCAAAAAGACCATCTATCCTTGAGAGTGGATACTTGCTCTTGATGGTGACTTTATTGAGCTCTCGATAATCGATGCATAAGTGCATAGAACCATCCTTCTTCTTCACGAACAACACTGGTGCTCCCCAGGGCGATACACTTAGTCGTATGAACCCTTGATCTAACAAGTCTTGCAACTGAGTCTTTAGCTCCTTAAGCTCTACTGGTGCCATCCGTAGGGTGCCTTTGATATTGGCTCTGTGTTTACCAATAGGTCAATTTCGAAATCGATTTCCCTCTTGGGTGGTAATCCAGGCAATCCATCAGGAAACACATCTGGAAATTCCTTAACCACGTGTATATTCCAACTTAGGTTTCTCCTTTTCTTCTTCGTCCATGTTACTTAAGTTGATCTCTTCATCATCCATTAACTCAAATGAGTTCAACTTCACCGTGGCTTCTCCCCTGAAACTATTTCACATCCATCTTGATCCTTAAACTTCACCTCTTTACGTCTACAATCCACTAGAGCTTTAACAGATGTCAACCAACTCATTCCTAAGATTACTTCATACTTGCTCATTTCCAAGATTATCAGGTCACACTTAGAGTAGCTTCCTTGTATCTCCATGGGACAATCTTTAAGCACTTCCTTAGTTGTTACTATGCTTCCGGGGGGTCTTAACTCAAAACCAGTAGCGATAGTATCTATGGGTAAACCAGTTTGTTTAGCCAGGCTAACTGATAAAGGAATGCATAGCTCTCATGTCGAACAAAGCATAAGCGGTTTGACTAGCTATGTGTATGTGATCTGCACTCGAATTTTATACTAATCACGAAATTGGTATACTTAAGCTAATTGCGGGCATAAAACCTTATTCTTCTAGCATAAGAATTGAATGCAGAATACTTAATAACTTTCATCAATGGTAGAGGAGTTTTGATTCTAACCTGTCACCAGTCCAAAATCTGGGCCACAATCTCTATCCATGGCTGCTAACTCTGCTCCTTCCTCATCCGACTCTTCACACACCCACTGTCCTTCCAAGTTGTATATTCTCATTCCGTGGACAGCTGCTCCAGAACGGCTCGAGTTGCTCCCTCCACTTCCATTCTTCACCGATGCAGCTCCTCCCATTGAACCAAACGGTCTAGCTGGGGCATTCTTTCTCTGTGGGCATTCATTGGCGAAGTGCCCAGTTTGCTTACATACAAAGCAAACGGTGGAAGCCTTCTTCGGGCAATCACCAATCTTGTGGCTAGGGTCTCCACAAAAATAGCATTTGTGTTGAAGCAAGGGACACCTCTTCGGATAATGTTCCTCCTTACATTTCCAGCATGTCACTTTGACCTTGGATGCTCCTTGTTACCACTAGCACTTCCTCTGTAACTGTTGAAGGGTTTAAACTTCTTGCTCTGGAAGCTGGGGTAACTATCTTGAGCCCTTTTTCCAACACAAAGGTTCGCTTCTTAGGTACTTTACTTTTCCTCTTCTTGGATCATTCTATAATGCGAGCCCTTTCAACCAACTCACGGAGGGTCTTTAGATCCAACTCCTCCAGACACATCCACAAGTCTTCGTCCAGGCCACTCAGGAAGACTTGCCTCTTCAATTCTTCACTGTGCCTAAAGGATTCCGATGCATACTGGAGTAGACGACTAAACTCTGTCTCGTATTGTTCCACTGTCCTTCCTTTCTGAGATATGTGAAGGAAATCTCCACTGTATTGTACCCTCAAACTTCCAGGAAAGTAATTTTCCAAGAACTCTCTTCGGAAGGTTGCCCAGGTCACCAGTGGCAGCAATTCTCTACTTTTATATTCCCACCACACTCTGGTGTTGAATCTTAACATATATGTGTCATAATCCAAGCGAAGATGATAGGGTACTTCATATGCAGCAAACGATCTTTCAATATGTGCTAGCCAATCCTCCACTTCATCTGGCTTTCCGAAACTCCCATCAAAGTATCTATTGCTTTTGATGAAGTCTAGTAGGGAACTTCGGTAAGGTCGAGGCGGCGGTGGTTCTGGCAAAGGAACAGTTTGAGACTCAGCTTCTGGTGGTGCAAGTACCTCAACTGTCGCTTCAGGTGCATTGGTAGCCAGAGGTGACATGTTCTGCGCATACTGCATAAAGTGGTTGAACAGACCAGCTAGTTGGTTGATTGCAGCCCAAACATTGCCTTGTTGGTTTTGTGGGGGATTTGGTGGTGCTGCTTGCTGACCTAGTGGTGGGTTTTTTGGTTCAGCTGGAACACTATTGGAGGCACGGTGTTCACGTCTCTTACCTCTCTTACCTCGTCTGTTAATTATTCTAGTTTTAGACTTCTTAAATCTTTAGAAAGAGATCGGAAATATCGTATTTTACATAGAAATTATTCAAGGCAATCAAATCCAAAAACTATTAAATCAAACATAGAGTACCTTGCATTAAAACAAAAGAGGGTGATAACCCTTACATATTTTGAGAAGGTTAGAACCATTCCCAACAAAAGATAATTGTTCAAAATAGGAAATTCCTAAAACACAACATTAAAAGTAAGAACATTCATGCACTACAACAAAGATATGCCTATTCGGCTCCTAGGAAAAGGCTTGTTAGACTTGTCGAATTGTGCTCATTTTCTTCACTTCCTCCTTCCTTACTCTTCTCTTCCTCACAATGATGGTGCTGGGTTCATGCTTCGGCTAGTGGAACCTTTTTGCTTTTTGACAAACTGTCGCAGATACTGACTCATAGACATCCTTTTTTCTCTGTACCTTAAGGTGATTTCTACTTGAGACAGCCATACTTCTTCATGCATGGAAATCCTTTCTCCTTGAGTGGTGTCGTTTGTTGTCTCATGTCCTTCTTGGTTTCCTCCTTCAGGTGCTACTGCTATCGTAGGGGTTTGAGACCTGCTTCTCAGAAATCCACTTGGGTCGAAAGCACTCCTCCATTGCTGGTTATCTCTCCTTCCTTCTTCCTCTGAGTCAGAGATCATCACCGAGTTGTTTCTTGCAACTGTCTCCATGGAAACATCCTGGCTCAACCTTCACCTCAGGTTCTGGGTTTTCGTTGGGGTTTTCTTCAGGATCACCCTCCATGTCTCCATTTCCTTCATTCCTTTGGGCATCTTCCATGATGAAATCCTCGTCGAGGATTACTTCCAACTGCATTCCGATGGATTTTGGTTGAGTGCTACATTCCGGTGGCATGGGGACAATATGTCTGTAGGCGGCATACCAATAGAACCGTTCTTCTGCATCCGCCTTTAACCAGTCATTGTGGTCTGCCAGCTCATCATGTGCATAGATATAAAGGGGTCCTAGCTTGTTTTAGGTTCGAAAGTCTGGGTCCTGTCGAGTTCCTTCCGCCTTTAAGATGAAGGTCATCTCTTGCAGCATGGTTTCTCTATACATAAAAACCATCATCCTTCCACCACGTAGATCACTTCCACATCACTTCACCTTTGTCTGCTTACGACATCGAACTTAGTTGGCAAGTTTCTCCATAAAGAATGTTTCAAACCTTTCCTCCATAACTTAAACATTTCTTGGGCGGTTCGGGTTCTTCCAACTAACTCAAATTCTTCATATAGGACTCTCAACCTAAGACGGTAGTTCACAAAGGTCTTATCTGGGTCTTTAAGGAAATTTCGGGACTTTTCCTTAACTTCGGGGAAGGTTAGCTATCAAATAGAACAAGAAGATGATCAGATCTTAAGCTTAAGTTCTAATTTCTTACTATCTAACCTAAAGTCTACTTCTACTATCTTTCATCTAAAACTTGCGCTCTGATACCAACTTAAACTGTCACGCCCCAGAGGGTATCCTAAACGTGGCAGTCCGCCGCATATAATATTAAAGCTAATGAATGACAACCTTAGTCATGCAAGAGCTTCGATATCACATGCAATGCGTGCTTCCAAGATAGTAGGAGACTCACAGGGGTATTACGCTTAAGTAGATAATAAAAGCAAGTAAGAACTTATATAGATAAACATGAAACATTCATTTAAATAATAATTCCTTACATCATCTTAGGAGCATTCCCCTCTTTAAAAGTTTATCAACAAGATAATAGCAACTATAACACAAGCCTACTATAGAGATTTTCCTTAGAAGCCTATGTTCAAACTTAAATACATATAGCTTCTCCCAAAAACTCCTAATAGCTTAAACTCGTACCTGGCATACGGGGCTCCTTGGGGCCAACCAAAGATAATCATACTGTAACAAAAAGCTATAAGAGTATAAGCAAATCTAGCTTAGTGAGATAATTCCATCTACCAGATATTTCCATAATTCAAACAACTATTTAAACAATCATATGAGAATGCACCAAACATATGAACAAACAAAATACACATGATTAACCAGAAATCAAGTGTAACATGGATTTTACGCCCTCCATGTCGAGGGATAGGAGGTTACAGGCCCATACGACCATCAAAATTTGTAGATTTACCGACTCATGCTCACCTTATACTTCTTGGCTCCTACTAGCCCATGTAGACTTTCCCTCCTACTAGCCACCACTACCATTTCCTCGTTTCCCCACACGAAGAATAGTAGTGAAATAAATGTGACTCACAATTATGATATGCATGAATTGTATTCATATATATTTAACCAAATAATGTTGAATTCAGTTAAAGGCGATCAACCACAATTTTCATCATATCAATACAAGAATCATACTTCATTTAATCAATCATTCTTTCGATATTCTTAACTTACATTCATTCAACCAATCATAATTCAAGTTACATAACAATTTCATTTATCTTTTCCTTAATTTAGTGCCACTATTACAAGCACAAACAAGGAAATGTAACTTAGTAAAGGATTAACTCACTCTCATGTCGTAGATCCTAATCGAAGTAATCTTCCGGAAAGAGATCTCGGGTCCTTCTCCACCTAAACAAGATGAAATACCAAAATGAGTCTTTCATGAAATTCTATTTTGAAGATTCTAAATCTTTCTCAAAATCGCGGTAAAATCGTATGAAAGGAAATTCCAACTTAAAATGGCCATAATTTGCTCATTTTAACTCGGAATTTTGCATATAATATATTGTTTTCTACCTACTCGAAATGATCTATCTATTTCTAAACTTATTTTCATCAAACTAAGTCGTTTGGACTCCGAAAAAGTGGCGGACAGATTCACCACGAATTTTGATAAAGTTGTTTTCTTTCTTTTATTCAAAGCTCATTTTGGAGAGATAGATATTATAACAATTTGTAAAACCTTTGAAATGTATATACATACATTTATTGACTCATATCAAATGTATGAAGTTTAATGAAGTTGTCTCAAATAAAAAGTAAAGTCTTTTAAATATTTTTGGAAAGTGAGAGCTTTTGAAATATTCCTTTTTATTTTGCTTTGAAAATATCTTAAGTTAATTCAAATGCGTATTTTCTTTCCTAAATTTAATTTCCGTAATCTTTTAAATTCCTAAGGAATGATTTTATTTTCTAAATTAGTTTCCAATTTTCTTTTGAAAGTAATAACAATTCTATGTTTAGAGAAAATAACCTTTTTTCTTGAGATCATTCCATTTTGATGAAAAGAATTTCTATACTTGATAAAAAGTGAAGTTTTAGTAAAACTTTTGTTTATTTCAAAAAGTTCTTTTCTATGTATGTTTATGAGCTCCTCTAGATTTCTTAGAAAAGTTTGTTTAAGAAAAATTACTTCTTATTTCTAGAAAAGAATCTTTATTTTCAAGAAAACATTTCCTCATTTATTTTGTTGAGAAAAAAATCATTATGTTCATGCATCAATATGAACATAAAGTTATGTAAACATAAAGAAACATAATAACTTGAAAGAATAAGCTAATAAGGAAATAAATCAAGTATTGGAACCTTAGCTTCATCAAGGTATCCCGGGACTAAGAAAATACTGGTCCCAAAAAGAAAAGAAAATATTTTGACTTGATGAGGACAAGTCTAAGACTAGAAAGACTAGTCTTAAAAGCAATACGAAAGTAAATAAATTGCAAGGAAGTAAATAAATTGCAAGGAAAGTAAATAAATTGCAAAACAATTGAGCTTATATGCCCTAAAAGATATATATAGCTATATAGATATATTAGATATAAAAGCAACATAAAGGAATTAGATGATAAACAAAAACAAAGTATGAACCTATTATTGCTTTCTTTAACCTTAATGGTTTAGAAAACACACACTAAGCTCATACTAAGTAGATGAACATAAAGAAGACTTGAAGAAAAATTACCTAAAAGAACTAAACTAGAGAGAACTTCTTCGAAGAGGTTTCTTGTAGAAATTTGAGAGAGTAACTTTAGTGTAGAAAGGTGTGAAAGAAGTGGAAGTAAGAGGGGGTATTTATAGGAAAATGTGGGAGATAATTTGTGTTAATTAAATAAATAAAAATGAAACAAATTGGAGATGAAAGAGAGAGGGGCCGACACTAATTTGAGGGAGAGAGGGAGTGAAAATTTATTTTTTTGTATTTTTGTTAATTAAAAGTAAGATATGAAAGATGTGAAGTTGTATTGGAAAAGAAAATGTGTAAGAAATAGAGGTATGGGTTGTAAGAGTAGGTTGTAAGAAAATAGAGATAGATAAATAGTGTAGAATATAGTAAAAAGTGTAATGTAAAGTAGACATGACAATCTAAGTACCGGTAATAAGAAAATACGCGTATAAATGTGATATCTGATATTTTTAGCTACCGAAAAATTATGAAATTGATATTTTTGAAAATCTTATATTTTTACGAGTCTAACGGTATATTCGGAATATTTTTACTATTCCAAGCCCCGAGACATGTTTTTCAAGAACTGTGTCCGATCGGTTCAAAACGAGTTACGGTTTTACTAAACTGATCTTTTTAAGCTTCCTTGGATAATTGTGAACTATTCTATCACCTAAACTCTTTCTTACTCTCTTAGGGTTTCTTAAACAGGAATGTCGGACTTAAGCGGCTACGGTAGACTAGGGTTTTGTTGACTTTAGAATTCCGGTTGACTTCTAATTAGGATTTAAGCTTTAATTTGATCACAAAACTTCGGGGGTTTACAAATTTTGTATAGCATTCTATACCCTACTGTTTATGGACCAAACGACCTTGTTCGTTGGAAATAACTCTAGAAATAGATAGTTTTTGTCAAGTAGGTAGAAATCGTATATAATATGCGAAATTCTGAGTTAAAATGACCAAGTTATGGCCGTTTTAAGTTGGAATTTACTCTTAGACGAACTTGTTAGAATAGAATTTATAAGTTCATTCAAACTTCATAGAAATACTCATTGGAGTTATTTCTTTTGATCAGGAGACTTGGGAGACGGACTAAACCTTCTCGAGGACTATTACGATTAAATGGATTTTCGGGTCATGGCAAAGTGAGTTCATTATCTTCAAGTTATATGCTTATGAATCTGCTTGTAATGATAGTGGCATTAGCTTTAGGGTAAGATAAAATTGGAATGTGCATGCAAATTCAAATTTTTTGAATCGATGATAAGAATATCAAAATGGAATTGTTGTAAACATTATATGATTTAGTATAGAATTGAAGTGTTTGTAATATCTGTGATCACCCATAAATCGTTAATTAATATGCATAATAGCTGGCAACGAGGGGCCTGTAAACTCGAATGTTGGCGTAATGGTCGAATTGAAATGGTAGTGGTGTAGGCACTTGTATCAACTACAAAATTGTGTGTGGGTGGCACTTGTATCAACCACAATGTAAATGAGAAAAATTGAAATCTATGATCGTATGGGCCCGAAACACCTAACCCCGAATGAAGGGCATAAATCCATTTAACATAAAACTTCCGGAAAGTCTTATGTATTGTATGCTTACGTGCTTGTGCATTTATATATTGTTAATATAACTTGCCTGTTATATATTGCTTATTGAGTATTTAATTTTGCAAGTGAAACTCACTAAGCTTGAAAGCTTATACCCCTATAGTTTCCTGTTGCAGTATGATTATTTATGGCTATCTCCAAGAGACCACTTTTCTCAGGTACAACTTTTGGAATTTAAGGAACTTTTTGAAGAAGTCGGGACCTAGATGTTAGGCATAACTTCTAGTTGAATCTACTTAATGATATATATATATATATATATATGTTGATGTAAAGACTTTTGTGGACCTAAGGACTCTTAATATTTTGATGGGGGTATGCCCCTAGATCATGTAATAGATTTATCTGGTTATAACTGTTATGATTTACATTCTTATTGCTATGTATGTCTTCTTAAGCTATTTCGATTCAAAGTATGGTTCCTATATTTGAACATGAGTCTTACACCCGATGTTTAAGCTCATGAAATGACTAAGGTTGTCATACTTGAGTTTAGATATCGTGTAATATACAAAAATAAATATGAAAATATAATGAATTATGAATCATGAATAATGAGATAATATAGGATGAGTTTAATGTCAAAACAAGTAAATTGTAAAGGTTTAAGTTTTGTTGTAGAACAAACGCTAAAGTTCGTATTTCTGCAATTTTTGACAGATTGTATGTCGCCTCCTGGAGAATCTACGCCGGTATAGGAAGAAAACAGTAGCGTTTTTCTTAACGCTGGTGGAAAGCCGTCGGTGTACACTAGGGTTTCTCTCAATGCCGATTGGAACGCCGCCGGTAGGGCATGGATTTTCCGACATATGTAGTAGGATCAAAGTTTAGGAAATCAAAGCCCCGATGAATGCTGCCAGCGCTCGTATAAATTTTGCCAGCATAGGGTGTACGCTAGCAAGATCTAAACGTACACCGCCGTGTAAGCCCTGAAAATTACAGTAAATAATTCTAAAATGAACTTAAAAAATAAACCCTAAAAATCACTCCAAATTAAAATCGAACTTCGACTAGTTAAATCATGAACGAATCCAAAAATTTCTTAATCTTGAGAAAAATAGAATCCTTAAAAATAAAATAAAAACTCAACAGTCTTCAAATTCAAAACCACTACGTACGACAAATTCTATACGTAACTCTGACTTATAAAATCGGGTAATATAGAGCCCAAAAACAAATTATTAAAAAGTAAATAATGATTAACCTTCAGAAATAAAATCCAATTCAATAATTTTGAAAACATTAAGAGATATTAAGTACTTACAAAAATAAAATTTAAAATAAATTTTTCAAATTAAATATATTGTATAAATATAAAATATCAGTTTTCAAATTGGCAAAGATCTAAACCAGAGAATAACCCGGAAACCCTAAGTGGAATACAGTAGTTTAAGTCCGGCAATCTTGCGTCCTTAACCTTAGAGGCCAAGGTGTAGTTTAAGTGTGTAGAATAGCTCATAATAATATAAGGTCGCTTAAAAATACTCATTGGTAAATTTTTGACCTATTTCGAACCCGTTCGGATACAGACTTTGAAAAGCGTGTCCCGAGGCTCGAGATATCAAAAATATACCATTAGTATCGTTAGACTCGTATTTTCATAAGGATTTCTAAAATATCAGTTTTATAATTTTTTGATAACTAGAAATATTGATTTTCGATTTCCTTCGTATTTATTACTACCAGTAATTAACTAGTCTTTTGTACTATTCACTACTATTCATTATACAATTTTATTATTCTTATAAACCCTTATATTTTTAGATAAATATTTTATATTATAGAAAATTCTGTTTTTCCAAAATTTAGTTCAATTCGGTTTTTACGGATCAGTTTCTGTTTAAGACCCGATACTAAAAATAAAATAAATTAATTCAATAATTGGAAAATATTTTAAAATATTTTTATTTTCATAAAATATTTTTTTATAATTTTTCGTTATAAAAATTATTTATAGCTCATATTCACGTATTTTGATCATACCGTAGCTTATTTGATAATTCACTAAAATAAATTATCTTATTTTAATTATGAAAAATCTGCTACAAATATTTGGAATATATTTTATATATTTTTCTTATTTATTTTATTTTACTTTATTAAGAAAGCACTCTTACAACCCATACCTTCAAGTACACCTTTCACACATCACTTTCTTTTCACTTCAATCTTTCTACACTTTATTCCACACTTCATGGCGAAATTTTTTACTTCTTTTGCTGCCTTTTGTCCCTTGAAATGCCCCCAATTTGATTAAATAACCTATTTTAAATCCTTCTTCAAGAAGTTACACTTACACATTAATTATACATTACATTTTCAAGTAAAAACCAACCAAAACCTTTCTCTCTCTTCTCCTCTATTTCACGCAGCTTTGGGGACCTTTCTTGCTGCCCATTTAATTTTTTTTTCCTTCATTTAATGTGTCTTTAACTCATTTTTATCTTTCTCTCTCATTTACACATTAACCCTTTGTCATTCTTTACACTTTTCCTCTCTTTCTTTCTTCTTTTGTTCTTGTTCTTACAAGAACACAAGCTGCCCCCATCTCTAACTCTTGCTTCCACACTTCATTCTTGAAGATCCTTTGAGGAAACCTTCTTCCTAAGCTTCCATAGATAATATAGATAAAGTATAGTGAGAGTTTCATGCATGAAATGACTTTCCATAAGCTTAAAAGCTAAGGATGATGATGCCAAAATGAAACACTCCTCTTATCCATTATTATTTTCTTGTATCATTATTATTTTCTTGCTAAAAGTAGTTATATTTTGTAGATCTAACCTTTTTTTTTGTAGCTTTGATTTTGTTTATGCTTTAGATCTTGTTATATAAGTTATTATTTTGTTATTACTAATGCTTTTATGCATATATTCATCATCCACATAACCATCATAGTGTTCATGCATTTATAACTAGATCTAGTTGTTTTAGGTTCATAAATGCATTAGACTTTTGATTTACTTTCCTAAATAACTTGTAATAGCTTGATGATAGTAGAAAAGTTTTAGAAAGCTCGAGATCTATTTTAGTTTCAACAAAAATCATTTTTGAAAATTCGGATAAAAAGGGAACCATATTTAGAAAAGCTATTTTTCAACTTCAAAATGTGTATTTTTCCATTTGAAATGAAGGGATTAAGGAATACATATCATAAATGAATGATTTTGAGGAGTAGAGTTTAGATCTATGAGTTTATAGTTTACTACCATGGATTTCTTTATATTTATGATCATAGAAAGTGTAGATCTTGGTTTTGAACTTGAATAAAATAGTGAAATTCGTATCTTGGCAAAACCTATATTTAAAAACCACTTTCAAGTCTAAAAATGAAAGTTTTAGTTGAGAAAATGAAGTTTAGTGGATGTATATCATCAAGACTTCTTTTTACAAGAATCAAAGGTGATTTTTAAAAGTTATTTTCAAAATAAAAATCTTATTTTCGGATTTAGGCCAAGGCATAGTTTAAAAACATGTTTTCCAACTCAAAAATGAAGTTTTTATTTAAGAAATGGAAGGCTCTTAAGATAGGATACATAAAGGATGATTTTTCCTAAGCTTAGATGGATTTTATCAAAAGATATATCTAAAAATAAATTTAGTAAATTCAAATCTCAACCAAGACCAATTTTGAAAACCCATTTTTCAACACCAAAATGAAAGTTTTGTTTAGAAAATGGAAGGCTTATGGAATAGGTATCAATAGGAGATGTTTTTTTATAAGAAAATGGTAGATCTACTAGTAGAGATTCTCAAAAATAGGAAGAGATTACAAAGTATGAAATTTGAGTTCTATCAAATTTTTGTAAATTCGGATGATTTCAAAACCATGCCTTAAAAACCCTTTTATCAACTTCAAAACTTGTGTTTTATATGAAAAATGAAGAGTTTAGGTCATAGATATCATTAAATAGTGATTTTTATAAGTTGAAATGAGTTTTGATGAGATTAATGTATAAAACAAGAAATAGAATCAAGATGGAAAATTTTTAGTTAGTAGTCAATTTGTGAAATTCGTAATTTTGAATGAAGGCCATAAGAACACCTATTATCCAAGCTCAAAATAAAGTTTTATGTAATGAATGGAGTCCTTAAGTAAAAGTATCATAAAGTCTTAGATTTTAATGCATTAAACAAGTTTTTTCCAAAAGGAATCATTCAAGAAGTGATTTCTAAAAATTTGGATTTTTGAGTAAATCCTATTTGAAAACATATTTGCAAAGTGTAAAAAAAAAATTTTTATGTAAAAATGAAGGTTTAGGTAGTGCATGTTATGAAGACTCAATTTTAACTAAGATAACTCGAAATTCCTAAGAATTAATCCAAAACACAAGTAAGTTGCAAAGTTAGGAAATTAGATTTTTCAAAAGTAGTTATTGTTGAAGTCTTGCAAAATAAAGAGTTCTAAAATTTTCTTTCAGCAAAAATAATCAAGATCATGCATACATTAAACTCATACATGCCATTCATGTTAGGAAATCATTCATATTGCATGCATAATTGATTTGTCAAGTAGAAACATTCCAAGCATTTACAAAACTATTTTTCGGAATCGGAAACTGTTACTGATCAGATCTGATCTTCTGTTTAGTGACACAAATTTTTCAAAACTTGAAAATAATATTATAATTATATAGATCTTTCAAGTAGATAGAGATCGATATATAATTTGCTAAATTCCGAGTTAAAATGACCAAGTTATGCTGTTTTAAGTTGGAATTCCCGCGTAGGGTGAGAATTACGAATTTAATAGTTTATAAGATAGTTTGGATTAGTTAAGTGATGAATACTAATTATGGTATTCTTCCTTTTTAGGTGACCCAAATTGACGATTCCTTACTACCGATTACTTTTACTAAAACTGTGAACCAATGGCCGAGTGAGTCTTCTTCTATTTTGTTACTTGTTTGTGCTATGTAGCTAGCTAGTTGCATTAGAATTATAGGAACAAGATAAAAATATATGAATGGGGATAGGATAGATGATGAGACTGTGATGAATGTATGCCAAAGAATACTAAAGCATATCGAAACCAAGATTCGATTGATTAACTGCACTGTTCATATTATTTATGTTATGTGTATGATATTGGTTGGTCACTCTAAAGAATATATGAATATTTTGACCTAAGCAAAAATTTAAATTGTTCATGCATCGTATCGGACATGTTGCATTTGGTAGTGTGCTACTCCTATGCAGGTCGATTGGTATGGTTCGAGGACTCGTTTGGATAATGAGACCCGGTGCCAGAGCTCATTCATAGGGAACTAAGGCGCATCGGGATGCATTCCATGGTGAGCCTAGCCGAGTCGAGTGCTATGAGCCAGGGCTTGGGGACTAGCAGCAGTCGTGTAGACTTTCAATACCATCCCTAACCCAAGATACGGAGGGCGTAAATCCGTTCTGTGTGTGGGTTCCGGATACCCATACATAATTGTTTGCTCATGTGTTTGTACATGCATAGCATATGGATGATTTATAACTTGCTTGTTATGGTATAGAATTAAGGGAATTCTCACGAAGCTAGTGTAGCTTATACTCCAATAGATGTTTAAATGAATAGGTTATCTCAAGAATGCTAAGAGGGGATCGAGATGATTGGAGCCGAATATGACTTCGGGATTTCGGCGGGAAGTATGAATACTTGAAGTTATTAGCTAGGTTTTATAAATTGCTTTGTAATAGTTTTATGTAGTGAAATCTTTTGATGAATTATAATTTGAAGTATAGTGAAGTGTATTTCCTTTACATTGTTACTCAAGTTGTACTAATATAAAATGTATTACTTGATGTTCTCCTCCAAGTGTTAGACGCCTTTGTACATAGTATAAAGCCTTCACATGACTAAGGCATCATTCCTAGGCTTTAATATTGTGTACGGCGGACTGCTATGTTTAGGGTACCCTTTGGGCGTGACAGCCGGTAGGGCCGGCATATGACCAAATTTATATAATTACGAGACGCGAAAGACAGTTTCGACAGATTTGCCTTTTATCATTTTCTCCTTCGTATAAGAGAGTTTTGGGTGTTCTTAGAGATCTAGACATGGAGAATCATCAGAGGTTTTGATCCAAAGTAATGATTTTAATATTTTCTCAAGGATTAAATACAATTTGTATAAGCTTGCTTAGGGTTTTTTGTGTTCTTCAAGGAAAACGTGGGAAAGATTTAGATCTTAGATTTGATCTGCCTCGATTGGATAAGAAGTGAGTGTTGTGATTAAAACAATAAGTATAATGTTCTTTATCAGATTTATACGAATTTCATGCAAATTATAAGGATTTTGTGATTTGTTTGCATGAAGAAACCCTAGATTTGGTTGGGATCCAAATTTGTGGATGTGAGTTGGATTTTGGAGATCTAAATCAGTGAGTTTCATCTTTTCTTTGATCGAGTTGAATAATGTGTGATTAAATGATCATTATGTGTTCTTTTGTCATATAATATTAGGGTTTTGAAGGATTATCAAATTCTATAGATTGTTGGAAGATTGATCGGGTTAGATGATGCAACTGGGTGATTTTCTTTGTCAGGTTAGGATTTCGGGAGTTATAGTACATTAGGAATTGGTTATATTCGTGTTCTTATTTGTTAAATATATAAATGTATGATGTTGACAGGAATTTGGAGATTTGGATTTGTTGTTGTATTGTTAATATTGATTGAAGTATTGTGGAGATTTGGGATATTTGGTTGTGGTTGAGTGTTGTCGATAAAGGATTTTTAGGAGATTCATATTGGAGTTCCTGAAACTGAGAAAGGTACAATCAATCCTTGCTTGTTGATTTTACCTGTAAGTTTAGTATTGATTGAATGGTTGTAGGAACAGAAATTCTTAATAAACCTAATTATTATTCGATTTAATAATTGTATGTTTGGTTGTACTTGGCTTTGACTAGTAAAGACCTGGCTGACAGTGATATTGGTGAGGCACCCTGATGATCTTGGTTGAAGTTGTCCCTAGTGAACTCGTGCCTTGATATGATTGTGGTAGAATTAGGTATTCTGGATTCGGGATGTTTGGGGAGTACCCACTCATCCATATATGTATATGATTATTATTTTCAAAGAGTTGTATGATTTTTAATGGGGTTTGAGTAACTCCGAGTTCAGGATTAGAGTATACTTAATACTGGACTGTGTTGATTTGTTGGCTTAAGAAAGATAATAATATGACTGTTTGCATTAGTTTAAGTTGCATAAATTACCTGTCTATTGTATGTGCACATGCATTTGTTTTTGGATTGGAGTTATCGTACTGGGCGTCACCGCTCATTCTTTTAAATTTCAGGTACAAGTGAAGAAGATATAGTAATGATCTTTCCGGATATCATTTATTCTTTGATAGCGGGGATGGCCATAGTGAACCTGACTACCCAGCCGAGAGTTAGGTTTCATACACCAAATTTCTAAGAGAAGACGTGATTGATCATTTAGAATTATAGTTGGATGCTTTTGTTAGTTTTACTTGAAAAGATTTTTAATGTAAACAGTATTTAGTTTCTGTTGAATTTTGACTATGATGTCAACTTGGATTTTTTTTTTTTTTGAACAAGGAGTTTATGTTATATGAAGTATGAGTTTTTAGTTTTTAATAGATTTCGTATCCTATGAGATACCTATGTGTGTTTACAGGTGATATTTGATATTTTTGTGGATATTAGAGCCTTTGCGTGTCCTATATAAGAGAGGATACGTAGCGGGTTGTAATACCTTATTTAGACGTCACATATTGAGTGTAGCGGACTGTCGCGTTTAAGGTGCCCTTTGGGGCATGACAGTTGATGAAGATCCTCTTGATTTTCTACTACTAGTCCCTAAGCCCTCGCCCAAAGCGTTCGGTTAGCATAGCTCCGAACTTACAGTCGCATTCCTCGAGCAATGTGAATTATCTAGGAATGATCATAGCTCGTGTCCCAGCACACTAACAGCCACGCATAGGAGTAGCAACCTTCCGAAAAAAAAAACATGACTCAATGGATATTATGCGTGAATGCTTTATTTTTCTTAAGCCAAACCTTATTAAGGCTTCTTAGGGGTAATCAAACAATTTAGCAAACAATAAGTAATCATACATCTAGGTAGACAAAACCCTTCAACAGACAATTCGAAGTTGCGATATTCTTAATTCTCATTTCATCACATAAGCATAGGATCACAAATATATATATATATATAAACATCCCTAAATTCTACATATATGTCTATTTTTATCTTTTCTTAGCATACTAATGCCGCTACTTTACAAGTGCAAGCGAGGTAACGAAATTAAAAGGAAAAACTCACTCATCCATTTTGTAATCTTCTTAGTCATAGTAATCCGCAGGAAGGGAAATCCCGTATTCCTCACCATCTAGACAAAAGAAATACCCGGGATGAGTATTCCATGGAAGTTCTACTTAAACTTTCTAATTCTATTTTACATTCGTCAAAAATCGCGTAGAATGAAATTTCAACTTAAAATGGCCATAACTTGCTCATTTTACCTCGGAATTTCGCATATTATACGTTGTTTTCTACCTACTATCTATTTCTAAGGTTATTTTTATCATAAAAAGCCATCTGGGTTTGGAAACGGTAGGGTACATAATCATTACGAAATTCTAAGTCCTCAAAACACAATTTTTCAAACTTTTCTTCATCCAAAAAATTCTTAAGCAAAAATATAGATATTTATATAATTGAAAAATCCTTTGAATACATATATATATACTCATATTATATGCATGATTTTTAGTGACATTGCCTCAAAATAAAGTTTGTAAACAATTTTGTGAAAGATAGAGTTTTGTGAAGGGTCATTATTTGACTTGTGATTAATTTGCTATTTTGTACATTTGTGACTTAACAGCAAGCAAGTCATAATTCAATATATATATATATATATATTTAAAATTCTTAAAGGTTTTATATTGTTCACAAATTCTTATTAAACAATTTATTTTATAAAACATGGTTTTTACCTATTTGTGACATAAAAAAACTTAAATGTATTTCTTTTTACAGAATTTTCTAAGTTTGACTCTTTAAACAAAACTCTAATTTTTAGATTTTGTAAGTGTGAAAGTTAATTAAAAAAAAATCATGATTTCATACTTATTTTGAGCCCATGAATTTTTTTTTTTATGTTAAACTCTTTTAACTAATTATTTTCCAAAATATGAACCTTTATGTGGTTATGAGGAAAATCATTCTAAGTTGTATAAAAGATGTTTCAAGCTTTAGTATGAGAAAAATTAGTGAGTGACTTATTCCAAACCTTTATGCTTACAATATTTCTTTATTGATTCATGTTGTTTTTTTTCATACATGGACCTTCATTTGAAAATCTTTAGTTTGCTACAAGTGAGTGTCTAGTGACTATAAATATTATTTGTATTTCCTTAATTCCATAAAAAAAATAAATGGATTTTACTTCTTAAAACTTAATTCCTTACGTTGTATATCGATTTTATTTTTAAGTGGATTTTAACTTAGCGAGTAGATCTTAAACTTGACTTAAAAAGATTGTTTGGTTCCCGATTTTAATTATGAAGTTGGTAAAAATCCTTTAATTAAGTTTTTATGAAAATTTATATAATAAGGAATTGTCACGTTAGAGTTTTAATAAATCTTATGTTACTTATTTTGAAAAGAGAATTTTTATTTACTTAGTTTAGTTATGTCTTGAAGAAATCCTCTTTGTTGATACTTTTAAAAAGATCCATGATAAGCTTGTCTAAGTTTTTGAAAAGAATTTATTAAAAACAATTTCCAAGTCTTTGATGAAAAATCTTATTAAATAACAAAATTATTTTAAAGAGAGCATAGTCTTGTTTTTCCTTGTTTAAGAAAATCTCCTCTTCATTTTTGTTGAGACAAGAATCAACATGATCATGCATGAAAATGAATATGTACTTAGAAAGAGAAAAATATCACATGATAAGATAGAGAGAAATATAAGAAGCAAATAAGCATAATAATAAGGTTAAATATTTAGAGCCTTAGCTTTATCAAAGCATTTTGAGACTAAGAATAGACTAGTCCAAAAAGAAAAGAAAAAAGAAAGAAAGAAAAGAAAAAAAAACATAATAATAAGAGTAATAATAATAAGATGTTAGGTTAGTGAGCATTTAGGCTTTAAGAAATATTGATAAACATATACATAATAATATATAAAGTTAGATTAGGAACAATAATAACAATATCAATATAGCAACATTATAATAATAATAATAAAATAATGGAAGTTTAGGCATGAATAAGAACAAAACATGAACATATTGTTATTTTCATAACCTTATAGGTTTAGGAAATACACACTATGGTCAGGTTAAATTACATGACATGAAGGATAAATATGAGAAGTTTTACCTAAGGTAATGTATTTTATTGAAGAAGAAGAGAGGTGGTTGCAGTAATATGTGGTAGTGGTTTTATGTAGAAAAGAGAGAGTTTGGAAGAGAAATATGGAGAGAGAATTTGAGGAGAGAATTTGGTAGGGTTTTGGTAGAAAAAAATAACATGTGAAAGAAGTGGAAAGAAAAGAGGGTATTTATAGACTAAGATGGAGTAAAATTTGATGTAATAAAATAAATTAAAAAAGAAATAAAATTAAGAGGGAGAGAGAGAGTGTCCCATCGGTTTTGGAAGAAGAGAGGAAGAGAGTTGATTGATTTGTAATTTTTTGTAATGAAAAGTAATAATATGTAAGATATGAAAGATATAAAGTAGTATTGAAAATATAAATTATAAGAAAGCAGATATATAGGTAGTAAGAGTAGGTAATAAGAAAAAGTAGAAATAGATCAATAGTAGTGAATAGTAAAAATAGTACAATGAATAGTAGACTAGATAAATAAAATACTAATAGTAATAAAGATACGCGTAAATAGGCTATATTAAATATTTCTAGATACCGAAAAATTATAAAACTGATACTTTTGAAATCTTATTTTTACGAGTCTAACGATGTTATTGGAATATTTTTACCATTTGGTATACTAGGACATGGTTTTCGATATCTGATCCCGTTCGGATCCGAAATGAATTAAATTTTGACAAATCTAAGATTTTTAAGCTTCCCTATATTATTATGGACTTTAATCCACAATTATCTCAACTTCATTGTTTAGAGGTTAAGAGCATGGGATTGTCGTATCTAATCTCACTAGGGCTTATTATTGGCCTAGTTGACTTTTAGGGATCCGATTTTAATTCCAACTTTAAGATTTATTCACAAGATTATAAATTTTTGGGATTTATGGTAGTTTTATATTTTTGGTTCAAATTTTATGCTTTACTTTATTTTTATTTTATTTTATTTTTATGATTTATTTAATATTTTTCAGTTACCAGAATTGTTTAATCAAGTCTAGGTTGCATGATGCCTCAGTTTAACTTTCAATATTAATTTAGATTTTTTATTCCAAAACTAATCGAAATGCTTAAGGTCTATAATTTTGTTGAGTATTATTTAGATATTCCATCTCGATTTATGTGTTAAGGATCAGATATATGATTTGTTTCACGTTCAGGTTTTGAGTCGAATGATTATTGATTTTTATTTTTTCTAAGGTTCTCTTTCTCTTAAGGCCATGAAATTTCGTATTTGATATTGTTTAGGGTTTACTTTTAACTTAGATGGCTTTTAGGGTCTCGATTCGGTATTTTAATTCTAGGATTATTTTTTAAGAGTTACGAAAAATTTAGAGGTTTACACTGTGACCCATGGATGAAGCTATTTTCTCATTTTCGGATATATCATCTAGGAGATATAGGGATTCGGACTACCTCTATCAACCCCTGAATGTCGAGAGCATTACTCAGGGTCCCCAAATTCCTTAGGCTTGTTCCAGAGTGCAAGTGCTCCAGTATTGATTTGTTTACTTTAAAAGAAAAAGATAATAACTTGTTGATATTGCATTGCATTTAGCTAAGCTCATGTGCCATTTCGTGTGTGATTGTGTTACTGTGTACTAGGCTTTCGGCTCATTCTTGTTATTGTTGTTCTTTTTTTACAAAATTTGTTATTGATGATAAACATAAGGAATGTTATTGATGGTGTTGTTGCTGTTGAATGATGTTGGTGATGGTAATGGTGATGGTGATGGTGATGATGGATGATGATGATGATGTTTGGCTTGGTTTTTGAAGCTTCTATTGATGTGGGGAGGATGAGTGAAGTGAGTTAGAAGTATGGATCTATTTTTATTTATTTTGTTTTCTTTTTGTTTTGTTTTATAGAGATTGGATTTATTTATAAATTTGTATTTCCATAAAGGCCCTTTTGGTGCCCATATGTTTATAAATGATTATTTACTCCTAAGAGTAGATTGTAAAATATTTTATTAAAATTTGTTTCTTAGAAAGTTGGTCTGCATGGTTAAGAGTAAAGTTTTCATTTAAAAATTGTCTTATAAAATAGATTTTCCACTACTAAATCCAATTATTTGAAAATCTAACTAAAAAATTTCATAACCTAAAATTGAGTAGCAATGTTCAACATAAACAAAATCTTTTAAAGGAAGCCTAAGCATATAATACTTTAGAGTATTATATGTAGCGGTAGCACCTTAATTGATTTAATGTTTAATTAAATTTAGGGCGTTACAAGGTGGTACTAGAGCAGTGTTTATCTTGAGCATTGCTCTTGCATAATGAAATAGGTTGCATTTTAGAATTGGTGAGTTGAGTGTAGGAAAACTTGGGTATTCGATTTGTGTGTTTATTGTTGTGTTGATTGCTAAACCCTTAGATTACAATCTAATAAAACTAATTAATCACACCAAATTAACCAACTTGGCTTAAATTTATTTTTCTGTTGATATTTGAAAATGAACCTACTTGAACATTGCATGATTTTTATGTATTGCCTATATATATATATATATATATGTATGTTTTCTTTTAAATTGAAATTGTCTCATAGTATAATTGTGAATGATTATGTGACTTTGTGTGTGCTATTTATGCATGATTTGTTATGTGATATATGTGTTTTGTATGATATATATCTATGTCTTGTCTTGCGTGGTATCTTGTTTATAATAGGATTGAGTGTATGTTTGATGCTTGCTTGTAAATTGAACTTAATTCAAGTTGATTAAATGTAAGTAGAGCACAAATGATTTAGAAAAACATTAGGACTTGCCCTCTAAATCCTTTAAAATTTGGATAGACTCTCTAAGTGTTGTGTGTTATGTTTTGGATGTGTTTGTTTTAACGAAATTTGATATATTATAATAGGAGCTTCCTCTCTTAAGTTTTATTTGTTGATATGTTGACAAAAACCAAGGAATCAATGAAAAAGGAAATTCAAAACTTCAATATCATTTTGATATCTCAAAGTATATATATGTATAACAAATGCACATTAAAATCAAATGAATATCAAAGATTAGAATGAAAAGAATGATTAAAAAATTCAAATAGAATGGAAGGTGCGCTTCAACCTATCCAAATCTACTAATGCGATAACACATCTACCAAGAATTTAATGAATTATCAAAATAGAGTTCAAAATCAAAAGACAAAATTGTCTATAGCAATGTAATGTTTAAATAAAACAATTGAATAAATATCTCAAATATATCAAAAGTGAAAGTGTTCACAAATAATTATTGAAAGTCAATGTTTTAACAAAATAGAAATCAAAGATTTAGAATATTAAACGGTGGATAGATACATGTCTATCACTGATTCCACATATATATTATTAAGACAAATCCTCAAAATTACGAGAAATACAATTTAAAATACAAAATAGCAAATTGCATTCACTATATATTATATAGTGAATGAATTCGAATGAGCATTTTCCATATATACGATGATAACGGCGTAACTTATATCTCAACATAGCCAATCACATTCATCATACTATGACAAATGATGAATGAAATCTGAAATGATATTGATTCCATATATATACGACAAAAATGAAATGAGATATCTTGATTCCAACTAAATCAAGATAAGTACCAAACATGATATCTTTGGTAACTAAAAGAATATAAGCATTGCATGTTTCATATGCACATTGTTATACATGATCAATTAAGAGTGGAATAGCAAACCACCAACTTTTCTGTATTGAGTTGTTTTTTTTGTTTTTTTTTTTATCTTTTATGTCATGTCGTCATATGTCATCTCAAGGCGAGAGACATGTCAAGCCAGAATCGTCTGTTGTTTTTGGTTGGGTTTGAGTCTTTTTCAAGTTGAGTAAATGGAAGGTTAAATTTTTGCTGAACCAATTTCTATTGTTTTATATGTGCAATCTTGCATGAAATATTCATTGTGTGATATTAAGGAAACATTAAAAGATTTCCAATTATGAAATGAATATATAAATAATAAGTAACCAAATATTTACAAAGAAAATACATTAAACCTAAGTAACTCAAATCCCAAAATGTTACGTGAAAGTAAAATGACAAGAAGCAACTAATATGAATAATCAAGAAAAGGAATAATGAAATGGAAAGAAGTAACCAACATGGATAATCAAGAAGTGAAACAATGTAACCGAATGTGTAATGAATAAGCTTGATGAACATGAATGTTTAACAATTATAAATACTTGATTATTATCTTTCAAAATGAAATGTAACGACAAAACTCAAAAGAAAAATGATTAGTGCATGCAGTGAAAACATAATGGAAGAACAATAATTTCCAACGTTTCTTTTTTCTCTCTCTTTCTCTTTCTCTTTCACAAAATTTAAGCTCCAAATCTCAAATTTAACACATCTATGGGCGAAGTCAAAGATGGGAAAACAAAATTTAAGTATGAATCAAGCTAAAAGTGACATCAACAACAAATAATAGTAGGAGTAGAAAAATCAAGAAGTGGAAATTGCTCCAAAAGATAAGTTTTGTTATTTTATTTTCTTTAATTCTTATTTATGCATGCAAATGTTGTATTAGGACTAGTAATATGTAAAACTTGTGATGAAAATGGTACCTATATATATGTCATTTGTGTAGACTATGATGTAAATATGTATGTGTGAGTGTTTATAAGTTAATTTATGCATGTTTATACCTTTAATAAGTTGTAGTTGTTGATATATGTTGTTGGATTAAAAAGATAAAGGAATTCATAACGATGTTTTCGCTGTTCATCACGATCGTAACACGGCCCGTGATCTCCTTGGCAAAAATTATTTTGAAACATGATGGCTTGATCACGACCATGATGAGAAGTGTGATTTCCTCTGATCACATTTTTCTCCTTGATCACGGGCGTGATAAGGACCGTATTGGTCATCATGGCCCCCATTACGACTGTGATGAGGTAATTGATGGAGATCATATACCTTACTACGGGCGTGATGAAGATCATGACCTCCATCATGGGCGTGATGTGTCCCCCTTGGAGCTATTCACAAAGAAGAAAAGAAAAAGAAAGAAAAAGAAAGAAAGAAAATTAAAATGAAATAGGTAATGACAGATGATATGTTATGTTAGTTAATTTGTAGAATTAAGAATGAGTTAAGATAGTTTACAGATTAATAATTAATTAAAGTTTACATAGTTCTTGAGTATAAAATGAACTTAATTAACTTCAATTCAACTTAACCTGAATGAATTTAAATGAACTTAAATGAATTAGATTGACTTAGTTTAATCACTTTGACTTAGTAATTGAATTAAATGGTTAATTCTAATCATTTTGGCTAAGTTAAGGAAATAGACTTAATGAATAATGATTAGCTTTAATTAATGAATTAGGATAATCTTAGTTTAATATGGAGAATATGTTGTTTCTAATGTTTTTTGCTTAGGACATGTGTGTTTTTAGAATGCGAATGATGTGATAATGCTTTTGTGATAAATAACTATAATCAAAGTGAAAAGAAATACTTTGACAGACAAGGAGAACTATTTATATTTTAGTAGGGTAATATTTATAGCCATAGCAGGGTTCTCATTTAGTGTATGATCAAATAAGGTAATAAAATAAGTTTAATGTAATTAAATAGTTAATTTGTAAACCCTTCAATTACTAGGGTAAAGTTGGAATAAACCCTAACCCTTGTCAAACCAGAATTTCAAAAGTCAACCATGATCAAGATGATCAAGCAGTTTCAACTCCAGCAATCCCTCGCTCGAAACCTGAGAACAATAGAAATAAGTTAATGGTGGATTATAGTTCAAAATAATATAAGATAGCTTAAAAAGATTATATTTGTCAAAATTCGATTCATTTTGAACTCGAACAGGATCAATTCTTGAAAAAGTACCCTAGTACCCGAAAATAGTAAAAATATTCTGATAGCATCAAAACACTCGTAATTATATAAGAATTTCAAAATATCAGTTTCATAATTTTTTGGTAACTCAAAATATCAGTTATAGCCCATTTAAATGTATTTTCTTTACTACCGATAATTTAATTGTCTAGTCTATTATTTATAGTAATATTTCTACTATTCATTACTATTTCACTATCTTTACTTTTTCTTATAACCTACTTCTTATAATCTACACACCTGTTCTTACACTTTTATATTTCCAATACAATTTAATTCATATCATACCTTATAAATTATTACTTTTCATTACAAAAATACAAAACAAATCAAATCCTCCCCCTTTTTACCTTCAAGGTTGGCGCTACCCCCTCTCTCTTCTCTAATATTTTTCTTTTTCAATTTATTTTATTAAGTTTAATTTTTCACTCCAAAACTCTATAAATGCTCCTTCCCTCCTTCACACTTTACACATACTTCTCAAACCTTAACAAAACTCTAGCAAATTTTTCTCTCAACTTCTCTAACAATTCTCTCTCAAACACTCTCTACCATTTACTACTCTTCAAGAAAAAATAACAATCACACTACCAATTTTTCTCTTTTCAAATCTTTCATTAAACCTTAGGTAAAATTCCTTCCAAAATTTCTTTACCATGTCATGTAACTTAACATGATCATAGTGTGTATTTCCTAAACATATAAGTGTTATGGCAGCAACACTATGTTCATGTTTTATTCTTGTTTATGAACAAATCTCATTTCATAATTGTATTGTTTTATTATTATTATTATGTTATTATATTGTTATTATTATTCTAATCTAACACCTATATGTTAATAAATAAAAATATATATATATATATATATATATCTTAGAGCATATGAGCTTACTAACATAGCATTTATTTATGCATTGCAATTTATTTATTTACTTGTTTCATGCTATTAAATTAAGACTAGTCTTTCTAGTTTTAGACTTTCCTTATCAAGTCAAGACGATTTTCTCTCTCATTTCTTTTCTTTTCTTTTCTTTTCTTTTTAGGGAGCCTTGACATAAATCTAAGACTCCCATGACTTTTCTTATTTTATTTTCTTACTTTTCTTTACGAGGCCAGTCCATTCCGGGAAGCCTTGGTTTAAGATAAGACTTTCCAATACTTGACCATATTATTATGCTTATTTTATTTATTTCTATCTTATTATATATTATTCTTACTCTTTTTCATTGCTACATAATCATATTTATGCTTCATTAGAATGTTGTTGTCTTAATAAAAATAAATATGAGTTCTTTCTAAAGAAAAGTAAACTAAATTTCCTATCACTTAACAAAGGATTTTTCAACAAAAGACCTACGTGTTGTTTTAATAAATTCTTTTCAAAAGCTTAGACAAGCTAATCATAAATTTTAAAGTATTACTAATAAAGAATTCTTCAAATAATAAAAGAAACTCATTTCTTTTATAAATCGAAACTAAATACTCCATAAAAATATAATTTTTAGCATTAAACTTAAGATTTTAACCTAACCATATATTTTATAAAACTTAAATAGTTCATCAAAGACTTTGAAAACGACTTACTAAGTAAGCTTCTACAAGACTTAATTTTAATATTGTTATTCCCTTTTCAAAGTTAAAATAAAAATTTTGCTAAGTTCTAATGTTGATAATGAAAACTTTTTTTATAAACTTATCTAAAAAAAGATTATGCCACCACTTGATAAATATTAAGAATAAAACAAGTTTTTCAAATCAAGGTAAAATCGACTCACTATTTTAGAAACCAACTTAGAGAAATAAAATTTCTCAAAGAAGTAAAGTTTTAAAAGGGTACACTTATTTATTTAAAGAAGTAGAAGAATATAAAAATGAGAGGAAAACATACATTTAACACAACTTCAAATATTAGACAACACCAACAACTTAAGAAAAAAATTTGAAAACCTTATTTTTCAATCCGTAGAATTAAAATTGGTAGATAACTTAAAGGGCCAAATTTTTGAAAATTAATTTATCTTTGTAGAGTTAGGAAATAAAAATATAAAAGGAAAACACTTATTTATAATAATCCGAAATTTGTAATTTCTTTCAAACCACTTAGAAAGAAAATTTTAAAGTCCAATTTTTCATAACCATAAGACAAGTTGTTTTATGAAAATTAATTATTGAGACAATACCAATAGAATCATGCATAAAATATGAGTCTGTTTATATATCAAAAGGATTTTTTTTCCAGCCATATACATACCTATATATTTGTTTAAGGATTTTTGATAAATAAAAGTTTAGAAAATCATATTTTAAGGGATGATCATTTTGTAACTATTCTATACCATGATTTTTTGGAACCCAATGGCTTTTTATGAAAAAAAAATAACCTTAGAAATTGATAGATCTTTTCGAATATGTTGAAAACGATATATAGTATTCAAAATTCCGAGTTAAAATGAGCAATTATGGCCATTTTAAGTCGGAATTTCCTTCTATACGAATTTTAATGCAAATACTAGAATAGAATTAGAAATAGAAAGTTCAAGCAGAACTTCCATGAAATACTCATTTCGGTATGTCTTTCATTTAGGTAACAAAGCTTGGGAGGATCCGTATTCAGACGACTATTACAAGTAAAGAATTTATGGCAAGGATGGTCGAGTGAGTTTATCTCCTACTTTTACGTACTTGTTTGTGCTTATAGTTAGAGGCACTAAAAGTAAGAAAAAGACAAAAATGGAATGTGCATGATAATATTGGTTGAAAGTATACTAAGCATATCGAGCCATGAATTGTTGTTAATTAAATTGCTTTTTACTATCATAATGGAGTGTTTGTAAATTCTATGATTGCCTTTAAATTACTGTAGTCATATAATACGAATTATATATATTGATTCATGCATATCACGTAGTTAGCCACATTTCATTAGCTACAATACTCGATGGGACAAGAGAATAGTAGTGGGGTTCCTAGGAACCCACAAGTTTACAAAGATGGACGAATAGAAGCTCGAAAGAACTATTTCAGAATGTAGTAAGTAGAAACCCGAAATAAACTACATCGTCGAATTCAAAGATGGGTTTTAAAGAACCCAAAACACCTAACCTCGAATGGAGGGGTAAATCCATTCAAACATATGATTTCCGGTAGATCATATGTATTGCTTACTTGCTTGATGCATTTCATATACTTGTTTAATAACTTGTTTGAATTTATTGATACGAATATGTTAATTTAGGAATATTCTCACTAAGCTAGTTGAGCTTACACACCCAATAGACTTTTGTTGATACATGATCGATATCTCTTTTGCCAAAAGATTTCATATACTCGAGTGGAATTATATTGTGGGAAGCTCTTGGGAGAAATCCTTTTGAAGATCTTAGAATAGATTTCCTTTAAAATCTTTTGGTTCTAGTATTGTTTCTTTATGTGAAAGACTAAGTTGATATTTTGTTCTTTGGAGATTTATCGAGGGAATACCCCTAAGATGATGTAAGGACCATATTCCTATAATGTTGAAGTTAGATATTGATATAGATTTCTTGTATGCTATATTTACTATCTCGAACTACACATCTCATCAGAGTCTCCTATTATTGTGATAGATGCTTTACATATGGTGTTGAAGCTTTCGTATGACTTCAAGAAGTTATTTTTTAGTTTTAATATTGTATGTGGTAGACTACCACGTCTAGGGTACCATTTGGGGCGTGACAAATTTAAATGCTTATATAAGTTTAATTATTGAATGGATATATAGGTAACTGTATTATCAATTGAGATGGCATCGAAGTCTTTATTTGGATTTCACATAAAAGGTATGTAGTAATTACGTGTTGGATGCTAGGATAAACATAATAAAATGAATTAAAATTTAAAGACGGCTTAATTAATTGATGAGTATTGGTTGTGTTTTTTCCCGTTGAAATCCGATTCTTGCCCTGGAGTGGAAAATCAATATCTGGTCCGAGGAGTGGTACCTTGTCCTAAGATGTGCAAGGTAATTTAGGCACTTAGGCCACTCTTGTCATTGAGATATAACTTTCATAAGTGGCACGGTAGGTAGCTGATGGGGCAAATGATATCGGTGTAACATTTGCTTAAACTTGGATAGAAATACCATGATTTAGTTCATGTTTATGTGAATGATTGAATTATATTCATGTTGTGGACTGCAATTAAGTAGAGTTAGGTAACGACTATGACCCCTGGATGAAACTATTTTTTCATTTTTGGATATATCATCCAGGAGATATAGGGATTCGGACTACCTATATCAACCCCTTGAGCGTCGAGAGCGTTACTTAGGATCCCCAGATTCCCCAAGCTTGTTTCAGAGTATGAGTGCTCCAGTGTTGATTTGTTTACTTTAAAAGAAAAGATAATAACTTGTTGATGTTGCATTGCATTTAGATAAGCTCGTGTACCATTCCGTATGTGATTATGTTACTGTGTACTGGGCTTCAACTCATCTTTATTATTGTTGTTCTTTTTTCACAAGATTTTTTATTGATGATGAAGATGAGGGATGTTATTGATGGTGTTGTTGTTGTTAAATGATGTTGGTTGGTGATGATGGATGATGATGATGTTTGACTCAGGTTTTGAGAGCTTCTATTGATTTAGGGAGGATGAGTCAAGTGAGTTAGAAGTATGGATCCGTTTTTAGTTATTTTGTTTTCTTTTTGTTTTGTTTTATAGAGACTGGATTTATTTATAAATTTGTATTTCCATAAAGGACCTTTTGGTGCTCATATGCTTGTAAATGATTATCTATCCCTAAGAGTATATTATAGAATATTTTATTAAAATTTTATTTCCTAGAAAGTTTATCTGCTCAATTAGGAGTAGATTTTTCATTTAAAATTGTTTTATAAAATAGATTTTCTGCTACTAAATCCAGTTATTTAAAATCTAACTAAATGATTTCATAACCTAAAATTGAGTAGCAATGTTCAACATAAACAAAATCGTTTAAAGGAAGCCTAAGCATATAATACTTTCAAGTATTATACGTGGCGGTAACTCCTTAATTGATTTAATGTTTAATTAAATTTAAGGCATTACACTAGGGAAGAAATGGCCATGAGTTTGCTCATTATTATGTTACCTCATTCGATCGCTGATTTTCTCTCTTTTGGAGGTAATGCTAGAAGAGGGAGAACTGGAGACATCAATCAATTCTTTGATCCCAACCCATCCTGGGAAAAGGGAAGGAATAGGTCGTTTGGTTCAAGGTGGAATGTGCAGGGTAATCGTTGGCTATTGAGGGTTTAGAAGCCTAAAAGGGAAAGGTGCTTTTGATGTCTTTGGGTTCTAAGAGAGGGAATTTTGGGTTGGGGGCACCCAAATTGTCTCAAACCCCTACAAAAAGGTCCCATCAAGATGATGCTAAGGTTTCCGCTATTCATACTGCCACGCCTTGAGGGTACCCTAGTAGTAGCATACAATCCACACATGTATACTATTACTAGTATACCTTCAGAGATGACATATTTTCAAACAAACAAGATCTTTTAGTTGCATTGATAAGAAATGACAAACACATGTACGTCATAAATTAGTAAAATAACTGACAACACAAGTTTTGCATAATATAATATTACAAAACATATTCCTATCTCATAAGTCTCCAAATACATAAACTAATACTTCAGATATTAAATATTCCATAATTAGGAATTAAAAATACATAACTTATCCCTAATATCCCATAATTTTCCAGCTGCTAATTCTTACCAGAGTCATGATGTTGGAAGAAACAAGCCAAGGTTGTAGTATCAACCTGAAAAGTCTTAAGGAGTGTGAGCAAAACCATGGGCTCAATAAATTATCAGATATATTACACTTCAAGCAAGTTTATTAATAAATCATATGTAATGCAACAATCAATCATGTGCACAAATATAAGCTTGGATGATCTAGAATTCAAACAGGTAAGAGATTTATGCCCTCTCATTGGGGTTAACGGGCAATTACTTAATGACCTATCTACTCGGGAGAAACTAATTATGCAAGAAAATCAACGATTTCTCATTTTAGATTATCGCTTTAACTTAAAGATATTTTAACTAATCATTTCCTACATCAATCCTTAGAAACTCCCTAAGTATTAGTAATTTCAAAGAAATACCATGAGCGGTGCCCTTTATTGCCACTTATTTCTCGTGGAACCAATGGAACAAAGATAATCTTCGAAGAACTAATAGTTTTAGAAAAATCAGGCATTAAAATATGCAATAATGCAGTTCATGTAATGCATAATTATTTTATTTATTTAGGCAATATTTGTTAATCAGGCTTAAGGTAATCACACATTACACATAAACATATGTCATGCCTTTCTCAAGTCATCAGACAGATTGTATCATCACTTTTATTATCTTAGTTTATCAACACAAACAAACAGCACACATCACATTCTCAACAGATTTCCACAACAACATTTTATTATCTTTGCATTAGAAACGCCACTAGTTGTAATCATAAACAATGTAATAGATCTGAGTTACTCACCTACTGATGTTGATTAGTTGTAATAGTCTTCAAAAAACTCCACCAACTGATTAGTATTACTTATTGAGTGAATAAATAATTACTAATCAGATATATGAATATACCTATATAAATAAATTCTATTGGTTATCTAAGTGTCCTAAAATCAATTTTTATATTTTTTAGATCTATATTATCTTGTCTAAGTCATTATTTACCAATAGATAATGGTTTTAAGATACTTTATTTTATCAGGTAGTTATACAGTTTGTATTTAATAACTCAGTACTTTATTATTATCATTATTATTATTTTTATATTGTTCTTTAGTTTGACCATTTTATGGTAACTAATATTATTATTTTTTTATCATTTATTTTCATCGTGTTTCTCTTGATCTCCTTTAATGTTATTATTAGTTATTTATGAGAATCACATTATTCTTAATTTTAACTTATTTATATTTTCCATTCTTATATATTTACTTATATAAAAATATTATCGGGCAATTATCATAATCTAATCTTTTCGTTTAGTATAATAAAAGTGTTTCCTATTTGTATGATTATTAAAGTTTAACACTTAATAAATATTTAAACATACCAATCTTAAAATATTTATATTTAAATTTCATCCCATGTTCTCTTCTTTATATAAATATATATATATACTGTTATGGATGAACTGATTTCGTGCAGTAGTGAAATTTGCATGTATACTGGCACTTAGCGCCTCCAACATTGATCTCCAGACTATCAACCTTCATGCAGATTTTATGCAACTTTGCATCCAGTGTGCACTGACTCAAAGGCTACCAGCTTTTCTACGTATGCTCCCAGTATAGACAGTATATGCCGCTGGCGATCATGTATTTTTTGCGAAATAAAATTTTACATAGCATCGTTCCAAGGAACACTAGCATGTAAGCTGCCAGTTTCTCTATGTATGATGCCAGCCTTACCATGTACACTGCCGGCGTATGGCCAGTGTAGGCACTGTTCATCTTCTTATTCCTTTTTTCCTAGTTCAAAATATATTTTTGTCATGCCCCAAGGGGTACTCTAAACATGGTAGTCCGCCGTACACAATACTAAAGCCTAGGAATGACTACCTTAGTCACTCAAAGGCTTCCATATCATGTACAAGGCGTACATCACAACCAAGGAAACGCATCGGAGTAGTGCAATTTATATTGATAATAAATAAGTAACAAGGCAAAGAGAATACTTATCATAAAACATACATATTACATTTCAATTCTTAGGGGCATATCCCTCTATTATCTTCAAACAAATACACATCCCTAATCATATAGGTCATTACATATAAAGAGCCTTACAAAATTACTTCATCTTATGATTCCAATTCCTTCATAGAAGCTTAATCATCCTTCCATGACTTCCTTAATGTCATGATCCTCAATTTAAGCCACGGGTATACCTATTTCAACAAAATCTATAGGGGTATAAGCTACAACTAGCTTAGTGAGATATTCCTTTTCATTCACACCGTATATTCAAACAAGTTTATTTATATTTTCACACAGATGCTACGCATACAATGCAACAATCACATGATTACACAAATATATATAGTTATTCGAAAACCATATGTAGAACGGATTTACCCCTCCGTATCAAAGGTTAGGGAATCGGGGTTGAAGGTCCTCGACCTTCTACTGCTAGTGCCCAGGTCCTCACCCACAGCGTTCGGTTGGCTCGGCTCTGAACCTAGAGTTGCTTTCCCCGAGCGATTTAGATTCTACAGGAAGGAACATGGCCCGTGGCACCGCACTATCACAACCAATCTAACTCTACGCGTAGGAGTCGCAGCCTTTCGAAATAGATGTGACTCGATGGATGCTATGCGTGAGCGTTTTAGTTTTCTTAAGCCAAACCTTATTAAGGTTTATTAGGAGTGATCAATCAATTTAGCAAACAATAACTGTCACGCCCCAGCGGGTACCCTAAACGTGACAGCCCGCCGTACGCAATATTAAAACTTAAGAATGACTACCTCAGTCACTCGAAAGCTTCCATATCGGTACAAGGCATACATTCACAACAAAGGGAGACCGGGGGAGTAATGCATTTTAAGACATTGGCAGCGGAACATGCAAAATAACACTTAATATATATTTCATTGAAATAAAAGTCTTACAGCTTCTAAGGGGCATTCCCCGATAATTCATAATAACATGGTTCTAAATATACATAACTAAAGCTAGAAGATTTTAGAAGAAATCTACTCTATAACTTCAAAATAGATTGCCTCCAAAAGCTTCTCAAATAAGGATTCTACTCGGGGAATCAAGGTGGTCTCGGGTGCAAAAGATAATCTGCAATATCAAAAGTCTATAGGAGTATAAGCATGACTAGCTTAGTGAGATATTCCTTACGCAATAGTACTCATAACAAACAATCAAACAAGTTTATTAATCAAGCATATGAATGCAACAATCATATGATCAAACATTACATACGACTATCCGTTCGTATGTTTGATGGATTTACCCCTCCATCGGTGGTTAGGGAATGCTTTGAACTGGGTCCGAACAACCTCCTCAAGTTTGCGCGCGTCTTGGGGTTCCAACGAACCGTACTACTAGTCCCCGGGCCTTCCATGCCCAAAGCGATCGATCCGGCTCGGCTACACCTTGAGGCCGTATTCCCCATACGTCCTAACCCTCAAGATGTAGCTAGGCAGCTTACCTTTCCGGTCCCACGCTGAGGAGTAGTAGCAAAACTTCGAAATGATATTCTAAGTGATATGCATGAGCAATTTATTATATGGGGATTTCAATATGGCATTAAATCATTTAAAGCGATCAAACAATATTTGCACACATAATAATACATGCATGGAATCATTTATATCAATCACAAATCGGGTTCCGATATACTTATCGTTCATTGATCACACAATGAATCACATACATAATTCCCATAATATCCCACATGCTTATCAATTTTATCTTTTCCTACATCTAGTGCTCTATTCTACAAACACTTGCCCGAATACATAAGCGTAAGGGAAACTCACTCGTCCATAGCGCTCTAGGAGTCGAAGTAATCCTCAGGGGAAGACAAGATCGTGATCCTCGACACCTAAACAAAAGAAATACCCAACATGAGTATTTCATCCAAGATCTATTCAAGTTCTATACTTCTATCTTAAAGAATTGTAAAATCGTATGGAATGGAAATTCCAACTTAAAATGGCAATAACTTGCTCATTTTAACTCGGAATTCCGCATATTATATACCGATTTCTACCTACTCGAAAAGATCTATCTATTTCTAAGGTTATTTTCATCAAAAGAAGTTATTTAGGTCTCGGAATAGAAGCGTACATATTTGATACGAATTTTCAAATTTCAAAACTAGAGTTTTCAAATTTTACTTCACTTCAAGGGCTTTCGTACAAAAATATAGATAGATAGTATAATTGAAAAAAAAAATCCCTTGAATTTATGTATATATATGTATAAACTCAAATTATATGCATGAATTTGGTGTTGTCTCAACAATGGTTTTGTAAGACACATGTCTTGAAAGTGAGATAAGCTTAAGACTTGAAAAGGAGTTAGTTTTACTTTGAAAATTTCCTAAATTATTATAAAGGAGTATTTCTTCCTTTTAACTCCATTTCTTAGTTATTAATCTTCAAAAGTAATTTTAATCTTTCAAGATTTTCATAAATTTATTTCTAGTGGTTTGGAAACATATAGTTTTTCTAACTATTTCATAGTTATATCCACTTTTAAAAGAAATCATCATATAAGTAAATTTTGGAAAAACTTATCTTAGACTTTAGTGTTGGAAAACTTTGACAATTGAATTTAAGAAATCCTTTGTTTAGGTCTAAAGAAACTGTCTTTTTTTTTTTTTTTGAAAAGAGATTTTATAATAACTTTACTTTATGTATTTCTTGGTGAAAACCACATATTATTACTAAAACTTGAGCTAGCTTGTCTAACTTTAGAAGAATATTTGCTTAAATAAATTTCAAACCTTTAAGGAAAATAACTTCTTATGTGACAAAATTTATTTTTAAAAAGAGTTCTTATTCTTATTTTAAGAAAGCTCATTTCTATTATGATTGAGACAATAACAACATATTCATGCATGAATGAGAATATGTAACCATGAAAAATATAAAAACAACATAATTAAAATAAATAAGAGCATAAAGTAAAGTCAAGTATTGGGAACCTTAGCTTCATCAAGGAATCCCGGGACTAAGAATAGACTAGTCCTTAAAAGAAAAGAAAAGCAAGGGAATAAAATTGTTTTGACTTGATATGGACAAGTCTAAGACTAGAGAGACTAGTCTTAAGAACAACTTGAAATTAAATAAATTGCAAGACTTGAAAATAAATAAATAAATAACAAGTGAGCTTATATGCTCTAAATAAACATATATATATATATGGATAATACAAATAATAACAATATCAAACTAATAGTAACATAAAGAAAATAAGACATGAACAAAACAAAACATGAATAAATTGTTGCATCTTTAACTCAATGAGCCTAAGAAACATACACTAAACTCATGTTAAGTTATATGAACATGATGAGTATATAAGAGAAGTTTTTACCTAAACTTTATGTGTTGGTTGAAGAAGAAAAGAATGGGTTTAGTATTATGTGGGAATGGAATTTTCTAAGGAAAAGAGAGAGCTTGAGAGAGATGTTGGAGAGGATTTTGTGGAGTGATTTTGAGAGAGTTTTAGTATGAATTTTTTGTGTGAAAGAATGGAAGAGGAAGGGGGTATTTATAGATTTTTGGAGTGGAAATTGGTATGATTAAAATTAATTAGAATTGAAACAAAAATGGGGGCATAGAGGACATGGGGGGGGCGGGGGGGGGGGGGGGGGGGGGGGGGGGGGGGGGGCGCGCCGGTTTTGAGCAATATAAGGGGGGAAAAATAATTATTTTTGTTTGTTTTGTAATAAAAGAAGTAATGTGTAAAGTGTGATGTGATTAAAGTTGTATGGGGAAGGTAAATTGTAAGGTATAGGTATGGTAGAGTGTAAGAATAGAGTGTAAGAAAAAGTAGAGATAGGTGAATAGTAATGAATAGTAGAAAAGTACTATGAATAGTAGATTAGACAATTAAAAGACTGGTAGTAAAGAAAATACGGTAAAAAGGCCTATATCTGTTATTTTTAGATACGAAAATTCTAAAACTGATTTTTTTGAAAACCTTATATTTTTTACGAGTCTATTGGCGTTGTCGGAATATTTTTGCCATCCGGTGCTTCGGGGCACAGTTTTGAAAACTGATCCCGATCGGATCCGAATGATACTGAAAAATTCGAATCTGATATTTTTAGGCTTCCCTATGTTATTACGAACCGTTTTCCACAATTATCTCAATTTCGTTTTCTAGGGTTTAAGAACACGAGATTGCCGGATCTAGATTCACTAGACTAATCATAGAACTAGGTTAATTTTAGGGTTTCGTTTCAAATTCCGGTTCTTAGGGTTTGCTAATATTATCGAAAAATCTAGGGGCTTACAATAACCAGTCATACAAGTAAGTATACAAAATTATTTAAACAAGCAGTTCGAAGTCGCGATATTCTTAATTCTCATTTCATACATGAACATAGAATCACATATATACACATAATCCCGAATTCCCCAAATATATATCAATTTTTATCTTTTCTTAGTATACTAATACTACTATTTTACAAGCACAAACAATGTAATGCAATTAGGAGGAATAACTCACTCGTCCATTTCGCGGTCTTCTTAGTCGTAGTAATCTTCGGGTAGGGTAGTCTCGTATCTTTCGTCACCTAGACAAAAGAAATACCCGGGATAAGTCTTTCATGAATTTTCTATTCTTGGAGATTCTAAACTTTTCTTGAAATCGCGGTAAAATCGTATAAGAGGAAATTCCAACTTAAAAAGGCCATAACTTGCTCATTTTAACTCGGAATTTTGCATATAATATACCATTTTCTACCTATTCGAAAAGATCTATCAATTTCTAAGGTTATCTTAGTCATAAAAGGTCGTTTGGGTTCCAAAAACTTTAGGTACAGATTTAAAACGAATTCTTCTAAACTTTTGCAAATCCACTTTCTAACTCAACTTCATTCAAAAATACTTTAGTAAACATATATATATATATACACACAATTGATAAATCCTTTGAGTATATAGATAAGCTCACTTTATATGCAAGATTTCTAATGGTAGTGTCTCAACAATTTATTCCATAAAACAGTTCATTTTAATTTATTAAAACTTTAGCTTCGATAATTTTGTTTCAAGTCTTTTGAAGAAACTTTATATCTTCATAGGTTGTTATAATTTGAGTATATTCTTATTTTATTTTCTTCATTCCTTTTTCCAAAACAAGTTTAAATTTTCGTTTAACCTTTAGTCTTGCATAAATTTTACTTCTAGTGATTAAAGATCAAATATATCAAAAGTATATTAAGTTGATGAAAACCTTTTTCACAATTTTGTATTTAGGATGGTTTTAGAAAATGAGTCTTGTCTTCTTATATTCATTTCTAAAATATAAGTTTTTGCTTTCCAAAACTTGTTCTTTCATTTCTTTTGAAAAGAATAATCTTTATTGGTAAAAAGCATTTGTTTCTATTTTTATCTTGTTTATATTATTTTGAAAATAAGTCTTTTCTTTAGGGACTTGAAAATCATTATTTTCCTAAGTGGGTCGTAACTTTATGGGTTGATTTTATCTTTGAAAACTAGTTGTTCCTTGGTTTTGTCATGGAGTTTAAAAGAGTTTAAATCTTAAGCTTTTTATTAAAACTTTTAATATTAACAACTTATTCTACTAAAACTTAGGTTACCATAATATCTAAAGAAAATATTTATTTCTTATGTTTCCTTGGTAATCTATCTTTGTTATTTAAGAAAACGTTGAGAAAACTCTATTTCTACGTTGTTAATAATAACTTCATGATTTTGTGATAAATCTAGCTTTGAGTTCATTTAGTAAAGTAAAATTCTATTTTTAGATTAGTTGAGACATTAACATTATGTAAATGCAAGTATCATGAGCATATAAAGTAATAAGAACATAAGAAAATACTAGAAAACAAATAATAAGCAAGAAAATAAAATATCAAGTATTGGGAACCTTAGCTTCATCAAGGTATCCCGGTCAAGTATTGGAGCCTTAGCTTTATCAAGGCATCCGGGATTAAGAATGGACTAGTCCCGAAAGATTAAAGAAAATAAACAAAAGATTGTTTTGACTTGATATGGATAAGTCTAAGACTAGAAAGACTAGTCTTAATAATAACATGAAATAAATAAATTGCATAACTTGAAAGTAAATAAATAACAAATAAGCTTATATGCTGTAAATAAATATATATATATATAATGTACATAATACTATATATAAGTTAGATTAGAAGCAATAATAACAATAATAATAACAACATAATAAAATAGGAAGCTTATGTACAAGAACAAAACATAAACATGTTGTTGCTTTTACTACTCATATGAGTTTCAAAACAACACCATAGTCATGCTAAGTTACATGACATAGATAAATAGAAGGTTGGAAGAAATTCTTACCTAAGGTATTTTTATGGTATAAAGATGGTAGTGAATGTATGGTTATGTGGTTATAGAGAAATGGTAGTTGTATTGTATAAAGGGAAATTCTTGTGAGTATTTGGTGAAAGAGAGTTTTGGTAGAGGAAAAGTTTATGGAGAGAGTTTGTGTAGTGAATTTGAGAGAGTTTTGGTAGTAGAATGAATTGTGTGAAAGAATAAAAGAGGAAGGGGGTATTTACAGAATTTTTGGAGTGAATTTTGTTGTAATTAAATAAATTGAAAAAGAAAAATAATTTGTTGGAAGAGAGAGGGGGGCGCCAACCATAGGGGTGTAGAGGGGGAGTGAGTTGATTTTTGAGTGAATTTTGTAAGAAAATAATTAATATGTAAGGTATGATTTGATATAAGATGTATTGGAAATATAAAAAGTAAGAAAATAGGTATGTAGATAGTAAGAAATAGGTGTAAGAAAAAGTAGAGATAGTGAAATAATAATGAATAGTAGCAAAGTACTATGAATAGTAGAATAGATAATTAAAGTACTGGTAGTAATAAAAATACGCGTAATAATGCGATATCTGTAATTTTTAGCTACCGAAAAATTCTAAAACTGATATTTTTGGAATCCTTATATTTTTACGAGTCTATTGGTATAAACGGAATATTTTTAATATTCCCAGCTCCGGGACATGCTTTTCGAGCACTGATCCCGTTTGAGTTCGAAGGACACTCAAAATTCGCGAATCTGATATTTTTGTGTTACCCTATATTATAACGAACTATTTTAAGCTATTGGCTTAATTTCATTTTCAAAGGTTTGAAAATGCGGGATTGCCGGATCTTAAATACTAGGGTTCGTTATAGGCTTTGTTGACTTTAGGGGTCCGGTTTGACTTCCGGTTTCGTCGAGATATTCGTAAGATCGTATAATTTTCGAATTTTGATCGTTTATTTTTTTAACTCGACATCTATGTTTTATCTTATTTTATTTGTGATTATTTAATAGTTTTTAGTTCTTGGGATCGTTTAAACGAGTCTAGGGTTATGAGTTGACTCAGCTTGACTTTTGGTGAAAATTGAAAATTGTGATTCTAAAATTTTACCGAAGGATTTAAGATTTTATCATTTCGTTGTTAAACGGCATTTGGATCTATCGTTTTGATTAGCGTTTTAGGAATTTGGTAAATGATTTAATTGGTATACGAGCATTGATTATACCAGTAGTTGGACTTTATATTTTGTTTCAAAGGTTCTCGTTTTCTTAAGATTCAGAAAACTCATTTTTAATCTTATTTGGAATTAAGTTTTAACTTGATTCGATTTTTAGGGTCTCGTTTCTGGTGTTTTGACTCGGTCTATTTTCGAAATTTAAATTTTGATACTTAGACTTCTAGGATTATTTTCTAAGAATTATGAAAACTTTTGGGGGTTTAGAATTTTTCTTATAGTATATCTGTATTATACTTAGTGTTTTAGCTATTTTAAGTATTTTTCTATAATCCTCAATTATTGTTCATGAGATACTAACACATATATCATTTCATAATCATCATAGTTTATGATTTCCTAACTTTTACACATATTATAATGCATAAATAAGGTTTTAATGTTAAATATTACTGTAAGGACCTGCTATCACCTTATAATTAAAATAGGCGATAACAGTTCCCAACCACATATAACCTGTAAGATTATATGTAAGGTTACCTAAAAGAATTGTTTGAGGAATTGTTTGAGGAATTGTTTATCTAATTCCACATCGTTAATATAATAAAAACCATAATTTTTCAAAACTTTTAACAAAACACACTATACTATTATCGTATTTCGCAAAAAAAGCAAACTTATGTTATACATAGCTAAGTACATATATATATATATATTACATCCAAAGGCTTCTTACAAGCCTTAACAAAATTACACATATAAAATCCATCTAAAACTTTAAATACAACCACAAAACTAACATAACTATTCTATTACAAAAATTGGATTCCACCAAGTCTAAGGTAATCTCTAGTCCTCCAAATCATCAAGAAAATCCTCGAAATCGGTTCCATACCCCATACTCGTGTAAAACTCATTGGATTCATCAGCTGAAATGGTTAAAATATGAGCCAAAGGCCCAGTACACAAGTAACGAATACAAATTCTAAGTGATTCACACATGCTTAAGCTAAATGCAAAATGCAACAACCAATAATTTATTATTCAATCTTTAGTTAGTCATTCATCATGGGAGTATTCAAACTCCAACAACAAGGATCTAGTATCACATCCGCCTCCCTGAGTGATCCCTACTGTTCATACAAACTAAGCAGCCCTACCTTCCGGTGTAGCTCGTAATACTAAGGGATCTTGAGTAACGCATCACGACGCTCAGGGGGTTGATATAAGTAGCTCGGATACTTATATCTCTTAAATAATTCTATCCAATAACGAGAAAGTACCCTGCCCCCAATCTGAGCAAGGTGCATCTTTCCGAACCAGATTCAATGGCATACAAGGACAATCAATATCATCAATTAATAAAATTTTCTTAATTTAGAGTAACTTGATTTGATGCCTATCCTAGCAAAGAAACAAGCAAGTTATTGCGTACCTGAGATAGCTCGGGAACTAATGGGGTTGGACGAGCAAGGATCTATCACTGTTCAAGATAATATTAAATTTTCCACATAGTTTAAGCACTAATTAACTAGTTTCAAATATAACAAATCAAAGAAATTCAAATAAATTATTACGAAGTCATAACATAGCATTTAAACATCCTATTACATCATACAATACTTAATGAATATTTAATTGATCATATATCAAGCTTTGGAAAATATTTAAGAAAGTTTTTGAAAATGAAAAGTGTAGGGAATATGCCGGCCTTCAATGCCGACAGCGTTGAACCAATACACAATGCACTAAAGTTCAAAACTTGCCAACACTGACAGCGTTTAAAGATACGCCAGCAGCCTTCAGTCTATGCCGATGGCTTTGAGCCGATGTAGACTATAACTTCAAATTTCCAAAAATTTGCCGAGAGTTACACGAGGTTGGTCTATGCCCGTGAATACCCCAACACCGACAGCGTATCCATGTACACCGACAGCTTTGGATCCTACGCCAGCGGCCTTAAGCCTGGCGTTAAAAATTATGATTCTATTCTCATTCCACACCGCCTCTAAGCCGGCAGCTTTGGAACCCTAATAGCCGGTGTATGTTTTGAAAAATAAACACTGGCAAACTTTTCTAGAGAAAGCCAGCAGCGTTTCAAGCGGTTTTAAAAAAATTGGTTCTTACCACCTTCAACACTGCCTCTACGCCAGCGGTGTTGAAGTACCAGATGCTGGCATATGCTCAAAATTAAACTTATACATAAATGTTTTTTTCCCCCATTTTCTTTACAAACCCTTTTCACTTCAAATTTTCTCCAAACTTAATCTAAGCTTTCCAAAACTTTTTATATGTTCTGAACACCATCCAAACAACATAAACTCTACTTCTAATCATCAAACACCCAACTACAACATTCAAACACAAATCACACATCAATTCCATACTTCAAATACTCAATTTAATTTCACCACTTATCAACACTCCTTACAACTTCCAAACACTTAACTAAGCTCACATAATAGAAATGCAAAATCTAACATATATCACTACGTACATAAATCAACTCAATTGGCATCTATTAATCCTACCATAAGTTTTACATCCAATAACAAGAAAGAAAATAAAACAAAAAGGATTAGGCTTGCATTAACTTACATGATTAAGCTTTGGATTGGAGTGATGTTTGAATCCAAGAGCTTGTGGTTGATTTTGGCTAAGGGCTTAGGGCTTAGGGTTTTGAGATGGAAGGAAGAAAGAAATAAAAGAAAATTCGGATGGAAAAATGTGGCTGCCAAAAGAGTCATTATTTGATTAAATTTAAGGTGAATAATTATCCAAAGTTTGACTCTAAGGGTATATTTGACCTAGAGTTAATTTGGTTAACTTTGGAATGCATTTAAGTTTAGATTGAGCTTAAAAAGTATGCTTTAACTTTTTAAAAATTCTTCCATCAATTCTTACACAATTCACAAGTTATTTTATTGAATTCTAAACATAACACCTACATATTAATTTACAAAAGACAAAATATTCATTACACTCTGCACACATTAATACATATAATACAATATTATTAATTTCATTGTACTATACACATACAAAATGACATATATTCAACACATACACTAATTATATAGTTCATGCACATATATCTCATTCCAAAATTATATATCATCTCAATAACACAATATAATGTAAATTAGGAAATTCATGGCTATTTCAATTACCTTGTTTGGGGCTGTTGAGGTGATGTTCAATCCTTCCCAAAGCTTGACAAGAACCTAAGTTGATAAGAACATGGTTTACTCTAATGTTTAACATATAAACTAACTTAGAATGAATTTTTACTTACCTTTCTTTATTGATTTCCTATGCTTGTATTGTGTTAATGAAGCTATTTTATGGTGTTGTGCTTATGTATGTTTTATGGTGCAAATGGAGGACGAATCTAGCTACTTTGGTATATATTAATGGATTTGTTTGTTGCTCATTAGTAGGGTTTTTATAGACAAGGTAGTAGCTCTCCTTCTTTTGGAAATTTTCGACCGAGAAGCAATTTGCTTCATGTTTGTGTGTGTAATTAATAGTGGTTTGTTTTGAAGAGTTTTGATTGGTTTACACAATATATTTCTATGACTTTTGTTGCTTTACTTGACCCAATTTGTTTCAAAGTTTGGCTGCTACAAATTCAAGGAAATCACAGCTGTTATCTACATAATTTGCACTGAATAAAAATATAATTTTAATTTAATTAATTAATTCTCTTAATTTTAGGATAGTTTATCAAGCTAAACGAGTATATTTATATCAATTATTTAAGAGTTTTGTCTCCAAAAATTTATTGAGAGCTTCTACAAATTTTCTAGATTCTCTTTGAGTTCAATTTTGAGTTTAAAGTTTACACAATTAATTATTTTCAAGATTTATCTCACGCGATTAGGGTTTTCTAAACTTAATAGGCCAATTTCGATTTCAGTCACTAAAAGCTTCAGAATTCTTTAACTAGAACAATGGCGTAATCTAAATATTTATTTGAAGTCTAGATTATTAGTTATGGATCTATTTTTGTTTCCATTGTGTATTTATAACCCTACCGGTTCGTCCTTAAGTTATCGTTTTCTAACTATAAACTTTATTGTTTAGTTACTTTTTAATGCACTTGAAATCTTATTTTCATTATTTCTATATTTTGAGTTTTCGATACCCACTACGAAATCTTGTCTTTTGCATCTGTTACTATCTAAATAACTATATTTTAGGGTTTGAAGTTATATATAGATTCATAACTACTCGTAATTTTATTCTAGGGTCTCTGTTGAGTCCTACATTGACCTTTTATTTTCTATATTTGTATTTTTATTTATTTTTACTAATATGAAAATTCTCAGTGTTTACACCCGCTGCTAGTAGTAGGTCCCCTTCTATTGGAGGGGATGGCCATAGGGTCAATGTGACTGTAGAGGTGAAGCTTCCTCTAGGAACTAGTCGTCGTTTAGACAATCTGATAAAAATTGATTCTAGTTACCATGAGGAATATGTTTCTATTCCTATTAAAAGTGAGGGAATGTCGGAGCCGATTCTTTCCCTTCCTACGATTGTTATGAGTTACTACGCCAAGGTTGTCGTTTGTTTTCCTTAGATATCCCCTTGGAAGGGGATGATCATTTGAGGTATTTTGCTAATGTAAGTATCCTCATATATGAAATTGTTATTTTTTTTTTATCTTCTCTCCAATCCTTGTTTATGATCATGTTGGTTGGTAGAGAATTGCTGAGAGCATTGCAGAGGTGGTGTTGTGCAGTAGGACATTTCAATAAGAGATCGATCATTTACGATCGGAGCATTCCAATCGGGATAAACATTTGGAGGAGGTAGGTTTTAGCTCATGCCATGAGTTAGTTCTATTATAGTACTTGTGCTAGTTATCGTGCCCTTTATTGTGAATTGAAAGACAATTATGCCATCCTTGAGTGGAGGTTCCGAACGAGGGATCGACAAGCTAACTGCTACAAGGAAGAAAAGCAAGCTGCCAATAGAAAAATTGAGGAGTTGCAATTCGAGTTGAGAAGTCGTGAGTTGACTGCACAAAATGAGATCCAACTACTTGGAAAGGAGAGGCATGTGCTCTGCTAGGATAATCAGAAGCTTCATGTTGAAAATGATCGGCTGCAACAATTATTGAAGGATAGTTGAAGGAAGTAAGTGGATAGCCCATTGGGTTTTCATTCTCATGAGACAAAGCTGATTTGCAAAGGGATAAGTTCCAAGTGTCAATTGCTAAAGTGAAGCTAGACTTAGAGAAGTCATATGAAGACCTGGATAAGGCTTAAAGAGAGCATAGCGAGTTGAGTGAGCGTGTTAGAGCCTTCAAGGTAGATATTACCGCTCTTGGTTAATGTCAACCGAGGTTTTCCCTTCACAATTACTTCTACAGTGAGGCTTAGGCAGAGCAAAAATTAGAAATCGAGTAAGGGGCTATTGGTGAGATTATTTAGTATATCTATGGTCATTGTTCCTGCAACATAGTTCTATGGTTCAATTTCTATTTCCATCTTCCAGTTAGGACCACAGTGTTGGAGGAAAAAGATTATGAGGCAAAGGATGAGGTTTGTCAGGGAGAGCAGGTGGCTTATAAACTTCATGGGGATCTTTAATTCAGACCGGTCCCTTACATTGTACACATAGATCGGGTTAATCGACTCAAGGTTGGGGAAGCCCTTCCTATTGAGGGGCAACAAGGGGTCAAGGTTGCCTAGTAGGGGTTGCCTTGATTGGCTTGACAAGTAGGGTGGTAAGTGAAGTCTTACCTACTTCTTAAATTGATCAATTTGTAGAGGAGCTAAATGAAGAGCTAATAAAGGAGTGATATTTATTCTTCTATTTTTGTTTTGTACTATTATTCATATTTCTTTTCGGTCGGGATGCTAACCATCTGGTGTAATGGTTCTCCTTTCGATGAATATATATTTTCTTTTCTATCGAAACTCCGTACTTTATCATTTATTTCTCGTATCTTGTCTTTTGACATGACCCATTTGGTTACTACCTTCGTGCGTCGTTACCCCAGGATTTGTACTATATCTATATTAATATTTATTCCTTGTGGATTATCGGATTACGGCTGTATCAATCAAATGGTTGGTGTTTAGTGTCTATCGACATTCCCAAGATATTATGAGGACTCTTCGTCATTATTTCATTTAATTTTATCTTATGAATAGACGGATGCCTTTATCCATCTCGTCAATCAATAATCCACTTGTTTAGTTTAAAACCTTCTTTTGTCAACAGGTGTCTTTCTAGTTTTGCAGGCTTTTTTTAATGGAGTTTCGGCCTCAAGTATGGCTAAAAAGATCAAGCCCTTAGCATCATGTTGCTCCATTTCCTTTTTGGATGACTCAAGCTTTCTTGAAGGACTTTTGTAAGTAAGTCCTATTTGTCCATGGCAGGAAGATCTTTTTCTTGTGTTATGGTATTAACGGAGACTGCTGGTCTCATTATTTTCCTGTTATATAAAATCCCTAGCGGTAGGGGTAGAGTGCTTGTGCTACATGCTATTCCTCCATGGTTATAAATCTTCCTCTTTCGACTCTTAGAATAGGTTTTAAGGGAGATTTAGATGGGTTCCTTTTTTAAGCTCGAATGCTGGGAGTATTCCGACGACTGGGATGGAGTCAACGAAGGGGGGACTATTAAGTTGCTCCTTATCTTGTAAAAGCTTAGTCGTTGAAAACTTCTTAATCATACTAGTTTTTTTAAGGTTGCTTTACTTGGAATGCTTGGTGCAGCTTGGCAACGTAAGGTAGAGTAGCTTGTTCCTTATTGTATGCAGCTAACAACTCCTTAATCATCTCATTTTGTTTAGACTTCTTTTGGTTAAGATGTATAGGTTGTTTAGAAGATTATATTGACTAATAGATATTATTGTTAATAACATGTACAAATTTGTAGTATTCATTCGAAATGTCATTTTAAACTACACTGATCGTGAAGCCAATCAAAACTATTGTATCAATTATGATCAATAAATGAGTTTTAAGATTCATTTGTGCCATTTCTCTCTCTCCTCTTTTTTTCACATGCTTTTTTAGACTTATTTTTCAACCTTTACGCCAATTAATGCTTGGGGCCAAAGCCACTTTGGGACTAGCAGGTGTTATAGGTAAGTAGCGTGGTCAATCGGTCTATGGGCACTAAGCCTTACTTGAGAATAAGTTTTTAGGATGTAGGTGTTGAATATAACTAGCCAAGTCGATTGGTCCCTAAGGCCTGAGCCTCTCTAGGAACTTAAGTTTAGTACACGGGTGCTAAGCATAGATAATCCAGTCGATCGAGCCTTGGGACCTCGATAAATGTGTATTTTCTACACATTTATCCTATATTTATCTCACATTTTCATCCATATTTTGGTTCTTTTAAAGTAAAATCCAATATAAACAGATGAATTTCATGATGTAGATCAAATGCACCTAAAAATGCAGAAAGCGATCATAAAATGATAAAAAGGCCTAAAATAGCATCATTGTGTTTATTGGTTTTTGTTTAAAATCTATGCCTTCCAAATCACGTATTACATGCTTCTATGATGACAAAAACACATCCCGTATAGCAATATAATATTCATATGGCCTGTTGATATAGAAGTCCTAAACTCTAGACATTTCATCAGATATCCAAGCTGCTAAATTACATAATAGAACAGCAACAATCATCGAGCACATATTGCAGCAAGAATCCAAATTTAGCATTAGCACTAGTGAAAGGCCGAGCAACAGATACCATATTAAGCCCCCAAAAGCATGCTGACATCAAGCAATCACCGACTAGTAGCCAAATTAAATCATGTGGAGTTGTTTTAACTCTCACCGACCAAAGCTGATTGAGCAAAGATCCAAGCTTCAAGTATAAATTGAATTGAACTCCATCGATCTGCTCCGTGAAGCATAACCGAGCAAAATAGTTCAAAACAAGCTACTCGCACTGATCAACAAGTAGTCACACACTGAGCATGATAAAATCAAGCAAGTGGTTGTAGTGATTGATTTTTGATCTACTTGTGTCAATTAGAATCATGATAGAAACGAGCTAAATACAATGTTTGAGCTGTAGTTAACCTACAATTTTTCTTAACACACAAGCATCGTCAACTATCCCGGCTCCAATTCAAGTGGAGAGAAACGAGTTGAATTTCTAAGCTAAGTGATTGGCATTGACCACCAATGCAGCCACAACACAGAACAGCAGCTGAATGTCGAGGTATCTGCTTTAATCTATCAACCTAAAGTGAACGAAATAGACTAAAGCTGGATTGATCGAACTCCACCATGCTAACCTGTCTTGAGCCAATTGAGCTCAAATTTAAATCAAGCACCAGCATGTCAAGCACTCTAGGAGCAACTCTAGAACAGTTGATTCGAGCTTCCAGCGTTGTAGAACCTAATTCCACCGACCTGGTCTGAGTTTGAACCAAGCTAAGCTATCCATGCTAAATGTAGACAATGAGTGCTGAGAAGAGTATAGTCTATAAACAATCTAGATTGAGCTCAAGTATGCCATTCCAAGCTATTGTTTTCCAAATTACGAGCAAACTTGATGAGCGACTACGGAGATCGAGTTTGATAATACAACATTAACAAACTCTAGCGACATCTTATTTTGAAGCTTTGTTATTTATTATTATTTTCCCTTTTTGGCTTCTAAATAGTTGATGAGACTTTTATCCTCTTTTGTGCTTTTGCTATTTTTTGGGATCCACTCCACATACCTGTCACATCACAATCAACTAATTCTATGAATCTCACATCACCATACCTCCACGTACTAACTCACTTTTTATAATATCTTATATATACCAATTTCATTATCATTTTAGGGACTTCCACTTAGTTTGGCCCTCTTGGTTCTAGACATTCCATCATCTACTACTTCATCATTCTCCACATTTTCACTTCATCCACTCCATTCACCGACCTCGACCTCACTTCATATCTCTCTAGAACCATTCATTCTGAACCATCATCGTAGAGTTGGACCTTAGAATTACTATAAGACGTTGTGCAATTTCTAGTTTTTGTCTCTCATTTATCCTTGTAATGGATTGTGTTCAGATTTATATGAATGAAATTCCATTTATCAGTGTGAGCTAGATTTATCTAGTGGGAATATGTGATGTGTTTATGGATTTCTTGAGTAGTTGGTTAGTATCTTATAACGAGTCTTGTTAATTTGAAACTTTAGTTATCTTTATTTCAATGTTTACAAGGTCAAAAATTTGTCTATGAATTTCTCGTAAATTAGAGCTTAAGATACTTGAGAGAGATTCAAGAACTCGATTGAAATAGAAAATACAACTTCTAAATCGACACAAACACGTGTGGTTTAGGTTCAGGTTGTAGAACTCACATTCATAAAGCGGTTGAAATTATGGTTTATTTACATGGACACGTGCTTGAAACATAAGTTTAATTAGAATAACATGGCCTATAAGAGGAGTGTTTATTTAACAAGATGATTATAAATGGGTAACTCGAGAGAGATATCCATGTTATAATTATAATTTTGCAACTCGAGAGGGAAGCAAATTCTTGTGAGTTTAATGAAAATAAAATAACAAACCTACTCATAACTACAACGCAACGAATGAAAATCCTAACCAAATCATTGTATAATCCACATTTATTTACTGAAGGAGTTTCACATAGTAATTTTAGTATTACTGTTTATTGTTAGATTAGTTATAATTTATAGCGGTAATTTGTAGGAGTAGTTTAATTATTTTAGAAATCTCAAACTTTTGTTCGGTTGCCTATATTAGAGTAAAACATTGTAATCTATAGTAATTAGTCAATTAACTCAAAGTGGATCACAACCTTGAATACTCCCGCTTAGCTATACTTGCACGATTAGTACACTTGCTGGTAGCTTTTGCACTTAAATTGATTATTTTAATTAAAAGCGTGCATTTATACTTGTTTGAAACTTAAAATAAGGAGAGCAAAAACACTTCAAGCAATTTGGCTCCGTTGTCGAGGAGTTAAACAGAACTAATACTATATTTGTGGTTAGACTTTGAGACTAGGCATGTTCTTGTGTTTGTATCATATCTTTGGTGTGTTTGTTTTTTTTGTATGTTGAATTGTCTTTGTATCTTTGTTATTCTTGTGTTTTATGTTTCTTGTGTGATTTAGTAGCTAATAGTGGTGTGTTCTTACTATTATTGTGAGTGTCCAAATCTAGAATTTCTAAGAAAAACCCATAAAAAATTGAACAATTTGAAAATTTAAAAAAGGATGGCATCTTTTAATTGGTGGGACCTTTGGCATTTATGGCGAAAGTGTGTTTTGATACTTGCTTTTACATGTTCAAAGATGGAATTGTTAAACTTTTTCATGTGTTTTCTCCTAAGAATGATGATACTCCTCCTAAACATGTGTAGGAACATATAGAAGAAGAGGATATCACTAAACATGTTGAGAAATCCAAGCAGTAATGGAGAATGAATGTGCTAAAAGTAATGTTGGTAATAGGAATGAACCAAGCAAGCCTAAGGCATTGTGGGAATACAACATACCCATGTGGAGAACTTTGCATCATGGATTAAGAGGCATGAAATAAAGTTGATGATTTTGAGATAAAGCCAAAGTTGATAAGGATGATGCAAATGAATCAATTTGGAGGAGACCCACTAGAAGACCATGTGAGCATATGCAAACATTTTGCATTTATGTGCTACAATCAAAATTAGTGGATTCCTTGAAGATGTAATTCACTTTTGGTTATTCCCATTCTCTTGAGAGGCAAAGCATGGAATTGGTTACATTCACTTCCACTAAATTCTTTTGAGAATTGGGACCGATTTTCCAAGAAATTTTTTCAAAGATACTTCCCATCCTCCCGTACTGTACAATTGATGATTGAGATATCACTTTTCATCAATATGAGGGAGAGAAATTTTATGAATTATGGGAGAGATTTAAAGGCCTTTTGAAGCAGTGTCCTCTGGTATGTCTTTGTCTCTACTAAAAACATTTTACCAATCACAGATGGCCAATTGAAGATGATGATTGATATGTCATCTAGCAGTTTATTGATGCGAAAGAGCCCTCAGGAAGCATTTGAACCTTCGAGAAATTGGTTATGACATTTTTCAATTGGTATGATAATGAAGTTAATCTTCAACCAATGGTTGTTGTGTCTAAGCAAGAAATGGTGTCTAACCTTCAAGAGTAAGTGGCAACACTTAGAGCCCAAGTGAGCAAGATGCAATCAATGTAAGGGCCAGGAATGAGACATGACCAAGGCGAGGATGAGATACCTCATGGTGTTTCTTCAATGAGATTTTCAATTCCTTTGGTAGAAAAGTCAACCAATCAACAAGATGACCTCCAAGATGTGCATATCCAATTGGGAGTACTAACTAGAGAGGAGGAATGCAAGATGACTCATTTGAACGAAATAATTGAGGTGTATTAGCTTTATGAGAAAGAGATTCCAACACATGAGTAAGCAATGAAAAGTGGATGCTTGGATAAATTGAAGTTCAAGAGATTGGTTGAAGATTCCACCAAAGATGATTCAATGAAGAGTGCCTTGGAAGCAACAAAAGAGACTCAAAAGATGTCATGGAATGAGGAAACGTATCGAATGGTATTTGAAGAGAAAGATCAAGATGAGTTTTGGAACTGAGCGAATATGAGAAGCTGGATCTAGCAGGTGATTGGAGTGATGAAGAAGATGTCAAATGATGTGCTTGATCCAAAAGATGAAACGAAGGAAGACTTAAAGAAAAAGGTTGGAAGTAAGCAAAAGAGTGGCGTAACGAACATGATCAACCAAAATTTGGAGGAGAATGAGTGGATGGCCTTGAAAGGAGATGAATTAAGTAAGATCTAAGGAGCAAGAATGAAACAAATACCATAGGAGCAAGTGAATCAAAAGCGGCCATCGGATCTCAAGAAGTTGGAATTAAAAGTGGCCAACATACCTCTTTAGCTAGAAGCTTAAGAAAGAGTTGCTCTGAGAACCAAAGATGAGAAGCTCATACTCTATGCTAGAAAATGCAAGGACCAAGACAGTTGTGGTTCTAGTGATGTCTCTTTTAACCAACTAATGAAGGCACTGCAAGGTGATATGATTGATGGTTCTCCCAAAATTGTTTCCTTTAACTAGATGCAAAGAGCATAATGATGAGAGGAAATACTTCTCAAGAAAAAGACCATGGAGCCCATAGAAGATTCATGCTTGGAGGAGATCCTAGAGTTAGTGTAAGGATCCTGACTTACCCCTATATTTAAAATAGGTAAATCCAGTCTCCAACCACATATAATCTGCGATATTATATGTAAGGTTGTAATCTAGGATCAGTTTGGATAGTTATTAGCTTAAATGTCCTATAAGAACAAACTTTGTTACTAATAGTACATATAACATTCATAAAATATAACTTTTAAATTCATTACTTAATAAAAGATCCAACTATAATACAACCATATATATATATACATACATTACAAACAAGGCTCGTAAACAAGCCATTTACACAATATATCAAAAGATAACAAAAATCCTATTAACTAATACACAAATTTTCAGAACATATATGTACATATAGCTATTCTATTACATAAGGGTTCCATCAAAGTCAAGGCCATCTCTGCTCCTCTCAATCATCTAAGAACTCCTCAAAATCCAATCCATATCGCTTGCTTGTATAGAACTCGTCTTCTACACCTGAAAAGATAAAAATATGAACTAGAGGCCCAGTACACAAGTAAACAAAACAAATGTGTAATGGAACATACGATCTTAAACTATAATGCAATGTGACAATCATTCAATTATTAGATACTCTTTAATTAGTCAAACATCACTAGAGTATTCAAGCTCCGAACAACAAGGATATCTAAGGTCCTGAGTAACGATCATGACGCTCAGGGGGTTGATATAAGCAGCTCAGATACTTATATCTCCTAGATGATATATCCATAAAAAGAGAAAATAACCTCATCCAAGGTTAACAGTCATTACACAACTTCACTTATCTTAGTCCATAACATCACCTAGTCTAACTATTCCCATAAACATTTAAACTAGATCATATTATTTCATTCTAAGCTTAAGCAAATGTTACATTGATACTATCTTGCCCATCAGTTACCCGTCGTACCACTTAGAAAAATCTTATCCAAAGATAGGGGTGGCCTAAGCGCCTAAACTACCATACCCCCAATCTGAGCAAGGTGCTGCTCCCTGAACCGACTGATCTACTATTTAGGCCAGATACGAATTTAAACAGCATAAGAGACATCCAATTCAAACAAAGTTTAAGTTTTTCTATATTAGAGTTGGTTAAATATATGCCTATCCTAAGCAAAGAACAAATACGTTACTGCGTACCTTATGTAGGAAATCTAAATAGAACCTCGAGAATCCTTCAAAAGATAATCTAAATTCGAATCAACATTATATACTTGGAATTACACTTAAAGCATATCAAATCTTAAACTTAATACTTAAGACTTCAAATTTAACTTATACATAGTCGTAACATATCATTTATACATTTATCAAGATCATACAAGCTCACAAAATCATCATTTTAACTTCAACCCATATATACAATATAACTAAATTTATCTTAACATCCATGGAAATTCAATTATTTGTTAAATTTACAAATATAATTAAATTATGCTTAATTATATCACTCAATTATCATCAACCTCAAATATCATTAATCTATCTCATTTTAGTCCAAAAAGACCCTTTTCCTAAGCCAACACACATTCAACAAACAAAACAAGTTTTAAACTTTGTTTATAAAAACTATAGCAGCTGGAAAGAAGTGTAATTTAAGCATTTATACTTTTGAAAAACTCAAAACATAAAAGTTAGATATCTCTTTTTAAGCTTTCCAATACAACTTAAATCACCTCAATCGGAGGTTTTATGAAAAAGTTATGGTTAAAATGCAAAATAGTATTGCGTTAGAGAAAACACGAGTCACGGTCATGATTTATGGAAAGCTTTCATAAAATGGTTTTTGAGCTAAGAATCATGACCGTGATTTTTGAGTTTCAATGTTTTTTATTAACCCAAGGTTACCAAAGATGGATCACGACCGTGATTCATAAAATTTGCCCACCCAACCTACCTAGGCTTGAATCACGCTCGTGATTTGCTTCCTAATAACCTATACAACTCCCCTATTTTTCATACTCTTTTTATCAAATTTTGAACATTCGAATTAATTTAAAAATCCAAACACTTCTAACATTACTCCCACACTTCAAAACTCATAAAACAACGTTCAACATAACTTCCACTTTCAACAAGCTCAACTTCACTTAACCCTTACTACACTACTCATACATCATTCCATTTTCATCAACACACTTTAACTACGAAACATGCATATAATATACTTCATTAGCACCCAAACCTTCATCAACACATCACCAATACATATATACTTATCCAATCACATTTAACAAACACAACACTATGAAACTTGCAATCAAATTAACTTAAACTTATCTTAAATCTTTTGGCTTGTTTGCAAGCTTAGAAGGGTCTTTGGTGCTAACCTGTAAGAATTTGGATGTGGGTCTTGTCTTGAAGTTGGGGTAACTTTGGAAGAAAATTAATGAGTTTTGTGTTTGTTTATAGGTTTTTTTTTTTATGTAGTCTGATTTTGGACAAAATGGTGATATTTTGGCTTAATATTTATCCAAATAAAGTTATAAATGATTTTCAGTAAGCTAATTAAGGTTATTAATTTAAGTAAAACAAAGACATTTGGCTAGCTTTTTGGTTCCAAAAAGAAAATCTACTACACACAACACTTGAAATATACATTTAAGTCTAATATTACTCATTTCATATAAATATCAATATGCAAATCAATCTTAAGTATTTATTATACTAATGCAAACATAATTATTCTACACTACTCAAACGCATACATTAAATTACACTAGTTTAATATGTATGTAAAACATGTTATTTATTTATTTTAATATACAACTATAATCACTCACATGTAACATGATATCTGGAATAAAAGCATGGCTATTATAGTTGGAATTCAGGTACCATAGATTTTTGAACCACCTTGAAGCAAAAATTGGTGAAAAGTCAAGCTGAGGACTTAAAACCAAGCGTTGTGTGGAAGACAACCCATGATTTATAAATTTTTTTGCTCAGTTTTCACTTTTCATTTTTTTTTTTTTTTTTTGAGCTTGTTGCTTTGAGTACCTACTTCTTGTATAATTAGCTTAGAGAGCCTTTGGAGGTTGCCTTTTGTGGAAATCGTTCTCTAAAGAGATGATTTACAACTGTTGGAATTCATTGCATTTAGAAGCTCAACAATTTAGCTTAAACACTCCAGAGAAGATCATTATAACCTTTTTCCTCTCCTTTTTATTCATTACTTGTGAATATAACATGAGGAAATTGTACATTTTTAAGTTTAGGGTAGATGTTTTGCTTTTTGTAGTTTAGAGTTGGCTGATGTTGAGGTTTATGTGTTGAAAATATGGTGATTATGTTAAAATCGTGGTTGAGATGAGATGGATTATAAATTCTTTTACTTGTGTTTTTGCTGAACATGTTTTTGTTTGCTAGTTGCATGTATTTTCAATGACAAATGAGCTTATTTGGGTCAATTTGATTCTTGTGCTTAATATGAGAATGCATTTGACCCTACTAATCTTGATTTTTGTATCATTTTGCACCAAAAATTTTCAATTGGAACTTTAGCCGCATGTTTCACAAAGAAAAAAAAAACGGATGAAAAATGGTCCAAATTTTTTTCATTTTTGTGTTTCTTAGAACTTGATCATGAATTGGACACTGTTCACTTCTCTAGGATTAATCCATGAAATAATGATTTTATTTAGTTACTTTTCATTTAGGTCAAGATTTGAAGACTTCAGATTGAGTTAATATCATGATTTAAGACTAGATTCTGCATTTTTAAGTTGACTGGCATGTATCTAAGTCTTTGAAGTTCATGAGCACAATATGCTTATGTAAATTTTTCAAACTTTGAGTTTACCTCAAAAGCTATCTTGGATAGAAAAGTGCACGTGTGGAAAACAAAGAAAAAAAAAAGAAAGAATAAAAGCTCCCCAGTGCAATGTAAAATGAAATCAAATCTTAAAAGAGGAAGCAATTTCATCAAAAAGAAAATAAAGAAGATAAAAAGATCCTCTATGTCATTATGAATACAACTCAAATGAGGATGCCTTTAAGTTCAAAAGAAAAAGCAAAAATCAATGAAAACAGCAAAAATTTAGGAAAAGCTAAGGAATTGCAAAGTAGAGGAAGAGTTGTAGTTTTATATTATTTACTTGATGGTATTGTGCTTGAGATATGAATTAAGAATGTATACATGCTAGTCTAATGTACAAAAATGAAAATCTCTTTTTGAGTTACTTGATGTTAACTTGATCTCAAGTAAGAAGATTTTGAGTTAAATGAGAAATACAACTCTATTAAGCAATAGATTAATGTTAAGTCTCTTGTTAGTGACTTTTGTACATGTTGATTGATTAGGTGATAGAACCATGACAATCATGTGATTATGGTTTGAGTAGTTGAAGACTGAGTTTTCTGCAGAAAAATGCAGCCATGTTCCATTGTGCTTATAAGCTTAAATTAATGCATGTGTGAATGATGATGTTAAAAGTGGTTTGCTTAAACAGCATATTACCAACTTTAGAAAAGGAAATGTATTAATCAGTCAAAGTTAGTTATAACGACAACAAAAGAAATATATATGCTTCAAGAAAAAGGGAAAGAAGACTAGCCAACCAAAATATACACTGGAATAATAAACTAAAGAGAAAGAATACTTCACAGCCCCCTTAAGTTGGAGCTGCTCGCAAGCCCAACTTAACGTGCAAGGAATGCAACAGACCAGCTCCTAAGCACTTAGTAAGAACATCTACAACCTGATTAGAAGAAAAAAATTTAAGAGCATGAAATCCAGAACTAACAAAATCATGAACAAAGTGCACATCAATGTCATTGTGTTTTGTTCGACCATGCGTACATGGATTTTGAGCAATCAGCAAAGTAGACTTATTATCATAATATATAGGAACTGGATAATGGAAATGAATATGCAAATCATGTAAAATATAGGAAACCCATAATAACTCCTTGGTAGCAACAGCAAGGGCACGATATTCGGCTTCAATTGTTGAAGTATACACTATGGGTTGTTTTTTAGTTTTCCATGAAATTACGGCATTGCCTAAGAAGACGCAAAATCCGGAAATGGATTTTTGATCATTGCTACAAGAACCCCAATTTGAATCGGAAAAACCATAAAGTAATAGAGGACTTTTAGAAGAGTAAAACAATCCAGGGGAGGAAGAACCTTTCAAGTGACGAAGCAGGTGAAATAAGGCCTTCAAATGAATAACACGAGGAGAAGCAAGGTATTGGCTAAGCCAATGCACAACAAAGGAGATATCAGGCCTAGTCATTGTGATGTATAGCAAACGCCCAAGCAACCATCAATAGTAGGAGGGATTATCAAGTAATGACTAGAAGTATTACAAGATTGAGACGCTATGGCAAAGGAAAAGCAAGAGATTTAGCACCTGTCAATCTAGCGTCATGAAGAACATCAAGGATGAATTTCTATTGGCTAACCAAAATTCCTTGAGGAGTGCAACAAAGATCAAGACCAAGGAAAAACCGAGCCAAACCTAAGTCCTTTATTGTGAACTCAGTGTCTAATTTTTGCTTGACTTGAGATATGAAAGATGAATTAGATCCTGTTAACAACATATCACCTACATAAAGGAGAATGTAGACACTAACTGAACTATGATGAGAAAACAAAGAGAAATCATGCTTAGATTGCTCAAATCCAAGAGACAAAATAAATTGGGAAATTTCTAAGTTCCATTGACGTGAAGCTTGCCTTAACCCATAAAGCGACTTGCGCAATTTACACACTTGAGTAGGCAAAGCCTTGGCATAACCTTAAGGAGGAATCATATAAACTTCTTCATCAAGATGGCCATGTAACAAGGCATTATTTACATCAATTTGATGTAAATCCCAATTATAAGCAGCTGCAAAAGCAAATAAAATACAATCGTGCCCAATTTAGCAACCGGTGAAAAAGTGTCATGATAACCTTCACCTTCAACTTGTGTAAAACCTTTGGCAACTAAACGAGCTTTGTAATGCTCAATAGTACCATCAAGTCTATACTTTATCTTATAAATCCACTTACATCCTATGGCCTTCTTATCCTTAAGTAAATTTGTCAATTCCCAACTTTCATTACATTCTAAGGCTTCCAACTCTTTTTGCATGGCATCTTGCCATTCTTTATGTTTAGATGCTTCAAAATTAATTTTGAGCTTCTTGGACATGGAACACCTTAACTAGAGAACTACAAAATCAGTAGGATAAGCATTGAATAGTGACATCAAATAAAGGAATAAACTTGAGGTATAGGAAGAAGAATTGTGTATAAGATGTGAGAACAAACCTAAATCACTGATGATGCAGCATGAGACTGTGATTGAGCTATATGTACAAAATCACTTAGCCAACGAGGTGAAGTTTTCATCTTGATGAACGTCTCAAAGACATGTCAGTAGAATCAGCATGAACAATATCAAAGGATCAGCAGATATAACCAACAGAGTGATGTGCAGAGGAATGAGTAGTGGTCGAAGATAAAGTGTCTGATATGGAAGAGTATCGTGAATGTCATCTGATTTAGGTAGAGGAGAAGAAACCATGGATTGAGAGGAAATGTCTAGTACAATCGGTGAAATGTCTGGTACAGGAGGTGAAATGTCTATGTAGTGGGTGAAGTTTCAAATGAAACAGGGGGATGTGAACTTGCTGGAGCATATCAACACCATTGTCACTATGTATGAATGGAAAAACATCCTCAAAGAATATGATATCTCGTGACTCAATAATAACTTTACTGGAAATATCATATACTCTATAACCTTTTCTGCCATTTGCATACCCAAGTAAAACACATTTGGCTCCATGCGCATCAAATTTGTCCCTAGGAACTGGTTGCTTTGCAATGAAACACAAGCAGCCAATCACCCTTAGATGATTATAATCTAGTGGTTTCCCGAACAACGCTTCATAAGGAGTTTTCCAATTTAAATGAGCTATGGGCATGCGATTAATCAAATAAGTAGCTGCAAGGAAACACTCACTCCAAAACTCTTTAGGAAAATAACCTTGTAATCTCAAAGCTCTAGATGTATCAAGCAAATGCCTATGTTTTCTCTCAACACATCTATTTTGTTGTGGTGTAAAGTCATGGTGCGTTGATGAACAATCCCAATGCTATCAAACAAAAATCAAGATTCAGCTAAACAGTTCAGTGCCATTATCCGTCCAAACAAATTTAGGACTCTTTCCAAAATGGTTCAAAACATAGGCAAAGAATCTTTGTAAAACTTGACAAACTTGACTCTTATACGTAATCATAAAAGTATAAGTTGTTCGTGAAAAATCATCAACTATAGTCAACAGAAAACATGTTCTTGTAATAGATTCAACAGAAAACATGTTCTTGTAATAGATTCAGCTAAACAGTTCAGTGCCATTATCCGTCCAAACAAATTTAGGACTCATTCCAAAATGGTTCAAAACATAGGCAAAGAATCTTTGTAAAACTTGACATACTTGACTCTTATACGTAATCATAAAAGTATAAGTTGTTCGTGAAAAATCATCAACTATAGTCAACAGAAAACATGTTCTTGTAATAGATTCAATAGCATAAGGCCCCCACAAATCAAGATGGAGTAACTAAAAAGAGTGTTGTGTTACACTTGAACTTCTATCAAAGGGCAGCCTATGGAATTTTGCTGCTTGACAAATATCATAAATGAAATTTGTAAAATCACTTGATTTACACAAGTCCAAATGACAAAGCTTAGCAATTGAACTATGTCCCGAACGTTTATGGAACAGAATTGGATCAACGACAATCCGAGTATCAACTTTAGTAACATCAGCAGCAGTATGACAATTCTGCAAATAATGTCCACTTTAATAGCCAGCATGAAAAGAAGTAAGATCTTCACTGTTTTTGTCTTCAAGATTAAGTACATATAGCCCATTCACTTGATTAGCCTTTGCAACTATCAATCTAGTTGTTAGGTCTGGAAATAACAAGATGATTTTTCAAAAACAACAATATAAGGATATTGGCTAAGAAAATTGTGTATGGATAGGAGATTATGAGTAAAACTTGGAACATAGAAAACATTTATAAGATAAAGTGTTTGTGTAAGCTTGACAACCCAACATGATTGATTAATATTAGGGACCCATTAGGTAGCTTAACATTAATGGATTGACATAAAGTGTGTAAATTAGACAAGAGATCAATGAAAGGTGTCATATGATTAGTAGCACCGGTGTCAAGTATTCAAGATTTCTCAAAATTACTAAGAGCATATAAACAAAGATACAAGTTACCTACAAAATGAATTTGATCAATTCCAACCTGATTTGCTTGCACATTGGAATTTACTCCCTTAGACTTCATCATCCGCATAACTTCCAAACAAACTTCATGTACCATGGCTAAATCCATGTCCTGTACAGTCTTGTTTTCAACAATATTGGCATCGGAAAATTGATCAGAAGGAGTAGCAAAAGTACAAACAGTTTTATCCTTAATATAACCCCCATCTCCTTTAGCAAAATAGTTATTAACACTCATATCACGTCATCCTTTCATAGTCTTTTTTCCTTTAAACCAGTCCGGATATCTAATGAGTTGAAAACAATTCTCTATGGAGTGTCGTTCTACCTTACAATGTTGACAGATGAGACGCAGCTTATTTCTCCTTTTATCAACTAAGGAACCCCTTCCTCTAGCATTGTACACTGTCACATCAGCACTTGGATTAATCAAGTTTGTGACTTGCCTTTGTTTTTCTATCTATTGTACTAAATAAAAAGCTTTGCTTACTAAAGGAACATGATCCATGGATAGAATTTGATTGTGCACTCCTTCATAAATCTCACTCGAGCCCATAAGAAATTGCATTAACTTGCTAGTGGACTCAAAATCTGCTATCTTTTCCTTCAAATTACAACTACAATACTCCATTCTTCCACATGTACCCTGCGGATATCCATGTAATTGTGCCAATTCATCCCAAAGCCCTTTAAGCTTATTGTAATAAGCTTTGACACTTCAATTCATCTATTTTAGATTACTTAATTCATATTGAAGCTAAAACACTAAAGGACCATTGGAAATTCCATATTGCTCCGTAACCTCATCCCAAAGGTGTTTAGCAGAATCAGCATAAAGAAAATTTTGTGATAATTTTGGAATCATTAAATTCGTTATCCAACACTTAACCATATGATCAAACCTAATCCAACGCATATAATCTGGCGTATTACCACTAGGTTTCCGAATTGTTCCATCGATGAATCCAACCTTCATTTTAGCACCTAACCTAGCTTAACAGACCTACTCCATGCTAGGTAATTATTTCCATTAAAAACCAAATTTCCAATTGTCATATTAGGGTTATTAGATCCAGAAAGGAACAGTGGATCAAAATTGAAGCATCAACAATGGAATTAGATTGATTAACAGATGGAGATAAGGCCATACTGATAAACCGAAGAAACAGAAGTAAAGATTCGAACCTGATGTGAGTATCGTCGCTCTGATACCATGTGAAAGCAAAGCGTCTAAAAATGCAAAGAACAGAGCATATACCAGCTTTAGAAAAGGAAATGTATTAATCTGTCAAAGTTAGTTACAAGACAGATAAAAGGAAATATATATACTACAAGAAAAAGGGAAAGAAGACTAGCCAACCAAAATAGTACACGTTGAATAAATAAACTAAAGAGGAAGAATACTTCACAATATGCTTGAGTGACCTTACTACCCTTGATGATTAAGAATGGGAAACATATGGATGAGCTTCTATGAAATGAATTTCTTGCAGAAAAGTGTAGCTATAGATCATTTGAGCTTGAAAGCTTTGAGTTAATGCATGTGAAGTTGGTGTTAAGGGTGAAAAAGAAAGTGTGTTGTTGTCTTCTATGATGTTTGATCTTCAAAGCGAAATATGAAATTGCTTGAGGACAAGCAAAGAACTAAGTTAGGGGTAGTTGATAAACGTATATTTCTACACATTTATCCTATATTTATCTCATATTTTCATCCATATTTCGGTGCTTTTAAAGTAAAATTCTAATATAAATAGATAAATTTCATGATGTGGATCAAATGCACTTAAAAATGCAAAAAGCCATCATAAAATGATAAAAAGGCCCAAAATGGCATTATTGTGTTTGTCGGTTTTTGTTTCAAATGTATGCCTTCCAGAACATGTATTACATGCTCCTGTGATCACAAAAATACAGCCTCTGTAGTAGTATAGTATTCATATGGCCTGCTAATATATAAGTCCTAAACTCCAGAAATTTCAATAGGATATCCGAGCTGTTGAATCACATAACAAAACAACAACAACCATCGAGCACATATTGCAACAAGAATCCAAATTTAGCGGCAGCAACAGTGAAAGGTCGAGCAACAGATACCATACTGAGCACCCACAACCATGCTAACATCAAGCAATCATCGACCAGCAACAGAACCATGGTATGCCTAGCTGCTTTAACTCTCATCAACCAAAACTGGTAAAGCAAAGGTTCGAGCTTTAAGTACAGATTGAATTGAACTCCACCAACCTGCTTCGTGAAACATAACTAAGCAAAATAGATCAAAATGAGCTACTCGCACTGATTAACAACTAGTCATACACCGAGCATGATAAAACTGGGGAAGTGGTCGCAATGATTGATTTCTGATTTGCTTGTGGCAATCAGAATAACGACAGAAACAAGCTAAACACAATGCCTGAGCTGTAGTTGACCTGCAATTTTACCTAGCATGCAAACATCGTCAACCAACCTATCTTCAATTCAAATGGCAAGAAATGAGTTGAATTTCCAAGCTAAGTGTTTGGCACCAACCATCAACGAAGCTAAAACACAAATTAGTAGCTGAATGTCAAGGTGTCTCCTTTGATCTACCGACTGAAGCGAATGAAGCAGACCAGAGCAGAGTAATCAAACTCCACCATGCCAACCTGTCTTGAGCCAACTGAGCTTAGATCTAAAGCAAAAACCAGCATGTCGAGCACTTTAGGAACAGCTCTAGAACAGTCGACTCAAGCTTCCAGCGTTATAGAACCTGATTCCACCGACCTGGTTCGAGTTTCAAACAAGTTGACCTTAAGAGACTTGTTTGAGCTCCAAATCAAATGCAAAGACAAGCTAAGCTACTAAGTTTGAATATTTATCGATTATAATGAGCTGAACTATCCATGCCAAAATGCAAACAATGAGTCCGAGAAGAGTACAACTCAAAAAATCTAGATTGGGCCCCTATGTGCCATTCTAAGCTATTGTTCTCTAACATGCTAAGCAAACTTGATGAGCAATTGTAGAGACTAAGTTGAAACTTACCAACATTCACAAGCTCTAGCAACATCTTATTTTAAAGCTTTGTTATTTCATTTTTATTTTCCCTCTTTGGCTTGTAAATAGTTGATAAACTTTTATCCTTTTTTGTGCTTTTTGCCAATTTTTGGGGATCCACTCTATATACATGTCACATCATAGTCACCTAATTCTACCAATCCTCACATCACCATACATCCACATACCAACTCACTTTCAATAATACCTTATATATACCAATTTCATTATCATTTTAGGGAATTCCACTTAGTCTGGCCTTCTTAGGTCTAGACATTCCATCATCTACTACTCCATCATTCTCCACATTTTCACTTCATCCACCTCATTCACCAACCTCGACCTCACTTCATCGACCTCGACCTCACTTCATATCATCTATGATACTATTCATTCGAACCATCACTATGGAGTTGGACCTTAGAATTACTAGAAGACATTCTTCAATTTCTAGTTGTTTTCTCTCATTTATCCCTTGTAATAGATTGTGTTCGGATTTATAAGAATGAAATTCCATTTATCAGTATGAATTAGATTTATCTAGTGGACTATGTGATGTGTTTATAGATTTCTTGAATAGTTTATTAATATCTTATAACAAGTCTTGTTAATTTGAAACTTTGGTTATTTCTATTTCAATGTTTACCAGGTCAAAAATTTGTCTATGAATTTCTCGTAAATTAGAGCTTAAGATACTCGAAAGGGATCTAAGAACTCGATTGAAATAGAAAATACAACTTCTAAATCGACACGAACACGTGCAATTTAGGTCTAAGTTATAGAACTCACATTCTTAATGCGGTTGAAATTATGGTTTATTTATATGGACACGTGCTTGAACCATAAGTTCAATTAGAATAACATGGCTTGTAAGAGGAATGTGTTATTTAACTGATGACTATAAATGGGTTACTTGAGAGGGACATTCATGTTATGGTTAGAATTTTGCAATTCGATAGGGAAGCAAATTCTTGTAAGTTTAATCAAAATCTAAATAAACAAACTTGATTATAACTACAACGCAATGAATGAAAATCCTAACCAAACCATTACATAATCCCATATCTATTTATTGAAGGAGTTTCACATAGTAATTTTTTCTACTAGCATAGTCTTTAGTGTTGATTAGTTATAATTTGTAGTAGTAATTTGTAGAAGTAGTTTAATTGTTTTAGAAATCTCAAACTTCAATTCATTTGCTAGATTAGAGTAAAACCACTTTAATCTAGTAATTATTCAATTAGCTCCCTATGGATTACGACTTTGAATACTTTCACTTAGCTATACTTGCACGATCGCTACACTTGTTGGTAGCTTTCGCAGTTAAATTTATTATTTTAAGTGAAAACGTACATTTATAGTTGTTTAACAAACTTAAAATAGTGAGAGCAAAAACACTTCAAGAAGGCCTGAGCCTTGCTGGTGATTAAGTTTTTAGGATGAGGGTACTGAGGGAAAAGAGCCTGGTTGTTTAGTCCTAGGGCCTAAGTTTCACTGGGGACTAAGTTTTTAGGACGTAAGTGCTGAGCATAAGTAGCTCAGACATTCGGTTCTTGGGGCTTAAGCCTCATTAGGGACTAAGTTTTTAGGATACGGGTGCCGACCATAAGCAACCTGGTTAATCGGTCCTTAAGGCCTGAGCTTCACTGGGGACTATGTTTATAGCATGAGGGTCCTAAAGGTAAGCAGCTTGGTCATTTGGTTCATATTATTGGATGTTATATCTTCGAATGATAATTTAGGATTCATCATTTCTAAAATGATTTTGGAAACAAAGGTAGTGGAAAAGAATATTATAGAAACATCTCTAACTAAAGTACTTCCTCAAGCTGTCGACATTCCATGTTCTTAAGATCGATTGTCCATCAAGTCGTTCCAATCGGTATGCATCGTCACTAAGGTTTTCAATGATGAACAAGGTCTTCCTGAATGGATCCTATTTTTCCCTATCCTTACCTTGCACCCATGTCAACTAGTCTTAAATACACTAAGTAACTAGGGCTGAACTCCTTGTAGCTAACCTTCTTATCATAGTATCGAGTGACCTTAAGCTGGTAAACCATGAGTCTTTATTCGACTTGGTCTTCGAGCTCTTCTATTGTGTCTAGGTTACCCTTTTAATGCTATTTTGTTGACCTATGGGTAGAACTCTTGTATCATATGAGTCGAAAGTTCTAACTCGACTAGGTGAATTGCCTTCCGTGTCGAATGCTAATCGGTATAGTGTTTCACCGATAGTCTTTCGATGCACCATCATGTATCACTAGGGTATATTAGGTAGCCGATTTGCCCAATCGACATAGTCTTGGTTTACCATCTATTTGAAACTTTTAGTGACGGTGATGTTCACCACCTCTACCTGTCTATTGGTTTGGGAATGAGAGATCGATGTGTACCCAATCATGATGTAACGGTACTAATAGAACTCTCTAAATTAATCATTTTCGAACTGGTCTTGTTATTGGTAATTATGACCTGTGGTAGCTCGAAACATCATATGACGTAGCTGGCCATAAAAGCTTCTGTTGCTTGTTCCATGATATAGGCTACAACTTGTGCATCTACCTATTTGGTGAAGTAGTAGACTATAACGATGATGAATCATTTCTATTCTGAGGTTCTAAGGAAGAGACCAAGTATATCTATTCCCCATTGGTCAAATAGCCATGGACTTGCTAGCAATCAGAGATAGTTACTTGGTGCATGGGCTAACGGCGCATGTTTTTGGCATCGAGGGCATTTCTTTGTTGTCTCTGCTGCGTCCTTCTTCATAATCAATCAGTAGTAGCCAAGTCATAGTGCCTTCACATATAGTGTTTGTCCAACGACATGGTTACTACATTCTCCCGAATGTACATCCTCTAAAATGTCATGGGTTTCTTCCGGTTAAAGGCAATGGAGGAGAGGCATACTATGGCCTCTTCGAAACAAGACACCGTTAAACAATGTATAGCTAGCGGCTTGATACATAAGTTTCTTAACTACTCCTTTATCAATTGGCAAACCTCATTCCTCAAGTATTGCTTTATATGGCCCATCCAGTTAGGTGGTATAGAGTCTATCTTACCCACCAAAACTTCCTAGTGTTATTAGTCAATGGTGCGACATGGTAGGTACTCCATAAACACACTTTCTTCTTTCAGCTTGGGGTTCAGGAGAGAGAATGCTGTGAACTTGGGGAGTCTGTTAACTTCGACATTCTCCACTCACGGTATCTTATGGATGTCCTAACTAGAAAAGTTAGGCATCATTGATCGAATAAGCTCCATCTACTTAATCATAGCATCCCCTTTTGTCTCATACCCTCCCTTAACTTGTTACACAACAAGTTGGGAGTCTGAATAAATAATTATATTGTCGACCCCAACCTCCATTGCCAGCTTCAATCCTGCTATGAATGCCTTGTATTCTGCTTCGTTGTTGTTTACATCGAAGTCAAATTTGAGGGCAACACATATCTTTACGTCGCAGGGGCTTGTAAAAATAGTACTGCCCCAAATCCTTCTTAGCTTGATGATCCATCGATGTATAATGTCTATTGCAGTTTGCTTTCCCCGAAGGGTTCCCTTGAGGACCTTTATATTCTACGATAAAGTTCGCCAAAATATAGGTCTTAATGGCATCACGTGCTTTAAAGTGCACACCATGCTCTTACTTCAATCACATACTTCATCATGTGACCTAATGTACATGGTTTGTAGAGGATGGTGTAAAGAGGTTGGTCAGTAAAGATTGTCACCTGATGCTCTTCAAAGTAAAGCTTGAGCCTTCTTGACGATAAGATAAATACTAAAGCGAACTTTTCAACCCTAGGGTATCTTTCTTTTGGCCCTTGGAAGACATGGCAGATATAGTAAGTCGGTTTATACTCACGTCCATATGCCCAAACGAGGATTGAGGGAATGGGTTTGTTGCTTACTATCAAGTACAAGAACAATTCCTCTTCTGGTATCGGTTTATCTTGAATCGGAGGAGTTATAAAGAATTCCATTAGGTCAATAAAATATTTATTGCAATCTTTAGTCCACTTGAAATCAATCAAGCTCTTAAGGATCTTGAAGAACTTAGCACATTGGTCGACGCTTTGGGATGAATCGCCTCAAAGCTGTGACGCAACTAGTGAGTCTCTAGACCTCTTTTATGTATTGGGAGGTATCATGTCAAGTATGGCCTTGATCTTAACAAGGTTTGCCTCGATTCCTTGCTGTGTAACCATGTATCGAAGAAACTTTTCAAAGGAAGCTAAAAGTATGCATTTTTTGGGATTCAATTTCATGTGGTATCTCTTCAGCTAGTCAAAGGTTTCCTAGAGATCCTTAAGGTAGTCTTTTAAGCGGATGCTTTTTACGATCATATCATCCACGTAGACCTCCATATTCCATCTAATTTTTTCTTTGAATACTGCTATAATCAGCCTTTGAAAGGTGGCTTCAGCATTTTTTAAGCCAAAAGGTATAATCTTGTAGCAGTATATGACAAAGTTGATAACGAATGATGTGTGCATTTAATCTTTTGATTCCATTATTATTAGGTTATATCTAGAAAAGGTGTCCATGAAGCTCAATAGTGTGTGTCTGAATGTAGTGTCCACCAATTGGTCTATCCTTGGTAATGGGAAGCAGTCTTTTAGGCATGCCTTGTTAAGGTCAGTGTAGCATATTCTCCACTTTCCATTGGCTTTTTTTTTTTATCATGAAGACATTGGCAAGCCATGTGGGATACTTTTCATCCTAGATTAATCCAGATTTCAAGAGTTTCTATGTTCCTCTTCTATGGTGGTCAGTTATATAGTGGTGAAGTGGCACTGCTTCTACTATATAAGCTTTATCTTTGGTTTAATACTGAGCTTACAAATGATGGTTGCCAAGTAAGACACTTTTCGTTGCTCCTATTGGTTCATCTTCCCGCTCTCCTTTATTTGTTTCCTCGTAGTTTGGTCGGCTTGGGAGCAAGTCTATCTAACATACCTTGTCCCTTGCTAATGCTCGGATCTATTGTCTCTGCAATAAGGCCTGATCTCCCTCTACATATGTCAACGCCATTAGGTGTAGGAAATTTTTCTTTTAAGTGAGCTGATGAAGGGACCATTTGGAATAAGAAGAGTGTCAATCGACCTATAATCATGTTGTAAGGCGACCAATAGTCTACCACCAAGAACTTGACCTTGTTTTGAACTTTATGTTTGTTGTCACCCAACCTCGTTAGCATGATAATAGTTCCTCTAACTTTGACCAGCTTCTTGTTGAATTCGAAGATCTCATGTTTGTACAGTTTGAGCTTCTTCTGGATGTTTTCATCACAAAGCCTATTGAAGCCATGCTCGAAAATGATCTCCGCATTGCTCCTGTGTCAACTAGGACCTTCATTACATCGAAGCTTGCTACTCTTGCTTATTTTATGACAAAAGCATCTTGGTGGGGGACGTTAACGTTATCCGGGTGGCATAAGTAAATTCAAGGGTTATACCAAATTTCTCTCTTTGCCATGACCATCACTTATTTTCCTTCGTTATTTATGGAATATCAAGAGAAACTTGTTGGTTGTGATCCTCTAATGATGGCATTAACTATTCCTTAAGCTGTGTCATCAGTATGTCGATCTATGTGATCATTGAGGTATTGTTGATGGTCATTCCTTCTTCATTAGTTGAGTCTCCCTGTTGTTATCTGGATTGGCCAAATATTGCAGGAGGAATCTTTTCTTGAGGGCTTCTTATAGGGTCGTCTTGAGTTGATAGCAGTTGTTAGTGTTGAAACATCCTAAATCCTTACCTAAGCTAGAAATTGAATTTAGATAGATTAAATAAATCAAGTAAATTATAGGATGTAATTAAACAGATTGACATAATTAAATTAGTAAATAGATAAATTGAAATTTGAGATTTCATATATCTCTTTCAACTTCAATTTCCTAAAGCCTTCAAACAAGTAATTTAATTGTTTTACGAATTCCTAAACCCTTAAAATTTGGCTAAACTTCCATTCCTTTGATCCTCATAATTTTTGAATTCATCTGTTTATTTAAAAGTATAACTTCTAAAGCGTAATTTCAAATTAAATATCAATTTGATATAGACTAAACTCCTAAACTAAATCTTTATTTCAAGTAATTCATTTCTAACATATAGATTCTCAAATCATTTCCCAAACACTTTCAGAACTAAAGATATTTATCTGAAAGGTTTAAACCTAATACCATTACCCTAAAATATCTTTAATTTTACTTTAATCCTATTCCTTTTTACTTTTTCATTTCTGCCTTACTTTTTCCTTCTTCTTTTCTTTTCCTTTTCCTTTTCTTTTCTTTGTTTTTCTCGATTGCAACATTCGTCTTCTCATTCTCTTCTCCTTTCATTTCTTTCTCAAATGCCAACCTCAAATCTTAATTTTGAGGAAATCATAGGAGAAATTAAAGATAAAAAATAAGTTTGGAGTAGGAAATTAAGCATGAAGAAGCTACATCAACTAGGAAGGAAGTGAAGATCAATTTACATGTGTTTGCTAAAGTGATAAGTATAGTTGTTTCGCTTTGTTTGATTTTTTGTTTCTGTATGCAAATGATAAACTAAAATTAGATATGAATAGGATTTAAGATAAAACTTGTAAACTTGTAATTATAGGGACTTGAGCATCAAAACCTAAGTATGTTCATGCATATATAGCTTGGAGATTTGATGATGATATATGAACTAATAATATGTATATAGATGTTGTAAGTCATGGGTGTAACTTATTTGTTGTTTATAAAGGTGTTGTATGTTGAAAAATGATGTACAAAAAATAGTTGAATAAGCTAAGGAATACATGCTCTATTTTCATATAAGAACACGAGGGGAACATGGGAAGCTATATTAAGTCGTGCTCCTTACTGTTCTTAAAATACATGGATTTTTTACCCACTAGAGAAGAAACACGGTTGAAACACAACCAACCCTATCCAATCGTACTTCTCTCGGTCTCCTTTATTAAACGAAATTCCAAAAAAACACCGCTAGAACACAGCCTCCCCTATCCCACCATGTTTCTTTTTTATCCTTACGTGTTTAATACATTAAGTAGAACATGACTAGATCTATCTCACCATGTTTCTCTCTGACCTTTAAATGTCTCGCATATTAACAAAACACGATTAGAACATGACTCATTTGTATCTTACCATGTTTCTCTTTGATCTTTGAGTGCTAAAATATCAAGTGAAACACGATAGGAACACGGCTCATTATATCTCGTCATGCTTATCAATGGTTTTCAAACCAAGCAAAAATCGATGGAAACATGGCTTGTTAATATTTAGCCGTGCTTCTTTATATCCTTGTACACTTAGGGGAGGGGGTGTGTTAACGTAGTTATTGTATTTTACCTTATTCTTCATAAAAATAAAAATAAAATAAAATAAAATAGATAAATGATAGTTAATATATTATTTTAGTTAATTTACATAATAAGAGTGAGTTTAGAGAATTTGTAGATTAATGACTAATTAGATTAAACATAGAACGTAAGTATGAAATGAACTTAGCAAATCAACCTACAACCAATTTAGCTTAATGAATCTAAATGAAATAAAATGAAATAGACTAGCTAAGATCCTAATAGATATATGAAAATGACTTAGGAATGATGTAAATAATATGTTGGACTAGGCCTTAATTAATAGGAGGAATATGTTGTTTCAAATGTTGTTTGCTAGAAATTGAATATTTTCTAAAAGTTAATGAAGGATAATAATGTTTTTATAGTAAATGTTTATAAGAAAAAGAAAATATATAATCTGACAGATAATAGAGAACCGTCTGTATCTTGGCAAGTCGATTTTCATAGCTATGGCAGGGTTCCTACTTAGTGTTTGATTAAATAGATTTTAAAAGTAAGTTTAATGTGAATGGATACTAATATATATATATATATATATATATATATATGAGTTTAATTCTTAAACACATGTGGATACCTTATTTATCAACGGAGATGTCTTTTGCTTTACCCTATGTTTTTGTTCGGATGTCAAAAACATAAGGTATGCAGTAATGTGCTTGTTGTTTGTTGGGATAGGCATTCTTAATGAACTAAAACTTAAAGATGGCCTAATTAACGAGTGTTTCTTGTGCTTTATGTTGTTTAATCTGATTTAGCGAGCAACAACCTTGTCCAGAGCTAGGCACAGTAGTTACGCGCTTAGGCCACCCTCTATTATGATGCAATTATACACCATAATGCAATGGTAATTTATAGTTGGCTCAGGGAGTGATAGGCCTGATTTATCCTTGTTCTCAACAGCTAATTAAGTCTAATTTATAGTTTATTGATATGATTCATAGTAGAATTGGTACATAGTTGGTATATATATTCATTTAAGGTCAAATTGGAGTATATGGAGAAATTAAAGGAGAATTTTATCAAGAATGAAGCAAAGTAGCAAAAGTAAGATGGAAAATGTAAATCACGGCTGTGATTCTAGTTGAAGAAAGGAAAATTTGAAGACAAAGGCTAGTAAGGGCGCTTGTAAGGGCGTGATTTGGGAGATCCAGAAGAAAATGTCAAGACCATACACTAATTAAGGTACTTGTAAGGGATGTAGCTCGTAAGAATGTCAAGACTAGAGGTTAAAGATGGAAAATCGCCCCTATACACCAATAAGGTCATTTGTATGCGTGTGATTAGCAGTGTCTAGAATAACATACTTTAGCGACTTTTCCCTAAACAGTATAATATTTAAATATCACATATGAATAGTTATTTATATTCATTTGTAACCCTTGGAAAAGTCCTTTAGGAATAAAAAGCATCGCACCCATTCATTAAATTATCAGATATGAATCATTCTCTATACAAACGTACGTGTTCATAGTTGGCACCTATTAAGGGTTTTGTGAGTTTTTGTAAGAGTTTATTGAATTATGTTATCGTGTTGTAATCATCTTTGAGATTTGAGATAGAGATAAAGAATTGTTGTAGATTTTGTGCCCTCGAACTTCATTTCATCATTGTGTAATTCAAAAAGAGGTTTCCTTTTTTTCTCTTATTCTTATATTGTATTTTGACTTCATTATGTCTTTTTATGTGTTCAAGTTCGTATTTCATCATCAGTGAGTATTAAATTAAGGTTTACGAAGTCATGCTAACATGAATGTGCATAATTATATGACTCCGACCTATTAATTGTTGATTTCTAGTGGTTGGAACTTCAATAAAGTTAAGATGGTGTAGTGCATGACACTATCTTATAGTAGATCTCGATGGAATATGTTGAGAAACAAGTCCATTGAATATACCTAATTTATTAGAATAGATTGCTCCTGTTAATAGAGATATTATTAGGACATTTGCTGCATGTTTGTGAAATTCAAGAATATTAATTGATATTAAAGTGGTCTTGAATTGTCCATTCGTTAAAAGAGATTCTAGTGAATGCAGTTAAGGTTAAAATTAAGTATTTCTAAGTAGAATACTCATGATTTAAGAATTTTTGTATATCACAATTAATATGAAGAACACTTTGGTGAATCATGTTGATATGGTGGAATAACTTACTATAAATTAAATTTGTTGTTATTATCATGTTAATTTGTTGTTTTAGTTTGGTGCACTTTTATTTAGTGTGGTTTAGTTTCTTAATTTAGACTCAATTTACTTAACTCAATTATTCGATCGCTAATCAATCCTTGTGGAGACGGCCCTATACCCATCGACATTAACAAATGATAGGTATACTTATATAGAATATAGGCTTATCAAATTTATGACTCGTTCACTCTAATTAGAGGCAATCAATGGGTAGTTGATGGGGTAAACAGCATTGGTGTAAAGTTTTCTTAGGTTTGGGGTGAACTAGCATGGTTTAGTTTAAGATTGTGGGACCAGTTGAACTAAATGATGTTATGGACTGAAATAAGTAAAGTTGTGTAACGATAGTGAACCCTAGATGAGGCTATTTTCTTTTTTGGTTATATATAGGAGATATAAGTATTTGGGTTGCTCATATCAACCCCTTGATCAGCTGTTGTTACTTAAGACCCCCAGATTCCTAGAGGCTTACTTTGGAGTGTGAGTGCTCTAGTGTTACTTAATTTACTTTATTTAAAAGATAATAAACTATTGTTTATCGCATTGCATTAGAATAAGCATGCGTACCATCTCATGTGTGTTTATGTTATTGTGTACTAGGGTTCAGCTCATTATTCTTTCCTTTTCAGGTGTTGTTTAATTGTTAATAACTGAATCGGGTTATGGCACAACTTTGAACGATTTAGATGATGAATGAAGCAGATTAAATCATGATTGTATTTTATGTTTTTTTTTTTAACTGGATTTATATCTTTTGAAGTATGTATTTTCTGTAAGGGGCTATGATGCAGTGTGAAAACATAAGAACATAAATCAATCTCACCATATGAACACAATTGCAAAATCTTACAATTTCCTAAGAGAAAACTCTCTCATTAAGGTTTCAATATATATCAAATATCAGATGTCTAAACTAAAACCTTAAAAGACTATTTATAGTCTCAACAAAGGAAATAAAATACAAATAAATTAAAATTCATGCAGAATCAACGCTGTCTCAAGACTGCCAGCTCTGTCACTGTAAGCCAGCCGCTTTGAATCTATGTCGATGGCCTACAATGTATGTTAGACATACAGGGGTGGTGTTGGAGTCAACTTTAGGTTTTGTCACTCTTGGCTTTAATTGCAAGGCCGATGGCCTAAGTCTTCAACGTCGGCAGCCTTGGTCTGAATGCTAGCAGCCTTGAGGCCGGCTTTGACTAGAGCTACGTTATTCTCTCCCACCTGCAAAGAACTCGACCCTGAGTTCTCGTTCGTCCACTTCTTCTTCTTTGCATCATAAGAGCATGCACAAACTTTCTAATAGATTCCTTCACCTCACTTTCTGATTGCATGATAGTTAGAAAAGAGCACCCCTCAGCCTTGACGGTTTTGGAATGATTTGTTATCTTCAAGGGCAGCAGAGTATACTTCATACCCCCTTTCTCTAATTTATACACATTCTCTTTCCCCAAATATTAGGCATTCACATCATATCAACAAGGTCTCCCAAACAACAGGTGATAAGCATCCGTATCTATTATACCACAATAATTTCATCCTTGTACTTATCTATTGAGAATGGTACTTTACACCTCTCCTTCACATCAATCTTCTCAGCTGTTTTAATCCATCCTATAATGTATGGGTTTTGATGTTTCTCTATAGGTAGCTGCAATTAATCCACAATCCTTCTACTGATAATGTTTTCACGACTTCCATTGTCATCAATCATGTCACAAACCTTCCCATTTATTGCACACCTGGTGCGAAACAACTGATGTCATTAGGTATCCTCCTCCTGCTTAGGTGCCAAAATCAGCTTTGTAATGACAAATATCTGCTTAACCTTCTCCTCTTTCTCATCATAGTATTCATAATCTCCATCAGGCTTACAGTAGATTTCTTTATCTCTCTCAACAATATTGTTGCTCTTCCTATTAGGACACTCGTTTGATCGATGCCCCAGCTGGTTACAACTATAACACTCACTCAAGATTGGCTTTGCATACGGATTATTTTTTTTTTAAATATTCTTAAACTCAACAAGTTTCTTGCCTGTAGCCTTATCCTCTCCTTTCTCAATATTCCAATCTGGCTTCTTCTTAACCCCTTCATTCTGCTCTGCCTCAGCTTTACTGCTATTCGATCCTTCAACTCTACAGTTTCTGCTGCTTCCCTCAAATCTAGTATTCCCCTCCTATAATGTCATTTCATCCTTAAGGGCCATGTTTTTCACTTCATTCAAAGTCCTCAATATAGTTACTCCCATCCTATCCCTGATCTACAACTTTAGACCATCTACATAACGTGCTACCTGCTAGCGTTCACTCTCTCTCAGGTCATTCCTCTCTGCCAATATATTCATGCACAACTGATACTATTAAAAAAGAATTTGTTCATAATCTGGAGGTAGGAAATCCCACAGCAACAACTGCTTCATCCTATACCATGTCATCACCAATTGTCTACCCTCACAATATCTCATGTTCTATAGCCTCTCCTACTAGGCTAACATACCACCTTTCAATCGACATGCTACTAACCTAACCCTATGCTTCTTAGGAATTTTCATATAATAAAAAAATCTATCTACTTCAGCCAGCCAATCTAAAAATTTATTAATATTAAGACTACCATTAAAGTTAGAGATATCTACCTTTAGGCAAAAATCTCCATTATTTTCTTGATCATACCCATAGTAGCCTCTTCAATATCTATCACCACCATTATTGCCTCGCCTCCTCTATGGCTGTCTATTTTCATATAAGACCTCATCCTCCTCAGTGGAGTCTTCATCAGACATTTATGCCCATTGATTTGTAGTTATAGGTCGATTGAAAAGACATTCGTAAGCATCTCTTGCCTTTGGTCATCCCCTACTAATATTCCAGTCTTTGTTGGTATCTAATGCAATCGCGTCGAAAGGCCCGGTCAAATACTCAATAAGTTGCTCTACTCGTTGGAGTCTTTGATCCATGTCATTGATTATCGCCCCTAGGAATCAATTGATCAATTCCTCGAGCTCTCCTATCCTGATCACTGTTAAGAACACGATCGCCGTCAACACTATCGTTGGTTGCCATCTTCGCAGGAACTCATCTTCTCTAATGCCAATCTAACGCAACGTGAAAGCTTAAGAACAGAAATCAACTCACCTAATGATTTCTAAAAACACACAATTACAAAATCTTGTAATTCCCTAAGAGAAAACTCTCTATCAATAAGGTTTCAAAATGTATCAAATATCATATGTCTAAACCAAAAGCTTAAAAGACTATTTATAGTCTTAGCAAAGGAAAATAAAATATGAATAATTTAAAATTCGTGTAGAATCAACGTTGTCTTAAAGTTGCCAACTTTGTCGCTATAAGCCGGCAACTTTGAATCTACATCGACGGCTTACAATGTAATGCGGATGTACATGGGCAGTGTTGGAGCTAGCTTTGGGTTTTGTCATTCTTAGCTTTAATTGCAAGGCTGGCATTACACTGGCAACATAAGTCTTCAATGCAGGCAGCCTTGAGGCCGGCTTTGACTGAAGCTGCATTAGGCTAGTTGTGGAGCCTATGTTATGTAATTCAAAAGCTTTGCTTTACTATCATAAAAGGTATATGAGATACCTGATGGTATGGTTTTGTTAGTGAAAGTTGATCTACTCGTGTGAGTAGAATGAGAAATATTTTTGTAAAATTTGTTTTATCGCTACTAAATCCAATTGTTTCCAAAATTTAACTAAATGATTTCAGTAATTAAAATTTGCTAGCAAAAGGGTATTAGCCTGTGCATTTAATATATAAGGTATTATATATGACGCTATAGATGTCCAAGCCTTAGTTTGGGGTGACAAGTGTTGTGTGCTACATCTTGATGGTAATCACAATACTTGCTAATGTCCCTTTTGTTTGGGTCACCGTGCGTCTTAGTTAGCTTAGGGAGGATGCTAGTGTTTCTAATTTCCAAAAAAATGTCTTCCAGTGGTTTGCTTATGAAGAGGAAATTAGATTGAAAGTATCTTCATTTCCCTTGCATCTTCTTACCTTGACGTCCTTGTAATTCCTTTTCTCCGGGGAAGCTTAACCGATCCTTGGATGGTCCTTTTGATTTTTGATCTTGCAAGTGTTCCTTTTGGGATTTTTCCATTTCATTTCGGGTGGCTATGAAAATTTCACATCATATGTATTTGCCAACCCGTTCTTGGAATTCTTCCAACATTTAGGTTTTTTTTTGGCGAAATAGTGGAAAAGGCTCTCGTTTTTCCAAACTCCATAAATGGCTGCTTGTAAGGTAAGGTTGAGATCGAGGCTGTCCATTTCTATGATTGCCTAGTCGAACCAAGTAATATAATCTTACAGACTCATCCTTTCTTTGATTTACTAGGAGTAGGAAGGACGTATCTTTCTTTAGAGGTTTGCTCATCATGAAGTGAATCCTAAACATGGTGGAAAGCTCTTCGAAAGAGCTGACGGAGCCGTTAGCCAATTGGTGAAACCAACTGTTTACTGCTTGTTTAATGTTCTCAGGAAGACTTTGCAAAAGATGGCGTGATTGAAACCAAATACTATCAGTTTGATCTTTATATCTTCTAAGGTGCTCATCTGGATTAGTCGTCCCATCATAAAGCTTGAACATGGGTATCATCCCTGGTAGCCATGGCTCGTCAACAATTGATTGGGCTAGGGTTGTTTGATGGTTATTCGTGTAGTTTTAAGAGTGGGACTGCTCCTTTTGCTTTCCTTGATTTCTGACATATTTATAATCTCTTTCTCTAATTTATTGAGGGTTATGTATCCAAGTCATTTTTTGTGGCATACCGGGAGCACCAACAAAGAAGGAGTCGCAACTTGTGTTTTCAACATTGCAAGCACAACTAAGGGATTATTAGGGCCATGTGAGACTTCCAAATGTGATCTAGTCATATTAACAGGGGCGTTGGCGAATTCGCAAGTGTGGTTTGCACTTGCCTGGAGCGATGGTGTTTCGTCACTACACTACTTTAGCTGTGAGTCTCATGTTCCTAGCTCCAGCTCCTTAAGGCGCTCCTCGAAGTTTATATTGCGCAAGTCTTCTAAGCAGTGGAGGCAATCCTATTCCAAGGAGTCATCAGGGGCTAGACAGACCTAATGCTAAGATTGGACCATCAATAAACGTAAATGAGCCTTTTTATTTATGTGTTCATTTTACAAACTCTGATCCTACATTATAATGCATCATGTACTTCATGATGTAACCATGACATCTAAGACTATTTTCTATATTTTTAGTAATTGCTTTATTTCTTGTAGTGGTCAAGGGCTTAATATTCAACAAGAATAATGTAGAAATGAGTAAATAACTACCAATCATGATAGACAAAAGTCAATTGTCCGATAGTTTGAAGGCATCATCCTAATATCTCAAGTGAGAGGTCACAAGTGAGAAGTACCAAATAAGAAATAATGATAAAAAAAAAAAAAATCCATAACAGACAGCCATTACCATTAGTAGCCAATGCAAATTGGCATCATTTTGAACTCCAAAAGAAATTACCAATTATATATGGCAGATGCCCCTCTGCAATCCAATCACTCAAGGAACCTAGTAAGAAATGTGTTAAAAAGTACATGACCAAAACACCATACAAGTACAAAAACACGCATGCTGACTGTTTTCGCTTCAGCGTTTTTCCCATATTAACATATATATATATATATATATATGTATATATACTGTTGCTGTAAATGCACCCCCTTCTCGTGGAATAGAACCACAAATTTGGAATTTCACAAAGATGACCGCTGTCATGGGTTGTTCCGTACGAGCTTTTTACACTGCAACTTTCATGCTTCAATCAAGAGTCAGACAACCTTGGTACGTCTTTTATGGCTACATCTTCTCCAATCTTACTAGCTGCCGGCACTTTACAGGCATGTAAGACAGTGCATATATCTGTGGTTTCCAGAAACTGCTCTGCATTGGCAAGGATCAACGGTCCATACTCGAACACTAATCTTTTACACTGCCACCACAGCCAGACAATACCATGAGATCATACAAAGAAAATAAGCGTGCCTAGTATAGTAGTAAAAACTGGTGCAACAGTTTGGATTAGCTATGGGGATACGGAAAGAGCAACTTTGAGAATTTCAAACCATAGCTTTTATGGACATTTAGGGTTCAATTACTAAACATCGTGAAGTTCATCCATCTTCAAGTTTGTTATCAATTTTTAAAGTTTTAACTAATTTAGATTCCAATTTAGATTGAAGTTTCTTTTCTGGGTTAAAGTTGCCAAATCATAGAATGCGATATTTTTTGTTGAATTGATAAGTGCAAAATATGACATATTTCCACATCATCGTAGTTTCCATACACCAGAAAACATTCACAAAAGGGTCTTTTAACCATTCAGTAGTTCTCTTATCTGAGCAAACCACAAATCTTTCACATTCTACCTTATGAAATATTATATGAAGGATCTAAGAAGTTCATATGTCAAGTGTCAATCAATCAAATAGGTAAAGCTTTAGGCTTTTAACCAAACACCAAATATTAGCATAAAACTACATACATATGGTTAGTCACCACAATCCGAGCATGTTTGAATGTCTAACTAGTACTCACCTTTTTTGCATATTTTTCCATTGAATTACATGCCTTCAACAGCATCTGAATAATGTCCATCTGTCATATAATAAACAGAATTATAGCTCTTTAAAGCTATCATCCAAATAAGCTCATCAGAAAAATAGTTTCTGCAGAACAATAGAAAGAATAGCTGCACTTTATTTTAGTTATCACAATTGCTGGCACAAGACAAAATTGCAAAATCTCAAGAAATGCATCTGGAATAAAGAAGATCATCACCTAATCTTTGATTGTTCATTCACTTTATTATAATAGTAATTTCATTATAGTTTCATTTTTTATGAAAAATTATTATGACATTTAGTTGACCATAATAGCAATTTCATATGAAATCCCTACTACAAAAAACATATAATAGCTCATTTAAAAAAATTTAAAAAAAATGAAAATCTTATTATAACTATATTTCATTCTATAGTAATAGCAATTTATTACATATCTATTTATTTAGCGAATGAGGATCTTGAATGATTTTAATGATGCACTACCTCCTAAATGTGCATTCAGCAACATGTCAAATTTAGTGTGTATACATAGAGAATGAAGAGAGATCCTCTTGCAGAGCCCATTATGAGTATATTCTTGCAAATGACAAATAGCCAGGAACACCTTCCCCCCCCCTCTCCTCTCTCTCTCTCCCTTTTTTCCCCCTGGGAAACATAAGATTGTACTAAAGGATACAAAGGGAAGCACCAAACCCTAAAGAAAATTAGAACAGAGGACTCATACCATTCTCCTACCCTTGTGCATCTATTTTTTCTGGAGTGAAGTAACAATCAAGCTATCAGTTGTCAAGTTGCAATTACATCACAGCAAGCTCTCTCTCTCTCTTACCTACCAGATAATGTCCTTGATAAAAGTGTCAATTGACTTCTATTATATTTTGGTTTCCAACAAGAGTAGAAAAAGATCATCTCAACCAGTTTTCTCCCATGTTCAACCAGAAGAACTCCTTATGCTGCTAGAGAAGGTGCCTAATATCTTGTGTGATCTCAGTCAATTGTGGTGTAGGACCATTGTCATAGGCTAGCTTTCAGAAGTTTTCAGCACCATTGGGGCAAAAATCAATATATCAAAAAAGAGGGTTTCAAACAAATATATCCAGCATCGAGAATGCTTGAGGCCATCAAGACCAGAGAGGCTTCCAGACCCATCTTTTTATTTGGACGAGTCCTCTAGGGTGTTTAATGTAGCTTATGCTTGCATAAAAATTTAGCAATGTGCATGACCAATATTAGGGATATCAATAAAAGAAAACTATAATAAATATTTATCTAGTTATCTATTATATTATATGCATATTATAGGAAATATTTTAGAATGATCTTTTAGGAGATATTGTGAAATTTAACATTATCTTGTATTCAAGTAAAGGAAAGGTACAGGAGCCTGTAAAGTATTATCAATATATTTCTACATAGCTCGATTTAATGATATTGAAGGCTTCTCTCTTATGAGCCCTTAATTTATGAAATTGGAGAAATCTATCTAATGAGTCCCCAACCAGGACAACCAATTCAATAACTCAATGAAGCCGGCTAAATCCTCCACAAAATATCATTCCAAGAAATCAGGAAAAGCATACTCATGCTTTTTGGGATTTTGTGCAGTGGTTCATGCACTTTGTAGCCCACACTTCACACAATGATGAAACCCAAATTTCATACAAATAAGTACATCAACGTATATTAGACTTAAGGATGGAATAATTTATTTAAAAAAAAAAAAAATGACAAGCTCACAAAACGTAGTAGTGGTTATTCCTATGATAATAGATGAGGATGTAAAATGTAATCGACCATAGGATTTCTCACATTCAAAGCTTTGATATTATGAAGACTGGATACCAGGATAAACATAGAAATTATGTCATCAACAATGCTATATTATGTAGAATTACCAAGAAGCAAGGTCATTTCTCATAGGACCTTCTTTAGGCTGATATATATATATATAGGTGAACTCATGTCTACCTTTACTTAAAAAAAATTATTAAAATATTAGTTATGGGGAAAAAAATTATCAAACCACCATTGTAGTGTTGCATCTATTGCATGTGACATTGCATCTATATATGTCACATGTATTAACACTACATTTGGCAAATTTTTAGCAAAGTGGAAACTTATGAAAAGTTTTAAAGAAAAAAATTTCCCACAACTCTCCCCAATTTTGGAGAGAATTTTTAGGCTCCAAAGTTTAGAGTTTTCTACCCACTTCCACCACTTTCCCTCTATCTTTGAATACCCAAACAACATTTTTCCTTTTATTTCCATAGCATTCCATTGGTTTCTACCGTTTTTCACACATCCAAATACAACATAAAAGTGGTATGTAATAAATGTGATACTCGTGAAAAGTGAATATTGCATATTATTACATTTAATACATACAAAATACATTAAAATGTAATATCTCATGTATTAAAAACAACACTACTAGTATTAATATAATTTTGTGTAATTTTATTTAACACATTGGTAAACGAGAAGTTTACATATATATATATATATATATATTTGGGGGTTCATGCTGATATATTACACAGAAGACATCACAGATTTAAACGCATTTGTCAAGATACCTATCTTAAGTGAACTAAGACAATTTACTGAGCCACAATAAGAGAGCTAAACATTATTGTACTCTCAGCATGGACAGATGGGCATAACTCCCTTCTATACCTCATAAAGTCACAGTGATAATTGAATTTGGAACCGTGACTTAATTAGAGATCTTCAGAGTTCTATTGCATGAACAAAGACTATTTACTGAGCCAGAATAAGAGGTACTAAACATTGTTTTACTCTTTTAACAATCAGAGACAGATGGGCATAGGCACCTTCTTTACCTCATGAAGTAACAGTGATAATAGAATTTGGAACTCATGCCTTAATTATTAGAGATCTTCAGAGTTCCATTGCATGGTTTTGCAGCATAAGATCAGTTATCAAGACTAGCAAAACTTCCTTATTGTGAGAGGAAGCTGTAAAGGGTAAGCAAATGACTTTCCTCATTCCTCACTGCAAGGCTACTGTAGATATAAAAAATGGAAACATAAATTCCTTGCCAAAAGACATTGAATGTTGGCTGCATTTCATGACTCCTCTCTGAAGAACTTTTTCCAATATCTTCCAAAACATTGATACCAAAAGCCTCCATCCAGGAAATTAGGTTAATCATTCTCTTGTGGAATACACCAAGGACATTGGCCAAAACATAACTGCCATGTATGTGGGTATAAACAGAAAGCTGAATTTAAGTTCTTGATCAGGGTTTCCATTGGCTTTATTGTTGATGCCCATAAATGTAAAATGATGATGATGATGAATGCTTCTACCAGCATCAGTAGACATTTCAGGACATCTAATTCCTGTGAGGTGAATTTGATAGCAAAAATTTCATCCCATATTAAAGGAAAGACAATTTTTTCTTAACATTTCTAAAAATCAGCAAAAGAGAGTATGTGTGACCTACACCCCCATAGAATGTCTTACGTGATCAACTCATTTATTAGCATTCTCATGCGGTTATGTAATAAAAGTACTTTTATTATATATTATTAAATTATATTGTAATTTTTAATGTACGAGATTCTTAGATTCTTGTTTCATGCACTGGTTGCTTTTGGGAGTTGTAGCTCAATTAAACCATAACTTCAAGCCTGAAGAGCATGAAACCAAGGATGTGACAATTATTAGCTTATTTATAAGGCCTAAACAAAAAATCAACTGACTGCTTCATGCATGCCACTCATGAAAAATGTTCATCAGAATGTACACCAACAAAATTTGGTGATTGAAAAGCAGCAATCTTGTCTGTATTTACTTATCCGAAAAAACTATTGATAAAGCCACTGGTATCTTGCCCGGCATGCTACCCAAATTACATTCCATATAAACTTTTTCATACGAATTAACTTAACTAGTGAATGTCATCAGTCAAATGTTGACATCTTCCCTTTTTCTTAAGGGAGGGGGGTTTGGCTTGAGGGGGGAAGTAATTCTCCATCCGAGGCACAAGATAATATTAAAAAACTTTGACCAGTTCCAAGACTCCACTAAAGCAAGCAGATGGAGAATCATGATATTAAAATGAAATTATTCTGAAATAAAAATCTCATTAAGACTACAACATGAAGCTATCAATCTACCCCCAAGCACAAAGACACAATTCTATCATCAAGGGAAGTAATAAGTCCACCAAGTTAATGTTAGACATTTCAAAACGAATTTGCAGTTAATCAATCACAGGAGCACTAACCTGCATGTCAGGATCCTTCAACTTTTCTAGAACTTCTGAAACAGCTTGGTGGCAAAAATCACAGCTATCTTCCTGAAGCTTTGAAGAGATTATAACCATTTGTTCACAAAGGCTGACCTTCCTACAGAATTCTTCAGGCTGAACTGAGGATATCTCTACAAAGAATAGAGGAGCATAGTAGTCGACCATAGTGATGCACTGGAAACAAAATAAAAAACATGTCAGCTTGAAAGGTCAATGCAAGCAACAACATGAGTAAGGGAAAAAATTCATCTCCAGAATATTTAAGATAAACAACTGGTTTCCAGATGGATGCACTTCACAAGTGCATCCATCTGAAACATTTTCCTGGAAAGAATGGATTGACAGATTTTGCTAATAGTAATTTTGTTCAGCCATTTGTCAAAACACTCTCAACATTGGCATAACCAAGACACCACAACACTAAGTGGGCATTTCCCCTGATAACGTTTCCATCTTAGAGAAGGCTCAAAGCCATTCATACATTTTTCTGTCGATTATAGTAATGCTAAAATGTCTACTGCAATTGTAGCACATACCTCTTCCTTATAAGAAGGGACATGAGAGCAGCTCTTATGCAACATTTCAATTATCGCCACCTGAGTTTTATTAGCACTAACATAATCAAGTGCCTGGGAAAAATACTCCTCACACAACATACAGATGTTGTCCTTCTTGGATACTTCTCCTGAAAAAGAAATGATGTTACCAGGACATAGAACGCGCAACCAGGACCATGATCAAAAGGAAATCCTAGTCAGCAGAGAGTAATATCCAAGAAAGGTTTTCTAAGAAATGATATGTCACTTGGGTCCATTAGTAGTAGCCGGTACGTATCAAAATTTGCTCTGCGGTGGTGAAAGTGATAACTTCTGGCCCGTTTTTCTGTAACAAGGGTGGGTAAAAATTGCCAGTATAACCTATTTATCCGAGCCAGCCATGAAGCACTCCAAGTGATATTCAAATCATATTGAATCTTTACTTGGAACATGTGATTAAACAACTAAGAATCACATTTTTTACTTATCTAACATTTTAGATACCCACAAAGCAGGACTGAAAGGCAAAGCTGGACTAAGACAATCAACATTTTAGACATAAACGGATAACTTCATTGAATTACTTAAGTTATCACCAAGACGCCAGGTTGCTTTTCACCTGGATTAGCCTGCCATGGAGCAAACCCACCGCCCAGTCCAATTATCAAACAGATAGAAAAACTCACAGCAGTTGTTGATCAAGACACAAACAAATTAATCATGAATAAATACATAGACATACCATGAAGATCGAGTTTGACCAGCTGCCTGGCATCGGAGACACCGACACCGACCAGCAAAAGCAACAAGAACCCTATTCTCATATCCATGAAACCTGCCTGCCTAATAAATAAAATAGAAATTAAAAAATTAATAACTCAGTGAAGCGGATGGCAAAATCTTAGCATTCATTACTCCAATTAATCACTAAAAAGTACAAACCTTTAGGGTTGTACAGGCAAAAAGATGACTGCTTTGCTCTTAAGCAAAAACCTATTCCGTTCCTAAGGCTTTTACTTATTAGACAGAGTAGAATAGGATTCGCTTTAAACAAACTACTTTACCTAACCTGACTTAGTCATTAAGAATGTTTTCTGAATTAGAGAGAAAACAGAGAGAGAGAAGATGACCTGGGGAAGAAGAAGCAGGCTGCGCGAGGACTGCAATGGAAAACAGGTGAGTGTGTCGAGTTCAGATACGAAGGTGTTCTTTCAACTGGATTGGGCGGACCTCGTGGGAGTTTGTTGCTTGTCCAATCATATAACGTCGTCTCAGCATGACGTGCCATATTTAATTAAAAGCTCATACTAAGATAAAAATTTAGGCTTTATTTAGCATCATAGAATCGATTAGGAAGAAAAGATAAATTATGAAAGGAAAAATATAGGGAAATAAATTATTAGGGAATTTGTTTGGATAATGAAAGAAAAAAATAGATAAAATTTAATTATCATAGATAACAAAATAAGATATAAGGTAAATTATTTATATATCTCTAAAAGATAATAAATAATTTGAAAAAGAATGATATAAGGTACCTTAAAAAAAAATTTTCCCTTTCCTTAGTAACTCTATCCATTTTGGAGGTAAAAATCGGTAAGACTATGGAAAAAAACGACGTCCATTTTTCTTCCCTTATCTTTCCTTCTTAAGAACCATATAATAAAATTTAATTTGTCCCATTTCCTGCCTTCTCTCCCGACTCATTCTTTTTTCTAATTCCCTTGCACCAAGTCCAATATTAGAGCTTAAAGAATATATTTGTAATTATTACAGCAGCTTTTAAAAGTTACGAGGAGATAATTAAGGCATATTTTAGATTTGGTTTTGCAATTTTCTCACTTGTTTTTCCATAAAATATACAATTAATCTAAAAGAAGTGAAAATATTTTTATGAAAATTTTACAAAAAAATAAGGTTTAAACACAAAAAAGTACACAGGACAAGCCTATATAAAGCTTGAAGAGAAATCAAAGAAAGTTATGTGAAAAAATAAAAATATGCAAAAACTGGACATGCATTTTAAATTAATCCTAAAGGAGAACAAATAAAATCAAAAGCCTAACGTCTTATACCATTTCCCATCCAGCCAAAGATACCTGTTTTCTCATGGCGCTAATATGGCATGAATTAAAATACAATTTTTTTAAATAAAAATAATGATTAAAGATACACAACTCACTGGCTTGGGAAAAATAGCCAAGCAATTCATAATGAATTATTATTATATAAAATAATAAATAATTATTCATCATCTTACATATAAATTATAATTCAATGACTTATTTTCAATTTTTATTATAAATACTCTATCTTAATTCTTGAAACTATACACTATACAATTATCTCTTATAGATATTCTAGTTTTATTATAATAATTCTTTTTTTATTTTTTGTATCATACATAAATTACAATTTAATGATTTATTTTTAATTTTTATTATAAATATCTCTATCTTCAAACCATAACATATACGATCATCTCTTACAGAAATTCTAGTTGTATAATAATAATATTTTATTTTATTTTTTATATCAAACAAACATTACAATATAACTAAATTAATAAGCCGATAATGATGGATATTATTGTTATTATTATTTCACAGGTCAAAAGTCAAAACTGGAGGCTGTAATCCTTTTTGAGTTTTGAACTGTTAGTCATACTGCCGTACGGGGCAGAAGGTTAGGACACATGAAAAATGCGTGATGATTCGCAAAACCTGTCGTCCATTCTTATTGTCATCAAGTACCGGTCGATTGAAGCAAAGAAAAATGTTTTTCTTGTTTTCTTTTTTCTTTATATATATATATATATATATATATATATAATCATTGGTAGATAATTCACATGTCCATTTAAGGGTAGGGGGGGAAAAAAATGTTCTTCGCATTTTTAGGACCAACACAACTGAAGATAATAAGATTAGCCTATAAAATAAGATAATGTCATAAACATTACACATTTAGTAGGACAATCAACATATACTAGATACATCAAACCATAAACATTACACATTTAGTAGGATAATCAACATATACTAGATACATCAAACCATATCCAGATCAACACACAAAGAAGGTTGGGATTGAGATGGCTAAAAATTAAAACCAAAGTTATGCCAAACTAATCAATTAAATTAAAGAAAGACAATGAGTTAGCACTCAACTAATCTCAGCAACCTACTCTACATTCTAGCACTGCTTCTTTTTCTTACTTTGCTTTGCCAGCAGCAATGATATTTTGGCAAATCCAAACTTCTTCCTCTTGAACTTCCCTCGGTTAGTTTCCCTTTCGGACGTCTGTTGAAAGGTAGAGGGCATATCACCCTTTTGCTTACCCAGCATTTGCCCAAGTGAAACTTTCTTCTTTGCGGTTTGCTTTCGGTTCAATGTACCCGATTCATACTCTTCAGCTAGAAGCAGTTTCCTGCTAAGTATTTGGCCAATCGACAGGGTCGTCTTTAGGGTGGGCATTGATTCTTCACTAACCAATTCTGGTCCAGTTAATTCGATAAGACAAGATTCTCTCCTGCTGTGAGAAGGACAAGAATTTTTGAACTTGGTAGTCTTGTGAACAGATCGTCTTTTCCGAACATTCTCAGACCTCCATCTGCGGAGGGCCTCCTCAACTGCAAGTTTTCCTCTGTTGGCTGCCTCCACTCTATCTAAAGCTTCTTCTAATGCCATTTTACTTGTTTTGACCTCCTCTGTAGCTTTGTCTACCTTCTTCAATATCTCCATCTTTGAAATATTTGCTTCACCAATTTTGAGCATTGCATCAGCAACAGTATTATTAGATTGCTCTTCTACTTCACGGGCTTTGTTTGCCAGAGAAGAATACTCCTCATAGGTAAGTGTAACTCCATCAGGATCCTGCATAACATCACCTGAGGGATACCTGCTATTTGATAAAGCCTTAATCTCTGCAAATGCAAGAGCTTCAGCCGCTCTAGCAGCTTCCTTCATTTTTTTGGCTGCAATCAACCTAGTCTCGGCAGTTGTAATCCGCATCCGTGTGTTTTCAATCTCAGACAGTGCTCTTTGAACCTCCAACTTTGCTGCTTCTCCAACTTTCCTGTACTGCTCTGCCTCAGAACTAACACGATGGAGCTCTCTTGTCATCGCAGAAGTGCCATCACTGATATTTTCTGCATCTTTGGCTAGTTGCAGTTTTTGTTTTGTCTGGCTGAGCTCTTCCTCGAGTGAGGATATTTTAGAGTAATTCTGAGATAACCTCTCCCGGGTCTTCTCGAGTGAGATTCTTTCCCTCTCAAGTTTTCTGTTAAATGACTCAACAGAAGCTCGAACATCAGCAAGATCATTAGTTGTTTTGTTAAGGTTCAACTTAGCTTGCTTCAATTCCATTAAGATTAAACCAGGAGCTGAGGACGGCAGAGCACTTAAATCTCCCGCCTTGTGTTGTTGAACATTATCACAACGGTTTTCCTTTTCTGCTTCATCCACCACAGGATCCACGTGCCTGTCTTGGGTATTAGCTGCAAGTGTTGCAGCAATTTCGGACGTTTCCTTATGCAGCTTTGCCTTAAGTTCATCAACAAGCGTCTTAGTCGATTCCAGCTCTTTCAATACATCCAATGTTTCCCTCTCCTTCACAATAAGAGCTTTCTCCAGCTCTGCAGCCTGTTCCTCCAGTTTCTCTACATCCACTTCTTCCACCTCCTGGGCGAAATCAAGAAACAATAAGAAGAATAGGAATTGCTATCTGGAAGAACCAAAATACATCATTCTCGGGCTATGCAAAGAAAGAAAGCATACGAGAAAGCATATGTTCAACTTCTGCTGAAATATGCGGTAAGTGCATACATTTTATGAAGCAAAATGAGCAAAACTAGTTCAAAAATGAACACAATATGATACTAGTATGCTATTATATTACCGCGTTTTATTTCCCAGAGTTAATTTGATTGATTTCTTAAAAATTGATACATAGCTTAGAGACACACATTGCATGCAACATTATGCATCGTATCAAAGTACAATATCCATGATTTTCCACCGTGTGCAAATACTTGCTCTTCGTCCATTTGCAATTAGCGCATGAAACACAAAAAGTCTTTAGACACAAAATGTCCAATCTTTCAAAACATCTTACACCATATTCTCATGTTTACTTAGAAAAGGGAAATAATAGTAACACCTTGAGCAGTTATTTGTATTTGGTTCGAAACTTGTAATCTGAAAAACAAAAAGATTTCCTTTTTCTTCCCTTTAATCAAGTGCCAGTACGCATTTGCAGACAGCCCGTGCTTCCAAATCAACCGCTTTATTTTTAGTATCAACAATTAAAAATTGTTTCCCCTCCAATACTTTCTGATGTAAGAACCAAATCACAAACTTGTTATATAAAACGAGCATTTAATCTACCATGTTAACGCGTCTTAAAATTAAATGATCCATAAAGATTAAAGTCTTAAACCCTCGCCATTAAAACTCAGGCGAAACCACCATGAAGAAAAATTAAAAATTAAAAAACACAAACTGAAAATGGGAAATTTCAAATACAACATTACTATTAAAATAAAAGGCAAAAAAATCAGCAGAAGAAGAAAAGCCTAAACCATTAAAAACAGGAGATATCAAGCAAAATGTGACCCAAAATTCATCGTAAAAAGAAACAAGCAAAATGGATCATTCTTTTTAATATATAATATACCTGAGAAGGCTGAGTTGGCTTATGAGAAGAGGGTTTCCAGTATCCGATTCCACCGAATCGACTCACCGCCTCTTTCACTGACTCAAAGGGTGCCGAAGTATCAATCTCTACTCTCTCTTTTCTTCCTCCTCCTCCCTCATTACCCATTTCACCATTCTTCATTTCTAGGGTTTCACTTTCATCTTTACTCTCACCCATTCTACACAACACCTAATAGAGAGAGAACCAGACAGGACAAGTTCACGGAAAACAAACGTCTTTAGTGCTGTCTTATGGGGTGTTGTAAGCCGGAGAGAGAAGACAATAGTGTTGCTATGAAAAAACACGCTTATAGACAAGATAGGACACTCTTTTATTACGCTCAGAAAAAGGGTCCAAGTATAAGAGGGCAAGGTATGACTTGGACTATCTATCCGTTTGGGAGTACTTTTTTTTATTTTGGTTTGATGAAATGACGCAAGAGCCCTTAGAAAGCATGTGGAATTATGGTAAATGTAGAGAGTGCAATGGTGTGCTTAGTGCTTTGCTTTGTTTAATCTACCCTTGAGTGGAAAGTGGAGATTTGTTTTTTTTTTATTTTATTTTTTATAATATAATTTTATAGGTGGGTACCAGTGGCGTCAACTGAAGGTCGTTCGATGGGATCGATGCAGGACTGGTGTGACTGAGTGAGTTCCAACGGCTAGAAAAAGGAAAGAGACAACAACGGTAATGGGATTCTGTGAATTTTGTATAGTGAGAGCGCGTAAAAGGCACCGCCAATTTTTTTTTTTTTTGTCTTGCCTGTGCTCTAGAGGATTTGCTGAAAACTAATTAAGGTGATTTTTTGACGTTTTATGGTTAATTAAAAATTTTGTATTCCTATGGAACGCTGAATAAAGGCTGGCTATGACTAATTGACTATATGGTAAAGAATTCCTTGACACCAATTAATTCGGAAACAACATATAATTACAAAAAAAAGAACTTTTACTGGTCTATTAATGGATCATCTAATCATTACTCAACTATTAAAATAAATAAAATATTAATTATTTAATGATTTTATCATGATTAAGAATAACATGAGCCGTTGGAAGGCAATGAAACCGGTTCCCATCAATATTAATAGCGAGAGCACAGAACTTTTTTTACAAATGATATGATATTCATGTTAATTTTCCTATAGAAAAATACCTAAACTTTTTAACCCTTTCACTCATGGTATTTCTGAACGAATTTCATTTATTTTTCTATTTCACTATTGATGTAGCAAGCGAATCTGATTAAAATATTAATTTTTTCTTTCTCCTATGGGTTGTTGCTTCTTCTTCCTCCTACTTCTTGTCTTATTCTTCTTCTTCAAATAAAAAAAATGTATCTAAAACACGAACACAAACACATAAATTAATCCATAATGAGATTAATCCTTAATGAGATTGACATAACACCAATAAATCAATAATCTAAAAAAAAAAACCATTTTAGATAAATGAAGTACCCCAAGTCCTTGAGCAATTTTGTCATAAAGTCATGGTCTTTTTTATCAAACAACGAAATTAATGCCTTTTTTTATTTTGTTCTTGTTAAAACCAAACACTAAACCAGATTAAAAAAAGAATCAAAATTTGTAAAAATAATAAAAATAATAATAAAGAGAATAAAAATAATAATAATAAGATTTAAAAAGCCAACATGGATGGAAAAAATAATATTTTAATCGGATCTGCTTACTACATCAACAGTTGGATAGAAAAAATGGATGGAATCTGTCCAAAGGTACTATGCGTAAAAGAGTTAAAAAGTTTAGATATTTTCTTGTAAGAAAATTTTATTTAGGTATATTTTTGTTAAAATAGAAAAGTTTAGGTACCATGAGTAAAATTAACCCCATTATATCTACCCATAAGAAACTTTTCTATTCTTGTTAAAAGGTAATATTCAGTTAATCATATCATCAAAATAAATATAGTATGTGATAATTAAGTATATTAGTGCTGCAATAATCATAATGCCCTAATCTGAAGGCATTATAACCTGCCACGTATCTTTACTTGATATGGACACGCTAAAACTATTATTCAACTAATCTACAAATTAGATACAATATATCATCAACATCTCACATATAAGGATACTTTTAAATATCATGTAATAACTAAAAACTTCAAAACAACCTAGTTGGCATAAACCAAAAGGCAATTCAATTTAAATTTGATAAAAAAATATATTTCTTGTATATTTCATTGATATGTAGAGATACATATATTACATGCTTGGATGGACTAAAAAAGGAAAGAAATCCGTATTTTAACTCTATTTTGACTAGTTAATATTATACATTAATTTACATTTATTCCTATTTTGACTCGTTAATATTATACATTAATTTACTTCGATAACTAATCATGATCATAACATCCCCTCATGAACTCAAGAGGGTTGTAGAGAAACCATATCGAGTTTGGATACCAAGTCCTGAAAGTGGCCAGGCAGTTGTGCTTTAGTGAAAATGTCAGTAAACTGATCAGCAGATTTAACAAATTGAAGTTTTATAGTTTCTTGATGAATATGATGTCAGATGAAATGACAATCTATCTCGATATGTTTTGTACGTTCATCAAAGACATCATTATGAGCAATTTGTATTGCAGTTTGATTATCATAAGAAAGAGTAGTAGAATTAGAATGCACCACACTCATATCTTTTAACAGCCATCTAGGCCATAAAAAGCTCATCTGTAGTATCTACTTGGGGTGTGCACGATACAGTTTGGTTCAATTTGCTCCTCGAATTGAACTACATCATATTTCACTGTTAGGTTTTTGTTTTAAATTCGAACGTTACCATCAATTCGATTTATAATTTTTTGAACAAAAAAAATGGTTCGGTTTACGATTCGAGCCATTTTTATTCATAAAATAAAATAATATATTCTATCAAAAAACTTCAATTACGTATTTCTTATCATTAATGAAAATTTGGGTGTGCACGGTACGGTTCGATTCGGTTTACATCTTGAACCGAACCGCATCATAATTTATGGTTCAGTTTTTCTTTTAAATTCGAATCTAACTATACAGTTCGGTTTGTAATTTTTTCGAACCGAAAAAAAAGGTCCGATACGGTTTGGTTTGCTGTTCGAACCGTTTTTTCATAAAATGAAAAATATATTCTATCGAAAAAGTTCAATTACATATTTCTTATCACTAATGCAAATATAAACAATAATATTTAAAATTAATCATTTATCAAATAAACATGTAAAACTTATAGGAATGAAAAGATTTCATCCATTATAAAATTATAACTATGACTAGTCTCATTTTTTTGAATTATCTTAAACTATAATGATATACTAGACTTTATCTCAACATAAGACATAAAATGTAATTCGTTGTATGCTTCTAACTAACATATTACCAATTATATAAATCAATAAGTAACTAAATAATAGAACTAGATTAATTAGTAAGACAAATGGAAAAGAAATATGCAGAAGTTAGATACTAGAGGTTAAATTCTAAAATCTACCTTACTTATAGATAACATAACAATTAAAACATTATAAAAAATCTAATTTTATTCTAATGAATAACACATATCTAAGTAAAAAAATTTTACAACAGTTAATTTTTTTAAGTTAAATACTAGAGTTTAAATTCTAAAATCTATCTTATTTATAGATAACATAACAATTGAAACATATTATGAAAAATCTAATTTTATTCTAATGACTATCACATATCTAAGTAAAAAATTTTAAAAACAATTAATTTATTTAAAAAAAATTAATTGTTTTTAAAATTTGTGACATAGATATGTACCATTAATAAAACAATTAAGAGTATAAATAATATGTTTAATTTTTTTAATATATAAAACGGTTCAGTTCGGTTCGAACCATACGGTTCGGTTCATGGTCCCGAACCGAACCGCGAACCATTTGCTCTTCAATGAACCGAACCGCGAACCGAACCGTTTCAAAAAAGAACCGAAATTCCGGTTCGGTTCAGTTCGGTTCGATCGGTTTTTTTGCACAACCCTAAATGAAAATATAAATAAAAATATTTAAAATTAATCATTTACCAAATAAACATGTAAAAGAAGAAAGGGATTTCATCCATTATAAAATTATAATTATGACTAATCTCATTTTTTATAATTATCTTCAACTATAATGGTATATTAGACTTTATCTCAATATAAGACATAAAATTTTATTCGTCATATGCTTTTAATTAATATATTACCAATTATATAAATCAATAAGTAACCAAATAATAGAAGTAGATTAATTAGTAAGACATGGAAAATAAATATGTAGGAGTTAGAATATTAGAGGCTGAAATCTAAATTATATCTTATTTGTAGACGATGTAAAAAAAAATGACGGGACTATATAATTTTCCCCACTTGTAATACCAAAATAACTAATAAGTAGATAACATCAATTTGGATATATATTATGTGCCAGTTTATAGCTATGCCCATTCGTCTTGCGTCACGTGTCTATCATTTAATAAAATATATAATTATAAATTAGGGTTGATCATAAAATCCTCTTATTTTAAATCAAATGAGACTTTTGTCATTCATTATAAATCATCTATCTTTATATTACAATAACAATTACAGATGATGGCCAAAAAAAAAAGAAAAAAATTAAAGATAATCTAAACCAATAAACAGTCCTGTTAAAAAAATGACGGGACTATATAATTTTCCCCACTCGTAATACCAAAATAACTAATGAGTAGATAACATCAATTTGGATATATTATGTCTCAATATCTTATAGGTAACTAACAAGCTATCTCATATTTTACTTTAATAAAACAAGAGGGAATTTGTTATTATATAACTATTAGATTATTCATTTTTAATTTATAAAAAAACTAGTTAATTTTGAAATTGGATAGATTGATATATTTTGAGTTTAATTTGACAAAATATTTTTAAAAAAAAATAAAATCCTAAAGATACCATGTAAAGTTCATAATAAGGTGTTGGCAAAAAAAAAAAAAAAAATGTTCATAATAAGGTTTTCAGCCTATAGGCCTAAAGTAATAAAAGTCTAGTGAAATGGGCCGGTCGCTGAAAAGCTTATAACAAACCGGTGGAATGGTCAATTGTTTGAATTGTATTTTTTTTTATTTGTATTTGTATTAGTATCTAAATTTAATATATAAAAATATCTTATTTGTAATTATATTTTATTTGTATTCGGTCTATTTGATGTTTTCATAAGAACTGCCATATATTTTTTATTTATCTATACGTATTTTTCAATCGGAAAATTTATTAAAACTTTTTTTAAAAAGTGTTCGTCACCGGCTGAGTGTCGGATAACAAATGAACCCGATATAATCTCAAAAGATAGTTTATAGGTCTAAATCAAGTATATTTAATAGTATGCAGCGGAAAGTTTTATGGATCATCATAGACATCACACTCTCATCAGCCTATATTCATTGTCGTATCATTAGTCCATCAAATCATAAGTAAGAATAGATCATCAATTGAAAACTTATCGTTTTATTTGAAATTTTCAGTGCAACTAGCGATTCATGTGAACTTTAGAAATTGATAAATTCATGATGATATCTTAGCAATTAAGTTAGTGTAAGTCAATAATCTAATTATTATTACACGCGAGCAAAGTTTATAGATGCACTAGCTATAGCATCTCAAGCAGATGATGAAGCGATGCACTTGGAAACTGAACCACCGATGCGGTGCCTCTAGCAGTAGATGAGCTTTTAACCTACTGGGGTACGTAAGATCAAAAGCAATTGTAAAAGGGAGGTGTTTGAAGTCATATAATGACAAATAATTTGAAGTGTAAAAAACATGGAAGAAGATGAAGATTGTGTTGTTTTACATTCACATCAAAAGTCTTTAAATCCAGATTGATTTAATTGTTGATGGGTTGGGATCTTTTTTCTTTTCTTTTCTTTTCTTTTCTTTTCTTTTTTCCCTTATGGTAGTCTTGACATCTTTATGTACTAAAATAATCTTGTGTCTATATATATATATATGTATTTATTTATCTTGTGCTTACACTTTAAGCTTTGCACTATCTTTGATAATGCTAATATATGCTACATAGATCAGGAAGAAAGTTTTTCTCTCACTAGTTAGCAGTTACAGGATGCACTTAGCAGTTAGCGAGGGATAATCAATTACTATATATCGAGAAAAGCAAAGGAAAATTTATATGTATGTATTATACACGTTTACGTAACCTTATAAAAAGATAAAATATACTCTTTTATTTGACACAAAAACCAATTAAACTATGTGCATGTACGTCATTGTAGATAAAGAAATTTGAATGATGTAATTCATAAGGTAGACTCAAAATCAACTAATAATTTTGTTTGGGTGATGTAAGTCCCTATTTTTTTTTTCAATAATATTAGCAAACCCTAAGGATCGGAAGTCAAAACGAAGCCCTAAAAGTTAACCTAGTTATATGATTAGTCTAGTGAATCTAGATCCGGTAATCCCATGTTCTTAAACCCTAGAAAACGAAATTGAAATAATTGTGGAATATGGTTCGTAATAATATAGGAAAGCCTAAAAATATCAGATTCGTAATTTTTTAGTGTCCTTCGGATCCGAACGGGATCAGTTTTCGAAAACCATGCCTTGTGCACTAGATAATGAAAATATTCCAACAATACCAATAGATTCGTAAAAATTTAAGGATTTCAAAAATATCAGTTTTAGAATTTTTCGGTAACAAAAAATATCAGATATAGGCCGTTTACACGTATTTTCTTTACTATCGGTATTTTAATTGTCTAGTCTACTATTCATAGTACTTTTCTACTATTCATCTATCTCTACTTTTTCTTACACTCTATTATTACACTCTACCATACCTATACCTTACAATTTACCTTCCTCATACAACTTTAATCACATCATACTTTACACATTACTTCTTTTATTACAAAACAAACAAAACAAATCAATTTTCTTCCTCCCATATATGCTAGAACCAGCACCTATCCCCCTCTCATTTATCCAATTTTATTTTCTTTTTCAATTTATTTTATTACATCTAATTTCTACTCCAAAAATCTATAATTACCCCTTCCTCTTTTCTTCATCTTCACACAACTCATTTCCTACTAAAACTCTCCCAAAATCACTCCATAAAATCACTCTCTCAAAATCTCTCTCAAGTTTTCTCTTTTCTTTAGAAAACCAAGTCCCACATAATACTACAATCTATTCCTTCCTTCTTCAACAAACACATAACCTTAGGTAAAAGTTTCTTTTATATACTCATAATGTTCATACAACTTAACATGAGTTTAGTGTATGTTTTTTAGACTCATGAGAGTTAAAGAAGCAACAATTCATTCATGTTTTGTTTTTGTTCATGTTCTTATTTTCTTTATGTTACTTTTATGTTGTTATTGTTATTATTTGTTTCTAATCTAACTTATATAAGTATTATGTATGTTATGTATATATATATTTATTTATTTAGAGCATATAAGCTCATTTGTTATTTATTTATTTTTAAGTCTTGCAAATTATTTATTTACTTACTTTATGCAATTATTAAGACTAGTCTTTCTAGTCTTAGACTTGTCCATATCAAGTCAAAACAATTTTCTTTCTTTACTTTTCTTTTCTTTTTGAGGACTAGTCTATTCTTAGGCCCGAGATACCTTGATGAAGCTAAAGTTCTCAATACTTGACTTTACTTTTATGCTCTTATATAATTTTATTATGTTGTTTTTATTATATTCTCATTCATGCATGAACATGTTGTTCTTGTCTCAACCATAATGAAAATGAGTTTTCTTAAATAATAAAAATAAGAACTTTCTTAAAAGTAAATTTTGTCATATAAGGAATTATTTTCCCATAAAGACTTAAAGTTTCATCTTAATAAATACTTTCTAAAATTAGATAAGATTAGTTCAAGTTTTAGTAATAATACTATATGGTATTTTATCAATGAAAATAAAGTTATCAAACTCTTTTTTAAACCAATGAAATAAAGAAAAATTCTTTAAACTTAATTCTTTGTTTAAACAAAGGTTTTCTTAAACTCATATGTAATGTTTTTATCAATATATTAAGGTTTAGATAAGTTTTAAAGAATAACCTTTCTAATGATAAGCTTTACTTGAGAAATAAAAATAATAAATAACTTATAAAATTATTGATATTATTCCTTTAAAGTGAATCAAAACTTTAGAAAAACTTTAGAATATATAACCATGAAATATTTAGAAAAGCTATATTTTCTAAACCACTAGAAATAAATTTATGGGAATCTTAAAAGATTAAAATTTCTTTTGAAAATGTAATTATTCTCAAAGTTAAGAAATGGATTTAAAAGAAGGAAATACTTACTAATAAATTTTCCAAACAAAAATTAAAAAGGAGATTTTCAAAGTCTTAGCTTTTCGCACTTTTAAGATATTTTGTTTACAAAATCATTATTGAGACAACACCACTAAATTCATGCATATGGTTTGAGTATATATATAAGTATTCAATGGATTTTTCAACCATACAATATATTAATATTTTTGTACAAGAGTCCTTGAATGATGAAAGTTTGAAAACTCAAGTTTTGAAATTGGAATTTTCGCACCAAATTTGTACGTTACTTTTTCGAGACCCAAATAACTTCTTTTTATAAAAATAACCTTAAAAATAGATAGATCTTTCAAGTAGGTAGAAATTGATATATAATATGCAAAATTCCGAGTTAAAATGAGCAAGTTATGGCCATTTTAAGTTAAAATTTCCATTTCATATGATTTTTACGAATTCACTAAGGTAGAATTATAGAATTTGAATAGATCTTGGATGAAATACTCATGTTGGGTATTTCTTTTGTTTAGGTGTCAAGGATCAAGATCTTATCTTCCCTGAGGATTACTTCGACAACTAGATCGCTATGGATGAGTGAGTTTCCTTTACGCTTATGTATTCGCGCATGTACTTGTAGAATAGAGCCCTAGATGTTAGGAAAAGATAAAATTGATATGCATGTGGGATATCATGGGAATTATATATGTGAATCGTTGTACGCGATCAATGAACAATAAGTATATCGGAACCCGATTTGTGATTGATATAAATGTTTCTATGTATGTATTGTTATGTGTGCAAATATTGCTTGATTGCTTTAAATGATTTAATGTCATATCAGAATCCCCATATAATAAATTGCTTATGCATATCACTTAGAATATCATTTCGAAATTTTGCTACTACTCCTCAGCATGGGACCGGAAAGGTAAGCTGCCTTGCTACAACCTTGAGAGTTAGGACGTTCGGGGAATACGGTCTCAAGTTGTAGCCGAGCCGGATCGATCGCTTTGGGTAAGGAAGGCCAGGGGACTAGTAGTATGGTTCGTTGGAACCCCAAGACGCGCACAACTTTAAGGAGGTCGTTTGGGACCCAGTTCAAAGCATTCTCTAACCACCGATAGAGGGGTAAATCCATCACACATACGAAACCGGATAATCATATGTAATGTTTGATCATATGGTTGTTGCATTTCATATGCTTGATTAATAAACTTGGTTGATTGCTTGTTATGAGTACTTTTACGTAAGGAATATCTCACTAAGCTAGTTATGCTTATACTCCTATAGACTTTTGACATTGCGGGATTATCTTTTTACACCCGAGTCCATCTTGATTCCCCGGGTAGAATCTTTATTTTGGGAAGCTTTTCGAAGAATTCTGTTTTGAAGTCTAAGAGTAGATTTCTTCAAAAATCTTCTAGCTTTAGTTATTTTATCTTTATTAGAACCATGTTGTTATTATCAGGGGAATGCCTCTTAGAAGTTGTAAAGACTTTATGTTTCTATGAATTATATTGAGTGTTATTTTGTATGTTCCGCTGCCAATATCTTAAAATGCATTACTTCACTGGTCTCCCTTTGATGTGAATGTACGCCTTGTACCGATATGGAAACTTTTGAGTGACTAAGGTAGTCATTCTTAAGTTTTAATATTGCGTACGGCGGGCTATCGTGTTTAGGGTACCCATTGGGGCGTGACAGGTGACAAAGTAATTAAATCTAATTTGGAATGATTTGGAGACTTTTGAATTGTTAAGCTTAAAATAAAATGAATCAAATTGTCTTGCCTAATTTTAATCCTTCTCAAAATACTTAGGTTTTAATTGAATTTCTTTCCTCCCTCTTTTATTTGGCCTATTCCGGTTACTAAACTCTAATTAATCTTGTTCCTTAATTAATAGTTTATAAATCCAATAGTGTCCAAAGCTTGTGGCTAACTACAAATATATTTTCACTAACTATTAAGGGAAGGCTTTTGGAACCTAATTACTTTATTTAGGAACTTGACCACTTATTTTGAAATGTATTACTTGACTTAAGACTTATTCAGATTGTTTATTCTCACACTACAAGCACATGATAAGCATATAATGTAACTTTCACAACCATTAATGCTAATAAATAAAAAAAAGAAGAAAAAGGAAAAAGAATAATCAGTAATAAATTAAGAATTAGACACTTTCTTTCAAACTTTTTTCTAACAAGTTGTTTATCAAGAAATAGATACAGATAAAAAAAGTTAGTTATTCTTATGAAAAGATCAAATAGATCAAGTATAGATAAAATATAAATGCAAATCAGATATATTTACATATATCGTTTCGATACAGATACAGATATAGATGAAAAACATACCAATCAAATAGACCCTAAATACACAAAATCTATATATTTCATAACATCGCAATGATATCACCAATTTACTTTCACTAGCTAAAAAAAAAAAAGAAGAAGCAAAAGAGTGGCATTCATATGAGGTAAGACTTACCTCTTGTTGTCAATTAGGATAAAAAGACGAGGCTCGCCATTGACTAGGATAGTAAGGCGAGAATCATTTCTTTATCCTGATTAGCAATAAGACTCGTTGTATCCTTAAAAGATAGAAAATTTTCCACGTTCTCAAATTTAATTGTGATACCTTATGGCGCGTCTCCTTTCCCCTGTGTAAACGACTTTTGTTTTCATATTCTTCTAAAATTTCTCTTGTTTTTAGGTGCATATTGGCTTGTATTTGATTTTTATTCAACTCAAAATAATTAATATTTCATATTTATGTGATATTGTAGATATTGAAAAGCCTTATTTGGCTTTTTAATGGATTTAAGGAGCTACTTCTTTAGAGCATTTTAGGTGCCCATTGTCTTGTGTTCGCTATTAATTATATTTTATTGCTAATAAACATATAATATATAATATTAAAATTATGATATATAAATATATAATATTATTAATAAATACATGTAAACTTATATTATATAAATAAATAATATTAATAATAACTAATTATATTTAATATATCAACAAGTTAGAAAAAAAAAAAAAAAAAAACTCAATTTGAGGCGAGACTCTATGTAGTGAGACTATCTTTTTTTATCCTAGTTAGAGATAAGTCTCACGTTGCCCATATGTTGACTTAACATGATAGATGAGTCCTCCAGGTAAGTACACTCACCTATTCAAGTCTAGTGGGGCTATTTTTTTAAAGAGAAAAAAAAAGAAAAAAGCACCTCAGTAGCCCCTTCTTTATAATAGTGTTTCATTTTCACCTCATTAGATACTTCCCAAATACTTGGTTTTCAAATGATGCAAATTAGTGATGGACTAGATACAAGTAGAATCTGAATTAAAAAGAAAAAAAAAAGGATAAATCCAACCGAACCCTAGACCCAAGAACAACAGAGGGACATTATGGAAAATTCTCGCGGGGGCCCGATGACCGTTGTGGGCGATATCAACCATTAGATCGGCAAATATCTATTTTTAGAACACCATATTAACTTGGGCTTCATGTGTGTTTTGGGTCTTGGCCGTTCGTGAGAGCAGGGCTCTTTTGCGGACTTATAGATCTTCCATCTGGTCTCTCTCCCTCCGCCTCTTCCTCTCTCTTACCAGCCCATGCATGGTCCGCGACTCCATCGGCATTAAAAGATATATAAGGACATCAAAGCTGCCAAATTTTAGATCATTGCCTCATGCGGAATGTGCTCGCATACGGATGCCAACTTGGATTTTGAGCATGTGCTAAGTTAATAATATCATATTTTATATTTAGTATTACTAATTAAGAAACTTTATTTTTATAGACTGACCTTATTACTAGAGGTCGGCATGGTTCGTGTCAGTTCTAGGCCCGAATCGAAACCATCAAGTGATGGTTCCACTTTTCGTGGAACTAGAATCGAAACCGCCAGGGTCAGGATAGTTCACAGTTCCAACAAGAACCATGAACAGCAATTTTTTTTTTTTTTTTACAATTTACAAATTTAGAAGTTCCAAAGTGATATTTATGTTAACTATATTGTAAATATATATTCACAATTATTTCAATGAAAAATAATGGTTAGCACATAAACAACATTATTAACAAACACACTGGTAGATTAACATATATCCAAACGTTGACGATTATATTCAATGGGTGAGGGCATTACATCTTACCTCCGTTATAACATTAACACACAACTAACACAACAACAAATAACTAACCATAATGACATAGTTCATTGACCCAGACTACAACATTAACACCTATGCTAGAATGATAACAAACAATTAAATGTAAACTCCATGCTCATTGGTTGGACTAGTCTCAATGAGGTGGTAGCTGTGCTCCTCGCGGAGGAGTTGAAGTCAATGAAATATTCATTCTCCTCGCTCGAGTAGTCCTTCAAGTCTTGTTGTCATCATTTTATATGAGTCCAATCATGGTTATAAGCTAATACCTCAACCGTCGTTGGTCCACACTAGAACCTATGCTCATCCAACTGCTACCTTGCCATGCTAGAAGCTTGCTCAACTGCCATAGTCGAAGTAGGTGTAGCCAGTACTGGTCGAGCGATTCAAGATAATATTGAAAATGTCTCCTTGTGACGTTTCACTAGTCTAGGATGTCAAAATTGTATGTGCTACCTTGTCACTAAACTCAAATGTCATGTTTAAGTACTTGTCAATCTTTGAATTTGATCTAATTCCGCTAATGCTGCAGTACTTTTTGAACCACCGTACTGGAGCATCACTCCAAGCTTCTCTACAATGGTTGATGTTGGAGCATTAACAGGGGTTGCTGCACTGGTGGGTATCTGTCCACCATTTGTGGTACTAAATTAGGAATATAAGTTAAATAGTATATTAGTTGTCTCTTTGACAACATTACTAGTAGAAATTGTATAAATGTCTTGAGTGTCTGACAACTTGTTCACATATTCATAATAATAGTCTAGAACTTTCCAAAATCCCTCCACTTTGTTGCGTGGGTCCAACAACCATGCTACATTATATACCATAGGAATTTCCCTATAATACTCCAACCACTTGCTTGCCATATTGTTAACACACACTTGCAAAATTGGATTAGATCTTACCTATTGAAGTGTCTCGATGATGTTGCAGGCCTCTAGTAAAAAGAGATGTTGAAATACCCCAAAGTTAATCTATACTTATGTTAGGAGAAAATCTCCATCATATTCTACAGAAACCTCTCTTTCTTCCCTTACATATAGAAACTTTTCTTGATCCCTCTTAGTAAAAGCACATGAATTCTTAAAGAAATCTAAACAAAATCAACAACACTGACACTTAAAGAGGAGAAGGAAATATTTAAAGAGTAAAGTGTTTCAACCTATTGAATGTTATTTTTCATGGAAAAATATGTAATTAGGGGTTTAGTTTCTATAAGTGAACTTTTTCTATAAATATAAAGAAGTACAAAGATGTTTCAGAGTGTTAACTTTGGTAGAACAGGCCAAAGTTATGTTATACGGTGTTTAGCGTAATGAAAATTTGTTTGGAATGATTAAAATTGGGTTTCAAGTTGTAAACGAGTTAAAATTCATAGAAGAGATGTGTTTCTAGAAGTACACGACTAGAAGATGACTCGTGTTTCAAGCTGTGCACCTCACTGAGTGTAAAATTCGTGTTTTTTTAGAAAAGCACATCTGGGACACGACTACATGTATCTAGTTTTGTTTCTCTCAGTATTTTCACAATAGAAGATTGTCAAAAGAAGACAGCATCAACACGATATCATGTTCTTGGCCGTGTTTCTCTCTGTATTTTTTTGAAACTTTGCCTAGAAAAGAACATAGAGAGATAAATCAAGTCGTGTTCCCCCTATGTAATAGTTGTGTATCACCCGTGTATCTACCCATGGACCGTTTGATGACATATCTTCTCTACCCAAGTGATGCTTAACCCTATACCCACTTTATACTAGTTTAGACATGTTATTACACCTTGAAAATCATTCTTTTCTAGCCTAAACATAACTATATTCGTCAAATCTTCTTATTCCATAATCCAAGTCTACTTTAAGACTTTAGGACCCAAGTTATAACGATGTAGGACCTAGAACAATAAGAATATAATGAGAGTTTAAGTAAGACAAAGGGAAAATTTTAAACAATCTAATTATTTGTACTCAAGGTAGTAGATGCTGGTTTGAAATGAAACTACTTCTAGGTACATGTATACCTTGTTTGTTACTTGTGCTTGTTTAAAATAGAAACTTAAACGAACTAATTAACCATCTAGCTTTGATATTGTGTTTGTTGCTTGTGTGTGGTTGCTAGTGATGGGTAGATTTAGGTTTTTTAGTTTTAGGAATATTAGGGAGTACTCAATATTCATGTTTTAGACTCTTAGATGTTGGGGAGTACCAAACATCATATATATATATATTATATAATTAGATTTATGTATGGTAGGATACTACGTTATCCCTATGTTGTTTGCTTGGCTTAAGTCAAATATAATAAAACATTGGTTGTTGCATTAATATTAGGTTTGTATGTGAATGATGTTTGTAAATCATGTGTGTGTGTTTGTCATATACTGTATTGGGCTTCAGCTCACTCTTTTCTCTTTCAGGTACAAGTGACGTGCATGTTAGCCATTGATTGTTAAGTGCTTATAGTAGAGGGGCTAGGAATATCGCTAGAAATGAAGATCCTCCCAATGATGGATAGAGATAGTAGAAAAGTAAAGTGGTTAGCTTGAAGGATAGTAGGTGTTTATTATTTTACTTTATAATAACTTGTAGAGATAACCTATAATTCTTGTAAATTAGTATGGTAAAGATTAGATGAACTTTCAAGAAATATAAGTAGATACTTATGTGGTTGGTTATGGTTACAAGTATGTAAACTTATGAATTTTAGAGTTATTAATTCATGAGTGACTTTAGAGTATTTATTATGTATATTGCTAATATAGTGGCTTTGAGCCTTTGCGTGTTTATATATGATATGTACACGTGGTAGGTTGTAAATGACCCTAAATTTAGGGTGTTACAGATGTACACTAGGGTTGTACAAATAGGAGAAAACATTTGTGCAGTCACAAAAGACCTTCAACGGTTCCAACAAGTTGGTACGGACAATCCATTCATTGGGATACAGTACTATGTTTGGTACATGTGAAATGGTGAAGCTACAAAGCAGTTCCTTGTATGGTATCGTACTAGTTGACTTCCACAGTGTTACACATCTTTCTTTGAATATTTTTGGTTTTTGACCATGCATACCACACTATTTCCATAATTCTTTGTTAATTGATGGACGGTCCATAATGTAGTCAACCGTAACTTTTATCGGAGATGTATGAATTTTTAAAGACTCCATTCCATCCTTCACACATAAATCTAAGGTATGACGTGCATATCTTATATGAAAAAAGGTTACCCTAAGCATTGGCTCGCACAACGATTGTAGGTTAGAAATACTGGCTGTATTCGCTACAACATTATCTTAACCTATCGAATTTTTTTTAGGTCAAACCGTATTTAACAAGAATTGTTCGTATTGTTACATATATATTATATACCATATGGGATCTTTTTAATTTTCATAATGCAATCAATCTCTTATGCATTATCTAGTGTCGATCAATCTAATGAGATGTAATCCCCATGTAGGAACTTTCACCCCATCTGTTAGTCCAAATGTCGAAGTAGATGGAGACACATATATCGAGATCAACGAAAATAGGTTGGGTCTGCACGTTACCCCTTAGGTACATTTTTAGATAATGTTGTTTCATTATCGAAGCACTCTATTTAGGAGCTTGTGGCCGTAGAGTTTCTTGATGGCAATAAATAAGATCTGCATTTTCGCAAGCATTAAAACCCAAATGCAACTCGCTTATCATTTGCACTAGAGCATTAGGATACGGTTCCTCCTTAAATTACAACAACCTTGCTTCTTTCTTCGAACCAAACCATGATATTTGTTGCTATAATAGATCCGTACCATACTCACTAGGATACTTCGACTTGAGATGTTTGGAAAGACTACCATATCCATCTCCCTTGGAAAATGCATATTTTGTATTACAATAATTGCAATATGCCATAATCTTCCCTCCACCCCTTTGACCTTCCTAAAATGTTTACTAGACATATTAGACTTAGATGGTCGAAGTACATTGGTGGATAGATTTGCCTCGATGAAAGGGTGTGTCTCTTCACCCGAACAACTATAATCCTTGGTTTCATATTGTGGTAGTGGTTTCACCTCCTGATCTTGGAGCTATTGTCATCATCCCCTTGTTGATGGTGATCAGGATTGAATGTCTCAAAACTCAATGGAATTAGAAGGAATTAGTCAGGTGTAAATTTAGGGTCAAACACCTATGGCTCATTAAAGTCATAGCAGTTCGCATCCTTGTCTATATTAATAGTAGGCTCTTGCTGATACTTAGGCAATTTTCCCTTCAATTTGTCTTCTTTTTTTTTTTTAGATTTTTTTTATGAGCCATCAAATAAAAAAAAGCCATTGAATTTTTGTTTATCTACCAATTATGTAGTAATATAGAGATAGGATTAGAGATATAAAAAAATTAAGAACAATAATAGGAAATAAGTATGAGCGAGTAACCCTCTCATATGAGATAGTAAAAAAAAAAAAAAAAAAAAGAGCCACTACCAGATATTTGAATTTTTGTGTAATGAGTGCATACTAATGTAGAGGTGGAAGTAGAGGAATCGGAAATTTAACAACACATAGAGGAATATTTGATATTTTTGAAAATGAAATCATTAATTTTTAGCCTTCATTCCTTGTAACTTTAAGTGCATCAAGTTGTAAGATTTATGACAGGTTAAAATTTTTCAACACACTGAATTAAAATTACCCGCATCTAATATCATTTAGGGCAAGTTGTTTATCTTTACTCCGAATTGAAATCATTAAGTTGTTCAGTGCTATATTTTTTCACAGTTCAAAATTCATGCTAACTAGTACGTATAAATTACTTACACTGATAGATTGAAAATTGATGCCAAACAATTATATTTTTGAACTAGTTGCAGCAGGAATCTTTCCAATTAATAACAGGGACATTACTTTTTGAAATAGTAGCTCCTTTTGTTTGTTTTTGTTTTGGCTTTTTTTTTTTTTTAAGTAAGCGGATCCTGGTTGGAATAGCTAGGTCGTGGTTCGTAGGTGATGGTTCCATAACTCGAACAACCAGCTAAGTTCACCATTGTGAACCACCATATCCCGCTAGATCCAGCAAGTTCATTGGCGGTTCATAACTATCCTCCACGGTCCAATTCACCGGTTTAAAACTGGTAGGGATGGTTCGGGGTGAGTCCTAGTTCATACCCGTCCTGTGCTAATATCTAATTATTACATTAAATATAGATTTTAAAGCAGGTATAAGATATGTTGATGTTGCATTCTGTGCTTGTATCCTATGAGATAGGTTATGAAAATATAAAAAGTATTAAAAGCTATTATCTATGACCATTAATACCCTCTTAAAATTTAAGGATTATGCAGGATAGAATGTACTTTATATTCCAATAAAATGACCCTCACCTCTCTATCAAATTGTCTTATCAATGGAAAGTTAGAAGTGGTACATTAATATATGTATATATACATACATACATACATACATATATATATATATTACAAAGGGATAAGACAACTAATGAATAGGTACCAAGTGGTAGAAATATTAAAAAATAAAATTATAAATTACCAAAACCAAATAAACCCGGAGGGGCGGGGGTTGTTGGTGAGGGGAAATAGAAAAAGCGAAAAGCCACTACATGGATAACTTCAATCCAAATGAGCCTAATTTAGCAATGGTGCGATTGTTGATTATTCTACAGGTATGAGAATATTATATGTATAATATACTTTTAAAAAAATTTCATAAAATCAAATTGTGAAAAAAAATTATAAAAATAGTATTGTTGTATTTCACCTTAAAGGTGCGGTATAATTTTTTTTTTTAATTGCATGTGTATTGCATGTTGGGCTTGCATACACTTTGGGAGAGTTTCTATAGTCTCGTTGATGGAATCGTCCCATCAACAATCTAACCATTCAAATTAATATAGCAAATGGAATATTAATTATTTGAGGGATTCAATCACAGTTGGGTATTGTGTGAGTCGATCGATGGTGATGGGATCAGTCCCATCAAAATTAATAGTGGGGTCAAAAAATTTTCCACATTTTAGACCTATATTACACGTCCAATGAGCGATACACATAATTATATCTGTATCACTCATTGAATGTGCGCTATATGGCCAAACTTTTATCAGACGTCCAATGTGTGATACGCTTGCTTCTACAACTTTGAGCAGGTAAGTCGCTGTATTGCCTCGTATATATGCAGCATGTATAAAATTTGAGGTATCTCTACTCTAATATGTGACATAACGACTTTAATTTGATTTTATTTTTATATAATTTGTATTTATATAATTAAAAAAAAACAATCGCAGATACGTGTTATGCCCGAGATATATGCACCAAAAAATGATTATCAATAGTATGGAGTACATGTAACACGTCAAACCCAAAAGCCCATGTTGTGACCACATTGTAAAATAATAATGATACATATGTGTGCTTGGGGCACATGCATGTTATTGACTTATGCTGGTATAATCTTACTTAGAAATTTGTCAAAACATTAACTAATGTACCCAAGAATCTCTTGAATAGAATTTTGATGAAAAATTAAGAAACTATAAGTTGTATTTTTTGTTAGAGGCTATTATTCGTTTTAGTAGCTCTTCATCAACAGAAATCATACATTTTGAAGAACAAAAAAACTAACCACTCATAAAAGGAAAAAAAAAAAAATTGACATGAGTAATAATAAGAAACACGAGACTATTAAAGGGATATAACTGCATCATGACTTCTCTATGTTTGTATATGAACAAGATATAGCTTTCATTTATTTATATTATTTCAATATCATTTGTTTATAACAATGCTCAATCAATTTTTCTATGTTTGAAACAAATCTATGCTTTGTGTTTTGTTATACCTGAGTTAGTTACTGCCTGTTCACTTTACTAAATATATTATATTGCAGCAAATTTGTTACTACTGTATAATGGAAAGAGTTTTAATAAGGTTCTTATTTATTAATTTTCTTATTTAAATAGATATTTTAGGTTAAATATCAATTCTGACATTGAATCATTATGACATTATTGATGGATTTTTGAATAATGAATAATTATTGAATTTTTTTGAAATAAAAAGAATTTTGTTGAACAACATTATAACTTTTTATAAGATATAATGACAATGGGATTGCTATTATAATGATGTAAACTAAAAGTTAATATTTATGACTGTACATCATGGGAAATTCTAGTAGATAAATTCAATGGGTGAATTGTGACAAATATATAGAATTCAAGTTCTCATTTTCAAAGACAGAATTTTACCCAATTCCCTCATAAAAATTTGAAACATGAGTTAGTATTATAAAGGAATGACACTACATTCATCCCCTTAAAATATAGTTAGCAAAATGGTTCCCCTTAAAGTTCAGCTGAACGATGTACATACGACGAGAGCGTTACCTATGCCGTACTTTTTGGTATTCCATGCTCTTTTTCTCTACTTGAATTTATTGCACATGGAAAGAGCCATGCACTTTGGTCTAATGACCTTAATATAATAAAACTCGCAAATTCGCTAATTATCTCATTAAGCATGTTCTCCGAAAACTATTCCCGGCCCCCTTGACCGGAACTTTTGACAAGTAAGGCATTTAATTATACAGGATTTGTTTTGCGGCAATTGAACTGAGTGCGCGTACGTTACTTCAGTTTGGATTTCTCGTTCAATTCATGTGATCTTTCCCGCTTTCGTAGGTTTCAAGATGATATTGATGTTGTGCTGTGTTTTGATGTGTTTTGTTTGGTCTCGTGTGATCTGGTAAGTTACACCAAAGTTTCTACTGAAAAACATTTAAGCTTATCATCATTTTGTTTACTCCAACTTGATTCAGTACCGTATAAGATAGTAGGACAAGAATCGTTTCCATTTTTTAATTTCATGGATGGCCCATAAGATTGGATAAACAGAAAGGTGCGGATGGCGGGATAAGTTGATTGTATATAATAGGATCATGTCCTTTTCATAAAGATTTGATTTTTTTTTAATGAAAATATTCTTTTAGACCTCAATTAACAATATATTACTTGAATTATTGGATAACAATTAACATTTTACACCTCATTTGGATACCAATCTGAATTTCCAAACCGAGAGAAGCATAAAGGTATAAGAAGAAATGATTAAAAAAAAGGCGTAATTATCCACTTAGGTTGAACTTTCTACGAACATACCCATGAAGTCGAAAGGTTAAGGCCCGTAAATGAGATAAATGATAGGAACCACCGCTGTTGCCATGGAAAAGAGTAAATTGCTTCTTTGTAGTTTACTGCCATGTTTTATTATATTTTGATAAAGCATGACCAGTATTGTAATATAATAAGTAAATGTTAGAATGAAATGCAAAGGCATTTTCTGAAGAATATGAAGCTTGGTCTTTGGGCTTTTTTTTTCCCCCCTTTTTCCTTCCTTTAATTTGAGGATTTTAAGGGTTTTTTGGTTTTTTTCAATGAAACCACCCAACAATCCCCACACCCCTTCCTCACCCACCCACCCACCCCACCCACCCCCCACAAAAAAAAAAAAAAAAGCACACACACACACAAACACATTTATTGGTTACCTAATTACTTATCTCGAATCCTAATTTAGGACTAACTCATTTGCAAACATTAAACCCAGGTTATGAATAAGCAATTTTCCTAGGTTTCTACGTCACCGGTTTTATTTAGTCAAGTTATCTAATCAATTATTTGAGATTTGTGTTGGTTTAGAGATTTAGACAAACCAATCCATTAGTTATCTATTTTTAGGGTAATTAACCCTTAATTAGTTCTTGTCCCCATTATTATGTTATATCACATTTGGTTATAATATAATCAACATAGATATTCTTTAATATAATTTATTCTATTTTTTAAATAATTGTCATTAACATGCGCATACTAATTTAGATATCTATTTTATAAATATGTTAGAACATACATTGTAATTTAACATATAATTGCGCAAATCTGAAATTTCATTTAATGATAACTCTATTCCTATATTTACTAAGCATGTTACACTTCACATTTTATATAATTCATAACATATATGGCATAGTGGGGTCTATACCTAAAACAACATAGTAATTTAGGGTCTGTTTGTTTTGGCTTTTTCCGGCAGATACAGACACTTTTTCAAACTTCTACTAAAAAATTATTTATTAAGAAATAGATATCGGTAAAAAAAAGTTGACAGTTCTCATCAAAAGATCAAATAGAACGAATATAGATAAAATTTAGCTGCAAATCGAATATATTTACACATATCAAATTAAAAAAGATACAGATACAGATGAAAAACAGACAATCCAAACAGACCCTTAAGCACACATCATGACATCAATATCATACATGACCCAAATTTTCTAGCATATTATATAATTTACAGATAAATGCCAATTCCTCAATTACATGCTCTTATATCAAATTATCACCTCCTATGTCAAAATCATACATGTAATCTATCAATATATTTCCTAAATCTTCCAAACAAATAATTGGTCATAAACAACTAAATTTCTAAATTCAACACTCATCCCAATATTAACAATTCCATGTTAGAGATTAAAATCCACATATCTAGTTATATTTCCATATTGGTGTCTTCTCAACATGAATCATTATCAAATCACCTAATTAACATCTCAAATCATCAGAAAAACCCATCCACCAATCATTCCAAATAAACATCCCAATAACACCAATTAAGCTACTTATATGCTAAATTGACAATTTCTCAATCCTACACTTAAGAAATCATGACTAAATACTTTTATATATTACAAAAAACCATAATCAACATCAATAAATTCCTTTAAATATTCCATTTAAAAAAGGTTTTTGGCTTAAAATCCTCAATTCAACTTATATTGCTAGAATTCCAAATCTTTATATAACCAGTTGACTTATACTAGCTTTATTAATTAATACATTTACAATCGATCAACTAATCACTTAAATATCTATTATTAATCATAATTTCAAGATTTAAACAACCATTTCCTATCCCTCGTAGAAATGTAACCAGGTGAATCGTTATAAGATACTTAATCTATTAAAAACCCAATCGAGTTTGACCCTATGGGGTTTAGGAATGGGTTTGGAAAATTTTTTACGACCCTATAAGATTTAGAATTGGGCTGCGGGTTACAGTTGTAATTTGATGTGAGACTCGGCCTGTTAAAATATAATAAAAGTTAGAATAAAAAAATAAATATAAATTCAATTCAAATTAAAATAAAACCAAGAGAATCAAAATCTTTGTCACTCTCTCTCTCGTTCTCTTAACTTATATTAACTATGATATGATCTTTAAAACTCAGCTCATAATTTTGTATTTATCTAAATTACACTAATGTTCATATTCATAGTTGTAAAAATTGTAAGCCAATAATATAATTTAACGAATTTATGATTTCATATGTTTCTTCATAATTAAAATGAATGAAAAATTGTTTATTGCAGATTTTATGTAAAATTATGGATTTAAGTGTATGATTCTATATATTTACGATTTTACCGATTTTGTATGATTTTGTACAATTCTACTAATTCTATATATTCAAGTGAATACTAAAATCATGATTTTGACAACTTCATAATGTAGAGTATGTCATATTTTTTGGTTATATAATATGTAAAAGTTGAATCTTCATAAATAATACGTTAATTTTTTGTTTAGAAAATGAGATATCTTTTTTTTTTCCTATCATATTATTTAGAGTTATCCTTCTATGATTTAATAGATTTAATTGGAATTTACTATTTATTTTTTTGGGTTATACTAATTTTTGGTTTTGATCGTATGCTAAAATCAGTCAAGAATCCATGCAATGCGCGGTTAGTATATTATAATTATAAAATAAATTTACTTTAAATGAACTTCTACAACAAGTTTACTTTATATTCATGGTTATGTATAATGTTATAGTTATTATTTTATAAACTAAAGATATGCTTTTAATTGTTTGTTTACTTAACATTATAAGTTGTTTTTTTAATGAAATGTTACGCTACTAAAAGGTATGGAAATAAAAAGATGTAATATTTCATGGCATACAAGATGACAATAATATTGAAAAGGTATCAATATGAATTTGAAAAAAAGGGTATTAATATGAAAAGGTGCATAAAAGAAAAGGCTTCAGAAATTATAACATTATAGTACCAAAAGGTATGAATATGGAAAGATGTCATATGTCATGAAATATAACACGACAAAAATATTGTAAAGGCACAAATATGAATTGGAAAAAAATGTATTTACACGAACAGGTAGTGAAGAAATTAAAAAAAAAAAAGCTTTTGGAATTATATATTATAATAGATTATCCTTAATTAAGTCAAACATGGTAGGTCTACAGAACCTGATACCCTATAAGAGCCGGTTTGGGTATAGTGATAAAATTCCTATGGGGTTTAGGTTGGGTTTGGGAGACCTTATAGCAAAGTGGATCGAGTTTGGATTTTAAATGACCCGTTCCAAACTTGACCCGATTGTATCCTTGATCCCTCATGATGCATGCCACACACATGTACACGTTTACACCATTTTCATCAAATTTGCAACTTCCAATCAACATCAAATTTAATACTCAATCACATATTAACATATCCTTAGGAAAGTCATACTTACATCAACCTAAAACCAAATTCATCATTGAAATCAAAATTTTCAACAGCTAGTACTTCCAAAAACAAATCTTACACAACACATCATACTATGTCTAGCAAACCTACTTCCATAATTAAAAAATCCCAACACTAAGAGCAAGTATAGTAGCTTACCTTGCTTGAATGTGCCCTTTTTTTCACTTATTTCATTTTGTTCTCCAAATGGAGACTTCCAAATGACCTAACAACTTAAAATTTAGCCACTCTAATTATCAATCAACACAGTAATATCAATTTCCATGCTTAATATGCTCTAAAACTCAAAATATCTCATTGTAAAATGACATTCTTACCTTATTGTGAAATTTCATAAATATTGAGTGGCTTTTCCTTCTTCTAAATCAACTTCATTTCCATGGTTCCTTAGTAGAAAAACATGGTTTAATAACTAATTCCTGGTAATCTCTAGTTAATCTATTTAATTAGCACTAAAAATATCATTAGTGTTAAGGGTTTTCAACAACTTACCAAATAGCTTGTGAGAGGTTTCTAGAAGAGAAATCTAGGTGTCTTAACAATCATACGTGTAAAATTTGGCTCGTTTTAACTAGTTTATAGTTTTTAATCAACTTTATGGACAACATATGAAATTTGCTTGCTTTACTAAGTATATATTATTTTTTTTTATTAAGTTTCTAGTTTCAATTCATCTTGATTCTTGGTTAGATGAAAAACTATAATTTTGCAAAAAATTTGGCCTTGAAATCATTGTTTGATTTTCAAATGACTTCAATTCATGAATTTGATTTCTCATTTAATTTTGGGTGTTCTAGATCATTTGATTTATCCTTCCTCAAGTTCTTAAGTAGCTTCACGCTCTTCTTACCCACTCATTGGATACGTACATACTTGATCACTGTTGTAAGTCTCAAAAGGGTAACGCTTTGGTGGGGGGGTGGTTTGTGAATTGTAAATCTAAAACTTTTTTTCTCTTCAAACCAATGAAGATTCTGTAAAGATAATTTAAAAATAAATTTTATGTTTTTTCCTTTAATAAATAATTCACGTGATAAGCAAATAATAAATAACATAAATAAAATGTATAAAAGTAAATGAGATAGTCGATTTATAGAGGTTTGTCCTTATAACTCAGTCCCCTCTTCCAGCTTAACTGATGGAGATCTAGCCTTCCACACTAATCGTTTCACTAGTCTAATAGCAAAGAAGAATTATAATCACCAATAGTTCTTCTTTATCTTTCTAGCCTATCAATTGGCTATGCATAGACTACAAGACTTTGTAATCTAACTCCTGTACTAATCCTCAGTTCAAAGGGTAAAAGAATGAAATTGTAGCAAGAGAAAATATGCTCTCTAAATATTAAGTTCAATAACTAAAAGAAATGAATAAAGTTTATAGTGTCTATTCAAATGTCTGTATACTTGTTCAGAAGGCTTTTTTTAGCATGTGAGAGTCTTTTATTGTTGTATTTTTTTTTACTTGTTTTTCGAATCTTGAAAAAGAGATGAATATATATATCTTTATTCTAATCCGTGATTCTTCAAAAGTTAAAAAATCTTTAAACAACATGTATGGCTCTTCGTTAAAGTTGATATCCCTAAAAAAGTGGGATATGCTTATCTTGTTTATGAGTTCAAACTTTAAACCAACTTGAGCTTATCTTGTTCATTTTCTTTTTCTTCAAATGTTCTTTATACTTGAACCTTCATGGTTAGATAAGATTTCATTTTTGAATATGAAGATCTCACGAAATTTGAATAAGCCTTAGCTTGAAAAAAAAATATTTAATTTTGGACAAAGCTTCAACAAAAATCTTATTTTCATTTGTCAAGTGTCATCTTCACACAAAACAAATTTATTTCGACTTTAACTCTTAACCATATTTTTTGTTAAACTCTAATCCTCATTAGACTTCAAATTTAAATAAGCTTTAATCTTCATTAAACTATGTAGATCTTGAAATAAAACTTTGTAGATTATTAAAGATGATTTGCCATGGATTATTATCCTCCTTATGTTGAATGAATAAAGTGCATTACCCAAATACACTTAATTAGTGAAGCTGGGCTTCAAATAATTCCTACTTGAATCTTCATCTGAAACTTCAACTGTAAAAGTGTTTACCAATATGTCAGATGATTTGTCTGGTTAAACGTTTGATAAATTGTCTGCTTCATTGTTTGATTAAGTGTGTGTAAAATGAATACTTTCAATCTACACACTTAAAGCAGATTAATTAGTTTCCTTTTAACCTTTTTCATTATCATTAAAACTTATTTAAGAGAACTCAACATTCTTTCCTTTTTTGATGATAACAAAACCTTGCTTAAGTGAGAAACTTCTTTTCGAAAAAAATTGCTAACAAACTTTAACTTGTGAAAATTTGAAGATAGATTCTAAACCTTTGAAAATAACTTAAAACAAGTTAATCACAAATAAGTTTATCACTTAGATTGTCATTCTCTCCCTTTTTGTAATAAAAAAGTAATCCAATAAGTATTGCTCCCTTCAATATTAGACATTCATACCACAAAAAAATGGCAGAAATTCATAAAAGATGGCTAATATATTTCAACAAGTAGTCAGAAGATATGTGTCCAATCTAAAGTTAACATCAGAAGATAGCTAACATTGGAAGATAACTAATATCAAAAGATAATTAGCACAAGCCTTTAAAGTTAATATAGAAATCCAAGATTAGAAATCATAAGCAGCAAAGGAAGTCCATTTTAACAGAAAATCAGAAACATTAATTATTCTTTTTCTTTGGAGGCTTCATAGCTTTTCTAGCTATCCTCTTTACTCTACTAGAACGCTTTAGAAGGGGTTCTACTGCAGGTTCTCCATTACATTTTTTTTAGTAAGTTCATATCATGGTTAAACGAGAGGAGGGTCAACAATAGGTATTGGAATAGGTTCTAGTTCTTGTGGTAGTGCTAGTTTATCTTGATGCAAGATTTTAGTCCCTCCACTTTGAAAAACATTCTGATTCGGACTTGGGACCTAAACTGGAACGTATCACCAATATCATCATCATTAAGAACTTGTGGACCTTCTTACACTGGAGTCTTATAAGAACTTTGCCCAACTCTTCAAGGAGTGGAGGAAGTTGTCCATCAGATTTCTCTTCATTAGCTTTAGCACCAAGAGACACCATTACTCTTTTGAACTCTAAAAAGCTTTTCTTTACAAAGCTTTCCAACTTAGACATCCTATTCTAAAGATTAACAATGTTAGAACTCATCCTGGCTACAGTGAAATATCCCAAATCTTCACCAAGATAAGAAATTGAGTTTAGATAGATTAAATGACTAAAATGAATTATAGGATTTAATTAGACAAGTTGATATAATTTAATTAGCTATTAATTGAGATTTGAGTTTCAAATTCCCTAAACATGTCATCAAAGTGTTTAGAGAATTCCTAAATCATTGATTCTTAGCCTAAACACTAATTCCTAAATCTCAGTAAAATTTGAGTTCATTTGCTTATCTTAAAATATCAGTTCTTAAACCCGAACTCCAATTAAATATCTTTTATCTAAAATAAATTCTTAAATTAAGTTCTTATTGCAAGTTCTTAATTTCTAACATATCGGTTTAGAAACAAAATTTTAAATACCCTTGGAACTATAGATATTTGATCTGATAGTTCTACGCCTATACCTATATTCGTTTAAATTAATTTTAATCCTTTTTATTTTCCTTTTAATCTCTCCTCCTCTGCCTCTCTCTTCTCACTTTTCCCTTCCTTTTATTTTTTTCTCCCAACCGATGGTTCTCTCCCTCTCTTCTTTCTTCTTCATTTTTCTTTCTTTTCTCAAATTCAAGACTTGAATCTCAAGATCAAAGCCAACTAGAGGATGAATCAAGACTAGGAGATGAACTAGATGGAGGAAACCGAGCTAGAGGATGAAGTTTCAACTTGTGTTCTTTTCTAAAAGCTAAGTATAGTTTACTATTTATTGTCTTATTTATAATTTCGAATTTAAATATTGTATAGATGATGTATATAGTTGAGAAGTGTTGTTTAAGTTTGTATTTGTAAAGTTTATGGTTGATGGAGTTGGTTTATTGAGGAAGAAGATGAATAGTGAAATTGGGGTTTGAAGTTGTTTATGATGATTATAGTGATGTTTGATGGATTGAAGTGGGAGTTTGTGTTTATTAGATTGTAGTAAGATCAAATAACAAGTTTTAAAAGCTTGAAATGAATTTGGAGGAGTTTGAAACATTTGGAACAAATGGTTTTTGCAAAATGAAAACAGGGGAAAATTTGACAGCAGCGTAATGCATGTACGCCGGCATTCAACGCTGCTGGTGTTGAATCCAACGCTGCCGGTGTACGTGCAAAATTTGGTAGTGTTGAAGAGTCCAACGGTGACCAGATCGCTCGACCCTTAACGCTGGCAAATTTTTTAATTTACGCCGCCAGTGTTGAAAGCCTGCGTTCGTTTTGCAACTTTTCCCAGTTTCACAGTCCTTTCGTATTTTAGCCATAACTTTTTCATCCAATCTCAAATTGAGTTGATTCAAGTTGCGTTGGAAAGATAAGAAAGAGATCTACAACTTTAATGTTTTGAGTTTTTGCAAATTCAAGATGTATCAGTGCTTAAATTTTAATTCTTTCCAACTGATACATTTTTCAAGCTAAGCTAAAAACTTGTTATAGATTGTTTTATGTGTGTTTACTTGGACAAATGGATCTTTTTGACCTAAAATGAAATAGATAAATAATATTTGATGTGTAATGATGATTTAGTGATATAATTAAACATGACTTAGATAGACTTATAGATTTAATGAATAATTGAGTTTAATATGCGAGTTTAACATAAAATGAATCTAGTTACAATCTAAGTTCAACTTGACTAAATGAACTTGAATGAGTTAAAATAAATTAGATTGAGTTAGTTTAATTACTTTGCCTTAGTAATTAGATTAAATGATTAATTCTAATGAGTTTGACTTAATGAACTCAATTAAACTAAAATGAACTAGATTTCTTAAGCTTATCCACTTAGCTTGGCTTTTGAATTAAATGGCTAAGATTAATCAATTTGACTTGGTAAATGACTTAAATGACTAATTCTAATCAATTTGACTAAGGTTAAGCTAAAATGGGTTAGTAACAAATAATTGGATTAAATGAATGTGTTAGGGTAATCTTTGAATAACATGAGAATATGTTGTTTTGAATGTTTAATTGTTTTGGATTTATATGTTTTTGAATATAAATGTTTTGTTGATGCTTTGTGGATAAGAAACCATAATCAAAGTGAAAAGAAATACTTTGATAGACAAAGGAGAACCGTCCATACTTTGGCGGGGCGATTCATCACAGCCATAGTGGGGTTCCACATTAGTGTTTGATCAAATAGGATTTAATAAAATGAGTTAGAGATTAGTGAATAATTGATATAAGTTCTTGTATGAATTTGATGAAGTGGATGATTAGTTTAGTTTAGTTTCTTATACGAACTCTTTCCATAACAGAAGTGGATATCTGATTTATCTTCTGGATTATCTTCTGAAATTTCCTTCTGAGGCTCTGTTTGGGGATTTTATTTAAAGGTACGCAGTAATTAGCTTGTCTCTGTGTTAGAATAGGCATTTATGAAAACTATATATGTAAAGAAAAAACTTAATTGTGAGTATTGATTTGTGTTTTACCCCATTAAATCCAATCCCTGCCCAGGGTTGTATGAGTGCCTAGGGGTGCCCCCTCACAAATTGGGTGAGCCTGGGATGGAATTGGTATCCAGTTCGAGGAGTGGCACCCTGCTCAAATTGGGCATGGTAGATTTAGGTGTTTTCTGTAAAATTATCTAGAATGGTATAAGTATCCGAGCTACTTATATCAACCCTCTGAGCGTCAAGGTTGTTACTCAGGATTCCCCCACTATCCTTGTTGCCCGGAGTTTGAATACTCCCGTGTTGATTTGTTTACTTTAAAAAAAGATAATAACTTATGATTGTCGCATTTGCATTTAGTTAAGCTCGTGTGTCACTCTGTGTGTGATTGTGTTGCTGTGTACTGGGCTTCGGTTCATTCTTGTTGTTGTTATTCTTTTTACAGGTTTTGTTGTTGATAAAGATGATGTTGATGATGATGAGTTCTTGTTGATGTTGGTGATGCTTGACTCGGGTTTTGGGCATTTGCGATGATTCGGAGAGAATTTGTGGATGAGTGAAGTGAGTAGGATCGTGGATGTAGTTAGTTATTTTATTCCTTTTGTTTTGTATTAAGTGAGAGCTGGATTTATGATTTAAACTTGTTATATTCTTTAAAGGGCATATTAGAGCCTATATTTTATAATTTAACTTTTTGCAAAGCTTTGTTTAATCTAATAATTCTCCACTTGAGAAGAGTGGAAGTTTTGAAACGTCTTTATTTCTAAATTGTTTTATAAAATTTATTTCCGCTGCTAAATCCAGTTGTTGCCAGAATCTAACTAAATGATTTCATAATCTAAAATCGAATAGCAATGTTCAACATAAACACCTTCTTTTAAGATAACCTTATGTATAATTCGTAAGAGTTATACGTGGTTGGGGACTTGGTGTGCTTAATTTGAGAATTGAGCATGTCGGGTCTTTACATACAGAATCATGTTTCCTCAGCGGTAGCTACCTTGTAATCGTTTGCTTTGAATAGTATGAGGAATTGTCTGTTAACAGAGGTTCATCCTTGGTTTCTAAGTTTTTCTTAGCAATTTTCTATTTAGTTCTTCTTTCCTTACCTACCATCTATTCTTTCCATTTCTTTTCTTGCTCTTCTTTGGAATTTCTTCTTCATTTTTATAAGCAGTCCCTCTTTGGACATTAATTATCCACTTGGGAATATCTCTGTGTGTATCTCATGTCCATATAAATGGCACAATCTCCTCAAAACCATACCTTCAAACATGAATATTCATGTGGTGGGAGATACCTTCCGAGATCTTCTTGGTTGGAACTTGAGTATAATCCTCTTTAGGAAATTTAATACCTTTATCTTTTAATAGTCGTATAAGCAAATTTCCATATGGCTTCTTTGTCTTATTTTCTAAAAAATATTTCTTAAAATCTTATCGGCCACATCTAAACCATTTTCTTTCATTATTCCTAAAATAGTTTTGCCTCATCCATGGAAATATAAGTTCTACTTCCAATTATGGGCTGAACACAAGAACTCATGATCTTATGTAACGTCCTTACTAGCTGAGAAAATTGAATAACTAATATATCTCTTTGAGACTCAATCTCAAAACCATCATTCAAATACTGAAATAATTCCAACTTGTTCATGTTCAAGATATCTTCATCATCACTGTCATTCTTCAATCTAATAATATGAATTAGATGATTTTTCTTAATTTCAACAGGTTGTCCACAAACATTTTAACCTATCCTTCCTTCTAGAGTCAAGGTTTTCGTAAAAGTTTGCAATAATTTCTCCATAGACTGTACACTTCAAAGTACATAATCTTTTATAGCCAATCTTGTCTAATATCTCATCAATATGATACCCATTCTTAACCAGATAATCTATGTGCAAGAACATATTATTCATAACTTTTACTTTAAGAGGAACAAATTTCCAAGAAAGCGAAGATTGGGGGTTTACCTTTCCTTTTCTTTTCACAGCTTCTGTAGACACCTCATTTTCACTTTCAAAATCATAGTTTGTTCCTACATCTTCATAATCACCATTATAAGGCTTACTAAACTTTGTTGATGATCCTTTTTCCTCACTGTGGAGAGATTGTTGAGATTTTCCATGTTCTAGAGATTGTGAGGAATCGTTGTCTTGAATTTTTATAAGGGTTTTATCTATTTTTTTTTCCATGAGATAACATCAATACTGTTCTTGTTGATTTTCATGGAGCCATTTCTAGAGCAAAGATTAGGGTTTGAGATAGAAGAATTTGATTTTGGTGCGATAGAAAGAAAGGAGGGAGTTTTGCCTTTTGATATTTGAAAAGAGTTATATTGGTGGTTGGTATACGTGTGATTTAGAATAATGGCATGATAAGTGTGAATCTTCCTCTTTATTTAAGTCTATCAAAAAATAAATTAATATATTAATATTTAACAAAAAGGAAAACATACACCAATTTTATTTCTAATAAATTCAAATCTATTTTTATCTAAAGGTTTTGTAAAAATATCAGCCAATTGAAATTCGTTATTCACAAAATCAAGATTTATATCTCCATTATTAACATGATTTCTTATAAAGTGATGTCTTACTTCAATATTTTTAGATCTAGAATGATGAATTGGATTTTTAATAGCACTTGTGCTATTACATTTTATTGGAATATTTTTGCAAATAAAACCATAATCATGTTATTGTTGTTTAATCCACAAAAATTAAGCACAATAATTTCCAATTGAAACATATTTTGCTTCAGCTGTTGATAGGGCTACTGAATTTTGTTTCTTGGATGACCAAGTACAACTTTATCCCCTAAAAATTGACAAGTACTAGAGGTACTTTTTTCTTTCTATCTTGAAAACTGCATAATTAACATTTGAATATCGTATTAAATTAATGTTTTGATTTTTAGGATGCCAAATTCCTAATTTTGTAGTGCAAAATACATATTTTAAATTTTTTTTGACAGCTGTTAAATGTGTTTTAGCTTAATTTTCTTGAAATCTAGCACATACACACAAACAACAAATAATATGTCTGATCTAGATGCTGCTAAATATAATAAAGATCCAATTAAACTTTGATAGAGTTTTTCATGTACCTTTTTGCTTGAAATGTTAGTGTCTAACCTTAGTGAAGTCGACATAGGAGTAGTAGCTTATTTGATATTTTCAAATCCAGATTTCTTAAGCATCTTCTTAACATATTTCTCTTGATGAATAAATATTCCTTGTGGAGTTTGCATGATTTGCAATCCAAGAAAGAAGTTCAGCTCTCTCATTAAGGATATTTCAAATTCATCCTACATTAACTTTGAAATTCCTTGCAATATTTTTCATTAGTGGAACCAAATATTATATTATCTACACAAATTTGTACAACTAAAATATCATTTTCATAAATTTTAATGAAAAGAGTTATGTCAACCTTTCCTCATGAAAATTTGTTTTTTTTTTTTTATAAGAAATTCACTTAATCTTTTATATCGAGCTCTTAGAGCTTGTTTTAAGCCATAAAGAGCCTTTTGTAATTTAAAAACATGATCCTCTTTAGATAGATCTTCAAATCTTGGGGTTTGTTCAACAAACACTTCTTTTTTTATATATCCATTTAAGAACGCACTTTTTACGTCTATTTGAAATAATTTGAAATCTTTATAATAAGCATATGCTAATAATAATCTTACAGCTATTCATCTAGCAATAGGAGCATAGGTTTTATCGAAATTAATACATTCTTCTTGTGAATATCCTTTGGCTACAAGCCTTGCCTTATTCCAAATTATCTTACCTTATTCATCAAGTTGATTTTTGAACATCCATTTGTTCCAATAATAGATTTTTCTTTCAGTTTTGGAACAAGTGTTGGAATTGGGCTAACTCTTCTTGTGTAGCACTAATCCAATTGCTATCTGTTAAAGCCTTATTCACATTGTTAGGTTCAATCTCAGATAATAAAGTAAATTGATTTTTAACCTCTTGTAACTTTGATCTAGTTTCAATTCCTAAATCTACTTTACCAAGCACTTGTTTTGGATGATGATATGATTTAAATCTCTAAGGTCTAAAAGATTCAATTTCAACCTGTTTAGGTTCAGTAGTACCTTCTGGCAAACTGTTTGAGTGATTGTCTAGCAAACCTTCTATTGGAGTGTTTGTTTAATCGTCTACTTGAGTGTCTATAAAACCTTACTTTTTTTTGTTCCATAGGTACTACAACCGTATCTTGTATACCTTGTTGATGATTTAAAAACCATCTTTATTATTTATTTACTGCATCATCATCATCATCATCATCATCATCATTTAGAATTGTATTATCAACAAACTTAACATTTATAGATTCTTCTACTACTTTAGTCACTTGATTAAAAACACGAAAAGCCTTACTAGATATCAAATAACCAAGAAAGATTCCTTCATTGGCTCTTTTATCAAATTTACCAAGATTTTTTCCAAACTTCTTGATGAGACATTTCGTCCCAAATATGTGAAAGTATGACACATTTGGCTTTTTGCCTTTGTACATTTCATAAGCTATTTTCTACATCAAAGGTTTCACATAAACATAGTTAGAAAATGTAACAAGAAGTACATATCGCTTCAGCCTATAAATATTTAGCCATTACTTTCATTTAGCATGGTTCGAGCCATTTCTTATAAAACTTTATTTTTTCTTTCTACAACTCTATTCTGTTATGGAGTATATGGAGTAGAAAAGTGAGTCTTATAGCATTTTTTTTTTTTTGCAAAAATCTATAAAACTTTCATTTTCAAATTCTTTATCATGATTGATTCTTAAACTTATGATTGAAAACCCTTTTTCATTTTATACTTATTTTGAAACATTTTCAAAAGCATCAAACGTATCACTTTTGTTTCTAAGAAATAAAACCCACGTAAATTGTGAAAAATCATCAAATATTATTAAACCATTTTTATTTCCACCCAAACTCAAGGTTCTTGTTGGACCGAAAAGATCAAGATGCAAAAGTTCCAATGCTCCATTTTGTACAAATAATGTCTTTTGACTTGTGCGAAGTAGAAATCATTTTTTTTTTAAACATGTGTAACATTTAATATCTTTAAAAGAAGAAAATTTTGGTAAATCAATAACAAGTTTTATTTTTTGAAATCTTTTCTGGGAGATAAAAAATTAACATATCCAAGTTTCTTATGGCAAACAAAACAATTGTCATTTATTGTAAGAAACATCTTTCAACATCTACTCTTATTGGTTCAACCATATAAATATTCTTTTTTCGAAAACCTTCAAAAGGTTTTTCTCCATTTTGATTAAAAGCTTCTACTTTGTCTTTTTCGAAAAATCATTTTATATCCTTTGTCATGTGGTTGACTAATACTTGAGATATTGTGTTTTAGATCTCTTACCAGAGAGACATTTTCAATTGTATTAGGGGAAAACCTACTATACTAGTTGCTATTATCTTGCCATTATTGTCATCTTCGAACTTGGCATATCCTCTATTTTTTCATTCTAAATTTCTGAACAGTGAAACATCTCCTGACATATGTCTTGAGTATCCATTATCTAAGTACCACAATCTTTTTAGCTTTGTTTTATGCTCCTACAATCTAAAAGAGATAATCAAACCCTTTTGGGATCCCAAACTAGCTTAGGTCTATCATAATTCAAGCTCGTGTTATTTTGTTTTTTTTACTTATTGTTGGCTGAATTTGTTATTTTTGTAATAACAATATATTTCTATATGTCCATACTTATTACAAAAGTAAAATGCATAAGTTTTAGATCGTACCGACCTTCTCTGATATTGATATGGTCGCTATTGATATTGATATGAGCTTACCATATTTGGTTAATAATGATACGATTTGGTATTGCCTCCATAATATCGTCTATTATTTCTTCTATAGTTCTATCTGCAATTCTGTCTGGAATACTTATTGATATTCCTTTTATTTTGAACAACAACGTTATTCGTTTTATTCTCTATTTTACTTGTATAAATATTTTCTTTTGTGATTGATTCTTTTCCTTTAGCAAAGATTGTTTTCTTAGCTTGATTTGAAGACTAAGCATTAATGTATCCTAATCCTTTTTTGAGTTACTTAATCTTTGAGATGATATTTACTTTTTTAATTTTTCATCACTTTTAGAAACTTGGTAATCATAGAAGTCAAATCTTTTGAAACATGATCAATTCTTACTATAAGCTGTTTAATCTCCTTTCTTAAATTATTATTCTCAACTGTCAACATATGTTGAGCTTCTCTTAGACTTTTGTTATCCATATATAAAACTTCAATATCATTTTTGAGAATATCATTTTTATCAAGCAATATTTGGTTTGTATGGCATACTACTTCTTTTTCATTTTTCAAACATCAATTTTTTTCATTTGCTTTAGATAGAGCTTTTAAGAGTTGTTTAACTTGTTTTCTAAAGCTGTCAAGCATATCACTCTCAGATTCAGATGATACTTTAGGTTGAGCCATGAAGCAAAGATTTTCGTCTTTTTCATTGTTTGAGCCAGTGTTTGACTCAACGTCTGATTTATCAAGATCACTCCAGGTAGCCATTAAAGCCTTTTGTTTCTTCTTGTATTTTTCCATCTTCTTGATTAGTATAGGACAATCATACTTGATATGTCTATGTTTCTTACATTTGAAACAAATAATCTCTTCCTTTTTCTCCTTCTTTTCTTCCTTTTCTGTAAATAACTTCCCTGAACCAAACTTAGATTGATTAGAAGTAAAATGATTAGATTGATCAGAACTCTTACCATTTTTCTTGACCAATTTTGAGAATCTTCGAACCAAGAGGGTCATCATTGTCTTCCCCATTGTTTAATTCTTTGTCTGTCTTAACGTTTTGCTCAACAACCTTGAATGCAATAGACTTTTTGACCTTCTCTTGATCGTTCATGTGCTTCAATGTTGATTTATAAGCTTGAAGCTTTTCATGAAGTTGACTTAAGGTCAGTTTGTCTAAATCATAAGCTTCTTTAATTGCATTCGTCTTAAATCCCATGAACTTGGCAAAATTCGCAAGATTTCCCTTACGAGCTTATTGTCATCAAACTTTTTACCAAGCAAAGCAAGTTCATTAGTGATCAAAGTAAACGTATTAAACTATAAGATATATTTTCACTAAGTTAGAATCTGAATAGCACATAATCTTGCATAAGTGCTTCTCTTTTGATATCTTTGGTCATTGTTGCACCTTCATAGGTTTCGTACAACTTGTCTCATATCTTATTGGCAGATTCACATGATGATATCATAGCAAACACAGTTTGAGAGATGCTTATTAGGAGTAAATTTTTTGTTGTATTGTTCGTTTTGGCCTTTTTCTTTTCTTCATCCACTAGGATTGGATTATTAGTGAGAATAAGTAGTTGATCTCCAAAACAGATAATTTCTTGTGAAGTGAAATCAGTTGCATTGATATATGTTTCCATCTTGCATTTCCAATAAGAAAAATCAGTTCCATCAAAGAATGGCATACTATTAGATGATATCATGATTATGCTGTTAGCAATTGATCAACTCTTAAAATCAAAAGAGTAGCCACTCTAATACTAATGTAGGTCATGAAAGGCTAATCTTAGGGGGAGGGGGGTGTGTTGGTTGGGTGCTAGTGTATGAATTGTTAATCTAAAACTTTTTTCGCTTTTAACCAATGTAAATTCACAAAGATGATTTAAAAATAAATTTTATGTTTTTTGTTCCTTTTGAATAATTCACGTGATAAGCAAATAATAAATAGAAAATAAGAAAAAAAATGTATAAAATAAAGGAGATTGTTGATTTATAGATATTCCTCCTTATGAGTTAGTTCTCTCTTTTAGCTCCACTGTTGGGGATCTGGTCTTTAACACCGATCATTCCACTAGTCCAACAGAAAAGAAGAATTACAATCACCAATAGCTCTTACTCTATCTTTCAAGCCTATCAATTAGCTATGCATAGACTATAAGACTTCGTAATCTAACTTCTATAGTAATACTCTTCAAAAGTAAAAGAATAAAATCATGGCAAGAGAAAATATATGCTCTCTAAATATTAATCTCAATAACTAAAAGAAATGAATAAAAGCTTGCGGTGTCTATTTAAGTGTCTGTATGCTTGTTCAGAAGCCTTTTTTAGCATAAGAGAGTTTTTCATTACTGTATTTTTTTACTTGTTCTCTGAATCTTGAAAAAGAGATAAATATTTATCTTCATCTAATCCATGCTTCTTCAAACATTGAAAAATCTTCCAACAACATGTATGGTTCTTGGATAAAGTTGATATCCTTAAAAAAGTAGGATACGCTTATCCTATTTATGAGTTCAAACTTAAAAACCGGTTCGAGCTTATCTTGTTCAAGTTCTTTTCTTCAAATGTTCTTGATACTTGAACCTTCTGGTTGGATATATTTCATTTTTGAATAGAAGATCTCATGAAATCCGAATAATATCCTTAGCTTGAAAAAAAAAATCTCTAATTTCATTCAAGGCTTTAACAAAAATCTTATTTTCATTCATCAGGTGTCATCTTCACACAAAACATATTTGTTCCAACTTTAACTCCAACCATATTTTTGTTAAACTTTAATCCTCATTGGACTTCGAATTTAAATAAGCTTTAATCTTCATTAACTTTGTAGATATTGAAATAAAACTTTTTAGATTTAAAAAGATTCCCAATGGATTATTATCCTCTTTATGTAGAATGAATTAAGTGCATTAAACCTAAATATACTTAATTAGTGAAGCTGGGACTTCAAATAATTCCTACTTGATCTTCATCTAAACTTCAATTATTTGCAAAAGTGTCTACTAATATGCCTAATGATTTGTCTAGTTAAACGTCTGATAGATTGTTTGCTTCATTATCTGATTAAGTGTCTGTAAAAACGAATAATTTTGATCTACACACTTAAAGAAGAAATAATTTTCCTTTTAATCTTTTTTTCTATCATAAAAAATTATTTAGCAGAACTCAACAACTTTGTTTCTCAAAACCATTTCTTTTATATTCATCGTCTTGATTAAAAGCTCTATATATGTTAGATTTAGGTATAACTTTAGTTGAGTAAATCCAATCACTTCTCAAGGTCTAATATATACTTCCTCAAAAGTGATACATGAAAAACATCATGTGCTTTTGACAAATTTAATGGCAATGCTAATTGATATGCTACTGGTCTAATCCTTTCTAATATCTCATATGTTTTGGTGTATTTATGATTTAATTTTCCTCTCCCTTTAAAGTGAATCACTCTTTTATTAGGAGATATCTTCAAAAACACATGGTCTACTGAAAAAAAAAATCTAAAGGTCTTCTTCTCTTATCAACATAGCTATTGCATCAATTATAGGCTGCTTACAATTCTTTATTTGATAATATGTGAAATGATCCAGATTTCATTTTTATTCAAATTCCATGTGTTTAAGTATTATTTTAAATTGTTGAATTGAATGAGCATAGTTATGTTGTTAGTAGTCTAAGATATGATTTTGTATATGTATATGTGACATTAATATGGTGTTTTTATATGCATTAATGTGTGAGTAATGAAATTATTAATGTTGTCTTTGTACATTAAAAGGTTAAGTTAAGTTAGATTTATAAATCAACTCCAATTTTTGTTAAAGATTAATTGATAGAGTTCTTGGTAATTAAGTTAGCATTTATGCCCCAAATATAAGCCAAATGAGACTCAAATTAAAGTTAAATGCACCTAAGTTAATATTGCATTAAGGGGTAAATTGGAATGTGTTAAAGTCAAAATTAAGCTAATTTGACTACTTTTTGGGGCAGCTCAAATTTTATCCGAATTTTCCTTTTCTTTCTTCTTTTTCTTTCTTCTTCTTCTTCTCCATTTCCATCTCCATTTCCAAGCTTAAGACAAGGTTTATATCAAGTTTGAAAATCAAAGTTATTCTCAAGACAAGGTATATATAAATATGTATTGAATTGATTTAGTTATGATTGTTGTTTTGATTTGTTTTCTTCTTGAAGTAGTTGTAGGGTTATTGGATGAATTGAGTTTAATGTTGATCAAATGGTTTGTTCATGCTTTGTATGAGTTATGAATGAGTTATAGGAGTATGTGAGTTTGTGCATGCATGTTGAAGTGATATGAAGTGTGGGGAGTAAGTGAAGAGAAATTGTTTAGAGAAACCTAGATTGGTTTGATGTGGAGTTGAAGTGTTTAATTGAGTTGAATTCATGCTTGGAGTTGCTAGAATTGAGTAGTATATGTAGGAGTGGGTATATGAAGTTGGAAGTGTAGTTGAGGAAAGTTTTGAAGTGTTTTGACATAGAATTTTACAAAGTGGAAAAACAGGGGATTTGAATTTTCGTTTAAACCTGTTTTTAAAACGTACGCCGGTAACCTGGGAATTCAAAGCCGTTGGCTTAGAGGCAGCGTTGGATTCAGATTTTTTTAAGGCTGGTTGAAAGCCGCCGACTTTCGCTGGGAAAGTCAGCCGGCGTTCATTCTGTCATGTTGAACGCTGGCAGTGGAAATTAAGGCCGCGGGCATATATGTCAAAGCCGCCAGCTTATCTGGGTAAGAGGACGGCTTAGACATCTCTGGACGTTTTTGAAAATTTTGGTTTTGGATTCTACGCCGGCTCAAGGCCATCGGCGTAGGATACAAAGGCTGACGGCGTACCCTTGTACACTGCCAGTGCTGGCAGTGTGATTTTCAGAACATTGAGCACCGGCTCAAAGCCGCCGGCTTTGGCTACCGGCCTATCCCCTGTGCTTTTGAAATTCAAAAACTTTTTCTAAAATTTTCTAAAGTTGTTATTTGAGCAATGAGTTTTTATTAAGAGATTTAAGATATAATAGGATTTTAAATGCTTATTTATGATCTTGTATTCGATTATTTGGATTTCCTTGATTAATTGTGATATGGATTTAATATGTGTATAATTGTGATAATGAAATCCATACTTGTTAATTCATTGATTATTGTGATATTTCCATTACAATTAGGATTCTTCGGTTAGTTCATCACCGAGAGATCTAGTTCTATACTAACGGGTTTCAGGTACGCAATAACTTGTCTGATGTTTGCTAGGACCAGACATTTCTAATTTGACCTAAATTGATTTGACTTAACATTGAATGAATTGGATGTCTATTACGCTGTTTAATCTGGTCCGAGGAGCAAAACCTGTCATGATGCAATGACATGTTAGCTAGGCGCTTAACCAAGTCATGATGCAATGACTTTACCATGATGCAATGGTACGCTATGATGCAATAGCGATTCTTTTGGTTAAGTGGGTAGCCGATAGGGGAAATTGTATCTGTGTAACGTTTGCTTAAACTTAGGGGGAAATACCATGATTTAGTTCAAGTTTATGGGAACTTGTGAACTAGGTTGTTATGGACTGAGTTTAAGTAGAGTCGGGCAACGGCTTTTAAACCCTAGATGAAGCTATTATCTTCATGAAATAGATATAGGAGATATAAGTATTCGGACTGCTTATATCAACCCCCAGCAGCTGCTGTTACTCAGGATCCCTGGATTCCCGAAGTGTGACCGGGGTTTGAATACCCTCTTGTTGATTTGTGAATCAAAATGTAATAAAGATAACCACTTGTTCTATGCATTACATGAATTGGATGACTTGTTATGCATTGGTTATTGTGTACTGGGCCTCTGGCTCACTTTTGCTGCTTTGCAGGTATTGGAGACGAGTATTACGATGACTTGGGCTATGGGTCCGATTTCGAAAGATTTCTGGACGAGTGGGATGAATAGGATCCGATTACCCGGACTTTTAGAAGACTTTTTGCTAAGGACAAGCTATGTATAGAAGGCTTGTTAGTTAAGCCAATTTCTTTTTGTAATGACCTTAAGATCCTTTAGGATTCATGTTTTGAGAAAACATGTAATTTTTTAGTGTCATGTATTGGCACTAAACGATGTTTATTTATTAAATGTATGTATAGATTGCTTTTGTTAGCAATCTTGTTTTTTTAAAAGTTCTTTACAAAGTTAGTGATTTGATCAAACAATTTTCATAAACTGTTAGTTTTAGGACAACCTTACATATAATGTGAAAACGTTATATGTGGTTGGGGATTCGGTACTCTAAGTCTCGGATTTAGAGGATCGGGTCTTTACAGATGGTATCAGAGCCTTGTTTATGAAATTGTTTGATTAAATAGTGGTGACTTGACCTTAGATGCGGTAGTTAGTTAGACATATATAGGACTTGTTTATATTAAGTTTTATGTTTAATGTCTAATTGGTTATTAATTGTTTTGATATTGATTGACCTTGTAAAATTATTATATGTCATACATATGTTGCATGTTTGTTTAAAAGATGGATAGGTCACGAAGAGTAACCCGACAATCTTCGGAAAGAGAAAGTATGCCACCTCCTTCTCAGTCTACTATTTCAGCTTCTGCATCAGCTAGTATTCCAGCTTCTACTTCGACTCCATCACCGGCTTCGGCTTCTACTGCACCGAATCCACAGCCTCCTCAAATGCCAGCATATCCAGCTATGCCTCAGATGCCTACTGGAGATCCGAATAATGTGCTCACTATGTTTCGGATATGTTTGCTAAGTTCAGCAGTACCAACAAATGATGTATCAACAACAACAACAATTTATGCAGCAATATCATCCACCAACTGTGAGAGAAGAGCCACAAGTACCAATGGGAGACCGGAACGAACAAGTCAAGTTGCATGATTTTGTTAGACTGGTACCTGATTTTGATGGAACTGTTTTGGATCCGACTCGAACGGAAGGTTGGATAGTGGAGCTAGAGAAAGCGTTTGCAGCTTGTGAAGTGCCTGAGCATAGAAAAGTTGATTTGGCTATATATATGTTGAAGGGAGATGCATATAATTGGTGGAGATTGAATAGTGAAGGATATGTGAGACCGATACCATGGAACAGATTTAAGCCTTTTTCTTGCAATACATTCCATCCACAGTGCGGGAACAAATGATATCGAGTTGGTTGAGTCTAAGGCAGGGAAATAAAACTGTTGAAGAATATCATGCAGAATATTGCAGATTGCTTCGATTTGCGGGTACAAGTTACAATGATGAGAGCATGAAGGTTCAAAAGTTCCAAGATGGCTTGAACATGGAGATTAAGAGTGAGGTTAAGAAGTTTCAATTATCAACACTGTCCGAAACAGTAATCAAGGCAAAGTAGTGGAACAAATTAATAATGAAAATAAAGCTCAGAGGGATAGACGTGCACATTTATGGGCAAGAGATCGGTGACATCCTACACCTTATTCAAGGTTTGGTAATGTTAACAAAGGCAAGCGACCATATTTGGGTAAGAAACCAAGCTCGGGACAAGTGGTGAAGACTCCTATGCCATCCATTCCATTTGATAGGCGATGCCCTATATGTTTTGGGCCTCATGAATCGTTTCAATGTAAATGGACTCCTGGAGCTTGTTTGCATGTGGGAAAGTTGGTCATAAAGCTTCTGATTGTCCTGATCCTAAATTGAAGCCCATCTTTTGTGCTCATTGTCAACAAAGGGTCATCATGTGGCAAATTGTAAAGAAAAGCCGAGGAATGAAGGACCGAACTTTGGAAAGGGAATGACAGCTGCTAGAGTGTTTGCTTTACAACAATGTGAGAAAGCTCCTTCGGTTGATACACTGGCAGGTATAATACAGATTGCAAGACATCCTGCATATACTTTAATTGATACTGGTGCTACTCATGCATGTATTGCTGAAAGCTTTGTGAATGAGTGTGGTTTCTTCTGAAGTGTTGATGATAGAGTGATGAGTGTGAATACTCCTTTTGGTGTGCAATCCAAAGAGCCATGTGTATGTAAGAATGTTGATGTTGTGATTTCTGATGAAAGCATGCCAATAGATATGTTAGTTCTACCTTTAATTGATTTTGATGTTATTCTTGGAATGAATTGGTTGAATCTTTACAAAGCTACAATAGATTGTAGTAAGCGGAAGTGAGTTTTGAGTTGGAAGGTAGAAGACTACTTCATGTGTTGGAAAGAAGGAGACCGGAAGTATGTATTCTATGGAATTATGGGAGAAGGATAAGGGAACTACAATGGGTAGTGAAGAACTCCGAGTTGATATGGTGCCAGTAGTAAGGGAATTGTTGATGTTTTTCCTGATGAATTACCGGTTTGCCCCGAATAGGGAGATTGATTTTGGGATTGATTGATACCAGGAACTACACCTATTTCTAAAGCTCCGTATCGTATGGCTCCGGCTGAGTTGAAAGAATTGAAAAGTCAGTTGGAAGAATTGCAACACCTCGGGTTTATTCGTCCAAGTATTTCTCCTTGGGGTGCTCCGGTATTATTTGTTAAGAAGAAAGATGGAAGTCTAAGAATGTGTATAGACTATAGAGAATTGAATCAAGTGACAATCAAGAACAAGTATCCACTTCCTCGAATTGATGATTTATTTGATCAACTGAGAGATGCGGCATTGTTTTCCAAGATAGATTTGAGATCCGGATATCATCAACTTAAGATTAAGCAACAAGATATATCCAAGACGGCTTTCAGAACAAGATATGGACATTTTGAATTTATGGTTATGCCTTTCGGTTTAACAAATGCCCCTGTTGCTTTTATGGATTTGATGAATAGGGTATTTAAGGATTATTTAGATCAATTTGTAATAGTCTTCATTGATGATATATTGGTGTATTCAAAGAATGTGGAAGACCATGAGAAACATTTGAGACTTGTATTGCAAAGATTGAGAGAGAGGAAGCTTTATGCTAAATTTAGCAAGTGCAAGTTTTGGTTGAGAGAAGTTGCATTTTTGGGACATATCATTACAAAAGAAGGAATATCTGTTGATCCAGAGAAGATTAGAGCGGTATTAGACTGGCCACCACCGACAAGTGTTACGGAAGTGCGAAGTTTTCTGGGGTTAGCAAGCTATTATAGAAGATTTGTACAAGGTTTCTCCAAAATCGCTTCACCATTAACAAAGTTGACGAGAAAATATGTGAAGTTTGAGTGGAATGAAGATTGTAATCGGAGTTTTCTTGAGCTGAAGGAACGATTGGTCTCTGCACCGATTTTGGCATTGCCAGTTAGTGGAGAAGAGTTCGTGATTTATAGTGATGCTTCACTTCAAGGACTCGGATGTGTTCTGATGCAAGATAATCGAGTCATAGCTTATGCCTCAAGACAATTGAAGTCCCATGAGAGGAATTACCCAATTCATGATCTTGAGTTAGCCGCGGTGGTACTAGCATTGAAGCTTTGGAGACATTATCTGTTTGGTGAAAAGTGTAAGATATTTACGGATCATAAGAGTTTGAAATATATTTTCACTCAAAAGGAATTGAACATGCGACAACGAAGGTGGTTGGAATTAATTAAAGATTACGATGTTGAAATTTTGTATCACCCGGGAAAAGCTAATGTGGTAGCCGATGCACTCAGTAGGAAGAAATCGATGAATATGGAATCTTTGGTTACTAATCAACGGGAGTTACAAGAAGATCTTCAAATGATGAACATTGAGATAGCTATGGAAAATGTTGACATTATGCTAGCGAGTTTATCATTACAATCGACGATTCTGGATCAAATCAAGCAAGGACAACTTGAAGAACCTGGAAGCTAGAAGTTGAAAAGTATGATAGGTAGAAAGAGGAGAAAAGAGATGAGGATTGATGATAAGGGTATTATTAGATTCAAAGATAGAATTTATGTACCCGAGATCTATGATTTGAGACACCAAATTATGAAAGAAGCGCATTCCTCCTCATATTCAATTCATCCGAGAAACACGAAGATGTATCGAGACTTGACGCGACATTTTTGGTGGGAAGAAATTGGGATGAACACTTACCTTTAGTCGAATTCGCTTACAATAATAGTTATCAGACATCAATTCAGATGGCTCCGTATGAAGCGTTATATGGAAGAAAATGTAGATCTCCTTTGCACTAGGATGAAGTGAGAGAGAGAGTATTAATTGGACCCGATTTGGTACAACAAGCTATTGATAAGATTCAAGTGATCAAACAACGGTTGAAAGCTGCTCAAGACCGATATAAAAGTTATGCCGATTTGAGAAGAAGACCTTTGGAATTTGAACTTGGAGATCATGTGTTTCTCAAGATATCCCCGACTAAAGGAGTTTTCAGATTTGGTGTGAGGAGTAAATTGAATCCAAGATACATTGGGCCATATGAAATATTGGAAAGGATCGGACCATTGGCTTATAGATTGGCGTTACCACCAAATTTGTCAGGCGTTCATAACGTTTTTCATGTATCTCAACTTAGAAAATGCATATCCGATTCCGACGCAATACTGGATACCAATCAACCAGAGATACTACCAGACTTGACTACTGAAGAAAAGCCAATTAGAATTTTGGGAAAAATGGACAAAGAATTGAGGAATAAAGTCATACCAATGGTAAAGGTCCAATGGAGTAACCAATCTGAGAGAGAAGCGGTTTGGGAAGTAGCGAGTGCAATGAGACAGAAATATCCGGAACTTTTTGAGTAAGAAGGTGAGTTAAGTTTCGGGGACGAAACTTCTTGAAGAAGGGAAGAATGAAATGATCTAGATTTCATTTTTATTCAAATTCCATGTGTTTAAGTATTTATTTTAAATTGTTGAATTGAATGAGCATGGTTATGTTGTTAGTAGTCTAAGATATATGATTTTGTATATGTATATGTTGACATTAATATGGTTGTTTTATATGCATTAATGTGTGAGTAATGAAATTATTAATGTTGTCTTTTGTACATTAAAAGGTTAAGTTAAGTTAGATTTATAAATCAACTCCAATTTTGTTAAAGATTAATTGATAGAGTTCTTGGTAATTAAGTTAGCATTTATGCCCCAAATATAAGCCAAATGAGACTCAAATTAAAGTTAAATGCAACCTAAGTTAATATATGCATTAAGGGGTAAATTTGGAATGTGTTAAAGTCAAAATTAAGCTAATTTGACTACTTTTTGGGGCAGCTCAAATTTTATCCGAATTTTCCTTTTCTTTCTTCTTTTTCTTCTTCTTCTTCTTCCTCCATTTCCATCTCCATTTCCAAGCTTAAGACAAGGTTTATATCAAGTTTGAAAATCAAAGTTATTCTCAAGACAAGGTATATATATATGTATTTGAATTGATTTAGTTATGATTGTTGTTTTGATTTGTTTTCTTTCTTGAAGTAGTTGTAGGGTTATTGGATGAATTGAGTTTAATGTTGATCAAATGGTTTGTTCATGCTTTGTATGAGTTATGAATGAGTTATAGGAGTATGTGAGTTTGTGCATGCATGGTTGAAGTGATATGAAGTGTGGGGAGTAAGTGAAGAGAAATTGTTAGAGAAACCTAGATTGGTTTGATGTGGAGTTGAAGTGTTTAATTGTGTTGAATTCATGCTTGGAGTTGCTAGAATTGAGTAGTATATGTAGGAGTGGGTATATGAAGTTGGAAGTGTAGTTGAGGAAAGTTTTGAAGTGTTTTGACATAGAATTTTACAAAGTGGAAAAACAGGGGATTTGAATTTTCGTTTAAACCTGTTTTTAAAACGTACGCCGGCAACCTGGGAATTCAACGCCGCCGGCTTAGAGGCAGCGTTGGATTCAGAATTTTTAAGGCTGGCTGAAAGCCGCCGGCTTTCGCTGGGAAAGTCAGGCGTTCATTCTGTCATGTTGAACGCTGGCAGTGGAAATTAAGGCCGCCGGCGTATATGTCAAAGCCGCCAGCTTATCTGGTAAGCGGACGGCTTAGACCTCTCTGGACGTTTTTGAAAATTTTGGTTTTGGATTCTACGCCGGCTCAAGGCCGCCGGCGTAGGATACAAAGGCTGACGGCGTACCCTTGTACACTGCCAGTGCTGGCAGTGTGATTTTCAGAACATTGAGCACCGGCCCAAAGCCGCCGGCTTTGGCTGCCGGCCTATCCCCTGTGCTTTTGAAATTCAAAAACTTTTTCTAAAAATTTTCCAAAGTTGTTATTTGAGCAATTGAGTTTTTATTAAGAGATTTAAGATATAATAGGATGTTTAAATGCTTATTTGTGACCTTGTATTCGATTATTTGGATTTCCTTGATTAATTGTGATATGGATTTAATATGTGTATAATTGTGATAATGAAATCCATACTTGTTAATTCATTGATTATTGTGATATTTCCATTACAGTTAAGGATTCTTCGGTTAGTTCATCACCGAGAGATCCTAGTTCTATACTAACGGGTTCAGGTACGCAATAACTTGTCTGATGTTTGCTAGGACCAGACATCTCTAATTTGACCTAAATTGATTTGACTTAACATTTGAATGAATTGGATGTCTATTACGCTGTTTAATCTGGTCCGAGGAGCAGCAAACCTGTCATGATGCAATGACATGTTAGCTAGGCGCTTAACCAAGTCATGATGCAATGACTTTACCATGATGCAATGGTACGCTATGATGCAATAGCGATTCTTTTGGTTAAGTGGGTAGCCGATAGGGGGAATTGTATCTGTGTAACGTTTGCTTAAACTTAGGGGGAAATACCATGATTTAGTTCAAAGTTTATGGGAACTTGTGAACTAGTTCATGTTATGGACTAAGTAAGTAGAGTCGGGCAACGGCTTTTAAACCCTAGATGAAGCTATTATCTTCATGAAATAGATATAGGAGATATAAGTATTCGGACTGCTTATATCAACCCCCTGAGCAGCTGCTGTTACTCAGGATCCCTGGATTCCCGAAGTGTGACCGGGGTTTGAATACCCTCTTGTTGATTTGTGAATCAAAATGTAATAAAGATAACCACTTGTTCTATGATGCATTACATCAATTGGATGACTTGTTATGCATTGGTTATTGTGTACTGGGCCTCTGGCTCACTTTTGCTGCTTTGCAGGTATTGGAGACGAGTATTACGATGACTTGGGCTATGGGTCCGATTTCGAAAGATTTATGGACGAGTGGGATGAATAGGATCCGATTACCCGGGACTTTTAGAAGACTTTTTGCTAAGGACAAGCTATGTATAGAGGCTTGTTAGTTAAGCCAATTTCTTTTGTAATGACCTTAAGATCCTTTAGGTTCATGTTTTGAGAAAACATGTAATTTGTTTTGTAGTGTCATGTATTGACACAAAGCAATGTTTATTTGATGTAAATATATGTATAGATTGCTTTTGTTAGCAATCTTGTTTTATTTAAAAAGTTCTTTACAAAGTATAGTGATTTGATCAAACAATTTTCATAAACTGTTAGTTTTAGGACAACCTTACATATAATGTGAAAACGTTATATGTGGTTGGGGATTCGGTACTCTAAGTCTCGGGATTTAGAGGTCCGGGTCATTACAATATGTATCTTATCCATAGCTTGCTGAGCTAAATTAACTCCCAACAATACTTTTTCATCGGCTCATCTTAAAGTAATGAGGATCTACACTTCCTTCGATATAGTGACTCTTATGGTGCAATACGAATCATGGCTTGGTAAATGTTGTTATAGGAAAACTTAACCAATAGTAGATGTCTATCCCATCTTCCTTAAAAAATCTAAGGCATACACACTTAGCATGTCGTCATCTGTATAATCTTCTTATACTACCCATCTATCTAAAGATGTAAAGTTACACTAAGCTATAATTTTGTTCCTAAAGCAACATGTGGGCTCACCCAAAACCAACTAATAAAGCAGGTATCTCTATTCAACACAATCACTAAAGGCATTCCATGTAATCTCACAATTTCATATATGGACGTCTATGCCAATTTCTCTATAGTGCAACCGACCTTCAACAGTATGAATGTGCAAATTTAATCAAACTATCTATAATTAGCCATATTACATCATTTCTCGCAATGATCTTAGGTAAAATTGTGAAAAAATCCAAAGTTTAAAAGAAAAAAAAAAGGTAAATTACATTGGTGCATATCAATATTTCAAAGTAAATTTATTTAATGTATCCATATTTTGAATAATTAAAAAGAGGAATTAACATTTTATAAAGTGAGTTGAATGAGATACCTATTGAGGAAAATTAATAAAAAATCATCCGAATGTTAATACCTTAAATAAACATCGTGAAACATTGATACCTTATTCGATTGACTTTATGAGATGTTGATTCCTCTCTATAACTACTTAAAACCTTAATACTTTAAATGAACTTATACAAAAATATTGATATTTTCTAGTGTAATTTACCAAAAAATACAAAAAGGGACCAAGTACATAGAGATTATATATAGATTATAAGCTCTAAACCAACCTGGTGTAATGGATAGATTTCTTATTCTAACTATAGATGAATGCTTAGATGAGTTATTTGGAGCCATACTATTTTCAAAACTTAATCTAATAGTTGATACGATCAAATTAAGAGCCTTCCTAATGATATTTTTAGGATAATCTTATAAAGACATGTTAGAAACTATAATTTTTAAGGGTAAATATGACATATGTTACATGAACTTTATCCTTTGATGTAATTAACAATCTATAGTTTAAAAGTGTGAATTCACTGCCTACAAATTTTTGAAGTCTATTTATAGTATCTAGAAGAGGCTACTTAATCATAAAAATGGATAAAATAAGATAACTAATTGTAAAATTTGGTAAAATTTAGGTAATTAATTGAAAAAATGGACAAAGTTAGGGTACTAATCAATGTTTTAAATTCTAGGTAGTTAATTACAAAATTAGAAAAAGTTCATATATGTAATTTGACAATTACCCAATTTTTTATGATGCCATTTAGATTTCTAATATCCCATTAACTTTTTAAGTTGCAATAAATTAGATTTTTCATCTCTTTTTTGGAAAATTCATCATTGTTATTTTTGTGAAATACTAATCAATAGTAATTATTGATTAAAGATTAGACACATTTGAAAACTCTTCTCACTTACCTAAGAGTAGACCTATTATGCAGTGTTACCGATATCCTTTGCATGATATCACATTAAGCACTTGTAACTTTTAGTCTTAAAGCTTGTATACAAGCATATACGGATAAGGTCAAAGGCTATTCAAGAATGATTTATATCATTGTTTATCAAATGGTTAAAAGGATTTTTAGGGCTTCTAGGATACTATCATAAATTTCTAAAGTGATATGCGATTATTGTAGCACCCTTACAAATGTATTGAAGGATTCTATTCATTTTATTAAAGCTTAAGAAATGTAGAAGCTCTCAAAAAAAGAATTGATGATAAAAATCTATGTTAACATTACTAGAATTTTCCTAACCATTTCTATTGAATTGATGTGTCTCAAGTGGTATAAAGGCTATTATTCTATATGGTAGCTATCAACCAATTTTCTTCTTCACCAAGAATTTGAGTCTTAAATTACAAAAAGATAGTAGATAAATGTTTGAGAGATAGTTGTAGTAGTGTAGGTCGTTAAGAAGTGGGGGCATTATCTTGTTGGTCATGAATGTCATTGGAATAAATTAAAGTAGCTTAAAGGACATTTTAATGCAAGTATTTCACACCTTAGAATAACAATAAGTAGTTTTACCATTTGATGCTTGATTTGAGATTTAGTAGAAGTAGTAGGTAAACAACAAATTTATTGATGCATTTTTTAAAAAATTTCGCAATGAGTCACAATTATTAGTTATATTAATTTGTTTTTTCAATTTTGTTACAACTTTTTTTCCCCATTATAGTGCAGAATGAAAGATTCAAACCCGATATTCCTTACTTAAGAGCACAGGGGAGATATTATTAGGCTATACAAAGCCACTCGCAACTTTGTTACTAGTTTAAGGTAAGGATTTTAGACAAATGAGGAATTGAAGTTGTTAGATGATTTATTCAACCCAACACCTTTGCCATGCAAGTAGAGATGAACTTACGGGGGGCTAGCGGTTGCTCGTACCGCGTGCCTCCCCCAGCTTCTCAGGTATTGTGTGTGTGATAAGAGAACATATGTGATATTATTTAAAGAAACACAAATACACATAATACTTAGTGATGTAGTAGTTGAGGGAGATCGTGTACTTATTTATTTATTTTTCCTATTTTTCTTTTTCATTCTTGAGGGGCTATTAATTGCACCTTTTCATTTCCCTGTCCTTGTTCTTCTTCTTATTATTATTTTTTTCTTTTTTCCCCTGATTGTATTATTTTCTTTTTGGCCTAATTATTATCACTTGGGATTTTATGATGTAAAGGGGAAACAAAACATTTCTCTAACTTTCTAATAATTTATCCTAGATAAGCTTCCTCCATACTTTCTAACATTTTAAATTTCATATCTAATCAAAATTCCATAAATTAAATTAAAAAATTTTAAACAACCATTTTTAAATTTTTAAACTCATTATATGTCAATTAATTACATGATGTTATCTATAAAGACTTAGGATATATATGTGTGTGTTTATATATATATATATATATATATATATGAAATGAATTGAGATGGCCAATTTTTTCCATTATATGGTTAAAGATTGAAAAAGTAATATATATATACATGGTTTTGTAAGATCCATTGATGCATTAGTTCAAAAAGTAAGATTATCGAACTGAAATCGCACTAGTAATTTTACTATTTCAGCTATAAAATTGAAAGGGACACAGTGACTATAGTAAGATCATTTTCTATTCTGATTGTTTTTCTTATACGTATATTAGATATAATTCTCTATCTAATTCTTTAAGATAAGAAAGGAGATCTAATCGCTAATAATTTGGTCAATATAAATTAAATATTATGGATCTATCTAAGGCAAAGAGGCCTTGCTCCTTGAAAAGTCCAAGTTGTTTTATTAGTTAGGATTTTGATAAAATTTATTAACTTTTTCTAAGATATTTATCGTAAAATGTCTGTGTGTATAAAATGCAAATTCTCAAAATTTATATATATATGTATACATATATATTTAGAAGCCATTTGATGAACATTTTTTTTTTTTACTTATATACGATATTTTATTATGTTAGTTGCTATACTTTTCATTTTTAATAAAAGAAATTTTATATAAATATAATAATCATCATGAAATGTTAGGCAAACTAAAAATAACTTATTTATGTATGTTGTATTTTAGTGGGTACACAAGCATTTATTAAAAAGTCGCATTATATACTCTCAAGTATTATATGTTTTATTTTGTTGATATATAAATATCCAATATACTATCAAGTATTATATGTTTTATTTTGTTGATAATAATAACATCCAATAACATGTACTATAATTACACCAAAAAAAAAAAAAAAAGAAAAAAAAAAGACCCCTTTATAGACAAATCCAACATCAACTTAAGAAAGAAAAGACTAGCTACCTAATGTAACTCCCTGCATTCTTCCTTGTATGCAGTTATAGAAAGGGACATTTTACTATATGCGGGACATAGACCTTTATATCAATATATTCTTTTATAGTTCCATTTTTTGTCATGGAATTTCAACGTTCACTTATGGGTGCTCATATGAAGTGGAGAAGTACTATATGTATCAACAAAACATAGACGTGACTATATCTCTAACCAAGCTTCTTCAACCGTTAACCATACTTCAAAGAACTTTTTCAGGATGTAGGTATGAATTTTATCACTGGTCCACCAATAGAGTGATTTTAATAGAAATTGGTAGATTGATCAAATATTGTCCTTTTAGTAAACTACTAATGGACTATACAATTGATAAAGTAGTCTCATTAATCTTTTAAATGGTAGTAAAGTGACATGGTATCTTAAACTTATTATATTTCACAAAATTTTAGTTTTTGTGAGTTGATTTTGGAAAGAACTCTTTTTAATTGAGTGGTGCTACATTAAGAATGTGTTCAACATACCATCTTTAAGCTTTTGGTTGATTCAAAGTGCATAATGAATATTCGAAATGGTATTTATAGGCATTTATTATGGATTATCGATCAAAATATAGTGGAAAAATTTGCCATGGCCTGAATAACGTGTTAATACTAGTTTCCATACTAGTGTAAAGATAACACTATAGAAAGCTTTTCATAGGAGAGCCTCACAAAAAATGGTAAATTATATTTAGGGATGGAGCTCCATAGAGCCTATTGACTAAGAATCGAGATGTCAGCATTCTTCAATGGTAAAAGCTTATGGCCTGTGCACTTTACTGAACAAATAGAGGAGGAATGAAATTCCAATTTAAACAGAATGTAATAGAGTTATAATAACTATTACAATGTTCACTTGGTGTAAAAAGTAAACAAATAATTATTAGAGTAAAAGGTAAAATATCTATAATATCCCCTGTATTTATTACAGAAAAAATAAATTGCATAGGTGTTGGCGTAGGTGTTGTTTTTAAGATAAGGGTATTCATGACAAAGTTGAAAAATAAACCATTGAATGACTATTTATAGGATGAGATATGAATTACTATTCATCATTTTATGTAATAGCAATTCATTATGAATTGTCATTCATTTCAAGTGAATATCGCAATATCAACTTTACGTCTAACGAGGAAGGAATGAATAGTCATTCATATTAAGTGAATGGACTATTAATCTTTCTATGAACCAATGATCTAGCTAGCAGATATTGCATGTGTATGATAGTGGCTATTAGAGAATAGGCTTATTTTAACTATAGCCCTATAGTTAGAGGTTGCCAATAGACTATCTTATATGTTATCTTGCCGATCTTATGACCCTTTCTAAGTGTTGAAGTATGTAGGTTTCATTGCTTATTATTTATAGCTACATTTTTTTCCTAAAGACTTCAAGCATTTTATTTTTTGGGTTGTTTAAGGAGTTACTTAAAGTATCATATCAGCCACGCATAGATCTAGGGGAGCAACAATTCCTAACCCCTCAAACATGGGAAAAATTAATTTTTAAATGTTTTTTTCAAAAAGTAAAAAAATTATATATCATATGTATATTATAAAGATAAAACTATGACATAAAATTATGTGCGGTCTAATGACTCATAAAATTATCTAAATAAATAAATTCTTCTTAATAACTATTTTATGTTCAAAAGTAATTATTATTATCCATATTATAATTAAATTTTATTGCATACTAATTATATATTTTACGAAAAGCTATCCCATCTATATATCTTTTATGATCTATTTGTGTCTAAAAAACAATCATATTGCACATTAATTGTATAATTTGATTTAGTAATATTACTTTTTCTACATGTAATGTTAATAAAAATGAACACAAATTATTAAATAAACATACTAACAAGATATATTTTATAATTTATTTTTATTAAAAGAAAAATTTATATAGATAATAGCTCTATATTTTTTTATTATACCATCTTTTATGAAATGTAATAGATACTCTTAATTATTGTTTAAATGATTTTTTTCATGAAGTAGTAAAAAAATCACATTGAAATTATTATGAAATTCTCATGAATATATAAGATGTAATATAATTGTAATAGTGAGTGAATATTAATAAATAATTTTAAGATTAACTTAATTAAAGTTCGCCCTGATCATAAAATTTTGCGCCTATCCTTAATATTAGCATAGGAAGCAACTCTCTATGTTATCTCTAGTTACTTTAAGAGAGTGGCTTATCTATTTTTTTTAATTTTTGTGGGTCCTACTTTATTTTATTACCTTAAAATAATGTTTATATTTTTTTATAAAGATTAAATAAGTATAAAATGGCCATAAGGGGATGAGTAAGAGACTTGCTTGCTCAAGCAACTTTGATTGCTAAGTAACCCAACAAGCAATCTACTTTATTGCACAAGTAATTATCATATCACAATCTTTTGAAATTTTCACCATGTACTCAGGGATAAAGATACTCTTAGGAATGGACATTTTTGTTTTAGAGCTTTAAATTAAAGAAGGCAAAATGTTTGACATTGGAAACGAAGACTAGTTTTGGCTATCTTGTACAAAATAAATAATGCAGATCAAGAAAAAAATCAACATAGATAATTTTTATTTCATAAATTCTATTTTATTTTATGTTATTTAGATCATGTATAATTTAATTATAATCATTTATTTTATTACATTTGGTTTTCCTATAATAAGATTTGATTGGATTAATATTTTATTATAAATATCACATCTTTTAGTTTCTTTAAGAATTAGTTTTATGAGATGTTAGGTTTTATTTTAGTTTATAAATGGGCAAAACCTATGATGAACATGAATAATGAATCACGACATATTGATTGAATAAAGATGACTTCTCCTTAGAATTGATGTGATGCATTTTTTTTTCTCAAAAGTGTGATCATATTAAAATCTTAGTGTGATTTAATAAAAAACTTACTGGGCTTTCAAGAGACCCATTATGTGTGATGATGCACAACAAGTCTAAGGATCTATTTGGATGATCTATTTTTCATTTGAATATGTATTTTTTTTTAAAATGATATATGTAAATATGTCCGATTTGCATTTATATTTGATTTATATTTGATCTATATTTGATCTTTTGATGAGAACTGTCAACTTTTTTTTCTATATTTATTTCTTAATATATAATTTGTTAGAAAAAAGTTTAAAAAAAGTGTCTGTATTTACAAGGAAAAAAGCAAACAAACATACCCTAAATCTAGTGGTGTAATAACACTAGTTATAAAATTTTAGGTTATTTGCTTTCTTTTCATAAAAATGAGTATTTTTGTATCTTTCCATACTTTTCTATGTTTCTTATTATCTGCTTCGACTGTGCTGCATCAAGAAATAAGAAGAGACAGAGCAGAGTTGTTCTACAATTGTTGGTACATTAGGAAACACTACAGCCTTAGGATGCTATATGGCCTAGATTTGAGTACCACTCAAAGATATTACGCAACTTTTCAGTTTCACGTTTAAGATAAGGTGATGAGGCGAATAGTTACATGTACAGACGATAAAGGTAAAAAGACAAAGGAGAGGGCCTCCATACATAGGAGACAACACGTGAACAGAGTTTAGATTCTGTTACAGAACATTTAATGCATGTAACCCAACTAGTATACGTTCTATAACAACCTATAACGGATGCAACAAACTCTAATAAACAATGGCATAAATAATTTACAAATAATATGCTAGGCATCATGTATTTATAACCCTTCCCTTGACATAAATAAGTATTTATTCTCCCTTTGTTTCAAGCAAAACTATCATAATAATTCATATCTTTACACAGATGAAAAAATATTTAGTGGTTCACTTTCAATTTTTCTTATAAATACTCTAATCTTGAAAATATTACACATACAATTAATATTAGGTGATGAATATGTCTAAGGCTTGTGAAAAAAAAATTACCAAGATATAATCAGTTTGAAAATAATTATCAAAATATATCACAAAATCGCATTTAATAATCAAGATGTATTGAATTTACATTTAAATCGCATTTTAAAACACCATATCAAGTTTGAATACCGTCCTTAAATAGAGATAATAAAACTGGATATAAATTTAATAATGTAGCAGAAGATATAGCCTTAGAATACTTAGACAAGCGAGACATATCGAAGAAAGAATGAACAAAGAAGCAAATCTAAGCTGATTGTACACCACAAAATTTTATGTGAAGGCCGTCAGTGTATGATTGAAGGCCATCGTCCTTGAGCCGGTGTAGAATGAAAGAAAAGTGTCCAAATTGTATCACAATTCTAGCCACAACTGCGAAGTTTGTTTGAAGAAGGCAACGCTACCACTAAAATCTGCCAGCGTTCATTGTAAGCCGTCAGCATAGGAATTAAAGCCACCGATGTATAGTGTTAAAAATTGAAAGCTTTGAAGTAGTGAGGAATTCACTTGATTTTAATTTATTTGTATTTTATTTTTCTTTTTGTTGAGACTATAAATAATCTTTTAGGATTTTGTTGAAGACAACTAGTTTTTTTCAAACACTTGATCGAGAGATTTTTCTCTTGGAGATTGGTTGTTGCAATTGTTGTTATTCTTAAAAATCATCCAGTGAGATTGAATTCTATTCTTTACGCTTTCACGCTGTATGAGATTGGTATTAGAGTAGGTGAGTTCTTGCGAAGATATCAACTTGATGGCAGCGTTCTTGACAGTGATTAAGATGGGGGAGTCCGTGGAACTGAATAGATGGTTCCTAGGACAATAATCCACACCATGGATCAAAGAATCCGACGAGTAGAGCAGCTTGTTGAGGATTTGATCGACCGTTTTGATGCGATGGCAGTAGATACTAATAGGGATAAGAATATTGGCGGGGGACGACCAAAGGCAATGGATGCTTATGATGGTCTTATCAATCAACCTGTCACTACAAATCGATGGACACACAGGTCTGATGAAGGTTCCATTGAAGAGGATGAACTTTTACATGAAAAGACACAATTGCAGAGATGAGGTGGTGATAGAGGAGGTAGATATCAAAGGGATTATCACGGGGTATGACCAAGGTGATGGAGGTGACTTTCGATTGAAGGTAAATATTCCTTATTTTAATGGTAGCCTTAATATTGAGGAGTTTTTGGATTGGTTGGCTGAGGTAGATAACTTCTTTGATTATATAGAAATTTCGGAGTAGTGTAGGTTAGGGTTGGTTGCTTATAGATTGAAAGGAGGAGCCTCTACTTGGTGGGAAAGGTTGCAGAATAGAAGGAAAAGAGAGGGAAGGCAACTATAAGAACGTGGTTTCATATGAAACAACTATTACAGAGAGATTTCTTGCCATTTGATTATGAGCATATCCTTTTTCAATAGAACCAGCGATGCCGACAAGGAACACGTTCATACATGATTATACTACTGATTTTATGAGACTTTCCAAGTGTAATGATCTTAGAGAAAAAGAGGGTCAGCAGGTGGCTAGATATGTGGATGGCCAGGAATTTCAGATCCATGATAAAATTGAGGTCTAGATTCTTAGGAATTTGAATGAGGCTAAGATTGCCCTTAGGGCAGAGATGATGTTGCAAGAGAAATAAGATTTGATGGAAGAAGTAGGAATATGGTGCCGGAGTGAGATGAGTAGCAGTAAAACCGTGCTTGAAAAGAATAAGGGTTTGAAGAGAAACAAGGTAAAATAATGAGAAAAAGGAGGATAAGGCTATGGATAAGAAACCAGTTAAGGCGAAGGATGCCCAAAAGCAAAACAACCTATATGCCAGACCTATTTTAGGCAAGTGTTATCGTTGCAATCACAGAGTCACTGTCGAATGAATGTCCTGATAGGAGGAATGTGAATATTATTGACAGAGATGAAGAAATTTGTTGTCAACCTAATGGGATGATAAGTATTATGATGAGGAGGAGAGGAGGAGGTTGAGTAGACTTATGTCAGAAGGAAGATGATGTTGATGCCCAAGCAAGAAGATAATACTCAACGACATCACTTGTTTCGTACTAGATGTACCATAGATGGGAAGGTGTTTGATCTTGTTGTCGATAGTGGAAACTGTGAAAACATCATTAGAAGTGAAGTTCTAAAGCAGCTATAGTTACCTATGGAGAGGTATCCTAATCCATATACTATTAGATGGGTTAAGTAGCAGAGAATACTAAGGTGAAAGAGAGATATAGGGTTCCATATTCTGTAGGCAAGTATCATGATGAAATCTATTGTGATACTGTGGACATTGATGCATGTCACCTGTTGTTTGGGAGACCCTGGCAACTTGATGTGAATGCTTAGTACGCAAGGAAGGAAAATGTGTACAGGTTCGACCTTTGAAGGTTGTAAATCATCCCATGATACATAAGTATGGAGTACAGAATAAAGTAGTTGATGCTTTGAACAAAAGAGCTGACTTGCTAGTCACCATGAGTACTGAAGTTATGGGGTTTGAACAGTTGAAGGAACTATATGAGAAAGATATTGCTTTGGAGGCTATATAGGAGAAGTGCATTGCACATGAACCTTGTGGTGATTATTATGTTCTTGATGGATACCTGATGAAAGGTAATCTATTATGTATTCTTGAGTCCTCTTTAAGGGAGAAATTGATTAGAGACCTGCATGGGGGAGGATTACTAGGACATTTGGAATGTAATAAAACGATTGCTGTGGTGGCTAATAGGTACTATTGGCCTAGGTTAAGCAGAGATGTTAGTAAGATTGTGGAGAGATGTTATATTTGTTAGACATCTAAGGGGTAGTCCCATAATACTGGGTTTTATACACCATTGCCGATACCTAAGAATATATGGGAGGACCTATCCATGGACTTTGTCTTAGGTTTGCCTCGTACCTAACTAGTTGCCGGCTCTGTGTTTGTTGTAGTTGACAGGTTCTCCAAGATAACTCACTTCATCATTTGTAGAAAGATTGCTGATGCTCATGCTATTGCCAGGCTATTTTTCAGGGAAGTCATGCGATTACATGGAGTTCCTAAGTCCATCACATCAGATAGAGATAGCAAATTCCATAGATATTTTTGGAAAACACTTTGGTATTTGTTCGATTCTCCATTAAATATCAGTAGCACGACTCACCCATAGATTGATGGGCTGATAGAGGTAACTAACAGGACCCTTGGTAATTTGATTAGAAACATTTGTGGAGAGAAGTTTAGGTAGTGGGATCTATCATTAGCTTAAGCAGAATTTGCTTACAACAGTTATGCTCATAGGACTACAAGAAAATCTCCCTTCTCTATAGTCTACACAAAGACACCCAAGCATGCGGTGGATTGGTCAAGTTACTTAAAGGAGCTGATTTTAGTATAGCTGCTAAGAAAATGGTAGAACAGTGTTAAGCTATTACAGCTGAAGTCAAGTAGAAGATTAAAAAGGCTAATGCTAAATACAAAGAAGCTGCAGACAAGCACAAGAAAAAGCAGCTATTTGAAGTTGGAGATCAGGTCATGGTCTTTCTAAGAAACGAGCTATTCTCGGTGGGTAACTATGGAAAGCTACAACCAAAGAAATATAGCCAGTATGAAATTGTAAAGAAAATCAATAATAATGCTTATGTTGTTGCACTTCCTGAGAGCATAAATATTTCAAAAACTTTCAATGTTGTTGATATTTATCCATATCACACTAATGATTCTCCATTGTATCTAGAAGAGAACTTACGATTGAGTTCTTTGCAGGTGGGAGAGAATAATGCAACAGAAGGTATAGCCTTAGAATACTTAGACAAGCATGACATATTGAAGAAAGGACGAGCAAAGAAGCAAATCTGAGCTGGTGGTACGCCGCTAGCTTTTATATGAAGGCCTCCAGCATATGAATGAAGGATGTCGGCCTTGAGTTGTCATAGAATGATAGAAAATGTCTAGATTGACAGCTTGGAAGCAGCGAAGTTCGTTTGATGAAGGCAACACCGGCACTAAAAGTTGCTGTGTTCACTGTAAGTTGCCGGCGTAGGAGTTAAAGTTGCCGACATTTACAGTGTTAAAAATTGACAGCTTTGAAGCAGCGAGGAATTCACCCAATTTTAATTTATTTTTATTTTATTTTCCTTTTTGTTGAGACTGTAAATAGTCTTTTAAGTTTTTGTTGAAGACAATTGATATTTTTAAACATTTTTCACATATTATTAAGAGATTTTTCTCTTGGAGATTGCCTATTGCAATTGTTGTTGCTCTTAGAAATCATCTGGCGAGATTGATTTCTCTCCTTTACGCTTTCATACTACATCATTTTTGCATGTAAATCGCATATACTTATCGTGATATAGGGGTGTACAAGGTTTGCTCCATTCTGTCATGTCAGCTATGTTGCTTTTTTTTTTTTAATGTTATGGACCCATGTTACTTTCTCTCCTCTCTCTCTCTCTCTCTCTCTCTCCCCTCTTTCTTTCTCTCTCTCCCTCCTCCATCGTCACTCTCTCTCTCCATCCTCCCTTCCCTTACAACCCCACCGTGTGCGCGCGCGCGTCTTCACTTTCTTTTTTTAACCTCGCACATAAAATTCATACGTATAACACAATTCATAATCACGATATTAGAACATATTCTGTGTTTACTTAAAGCGATAAACCTTAGTTATAAGTAAATCCTATATCTGGTTTATAAGTTACGATAGTGGTAATTATTTTTACCCGGATCTTAAATAAGTAATTATTTTTTATAGTTGTCTTAAATAGAAAATCATTTCTAATTAATATCTATTTATAATAAAGACAGATGTATTATAAATATTTTAAGTTTACTTTAATAATCGCTTGTTTAATTTTTTATATAATAATAATATTAGTTATTACAAATTTATTACATTCATATTAAATTATAATTTAATTTTCCACTTATTTTATACAATAAAATAAACGAGTAGTTACAGCCACAACAACAGTTGATGTCGTTCTCATACAAACACATATTTAAGGATCAACACATCATATCTATAACTTCCTTCTATAGATCTTTTAATTTTTTTTGGCCAAATCCTTCTATAGATCTAAACAATGATTTGTAGAAAAAACACTAGAAGGTATTATGATTGTAAGCATGAGAGATAAAAGGAAAAAAACACGGGAGAAGGAGACTAACCTTCAAGATTTAAGGAATGGAAAAATAGAATAGATATTTATTTGAAAGAAAAGTTAAAAGTTTCCATTATTTGGGTCTTGACTTAAACCCAATATTGGAAGGCCTTGAAAGAATAACGAGTCTATAATTGGAGCGACTCGTTATAGAGAATGTTATAGGTGTTATTTATAGGGTCAACTTTTTCTTATTTTAAATGTGTAATTTAACGACATCTAATTATGATTATTTTGAAGATTTGTATTAGTATTTTGATAATTAATAAATGGGTTCATCTAGTCAGACACAGTGACTAGCTTGGTTGATTGACATGACACACATCGCATGGATTGGCACAAACTCAGCGTGATGAGCATGCACACGGCAATTGTAGATGCATGTTGAAAATCACTACCCGACTATATCTAATAATTGCCGCTATAATATTCATCATCCCAGTTACTATATGTTAATAAAACATTATCATTTTTTTTTTTTTGCCCAATAAAACATTTTCATTATTACGGTTAAATTTAAAAGAAGCATTGAAAAACTTGGAAATCTCAAAGCCTGATTAATTCGAAAGTATTTCTATCTTTTCGTTCTGCCTTGCAAAGAAATGTGAAATCCATAGAGCTGCTTCTTTTGAATTTGAACGGAATTTGCGAGAAGGCCTTGCATGTCACATGCCGGTCGGTGATTGACCAAGTGAAGAGACAACTGACCCCAATAAAACGCTATTAAATTCCAAGCATCCAATATATTTATGTGTGGTACGTGGAAATGAAATCGTGATTTCTTAGAATCGGTGATTTCATCTTCAAAAGGGAATTTGATTCTGCCTTCTCCATTCTAGGTTTATTAATTGTGTAAAATGTAATTACCCTTTTGTTTTATCACATATTTGTGTTTGCATTTATTACTAGGGAAAATTTTAACAAATATACTTTATAACCATTTCATTTTATTCCATTCCATGTAACCATCAAAATATAGGAATAAATTTGTCATTCCGAAACTCATTCTATTCCAATCCAGTCCATTTCATTGGAAACAATTCCTGTATACTAAACGTGACATGGAACATTTGGAATGAAATTAATTGGATTGGAATGGAATGGAATGACTTTGGAATGACAAATCTATTCCTATGTTGGAAGATTATATGGAATGGAATGACGAAAAAGTGTGATTATCAGGAATAGTTAAAAAGTGCATGAGTCCGATTGGATGTTCAATATTTCATTTTTATCTATATTTGTATTTGATCTATATCTTTATTTTATCTGTATCTGATTTGTTTTGAGCTTTTTATGAGTAAAATTATATACTTTTTATTTGTCTCTATCTTATAAAACAGTCTCTTTGAAAACCTGTCTGTTTACCATCTACAGATAGATGAAATAAACAGACCCTAAATTGTCATTTAATACTTATATTTATATTTTATGCAAATCAAAATATGTAGATATGTCCTTAAAATATTGATCATAGATAAACTCCACTGTTTATGAATGATAGCACATACATCTTAAAACTTTATTATAGCCGGATAAATACCTTTATTATTTTTTTTTTGTCTTCTTAATTAGGGACGATTTTAAGGTTCTAGCTAATATTTTTGGGATAATTAGTCAATTTTTAAAAGTTTTGGTGATATAAAAGCACATTTTAAATGTTCACATCTATGTATTCATATTTGACTAATAATTTAAAAGATGTGCATACATGGAAATTTTTGAGTAATCATGGTGAAATATCGTTTTTTACATCCTTAAGGAATGATGCCTCTCAACGGCAGCAATGTTTTCAACTTTTGACTTTCAAATATAGCCCGCCCCATTAATTTATCAGTACCATAGTCATGCTATCAACATCTCGATAACTTCCATTTGCTATAATTGAATAATGAACTATCGAATACCACACAATAAGCTGATGTCAATTAAAGTATTAGGACAAATTGCATTATAAACTTAAAAATTACACGCAAATAGAACTGGAGAATGTCTTAATTACGAACTCATTACGTAGCTGCAGATGAGTAATTATATCTGCAATGCCGCCAGGGGCATGACACAAGTACGATATGGACAGGTTACGAGTAAAGATTGTTACCACCCATATAAGAAATCGGAAGATTTGAGTTAATTCTTGACCTTGTCACTGGATATATAATTTGATAGATGCATATAATATGTGTATGTATACATCTAATACATAATTTGCAATTATAATCTAAAATAAGTTAATAGTTAGAAAGAAATTATAGAGATACTTGGTTATATTAGTATGATTACGATTTATGTACCGACAAGTAAGTTGTGACACATGCTGACATTCATACGCATGCCCATCTCGAATATTTTTGAGTAAACTCCATATTCATCTTGCATAGTTACTTCATATAATAATAATAATAATAATAATAATAATAATAATAATAATAATAATAATAATAATAATAATAAAAAAGTATCTAGACTCTATTTTATTACATTACCATTGAATAAAATTATTCAAAAATTTTAAATGCACTTTTAATATTTTTTTTAAGTGGTAAAATGATCATGCAAGGATCTAAAAACAAACTTTTTTTAATAAAGATTTAAGGGGTTAAATACTCAAGGGATTAACGATAAATTGAGAAAACATACTACCCATATTTTTAAGGTCCCTTTAATAGGTGCGACTTGGTAAAGGCTTTCAAAGGAAATTTATCCTACTAATTTCCTTGAAAAAGAAGTACACATAATATATATATATATATATATATATCTCTTTGTCTTTGTCTTTTTTTTTTTTTTTTTTTTGTATATATATCTATTTACATTTTTTAGCAAACGTATTAGGAACACTGGGTAACATTTCCCTTTGAATACCTCTTAACACGTTTGTTTTTCCTTTTCTTTTGCCGTTGTTCTAGGTGATAATAATACACGTACACCTTGACTAATACATATATCGGCGGCCTAATTATAATCATGTAAAATGCTTTTGACCTGAAGAACGGAAAGGACAATAAAATTGGTCAAAGCCAGCCCGTATTTATAGCCTCACCATGTTAGCTACGAAATTCATGCATGTCAACTACGCAGGAACACATGGAGTTCAACAGTGAACATGCTTGTTCTGATGGGGGCAGGAGCAGAACATGCTAGCGGTTGATGAGAAAAGGACAATTCGGAGGGAAATTGATCTCATTTAATGAATATAAATTCACTTGTTTTAATTATAATCAATAAATTATAGTGTAATTCTATTTTATATAATTGGATTTTTACCAATATTATCAAACTCGAGGGTTTAACCTGAACATGCTAAAGGGTCAAGAGTGAATAGGCAAAACCAAGCTGATTGGAAGTTGAATTAAATTGTTTTATATAGACCAATCAAGTTCAATCGGGTTGAAAAGACCAGCCCAACCAGGTTTGCTACACTAATTTTTTCACACACACATATATATATATATATATTTGTTTTTTACTATCTACTACGACTTTTGGTAAGGAGGAATCATACTCATACTCAGGTCCATTTTATTGAAAGACTTCTATTTGTGCTATTCCACTATAAGAGTTTTTAGACACTTTAATATGCTACATTCTTGCATTTTTATTAAGTTCAGCATTATAATTTAATACTAAAACCATGGAGATGTAAAATGGGACCATTGTGCTGTAATTGTGGATGAAATTGACGAGATATATATAGTGCTAAAATTTCGACGTGGTTTAGAGAATATGAATTTCTCTAGGGTACGTCGTTAACTCGAAAGTCTGAAGAACATCAAATCTTCATCGACTTGGCGGTTATCGTTCCACTTTTTCACTTTTTCGTTTCCTCCTAAACCAATAGCTTTTTCAATCTTTCTCATTAAGATTGATCGCGTGTATATCATCAAAATTAAAATGAAAATGACTTTGACCCATAGGACACACCGTCGCCCATGCAAGGAGCACCCCTGGCATGAACATGAACTATGAGTAAATCTAAAAATCATAATAATGATCGGATTGATTTTAATTTGGGAGAATCAATTAGGATTTGTAGATCATTTCGTTTCAGGGCCTACAATTCGTTATTTCTTTCATTTTTCTTTAATTTAATTAGTTTTTTTTTTTCAGATTTTAATGATAAAGTTGGTAGTGACAAGAGGAAAGAACTCAAGTATGTAAAATGCCAAAAATAAAATCATGGATATACAAAAATGCGAAGTGTAAAAACTTGGATATGTAAAAATATGCCCCAACTTGCCATTGTGATATATGGCTCTAGCTCTTTAGTTTTCTAGGTCCAACTAGATGGATTCATATAGGGCATTTAATGCTGCTAACTCGGTATTTATCTTATAGAGTAATCCTCTATAAGATATTAATGGATGAATTTTAAGATTTTTTAAAAATCGATTGAGTTTCAAGATATAATACTCGATAAGAAACTAGAATTGGATAAAAATATTAAATATTATTAACACATGTCTTAGATTAAAAATCCCTAATGTCTTTACTACTATGTGTTCCTCATAAGTCATAAGTCACACACAGTACTAGGGTTGTATAGAACAACGAGCCGGTCTGCTAATCAAACTAAACCATACCGACTTGAACTAAAAAAATAGGTATTTTTTTTTGCCAATTTGGTTTGGTTAATAATTTGATTTAAATTAGGGCATTCAGATCACAGTTTGGCTTGCAACCCTGAACCAAACCATTCTATAATAAAAAAAAAATGCACCCCATGTTGTTACTATTTATTCTATGGCTGTTCTTTAGATGTTTTGGGTGGAGAACCTTTTACTTTAAAATTGATGTTCAACATTGTAGAAATATTTTCCTTCATGCTTGACATAACATGCTGGTTGGTTAACTACAACTAAAGGAAAATTAATAAATGCTTATATGCCTGAAGGAGGCTTACAGTTCTTTTCCTTTTCGCCTGTTGTGTAGGCAAATAAGCATACCATCATCCTGATGCAGACTTCTCAAAATGAAGTAGATAGAACGATTATGGACTGTGGCTCTGTTAGTCAAATATTTCTCCTCATTGTTACAGCTTAGTGAATCGCATTTTGGATCCTTATTATCTCCTCGTAAATGCAAATCTTCCTCTCATTCTCTCACGTCTACAAAAGCACGGCAATGTCATTAATGATCTTACCCTCTAACAAAACTCTCCATTATAGTTTATTTCTATCATCATTTCTCATTACGAATACGAATGAGTCAAGCTAAGACAACTTTTTAAATGCTTAAGCTTTTGGCTCATTAAAAAAAAAAATTAATAGGCTTAAGCCAAGCTTATATTAAGCTTAAAAACATTAGGCTCGAGCCCATTGAAAAATCTCAAGCTCAAGCTCAACTCAAAAACTTGACTCGTTTATATGTAAACAAGTCTAAAACGAGCTAGGCTAAAAAACTCAACTTTTTTAAAGTTTGTTTGTATCTAAACCAGCCATAAACAAACTAAATTTAATCTCTTATAGAGACTAGGAAGCTTAAATAAATTAAATTGAACCATATAAATTGTTCAACTCAAATAAGAAAAATAAACTTTTAGATCCATTAAAATGACCAACCCAAATTGCCAAAGTGGCAATTTAATATATGGCACTTGGCCATGTGAGGTAAATGGAGAAGTGCAAGGATTTTTATAGAGAGCAAAAGGTGGGTGAGACTATAAAAGAATGCACATGGACAACAAACGACACACAAAGCTTGTATAATGTGTCCTACATGGAAAACCTCCAAAGCCAATTCCTCTCCTTCTCCTCATAAAAGAGCAACAAGGAACAGGCATTAATAATTAATTTGTGAAAATAATATAAATATTATATTTGTATCAATTCATTTAATAAACGACAAGGCAAAAAAATACTGATGAGGAATAATTAAAATATAAAAATACAAACTAAAAAAATGTATAATAAAAATAATAATATTTTATTTGAAGATCTAAGACAAGATTGCGAGCTTAAACTAGCATAAAATTTGAGCTTGAGCTTGACTGGTTCACTTATCGAGCTTGAGCTAAGCCGACTAAAATGAGTCAAGTTCCAGTAGCTCATGAATATGTTGACTTTTTTGTAGCCCTATTTTCAATATATCAATCTCTCTCTATCTTGTCACCTTTAACATTTACATGGTACCCCTCCAAAATAATCATTATAATTATATTTGTTCTTTCTATTCTTTTATAGCTACTTGATTAAATTTATAGTTATATAATAATGAGTTTGCGAGAAAAGGATTTGTTCCGATTATATTTCCACTTGGAGTGACTTAGATTAGTGTTCGGGGGTTTGTAATGGGTTTTAAATTCAAATCAACTGTTGAGTAGTGAGAGATCATATGCCAAATTTTGGGAGCAATTCGGTTTATTGGAAAATGTGGGGGCAATCTATCTATTTGCTTTTCTTTTTTCACCTTTTCCTATTTGTAATGAGATTTTGTGGTTTCCTCTAGATTACCTGACCAACCTCTCTCTCATGTCCTAATAGTCATACATTGCATCAAAGACAACATTATTATCGTTTTGTCCATTTCCTTGATACGTAAAGAAGAATGGAATTAGATTCCCATGGTCTCCCTAAAGCCTACAATTAACATGAATTTTTGTGAGTTGCATATTAAAGTGATGGTTCTCTTTTTATTTATTTATTTATTATTATTTTTTTTTTCCGAACATATTAAAGTGATGTTTACCATGAGTATTTCCTATAGTTATTGCTCAATCATTGCTCTAAGTAATGAGTTAGTCTGAAACAATATACAACTCATACAATAGCATCAAATGTTTTTAGCATTTAACTTTGAAAAAAAAAAAACTATTATTTCGGAGATTTACATTTCCTTTGTAAAAGATTTTCTTTTTTTTTTTTTTGGTAATTTATGTAGTAGAAAGTTGTTTAGAGGAGTTGATGCAACTTATAAAACTAATTTTATAGAAAATATTTTTTTTTTTTAGTTGAACAGTTTGAACAAACTTTAATTTTAATTCATCAAGGATATCTTAACATTTAAAAAACAAGGGAAAATCTTAAAGTTGGTAGTTGATCTTCTCATAAAAATTTAATTTGGCATTTGAACTTTGAAATAGTCCTTTTAACATACAATTAAACTTTCCATGTATATTTTTACTAAATCATCAATACCACTTTATTCCATTTGCTGACCTAGAAGAGGTAGTATGTCAATGTTAAATGGCGTTGGGGAGGTAATGAAAATTCAATGATAGGATGTACATATAAATAACTATATATATTAAGTTAGCAACTAGGGGAAATGGTGTTAAGAAGATCACAATAATAGTGGAAAAAAGTTTGATGAGATATTAAATTGGTTATTTTAAAATTCAAGTATCAAATTAAATTTTTATGTAAAGTTCATTTACCAAATTTGATATTTACCCTTAAAACAATTGCAAAGATTACCAAGTGGAGAAACTTTTGAGCTATAGGCATGTAAGCATGGTTTTTTTTTTTTTCCTTTCCTTTTTCCTTATTTGATTGATTTAAGAATTATTAAATATTGATAGGTGGGTTTTAATCGGGTAATGTGTTTCATACTAATCTAGGCATGTTTGTCCATTGGATACATTCTTCTACATTTTTGGGATGTGTTTTGAGATGCCTTACAAATTATTTGAATAAGTTTGGACAATTTATTTGAATAAGTTTGGGTTTTATATAAATATAAGTATTCTAAACCCACCATGATCACAACCTGTAGATGGGCTTAAAAAATATAAATATTATTATTTAATTATTTGGGCTTGACTTGTGGGCTGCATGATAGGGCACAGCGAGTTTGGTTCCTTTTTGGGTGATCAAGGGAGATTTGACATAATGGGCTTGGAGTAAGGCTCATTGGACTGGCCTGCTTGCCATCCAATCTTTCCCATTCTAGCTCGACTGTCAATGTGACCTAACAGATGAATTTGATGGCCAAATTCTATAAATACCCTAAGTCCCTTTTCATTAAATAAAAAAAAAAGCAAATCAGATAAAAAAACTAAGGTATTGCTGAAATTCTATCTCAAGAGATTAAAAACACATGTTCATCATTACTTGTAGGGTTCAATACTTGATAGCTTATTCACCTATCACAAGTGCATTTGAGACTCTGAGACTGCCTACTCCTCTTCCCTATTCTACTTCTCTCTTGATCACCCTTGACATGTTATTATGTGTATTTTCTTGTGGGCTAGATGTAGCATGATATTCACGTAGCACATACATGATTATTTTATTTGATTCCATACATCTACATTTTGGCGACTCCATTAGGGATTGAGAAATTCGGCACGGTTATGATGGTACCTCCAAGAAGAAAGCAAATTAACATCAACGACAATGTGACTTAGGATGCTGGCAACATTAACCCTAATGTGATTGAACAAGATTTGCCATGCTAGAAGGTGTTAATCCTAATATTAATGCTAACCCTCTTACTAACATGCAAGGCATCATTATTGATAATGCAAAGATCATGCATGTTATACGAGAGAGTAATGTGGAGATGACATGATCCATATAAGAAAACACTTAGGCCTTGAGCCAACTCTTGGCTACCTTTACTCGTCTCATACCAAGATGATTGCCAACATTGTCGTATTTCAAGGGGAGCCTTGCCATACATTACCTCTACTGCATAGCAAGGCACCCTTTCTTTATTTTAGCCAACTATTATTCCCACCATTTATATGAATATACCTCTAGGGGTGAACGTGCAAACATCATCATCGCAAGTTGTAGATGAGCAACAACTAGTGTCTGAAGCAAACCATATAAGAAAACACTCAGGCCTTGAGCCAACTCTTAGCTACCTTTACTCATCTCATACCAGGATGATTGCCAACGTTGCCGTATTTCAAGGGGGAGCCTTGCCATGCATTACCTCTACTGCATAGCAAGGTACCCCTTCTTTATTTTAGCTAGCTATTACTCCCACCATTTAGGCGAATATACCTCTAGGGGTGAACGTGCAAACCTCATCATCGCAAGTTGTAGAGGAGCAACAACTAGGGTCTGAAGCAAACAATACAGGGTTCTAGCTTCATGGGTCCTCATCTTCACATGTTCCTCTTCACACCAACCTAGGTGTGATTCCTCACCTGCTTAATCCTGATCTTGCTCAAGTACCAACTCTTGCAGTTGCACCGGTTGTGCTAACTGCGCCTGCTGCCCTAGTTACACTAGCTACACTAACCTTGCGAGCTGTACCGTCGATGTTTACACCAAGGCAATCCTTTATAATGAAGGAAGGCCTAGATGTCTACTTAAACGAGATTTAAACTAGGTCTTCCATGGGAGTACTAGATTTGAAACTCCTATATCATCAGCGCATTGCTACAAAACCTTACCCTAGGGGTTATGTAAGTCTTAAATTCATGGGGTTCAATGGCAAGAATAGGAGTGCCAAAGAACATTCGTTGAAGTTCATTGAAACATTAGAAGTATACGGGTTTGATGATGATCTCAAACTCAAAGAATTCTCTAAATCACTTATTGAAAAGACATACACTTGGTATGTCAATCTTACTTTTAATTAATCAAAAGACAAAAAAATAATTTTTCACTCCCTCTCTCCTCTCAAAATAACGCCGGCCACCCCTCTCTTTCTTCCCTTTTGTTTTATTTTCAATTTATTTAATTGACACAAATTATCTCCACATTTTCCTATAAATACCCCCTCTTACTTCTACTTCTTTCACACCTCTCTTCTACTAAAGTTACTCTACAAAAATCTCTCCAAGAAATTCCTCTCAAGAAGCTCTCTCAAGTGTAGTTCTTTTAGGTAAATGTTCTTCAAGACTTCTATATGTTCATTTACTTAGTATGAGCTTAGTATGTGTTTTCTAAAACCATGAAAGTTAAGAAAGCAACAATAGGTTCATACTTTGTTTTTGTTCATAATCTACTTTCCTTATGTTGTTTTTATGTTTATAACTATCTAATATATCTATACAGCTATATATTATTTAGAGCATATAAGCTCATTGTTTTGCAATTTATTTACTTTCCTTGCAATTTATTTACTTTCATGATATTTTTAAGACTAGTCTTTCTAGTCTTAGACTTGTCCTCATCAAATCAAAACATTTTCTTTTCCTTTTTGGGACTAGTCTTTTCTTAGTCTCAGGATGCCTTGATGAAGCTAAAGTTCCAATACTTGACTTATTTTCTTATTAGCTTATTCTTTCAAGTTATTATGTTTCTTATGTTTCCATAACTTTATAATTCATATTCATGCATGAACATAATGATTTTTGTCTCAAACAAAATAAATAAGGAAATATTTAGTTAAAATAAAAATTCTTTTCTAGAAATGAAAGTAGAAAGTAAACTTTTCTAAAACTAAGAAGTCATCTTAACAAACTTAGAGGAGTTCATAAGAAATTTTATACATGACATAAAAAGGACTTTTTGAAGTAAACAAAGATTTTACAACAACTTCACTTTTTTTTTTTTTCAAAATAATAGAAATTCTTTTCATTAAAATAAAATGATCTCAAGAAATCAAGAAATTATTTTTCTAAATATAGAAGTGTTAATACTTTCAAAAAGTGTTGGAAGCTAAGCTTAGGAAATAAAAATCATTCCTTAGGAATTTAAAGAGATTACGAAAATAAAATTTAGGAAAAGAGAAGAAATACTCATTATAGATAAACTTAAGATATTTTCAAAGCAAAATGAATATTTCAAAAACTCTCAAGTTTCAAAATCTTTAAAGACTTTACTTTTTCATAATATTAAGACAACTTCATTAACTTCATACATTTGTTATGAGTCAATAAATATATGAATATACATTCCAAGGTTTTTACAAGCTATTATATTACCTATCTCTTCAAAATGAGCTTTAGATAAAAGAAGGAAAGTAAGTTTGTAAAAATTTGTGGTGAATCTGTCCGCCACTTTTTGGGAGCCCAAACGACTTAGTTTGATGGAAATAAGTTTAGAAATAGATAGATCTTTTAGAATAGGTAGAAAACAATATATTATATGCGAAATTCCGAGTTAAAATGAGCAAGTTATGACCATTTTAAGTTAGAATTTCCTCTTATACGATTTTACCGCGAATTTAAGAAAAGTTTAGAATCTTCAAGAATAGAAATTTCATGAAAGACTCATTTTGGGTATTTCATCTTGTTTAGGTAGAGAAGGACCCGAGATCACTTTTCCGAAGGATTACTTCGATTAGGATCTACCGACATGATTGATTGAAAATAAGTTAAGAATATCGAAAGAAGGTTTAATAAATAAATTGTGATTCTTGTATTGATATGATGAGAATTGTGTTGATCGCCTTCAACTTGAACTAAACATTATTTGGTTAAACATATATTGAAATCAATTCATGCATATCATACTTATGAGTCACATTTTTTTCACTACTATTCTTCGTGTGGGGAAACAATGAAATGGTAGTGGTGGCTGGTAGGAGCCGAAAAGTCTACATGGGCTAGTAGGAGCCAGAAAGTCTACAAGGCAAGCAGGAGCCCGTGAATCTGCAAATATTAATGGTCGTATGGGCCTGTAACCTCCTAACCCTCGACATAGAGGGCGTAAAATCCATGTTACACTTGATTTCCGGTTAATCATGTGTATTTTGTTTGTTCATTTGATTGGTGCATTCTTATATGCTTGATTAAATACTTGTTTGCTAAATGGAAATGTCTTGTAGATGGAATTATCTCACTAAGCTAGTTTTGCTTATACCCTTATAGCTTTTTGTTACAGTACGATTACCTTTGGTTGGCCCCAAGGAGCCCCGTATGCCAGGTACGAGTTTAAGCTACTAGGAGTTTTTGGGAGCACCTTTATGTATTTAAGTTTTGAACATAGGCTTCTAGGAAAATCTCTATAGTAGGCTTATGTTATAGTTGTTATTATTTTGGAAGACTTCTAAAGTGGGGGAATGCCCCTAAGATGATGTAAGGATATTATTATGAAAATCTTATGTGTATTTATATAAGTTCTTGCTTGCTTTTATTATTTACTTAAATGTAATACCCTTGTGAGTCTCCTACTATCTTGGAAGCATGCCTTGCATGTGATATCAAAGCTCCTGCATGACTAAAGTTGTCATTCATTAGCTTTAATATTATATGCGGCGGACTGCCACGTTTAGGGTACCCTCTAGGGCGTCACAGAACCAGTATTTTGTAAAGTGAGTTAAATAAGGTATGAGTAATCAATCATTGATGAAAAATTAAAGAAAATAAATTGAAAACTAATCCGAATGTAGATACCTCAAATGAACTTTCCAAAACGACAATACTTCATTTGATTCACTTGACAAAATGTTTATACCTATTTTTAATCACCTAAAACATTGATACCTTAAATGAATTTACTCCTAAACGTTGATTCCTTCTAGTGCAATTTACCATATATATTTTTTACTAATAGATATTATATCTTGTTATATAACTTATCCTTATCTTAATGTTACACATGAATTTATAATGTTAATAAAAATAATCATAATATGCTATATCATATATAGTAAATTATATAACTTATCCTTACCTTAGTACAATATATGTACTCCAAGTAGTACATACAATTAAAATAACATTATGTTTTGAACAATGTGAAATGTTTCTTTTGGGAGAAAAAAAGGAACTATGTGAAGAATAGTCAGTAAAATCATAAAGTAATCAATCTTTGTCAAAGGAAAAATTATAACGTATTAATTGTTACTTTGAAGATCCCCTAGCTCCTAAAGGCCAAAACTCATGAAAAACATCAAAGTAGAATCTCCATTGCATGACAAATGTAGAAGGTTTCGGACTAATAATTGCAACATGATCAAAACGAAATATAGAAAACATAATATTAAAAGACTAAATCACCATGGAATAAAATTTTAGCCATTAGACTATTGTTATATAAGAAAAAAAAAAAAAAAACAAACAAACAAAACTAAGCCACTGTCTTTAAAAGAAAGTAACATTACCACTAGCTTTCTTAGTGAAATAAACTAAGTTTGAATCCCTCCTCTCATATTGTAATGATCATAAAATAAAATAAAAATAAAAAATAAAAACCAAACAACTTCATGATTTTAAATGAACCTTAATGATCATAGAATGTCTAGTTTTGATATTCTAATAGTATAAAAATCCAACCTTTATTTTGAAACAAACATGTTAAGGCTCCATAAAATAGAAACCCAATTGAAAACCAAATGTCAATAGTTACATTATAATCTACACAAAACAAAATTGAAATATAATAAGAAACAACTAATCAGGTTTTTCTTTAAGAGGCATTAACATGAAATTGAAGATTGTACCTTCTAAGGTTTGAGCACATGCAGAGAAAGAGAGTATGTGTACCTTATAGAGTTTAGATGAAGTGAAAGAATGGACAAGTGGAGAAAGGATTCAAGAGCCATGCCTTTGATTCAATTAGGGTTTTTCTATAGGCAGCTTGAGATGATTTGGGACCTTCATTCCTCTAAGTGTCTACTCTTTATTTAGTGAAACATGTAAAAATAAATTAATAATAATATTATTTAATAGGACCATGGGTTAAAGCCAAACTTGGTATCCTGGATTTGCTTAATGAATAGATTTATAAATAGGTTTGGGAACAAAACTTGAACCCTAACATGATTAAATTCATGTATTTTTTAGGTTTAACCCATTTATTATCCATATCAAATTTTGCTTACTAAATCATTTTATAATCATGTTGTGTATTGTGTTTCATTTTATAGATCGAGTCCTAAATTGTTAGGTGATGTAGCGTGAAAGCATAAAATATAAATCAATTCACCGATTGACTTCTAAAGCACGTACAACGATTGCAAACAAGCAATCTCAAAGAAAAAAATCTCTCAATAATATTTGATAAGTGTATAAAATATAAGTTATCCCTCTAAAACCCTAAAATGCACTATTTATAGTTTCAATAATATGAACAAATTAAAACTCGTACATAACATAAGCTGGAAACATAGGTTGGTAGCTTTAGCACTGTACACCGGCGGCTTTGATCTTACACCGGTAGCTTACAATGTAGGTTGGATGTACACGACCAGTGTTGAAGCCAGCTTCAAATGTATGTGGCTCTCGAATTAAATTGATATGCTGGTGCAAGGCCGACGGCCTATCCTTTAACACCACTTTATATTTTTTAATGTCGCCCCGAAGGTGCCTACGTACTCGCTAATCGAGATCAGACAAAACGTAGTTCTCTTATAAAGAACTTAATTTGTTGATCAATTTTATATTTTTGAACTATTCTCACTTTAAGTTCATTAAATTTTGAATTTTTATGAAAACCAATTTTGATGATCCTATGATCTAATCAATTGATTTTTCATTTCATAAAAAATATATTTTTCTAAGTTCAAAAATCATTTTTCTAAAAAAAAAAAAAATCAATTTATGATAATTCATGGCTAATTTAATGCTACATGAAAATCAATTTTGATTAAACAATATTGAATATTTTCATAGCAAATTTATGAAAATATTTTTGATTAAAACTTATTTAATATCTTCATAGCAAATTTATGAAGATAATTTTGATAGAAACTTGATTAATATCTTCATAGTAAATTTATGAAGATAATTTTTGATAAAAAACTTGATCAATATCATGATTCTCAAAAAAAATTTTTTTTTATCTTTATTCATCTCTTTCATCATCCAAAAAAAAAATTTAAAAAAAAAATCATTTTATTCTATTCAAAAACAATTTTCATTTTTTATTCAACAACAATTTTGGTTTAAAAAAATCCATTTACAATTTATTATTTTTCAAAATTCAATAATCATCACATATGTTCAGAATATATTCAAAATATATCATAACAAAATTAAAATACAAAAACAAAACATCTCATGCATCAAATATATATTTAAAGATCAATTTATATGCAAATACATATTCATAAAATATTCAAAAATATCAAAAATTGTTAAAACATGTAAATTTACATTAAAAATAATTATTATAATTTTTCTGGATTTTTCTGAATTTTTCGAAATTTTTTACGAATTTTTATTAATTTTTTCCTATTTTTCGAAATTAAATATATAATAAATAAATAATAAAATATTGCGGACTAACCTGGACCGTTGGATTTCTCGGATCGGATCTGGAGCGTTTGATCTAATCGCTAAATCCTAACCGTTTGATCCTCTAACTTTCGATCTGGAGCGTTGATTTGGCGACCGTTGACCGACGACCATTGACCGACGTTGATCGACGACCGACCGGGTTGGATTTCGGATTTTGGGTCGGATCTTAGATACCCGTCGGGCGAAGAAGACGATGACGCTGCCTTTCGAGCATTCCTGGCCGTTCCTGGTGGTTTTCGAAGCCTCCTGCAACCTTGTCGGCCCAACGTGGATTGGGGTGCTGCAGCGGTTGGTGGTGGTGGTTCACTCCCAGAACCACCAGAAGTGGCGGTTCGTGCGGTGGTGCTCGGCGGCGAGGGTTAGAAAAAAATCAAAAAATTTACAGAGAGGAATTTGATCAATTTCAGCAAATCTAAACACACTAAAACATCAGAAACACTTCCTTAATGATCCTAACACTCTTTAATTGGATCGAAATCCTCCCAATCACTTCGAATTTGCAATTTTTGCAATTCGAACACTTTCACTCCTATTTTCAGATCTCAATCTTGTAGTGTATGTTTTTCGAAATTGAATTATGCTTTCTGCTTGTGGGGTGATCCTATTTATAGATTTCGAAACAATTTGTCGTTTTGAAGCTTTATGATTGTTCAATTTTGAATCACGAATCGTTATATTTTTTCAAATAAGAACGATTCAAAATTAGGACTCGATTCGTGATTGTTGGTTCACATTGATCACGAATCTTGTGTTTACAGATCATGACTCCTTGATTAAGTGTATTTAATTTGATCAATTGATACAATTCGGCCAATTTTGAAATTTGAAAAAATGCATTATTTCGCATTTTTCCCCAATGTTCATGACTCAATTAATGTGCCTTTTGGGATGAAATAATACATGAATTGTGTATAGATGTGATGTATCCCATGCCTAGTTTGTGTCTGTACAGTTAATTTCGGAAAAACACAAAGATTCATTGATCAAATGGTGTCTCAAAGTGGATGAACCGATGTGTCTTTTGGGAAAAAAAATTGAACAAAAAGGAGACAAAATCTGCCTTGGGCTAGGATCGAACTCGGGTCCCCTTGCTCCTGTGTCCATGGTTTGAACCGTTAGGCCGTTGGCCTGTGCCTTGGTCATATAGCTAAACCACTAATACTTAAGGCTAATAAAACATATGTTATATTGAGCTCAAATAATTATTTATTTTAATTTTTTCCTACATATATTTTATTTACATTACTATTATTCATTTAATTATTTTATTGTATTTATTTTATTCCTCTATTTTTTATTTTTCTATTTTCTCTTATACTATTTTTTATTATTATTATATTTTTGATGAACTCAACATGATATTAATTTATTGTAAACTTAAGCCTATTTTTAATTGAGCAAAAATTGGATGTCTACAGCTGTCCCTCTTTGTGGTAAAGTTTGAATAAAACTTTTGGCACAAAGACAAAAGGATAGCCAATTTTTGCTTAATTTCTCCTGCCAACAAAGATATTTTTTTATCCTGAAAGGATGGATTCTATATTGGACACCGTGCTAAACCATCTGTCGAGTTTAGACTTTGATATTTGCTAGGTCAACTGTTGACCTAGGCTTAGAAAACTGATAGACCATCTGTATGGCCTAGATTTAGAGAAATGATAGGCCATCTGTCGGGCCTAGACTAAAAAAAAAGCTGATAGACCGTCTATCGGTCTAGATTTTAGAAAAATGATAGGCCATCTATCGGGCCTAGACTAAAAAAAAAAAAAAAAAACTGATAGACCGTCTGTCGGGTCTAGATTTTAGAAAACTGCTAGGTCATCTGTCGGACCTAGGTTTGGTCATTTGCCGGACCTATGGGCTTTGGTTTGGTCATTCGCCGGACCTATGGGCTTTGGTTTGGCCATTTCGTCACCATCTTGAATGGATGGATTTCTAATTTTGGTCACCATCTTGAATGGATGGATTTTTAAATTTGGTCACCATCTTGAATGGATGGATTTCTAATTTTGGTCACCATCTTGAATGGATGGATTTCTAAATTTGGTCACCATCTTGAATGGATAGATTTCTAAATTTGGTCAGTACTAAACTATCTGTCGAGTCTAGACTGAGGGGTACATAATTTCCTGACTGTAACTTTTCAATCCATTTGGGGTTCTTTGGGTTGAGGACATGACAATTTGGTCCCTCATAATTTGGTGCGAATTGACTTGACTGATAACCATAATTCTTAAAGGCAGGATGACGCTCATTTGAGCAAGTGATCCTAATTTCTCAAACGATAGGATGACGCTCCTTTGAGCAGGTGACCCTATAATGATAACTTAAAAAACTTCCTGGAGACTTATAGCTTAAAAATTGGGCTAATTTGGAAACTTTTCTTTCTTTTTCACTTTAAATCTACTGGGGATTATTTAGCCGAGAAAACAATAATCTCACAAACTTGGTGAAGAATTTGTTTGAGAAAGCAGTGAATTTACTTTCTCTTTCTTGGAAATTTGATTGACTTGGTTCAGAAAGCAATGAATTTGCTATTTCTTTGAAAAACTTAGATTGACAAACTTAGTTGAGAAAGCAACGAGTTTGCTATTTCTTTGAAAAACTTGGATTAACAAACTTAGACAAGAAAGCAACGATTTTGCTATTTCTTTGAAAAACTTGGATTAACAAACTTAGACAAGAAAGCAACGATTTTGCTATTTCTTTGATTGAAAAACTTGATTGAGAAAGCAACGACTTGCTATTTCTTTTGATTGAAAAACTTGATTGAGAAAGCAACATTTGCTATTTCTTTTGATTGAAAAACTTGATTGAGAAAGCAACAATTTTGCTATTTCTTTTATTAAAAACTTGATTAAGAAAGCAACAATTTGCTATTTCTTTTATTAACTTGATTAAGAAAGCAACAATTTTGCTATTTCTTTGAAAAACTTGATTAAGAAAGCAACAATTTGCTATTTCTTTTAAAAACTTGATTAAGAAAGCAACAATTTGCTATTTCTTTGAAAAACTTGATTAAGAAAGCAACAATTTGCTATTTCTTTTAAAAAACTTGGTTTGAGAGAGTCAGTTGAAAAAGTGGTCCTGAAAACCTAACTTCCTTCTCCTTTTTTAGCTTTAATTGGGAAAGTGATGAACTTACAATCCCTACTTTTCTCATAAATGTCTTTTTTTTTTCATCATCAAAGATTTGAACCAAAGGTAATTTTTATATATTTTTGAAAAATTCTTCTTTTTCTTTTACTTTCAAAGAAAGTTACCAACAGGTAAAAATGAATTGTGTTTGCCCATTGATCATTCACTTTAGTTCAGCCACAGGCTTGACCATTAAACCACTAAAGGTTTCTTATTGAAAAATTTTAATCATTGGGGCAAAAAATTGTACTTTTGGGACTTCAATTCATATTTGGGGCATTGTTTTCAATTTTGGGGCAAATAATTGCTACACTTGAGGCAGATATTTTTCAAATTGGGACAAGTAAATTTTATGCCCCTGTGGACTATTTTTATACCAAGATTGGTTATCTCATTTTGATTGCCTAGTCAAAGAGGACTTCCTCACACTCTCTTAGGCTCATTTTCACTTCTGGCTCGGATTCCAAAAATTATGGTCCGTCTTGCAAGTAATACACATTGGTCAATCTATTAGGTCTTCTTTGTACTGTAATGTGGGCTTTTGGTTATCGGCTTTAATGAAAAGGGATATTTCATAAGGCTTTTTACTGAAAAATTTTCAACATATCCCGGGTTTACAAGTCAAGAACCCTTAAGGAAAACTTGATGATGCACTTGCCCCTAGTTTCAAGGGTATTAATAAATCAACTCCTTTGATCCAAAAAGTCTCCAAAGGGTGGAATTTGTGGGTGGGGCTTGAATTTTGATGAATTTTGATGATTTTGAACTATGTGTTTGTGTTTGCAAATCATTGATTTTGATCACCTTGTTTGCTTTTTTTTTTTTCTTGATCTCTTTTTTCCTTTATCTTTTTGTTGATCTTCCTCTTGATTTTCCTTGTCTTTTTCTTTTCTTGTTTTTTTTCTTTTTTTTTTCTCTTTTTGCATTCTTTTCTTTCTCTCTTTTTTCATTCTTTTCTTTCTCTCTTTTTTCATTTTCATTGCCCTTTTGGGAGACGAATTCAAGGTGATTTATTCTTTTATAGCTCAAAGTGTATTTGCTGTGTATGGTTTGAAATGAAGACTCTTTTTCCTTTCATAGGAAATGATTTATTTGTGTCAATTGACTATTCTTGAATTGATGCGACTAGGTCAAGTGCATATAAGTTATTCCTTTTTCTCCTTAATAATGACCCTAACCTCCAAATTGCCCCATTGTGGGGTGCCCCAATGCGGGGTGGTTCTTGACAGGGTTTATTTTTAAGATACTTCCTTAATAGGCTCAAATGGGTCAACAAAGGGGATAAATGTGTTTAGGATTTTGAAATGAATGCCTAATTTCATTTTGACTCATGTACTAAATTCAAGACAGACCTCCTTTAAGGAATGAGTCCACCTTATCTCTCACAATTCACTCTCTCTCGAGTGTGTGTAGGGTTGGTGTTTGGGATTAAGTTTGCCTCTTTTCATCCTTGGCAATTTTTTATGAGATATTTCTCTTGGCTTTCAATCATCCATTTTTTATTGCCTCAAGATATTTAACTAAATGCCCCATTTGGGTAAATCAAATGCCCCTTAATTGGTAAAGTCCTTTTGGTTGTCCCTAATTTTGATTTTAGTTGCCTTTTGCTGAAAGTGAATGATCATTGGGGTAACAATTTTTGAAATATTTTTTCCTGTTGGCAATTTTCTTTTTTCTTTATTTATAATTTTTTTTTGAAAACTTTTATTTTCTTCCTTTAAAAAAATGGTTATTAACAAAAGAGGTTTGGAAAATGAATGTAAAGTGGAAATTTATTTACAACTCACAGTTTTTTTTTTTTTTTAGGCAAAAATTATCTTACAAGAATAGAGGTAAACAAATGACCCTCTTCCCTTTTTTCAAAAATTAATTGGGGCTGATATTTACAAAATGATTGATTTGAGGATAATGGACTACTGATGACAAAAGTAATTTTATATACAAGTCTAACTTTGTTTGGAAAGAACCTACAACTATAGGTGGATAATTTACACTTTAATGATATATACAAATCTATTCTACACATTTCATTTTTTAATTAAGGAAATATATACAAATGCAAGAATGCAAATATGCTAGCACACGAATGCAAATGGGGATATTGACCACTAGGATTTTGAAAAATATTTACCGGGGTTGTATTTAGAAACAATGATTTAGAAACCTTCATCAAATCCTTTTTATTTATCTAACTATCTTATAGGGCCAAGAATATAACTCCACATTTTTTAAGACTTTGTTGGAATTGATTAAAAACTTTTTGTTTTATTTAATTGATTTTTTTTTTAATAAATGATACAACTCCATTTTTTTTTTAAAAAAAATTTGGTCAAATCCCAGTTGATGAATGCATGATTTGGTAAGGTTCTATAGGTTCCCCGGTCTAGCAAATCATAAGGCTAAACCGGAGTGGGAGTCTTTTCTTGATCTAGAGGTGGAAACCACAGCCCCCGGACCTTACTTCGAACTCCTCGCTTAGGCTCTTAAGACGGCCTGGGTTCGACCGTATCTAGCACACATTGTGTGCATGAATGCAAATGCATATGCGAATGAAATGAACTAATTTAAAATCTAAGTTACAAACATATATACAAAAACACATACAAACAGATAATTATACAATATACAAAAATAAAGGATAAATTTTAAATTTTAAACTTATGTGGCTAGCCCTCTTTTTTTTTAAAAAAAATAAGCGAGTCCCCAGTGGAGTCGCCAATCTGTCGAGCCTGAATTTTGCAAATCATCCGGTTTATTTCTTTTAACCCGATTCATATTAAACCCTAACCCATTTAACATGAAATCCTTGACTAGGGATTAAAAGAAATTTAATTTTGAAAATATTTTGGAGTCGCCAACCGATAAAAATCGGAAAAAAATGAAAAGTTAGGATTAATGGGTCGGTTAATCCTAACTTAGCCACTAGTCTGCGGAAAATTTGATTTTAAAACCAAACTTTTTAAAAAAAAATACCAGATATCTGAGTCCGGGGGCTAACCTATTAAAACCTAAGCGGTTACCACTTTAAGTTTAAAATTTAGAATTTATCCTTTTCTAAAAACTTGCAAAAAGAATACATAAAAATAATAATAATAATAATAACAATATTAATAAGTCAAAATCATTTTTAATTATTTTCTATTTAATTTTTAAAGCATATAACAATTACAAAGAAAAAGCAAAACATTCAAAGATTATACATATATAAAAAAAACTTATAACTACATCCAGAAATAATTGCAAAAGTTAAATATTTATAAAGAAAAATTAATTAATAAGAAATAATATATCAAATACATTTTTATTATATTTAAATTTTTTAGAAAACAAATAACAAACTAATAGAATTTAAACTTATAATATCTAATTAACTAAATAATAAACAAAATAAATAAATAACTTTATATTTTTTAATGTCGCCCCAAAGGTGCCTACGTACTCGCTAATCGAGATCAGACAAAACGTAGTTCTCTTATAAAGAACTTAATTTGTTGATCAATTTTATATTTTTGAACTATTCTCACTTTAAGTTCATTAAATTTTGAATTTTTATGAAAACCAATTTTGATGATCCTATGATCTAATCAATTGATTTTTCATTTCATAAAAAATATATTTTTCTAAGTTCAAAAATCATTTTTCTAAAACAAAAAATCAATTTATGATAATTCATGGCTAATTTAATGCTACATGAAAATCAATTTTGATTAAACAATATTGAATATTTTCATAGCAAATTTATGAAAATATTTTTGATTAAAACTTATTTAATATCTTCATAGCAAATTTATGAAGATAATTTTGATAGAAACTTGATTAATATCTTCATAGTAAATTTATGAAGATAATTTTTGATAAAAAACTTGATCAATATCATGATTCTCAAAAACAATTTTTTTTATCTTTATTCATCTCTTTCATCATCCAAAAAAAAATTTAAAAAAAATCATTTTATTCTATTCAAAAACAATTTTCATTTTTTATTCAACAACAATTTTGGTTTAAAAAAATCCATTTACAATTTATTATTTTTCAAAATTCAATAATCATCACATATGTTCAGAATATATTCAAAATATATCATAACAAAATTAAAATACAAAAACAAAACATCTCATGCATCAAATATATATTTAAAGATCAATTTATATGCAAATACATATTCATAAAATATTCAAAAATATCAAAAATTGTTAAAACATGTAAATTTACATTAAAAATGATTATTCTATTTTTTCTGGATTTTTCGGAATTTTTTACGAATTTTTATTAATTTTTTCCTATTTTTCGAAATTAAATATATAATAAATAAATAATAAAATATTGCGGACTAACCTGGACCGTTGGATTTCTTGGATCGGATCTGGAGCGTTTGTTCTGATCGCTAAATCCTGACCGTTTGATCCTCTGACTTTCGATCTGGAGCGTTGATCTGGCTGACCGTTGACCGACGTTGACCGACAACCGACCGGGTTGGATTTCGGATTTCGGGTCGGATCTTGGATACCCGTCGGGCGAAGAAGACGATGACGCTGCCTTTCGAGCATTCCTCGGCCGTTCCTGGTGGTTTTCAAAGCCTGTAACCTTATCGGCCCAACGTGGATTGGGGTGCTACAGCGGCTGGTGGTGTGGTTCACTCCCAAAACCACCAGAAGTGGCGGTTCGTGCGGTGGTGCTCGGCGGCGAGGGTTAGAAAAAAATCAAAAAATTTACAGAGAGGAATTTGATCAATTTCAGCAAATCTAAACACACTAAAACATCAAAAACACTTCCTTAATGATCCTAACACTCTTTAATTGGATCGAAATCCTCCAAATCACTTCGAATTTGCAATTTTTGCAATTCGAACACTTTCACTCCTATTTTCAGATCTCAATCTTGTAGTGTGTGTTTTTCGAAATTGAATTGTGCTTTCTGCTTGTAGGGTGATCCTATTTATAGATTTCGAAACAATTTGTCGTTTTGAAGCTTTATGATTGTTCAATTTTTGAATCACGAATCGTTATATTTTTTCAAATAAGAATGATTCAAAATTAGGACTCGATTCGTGATTATTGGTTCACATTGATCACGAATCTTGTGTTTACAGATCATGACTCCTTGATTAAGTGTATTTAATTTGATCAATTGATACAATTCGGCCAATTTTGAAATTTGAAAAAATGCATTATTTCGCATTTTTCCCCAATGTTCATGACTCAATTAATGTGCCTTTTAGGATGAAATAATACATGAATTGTGTATAGATGTGATGTATCCCATGCTTAGTTTGTGTCTGTACAGTTAATTTCGAAAAAATACAAAGATTCATTGATCAAATGGTGTCTCAAAGTGGATGAACCGATGTGTCTTTTGGGAAAAAAAATTGAAAAAAAAAGGAGACAAAATCTGCCTTGGGCTAGGATCGAACTCGAGTCCCCTTGCTCCTGTGTCCATGGTTTGAACCGTTAAGCCATTGGCCTGTGCCTTGGTCATATAGCTAAACCACTAATACTTAAGGCTAATAAAATATATGTTATATTGAGCTCAAATAATTATTTATTTTAATTTTTTCCTACATATGTTTTATTTACATTACTATTATTCATTTAATTATTTTATTGTATTTATTTTATTCCTCTATTTTTTATTTTTCTATTTTCTCTTATACTATTTATTATTATTATTATTATATTTTTGATGAACTTAACATGACATTAATTTATTGTAAACTTAAGCCTATTTTTAATTGGGCAAAAATTAGATGTCTACACATGTTCTTAACATTTTGAATCCCAGAGCTTGCCTTTCGAAACTGGCACCTGATCAGATTGGAATAGGTCGGAATTTCACTGATCTCACCTTTCCAGGGTATTCTATACTTAATACGAACCAATTACACTTTTTACTCTTGTTCCAACCCCTGGGTTTAGGAATACGAGATTGTCGGATCTAGGTTACTGAGTTTCTTGAGAGTTTTGGAGACTCAGATTTCTCGTTTAACCTTCCGGCTTACACTATTGCCAATACAAGAACCGATATTTCACACTTACATGACTTGTCTACTTGGTGAGTTTTATTTTATGGTCAACTCTCATAAGTATCAAATATCTCACCACATTCTCGGAATTCTTTGGATTGAGTTTTATTCCCGAAGCTAGTCACTATTCACTCCTTAACAATTTGTTTCAGGGCTATATTTTATCCGAATCTATAAGTCGGAGTTAAATAGGAAGTTTATCGTACATAAAGGTTTCAGAACAGAAGTATTTTAAGTTGCTATTTTATTTCTGAGATTCCTTATTTCCCTCACAATTCAGAATTTTTCGGATTCATTCGGAGTTTGGGACCTGTCAAAGTTCGGTTTTAACTCGGAGTGACTTTCAGGGTTTTATTTCCTAAGTTCATCTTTAGAATTATTTGTTGAAATTTTCCAGGGCTTACATCCTCCCCACCTTAGAGAAAGTTTTGTCCGCAAAACTTGTTACGTATGTATTGTTTAATGAGGAGGGATGGAATTTCGAGTTATGCTTCTAGCACCGGTTTATGTTTCGATTCATGCCATTTCTAGGTTTTATATATTAGATCTTCGTTGAATTATGGAACATACAAGTTAATGAGAATTGGCTTAGCGATTCCAACCTTCACTCACCCGACTCCTTTTTGAAAGCGACACAGACTCGACTCCTGACCACAGACAACTTGACTTGACATACTTTGGACAACACATGACAACAGGACTTTACATGACATGACTACTCTGACCCATGAAGGTTGTGGTTTCGCTTTTCCATTCTTACGTAACTGTATATGCAATATTGTACTTTGAGATTCATATTCTTCTAATTAATCGAGGTTACCACGTCTCACACTCTTTATGATCTTAATTATCTTAATGGACGTGAAATCAAGGGATCACATTCTTTATTGAGAAATTTTTCTTACGAAGATTTTGTGTTCATTGCGATTCCCAGTTTTACGTTCTTTATAGGTTCTTGATCTTTCGGGGTCCTCCATGTGTAAGAGATTACATGAGGGATGTCTTGGAGTTCATTAAGTTAATTGAATTTCGTTCTTGTTTCCATTCCTGGCTCCTTTTAACTCTTAATGGTCTTTGTTTCACTTTTTTTTTTTTTGTCCAGCCATTTAATCCGAGGGTATTCCTCATCGATCTAGCTCTTGGGCTTTAGCGGCAGGAAAGAATGGGTGGTTTCCTAAGGGTATTGCACGAATTCGGTGTCGAGTCACATCTTCGATCTCCGCTCCCTTTTTACAGTAAGGGACTTCGGTATCTCATTATTAACCTCCCACTTGCATTAAACAGGTGTGGGGTCGCTTCCCTTCTCGCCATACTCCTTCCTCATCTTTCCGTGTCAGATTCACTGATGCAGCATGCGGGTTGTCCCGTGTAAAGCGTGGTTTAGCTGAATGTCCCGTTTGTATAAGGAAAGCACACAGTTGTCACCTTTCGGAAACGCTTTTCAACCTTGCAATTGAGGTTCCTACAGGGGTAACGCTTGAATCGAAGTCATGGATACTGCATTGGGTGACGCTTTCCCTTGCATTGTCAACCTTGCATCTTATCCAATATTATATCTTTTTCCTTGTTTTGGGGTCATCATTCCGGTGAAGCGTTTGGTCTTCTCGGCTTGGGCCATTGCAACAAATCCCTCGCCTTCCCTTCGAATATTTCTTATTATCCGTACCCTCTTGCAACCCTTGATTACTCCTGCTATCCAATTCCTCCTATAGAGTCCGAAGGTCCCCTTTCGATCATTTAGGAGTAGTTGCCCCTACAACTTATCTTTCATCATTGGCACCTACCACCGCCCATCGTTCCTATGACGTCACTGCCATCTATTACATGTTTAGCATATTTTCCCTCTTTTATGCTCTGTATTATCTTATTAGGGTGCGGGGCTTCCTTAATTCTTACTAAGGGGGTTTCATCGTTCTATCCGTCACTTCTACCTGAGCGTCTCTTCCTGTATATTCGATACTTATCTCTTCATCTTTTCCCACCAATTTCATGGGATTTGTATGTAAGACTTTTACTCTTCTTGTGAGTCTTACAACTGATAGCTTCAACATCTGTATTCACTTCCCTTGAGTGAGATTACTTTTCCTAGGTCGAAATCTTTGGTTATTCTTAAACATTATCCTATCACGTGTCCACCCCTTGTGATCAAGCACTTGATGCCCTTATGATCAACATAGATCTCTAGCTCCTGCCCATAAAGGTAGCACTCCATGCCACTAGGGTGATCGCTCCCGTGGGTAACCCAATTCAGGTACAAGGTAGTTCTGGTCATGTGGCTCGAACCATCTCGAAGCGTAGGAGATCACTTTTCCCCTTGTACGAGTGCACATTCGAGACCAATTCTAATACACTATCCTGCACTATGCATGGCTGCTTGGGAGTTGGGTAATATCAATACCGGAGTAAAATAAGTCCCTGTTTGATTTCTTGAAGGCCTTGATCCCTCTTTTCTGTTCAGGTGAACTCTCTGTTCATGCTGGATCTAGGGCTCGGAACTCTTAACAACTTTCTATAGTACCCTGTCGGTCTTGGAGAACTTCTAACATCCTTTGCGGTCTGGGCAGTTTCCCAATCCTTTGTAATGATATCCCTTCAGAGTTCCTAGATACACACTCCTTCGATACCATGCGGTCCATAGAGGAAGCCTTCCTCGACCAGAATTCATATGGAGAGAACTTGGTGTAATACTTGACCTTTCTCAAAAGTCGGTAATGTTACGCATAGGTACCCTCCATGCTACTTCCGTACCTATGTGTAGATGAGGCTATCGTCCATAAAATCTCACGTAATTCATTTAGTAAAGACTTACACGCCCAGCTCATCCAGTCTATGAATATAACAGGGATATTGTTACTTCAATGTCTTCAATCAAGAATTATAGCGTTGTTACATAATCCGAGATAAGGTTTCATGTATGTTTCTTGGCTCAGTGTTTTGACTGAGGGTATCTGGGTCGAGCATCGGTCCTTAAAAATGCACTTATCCCACGTAATTAGTCTAGTAGGTCGTCGACCGTATGGAGCGGATACCTATTCTCAATTGTAACTCCATTTAGATCCCAGAAATCGACATATATCCTTATCTAGATCATTCAGAAGGACTTGCCTCATCGGTCTCCTACCAAGCTTGTATTGGTCAAGGGCAGGCGTAATTGATCGGATGGGTTTAAATACCCATATCAACTACCCTAAGGTCTTTTAAATTTTATTTTGTTTTATTTTAGTTTATTTTATAGGTACGTACATTTATTATTATCATTTCATTATTTTATTATTATGGTTATTATTGTTATTTTAATTATTTATTCGTACTATTATTATTATTATCGGGTTCATTTGCTGCGATTTGTTTTTAGCGCTTTTTTTTTTTTTTTGCCTAAAGTTATTGTACAAGCGAGTAATTGTGAAGGAAGATATAATTTCAAGGAACGTGAACAAGGAACTCTTAACTTCATATCATAATATAGCTTTTCATTAAAACATAGATGGGGTACAAGGGCCCCTACATGGGAAACGATATTAGGTCATACTAAGGCGAACATCATGACAAGCAACAACATAGGTAACGCCCAAACATCGACATACTATGACCTATCTTTCAAGGTCGCGGCTACAAAATTCAGCTTGGACTTATGGGTCAATCATGGGTCTCGCTTTTTTTTCTCTAGGCGATCAATTCCACTCCTTGCATGCTAATCCCTGCCCTTCTCCACCCTCAATCTCTTCAGGATGGATAGCTTCCACACCTTTTGTCTCATCTACCTCTTATTCGTGGGGTTGGTGGTCAATTCCACTTGGTGGGGGTGGCTGAGCCATGTTGGTGGGTGGAGGGACCACTTCCCCATACACTCCCCACCAAAAGAAGTGACTTTGAGCATCCGCCAGAAGCCAATCAGTGTGATCTCCCAACAGGTCATGAGCATACGTAAACAGGTATCCAATTGGGTTCCAAAGTTTGGAAATCAGGAAAGGTCGGTCCCCCTTCGTTTCTCAACACAAAGGTAGCTTCTTGCAACATGGGTTCTCCTAATTTATGAACGGCAATCCTTTCCACTGCATAGATCACTTCAAGCTCCGTCCAACATTTCTTCCTTATAGGGCAATCCTCAACATTGGTCGCCACTTTATACCATTCAGTATTCATCAATCCTCTTTTCCACAAATTGAACATCTCTCGGATTGACCTGAGATGACCAATTAAGGCAAAGTCTTCACACAAGACTCTAATTCTCAGACGGTATTCGACCAAAGTTTCATCAGGTTGCTTACGCACTTGCCTCGCCGCCCGGCGGACTTCATCAAGGGTAAGCTATTCACAAAAGAAGAGGAATTAGATTTGTAAAACCCATTCTACCTACGTTATTCCTGTCTAGGCTTTATTTTATTCTCACCCTTCCCTGCCCTTCTTAGGTCTATTGGTTAAAGTCATGATCTTGGATCCTTAACCATGCTCTGATACCAACTTAAACTATCACGCCCCAAAGTGTGCCCTACACGTGACAGTCCGCCACACTTGACATTTAATCTCAAGTGAGACAATCCTAATCTCCCCATGAGCTTAAACATCGAGTGTAAGGCTCGCTCTCAACATTTATAGATCATACTTTGCTTCGTAATAGCTTAAAGAGATATACACAGTAGCAAGAATGTAAACCATAACCATCATACAGAGAATTATTCTGTTACATGATCTAGGTGCCCGATAACACCAGTTACCAATTCTCAATCCCCACGTTTCCTTACATTGCCCTTCAATTACCGATTCGGAAAATAGAATTAGAGTCCATTTCTAATCTTTAGACCCTGGCCTCATCAAAAGCTCCTTAATATCTAAGAGCCGTACCTGGTGTCCACGGGTCCTCGGAGAAAGCCAAAGGTACTCATACTGCAACAGGAAACTATAGGGGTATAAGCTACACTAGCTTAGTGAGTGGAACTTCCGAATTACAATTAACACAACACATTCAACCAAGTAATTAAGCAACCAAGTGAAATGCATCAACAAGTGAGTTTAGCAAACATATGACCAGCCGGAAATCATATGTGGATGGACTTGCGCCCTCCATCCCGGGTTAGCAGATTAACGAATCCTGCGGTACGACGCCGTTTAAGCTCACGGTCAACTGAACATAAATTCGTTTTATGGATCACGATTAACCAATAAGTATTCATTTTATGGATCACGATTAACCAATAAGTATTCGTTTTATGGATCACGATTAACCAACAAGTATTCGTTTTATGGATCACGAAAAACCAACCAATGCTAATGCTCCATCCCCATCGTGATATGAATGAATCCAATTACAATTAAGTCAAATATTCCTTAATTCAATTCTTTTAGGTGGCCAATAATGATTCGCAGACATTCAATATAATATACTAGAAAATCAATCAGTAGCTTAACACCCGGTTTCGATATTTCTTAAGGTCCATTTCACACTTCAACAACCAACAAATCTATAATTCCCATATAACCCCCATCATACACAATCATCCTTTTTATGTTCACCTGGCTACTAGTGCGACTATCATTACAATCACAAGCAACAATTGAAATCGGAAGAGGAACTCACTCGGCCATGGTACGCCGGTCTCTTAATAACGATGGTCAGGCGATACAGTATCGTCGTGCTCGGAATCACCTACCAAATAAGAATAGCCTAATAAGAATCTTATCACTAAACTACTTCAAACTATGCATCTATACTACGCAAAATCGGAATTCTCGCTATTTGCGGAAGTTCCAACTTAAAATGGCCATAACTCGGTCATTTTAACTCGGAATTTCGCAAATTTTATATCGATCTCTATCTACTTCAAAAGATCTATTTATTTCTAGTATTATTTTCAAGTTTTGAAAATAGCAAGGACACGGAACAGTGGGATCAGTTCTGTTCTGTCACTTTCCCGATTTCGAAAAATTGTATCGCTTTTGATAAAAATGTTCCTAGTTGACGATTCATGCATGAATGGTATAGGAATGAATTACTAACATGAATGGTATGTAATGGACTTAATATATGCATGGTCATGATGATTTTGTGATAGTAAACTCTTATGAACTCCTAAGTGTTAGAAAATTCCATAAAGGTTATTTCTAAAAAGCTATTCTTCCACTTTACACTCCTTAGGGTTTCTTTGGCTTTTAATCTTGTAATCCACTTGTTTTCTAACTAAAATTAAGTTCTCAAAGTCTATATTAATCATGGCCTCCATTCATGTATAAAAATTCTCATTTTTCATTTAGTAAACATGTCTTTGAACAAGCTTTTTGTAAAAATCCGAATTTTCCGAATTTCATTTTCTTGCATTTTTCTTAAGGAAAAACTTGTCTAATGCATTAAAAATTGAAGCTCCAATATATATATTATCTAAGGACTTCATTTGGCTTATAAAACATCCAATTTAGACTTAAATACTAAGTGTTCTTGTAGGCATGAACCTAAGTTACGAATTTCACTTATTGATCAATATTCCAATATTTCTCATCCTAACTTCACCACTTGTCTTACATTCCTATCATGCCTAAACTCATTCAAACTTATGAAAATCAATCTTTCAAGGTATCTATTACATATACCCCCCATTTTTCTTATGAAATATGAGTTTAAAAATGATTTTGGGGGTTTTGAAGTAGGGTTTCCATTTCATCCGAATTTTCCACATTTCATATTTGACAAAGTCCTTCCTTTTTCAATGTTCTTGCCTTCTATATATGATTATCCACTATCTAATATCTCTATACATATACAAGACTACATTTTTGTGGTCATCAATGCATAAAAATAAAATAACTCTATGATCATACATGTAAATGACAATGTGGGTGTCTAAACTTTAGATCTACTAAGTATGATGTATAAATCATGGATCTCATGGCATGAACAACAATATATATGCAAGATCACTACTTTACATGCATGAACAAGATGAGATCTTAATAAAAACACATCTAAACATTAGATCCATGTCTTGTGATGGCTTGATATTCTTGTTCATGTGTTTTCATGTCCCTAGCATAAGCTCATTGGGATTAAATGAGAAAACACACAAGATATAGCTTTGCCATTACAAGATTAGGAAGAAACAAAGCTTAAATCAACAAACCAATAGAGTCTTGAAGTGAAAAAGAGAAGAAACAAAGTTGGAAAGTGAGGATGGGGAGGGGGAGCAAGCTCACGGCACAATGGGGTAAAAAGGAGAGAGTTTTTCTCTTTTCAAAAGTTAAAACAAGAAGAAAATGAAGAGAGAGAGAGGACATTTAGTATATATACTAAGGGAATTAGGGTTTAGATAAATAAAAAGGAGTAAAAATAACTCAATTGAGGGGGAAATAAGAGGGAGGGGCGCCGGCCACATCCTTGTGGGTGTGTGTGTGTGTTTTAAAATTTGATTTTTTGTAATTTAGTAAATTAAATGTAATAAATGTGATAATTATTTAAGAGACAATTTTTCTTGGAAAAGAAAATTGAAATGAGTAGTTGTAAGGATGTAAGAATAGGGTATGGGTAGTGTAGTGTGTAGTGTAGGTTGTACTTGTGAATAGTAGACAAGACATCTATTTTACCGGTTGTTCCGAAAATACGGGAAAAGCTATAACTGTAATTTTTATAGCTCGGAAAATTATGAAATTGATATTTTTGGAATCCTTATAAAATTACGGTTCTAATGAATATTCCGGAACATTTTTCTGAATCCGTGGCCCGGGGCACGCTTTTCCATAATTGGGCTCGGGAAGGCCCGGAATTGAAAAATTCCCGAATTTAAAACTTTCAAGGGTTTAAAATGTACTTTAGAACAATAATTCAAATTCATTTACTTTATAAAATTTCTTTTATTATGAGATCGAGGGAAAGCCGGATCTAGGGTTTCCAGGCTTCCCCCACTAAGTTGGAATCGGCCCGATATGGGGTTTCGTTCTCCAGTTTCCAAAGTTCGTCCGAGTACCATCCGATCACTAGGAGAACTAGGGTATATCTTATAAAAATAATAATAACAATTTAGGTAACTAATAATATTAATCGTACTGAAAAACTCACTAATTACTAGCAGCAACGAAATACGAACAAACTGTAAAATCAGATAATTCTAGCTATTTGAAAATTTGTAAAACTAATAGCTTAGAGGTCCTTTAGAAATATAATTCTAAAGGCACTAATAACATGTTCTTAACATTTTGAATCCCAAAGCTCGCCTTTCGAAACTGGCACCTGATCAGATTGGAATAGGTCGGAATTTCACTGATCTCACCTTTCCAGGGTATTCTATACTTAATACGAACCAATTACACTTTTTCCTCTTGTTCCAACCCCTGGGTTTAGGAATACGAGATTGTCGGATCTAGGTTACTGAGTTTCTTGAGAGTTTTAGAGACTCAGATTTCCCGGTTAACGTTCCGGCTTACACTATTGCCAATACAAGAACCGATATTTCACACTTACATGACTTGTCTGCTTGGTGAGTTTTATTTTAAGGTCAACTCTCATAAGTATCAAATATCTCACCACATTCTCGGAATTCTTTTGGATTGAGTTTTATTCCCGAAGCTAGTCACTATTCACTCCTTAACAATTTGTTTCAGGGCTATATTTTATCCGAATCTATAAGTCGGAGTTAAATAGGAAGTTTATCGTACATAAAGGTTTCAGAACAGAAGTATTTTAAGTTGCTATTTTATTTCTGAGATTCCTTATTTCCCTCACAATTCAGAATTTTCCGGATTCGTTCGGAGTTTGGGACCTGTCAAAGTTCGGTTTTAACTCGGAGTGACTTTCAGGGTTTTATTTCTTAAGTTCATCTTTAGAATTATTTGTTGAAATTTTCCAGGGCTTACATAAGCCACATTGAAAGTCCTGGAAATGTTGAAGCTGTCGAGAAGTCCAACTTCATAAGTCTTATTGTTGTTCTTCCTTACAATCTTATAAGGACCATACTTCTTGGGCTGCAATTTGGTATACTTATCCATTGAAAACTGTTCTTTCTTGAGAAAGACCATCACTTGATCCCTCTACTTCAAATAACCACTTCTTTTTGTGCTTGTTTAGAGTTTCCTTATATTTTGCATTAGCTTTCTCAATCCGCTCCTTCACTTGAGTTGTGGTAGCTTAACACTGTTTAGCCATATTCTTTACAGCTTGACTAAAGTTAGTTCCTTTAAGAAACTTGACCAAACCCACTACGTGCTTGGGTGTCTTGATGGAGACTATAGAGAAATGAGATTTTCTTGTGATTCTATGAATAGAACTATTGTAAGCAAACGCTGCCTAAGCTAAAGCTTGATTATACTATCTCGACTTCTCACCACATATGCTCCTGATTAGATTACCAAGAATCCTGTTAGTCACCTTTGTTTTCCCATCAATCCGAGGCTAAGCCGTGCTACTAAAATTCAATGACGAATCGAACATAAACCAAAGTGTCTTCTCAAAGTAGCTAAGAAATTTACTGTCCCTTTCTAATGTGATGGACTTGGGAACTCCATGTAATCGCATGACTTCTTTGAAAAATAGCCTAGCAATAGCATGGGCATCAATAGTCTTTTTATAAGGAATAAAGTGAGCCATCTTGGAGAACCTGTTAATAACAATAAAAACAAAGTCAACACCTCGTTGGATATGAGGCAAGCCTAGAACAAAGTCCATGGATAGGTCCTCTAGATATTCTTAGGAACTGGCAGTAGTGTATATAACCCAGTATTCTGGGATTGCCCTTTGGATGTTTGATAGATAGAACATCTCTCCACAATCTTATCGACATCCCTTCTTAACCGAGGCCAATAATACCTGTCCGCTACAGTAGCAATAGTCTTATCTCTACATAAGTGGCTTGCTAATCCACCACCATGCAAGTCTCTGATCAGCTTCTCCCTCAAAAAAGACTCAGGAATACATAATTGGTTCCCTTTCATCAAATACCCTTTAGGTATATAGTAATCACCATAAGGTTCATGTGTAATGCACTTCTCCCATATGTCCCCAAAATCAACATCATTCTCATATAACTCCTTCAACTGCTCAAACCCCACAACTTTAGTACTCATAGTGATTAACAACTCAGCTCTCTTGCTTAAGGCATCAAATACTTTATTTTGCACTCTAGATTTATGCACCAATTTGAATGGAAATCTCTACAAAAACAGAATCCACCTGGCATGTATATCTTTGCTGATTCTGGTTTAATTATTCAAATGCTTTAGAGCCCCACAGTTAGAGTACAATACAAATTCTTTCCTTACCCAGTAATGCTCCCAAATTCTCAATGCCTTCACCAGTGAATAGAACTCTTTATCATAAGTTGATTAGCTCCTCCTGGCATCACAACTTCTTACTGTAGTAAGTTATTGGCCTTTTCTCTTGGGATAATATACCTCCAATTCCTACTCCATTAGCATCATCTTCAACTTCAAAAAGTTTATCAAAATCAGGGAGTGTTAACCAGGAGCACTACATAGTTTTTCTTTCAACACAGCAAAACTAGTCTCAGCCTCTTCTCCCCAATGAAACTTTCCCTTCTTCAGACACCCAGTCAATGGAGCGGCAAGAGTATTGAAGTGTCTAATGAATTGCCTATAGAAACTAGCCAATTTGAGAAAACTTCTCAACTTACTCACAATTTTAGGAGTAGGCTATTCTCTTATAGCTTTCACCTTCTCATCGTCAACAATAATACCCTCACTGCTAACTACAAAACCTAAAAATGGCAATCTCTTTGACATGAAAATGCATTTCTTCATATTAGCATATAATTTATTTTCTCTCAGCACAACCAATACACTCCTCAAATTATCTATATGCTCATCTTCACATCTACTTTATATTAATATGTCATCAAAGTAGACTACCATAAATTTACCAATGATGGGTTCTAATACCTACTTCATAACACGTATAAAAGTACTGGGCTCGTTGCTGAGACGGAAAGGCCTCACAAGCCACTCATACAACCCCTCCTTTGTCTTGAATGCAATCTTCTACTCATCTCCCAGTTTGATTCTGATTTGGTGATATCCACTCCTCAGGTCAACCTTGGAAACTGTAACAATGCAACAAAACCCGTTTAACATATCTCTTAAGTGAGGTATTAGGAATTAATATCTAATAGTGATCGTGTTGATAGCTCTGCTATCAACACTCATCCTCCAGCTGCTATCTTTCTTAGGAGTTAATAAGACAGGTACATCACATGGATTCACGTTGTCTCTAATAAACCCCTTCTGCAATAGCTACTGAACTTTCTCTTGCAAAATCTCAGTTTCCTTAGGACTCATCTTGTATTGTGGCAAATTTAGTAGACTCGCCTTAAGCATCAAATCAATTTAGTGCCGAATATCACTTAAAGGTGGTAACCCCTCAGGTGAATCATCTAGCAACACATCTTTGAATTCTTCCAATATCTCTTTCACATTCTCTAGCACTCCAATACTGACCTCCTCTTCTACTGTCATGATATTTTTCACTATCAGTGCATGTACAACTCTGGACTCCTTCATATCCTCTTACATCTCTTTCTCTGAATAAGTGATTGTTCGGAAAGAGCACCCCTCCATCTTGCGGGCTTTGGTGTGACTCGCTACTATCAAAGGCAACAATGTGTACTTTACACCTCCTTTCTCTAGCCTCTAAACATTTTCCTTATTTGCATGCTGACCATCCACATCATATTGCCAGAGTGTTCCAAATAGTAAATGATAGGTATCCATGTCTATAATACCATAGTAGACATCATCTTTGTATCTGCTAATGGAAAATTGCACTCTACATCTCTCCTTCACCTCAATTCGCATAGCAGATTTAATCCATTATATAGTGTAACGATTTGGATGTTTTTCTACTAGCAACTGCAACTGATAAACAGCCTCTTGCCCAATGATATTTTCATAACTCCCACTATCAATAATCAAATCAAATACTTTGTCCCCAATAGTATACTTAGTACAAAACAGTTGGTGTTGTTGAGCGTTCTCTTCTTGCTTGGGTGGTAACATTAATTTCTTGATGACATAGGCCTGCTAAACATCCTCATCACCCTCATCAGAGTAATCTTCTTCTCCATTAGGTTCAAAATAAACCTCTTCATCTTCATCTTTCTCTACTATGTTCACACTTTTTCTGTCTGGACACTCATTAGACCTATGTCTTAGTTGATTGCAATGATAGCACTTATCTAGGATAGGTTTAGCATATGGATTATTCTTCCTTTAGGGTTTCGTGTTCTCGATGGGCTTCTTACCAACTGCCTTATTAGTCTTCTTCTCAATACCCTCACTAGGCTTTTCCATTACACTTTTATTTTTCTCATATATTGTCTTGCTACTACTAGCACCTTCAACTCCTTTTATTTTTTGCCTCCTGCAAATTTGGTGCTTTGTTCCTACAACATCAATTTAGCCCTAAGGGCTATCTTCTTTTCTTCATTCAGATTTCTCAAAACATTAACTCCAATCATATCTCTGATCTACAATTTCAAACCATCAACATATGTTGCTACCTGGTAGCCTTCGCTTTCTGTACGATCATTACACTTAACAAGCCTCATGAACTCAGTAGTATAACCATGTACTGAACGTGTTCCTTATCAACATCACCAGTATTGCTGAAAAAGGATCTGTTCATAATCAGACGGAAATGAATCTCTTTGCAATAGTTGTTTCATACGAAACCATGTCCATATATGTTGTCGATCTTCTCTCTGCCATCTATTCTGTAATCTCTCCCACCAAGTAGAGGCTCCTCCCTTCAACCTACAAGAAACCAACCTTACTCTACACTTCTCCGGAATCTCATATAATTAAAGAAGTGATCTACCTCAGTCAACTAATAAAAAAACTCTTCAATATTAAGGATGCCATTAAAACAAGGGATATTTACCTTCAAAAGAAAGTCACCACCATCGTCCTGGTCATGCCCATGATAATCCCTTCAATATCTACCTCCTCCTTTACCGCCTCGTCTCCACAGTTGTCTCTCTTAATGTAAAATTTCGTCCTCATCAGTGAAGTCTTCATTAGATATATGTGCCCATCGATTTGCAGCGATAAATCAATTGATAGGATTGCCATACGCATCTCTTTCCCTTGGTCATTCCCCAGCAATAATCCCATCACTATTGATATCTAGTGCCATCGCGTCGAAATGCCTGATCAAATCTTCAACAAGCTGCTCTACTTGTTGGATTCTTTGATCCATGGCATCGATTGCCTCCTAGGAACCATTTGTTTAGTTCTTCGGACTCTCATATCCTAATCACTGTCAAGAACATGACACTTAACACTGTTGGTTGCCATCTTCGTAGGAACTCATCTTGCTCTGATATCAATCTGATGCAGTGTGAATGCGTAAAATAAAAATCAATCCACCGATTGACTTCTAAGCACACACAACGATTGCAAATAAGCAATCTCCAAAAGAAAAATCTCTCAATAATATTTGAAAAGTGTATAAAATATAAATTATCCCTCTAAAACCGTAAAACACACTATTTATAGTCTCAATAATACAAACAAATCACTCATATGGAACATAAGCTAGAAACATAGGCTGGCAACTTTGATCCTACGCCGACAACTTACGATATACGCTGGACATACACGGCCAATGTTGGAGCCAACTTTGAATATATATTACTCTCGGTTTGAATTTATATGCTGGTGCAAGGCTGGTGGCCTATCCTTCAACACCGCCGGCCTTGGTTTTTAGAGCCGGAGGCCTTTGGCCGGCTTTGGTTGACCTGCTGCATTATTAGCAAAGGAATTAGTTGCGTTTCAAAGCAATATGATAACGAAATGTTTTTCGGTTCAATAATTAGGTCAAACTTGGCTTTATTATATCTTTAGTAATTATTGGGTCTTCATATACTTACATACATACATATATATATATATATATAATTTAAGTCTAAGAGGAATGTTTCCATAATTTCAAGGATGATTACGCTTACAAAATTATTAGTGTATGAAAAAATATATATAAATTATTATTTTAAGTCTTACTACAGGAGGCCACATTACACAATTAAAATTTTTTCAAATTTGGAAAGGACGTGGACCACAACTGCAGTAATGGCGTTTAATTACATGGCCATAGCATTAGACACAACTGAGCTAGTTAGAGCCTCCGACAAGGACATAGGACACTCTCGCTTGGTCCATCACCTGCGAATTATTTTCTATTTTTCCTTTTCAGGACGTCGATGGGACCAGTGTCGGTGGATATCCTTATGAGCCCAGGCTATTGTTGTATCATCTCTTTGAAGCTATAAATTTAAACAACATTAAATTTCATGATTTCTATTCCGGAATTCGCCATTTCTTTTTCACTTAGCATTTACGATTTCAAAAGAATTAAAGCCATTAACTTACAATTTTTGTGCTGGTTCTTTTATTATGACAAAGTGCTCGTGAAAGAAAAAATCATTAGTTGGGATATATTTGACCAACCAAAACTGGTGCATATGTATAGTGTTGAAAAAATATTCTGAGGTTTCTATCGGGTTTTATTCTTTATATAAATATATATAAAAAAAAAGGAAGTAATGTAAGAACTAAAATTTTAAATATTTTTCACTCTTTAACTTGTCGAAATTCAGTTTTCTTACCTACAGTGGAGAATATGATGTATAGTATAAATAAAACATCCAAAGTAAAATATATACATGTATATCGTTAGTAGGAATTAACCTTTCATTATTTGTGAATCAACATGCATAATTTTAATTTTAAATTATAAAAATTCATCGATGCAAAAAAAAGTTTTTAAAAGATATCATAATTTTGCTATTTTAATGTAATAGATGCTTAATAAATGGAAGCAGAGGCCTAGGCCCTGCGATTGTAAAATTATATAATATGAGAGCCTTAACAGCTTCCTGGTAACTACGAACAAAATTTCAGCTTTGATAGGGATTTATCATTTAATAGTAATTTATTCACTCCGATTGAGACCAATAATTTTATTTAGAATATGAAATTTATTTAGGTTTGATTTGATGGTACGCCGTCCTTAACCCTTCTGATTACTGTATCCTGCTGTCTAGGAGATCTACTCAAATTCTTTCATTAAAGTGCCTATTTCTATCATGAGTGTGTTGATTAATACGTTCTAGCTGTTCTCAGGGACAACATTAATTACTTCAATCCTGTAATACTAAATATATTATGATACTAGATTTAACAGGAACATCTCCCTTTTTGGGTTTTCTTACTCCAAAAAATATGTACTATATAGGTCATCATGGCTATCTGTCCTCTAACATGATTAATATAGCTGCTATATATGAGTACGGTTTCTGAACTGAATTGATCTAGAACTGGAATCATCTTCCATAATTCGGTCCGGTTCCATGAAATTGTCAGTTCTTGGTTCTGGTTTTGGAATCAAAGAATCATTTTTTTTTAAATAAAAAATAAATAAATGAAAATCTTAGTTTTTAATAAAATAAATTTTAAACTCAAAATAATTATTGGATCTGAAGTGTTAAATTATTTAACCAAATTTTTGAAAATTTGTTTAGAATGTACGTAAAACAAACACATCCATATCAATTGTAGTTATTAATATAAGATTATAAATACTCTAAAGGATAAAAAGAAAGTTACAATTTAAAAAAAAAATAGTGTCTTATTATTAAAAAAAATGAATTTTGCTTTTAGGAGAAGTTTATTTAAACTAATTATATTTTATTTTAAGTTATATTTATTTGTATTGTTGATAATAACATTTTAAATATTGTGAATAAGTAATAAATCTTTCTATTTATATGAAATAATTTAAATATTAATAATTATATATTTAATATTATTTATTTTTTATTTTTCAATAAAACAGGATGAAACCACAATTCACCAATTTTAGGCTAGAGAACCGCTTAGGAATTATTAAACTGGTGGTTGTTCCATAGCCGGTTTTGTAACCAGTCAATGGTTCGGTTCCACTTTTAGAACCCAGTGATAATTTCAGTTCAGTTTCTGGTTCGAAATCGAATTATACCTATTGTCTAGTAACTGCTATTTTTGGTGATATACTACTACAATAAAATGAAGCTGCAATTTAGATTTGAAGGCTTAATTATAATTATTCATCCATTAAGATATGAAAGTCGCATTGGAGTGTTGTTTTAAGATTTAGGATTTTAATTGTTTTTATTTATCATTTTCAATGTGGGAGATCTATCCTAATTAAAATTATGGGTTTCATTTTATGATTACAGAAGGATTTCTTTTTTCTAAATTAATATCACCCAATTCTATTGAGAAAATGTGTCCATTTTTGGATCGTAATTAGAAGATTTTTATTTGGTTAATATAGATAAGAATTTGCTATCCTCGGTTGTTGTCTCATTCATGTTTCAAACGAATGAGTATTTGATAGAAATAAAATGTTAAAAAAAATTTAAAATAATGTAAGTAGTAATTATATTTCAAGATTTTTGTCAAATACTCATTCATTGGGACAGAAAAAGGATAGCATCATGAAAATAGCAATTTTTAATCTTGGTAATATATGTTTATTTGTATCTCAATTAGCTTGCATGCATGAAATTTATGTTCTCTGGGGAAAAAAAAAAAGTTCTATATCAATTTATTATGAAACTAACGTTAATATGTTTGAGTTTAACTATGCAATGGATTAGGCGTTCGGAATTTCGTTTATTTCTAACCTACTAGTACCTACATGGCTTAATCAATTACTTTACATTAATTTTTAATCCTAATGGAGAGAGCAATTAAACAACAAACATCACACATGCCGATTCTGATAAATTTAAATTTTTCCATCAGTCGATTTCCAATCTAGAATTAACAATAATTGTGTGTTGCAATCAAGTATACTCTAGTTGTAAAATTAAAATGGTAGCTAGTATGGGGAATTGTGAAGGTGTTTCGACGTAAGAACAAGGTAGCTTTTTCTCAAGCCCCAAAGGGCAACATTGCGTCGTACCCAAAATCCCTTTGAACAACAGCTGGTTAATTATAAAATCATAAATAATAATAGTAGGAAATGGTCAAGGTGTTTCGACGTAAGAACTAGGTAGTTCTCTTTTTTTTCTCTCTCTCTCTCTCACATTAAAGGTTGTAGGGTAGCCATCTCGACACGGATCTTTATGTGCATAAAAATCAATACTTTTTAGCATCTTCAATCTTATATACATATTTTATATTTATTCAAACACCAAGCCATGTGTGACTTGCCTTAAATTACTCATCCAACCATAAAGCCAAGCTCAAATTGTTAATACTAAAGTCTCTACCTCTTGTTACAAATTTCTCTCCAATATCTTCCATACGCCAAACTAAAAATTTAGAAACACCCATAAGATCATCAATATGTTCACGTCTACCAATATGGGGATGCTCCTCAAAAACCCTTCCAGTTGTTGATCAAGCAAGATGATAAGTTCTTCTCAAGGCTTCTCTCTAAGGAAAGCTCTGCATCAAACCCTTCTTTTCGAGTTTACTATGAAGGTGCCCCTGGGGCCGTACCATTTATCTGGGAGTCTCAACCTGGTACTCCTAAACATGCTTTTGCCGACACTTCTAAACCTCCTCTGACACCTCCACCTCGTTATTTCTTCGACTCCAGCCGTAACAGTTCAAGCCATGCGAAAAAGTCAACAAGATCCAGCTTATTGCACATTCTGTCCCTCAAGACCAATGGAAGGAAATCTAAAAACTTGTCCTTCTCATCGTCTGTCTGCTCGAATTCATCCGTGTCATCCTCGTCCTTTTCTTCAACCTCCTCCTCATCGAAGTTGTCCGGGATATTGAACATTAAGCAATCAAGGAACCGGACCGGCAGCGGCAAGCAGCTTTCCAGCCGAGGATCCTCGTTCGATTCGAGTGATGGTGAGTTCATTGGATCGCCTAGGTCAACATTGTGCTTTGGGAGGAGATGGGGTAGCAGTGGGCTTATGGTTTGTTATGGGAGGTGAATGTGCGGACAAAGTCCAAGGTGTTGTCTGGTCTTGTGTTTAATTAATGACTTAAGTGTTTGGTTTGGTTTTAAGGTAGGTGTGTTAGTGTTGTACTTGAGAAACATGTTATTTAATTTTGTCTACAAGTGCAGGGGCAAAGGGATGTGTTGGTGTAAAGTAAATTACTGGTTTGCTCTTTAAATATATCCCAATCTGTGTAACTCAGATTGAAATGTCCTTACCCAGCTTGCTCTGCTCAAAACACAAATTGTTTCTTTTGCTTCTACACTGTTGTTTATTATGTGTATTTTGTATTACTTCAGTTCACATTGTCGGTTAGTGTGATTGACAAAAGTGGTTTCATAAAATTTTTCAATATCTACATACTTATTAAAATCTAAAATTAAAAAAAAAAATTAATTTCTCATTAGTCACGCATTCTATGGGAAAGAAAGTATATAGAAAAGGAAGGTTTTTTTTTTTTTTCTTTTCTCCTTTTTTAGTGTAATCTCTTTACTAGTACTCTCCAACATCCATTTACATCTGGGAGGCAATCACAATGAGTTCGGGATGTGTCATATAAAACTCAATCACGTCTTGCTTTCCTATAAGGTCTTCAAAATTCGACTCTAAACTCTATAAGCTTTCTATCGCTATATCTAAACTTGCTCTATAGGATATTAAGCTGATTTATACATCTTGTTTAACTCAATATTCAAGAAAGTTGGAAACATTTATTAAGATATCTTTTATTAAAATAAAAAATAAAAAAAAAACTCAATCCCAATAATAACAATATGATAATATAGTATTTCTCATTATGTCGTTATTAACAACCTGATAGTAGAAGTAAAAGTAAACTTAAAGATGTCCAAATAATGTGCTTAATAAAAAATGTTGTGTGTTTTTCTCTAATCTTAATTTTAATTGTTTTACAAGAAAAATGAACATTAAAGACTGACATAGATTAAGTATTTGAAAAGTATAAAAATATTTTTTCCTTAATTTTAGTTATTTGTCTCTCCTTCCTTTTTCTCTCGTCTTATCTTTAAATCATATGTGTTTTTTTTTGTGAGTTTGATTGAATTTTTATTTAATTATTTTATTTTAAATTTATTATGTTTTGATGGGTTGGATTTTCTATTAGGTCATGATCATAACTATGACTCATGACCTGAATCCTATAGGGTCATAAAAATTTCCCAAATCATATAAATTTCCAACGGGTTAGATATCTTAGAATGATTTACCTAGTTCCATCTCTAATTAAATCTTCCAAATGAATAATTATGACAATGGGAGGTACCTATTTCCAAGTCGGTGGAGTGACCCTGTTTCTTTGATTTGGCTTTTCCTTAATGCCAATGGATTTGAGTTGTTATCCTTTTGTGTCCATCCATAATATTTTTCTACTTTTCAAATACTTAATTTATTTAGTCCCTTTCCCTCTATGAAATTTAAAACCGTTTCGCCCTACATAATAAACTTTTAGTATGATAAATAATTATCGAAATCTTAAACGTTTTGATCCTATAAATCGCAAAATCGTGTTTCGTATGGAAAATCTGATAAGCACGCAGGTGATTGTATCTTCCACACACACTATTTATATATGTATATTCTAGATATACAAAATTTAAAAGTAGCATGCTGCCTTAATCAATAAGCTAAGTCACCTGGTAAAAATTCCTGCGTAACTAGAAGCTTATATGATGGCCAAAAAAAAAAAAAAAAGAATAATAAATAAGAAAGCTTGAATGCAAGTGAAACATTGACGGTGGACAAGCACATCAAAATTTGACATGAGATAGTTTTACAATAATTTGTGGTTGGGCATGTATGGTTCGCATTTACTTTCTTACTATTTCCATTAATTTACTCTTATAAAATATTTGGCATGCGTAATCAATAAATAATATTATAGGAATAAAGATAACGTTGTAATAATATACATATTATTTTAATAATCAGGATAATTTTTATTATTTATTTGTAAATTAATAGAAATTAAAAAAAAATGAATAGACCCAAATGAATAGGCAATTTGCAGCATGGGAATCGACAATAAATAAGGCCAGTACTGTTTATTACTCCATTTCCATCATTAAGCATTTATAAGGGCATATATTTCGCCAATCAATCATAGAAGGGGGGGGGGGGGGGGGGGGGGGGGGGGGGAAGTCTCTTTTAATGACTCGCTGAAAAATTTCACTGCGATATTCTTATGCTAATCATAGAATATTTATTTTAATTCAAAAGGTAGCACGTGGATTGATAATTAATAAGTTTCTGTCCATTTATGCAAGTTAATTGATGAAACAGAAATAATTGTGGTGTAACTTACGGAGGCAGCTAGCCAGTGAAACTGATTGAAGTTTGCTGGGTTAAATGCCACTAAAGGTGCCATCAGACATAATTTATGGTGCTTTGTCTGCACCCAGACGGTTAAGATAGCTTAATAAATCAAAGTTCGCATTCAATGACTTTGTTGCCACGTTGTGAGTGCAAAAGTGGCATCCATCCAATGGTAATAACTCGATTTATGGTTTTAAGTGCCATGATAATAAGCTAATCAGAACCCTAACGCTTTATTTGGCATCATGAAATGATTTAAAAAAAAAGAAAAAAAAATTATTAGGTGATTTAAATTTTTTATTTATTTCGAATAATGAAGAAAAAATTTGATAAAACATTAATTGTTATAAAAGATACAATAATCTATAATCACAAAATTAAACTAGGATTTAGAGGTAAAATTTATATTTCTAAACATAAAAATCTATCATAAAAATTATCATCGTTGATTTTATGTGTAATTATGTAATTTATTTTACTAGTTTTCTATAGTAAAATTTATGTTTCTAAGAAACAATTTTCTTATAGTAAATGATAAATAACTTGTATACTCTTAAAAGATAATAAGTAATTTTAGAAAAGAATGGTATAAGAGTAATTTGAAAAACATTTTCCCCTTTTCTTTCTAATTTCTCCATTTTGGAAGGGAGAAAAAAACATTAGAGTCAAAGAAAAAGATTATATCCATTTTCTCTTCCTTGTCTTTCATTCTTCTTCAAAACAAACAAGAGACTGAAATTTAATCTTCATCGTTTCCTCCCCTCCACAATATTTCTCTCATATTCTCCTATATCAAACATAGTATAAGTGTGGTTCAACTTTTTAAGAACCTCTTTCCTTTAAATTCTTCATTTTTTTAAAAACCTTATGCATGGTTCTTTATTTTAGTATCTTTATACCCTTCAATCCTTAACAATTATTGTTTTTATTTACTTGACATTTGTCAAAAATTCAAAAAAAAAAAAAAAAAAAAAGGAAAAGGGTCTTCATCAATTTCTACATCCCAAAAAATTAAAAGAATCTTACGACAATGGTGATTACCTATAAAAAGGTCTACGAAATTGTATTAAGAACTCAATTAAAGATGCTCTTAATAATTTATTTACTTCATTTGAGTTTTCGACTTTTAGATTCAATTTTAGTACTTTGAATATTATCTATTCAATTTTTATTGGTGCATTTCAATATTTGTGAAAAATTTTAATAAATATAATAGCTTTTAATAAAAATATTAACTTTTATGCTATATTAGAAAGAATACCGGATTTAAAGAAGGCATATTATAGACCATCCTTGACCCACCGCCTAGGTTAGGACCCCAAGAGTTCGGTTTTGGACTTAACCTTGGGATGTTTGCTCTCCTACAATGATGAATACTAAAACTATAGGATTTCAGCATAAAAGATTGTATTAAAGATTCTCATTGTAGGTACTCTATGAATGATATGCTTTTACACTATAATTCTTAGCAAATTGCGCCCAATATTGGCTTTTTAAAGAATCTTTTTTTTTCTTATTTTTACTGAAGTTTCACCACTTGAAAAGGAAAAAAAAAAAATGAAAAATCAATCAAAGTTCTTGGAAAATAAAAAATGAGCAGAAAATATAAGAAAATTTTATGATTTATGTCTTCTTTTAACGGGAATGATCCCATAGGATTGCTATACAATTCTATACTAAATCGTGATTGATTAATAAAAATATCATTTATATTATTAGTATGTATAGTCAACTTAAACGATACTTTTTTAGAAATATGAATGTGTATGATTTGAAAAATTTTATAATCTTATTATTAATTTTAATGGGATTAATCTTGTCCACTATTTAATACTTACATCATATTCATTGTATTCGAATAATTAAAATAATTAATATTTTATTTTTTATATTTATTTTAATAATTAAATGGAGTATAAAACTTTTCGGAAAGTTTTCTTACGTTGAAAAAGATCATAGTGTGTTTCACTCTTGTAGGTGATTTCAGCCCATGAGAGGGGAAGACAGGTGGAGCCGTGGAGATCTCTACTTTTCTTACCAAATCTACGTCAATTTCCGGCTTTGGGAGGGGACCGTCTGGCTCTTAATTTGTTCTCGTTTTGTAATTAATATTTAAATATCGTGCCCACTGCACCATGCCTGCGAATTGACCAGCCCGCTTATTCTCAGAAATTAATTAGGCATTAACCATCGGTCAAGTGAAGTCACGCGCGACAATGATTTTGTCCACATCTAATTTTCATTGACTAAATGTGGACCACATAATGAACATATTTATTAAGTAACCAATTAAGCATGGTTCGTTTAATTGTCGCACGCCAATGTTCTTAAAATATCTGGAAAAGATTGATAATAATCGATAATCTAATTATTAAGATAAATATAATAATTTATATATTAATTATTTTAATAGTTTAAATACACTAGATATGATGTAATCGATTATCTAATTATTATAATAAATATAATAATTTAAATATTAACTATTTTAATGATTCGAACATGTTGGATATGATGTAAATATATTAAATACTTGACGAAACCATAGAAGCTTTTTAAGAATAAAAATAACATTATTGAAAAATCATCACATGTTTAGAATTCAATCCAAATAATTATAAAAGGTGGGTTATACCATGCTTCGTATACACGCATTTTTCTTTTTAGTAATTTGCAAACCTATATATCATGAAATTATCTCCAAAAGATTTAATGTCAACAGATTGCTCAAATGAAATGAGCACATTGCATCCCCCATCAAGGTCTATAGTGGATATAAATGCGCTAAGAGACATAGAAACATAGAAGTCAAGAAAATATGCAGCACTGGTATATAATCCATGTGCTTGCTAGGGTTTCTGGTAGCCTGGAACATCAATTTGAAAGAACCCGAATTCACTAATCAAAATTCCCCATTGATTTTCCCATCAAATGATCCAAATCCTCATATGGGATTTTGAATGAAAATTAATTATCTTGTATTAGAGGAACAAGTTCAACAAGAAAGATGCATAAAAATTTCATATATTTTTTTGATAAATATCCCATTGGTAGCTGGATTTTATCTATAGATTACCATAAAAATATGGATCCGAATTGTTATTATTTCCATTATTATTATTATTATGTCTTTGATTTATATAATTTGCAAACAATGCAATGACCAGGCTATATTAAGATACCCAAAATCTATTTTAAATCCGAGACATAATGGTTAATTTTTGGCCTAGGTTAAATAAGTCATCTTTCAATTACATATATTAAGGTTCTATCAACAGGATTGTCGAGCCTGGATTTTTTCCACTTATCTGGTTCATTTCTCCTAACCCGATTCATATTAAACCCGAACCCATTTAACATGAATCCTCGACTAGGGGTTAAAAGAAATTTTAATTTTTGAAAACTTTTTAGAGTCGCCACCGATATAAATCGGGAAAAAAATAAAAAGCTAGGATCAATGGGTCGGTTGATCCTAACTTAGCTACTAGTCTGCGAAAATTTGATTTAAAAACCAAACTTTTTAAACCAGATATCATGGATTCGGGGGCTAACCTATTAAAACCAAATCGGTTACCACTTTTGGAATTTCAAATTTATAATTTATCCTTTTCATGCTCAAAATTCAAATTATATTATGAAACAATATTCACAAATCACATTATTTATTTTTTATTTTTTATGTGCTTTCTTCATTTTTATTTTTTTTAGAATATCAATATCAACAAATGTATTTTATATTTACAAAATAGTTATTCACAATATTAAAAACAAAACATTTTTTTTTATTTTTTTTTAAATGTCGCCCCACAGGTGCCTAGTACTCGCTAATCGAGATCAGACAAAACGTAGTTCTTTTAAAAAGAACTTTAATTTGTTGATCAATTTTATATTTTTGAACTATTCTCACTTTAAGTTCATTAAATTTTAAATTTTTGTGAAAACCATTTTTGATGATCCTATGATCTAATCAATTGATTTTCATTTTATGAAAAATATAATTTTTCTAAGTTTGAAAATCATTTTTTTTTAATTTTGGTTTTGGAAAATCCAATTTTGTCATTTTTATTTTATTTTTATCATTATTATTATCATTATTATTTTTTTATTATTTTTTTAATCATCACATAACTCACAACATATTCAAAACATTTTATAATATATTAAAATCATTTTTCATGCATTAAATATGCATTTCCAAAAGCAATTTATGTATAAATACACATTAAAAATATTCAAAAATATCAAAAATATAAAAAAATAAATTTATATGAAAAATAATTATTTTTATTTTTCTGAATTTTTCTGAATTTTTCTGAATTTTTTATGAATTTTTTTGAATTTTTTATGAATTTTTTACTATTTTTTATTATTTCTGAAATTAATGATATAATAAACTAATAATAAAATAATGCGGATTTACCTGGACGTTGGATGAAGCGGACGCGATCTGGATTGTCTGATCTGAAGACCGATCTTAGCCGTCTGATCTCGCTGACTCAATCTGAGGCGTTGATCACTTTGATCAAATCTGGGCCGTCAGATTTGGATGATCAAATCTGGACCGCTGATCTGCTTGATCGAATCTGGACCGTCTGATTCGGATGATTGAATATGGGCCGTCTGATCTGCTTGATTGAATCTGGGCCGTCTGATCTGTTTGATTGAATCTGGGCCGTCTGATCTGCTTGATTGAATCTGGTGCGTCTGATCTGCTTGATTGAATCTGGACCGTCTGATCTGCTTGATTGAATTTGGGCCGTCTGATCTGTTTGATCGTTGACCGATGACCGACCGGGTTGGGTTCGGATCTTCGGGTCGGATCTCGGAGCTCCGACGGGTGAAGAAGATGAAGTCGCGGCATTTCGGAGCTGATTCCGGCGGCTGTGGTGGTTAGTGGCGGCTGGAAGCTTGTCGGCCCGACTCCTGGTGCGACGGCGGATCTCCTGAAGGTGGTGGCGTGCACCCAGAACGACGGCAAGGGGCGGCTCCGGTGGTGGTCGCGGCGGTTGTTCAGAAAAAAAAATAAAAAAATTTGCAGAGATGATTTTGAGCAATTTGATCAAATCCAAGCACACTAAAACAATAAAACTCGTTTCTAACACTCCTAAACCACTCAATTTGGATCAAATTTGATCCAATCACTTCGAATTTGAAAATTCGAATCCTACATCCTAAATTCGAAAATTCCGAATTGATATTGTTATGGTGTGTGTTTCTTCGAAATTGACTTGTGCCTTTTGATCCTTAGTACCCCCTATTTATAGGTTGCAAGCTCAATTTTACGTTTCGTACAGTTTCGAAAATGAATAGATTTTTGCCTCTTTATTTTTCACGAATTTAATTTGAAAATTCGTGTTTAATTTGTTTGAAACTGATGAATTGATGATTAATCTTTCATATTCTTCATCAAATCATTCAATGTGGGTAGATTAATTGTCCAATTTCATCATTCTCATTAATGGATAATTGAAGTCTCACAAATTGCATTTTTTTTTCAATTTTTTAGCACGAATTTCGTGACTTTTGGGTTGTTTTTATACATGAATTGTGCACTAATCTTTCAAATTCCATAACTACTTTGCAATGGCATCATCAATTTTAATAATTAATGATGTTTTGTCAGTTAAAAATTGATGCAAAGTAAGGCAAAAAGTCACTTTGAGAAAGATGAAAAGGCAAAAATAAGATGATAAAAAGGCAAAAATTTGCCTTTGCTAGGGTTTGAACCTGTGTCCTTGAGCTTGAGTGTGTGTTTGGGTCAATGTATTTAACCAACAGGCCATTTGGCCTGTGCCTTGATCACTTAGCCAACTTCATCAATACTTAAGGCTTTTGGAAAAAATGAGTTTAATTAAATTTAAGCCTTAATTAATTGGGCAAAAATTGGGTGTCTACAGCTGCCCCTCTTTGTGGTAAAGTTTGAATAAAACTTTTGCCACAAAGACAAAAAGATAACCAATTTTTGCTTAGCTTTTCCTCCCAAATTTTATTTTCAACCAGGAGATTTTTATCTTATGCTAAACCATCTGTCGAGTTTAGACTTTGAGATTTGCTAGGTCAACTGTCGGACCTAGACTTAGAAAACTGATAGACCATCTGTCGGGTCTAGATTTTGAAAAATGATAGGCCATCTGTCAGGCCTAGATTCGCTAGGTCAACTATCGGACCTAGACTTAGAAAACTGATAGACCATCTGTCGGGTCTAGATTTGCTAGGACAACTGTCGGACCTATGGGCTTTGGTTTGGTCATTTGGTCTTGGTCACCATCTGGAATGGAAGGACTTTTGAATTGTCTTGATCACCATCTTGAGTGGATAGATTTCTGAATTCTGTCTTCATCATCATCTTGAGTGGATGGATTTTGAATTTGGTCATCATCTCTAAAAGATGGATTTTGTATTTGGTCACCATCTCTAAATGATGGATTTTGTATTTGGGTCACCATCTCTAAAGGATGGATTTTGTATTTAGGTCACCATCTCTAAAGGATGGATTTTGAATTTGGTCACTATCTCTAAAGGATGGATTTTGTATTTGGGTCACCATCTCTAAAGGATGGATTTTGAATTTGGGTCACCATCTCTAAAGGATGGATTTTGAATTTGGGTCACCATCTCTAAAGGATGGATTTTGTATTTGGGTCACCATCTCTAAAGGATGGATTTTGAATTTGGGTCACCATCTCCAAAGGATGGATTTTGTATTTGGGTCACCATCTCTAAAGGATGGATTTTGAATTTGGGTCACCATCTCCAAAGGATGGATTTTGTATTTGGGTCACCATCTCTAAAGGATGGATTTTGTATTTGGGTCACCATCTCTAAAGGATGGATTTTGTATTTGGGTCACCATCTCTAAAGGATGGATTTTGTATTTGGGTCACCATCTTTAAAGGATGGATTTTGAATTTGGGTCACCATCTCTAAAGGATGGATTTTGAATTTGGGTCACCATCTCTAAAGGATGGATTTTGAATTTGGTCACCATCTCTAAAGGATGGATTTTGTATTTGGTCAGTACTAGACTATCTGTCGAGTCTAGACTGAGGGGATTTGTGAATTTTCAGTCCACTGGGAGTTTTTTTATGACAATTTTGGTTCCATATCCTACATCGATGATAAAAAGCATGCTTCAATTTTCTATCAAAATTAGTTATCCTTGCAGTAATATTTTCTTTTGAAATAAGAACAATTAACAGACCAAACTGTATAAACGCATTCATTCAGCATTATAAGATGCTCAAATTTCTCTCTCTGATGATTCAAATGGTGTTTGGTTGTATAATTATTTGGAAGAATTTTGTGAGTCAGGCTTTGATCCGACTTCAGAGAATTTCAGGGATATCAACTTTGCTTATAATTAATTAAAATAAAATCAATTGATCATTTGAAATGACAAATTTTATTGATCAAGGATAATACAACTTTACAGCATCTGAGTTCACAGGATCCTTTAAATCGGGTCCATCCATTTGGGAAAGGATTAATGCTCCTCCGACAAGACCTTCTTCACTATATATGGTCCTTCATAATTTGGTGTGAACTTTCCCTGGAATCTTGCACATTTGGCAGTATTTTTCTCAGAACTAAATCACCTTCTTGGAAATTTCTTGGCTGACTTTCTTATTAAATGCTCTAGCCATCTTTGTTGATATAATTGCCCATGACACATGGCAGTCAATCTTTTTTCATCTAAAAGATTTAACTGTTCAATCCTTTGTCTAACCCATTCAGCTTCTTCGAGCTCTGTTTCAGCCAATACTCGGAGTGAAGGAATCTCAACTTCTACTGGTAAGACGGCTTCAGTTCCATATACCAGGGAATAGGGTGTTGCCCCAATTGACACTCTTACAGAAGTTCGATACGCCATCAATGCTAATGGGAGCATTTCATGCCAATCCTTGTATGCAATTGTCATCTTCTCAATGATTCTCTTGATGTTTTTGTTGGCGGCTTCTACTGCTCCATTCATCTGTGGGCGATATGGAGTGGAATTTCGATGTTTAATCTTGAATTGCTGACATAGATCAGTCATTGCATTGTTGTTCAGATTTGTACAATTATCGGTAACGATACTTTCTGGAGTTCCATATCGAGCAATGATATCTCTTTTGATGAATCACACCACAACGGCTTTCGTTACACTGGAGTATGAAGCTGCTTCAACCCACTTGGTGAAGTAATCGATTGCAACTAGTATGAATCGATGACCATTTGAAGCTTTTGGCGAAATTGGCCCAATTACATCTATTCCCCACATTGAGAAAGGCCACGGTGTCGACATTGATTGTAATTCCTTCGGAGGAGCATTTATCTTGTTTGCATAGATTTGACATAAATGACAAGATCTTACATGTTTGATACAGTCTGATTCCATGGTTAACCAGAAATATCCTAGCCTCATAATCTTTTTAGCTAGCATATATCCGTTCATATGAGGTCCACATACTCCCTCATGAACTTCTTCCATTAGTTTTTGAGCTTCTTTTTCATCTACACATCTCAACAGTTGTATCAAATGACCTTCTGTATAAGGTATCTCCACTTAACAAGAAATGTCTTGCCAGACGCCTTAATGATTTCTGATCCTTTTTTGTAGCACACTCAGGATAGCTACCTGTTTGCAAGAAGATTTTGATATCTTGAAACCATGGTTCACTTGACTCAATCACAGCACAGAATGCAGGTTCACTTCTTATTCGGACTTGCAAAGGTTGTATTCTTGCTCCTTCAGTGAATTGGATCAAAGAGGCCAGAGTAGCCAATGCATCAGCAAATTGATTCTGAGTTCTCGGCACATAAGTGAAGGAAATTTCTTTGAATCTTCCTGCTAACTCAGCCAAGTGATTATGATAAGGAATCAACTTGGGATCCCTAGTTTTGAACTCGCCTCGAGTTTGGAAAATGATAAGTGATGAATCTCCAAACACTTCGAGCTCCTCGATATTCATTTGAATTGCCATTTCTAATCCCATGATGCATGCCTCGTATTCCGCTACATTATTTGTGTAAGGAAACATTAATCTGGCTGATGCCGGGAACTGTTCTTCTTTGGTGAGATGAGGACTGCCCTATTCCACCCCATATACATTGGCTGCTCCATCGAAATACAACTTCCAACTGTTGTTTTCGGCTTCTGTTTCTGCTATCCTGATTCCTTCATCTGGAAACTGATCTTGTTCCTTTAATTCTTCATCATCAACTGGGCTTTCTAATTTGATCAGCTAAAACTTCTTTGACTGAACTTTGATTTACATAAGATGATATCAAATTCAGAAAGTAGCATCTGCCATTTCGAGATTCGACCAACCAAAGCCGGTTTTGTTGCCAAGTATCGCAATGGATCATGCTTCGTAATCAACTCGATCGAGTAGAAGAGCGTATACTGCCTAAGTCTGTGCATAACCCATACTAATGCACAGCAGGTTTTTCTATCTCTGAATACTTTTGTTCTCCATTTGAGAATTTCTTGCTTAAGTAGTAAACAGCTCTTTCTTTTCCTTCCTCATCTTTTTGCCCGAGCACACAACCCATGGATTCAGGAAGAATCGTCAATACAAGAACAACGGTTTCCCCGGTTTTGGAGTAACCAGTACTGGTGGATTCGTCAGATATTGCTTTATCCGATTAAAGGCTTTTTCACATTCGTCATTCCATTCAATTAGGGCATTCTTCTTCAGCAGTTTAAACAGCGGTTGGCACTTATCAGTCAACTGTGATATGAATCGAGCAATGTAATTCAATCTTCCCAAGAGGCCTCTGATTTCTTTAATGTTTTTGGTGGAGGCAAATCCTGAATTGCCTTGACCTTATCAGGATCGATTTCTATCCCTTTTTGGCTAACCATGAATCCTAATAATTTTCCAGATGTCACTCCGAAAGTGCATTTTTCTGGATTCAATTTCAACTGAAACTTCCTTAATCTTTCAAAAAGCTTCCTTAACACCATTACATGATCTCTCCTTCCTTTGTCTTGGCGATCATGTCATCTACATATACTTCCACCTCTTTGTGCATCATATCATGAAGTATAGCAAGCATTGCTCGTTGATAAGTTGCCCGGCATTCTTGAGACCGAAAGGCATGACCTTGTAACAAAAGGTTCCCCAGGCTGTAACGAATGTGGTTTTGACCTTATCTTCTTCGGCCATTAATATCTGATTATACCCTGAAAATCCATCCATGAATGAAAATAGATGATTTCCAGCGGTATTGTCACTAAAACATCGATGTGAGGCAACGGGAAATTATCTTTCGGGGTTGCTTTGTTTAGATCTCTGAAATCCACACAGATTCTTACTTTCCCGTTTTTCTTAAGTACTGGCACTATATTTGATACCCAATCCGAATAATCAGAAACCTCAATGAATCCTACTTCAAGCAACTTTTTTACTTCATCCTTGATTTGGAGGAGTAAATCTGGCCTAAATCGCCTTAATTTTTGCTTTTAGGTTTAAAATCCTCCTTTGTTGGCAATTTGTGAACCACAATGGATGGGTCTAAACCAGGCATATCGCTATACGACCATGCAAAAACATCCAAGTATTCGGCTAGTAACTTGGTTAAATCTTGTGCCGTGCTCTCAGGCAATTTTCCCCCTATCCTCAGATTCCTAGGGTTTTCGCTTGTTCCCAAATTAATCACTTCAATGGTTTCGGGAATTTCAATCCTTCCTTGTTCAAAATTTTGCCAAATTTCTTGTGTTCTAAATTGATAATCAATATCATCTTCAACGTCTAACCCAGTAGAGTTAGAGGTGATATTGATATTTTCATTAATTATACGCGCGAGATATCCCTGAACTTCATCACAATTGTCGAATCTGGTTGAATATGAATGAGGAATGTATGAGAATATGTGAAAACACAAACGGAAATAAATTTCATTAAACTGGGACGGTGTTTAAGTACACTTATTTGAGCATCACATAATACTGAAAAACACAAAAACAAATCTAGTCTTAGATAAGTTCTTACTTAAAAGACTTAATACTAGCGCAAGGCACAGAGAACCAATTTCTCAAGATCATTTCTTTGGATGAAGCATCTTCTTTGATATCATCTGCTGGATATGATGTGGCTTTGGAAAGGAATGGCTGATGTGAGGGATTTTGATGATTGGATCATACTCCTTGTCGAGCTTCCTCCTTCTCATTTGGTTTTTCATTTCGCCACTTCAGCACAAGTGGGGGAATAACCCAGTCCAAAGGTTCCCACCTGAGCTTCTTTTTCATCATTCATCATGCAGACTTCGTCAAACATTTGGAGCCCGAAGTCTTCTTCTCCTTCTTTTCCAATGTAAGGGACAGCGTCTCCTTGTAAATGGCATAATCCTGTTCTCCCATAACAGTGATGAGTTGACCATTGGCTATGAACTTAACCTTCTGGTGCAGGCTTGATGGTATTGCCCTGGCAGCATGGATCCATGGTCCCCAACAGCAGATTGAATGTTCTGGGGATATCAATACTTGGAAAGGAATAATGAAAGTTTGAGGCCCGATGTGACTTCTAACTCCACTTCACCTATTATATCCTTTTTGACCCATCAAAAGCACGAACCACAGTAGAGCTTGGTTTGATGTCTGACGGTTCAATCCCCAATAGGCTCAAAGTGGCTAAGGGGCATACATTCAAAGAGGACCATTGTCAACTAATACTCGAGAGATGACTTTCCACAGCTTTTGACTACAATGAAGAGGGCTTTGTTATGTTGATCCCCTTCCTCTCCCAGTTCTTCAGATGAGAAAATGATTTGCTCATTTGCAAAGATTGAGTTGATTATATGCCCCAAGGCTTCTTCTGATACACCTTCTGGAACTTTCACTTCTTCTAAGGCTTTGAAAAGAGCCTCACGGTGTACATTAGAGCTAATCAGCAGACTCATGAGCGATATTTGGGCAGGTATTTTGGCCAACTGCTCGACAACTTGTATTCACTTGCTTTCATCAGTTTTGCCAATGCTGACTTCTCTTCATCTTTCTTCCCTTCTTCATTTTGCTGCTGTGGCATATTCACAGTTGCATTTTTCCGGTCGACTCATAAACTCTTCCTGAGCGAGTAAGGCCACCAACCATTGAAGCATGATTTACCGCTTTATAATCAAATGGAGCGGCTTTATAATCACTCACAGCAAGGGGTATCTGAAAGGTATAGTTTAGGCTTTGATGAAGTTGATCCATCTTCACTGCCTTTGCCTATTCGATTTTGATGGATCTAGGTCCACCTCGATCATGCACACAAGCTCTTCTGGATCCGGAATCTCAGCGGTAATCATATTGATAACCGGTCCATGGTTTGGCAATGGTTAGTAGAGACATTTGGAGCTTCAATGAAATCCAACTGGATGACTTTTGCATCAATAAGATCTTGGATTTTATGCCTAAGCCTCCAGCAGCTGTCTGTTGATGCCCGATTTGCCCCATGTGATATTCACACTTCAGCTCAGGATTGTAATTTTTAGGCCTGTAGTCTTCTCTAGGAACTTCAAGGTTGATCAGATTATCGGCCCTTAGTTTAGCTAATACTTGGCTAAGGGGAACCGGAATTCGAGTGAAGTTCCGCCTGTTGAACCTTGATTGTTGATTTGGGACTGCACTTTGTTGAGTCTGATCCTTATTCTGATTTTGATTCTGATTTGTTGACAACAAATGACTTAGTGGGGCCAGTTGCACCGAAGTGTTGACCATGCTGACGGTTGAATCTTTCCTTTGTATGGGACATTTCTTGGTGCAGTATATTTCTTTTCTTGTTGCAATTTTCCTGCTGAAATTGCATTCTCAATCCTGCATCCAGCTATCACCACTTCTGAGAAACTTGCTGATGCATGCCCAATCAGATGGGAAAAGAAAGGTTCCTCTAATGTGTTGATAAAAGTGAAAGTGAGGTCCTTTTCAGGCATCGGGGTGGTGATCCTTGCAGCCAATGCTCTCCAGCGCTGAGCATACTCCTTGAAAGTCTCTTCTTTCTTCTTCTTCAGATTGCTTAAATCCCATACCGAGGGCGCCATCTCAATGTTAAACTTATACTGATTAAAAAATGCCCTAGCCAACTTGTCCCAAGTATCAATTTCTGATGGTCTAATTGGGCGTACCAGGCCAAAGCAGCACCAGTAAGACTGTCCTGGAAGGTTTGCACCATCAGCTTGTCAAACTTTGCGTATTGCCCCATTCGTCGTACATACAATCTGGTATGCATATTAGGACAACCTGTCCCGTCATATTTTTCAAATTCCGGTGCCTTAAATTTCTCAGGGAAGGCACCTTCCTCATATTGAGGCAAATTCAGGATCGCGGTTTGATCAAAACCATCGAACGTCTTCATTTTCTCAAGCAGTTTTCTCTCCATTCTTTAGCCTGAGCTTCCAGTTCTTTCTTCAACTCAGCCGCATTAAACTCATTTGGTGACTCCTCTTGCTGAATAAGCTGTCCTCAATTTCTTTTCCTTTCTGTGCCCTTGAGGATTCTTCAGAAGTTGTGGGGGTCTTAAGTTGTGCAAGACTTGTGTTAAAGCCTGCATCTGTTCAGCAATTCCAAGGAGGGTTTGTTCCACGGTGTTGAGTCTTTGCTCATTGGTCTGGTCTGTGGGGTTGCTCCCGGTGTTAGACATCTTAGCTCGGGATCTGGTAACAATAGGGCTCCTAACCGGCTTGGACGCTATCTTTCAAGTTTTTGACTTAAACTCGAATTTGCTAGACCTGGACATTTATTTTTATTAATATTTTTAAAGAATTGAATTATACATATGCAAGAATGTAGATATGCTATCATACAGATGCAAATGGGGATATTGACCAATGATTTTAAAAAAAAACATTTGTATTAAAAGATAATGTTTGACATAACAAAAACTTCTAATGGTTTAGAAACCTTATTTCCTAGTGACTGAATCAAAACTACTTTCTAATGGTTTCAAAGAACCTTGATTCCTAAGGACTAAACCTAAACCAACTAAACCAGTCTTCTTGTCTTAGTGGGGCAAACAATCTTGTCTTCCAGGGCTAGAATTTTCTTTCGAGCTGCCTTCAACTCGGCCTCTAAGAATGCAATTCTGCTTCCAGCACTTTGCAGGCGATCCACCATTTCCCTCTCTCTTTCTTGGAAATCTCGGTGACATACTTCCAGGCGAGCCGAAACAGCTTCCATGTAAGCAGTTGTTTCAGGGTCAGGTTCCGATGGTGCTGGTTGAAGGATCGGGAGCTTCATATCGAATATCCTTATTCTTCTTCATTTGGCTAGCCACATACCACCTGGTTGCTCTATACTTCTTGGTTTCCTTACTTTCTGGCTCGACTTCAAAAACGGCTTCACCTCTCTATTTTCCCATATAGCTCGGATTTGATTTAGCTTGAATTCTTTAGCTGGTAGTATCTTGGTTGGATCCAGATAATCTAGAGTGACTTGCTCCAAATTAGGCTTGACAGTAATATCTTGCAGCATACCATACTGTCTGATAACACTTGAGGGTAATAACCAGTACAGCCGGTGAGTCCAATTAGGGGTACTGCCATGTATTCCTTGCAACTTAGGATGGCAGGGCTTTTGAACCAGCGAGCTTGCCACATCATGTCTTCAGGTGGCATGTCTTCAAGAATGGCAATTATATCCCATAGAGGATGATCATCTTCCATGTGGACCCTTTCAGCAAAAGATTGGATGAGATCATATTTCAGACTGATGAGGGATCCATTAGCCAATTCTTTTCCATAGTGCTTAATGTGGCTAGCAAACCAAACCATCAGTAATGCATGCTTGCTTTGAACTTGCCTTGTCCTTTAGACTTGATGTGATTCAGACTACGGACTTGTTCGGCTAGAAGAGCGGGAACATAGGATTTGCCAGCTAAATATTGAGAAACCAGCTCTATGACCCGGAAGTGGATGAACAAGTTGCCATTAGGGAAGAGAATGGTTGCAAAAGCAGCTACTATGAAGGCATTAACCCGGTTTTCTTCCCAAACTTCAAGTGGTATACTGAAAGTGGCTCGGTTGCTTTTAAAGTATTCAGGAGTTCCAAACCAGTCCATCAGTGTGGTTAGCCGGATGCAATATTCATTGCAATCATTGATAGCTTCAATTATTGGTCCCCTCTTGATCCCAAAAATTCTGATATAACACGGACCGGGCTATGCTTGAAGTTCGGAACATAGATCCTTCAGAGGTAGGAGGTGCTTGGAGTAGTCTAGTATATTCCTCAATGGTCGGGCTAAGTACATGCTGACCCAAACGGAAGACAACTTCTTCAGGTTCCCATAGATGAGTGAGGGCTCGGAACATGGTGAATGGAACATGGATCTTTGGTAGGCTGAGGATTGGGCCTAATCTATCAATGAATGACTTTTGGACCGGACTAAAACTGACAAACCATCGGTCCAGTAGGAGCATTGGATCTTTGAAAGGTTCCACTCGATTTTCTCTAATAAGGCGAGCCCATAAGCTATCGCTACTGTCGGTTGAAGACATCATTTTCTGAAATTTTTTAAAAGGTATAAGCTAATATTTACAAAATTTTTAATTTTTTGACAGCTTTTATATTTTTTTTTTAGAATTTTCTTTTTTTTTTTTAATTTACATATGTACATTTATATTTCAACTCCATTTTTTAGAAAAAGTTGGTCATATCCCATGCTAATGAATGCATGATTTGGTAAGGTTCTATAGGTTCCCCGATTTAGTGGTACTAAACCGGAGTGGGAGGACATTTCTTGATCTAGAGGGTGGAAAGCCACAGCCCCCGGACCTTACTTCGTCCTCCTCGCTTAGGCTCTTAAGACGGCCCTGGTACGACCGTATCTAGCACACAATCATGCTAATGCAAATGCAAATGCAAATCATAAAAATAAACTTTTTTTTTTTATATTTGTAAGGTTAGTATATATTTACAAAACAATTATTCAATATAATATACAAATAATCACATATTCACAAAAATTGAGCAAGGATAAATTCAAAATTTAAAATTCCTAAGTGGCTAGCCCTCTTTTTTTTAAAAAAAAAAATAGTCCCCAGTGGAGTCGCCAAGCTGTCGAGCCTGGATTTTTCCACTATCTGGTTCATTTCTCCTAACCCGATTCACATTAAACCCGAACCCATTTAACATGAATCCTCGACTAGGGGTTAAAAGAAATTTTAATTTTTGAAAACTTTTTAGAGTCGCCACCCCATAAAATCGGGAAAAAATGAAAAGCTAGGATCAATGGGTCGGTTGATCCTAACTTAGCTACTAGTCTGCGAAAATTTGATTTAAAAACCAAACTTTTTAAACCAGATATCATGGATTCGGGGGCTAACCTATTAAAACCAAATCGGTTACCACTTTTGGAATTTCAAATTTATAATTTATCCTTTTCATGCTCAAAAATCAAATAATATATTATGAAACAATATTCACAAATCACATTATTTATTTTTTATTTTTTATGTGCTTTTCTTCATTTTTATTTTTTTTAGAATATCAATATCAACAAATGCATTTTATATTTACAAAATAGTTATTCACAATATTAAAAACAAAACATTTATTTTTTATTTTTTTTTAAATGTCGCCCCGCAGGTGCCTACGTACTCGCTAATCGAGATCAGACAAAACGTAGTTCTTTTAAAAAGAACTTTAATTTGTTGATCAATTTTATATTTTTGAACTATTCTCACTTTAAGTTCATTAAATTTTAAATTTTTGTGAAAACCATTTTTGATGATCCTATGGTCTAATCAATTGATTTTCATTTTATGAAAATATAATTTTTCTAAGTTTGAAAATCATTTTTTTTTAATTTTGGTTTTGGAAAATCCAATTTTGTCATTTTTATTTTATTTTTATCATTATTATTATCATTATTATTATTTTTTATTTTTTTTAATCATCACATAAACTCACAACATATTCAAAACATTTTATAATATATTAAAATCATTTTTCATGCATTAAATATGCATTTCCAAAAGCAATTTATGTATAAATACACATTAAAAATATTCAAAAATATAAAAAAAATAAATTTATATGAAAAATAATTATTTTGATTTTTCTGGATTTTTTTGAATATTTTTGAATTTTTTATGAATTTTTTTGAATTTTTTACTATTTTTTTATTATTTTCTGAAATTAATTATATAATAAACTAATAATAAAAGAATGCGGATTGACCTGGACCGTTGGATGAAGCGGACGCGATCTGGATCGTCTGATCTGAAGACCGATCTTAGCCGTTGATCTCGCTGACTCAATCTGAGGCGTTGATCACTTTGATCAAATCTGGGCCGTCAGATTTGGATGATCAAATCTGGACCGCTGATCTTTGATCGAATCTGGACCGTCTGATCTGGATGATTGAATATGGGCCGTCTGATCTGCTTGATTGAATGGGCCGTCTGATCTGTTTGATTGAATCTGGGCCGTCTGATCTGCTTGATTGAATCTGGTGCGTCTGATCTGCTTGATTGAATCTGGACCGTCTGATCTGCTTGATTGAATTTAGGCCGTTTGATCTGTTTGACCGTTGACCGTGACCGACCGGGTTGGGTTCGGATCTTCAGGTCGGATCTCGGAGCTCCGACGGGTGAAGAAGATGAAGTTGCGGCATTTCGGGGCTGATTTCGGCTGCTGTGGTGGTTAGTGGCGGCTGGAAGCTTGTCGGCCCGACTCCTGGTGTGACGGCGGATCTCCTGAAGGTGGTGGCGTACACCTAGAACGGCGGCAAGGGGCGGCTCCGGTGGTGGTCGCCGGCGGTTGTTCAGAAAAAATAAAAAAAATTTACAGAGATGATTTTGAGCAATTTGATTAAATCCAAGCACACTAAAACAATCAAAACTCGTTTCTAACACTCCTAAACCACTCAATTTGGATCAAATCTGATCCAATCACTTCGAATTTGAAAAATTCGAATCCTACATCCTAAATTCGAAAATTCCGAATTGATATTGTTATGTGTGTGTTTCTTCGAAATTGACTTGTGCCTTTTGATCCTAGTACCCCCTATTTATAGGTTGCAAGCTCAATTTTACGTTTCGTACAGTTTCGAAAACGAATCGATTTTTGCCTCTTTATTTTTCACGAATTTAATTCGAAAATTCGTGTTTAATTTGTTTTAAACTGATGAATTGATGTTTAATCTTTCATATTCTTCATCAAATCATTCAATGTGGGTAGATTAATTGTCCAATTTCATCAATTCTCATTAATGGATAATTGAAGTCTCACAAATTGCATTTTTTTTTTCAATTTTTTTAGCACGAATTTTGTGACTTTTGGGTTGTTTTTACACATGAATTGTGCACTAATCTTTCATATTCCATAACTACTTTGCAATGGCATCATCAATTTTAATAATTAATGATGTTTTGTCAGTTAAAAATTGATGCAAAGTAAGGCAAAAAGTCACTTTGAGAAAGATGAAAAGGCAAAAATAAGATGATAAAAAGGCAAAAATTTGCCTTTGCTAGGGTTTGAACCTGTGTCCTTGAGCTTGAGTGTGTGTTTGGGTCAATGTATTTAACCAACAGGCCATTTGGCCTGTGCCTTGATCACTTAGCCAACTTCATCAATATTTAAGGCTTTTGGAAAAATGAGTTTAATTAAATTTAAGCCTTAATTAATTGGGCAAAAATTGGGTGTCTACAAGGATTATCTAGTCAATGAAACGTGGGGAATAATGAAGAAATAACAAGGATTTTCAATCAGAATTGAATGGCTCGAATGCAAGCCAGAGCTCGGATACAAGCTAGTTACTAGGAAAATTACTTGTTGTATTAATTTCTTTCCTTCTGCATATTGTTTCATATATTTGAACTACTATATATATTAGTATGCTCATACATGAATTTGGCAAGTAAAGTTTGTTATGCTAGCTCATAAAAGGACATGAATATTCTAGAATTTGATAATTCGTACAAATTTTCTATAATAGTAACATTAGCTAAGGAAATAGGCTGAGATAATAATATGTTGTAGGACTTGCTTCTATTTCTTCTGGGCTTCACGGATTTCGGGCCCATTCTGGATACTGGCTCGGCCTCTTTCACTTAATTCATGTTCGAATCATCCACACGTTCCATCAGAGTCGCATATACACTTTATGGCGGTGTCACATTTGTTTAAACTCTCCTCTCTATCCTTGTTTGTTCCATGCATAGTAAACCCTAGGATGTTATCAATAGCCATAGCTATAGACCCTAGATTAGCTCCTCCTTCTTCTGAAACCGTTCTCCACAAGGGATAATTCAAAAAACATAGTTGTAAGTTATTAAAAAACTCCTAAGTTGTGTTTGATGGTGCCTTGTTCCTCCATAAGATAAGCACCTGAGTCTCTACATGTCTTCTGCGTTTGATCGTTCTTCAATCTAGGATACTTTATGGTTCTAATTCATCTTCTGTTTGCTATGCAGGTAATGTTGGAGTGCTGGATGGTGGAGCTCCATGGAACTTCCTAAGTTGGGATACGTGGAACGTCAGGTAGATCTCAGCTATTTGGGTAGCTCTAAACGATAAGCCACTTCCCTGATCTGATCTATTATTTTAAAGGGTCCATAGTACTTAGGGTTCATCTTGTGTGCCTTTGATTTCTTGAGTGAGTGCTGTCGATATGATTGGAGCTTAAGTAGAACCCAGTCTCCAATATCAAACTTCCTATCTGACTTTCTTTGATTTGCTATCTGTTTCCTGCGATGTTGAGCTCTTTTAAGGTGGAACTTGAGTAATTTTAGGGTATCCTCTCTAGAAGTAAGGAGTCTGTCCACTAAGTCATTTCTAGAGTCCCCAAGAACGTATGGTGAGTGTAATGGAGGGGGATACCCATACAGTATTTGGAATGGAGTGGTGTATGCACTTATGTGGTAATTTGTAAAGACCCGACATGCTTAATTCTCAAATTGAGCACACCAAGTCCCTAACCACGTATAACTCTTATGAATTATACGTAAGGTTGTCTTAAAAGAAGGTGTTTATGTTGAACATTGCTAAACCAATTTTAGAATTTATGAAATCGTTTAGTTAGATTTTTAGATAACTGGATTTAGCAGCAGAAATAAATTTTATAATACAATTTAGAAATAAAGACATTTCAAAACTTCCACTCTGCTCAAGTGGAGAATTATTAGATTAAACAAAGCTTTGCAAAAGTTAAATTATAAAACATGGGCTCTACTATGCCCTTTAAAGAATATAATAAGTTTAAACCATAAATCCAGCTCTCACTAATACAAAACAAAAAGAAATAAAATAACTAACTACATCCATGATCCTACTCACTTCACTCATCCACAAATTCTCTCCGAATCATCACAAATGCCCAAAACCCGAGTCAAGCATCATCAATAGCAACAACATCATCATATCATCGTCTCATCATCCATTATCACCAACATCAACAAGAACTCATCGTCATCATCAACTTCATCAACATCATCTTTATCAACCACAAAACCTGTAAAAAGAATAACAACACAAGAATGAGCTGGAGCCTAGTACACAGCAGCACAATCACACACGGAGTGACACACGAGCTTAACTAAATGCAATGCACAATCAACAAGTTATTATCTTTCTTTAAAGTAAACAAATCAACACGGCAGTATTCAAACTCCGGGCATCAAGGATCTAGTATCACGTCCGCCTCCCCGAGTGGTCCCTACTGTTTATACAGACTAGACAGTCCCACCTTTCGGCATAGCCTGTAATACTAGGAGACCCTGAGTAATGCATCACGATGCTCATGAGGTTGATATAAGTAGCTCAGATACTTATATCTCCTAGATAAATCTATCCAATAACGAAAAAGTACCATGCCCCCAATCTGAGCAAGGTCCCGCTCTCCGAACTAGATTCAACGGCGTAAAAGACAATCAACACTCATCAATTATTAAGTCAAGTTTAAGTTCTTAATTCATTTTAGATATCTATCCTAACATCCAACACGCAAGTTACTGCGTACCTTATATACGAAATCCAAGCAGAGTCTTAGAAGGAATTCCAGAAGATAATCCTGAAGATAAATTAGATATCCACTTCTGTTAAGGAAAGAGCTCGTATAAGAAACTAAACTAAACTAATCATCCATTTCATCAAAATCATATAAGAACTTAAGCTATTTATCCATTCATCTCAAACTCACTTTATTAAATCCTATTTAATCAGACACTAATGTGGAACCCCACTATGGCTGCGAATATCGCCCCGCCAAAATATGGATAGTTCTCATTTGTCTGTTAAAGTAATTCTTTTCACTTTAATTATAGTTTCTTATCATAAAACATAACATATATAAAGCATTCATACATAAAAGCATTCATATTCAAAGCAAATAAACACTTGAAACAACATATTCCCATATTAATCAAAGATCATCCTAATTCATTTATCTAAGCTAATTATTAGCTATTAACCCATTTCAGCTTAACCTTAGCCAAATTGTTTAGAGTTAGTCATTTAATCTAAAACTAGTTCAAGTTGATTAACTTAAGTAATCTAATTCCTTTTAGCTAATTCAAGCTCATTTAGTCAAGTTGAACTTAGATTCATTACTAATTCATTATACATGTAGAATCTATGTCAACTTGAACTCACCTTAACTTAAACTTAGCTAAATTAATTAACCTTTATCATTTAGTTCAAAAACTAAGTCAAAGATGGTTAAACTAACTCAATCTAATTCATTTTAACTCATTCAAGTCTATTTAATTAAGTTGAACTTAAGTTCGTTAACTAAGTTCATTTAAGTTCAATAGCTAATCATAAGAACAAATAATTAAACAAGGTAAAACAATTGAAGAAAAAAACCACTTAAAACATACTAAATCTTAAACTTAGCATGAAGGAAATTCAAATAAAATTCATATAGATACATAACTCATCATTTATATACTTACCAAGATCATTTAGTTTCACTAAGTCATCACAACCTCATAAATCAAGCAATGGAAATCATATATACAACATAACTACTTTTAGTTTAATACTCATGGAAATTCAATTATTTGATGAATCTACAAATATACTTAAATTATGCTTCATTATATCCCTCAATAATAATTACACATCAAATATCATTAATCTATTTCATTTTAGGTCAAAAAGATCCATTTCCTAAGCAAAAGCACATTTAACAAACAAAAACAAGTTTTTAACTTTGTTTTGGAAAGTGTTGCAGCTGGAAGGAATCAAAATTTAAGCATCGATAATTTTCGAATTTGTAAAAACTCAAATCATAAAAATTGTATATCTCTTTTTAAGCTTTCTAACTTAACTTGAATCACCTCAATCGGAGATCGGATGAAAAAGTTCTGGCTAAAATACAAATAGGCTGCGAAACAGGGGAAGGTTGCACGACTGAGTGCATGGCCGTGCTGAGCATGAAAAAGTGACCCGAAACAAAATTTTAAGGATATTAAGCCCTGCACGGGCATGTGCATGGCCATGCATCAGGTTGTGCACACTGGAACGAGAAAATGCCGAAATCCTTTGTTCTTTAATTGCATTTTACACTTCTCATAGTTCTTTAAACTCATTCCAAAGTTTCCTAAAGCTTGTTATATGATCAATATAACATTCAAACAACATAAACTTCACATTCACCACATCAAACATCTCAAACTTCATCAACCTCCATAACCACTATTCATCATCTTCTTCCTCAAATTCAACTCATATCAAACTTCAACTCAACAATTACAAAAATAAACAGCACTTTCAACCAAATTCAACATCAATTCATCAATTACAAATGTAAATAACAAGTAAAAACAAAGAGAAATAGAAATAAAAAACTTAGCTCTAGAGAAGAAAAGAAGTTGAAGCTTCATCCTCTAGCTCGGTTTTCTATCTAGTTCATCTCCTAATCTTGATTCATCCTCTAGTTGGCTTTGATCTTGAGATTTGTTGAAGATTTGAAGAGAAAGAAAGAAAAATGAAGAAGAAAGGGAAAGGGAAGAGAAAGCATCGGTCAAAGAAAATAAAAGGAAAGAAAGGGAAAAGTGAGGGAAGAGAGAGGCAGAGGATAGAGAGGGCATTAAAAGAAAAGGATAGGGATTAAAATTAATATAAAGGATTATAGGTATAGTTTTAGAACTATCAGATCAAATATCTATAGTTTCAAGAGTATTTAAAAGATAATTTTAGAACCAATAGGTTAGAAATTAATGACTTAAAATAAGAACTTAATTTAGGAATCTATTTTGGATGAAAGATATTTAATTTAAGTTCGCGTTTAAGAACTGATATTTTTATTCAAGCAAATGAACTCAAATTTTGTAAAGATTTAGGAATTAGTGTTTAGGCTAAGAATCAAGAGTTTAGGAATCCTCTAAAAATTTCAATGACTTGTTTAGAGAATTTAGATTTCAAATCTCAAATTTCATTTAATTAATTACTAATCTAACTTTGTTAACTTATCTATTTATATCCTATGATTAATTTAATTCATTCAAATCTATTTAAACCCAATTGCTAATATATGTGAAGGTTTGGGGTATTTCATAATTTGTGTTATACCACCACTTCGCTAAAGATAAGAGTTGAGACCATCTCTTAGGTTCTTCACTTGTCGTACACCTTAGATAAGTTCCCAAGCATCTATTAACCACCTCGGTTTGACCATCCATCTATGGATGGTAGGCAGTAGACATGTTGAACCTAACTCCTTTTAGTTTAAAAAATTCTTGCCAAAATGAATTGATAAAAATCGGATCCTTATTGTCAGTAATGATTTCAGGTAGCCCATGCAAGTTATAAATGTAATCCATATAGACTTGGGCTACTGTGGCAGCAGTATAGGGATGATTTAGGGCCACAAAGTGAGCATACTCGCTTAACCTATCAACCACCACCAAGATCACTTCCTTGCCATTAGACTTAGGCAAATCCTTCTATGAAATCGAAGCTTACTTCCTACCAACACTCTTCAGGGACATTCAAAGGTTATAAAAACCTCAGGCTTGCCACATTCTTGAATTTATGCCTTTGACAAATCTCACATCCTTTAATGAACTGTCGTACCTCCCTCTCTATCTTTGGCCAATAAAATACTGAGTTTAGCCTCTTGTAAGTGGCTTGAGCACTTGAATGTCCTCCCAAAGGTCGTCCATGGAAGTGCTATAGTAGTTTGTTGCATAGTTCATGAGATGGTCCCACCACTACTTTACCCTTCTTCCTCAAAAGTTCCTTGTCCCAAGTGAATTTTCCCATGGTTTCCCCTTTTTTCAACCAAGCAATTAGGGAAGTTTATCCTCTTGGCAACTTCCAGCTAGCTTGAATATCCTACAAAAATAAAGGCAAAACAGTTGTATGGTTAAGCTGCATAAGTTCTTGAGAAGGGGCTCTAGATAATGCATTAGTGGCACCATTAGACACTCCACTCTTGTACTTGATATGATAAGCCATTCCCATGAGTTTAGTGAGCCATTTTTGTTGAGTTGGTGTAGCCAATCTCTGTTCTAGCAAATATTTTAAGCTCTAATGATCCATGCGGATCACAAAATGCCTCCCCAATAAGTGGTGTCTCCATTTGTCAATGGCATACACCAATGCCAGCAACTCCTTTTCATACAAAGATAACCCCTTGTGTTTTGGAGCTAAATGCTGACTGAGATAAGCAATGGGATGTCTGTCTTGCATTAGGACAACCCCAATACCATCCCCACTCGCATCTGTTTCGATCACAAATTCCTTAGAATAATCGGGCATTTCCAGTATTGGAGAATTCAGTAAGGCAGTCTTTAATTGTTTGAAGGCAAATTGTGCTTCTTCCTTCCATTAGAACTTATTCTTCCTAAGGAGCTGTGTTAGTGGCTTAGTTAGTAAATCTTCGATAATAACCAGCCAACCCTAAAAATCGTCTAAGTTGCTTAACATTTTGGTGTAGGCCATTCAGTAATAGCATCAAGTTTTTTAGGATCAGTAGCTACTCCTTGAGGATTAATTATGTGCCCTAAGTACTCAATTTTGGAAACCCCAAACATCCATTTACTTCTCTTTAAAAATAGCTTCTCGTTAGCTAAGACTTCAAACACATTTCTCAAGTACTTCACATGGATGTCCAAGTTAGGACTATATACTAGGATATCATCAAAGAAAACCAATACAAACTTCCTTAAAAATGGTTTAAACACCTGATTCATGAGTTCTTGAAAGGTAGATGGAGCATTGGTTAAGCCAAAGGGCATAACTAAGAACTCATAATGGCCTTCATGAGTCCTAAATGCTGTTTTATAGACATCACTAAGGTTCATCTGAATTTGGTGGTACCATAATCTCAAATCCAGTTTGCTAAAGTAACTGGCTCCATTAAGTTCATAAAACAAGTCTTCAATAATGGGGATTGGAAATCGGTCTTTAATAGTGTTCTTATTTAGTTCCTTATAGTCCACAAACATCCTCCAAGAGTTGTCTCTCTTTTTTACTAATACCATAGGCGAAGTAAAAGGACTATGGCTTGGTTGAATAATCCCACTAGTCAACATTTCGCTTACCATCTCTTCTAATACCGATTTCTACAATGATGAATAGCGGTAAGGTTTGAGATTGACAGGGTTGGTACCATCTTGGTGGTGTATCTTGTGTTAAGAACTCTATTAGGAGGTAAGGTGCTTGGATCATCAAACAGTTCGTTATACTCCTTCAATAATTCTATTAACCTCTAGTGTGTCTTTCCCTTAGATCCATTAGCTTCCTCCTTAACTTCCACTGCCTTAATGACCCAACAATGTACCTCGAGCAATGTGTGCCCAGAAGTTTGTAATTGGGAAAGCTTATTTCCAGCAATATGATGCAATGATTTGTGCTTTCTGTTCAGCTTGCAGTATCTTCCTTTCCACTAGAACTCTTTTTTCATGACTTGAAAATCTACTTAACCTGTCCTAATAGCATAAGCCAAGGCATACCCTAAATAAGATCATATGACAATAGGGGTAGCACGTAGAAGGTCGCCTTAAATGCAATCCCTTGCATATGCCATCGGAAATCCACAACCTGATATTTGCTACTCAATTGAGTTTCATTAGCCAAAGTAATATTGATGGGAACAATTTCCACAGCTGCACATTTAGTAGCCTTAACTAAAGCCTCATTGACGAAGTTGGAAGAGCTACCTGTATCAATCAATATGTCCAATTTCTTCTTTTTATAGAATCCCTAGACCAACATACTTCTATTAGAACAGCTCAATGGATTGCCAATTGCATAGAGAGTCAACTTGGTCAAATCTTCTTCCAATTCTGCTACTTCATTCGCCACATCACCATCATCACTTCCCTGGTCATCACCTTCAATTATTAACATGTTCAACCTTTTATTCTTACATCTATGTCTTGGTGCGAAGGGTTCATCACACCAAAAGCATATTCTTTTCTTTCGCTTTTCTTCAAGCTCCTCAAGGGTTAGTCTTCTTGTGTTTCTAAAGGTTGGAAGAAGTGGTTTGTGTAGGAAATGTAGCTGAGGCTTGGGAGGATTGGCCATAATTAGTGATTATGTTAAAGTTTGGGGTCTGGTTTTTTGAGTTGGAGGGGTATGTTGACAGGGGTTATAGGTTGTGAAAGGTATTGTGTGGAATGGTGGTACAGGAAGTGGGCTGGGTATTAGTGGACTTAAGGTTAGATTTGGAGGATAAGGTGGTAGCTTCTTGAAGCTTAGCTAAAGTGAAGGCTTGGTTAAGGGTTTTGGGTTGGAACATATGAATAGGGAATTGAATTCCCAGCTTTAACCCACTAAGGAAACAACTAACTAAATGTGATTCAGGCAGTTGGACTTGAGTGGATTGATGCATAAACTCATCTAAGTATTCTTGCAAGGTACCCGATTGATGTTGCTCCTTAAGGTCTGCCATAGGATCCTTAAATATTTTCTCGTTAAATCTAGCTTGAAGTGCTTTAGTAAGCTCATCCCAAGTCATAGGATGTGCCTCATTTCTAGATTTAGAATAGGTAATGTACCATTCATAAGGCTTATCCTCTAAATACATAGTGGCAATGCTTACCTTGAGATGTTCTGGAGTTTCACCAAGGGAAAAAAACTGTTTTGCTCTCATTTGCCAATTCCTAATGTTTTCACCATTAAAGACTGGAAAATTCAGCTTTGTGCTTCTCATAGGTAGTTGAAACTCATGGTCTGTTGCTTATGGTGCAAGTTCCAATGGTGTCGTAGGATTGGCCCTTCCTTGGAAGGCAACGCTGGAGAGTGATCCAATGCCAACTCTATTCCCTTGCATTTATTGGTGCAGTTCGTCCAAAGCTTGGGCATGCTTGTCAATGGTTGCCTATTGAATCTTGAGTGTATCAGTGAACATTTGAAACCATCCCTCATTTTTATCCACCTTCTCAGCCATGAGTAGCATGACATCTTCTAATTTTTTGAAGTCATGAACATCCACTCCCATGATTCCAGCTCTGATACCAGATGAAATGTAGGAATAATATGAAATAACAAGGATTTTCAATCGGAATTGAATGGCTCGAATGCAAGCCAGAGCTCGAATACAAGTTAGTTTCTAAGAAAATTACTTGTTGTATTAATTTCTTTCCTTCTGCATATTGTTTCATATTATTGAGCTACTATATATATTTGTATGCTCATACATGAATTTGGCATGTAAAGTTTGTTATGCCAGCTCATAAAAGGATAGGAATATTATGGAATTTGATAATTCATATAGATTTTCTATAATAGTAACATTAGCTAAGGAAATATAAGTATTGAGCTGAGATAATAATTTGCTGTAGGACTTGCTTCTATTTCTTATGGGCTTCATGGATTTCAAGTCCATTCTGGATACTGGCCCGGCCTCTTTCACTTAACTCATCTCCGAATTATGTACACGTTCCATCATAGTCACTTCCACACTTTATGTTAGAGTCACATTTGTTTAAACTCTCCTCTCCTTCCTCGCTTGCTCCACGTATAGTAAACCCTAGGATGTTATTGATAGCCATAGCCTTAGATTCCAAATCAGTCAATCATTTAACTGTTAAAATAAATATAATATTACTATATTGAGAATAAACTATTTCGATGATGAAATCATTATTAGATAAGAATGTAAACTATTAAACAATGGATATAACCAATTCCATCAAAATTTAAAATAATACCAGAAAATTTTTTTAAAAGGAAATCGTAAGCCCTCGTAGAAAACAAAACCATAACTCTCTCTCCTTCTCTTTGACTGAACGATCTCTTTGCACGTGCCGTTTGTTGATTCCATCTCGTGGATATGCCGCCATCGCATTCCTTTTACTCCTATGCATAGTTTCAAGACAGTAACTGCTTATTCTACCCTCTTTGGGATAAACTATTTACAAGATCCTTAATCATTTATATTATTAGATAGAAATCAATAAATTTCTAACATAAAACACAGTTGTTATGTATTTTAGGAGAAGAATAGTAAGGAATCTTGGAAAATCAATAGCTGAAAAATACTTGAAAGTTCGTTTTTTTCTTTTTGCTAATAGCCATGTAACCTAGCGGTATCACCTTTGTTATCTTAAGTGAGATTATTAGATTTGAATCCCTTCTCCCCTGTTGTAATAGCTTAAAAAAAAGTTATTTTTTTCCTAATAGATTATTATACTCTAAAACCCTAGCTTAAACTTTTTGAACAAACGAAACGTTTTCATTGTTGAAGAATTGATTTTAGAAGGAATTTAGAGGAGTTGATTTCCTTTCTCATTCATTTTACATTCGTATTAATAATCTTTATGGTTTAATCCTAGAAATTAATTTTTAATTTCGAGAATAGAAATTCCCATAGGCTAAAAATCATAATAGAATAAAATGTATAAGTAATGTGCCAATTATAAAGTTGGAGATTTAATTCACATAAAGAATTCATTCTAAATCTCTATTCGATTTATATCATGGTATTCGTAAAAGGGATTTATGGTAGTGACAAGTCAAGTTTTAGAAGATCAAACCTTAAGGAAAAAGTAATGTTAGAAAATGTAATTCCAATATGAAATATATATGTGTGTGTGTAAATGTAGGTTCTTTTTTAGGTTGGTGTCACATGGATCTCGTGCCTCACACGTGACTTCAGAGTATTGGTGAAAAGATGACACTTGATGACGAAATGAATTAGATAGAATAACTGAGAGGACAAACCAATAGTCTTTGTGTCTTGAATGTATGAGGAACAAATAGTGGAGCTTGAGTAGAACTTGTGAGTTAAACTTATAATTCTTAAGCAATTGAAGTGAGTTGTTTGATATGACTATTTGATCATTGAGAGTAGAGTTTTCCCTATAAAATGTTATTTGTCTTCTTAGTGACTAACAGATAAGATGAAGTTGGTCTTATTTCATATTTATCAAGAATGAGTTTATTATGCGTCAAGGCCAATAGCCATTCTCATATGTGTATGGAACTGTTTGAAATATGTTGGATGTAGCGTACTAGTCCAAAAATCCCAATTTTGAACTTACTAAGCCAAATATTCTCAAGTCATTCCAATAAAAGAAATCGAACTCACTGGATCATGTTACTTAGTGCATGAGTCAAACCCAAATAAATATTGATATATATATATATATAGGTTTAAAGCCCTTTACAATATATACATATTTTTCCTAGTATTAATAAACAATTGTAATAAATTGGAAATAATAAATAAATAATGAATACAATGATTTGTATGAAAAATCCCAATAGAGAAAAATCTATAGGATTGTAGTGCAAAATCTTGTACTATAACAAATAATGAACTTACAATAGTTAAACTAGTAGATAAATAAAATTTCATGGAATTAGTATATTGATAAAATTGTGAAATAAACCAATTCACAAATTTATAAAAATATAAATTCAACGTAAATAATCGAGAATCATTGATATTAATCAAAATCAATAATTTTACATATAGTATTATCTACCGTAAATTCAATAGCCAAAGTTTTGTTATAATCGAAATTTAAAGGTCTAATTCATTATGTAGTTTGGGATGGACATGGATTGACTAACCAATCCATGATCTTATTTTTTGAACCTAGTTATTATAATCAATTTTTTAAAATGCCAGACCTAAACTTGTTCATTATTAATGATTAACCACTTCAACGGTTAAACATTTTTCTCGGTTAATATTTTTCGCTTTTTGGTTTTTAACCATTTAGTATAATAGTTAACTAAAAGTTGTGGTTAAGCATATTTCCAAATGATCTACAAAATATTAAACTGTTTTGTTTCTAAAAGTTACATGCTACTAAAACCTCATCTTAACTGTAATGGATAAAATCATGTTAGTTTATGTACAAAAAAAGAACAATACGAATAACAACCTGAAAATAATAGTCATATATATTATTTCAAACCCTCTCAAGCTCATTCTCAGAAAAATTAAATGCTCATATTTTTTTATTATTTCTTTTCATCACAACACCAACAGTTTAAAAAAAAAAAATAGATAAACAAATTAAAACTTTGTTCATATGGATAGAATATAATATCATAAAATACAAGTAGTTGAAGTAATTTAGATCATAACCAATACTTAATAATATTACATTAGGGCTTTAACTCTTTAGTTTTTTATATTTAAAAAATTAATTATATATAATATTATATATTTATAGATATTAGTAAATCATTAACCGTCGGTTTTTCACGGTTACAAACCGAAACCGAAATAAAAAATCGAAAAAAATTAAAACCATAAACCTAAATCAAAACCGATGAATTAGTTAACCATATTTTTTGGATTAATCTTGCAGTTTTGATTTGATTTTTTGGTTTAATTAGTTTTTTGCCCACCTGTACACGGAGTGGCTCCACAAAAATATGTTTGCTTAGGATTTCGTAGAGAATGAGAAGGGAGACCACGAGCCCTATGTTTCTCTTACGGGCCGTTCACTTCATTGAATGGAATAGCAATGTAATGAATAGCATCCTAATGAATTGCATAAGGATGTAATATGTTGTGAATGTATGATGTTGTTCACTTGGATGTAATGAATTGCTAATACATTGTTCACTTGATTGAATTAAAACAATGAATATCATTAATTGATAAGACAAATACCAAAAATGCCCTTGTCTTTAATATATATTAATTTATATTTTACAAGATATATAATTAAACATATATTTATATATATTAATATATATTTTAATATTGATATATTTATAAATATATAATATATTATTATATGTAAAATAGATTCTATATATATTAATAGAAAATTTAATTTCATTATTATATTAATAGAATATTATATTATATATGGTATAGATATTACATGAAACAAAGGAAAGTACAAAGTTAAAAATGATGTTATCAATATAAAGACACGAGAATATTAAAAAAAACCTAAATTTTAATTCCAACAAGCTAAAAATTTAATCTCATCAATAATATGATGAAAAATGATTATATATAGTGCAACTTCATTCGCTATAGCATATCATAAAATGTATCCAAAAGCATCAACATATCAAAAAAGGATCGATAAAAGTAAGTATCCAAAAGCAAACCACATAATCCAATTCATGAGTTCCCACACTATGTGGACTCTAAAATGTGACTAAGGTGATCAAAAGCAACCTAATGTAATCCAATTGACATTATGCGGACTCCAAATGTCCCTAAATATAATCCAAACGATTTTGATTCAAGTTCATAAGCAGCTAAATTGTCCTTCTGCTTAGGCAACTTGATCAAAGCAGCTTTCAACTCTTGTTGTATTTAGACCCTCAATTGTTCGAAGAAATTTGTTTATATCTTTTCACTTCCTTCTTCCTTCATCAACTGACAAACGCTTCACAGCACGATCAAAATATTCTTCATATCCCTCATGCCAGTCTCAAAGCTTTTTTAATAGATGATGCTCAGATATTGCTCCATCTCTAAACAAGCTTCGCTTCCTTTTTGTACTAGAATGAGTAACACTATGAGGAGATGAGTCATCGTCTTCTTCATCTCTCATTGGCAACTCATCTGCAACATCTTGTATTGTGCTTCTCTATTCAGCTCTCAATGACATCCTCAGCAGTTTGTGCATCTTGACCACGTGGCCCATCTTTTCCTTATATCATAGAGAGCTATCTAGGTAAGGGAAGCTCCTATTCATAAAATACAGCAGCATCTCTATGGCTCTGCAAATTAAAAAAAATATTAAAAACATTAAGAAGACATTACAAGACAGCATCAAATCCTCACCATCTCTACATAATATAATATTAGAGAAATGAGTTTACATACCAATAAGTATGCATCCCATACTTGCTTCTCAGCAATCCATCTTTCGGACCGGATTCTATCCCCACTAGTTGTTTTCCCCATAGACCATGTCATAAACTATACTCCAATCTTTCTTCAAGGTTTTAATGCGTGATTCATATGTGGTTTTTCTTTCAAACCACAATTGGGTAACTTGATGAGAAGCGTCCTCTCTAATTCATTGAGATATCCTTCCTAAAGCCAGTGTCAGCATTATGGTTCCATTGTTGTACAATTCCACCAATACACTCAACCAGTGCATTGTCTTCAATAACTGTCCACTTTCTTTTTATACCCTTTGTTACTTTAGCTTCCATTGTCTTCAATATAAATTAGATATCCGCAAAAAAAACATGATAATATAAGAATAACAATATAATAAATTGTAATAAAAGAAAACAATATAATACGAAGATTTGAATTTCATACTTTCAATTGACAAATCATAAAAGTCATATAGAACAAAAATACATAAAAAAGAATGTACAATGAAATTAAACATAGCTTAGAATTTCACTTATATCTATTCTAATTATGATTCCCTCCACTCCAATCACTGAACATTTGAGTTGCCAGTTGTTGTCTCCAAGTTGTCCAGGCATCATTACTCCTTAAGGTTGCAATAAGTTCATCTTCGTTATCTACATTGTTTTCTTCTATGGAATTCATGCTATCCTCAAGAGGGTCAAAGGCCATCTCTGTCCTAACGAAGTTGTGGAGTAAACAACAGGCAAGTATCACACGATTATGAATTTTTGCTAGATAAAATGACAGACTTCTTAGAATGCTCCATCTCATTTTAAGCAAGCCAAAGCACCTCTCAATCACATTTCGGGCAGATGCATGCCTCAAATTAAACAATTCCTCAGGAGATCTTGGTTGATGACCTTGGCGCCATTCATTTAAATGATACCTTTGACCCTAAATGGTGCCAAGAATCCCTCACAATTGGGATGGCCTCCATCAACCAGATAATAACATCCTATAAGTGAAAGAAGAAGTGAATAATGTTTTAACAACGACACTACTTAAAGAAAACTAAATTCAAAATTTTGTGATTACAGCAAATCATCCCTGTGGTACTTTAAGGCCATTTCTCTTAGTGATTGCATCTCGAAGTATTCTACTATCAGCAGCAGAGCCCTCCACCCAGGCAACACATAAACAAAAAGCATATTTGGTGTACAAACACCAACACATTAGTTGCAATCTCATTTTTTCTAGTTCTATATCGAGGCTTATCTTTTATTGGCACTTTAATTAGGATATGTGTTCCATCCAAAGCACCTAAGCATTTCTAGATAAGACAAAAATATGGGTAAAGTTTAGAATGATTTTTCATTAAATTTGTATGAATTTATATGGGATTTTTTTACCTTGAAATATTTCCATCGCTCATTGATACAGTTCTCAGGAATGGGTTCAGGTCTCTTCAATAGGTGATTGCTCAATCGGAGAGTGGCATTCAATACATTGTGAAAATATTTACTTACAGTTGCTCCAGACCTCCTACAATTATACTTAATTACCCTATTCTTCACATGGTGAGCAAGTATATGCAAGAACATTGCAACTTGTTCATCCACATGCATATTCCATGTTGATTTTAGCCCTCCTATGCCCTTTAATATCTCACAAAGTTTGAAAAAAGCATGCCTATCTAATCTCAATTGTTCAATACATGTCACATTATCACTATGAACAAGTCTCCTAATATTCATGCTGTTGATAGGAATTCAAACTATAAGACCGTACACGAGGTCGGTAGGAATGTAAGACCAAAGCATATAAAAAGGAAATTATGTGGCAAGCAACGTTACAATATTCCACACCTAAAGCTAAAAGAAAACAAACGATTTTTTTTCCTCCGCCGATCATCAACATGTAAACAAACTTTATCCATCACTGCAAAAATGACAAATAAGCCTTTGTAATGTTTCCTTTTATCATGCAAATCGGAAACGTGTGCATCCAAACTTAACGTAGACTCAGACTTAAAAATCTTATGTTTAAAAGTCAACTTGGAATAATATATGCAACACAATATGGAACTAAGCAAATTTAACGGTCTTTGAAAGACAATATAAGAGCTTTCATCGTAAATTCAACCTAAAGAGAGATATTATTGAACTGGCTCTTACTGATAAAATCCCAACAAATGTAGAGTTCAGGATATGTCTCCAACTCAAAAATGTAACATTTACCCTGCATAAAAGTAATAACTTCATTTAATACTAAGCTTAAAAAAAAAATTAGTCTTGCGTGATTAAAAAAACTTAAAATTTCTTCAACTTTCTTTTCTTGAAATTAAAAAAAAAAGGATAATTGCAATAAAGCATGTAAATGAATATTGATGCCAAGTCATTTGCCATGTAGAGAAAAAAAAAACAACGTTTTCAACCTAGTAGTTAAGGAAAAACCAAAACAAAACACACGCATTAAACCTACAGACAATTAAAATATATTTTTGCAATTTTAATTATGCATGTGAACCAACTACACAACTCCAGCATTACTATTATTGTTAGTTTTTGCTGCTCATCAAACTCCAAAACTCCTGGACAATCACATCTCAATCACTACTGGAACCAATTAACTTTAAGTTAAAACCATGATAGAAACTGCAATCAAGTCACCCATTGGAACTCAACGATTGTTGTGACCATCTCCTCAAAACAACCAAGCCAGCAAACCAAACATTGACAGCCACACATGCCTCACCACTTCTGCTTCATCAATCTTGGACCCAACTACCAAACCATTGTGACATAACCACACTAGCCAAATAGAGGAGAGCAGCATCACCAGACTGAAGAGCACAATCAACATCCGACTCACCCACGTAGCATCACCAGAAACACTTCAAAAGAATTCAAAGAATGTGCCATAGATTCTAACTCACATTCAATAAGAAATGGAACTTATTTATTTGGGAAAATGTCAAACACTGTATCACAAAAGCACTTGTTAATGTTCTTGAATAAAATTAAGAAATTTAAATTCGTATGTCGAGGTTTAAACTGCAGTAAATCTATTTCTTCAAAAAATACGCAAACGAATTCTAACAACAAAAAACAACCTCTCTCTCTTTCTTTGGATTACTCCATTTTATTCCGCACCATGCCCATACATTTGGCGAAACGAAGCATGGTTCCTCATCCACCGACTCCAAATACCAAACCAAACCTACCAACCTAAGCTCCTCTAGCGTAGGTTAGATTCGTAAGCAATGGTATCCGAAAACCAATGAGAAATGGAATAATTTCAAAAACCAGCTACCACTACACATTCAATAATCAGATATCAAACATTGTGACATAATACAAAAAATCATTGAAAAGTTCGATTTCCCAATTTGCATCCTAAATACAATACTATGAACAGAACTTGTTTTATTTAACAATGCAGAGCAGCTGATATTGTGAAATTGCAGCTTAATACAGAAGATATAGAACATAGCAGCTGAGATTTGGATTTTTGGAGTAACAGAGCAGGCTGAGGGATAAGCATGAACAAACAGATACATGGGACACTGGGAGAGAACTAAGAACACAGGATATCTACATGCTTCAAAATCCCAGAACAATACCGTAGAATTTCGGAATTCGAATCCACGAACAAACAATCAATCAATACATTAGAAATAGAAGCATATTACAACATATTTTTCCTCTAATCTTCAACAATAAAATGGTTACAATGTCAAGTAAATTTCCTTATCATCATCAATTACTTGGAATCAAAATTTAAAAAGAATTAAATAGTAAAACCTTAGCGATTGTTCGATTCAAATATTAAAGCCAAGTAGAGATAGAGGTGAGAACACCAAAGAAAGAGAGAGAGAGAAAGAGAGATTTCTTACCACACATCAAAGCCAAGTAGGAGTAATGGAGCTAGGGTTTGAAAAAAACGGACAAGCAGCTTTGAAAGAAAGAGCAAGTTGGATAAAAGTGTGGTTGGTGGATGTGATTGTTTGATTATAAGAGGGTTATTTTTGGAATTGGATAATATAAGCAGGTGTTGAATTGTGATTCTTAAGTCCATAAATGGAATCCCTATTACGTAAATAAAGAATGTGGATTCAAGGCTGAATACCTATTACGGGCTTAAAAACAAACTAAACAATGTAATAAAAGCCCAGTAGGTAATATGCATGTAATGGAGTCAAAATTCACTCAAGTGAACAGCCCATTAATCTTTTACACCAATTTCTCCGTCATCCGCTCTCACTGTACACTTTCACAAAAGTGCTTTTCCGTTGTCCCAAGCTGCGGCATGTCTTTTTTCTCCTCTTATTTCTTTAGTTCCATCATACGGCAATAGTATATTCATACTATAAATTAGATATTTTGCTTTTCCCTTTTACTGAATATTAGTTTATTACATTAACATAGAATTTGAAGGAAAAAAAACTTATATAGTCGTATTATTAATTTTGATGAAACTGATACTATCATTATCTAACGGCTCACACCATACACAATCATAATTAAATCACTAAAATAGTTAATATTTCAACTATTATATTTATTTTAAAAATTAGATGGTTGACCGAACGGTCTCATCTAAGAAAGAAAGTCCATTATTTTTTCCCATTAATTACATATATAAGCATTCCATCACACCGTCCTAGTTATCTATTATAATAAATGAGTTTATTTCTATATATGGTTTTAGTCATTATATTTGAAATGTTGTGATTAGTGTTGATTTCTAAGAACATCAACAACATTAGTAATAAAAGGTTTAGTGCACACTTTACTATACATTAGACAACAAACAACATATATTGTCTTTTTCATGTCTTGTTTTTTCATTCACCTTTAAAATACTTTTAAGAATTGAGTCTAAAGTGAACTATAAGTGAAGAATAGATAGGTTTTGATTCAATATCCTCTCTAAGTATCTCTCCTATGATTACCACAACTTCTAGTTCGTTTTGACACTAGTTACTCTTATATTAAGAATTTGACTTGTGGGTACAAACTCTTTCATATATAATAAAAGATTTACTTAGACATTTTTAAATCTTTGAATCTACTTGATAGATCTAGACATCCTTATAGTCTAGATTTCACCCATTGCTCGGCATGTGAGGATGGGTTTGATCCATGAGTGGACACACATGGGTCCAAAGGTCCGGATCAGGTCTACTAGCTGAACTGATGGACCCATCTAGGTCCACCTAATTCCCTTGAAAAATAAAAGTATATTGAACTTTATTAACCAAAAAAATAAGAAATATAAACAAATATAAAAGACAAAGTAGTGCATAATTTTAAAAAAGTTAATAAGATTTACTGTTTATTCATTTCGTTTTAATAGAAATTTTATTACAATCTTATTCTAATTTTATTTCATTCATTAGTAATAGTAATTCATTATAACCTTAGCTTATTCATTTAATGAAATACTAATGTTGAGATTATTTTCATGTGAATCAAAATTATTCATTATCTAATCATTGCATCTAATATGCTCTTGATAACGACACAAGAGTAAATGCAATCCAAAAACATGTTTGAATGCTTTTTATCCAAATTATATCATATTACTTTATGTAGCGTACCTTCAAGTGAACAATCCCATTTACAAACAATATAAGATTCATTTTTCTTTTATAAAATCCTTTATATTATTATTCTTATTCCATATTATTAATATTTCGACTTAAGTGAGATATGCTTGTAAATAAATAAATACATACCCTTTATAATTTTTTAGTAGAAGTAGACTAAAGATTATGATGTTCTTAAGCTTATTCTCATTTTAAGTTTTAAATTTTATTCCAATTAATTTGTTTTAATTTTACTTTGGATTTCAGGTATTAACACACATTAAAATTTTTGTATTAAATTTTCTCTTTTTATTCTTATGTTCTACTTTTCTAACCTTGCAACATGTCTCAATGTTTTATGAATTAAATCTTTAAAGAAATTGTAAATTATTCTCAAGGTGTGAATTCGCTTCTTAAACTTTCAAAGTCTATATGCATTTTTTAACCTCTTAAATTTTTAAAAATTGACATAATTAAGGATTGGAAAAATGCGGAAAATTGCAAAGTATCTTTTCAAACTTTCAGTTATATATAGTTCTACCCTAAATTTTCTCCTATTTGCGAATTTACCTCTTAAATTTTTAAAGTGCATATGGTAAATGTTAATTGTCCTTAACTGTGTTGAATATTGAAAATTTAAGGGGGTTAAAGTACACTTTAAAAGTTTAGAATGTAAATCCACATCTTGATAATAGTTTAGGGTATAATTTATGATTTTTCCTAAATCTTTTGTATCAAATTTTCTGTTTTTCACTTTTTATTTTTTGCCAGCTTCTCTTTCTTTCTATTGAATTTGTTAATTTTCTAATTTTGTATTTATCTCGACCCTGGTAAAAATAGTAATAAACTGAGTAAATTGTGTAAAAATTAAGGGAAATGATCGTGAATAGACATTTATAATTCTTAGATGGATAAATTTAACACACCTCGGTTGCTCATTTTATAAAAAGTTGCCAATCCATCATACTGTTTAGCGGTCGCTATGTCCTTTCATGACAGAAACAGATTTTCTTTTTCATTAAAAAAACAATAAAACAAAAAAAGAAATATCTAGTCTAGGAGATTTATTTTTGGCTCTTTTCAATAAATGCAAGAGCCAACGGACGCAAACAAAAGGCAATTAGTGACAAGGACATAAAACAGCCAGCCCCTTGCTAGAGTTTCCTTGTTGCTTTTTCGTAACTAGGTTGTCGGCAACACATGCTGCTGCCTGAGTTCCCACTCATAGGAGAAGGATTTCAAATTTCAATTTATTTTCATGACAGCATATGCCCTTGATTGATAATGATCATATAAAGACTTTTGTCAATTTATTCTGGTCAATATAAAATGTCAAGATGTTTGATCTCATTAATTTCATATGTCAGTTGATTCAAAGTGCCCTTGATATCGATAAACTGAAGTCATGGTAAATTTAGTGAATTTATGCTAATGATCATGAGGCACATTCTTTTGAGTTTCAAAGCAATTTCAACAAAAAAAAAAGGGATTTTATTTTCTAACAGACGCTTATTTTCAACTATAGTAATTTGCACTACACTTTTATTATTATTATTATTATTATCACGTAGCTTACTCAAGCCACCGTGAAGGATGATGGTTTCTTCAACTATATTGGGAATCCAAAGGATTTCTATCTCATTTTGTTTTTGAGTTTTTTTTTTATTTCATTTTGATTTTTAATTTGATTTTCATGATTGTTGTTATTGTTTGTGTTGTTGCTATTGCTACCAAAGATCAATATAAGGCAGATCACACCATTTTAAAAAATGAGGAGCCAAATTTATGCTTCAAAGTTATTGGAAAAAGTTCATACAAACTAAAGTCAAGGGATGTAAATGTAATTTTCCTAATATTTTAAATGTCTCATATCCTCAAAACAAAATTAAATAAATATGACCCATTATTTATTGACAGACTATTAAAGAATTAATATATATATATATATTAGAAGCCATACCAAGTAAAGTCATTGTATTTGAACTTTAAATTGAATAAATGAAAACCACACATTAAATTTAAGGAAAAATTTAAAATAAAAAGGTGCATATTACACAAATGGTATCTCAATTTTAATAAAATATGCAATTACATATCTAAACTTTGAAATTGATCAATTTGGTACCTCAAAAGACTTTTTATGCATGCTAATAGTCTCTCGTAATATTAGTTAGTAAACACAAAAAGTAACATCAGGTACTAAATTGGTCAATTATAAATTTGTAGGTGCTTAATTATATTTTATCAAAATTTGAGTACTATTCGTGACACCTACCTAAAAGGTAACTACAACATTCTTTGCACACTATAACCAGCCAAAAGGTCATTCACAATGTTACTACCATAGCATACTAAAACAAGCTACGAGATTCAGCTAGTCTCTAAGGACAATTTCAACATAATTCTTTCATTTCCCTTGTCTCTATTAAAGTAGTTTTCCTATGGTGTTAGCATTAGGCGATTACTTTTTCTTAACAAATGCCACATTTTTTGTCTTCATTGAATGCTTCTTTAACTTAGTGGTAGTTCCCATCTCAATATCATGTTTCTTCATTTCATCGTCCTTATCTTCATAGTTACAACCTAGGAAGATTGAGGTGCTCATGGTAAATAATGGCAAAAGATAAGAGAGAAGATTGACAAATATTATAGCAAGAAAAATAAAATTTCAATGAAAAGAAGAAGAGCAAAATCTTACTAAAAGAGAATACAAGTAATTGACAAAAGAGAAATCGCTCAAATCCAAACCCTGAATACATCCAATCTCTCATCCTAAAGATCTCACATTAGAACTGATATTTATTGTTGTGCATAATTTTTATCACATGTATTGTTAAAACAGCGAATGAGATGACCTATTTATAGGATGCCTCTAACATGGTTTGGTAGTAGTAATTGGTAAAAACTTCACTAACTAACCTTCTTACTATATATTCTAGAATATTCTTGGATAAATCCTAACTAAAATATTATAGAAAGCTTACCTACAACAACAATTATAAATATGTGGCATAATTTAAGCCACATTACAAATCTCTACCTCAGCTTAAACTACTACTAATAGAAAACATGTATACAAATCAACTTCATAGAGTGCTTGAACTTGACTACTAGAAGAGGTTTTGTTAGCATGTCAGCTGGATTTTCTTCTGTATCAATCTTCTTGATCACAATGTTGCTTTGGGATATCACATCTCGAACAAAGTGACATCAACTATCAATATGCTTTGTTTTCCCATGAAATATTTAATCTTTAGTCAAATGTATAGCACTTTGGCTGTCATAAAAGAAATTTGTAGGCACCAAATCTAAACTGAATTCACTATATAAACCTCATAGCCAAATGACTTCCTTTATTGCCTCATTCAGTGCCATATATTCTACCTCTGTTGTAGACAAAGCAACTATAGCTTGTAAGGATGGATTCTAACTATTTGCACAATTACTGAGTATTTGCCCTAAAAGCCCAAATAATTAATATTAAATTTAACAAATTAAAATAATATAATTTGAAGTGGATAGATAATAATAGATATAATGTGTAAATTAAAAACATAGGGATAAAGAAAATCAAGCTAATATTTTAACCTAGAGTTCGGTCCTCTTCCAACTCTCCATGATCCAACAATGCCTCGAATTGAGGTCTTCACCACAACTTTTATTTGTCTCGAATTAATGCTCAAGCTAAGCAATACAATAGTTTATAGTACAAAGAAAATAAGAACATATCTCTAAAGTGTTTTTCTCTCTCTATACAAATATTTGCAAATTTTAATGTACAAGAGAACAAGAAAATAAAAGTTTTGTTTGAACGCAAATGAAATCTTTTGTTAATTCACACTTCAACTCTATTCGCCCACATTAATCTCTAAGGATAGTGTATTTATATCTTTTGAAATTCAAATATCCATTAGCATTAATGTTTTTAAGTCATCAAGCATTCAATGTGCTTCAATTGCTATTTTCTTACCACATTAGCTTTAGTAATCAAGTCATCATGCCTCAAATGCTTGTCGCGCCTTAGCCTCTCATGCTCAAACTTTTCCCTTGACAAGCTCTCCATACGTGCTCTTCTTCAAGCACCAAAATTTGAAATGTCATGGCATAAACTTCAATATGTCGAGCCCTTGACGTGACCCACGACAAATACTATAAGCTTTGTATCTTTATCAAGCCTTGGTTAAGAACTTATTGTACCTCAGGTCTTTAGCATGTCGAGCTCTTTACGTGACCCTCACGCGCACGTCTCCACTCTAACGCAGCGTAAAAGCATTAAAACAAAAGTCAACACATAGATAGATTTCTAAAACATAAATCAATTGCAAAAATTGCAACTTTTTTTAGAATAAACTCTCAATAGGGTTAAAAAATGTATGAAAATATGAGAAGTCCTTTCAAACCCTTAAAATACCCTATTTATAGTATCAACAAAACAAATAAATTAAAATTCGTACGAAACAAAAACTATAAGCATAAGTTGTCAGCCTAGGCACTGTATGTTGATGGCCTAAGGATATATGCCGGTGAGGTATAATATTGACGTTGCCTTCTACAAGGACTCCATGGTGCCATAGCACGACCCATGGTACAATCTAGGTATCTATCTTTCACTCTACGCTGGCTCAAGGCGACAACCTTCATGGAATTCCCGACGGCCTATATTGTAATACCGGAAATATTTAGGTGGCTTTTAACAAGTCGTCTCAAAGTTGTATGTTTTAGGTCAAGCCTTGGTTCACAACTTGTTACGCTTCAGTTTTTTAGTACGTCAAGCCCTCGACATGACCCTCGACTAGCACTGTCCACTTCTTTGCCTTATTGTGCTTGGAATTTAACTTTTCACATCATGATCACTTGATTTGTCAAGGCCCCAACATCCCCTCGACCACTAATTTGGCATTCTTGAGCTTATCTACTTTGGGCCTTTGCTTTGTCGCACCTTAATACTCGACTTTAGCTTACCCTCGACCATCCCTTGCTTTTGCTAAAACCTGTAGAAAACTCCACAAACACACACAAAAATACATATATTTATGGATAATAAGTGTAGTTTTCAACTCAAAAATAGTTAATTGTGTATTATATTGTCTCATCAAAATTCTTATTGAACTCTAAGTTCAACAATCTCCCCTTTTTGATGAGGACAATTTATGCACAATAACTCATATTCACTATAGCATACTCCCCCTCAATTAAGCATCTAGGTTCTAAGAGAATTTTCAATTTTCCAGGTTTCAAAATAGACTTGTGATGCTTAATTTTAGAAAAATACAAACTATACTTAATATGTCAATTTCTCCTCCTATCAAAATAGACTTCATGCATACTTTTAATTGTGTGTCAACTTCTCCCTTTATACTCATAAAAAACAAAGGACAAATGTAATATATGCCAGCAAGGAGAGATGCACCGATATACAAAAATTTAGCTAAAAAAAAAAAATGCATCAATAGAAGACTCCATAGATGCCATGATAGAGGATTTCACACTTACCTACACCCATGTAGGACTTCACACACGTACCTTTACTCAAATAGAACTTCTTCACTCATGCCTACATCCATATCTTCACCGCAAATGCCTATACACAAATCGGACTTCACCACTTATGCCTACATCCCTGTAGGACTTCATCGCAAATGTTTATACATAGATAGGACTTCACACACTACTTGCTTATACTTAGATAGGACTTTACCGGATTTTCCTACATCTATGTAGGACTCCACTGCTTTACCTAAAGACTCAGGGACTTTACACCACAATGCATACACACTTATAAGACTTCACCATATATGCTTAGGGCTACGTAGGACTTCACTACGGGTGCCTATACATACATAGGACTTCATTACATTTGCCTCATCTCATGGGGACTTCACAAAAATAACAAGCTTACATATTTGCAATCTCATTGGATCATTACTTTCATAAATATGCAGCAATAAAAACAAACCAGATTTTGAGCAGATTAAAACATAAACAGATCGAATACAATTACATACTTGATTTTTAGGCATATATAATATTTAGCAACTTATTTAACCTAAAATCCTGTTCTTTTTTATATTTGATTCAATAATATTTAGTACTCATCTTGCTTGATCATTCCCAATTCTTTTCTTAAAGTATATAAATGATTTTCATTCAAGGGTTTAGTAAAAATATTAGCTATCTGATTGTTTGTATCAATAAATTCCAAGCTAATATCTTTGTTTAGAATATGATCTTTAAAGAAATGGTATCTAATTTTGATATGCTTGGTCCTTAAGTGTTGAATCAGATTTTTAGTCAAATTTATAATACATGTATTATCACAAAGAATTGGAACATTTTCAAAAGGTAAACCATAATCAAGCAAGATTTGTTTCATCCATAAAATGTGTGCACAACAACTACTAGTTATAATATGATGCAAAAACAAGAACCCTAGGTATTGAAAACCTTAGACCCAATGATCGAGATGGAATTCAAACCCAAGGACCGTATGAGAAATCCATTAGAAAACTACGACCCGTTGCCTTTATGGAGGCAATAATCTTGGTATAGTCGAACATGCCATAACCAGTGATGATAAACCGATTGGTAAGTCAAAAGGATGAACGCCACGAGAAATTCCCAATAAGTTCATAAACGAATTCACTCAGGAATTCACAGAGAAAAACTCTAATTTTATCAATTGATATCTGTATATATTTCATTGAATGTTTACTAGCCTTTATATATAGGCTATTATAAGGCAGTTACATAATCGTAACTGAAAAACGAAATTGGGGCAGTTACATAACTGACAACATAACTAAAAGACATAATTGTGGTAATTACATAAATGACAACGTAACTGAAAAACATAATTATATTTAATCCTACATCAATAAAAATAAAGAAATTCGAAAGGCCACAAAAGAAATTTGAAAAGACATCAAGTTATAATGGAGACCAGCAGATTAATCAATGAAGGCCGGCGATATTTGGACAGTGTAGACATAGGCCGTCCGTTGACAACGTTTTCAATGCCGGCTATGTTTAAAAAAGGCCGGCGATATATTGTGCAGCAACTCCAAAACTTCAATCTTTTGAGTCCTAAGCTATTTGGTAACATCTTTGGTTTGCTGGACTCGAGTTTTTAGCATTGAAACTCCAGTTATTGAGTCTCTAATACTTGAAACAAAAATTTGGACTTAATCTTGGTTGGTTTTAAATTTGATGCTTCTAGGATCACATCACAATATACTCAGCTTTAGCAGTTAAAATTGCAACCAAGTTTTGCTTGTTTGAGTGCCACGATATTAAAGAATTTCCAAAAAAAAATGGGATGTCCCTCTTGTGCTTTTCCCATTTCCTTTGCATCTAGTAAAGTCAGTATCAAAGTATCTAATTAGATTGAAGGAAGTAAATTTTAGATACCATAATCCGATTTCAATCGTTCCTGTAAGATACTTGAAGATACAATTTACAACATTCAAATATGATTCTTTTGGGCAAGATTGAAACCGTACATATACACATACAGAGAACATGATGTCAGGTTTAGAAGCTGTCAAATATAATAAACTGCCCATCATGCATCTATACATTTTTTCACAAACTTTTTTTTTTCCTTTTTTTATCTTTATCAAGCTTAATACTTGTGCTCATAGGTGTCGTTTTTTATTTGCAATTATCCATTTTGAACCTTTTTAATAGATCTCTTGTATATTTAGCTTGATTGATGAAGTTTCCATTTTCAGTTTGTTTGATTTGGAGACCAAGAAAATAATTAAGTTCCACCATCATACTCATTTCAAAATTTTTTTTTCATGGACTCATCAAAATCTTTTATAAGACTCATACTTCCAGCTCTAAACAGAATGTCATCTACATAGATTTGTATAATCAATATACCAGACTTGTGATTTTTAATAAATAAAGTTGTATCAACTTTTCCTCTTGAAAATCTATCTTTTAGCAAGAAGCTACTGAGTCTTTCATACTATATTCTAGGAGTTTGCTTTAGTTCATAAAGAGCTTTGTTTAACTTAAAATCATGATTGGAAAATTCATGTAAGCCCCGAAAAATTTTAGCAAATAATCCCAAGATGAACTTCGAAAAGAAATTAAAACCAAACTTCGCTAAGTCCCAAATCTCGAATGAATCCAGAAACTGCTGAATTGTGAGAAAAATAAGAATCCTTAAAAAAAATAAAATAGGAACTCAATATACTTCAATTCCCAAAACAACTATGTACGACAAATTCTTTATTTAACTCCAACTTATAAAATCGGGTAAAATAGAGCCCAAAAACGAATTATTAAGAAATAAATAATGATTAACCTTCGGAAATAAAACTCAATATAAAGAATTCTGAAAACGTTGAGAGATATTAAATACTTATAAAAACCAAACTTAAAATAAATTTCTTAAATCAGATATGTTATATAAACATAAAATATCAGTTTCTAAATTGGCAAGGGTATAAATCGAAAAGTCAACCGGAAAACCTAAGTCCACGAGACTCCCAAGAAACCCCATGGCCTAGATCCGACAATCCTGTATTCCTAAACCAATGAGTCAGAATAAGAGAAAAAGGTGTAGTTGGTTCATATTAAGTCTAGGATGCTCTAAAAGATGAGATTGACGAATTTTCAATCTATTTCCAACCCGGTCGGGTACAGACTTCGAAAAACGTGTCTTGGGATTCGAAATACTAAAAATATGTTATTAATGCCGTTAGACTCATATTTTTATAAGGATCTCTAAAATATTAGTTTTATAAATTTTCGATAACTAGAATTACCTGATTTTGCGATTTTATTTGTATTTCATTACTACCGGTAATTAGCTAGTCTTTCGATACCATTTACTATTATTTATTACACAATTTCATTGTTCTTATAATGTACACCCCCGTTTTCCTATTAATCGAATAAACTTCGGAAACTAAAGAACGAAACCCTAAATTGGTCTAGTTCAAGCGTAGTGAGAGGAGTTTAGAAATCCTAGATGCGGCTTTCCTTCGATTTCATAACAAAAGAAGTCTTATAAAATAAATGAATGTGAATTATTATTTTAAAGTATATTTTAAACCTTAGAAAGTTTTAAATTCAAAAATTTTCTATTTTGGGCCTTCCCGAGCTCAATTACGGAAAAACGAGCCCCGGGACCAGAAACTCAGAAAAATATTCCGGAATACTCATTAGAATCGAAATTTTATAAGGATTTCAAAAATATAAATTTTATAATTTTCCGGGCTATAAAAATTAAAGTTATAGCCTTTTCTCGTGTTTTATTTACTACCGGTAAAGTAGATGTCTTGTCTATTATTTACCACTATTCACAAGTACAACCTACACTACACACTACCCATACCCTATTCTTACATCCTTACAACTACTCATTATATTTTCTTTTCTAAGAAATTTTGTTTCTTATTAAATCATTACATATATTACATTTTATTACTTAAATTACAAATTCAAACAAAACAAATTCACTCCCTCTCTTTTCCTTCTAGGTGGCCGGTGTACCCCTCCCCCAATTCCCTCTATTTTGTTTTATTTTTACTTCTTTTATTACAACTAAACCCTAATTCACTTAATATATAAACTTATTTTCTCTCTCTCTCTTCATTTTTACTCTTCTAAAAATTTCGAAAGTTGCAAAACACTCTCTTTTTCTTCTTCTTCTTGCCATGACCTAGCTCCACACACACACACTCACTCACAAGTCCATTTCTTCTTCATTTCATCTCCAAACCTCTCCTTAGGTGATGATTTCTAGCCTTGCTACTACATGATCTTGTAATGGCAAGACTTTTCTTGTGTGTTTTCCACCTTAAATCCCAATGAGCAAATGCTAGGGATGAGAAAACACTAATACAAGAATATCAAGCCATCACAAGAAGTAGATCTTGTGTTTAATGAGTTTTTGTTAAAGTAATACTATGTTCATGCATATAAAAGAAGAGATCTTGCATGAAAAGTTTAAGTTCATGTCTTTAGACTCATGTTCATGCACTATAGGTTGTAGATCTAGTGTTAGGACATTCATATTTTTCTTGACATTTATGTTCATGTGAATATTTTGAGCTTTCATGCATTAATGATCATAAAAGCTTAGCCTTGCATGTATATAGATGTGTTAGATGATAGATCTTTATGGATATAGGACAAGGAACTTGAAAAAGAAAAGATTTTTGTTAGAAATGTCTAGTGGAAAATTCGGATGATTTTTGAAACCTATTTTAAAAACCCTTGAAACCACTTTGAAACTCATATTTTTCATGAAAAATGAAAGGTATATGTAATAGGTATCTCTAAGGAATGATTTTTACAAGTTAAAGTGAGTTTAGGCATGAGTAATGTGTAAAACAAGTAATGGAGTTAAAATGGAAAATTGTGAGTTAGTGATCAAATTGTCAAAATCGTAATTTGAGATGATGCATATGTAATCACCTAGTATTTGAGCTCAAATTGCAAGTTGTATGTGTTAAATGAAGTCCTTAGACAATAGATATAGTAAAGCTTCAAATTTTGATGCATTAAACAAGTTTTCTCATAAGAAATATGCAAGAAATGAAAATTTCCAAAATTCGGATTTTTTGTGAAAAGCTTGTTTAGAAACATTTACCAAATGTAAAACAATTTTTAGGAAATGAAAAAGGTATAGAACAGATCTGATCCCTCTGTTCCGCGGCCTTAATGTTTTCAAAACTTGAAAATAATATTAGAAATAGATATATCTTTCGAAGTAAATAGAAATCGATATAAAATTTGCGAAATTCCAAGTTAAATGACCAAGTTATGGCCGTTTTAAGTTGGAACTTCCGCAAATAGCGAGAATCACGATTTTGTTTAGTTTAGATGTATAGGTTGAATTAGTTAAGTGATGAGATTCTTATTAGGTTATTCTTATTTGGTAGGTGATCTCGAGAACGACGATACCCTACTACCTGACTACTACTATTAAGAGACCGGCGTACCATGGCCGAATGAGTACTACTTCCGATTTCAATTATTGCTTGTGATTGTAATGATAGTTGCATTAGTTGCTTAGGCAAAGATAAAAATGACTACGCATGATGGGGTATTTGGGAATTGTATTTGACTGCTGTTGATATGTGAAGTTGGAATTAAATAATATCGAAGCCGGGTGATAATCCATTATTTGTATAGAGAGGAGCTATAATTGATTGTCTGCGAAGATTGTCTGGTCATGTAAAAGAATCGGATTAATTGACTATTGGGCATTAAATATAACTTTGAACTCATTCATATCATGATGGGGATGGAGCATTAGCATTTGTTGGTTTTTCGTGATCCATAAAACGAATATGTTGGTTAATCGTGATCCATAAAACGAATTATTGTTCAATTGACCGTAAGCTTAAACGGCGTCGTACCGTAGGATTAGTTAATCTGCTAACCCAGGATTGAGGGCGCAAGTCCATCCACATATGATTTCGGATTGGTCATGTGTTTGCTAAATTCACTTGTTTGATGCATTTCACTTGATTGAATAATCACTTGCTTGAATGATTTGTCTTAATTGCAATATGAAAGTGTTCACTCACTAAGTTGGTATAGCTTATACCCCAATAGTTTCCTATTGCAGTATGAATACTTATGGCTATGCCCAAGGAGCCAAGAACATCAGGTACAGTTCTTAGATATTGAGGCGCATTTTGATGAGGCTGGGATATAAAAGTAGTCGCAGACTTCCAATCATGCCTCCTAAATTTTTGTCTGAAGAATAATACAAGGGACTTTGTGAGCCTGAGATCTCTTGACGTTGTTATCGAGGGTATGCCCCCTAGTTTATGTAATAGAAGAGTTCTATATGAGATGGTTATGATTTATATTCTTGTTGCTATGTATGTCTTCTTAAACTACTACGAAGCAAAGCATGGTCTCTGTATGTTAATAGTGAGCCTTACACCCAATGTTCAAACTCATAGGAAGACTAAGGTTGCCTTACTTGAGTTTAAACATTGAGTGTGGCGGACTGTCACGTGTAGGGTACTCTTTGGGGTATGACAATTCATTATTTTGGAAACATGGTGGTTGCTCTATATGGACTTCTTCCTTTATAAAAATATTTAAAAATACGCTTTTGACATCCTTTTGAAAAAGAGTAAAATTCTTAAAAGCAGCAAAAGCCAAAATCATTCTTATGGATTCTAGTCTAGCAACCAGAGCAAAGGTCTCATCAAAATCAATTCCTTCTTTTTGATTATAACCTTTAGCAACCAATCTAGCCTTATTTCTTATTATTAAACTAGATTCATCAAGCTTGTTTCTAAACACCCATTGGGTTCCAATTACAAGTCTAGGAACCAAATTCCATACATCATTCTTTGTGAACTAGTTTAATTCATCTTGCATAGCATTAATCCAAAACTCATCTTTTAAGACTTCATCAATATTTTTAGGCTCAATTCCAGATAATAAAACAAGATTTCTTAATTTCTTTAAAGATGATCTTGTTTGAACATGATATGAAGGTTCTCTAATTATTAAATCTTTAGGATTTGATTTAGCATACTTCATTTTTTAAGCAGATCATTATTATCAGATTCATGCACATCAACATCCAATCTTTGTTTATTAATTTCTTTATTACCATTTTCAAGAAAGAATTTATTTAAATTAGTATACACATCATCAACATCATCATTTGAACATAAATAAGGTAAGAAATCATTAAAAGCAACGTGTATTGATTTTTCAATAACTAATGTTCTTTTATTAAAAGCTCTATAAGCTTTGCTTGTTCAAAAATATCCTAAAACAATTCCTTCATCACTTTTAAAGTCGCATTTAGCCAATTGTTCTTTTCCATTGTTTAAAATGTAACACTTGGTGCCAAAAGGATGAAAATAAGATATATTAGATATTTTGCCTTTCCAAAGTTTATAGGGGATTTTCTTTAAAATGGGCCTTATAAAACTCGATTTGAAATGTAATATGATGTATTTACAACTATAGCCCAAAAATATTTTGGTAAATTATTTTCATACAACATGATTCTAGTCATTTCAATTAATATTCTTTTTTTTTCCTTTCGGTTATACCATTTTGTTGTGGAGTTTTAGGAGATGAAAATATGTATTCAATACCATAATTATTGCAAAAATTTTCCATTTCATGATTTTTAAATTCTCCCCCACGATCACTTTGAATTGTAACATTATTAAGACCTTTTTCATTTTGAACTTTTCTTGCAATATCTAAAAAAGATATAATTTGTTTCGTCTTTAGATTCAAGGAAGAAGGTCCATGTATATCTACTAAAATCAGCAAAGATAACCAAGACATATTTCTTATCTCCTAAACTTAAGGTTTGGGTAGGACCAAATGAATCCATGTGCAATACTTCTAATGGCCTAGATGTAGAAATATCATCCTCAGACTTAAAAGAAGTCTTAATTTTCTTTCCTTTTTGACATGCTTAGCAAATCTTATTTATTTGAAAATTGATCTTTGGTAAACCTTTGACATGATCCATTTTAACAAGCTTTGAAATGATATCCATGTTAGCATGTCCTAGTTTTCTATGCTATAACTAATTATTGTCATTTGGAGAATATAGACAAGTTTTGTTCGATGATTTAAAATCATCTGAATTGATTTTATAAATATTTCTTTGTCTATATCCTTTGAAGCATGTTTGGTTATTTTCAATTCTTTCAAAAACACTTTTTGGCAGAAAATGTTACTTTAAAACCATTATTACACAATTGATTAATACTTACAACAAACTATTTTAAGTTGTCAACAAGTAGAACATTTTTAATAACTATATCTTGGTTAATGAGAATGTTACCTTCACCTAAAACTGTTGATTTCTATTATTCCTAAGGGTAACACTTCCTTGATTCTTCAAGTCTAGTGGTGTGAACTTGGATATGTCACGCCCCAGAGGATAGTCTAAACGTAACAGTCTGCCGCAAGCTATATAAGACTTAGGAATTGTTACCACAACCGTTCCAAAGTCTCGTATAGATGCAAAGCGTACCTTTACGAATATATAATACAAAAACCAATGGAGATAAATAGTTTAATTTGACTATAAGCATCAGAATATAAACCATGAGTCCACATAATTAATTACAAAAGTTCTAGGGCATTCCCCTGCAAAATAATATCGAGTTTAATAATAGTCTTTTACAGTCTCCGATAAATAATAGGGTTTGCTATGGAAGTCTACACCAAATCGAACGTAAACTTTTAATGGGAACTTCTAATTTATGTACCTGCTCGATAGGATGCCTTGGCCTTAACCATATATAGGTATACTGCAATAAGAAAAGCTATGGGGGCGTAAGCTACACCAGCTTAGTGAGTGAATACTTCCATAAAAACATTTATAACAAATCAATCACTCAAGTTAATTATTCAATGGTATGGAATGCATCAACCACATGAACAAACAATCATATGATCAATCAGAAATCATATGTGAATGGATTTACGCCCTTCATTTGGGTTAGCAGATTAACGAATAATGCAGTACTATCGTTGAATTAATAAGTTGTTTATGGATAACGGATAACCAACTTATGTCGTTTATGGATCATGATCAACCAACTCATTTATATCTTTTATAGATCACGATCAACCAACTCATATATGTCATTTATGGATCATGATCAACCAACTTTTAGCGGTTTACGGTTCCCGGGTAACCAATATATACTAATGCTCTATCCCCATCGTGAAGTGAATATGTCCATATTAAGTTATCAAACCGAATAGTCATTAATACCAATTTCATAGGTGATCAACAATTTTTCAGACAATCACTTCTACAGTAATCTAAACAAGCATGATTTAATCACCTGATTCCGATATTCTTAATACCAATTCTCAACTCAACAATAAACATACATAATCCCCCATAATTCCCATCATGCAATTCCATTTTTATCTTTTTCCTTATGATCTAGTGTAACTATTTGCTACAACACAAGCAAGAATGAAATTAGGAAGTAATACTCACTCGACCATTGGTCGCCGATCTCTTAGTAGTAGTAATCCGGTGGTAATGAATCATCGGGATCCAAGTCACCTATACGAAAGAAATACCCAAATAATTATTTCCACTCATAACTAATCCATTTTTTTTCATAAAAACTATTAAGTTCATAATTCTCGTCATTGGTGGAAATTCTAACTTAAAATACCCATAACTTGGTCATTTTAACTCGGAATTTTGCAAATTATATACTGATTCTTATCTACTTCGAAAGATCTATCTAATTCTAGTATAATATATAAGTTTTGAAAACTTTTAAGTCTTGAAAAGATCCGAACAGATCTGTTCAGTAACTGAATTCTCATTTCCGAAATTGTTTTTGTGAGGAATTATGATAATTATACTATACATGCCAAATATGTATGCAATAATAACAAATCACTATCATGAATGATATGTTATGAGCTTACTATGTGCATATTCATGATGATATTCTATTAGAAAATATTTTTGAAATTTCTACTTTACAATATATCGTGAATACTTAGCCTAGTAAGTTCGACTTTTGTGTTTTTGACCAACCACACTTGTTTTAGAGATTTTCCTTAATAAAAATTTATTATTCTTGCTAAAATTACTTCTTTATCATATCTATTCCTTATGGTCTTCATTTTTCAACATAAATCCTTATTTTACTCATTGTAAGCAAGTGTTTATATATTAGCCATTCCTAAATCCGAATTTCGTTAAAATAGTTTTTGAGTGATTTCTTTGAGAAAAACTTGCTTGATACTTTAAAATTCAAGGCTCCATTATTCCTATCCCCTAAGGACTTGATTTGTTTAATAAAACTTCCATTTTGAGTTTGAAAAGTAGGTGTTTACATATCCTCTTTTCCTAATTACGAATTTCATGTAACTATCTTAATATCAAATTTTTCTATCTTGTAAATATTTCTTGTTTAACAAATTTCTCTTAGTAAATCTATCATTAACTTACAAAAATCATTTCCTATTGTTATCTATTCCATAAGCTCTTTATTTTTCACATAAAAATCATGTTTTGGAGTTTAAAAATAGGTTTTCAAAATGCAACTTATTTTCAATCCGAATTTACAAAAGTTTGTTTTTATAAAACCAAAGTTGTTCTTGAGCTTTTTGGCTCATCTTCATAAATATCCTAACTTTTAGAAGTAATAAGATATTCATTTACATAAGATAAGATATTTATGACCATTTACTCATCCTATACATAATAAATGCATGAGATCTACAATATCATGTAAGAGAGTAAATGTTTAAGAGCTAGATCTAAGTGTAATGGTCATGTTAAATGCATGAAATGAGATATACTACTTATGACAATGATGTAGTAGCAAGATTCCTATATGAACTCATCACTACATGAACATATATTATGATTATGAGGAAAACACAAGCTTTAATCACAAGATCCACAACTTATGATGGCTTGATCTTCATGTTCTAGTGGTTTCATGTCCCTAGCATGAAGCTCATAGAGATTTTTATGAATCCACACATGAATGATATAGCCATTACATGTCTTTATGGTAGTATAGTGTAGATCTATACCTATTTAAGCTTTGGAACAAGAGAAGTTGAAGAAAAATTTGTTGTGTAAGTGTGTGTGTGGGCAAGGGAAAGTCATGGCAAGGAGAGGGAGAGAAAGAGAGGGTTTGTGAATATTTTCCAAAAGTGAAATGAAGAAAGAGAAGAGAAGACATAAAATATATATATAGGAAATTAGATTAGGGTTTGTGTGATTAAAATCAAGGAAAAAAAAAAAAAATGAGGGAAAAAGGGGGCGAGGGTTCACGCCGGCCACAAGGAGAGGATAGGGAGAGAAAAATAATTTTTGTATAATTTTTCAAATTAAAAGTATAATAAAATGTGTTGAAAAAGTAATTTTAAGGAATGTGATGTAATAAGATATGGTTTAGTTATAAGGACGTAAGAATAGAGGTATGGTTTGTGAGTGCGAGTAGCGTATGGGCTTGTACTTGTGAATAGTAATGAATAGTAGATTAGACAATTAATTTACCGGTTAGTAAAGAAAATACGATATAAAGGCTATAATTATAATTTTTATAAACAAAAAACTTACAATTAATATATTTTTGAATTCCTTGTTAAATTCCAGTCTTAATGAGTATTCCGGAATATTTTTTCTAATTCCGAGTCTCGGGGTTACAAGCATGGTACCAAAGAAGTAATGATATATTTTGTAAGGATCCTCAAGAGGAAGCAACAAATGTTACTTGGACAGTGGTTGCTGTAGACATATGGTGAGAGACATATCCTGTAAGCTGTGATTTTCTTTGTAACCAAGCTTAACTTCAAAAGCCGAATCTAGAACTAAAACCCTAAATCGGAATAGCTAGGGTTAACAAGAATATATTTGGTTAGGAGGTATAAGAACTTCTCTTTTTGGAATCAAAACAAATCGGCCTTGATGATTTAAATTCACATATTTTCTTATTACACAATTATGTGCAATATGACTTATTATGCCATAATAATTACATGTCCGATGAGTAGCTTTAACAAATTTTGTTTTGTGAGACTTGCAATTATTTTGTCCACTATAGCCGATTTCAAATTTATTTGAATCACACTGTTGGCTTCCAAGAAATGTATTTGAAATTTTCTTTCGATTTGTGAATTTGGCTATTGTAGCCTTTGAATCATCCAGGCTGATTTTTAACATTTTGTTTTCATTTTTCTAGGTTTCTACCTCTTTAATGATTTCATTTTTATAGTTATCAACACATGCAACATTGTTATCTTTTATGGTCTTAACTTCAATATCCAACAAATCATTTTCAAATTTTAACTTTTCATTTATCTCCTTTGGTTCATTATTTTTGAGTTTTAAATTTTTGTACTTAATATTCATCTTTTCGTTTTCTATTTTTAGACTGTTTATTTTATCGTTTAACCTTTCATTTTCAAATTTAGTTTCTTCATGATCAGTCTGAAAACTTTCTAACTATTCTCCAATTTCTATCATTCAAGTCTTTAGCATGTTATTTTTCTTTTTAGCTTTCATCAATTTACAACAAGTTTTCTCATATGTAGCATGAAGTTCATTATATGAAGGAGATCAGGGAGATGTTAACTCATTGTCCAAAGCCATGAAGCATACATTCTCATCATTCGAATCTGATGAGTCCTCGTTGCTCTAAGTTGCCATGTATGCTCTCTTCTTCTCCTCTTTCAATCTCTTTTGAAGCAATGGGCAATACTACTGGATGTGTCATAGTTTTTGACAATTAAAGCATGTGATCACATCATTTCTCTTGTGCTTAGATGAGCCACTGTCATTTTCCATCTTCTTTGATTTCTGTCTCATAAACTTTTTAACCTTTTTGGTCATTAAGACAAGATCTTCTTGTTCATCTTCATTTTCTTCATCACTTGATTTTTGTCTTGTGGCTTTTAGGGTGATTGCCTTCTTGTTGGCTTCCTCAGCTTGTTTCTTGATGAGCTTATGGGTTTTGAGTGCACCAAGAAACTCTTCCTTGTTTAAGGCACTGAGGTCTCGAGCTTCCTTATTGTCCAATCTTTTAGAAGTGACCTAAGAAGTTTATAATTGATTTCTAAATTACTAAAGTGCCTCCCAATCAAACTTAGAGGATTCATAATGTTAATAAATCTATTGTGCATTTCATCAATAGTTTCATTTGGGAGCATTTTAAAATTTTCAAATTCTCCACACAAAAGACTTACTTTGTTGTCTCTAGCTTTAGATGTTCTCTCATAAGTCTTTTCTAGTTCATCCCATATTTCTTTTATGGTAGAACATGTACAAATTATATTAAAATCACTTTCATTTAAACCACAATATAAAATATTAATAGTGATTTCATTTAAATCCAGTTTTTTCCAATCCTCTTATGTATAATCTACTTCTAATTTTCCTTCAATTTTAAGACGCCCATTTTCAACAACACTCTATGTTAATCTATTTTGGCCATTTAAAAAGATTTTCATTCTATACTTCCAGTAAGGGTAATTACCCCCACATAGAAGCGGAGGTCTGTTAATCGCTTGCCCCTCTAGAAATCCTAGTGTATTTAAAGCCATGATCTTTGCTCTATTTAGTGCTTAAGCACAAAAATAATAGAGAGAAGCTCTGACATCAAATGAAAACGTACTAGGAGGGGTTGAATTGATTATTTGCCCTAAATGCCCAAATAATTAATTTTTTAATTTAATAGATCATAATAATATAATTTGTAGCGGATATGTAATAATAGATATAATGTGTAAATTAAAAAATAGAGCTGGCGAAAATCAAGCCAATATTTTAATGTGGAGTTCAAGCCTCTTCCTACTCTCTACAGTCCACCAATGCCTTGAATCAAGGTGTTCACCACACTTTTATTTGTCTCGAATTGATGCTTAAGCTAAGTAATACAATAGTTTACAGCACAAAGGAAATAAATTATTTCCTTTCTCTCTAGAGTGCTCTCAAATCAATAGCAAAATTAAGAACAGAGTTCTAGAGTGTTTTTCTCTCTCTATACATATATTTGCAAATTTTAATGTACAAGAGAACAAGAAAATAAAAGTTTTATTTGAATGCAAATGAAAGGTTTTGTCAATTAGCACTTCAACTCTACACCCCCATTAATCTCTAAGGATAGCGTATTTATATCATTTGAAATTCAAATGTACATTAGAGTTAACGTCTTTAATTCGCCAAGCATTAAATACACTTCAACGACTCTTTTTCTTGTCATGTTAGCTTTAGTAATCAAGTCATCGTGCCTTAAATGCTTGTCATGCCTTAGTCTATCACACCCCACTTTGACCTCGATATCCTCTCCATACGCGCTCTTCTTCAAGCTCCAAAATTTGAATTGTCGCCGCCTAAACTTCAACACGTCAAGCCCTCAACATGACTTGTGACTACTACTGTGCACTTTTTAACTTTGTTGAGCCTTGGTTTAGAACTTGTCATGCCTCAGGTTTTTAGCACATGGAGCTCTTGATGTGACCTTCGACCAGCACTATCCACTTCTTTGCCTTATCACGCTTCGACTTTAACTTGTTGCGTATTGATCACTTGATTTGCCTAGGCCTTAACCATACCTTCAACCACTAATTTGGAATTCTTGTGCTTGTTGAGCTTTGGCCTTTACTTTATCTTACCGTAACACTTGACCTTGGTTTGCCCTCGACCATCCTTTATTTCTGCTAAAACTTGCAGAAAATTCCACAAACACGCACAAAGCATACATACATACATATATATATATATATATATATATTTGACTAACTAAGTGTAGGTTTCAACCCATAAATAGTTAATTGTGTATTATATTGTCTTATCAAAATTCTTGTTAAACTCTCAAATTCAACAACCATGATATACATCATGCTACTAACTGCACTTCAATAAGGAACACATGCCATGTCCATAATCTCTTAATTTATCTTAGGCGATAAAGCTGTTGAAAGTTTGAAATGAGTCGCTAATTGAGTATTAGCAGGCTTAACATTCTTCATCTTAATACGTTTTAAGACTTTCTCATTATAATGTTTTTTAGATAGAAATAACTTTCAAGTTTTTCTATCGCTTTGTATCTCTATGCCGAGAATTTTCTTCGCAGTTCTCAAATCTTTCATCTAAAAAATTCATCTTTCAAAAGCCTCTTTGATTTGTTAACTTTAGCGATGCTTTTGGCAACAATGAGCATGTCATCTACATATAGGAGTAAATATATAAAATACCCATATGATAATTTTCTAAAATAAACATAGTTATCGTACATGCTCCTTGAATAGCCATGAGTGGTCATGAAAGTGTCATACTGCTTATACCATTGCATGGGAGATTGTTTTAAACCATAAAGGGATTTCCTTAATAAACAAACATGGTTTTCCTTGCCTTCAACAATAAAGCCTTCTAGTTGTTGTATATAAATTTGTTTCTCTAAATCACCATGTGCAAAAGTAGTTTTAACATCCATTTGTTCCAGTTCCAAGTCATAGATGGCTACTAATGCAAGTAATACCCAGATGGAACGGTGTTTTAGAACATGTGAGAAAACATCGTTAAAATCTACTCTTAGCACCTAACTATATCCCTTCGTAACCAAGCGAGCCTTATACCTGACTTCTTCATTTGCTGGAGAAAACTCTTTCTTTTTGAAGACCTATTTGTAACCAATAACCTTTTTCCCTTATGGTGGTTTGATTAGCTCCTAAGTGCCATTATTTTATAGAGAGTCAATTTCTTCTTACATTGCCACCATCCATTTATCCAAATCAACACAAAAGATGGCTTTTGAAAATGTGGATTGTTCATCATTTCTATTAATCTCATTTGCTATTGATAAAGCATATGCGACTGATTTAGCATAATCAACATACCATTGTGGTGGTCGAATTTGCCTTTGTCCCTTGCCTTTAGCTATGTTGTAAGGAATTTCTTGCTCAACCCCACCTGAATGAGATGACCACCTAATTGAGAAGTCTCTACAATAGCATCTTGTTTGGTTACTTCCAACTCAAGATTCTCTAAGTTGTTCTCTATTGGATCTTCTTTAGAAGACTTTGCTTCTTGGTTGCGCATTGGCCGCTCATCAAATGTTACATCTCTACTTATTACAACTTTAGACAGCTTGAAGTCTGGATACCATAATTTATATCCCTTCACACTAGAAGGGTACCTAATGAATATGCATTTCTTAGCATGTGGCTTTAATTTGCCATCATTTACATGCAAGTAAGCTGGACAACCAAGTATCTTCAAGTCAAACTTATAAGGACCCGACCCACTAAATCCTGAGATTTAAAGTACCGAGTCCCCAACCACATATAACATTTTCACATTATATGTAAGGTTGTCCTAAACTAATAGTTTATGAAAATTGATTGATTAAATCTACTAAAACTTTATAAACAACTTTTAACAAAACAAGATTTCTAATAAAAGCAATCTATACATATATATACTTCATATGTACAAAGTTTAGTGTCAATACAAGACACTACAAAAATGACAAGTTTTCTTAATACAAAAAGTAACCCTAAGAGATCTTAAGGTTTTTACATCTTAGGCTTATCTATCAAGCCTTCTATATAAAGACTTTTGCTTTGACAAAAGCTTTTCCAAAAATCCAGGTTGTTCGAGTCCTATTCATCCTACTCATCCATGAATTTCTCAAAGTCTGACCCGTAACCCAAATCATCATATAACTCGTCTCCATTTCCTCAAAAGCAGCAAAAGTGAGCCAAAGGCCCAGTACACAATAACAAAATACAAGAACAAGTTATCAAGCCAAACTTAAATCAAATGGAATGCATCAATGGACAAGTGATTATTTTATTAAGTTTTCTTTTACAATACAACAGGAGGGTATTCAAATCCCAGGATCACGCTCTGGGAATTTAGGAGTCCTGAGTAACAACAGCTACTCAGGAGGTTGATATAAGTAGTCCGAATACTTATATCTCCTATATCTATTCCATAAAGAAAATAGCTTCATTTAGGGTTCAAAAGTCGTTGCCCGACTTTACTTAAACTCAGTCCATAACATAAGCCTAGTTCATAAGTTCCCATAAACTTTGAACTAAACCATGGTATTTCCACCTAAGTTTAAGTAAACGTTACTAGGATACTATTCCCCCTATTGGCTACCCACTTAACCAAAATAAATCGCTATTGCATCATAGCGTACCATTGCATCATGGTAAAGTCATTGCATCATGACTTAGGTTAAATGCCTAACTAACATGTCATTGCATCATGGTAAAGTCATTGCATCATGACTTAGGTTACATGCCTAATTAACATGTCATTGCATCATGATAGGTTTGCTGCTCCTTGGACCAGATTAAACAACATAATAGACATTCAATACATCAAACAATTAAGCCGAATTTAATTAAATCAAATTAGGGATGCCTAGTCCTAGCAAACAACAAACAAGCTATTGTGTTCCTGAACCCGATATTATATCACTATATTCACTCGGAGAGGAACTAACCGAAGAACCTTTAATAGAAATAAGAATATCAAAACAATCAATAATTGAATGTAGAATTCACATTTATATATATATATATATATATAGATATCACAATCATAGATTAATTATACAAGGAGATTCACTTTGCATATAGTTTTAATATCTAATTCATGCATAAAACATGTTTATCTAGCTTATATATTCATTAGGAGATCATTTATGAAGTAAAGATTGAAGATTAAAGAAGTTTGAATTTGAAAAACTCAGGGGATACACGACCTTCCTACGCAGGCAAAATTTGAATGAACTCCGGCAGCATAGGAAATATACGCCGACGGCGTTTCACCCGGCGTTAAATATTTTGATTCTATTCACACAACACTATCCATACACCGGCGGCGTTGAAGCCCCAATGGTCGGCGTACATTTTGAAAAATAAATACTGGCAAAGTTTTCTTGCAAAAGCTGGCAGCGTTCGAAGCGGCTTTAAAAAAATCGATTTTGTTCACTTCCATTACCGCCTCTACACCGACGTCGTTAAAGTGCTAGATGTCGGCATATGTTCAAAAACAAACCTATTCGAAAAGAGTTTATTTCCCCCATTTTGCACTTTGCAAATTTCTAACCTACAACACTTTTAATCCTTCTTCAAGTTCATTTTTAGCTTCATATACTATTTCCTATCCACACTAATCAATCCTAGCAACTTAGAACATTAAAACAACACATTAAATCACTTCAAATCCCATTCCACTCATCTTCAACTTCAACTACTCAAATCAACATTATTCCTTCCTAACACTTCATATAACTACTACAACACATAAACAAATTCACATAATAACAAAACACAATCCAACCTATCTCAATGCATGAACCAAACAACTCAAAAGACATTAAATCATTCTACCAAAGATCTCACATAGATACTATAAGAAAGGAAATAAAACAAAATCTATACTTGTATTAACTTATATGAGTAAGCCTTATCTTGGAGAGATTTTTGATTCAATAAGCTTGGTGTTATTCTTTGGTTTGGGGCTTGTAACTTGGAGGAAAGAAAAAGAGAAAAGGAAAGAAAGAAGATGGAAATTCGTATGGAAACGGAGGGCTACCAAAAGAGATCTTAATTAAGCAAATTTTGGACTCATTATTATCTTAAGTTTGACTTTTAAGGCATGTAAGACTTTGAGTTTAATTTGGAGCTCATTTGGGTGCAATTTAGGCATGAAAAATGGGCTTAATTGAGTAAAATTTCTATCAACTATTTCTTAAACAATTCAAAAGTTGATTTATTAAATTTAAACATAACACAAACATATTAATGCATAAAAGACACAAATATTAATTATACTATACACACATTAATATATATAAAACAATGACATTAATTTCATTACACATGTAAAATAACACATTTGAAATATTCAAGATATACTAACTTAGACACATTTAAACTATTACCATACATGACTCTCATAAATCAACATGCTCATATAGTTTAAAAATTAAGACAAATAAAACATATACATGGAAGTTAAATAGAAATTAAAGTTAGATCATTTCAAAACTAATCTCCAGGATTTCAGACCATACTTCCTCTGGATCATTGCAACCAATTAGGATTGTTAGAGATCGATTTACCAAGTATCAAGACATAGATGCGGCCATAGCCCATAACTCCTTTTATAAAACAATATTCGAGAGTAAGCATTGTGCTTTCTCAGTAAGGGTTTTCTTCATACGTTCTGCAACTCCATTCTAATGGGGTGTATTCCTAACCATGTGGTATCGAACAATTCCCTTATTTTTGTAGAACTCATTAAACTTATCATTACAGAATTCCATACCATTATTTGTTTTGAGCCATTTGATTTGCTTCCCTATTTGTTTCTTGATCAAAGTTCTCCATTGATTGAAAATGGTGAAAACTTGATCCTTGTTCTTTAGAAAGTAAACCCAAACTTTTCTTGAAAAATCATCAATAAATGTCAGCATATATCTAACACTACCTTTTGAAGGAACATGGGAACGACCCAAAGGTCTGAATGAATATAATCCTGGATAACTTTTGTCTTATGATTGGTTATACCAAAATTGACTGACTTTTGTTTCCTGAAGATACAATGTTCACAAAACTCCATACTTCTTGTACTTTGGCTGCATAGTAAGCCTCTTTTACTCAATAAGGACATACCTTTTTCACTCACATGTCCTAGTCTCATATGCCATAAATTCGTAATATCGGAATTTGAGAGTGATGAAGAACTTGTAGCAGTAGCGTCGGTAACTATCTATCCATCTAATGCAGATAGATTTGTGGACCTCATGGCTTTTATCATGATGAAAGCACCTTTGGTGACCTTCATAACTCTACCTTCAGCTGAATACTTGCACCCGTTAGCATTGAGGGTATCTAAGGAAATGACATTCTTCTTCAAATCTATAACATGGTGAACATCAGTTAGTGTTCTCATAATGCCATCATGCATTTTGATCTGGATTGTTTCTTTACCCACAACTTTGCAAGCAGCATTATTTCCCATTAGCACGACCTGCCTGTAAAAGATTTATATGTTGAAAACCATTCCTAATGGGGACACATATGGTAGGAAAAACCAGAATCCATTATCCGCTCATCTTTAGATCTACCATTTGCATTAGTGCTGATAGGAAGAAGATTTGTAGGAGACTCATCAGCTATAATGCTCACTTTGGCAGATTCCCCTTTCTTGTCATATTTCAATTCTTATTTTTAAGCTTAAAGCAATTGTCCTTAATGCGCCCTTTCTTGTAACAATAGTTGCAAGTTAAATTCATATATTTGGATTTTGACCTTGTCCTTGCATTATTGTTGCTTGGACCTCTTCTTGTACCCTTCCTCTCATAATCAATCCTTCTGCTCAATTATCACCTTTGTTGCTACTTGATCATTCATTGTCAATAAAATGCTTAGATAGAAGGGCAGATTTGACATCTTTTGGAGTTACATTTGTCTTGCCATAGAGCAAGGTTTCTCTAAAGTGAGAGTATGAGGATGGCAAGGAACACAACAACTTAAGGGCTTAATCTTCATCACTAATTTCAACATCCACATTTTCTAAATCCAATATAATAGACATAAAATTGTCAATGTAAGATTTAATAGATGTACCTTCTTCCATTTTTAGGCTATAGAAATGAAGCTTTTTATGAAGCTTACTTGCGAGAGATTTTTCCATGTCAAGCGACTCCAATTTAGCCTACAACTTGGTAGTGGCCTTTTCCTTGATGATCTTCTTCAAAACTTGATTAGACAAAACATAGTCAAATTGTAGACACAACCTTCTCATCTAAATCATTCTTTTTCTCCTTTGTAAGTGACTCTGGTACTTTTGCCTTCCCCATTAAAACTTTATGATATCCATAATAAACTATGATATCATACATCATAAAGCAAAGCTAGAATCGCAATCAAATTTCTCAATCTCAAACTTTGTTGCCACTATAAATCAATATTTAAATCTCTTCGCTTTGATACTAGTTTGTTACAACCTAGGAAGATTGAGGTGCTTATGGTATATAATGGCAAAAGATAAAAGAGAAGATTGAGAAATATTATGGCAAGAGAAAGAAGATTTTAATGAAAAGAAGAAGAGCAAAATCTTACTAAAAGATAATGCAAGTAATTTACAAAAGAGAAATCACTCAAACCCAAACCCCAAATATACCCAATCTCTCACTCTAAAGATACTCACACTAGAACTGATATTTGTTGTGTATATTTTCTATCACTCATGTTGTTAAAACTGCAAATGAGAGGACCTACTTATAGGGTGCCTCTAACATGGTATGGTAGTGGTAGTTGGTAACAATCTTACCAACTATCCTTCATAATACATATTCTAGAATATTTCTAGATAAGACTTAACTAAAATATTTTAGAAAGCTTACCTTCAACAACAACAACTAGAAAATTCTACAGTAAGTATAAATATGTGGCACAAGTTTAAGCCACATTACATTCACTCTGTCTTTGTATAATCATCTTCTATCTTTACTTTGGATCCAGTAGTAGCTACACCCCTCTTTTGTCATGACAACATCTTACTCACCTTCCTTTTCTGGGTAGACTTCCATTTCATTAGACTCTGCTTGATGTGGTAATTTTGTTGCATCATTTGGTATTAGGAAGGGAGCAAAATAGGCTTGGATCATAATATACGCATCTAGAGCTTCTCCTTTATTTAACCTAATTTGAGAGAAGATATAACCTATTCCTTTAACCTTGAAAGGATCAAGAAAGAGATGGAAGGTTAATGACCAACATGGGCTAATATATGTGATTGATCGAAGGAAGAAGGGATTACCTTTGTTTGTTATTCATTTTTTTGACTACCAGCTACTTGTTCTTGTGCAAGGTCTTGCCAGTAATTCTCTATTGATAACTTTGAATACTACAAGTAAGATAATTATGATTAGATGATATAAAGCAAATTATAAGATTTAAACTACATTTGAATGTAATGCTTGACGCTACTCATACTAACATTTCTAGGATCTATTACACCCCCACAAAGAACCCTAGATGTATCGATGCGTAATGTAACTAACTAAGATCTCCAGAAAGGTACATAAGCATTGTACGACTAACATGTTCCGTAGCATGGATATTTATAATAAGATCGAAGGTCGTATAGAATAAGAAATCATTCTATATGTATAAGTCAAGTATAGGAATAACTTTACAAGAGTCTAAAGTCATCACATAATGATTATAAACTTTGTCATTGAGGACTCCACTATTACACTTATAACAAAAGATCTTAAGATACTTACAAAATATAAACTTATACTATTACAAACATTTGTCTTCAAACTTCAATACATTGACAAAGTCCTCTCTCAAAACCATAATTACATAGTTCTATTCACTTTGTTAACTCTAACTTGATCTCGATCTTGATTATCCCTTTAATTCTTATAAGTAGTAGTATATAGGAGTGTGGGCATAATAAGCTAAGTAAATAACTGAATCTTAACACAGTTCATTAAAATGAAACAATATTTGATTATCAATCATATGCAATGCAACAATCAATCACATATAACAAACATAGTTTGGATGACCATAACCTAAACTTATGGAGATTTACACCTTCTTTTAGGGGTTGAAGGAACCAACTTAAGTAAATCACACCTCGAAAAGACTTAAAACTAAGGCATAAGAAGTTTTATCCATTTTCATATAGAAAATATGCTAACTTACTTGACCTTAGAATTTAGTAACTCCATTAAGTATTAACATTTCATATCGACACCATAGGCGACATCCTTTGTAGCCAACTTAGTTCCTATGGAATCGAAAGGACACTGATAACCTTTCTTGTAGAACCAGCTATCAGTTTCTGTTCACTAGAAAAACTCAAAGTTACTATAGAATCAAAATGCTAATACGGAGTGTGTTTACCATGCAAATGTAAGTTATGTATGCATGCAATGCATGTCTATTTCATTTAAGGATTAAATAGAATTGATGTCATATTACTTTATGACCATATCAATTTCAAACAATCTTCAGGTCACATTGTTCAATCAACTCCAAGAAAATATTTATCACTTTAATATTAAAGTTTGACATTCACCAAACACCACACAACATGCATTATTCCCAATCCCCATACACATAACCAATTCTATATATATATTAAATCAAATGCGTCTATTTTACAAATAGTAGCAATGTAAGAAGACTCAAGTTACTCACCGGTAAATCTTGGCTAGTCATTGCAATAATCAAATGGAAAGTTAAAATGTTGGTTGATAGATCCTATAAACAATAAACAAGAGTTGCTAAGTATGAATTGATATAATCCTAAGCTATACATTATGATTTAACTTAAACAAGGTTTTATAAAGGATATTAAATTAGCATATGTATATTATTGCATATATATAATTATTAATATTAATATTATATATTTTTAAACAACTAAAATAGGGGAATCATCATGGCCGTGGTCAATGCCGTGATGACCATCAAGGCATGATCATGCCCATGATGAAAGATGATCCAAATCGGCACAAAACACCTGAGACTATCACAGGCTTCGTCATGCCCGCAATGAGTCTAAAACTTCATGATTTAAGGCCATCACAAGATTTATCATGCCCGTGATGATTCAAAAGCTCATGATTCGAGACTATAACAGGGTATATCATGCCCATGATCTTGCAAAATTCAACTACCCAAGGCTAGCACACCCCCTTATCACAATCATGATCCTCTAAACCTTACTTTGTTTTTCAAACTTTAAAATTTTTTTACACTTTCTCATTTCTTCTTATGATCCTAACTCTATCAATTATACTTCGATATCAACATATAAGACTCATAAGTTCTTCTTACAACTTCAAATAAGTATTATATAAATATATACACGATACACTAAGCTATGCACATATTAACTCCATCCAACTAATAAGAATCCAATAAATCCATTATTTGAGCTTAAACCACAAATTCCATCATTCAACTTCATCTATCTAACATCAAAGTCTCTAATAACATTACATATAACATTAATTATCAAGAACATTGAATGGCACTTATCATATAAAATTAACAAAGCAAAAGTGTGTAGTGGCATACCTAAATGAGTCTTAACTTGTTGATGGAGGTATAAATTCAGGTTTATGAAGATTTGAGAGAAGAAATATGAAGCAAATATGTAATATGTGTGTGTGTGTGGCACCTGCTACAAGTGAAGAAGAAGAGTGATTTTTGTTTAATAAAAGTGATAATTGTCCTTTATAATTTAGATAAAGTAATGTTAACTTTAAGGGCTTATTAAAAGTGATTGTGTGTATGCATGTGCATGGTTCTTAAGGTGGATATATGGGCTTGTTTTGCATGAAAAGAACAGGCTTGGATTTCTACAAGTAAATTTGGGCTTCTTCAAACTAAATGCATTAAGGTTCAATAATTCCTTGAAATCAATACAAAGTTTGACAAATTTGATTTATAAATTTGATTTAATAGAAATTTTCTTATAAAAAAATCTATAATAAAATTCCTTATAATTTAGAGGTTTAAGTTTTAGAAATCTAATTTTCTAAAGAAATTTGGAAGTAAAATGATTGATAAATACTTGAAATTCTTGAATCTCTAATGATTTAATTCGTTATATACATGTTATTGTAATTAATTTTACTAACTATACCATTCATTTTAAATTTTATACTAGATTTATATAGATTTTCAATTTCTAATTTCTATTTCAACTTGATGAAAAATATGGGGTTTGCAGGATCCTTCGCTTAATCGATACCCCCTATGATTGTGTCTAACTTTTTGCATATGGTATAGCTTATTGGCCTACACTACTTTGATAATTTTTCTAAGCTTGGTTGCTTTAACTTCTCGTTTTTTCTATTCCTTTAAAGTTTCCTCTCATGCTATGTTTAAGGAGTGGTTCGGGCCCTTTAACTCATGTTTTTTACGAAAACTTATTCTCATCTCTAGTGGTGTTGACAACGTATAGGTAGATGTTTCCTTATTGTCGTAATTTTCAACAACACAATCTTCAAGGTTACAACCTAATTTGATTTGTTTTTAGATAAATTCCTATGATTTTGTGCTTTTATTGTAAAAAACTATTATTTTTCAGCTTTTAAGATCAAGAAAAGAAGAAATAGAGTGATTTGAGCTAGATTTGGAGTGATACAACAAACATATTTGAAGGCAATTCCAAATCGCGGCCTTCAAAGATTGAATTGAAGGCAAGAAACAAGGTAAAAGTGTAAACCATGCCTAGAGTCGCGTTCGCAGTTTTGACCACGATACAAAACGAGAACAAACAATGCCTCTAATGACAAGACACAACTTCTATTGCAGCCAACCTTCGAGCCTATGATTTAAGTCGTGATAAGTGACCCTATCTTTGCTATCACACATATACAACTTTGCTATCACATAAGGATTATGGCAAATTTAGTTCAAAAGAACCACATCAACGAATAGAATCTTCATGATTTTCTATGCTAGCCGCCCATAAATAACAATGAGCAGACCTTGCACACCATATGTAATAAATTCGTAACATGGTATAGAATACAGAGAGAATTTTTGGTGAGAGAAACATTTCTTTTGCAAGAAATTCAAGTTTTCTAAGTAAATTCATATTTAACCCAACGTTATTCTTGCAAGATTTTTGTGCTTAATCTATAATATTCATCTTTAATTTCATGTTATTTCACTTGAATCTGTGTTAATTTATATCCATGGAGAAATAATTATCTTAAGTTTAGGGTTTATGAATCTAAGACCTGATTCATGTAATTTCAACACATTTTATATTATATATTGACTGGGTACTTGTAATTAATAGCTCAAACCATAATTTGTGAGTTATGCGAGTGCATCATGTAGACTCATGTTTGATTTCAACTGAATGGATTTAAAAATCATTCTTTTGAATAGATCTAGGCTGTTAATAAAGTGCTCGTAATCACCTAAAGATAGGGATGGTGAAACTTTCTATCACTTGATTTTGACTTCATCGAAATGTGTTTTAATCAAAGGATTCTTAACCTTATTCTAATCTAGGTTGTTGATGACATGTGAAGAGATTTTGGTGGTTTGACCTAGATCTAGGGTCTTCAACCTTGAGAGAACTTTAACTTACCATAGTGAATTCGATGGTGCAAGTATACCTAACAAACAACTTGTTAAGTTTAATAAGAAATCACATGGTAAGGTCTTATTGAAGCAAATCTTAAGCTCTTTCTTGCATTAATAGATTTATCTCATAAATTTGCCCATAAAACATATTTATAATTACTTTTAACCTTGACTTAGTTTTTCACTGTTCAAAATACTTTTGTGAGTTTTATTAGGCTAGATAATATATTAAAAGTGGGTAGGGTAAATATTAATGATTCTTAAGGAATACAACCTAATACTTTCTATGCAACTTTGGTAGGTGTACTTACCTATATAGGTGATTGTGACCGAAGTTAAACAAAACTTATCAACATTTTTATAAATTTTTGTAAAACTTCAATTGAGTGTTTTGTTTTAAAAGCTTGTCGAAACACCCACAAAATTTTTCTAGCACCGTTGTTAGGGAATTGATATTGGATTCAATTATTTGAAGTTTAATGAAGCACTTTTTAAAAATTTTTAATTCTATTAGACTAGCCACTAATCTTGTGTATAGTGTGAAATAGCTTTAGCTTTTGTTTTTGTTTTTGTTTTTGTACAAAAATTTGTAAATGTTGTTTTTGTATATAATTTTATTTTCTATTTGTGAATATGTTGTTTCCATTTTTATTTTTCTGTAAATATTTTTTTTCTGTTTATAGTACTTACCCTTTGTTTTTGCTCATTTGTACATATGTAAATATCTGTATAAAATCTCTTATCTATTTGTAAATATGCTTAAATAGATTTTATAGTTCTTTTGCATAGTTTTGTATGTTTGTTTAGCTTTTAACCTAGATTTTTTTTCTTCTATCTTTTGTTTAATTCTTTGTTTCTTTTATTTATAAAGCTTTTAGTGTATACTCTGATGTTGTTGTATGTTAGACTTGTTTTTGTTGTTGTTGCATAGTTTTTGTTGTGGCTTTTATTTGTAGTTTGCCTGATATAATATAAGTTTGTTGTACACTAATTATATGCCATAATAAAATTGTAAAATTATGATTAGGAGCCAATCTCACCCTTTGTTTCCCTTTGCCCTAGAACCTTAATGCATAGGGAGAATCTCACGAAGAGTAGCTAGAGAGGAACATCGAATGTGTAATGCCTTAAATTAAGGTATTACAACCCGCCATGTATCCTCTCTTGAAAGGTACACACAAAGGCTATAATGCATCTATAAACCACAATATTCCATCATATAACTCCAAAATTGACATAAAGAAATACTCAATGTGAAAATCAAGAAAACATAACTCCCGAAAAACATCCATGTTGGTATAAACCAAACCAATTGATAAAATTCTCATAAGAAACGTAATACTAATAACTTATAAAGTCTTTACAACTGGAAATCTAAAGGAAATCTAATAAACTCGTCATCATCAGCCTAACTCCAATCTAGTCATCGACATATCAGTTAGGTAGTCAGTTCTACTATCGTCCTCCTCAGGCTCTATGAATACATCAAAGCCAGATAAGTCATACATAATCTGACCTTCACCTGTTCCTAAGAAATACTCAATGTGAAAATCAAGAAAACATAACTCCCGAAAACATCCATGTTGGTATAAACCAAACCAATTGATAAAATTCTCATAAGAAACGTAATACTAATAACTTATAAAGTCTTTACAACTGGAAATCTAAAGGAAATCTAATAAACTCGTCATCATCAGCCTAACTCCAATCTAGTCATCGACATATCAGTTAGGTAGTCAGTTCTACTATCGTCCTCCCAGGCTCTATGAATACATCAAAGCCAGATAAGTCATACATAATCTGACCTTCACCTGTTCCTAAGAAATACTCAATGTGAAAATCAAGAAAACATAACTCCCGAAAAACATCCATGTTGGTATAAACCAAACCAATTGATAAAATTCTCATAAGAAACGTAATACTAATAACTTATAAAGTCTTTACAACTGGAAATCTAAAGGAAATCTAATAAACTCGTCATCATCAGCTTAACTCCAATCTAGTCATCGACATATCAGTTAGGTAGTCAGTTCTACTATCGTCCTCCTCAGGCTCTATGAATACATCAAAGCCAGATAAGTCATACATAATCTGACCTTCACCTGTTCCTAAGAAATGAGCACAAAGGCCCAGTACATCTGAACCGAAAACATAGGCACATGATCATTCATCAAACAATTCGCACACGACCTAATAACTAATGCAGCCAGCACCAAACCAATTATTATCTTTTTATTTATCTATCATACAACGCAGTTTAAGATCATCTGCGACTAATCCCAATCTTGGAGCAACTCAGACTCCTTAAAAACAAGAAGTATAGGAAAATAAGTAATATAATACATATGTGGTTGTGGGAATCTCCCACACACGCGGGTGTCATACTCGCACTACTCCTAATCTATCAGAATCATCTCAATGCACGAGTCCACTCGAGATAACGTCACACAAAGATCATCAGGTTACCAGCGTTAGTATCACACTCTGTAAACCCCTGTTTTCTAAGCCCTAAACCTTAAGCCGGAAAGTCAACCGGGGACCTTAAGTCAACGGATCTTGAGTAAAACCCTACAGTTTAGATCCTGCAAACCCGAGTTCGTAAATCGAGGATTCGAAAAATAATTAAAGTGTTTAGAATAGTCCGTCATAATATTTGCATTATTAAAAATAATTGTGTGTGCCTGATGACGAAGAAATGAGGAAGGAAATCATGAGTGAAGCGCACAATTCTAGGTACACGGTACACCCGGGAGGAACCAAGATGTACCAAGACCTTAAGGGACATTATTGGTGGAACGGAATGAAACGGGATGTGGCAGATTTTGTGATTAAGTGCCCAACATGCCAACAAGTGAAGGTGGAACATCAAAGGCCGGGTGGATTGTTAAAACCTTTGCCTATACCGGAGTGGAAGTGGGACCAGATTTCTATGGACTTTTTTGTGGTTTACCAAGGACACCGTCAGGTCATGATGCTATATGGGTTGTGGTAGATCGGTTAACTAAGTCTGCTCACTTCTTGCCAATAAGTATGACTTTCTCCATGGATAAATTGGCGAGGCTTATATGAAGGAAATTGTTCGTACATGGGGTACCGCCGGGATTGTGTCGGATCGAGACCCGAGATTTGTGTCTAAGTTCTGGATAAGCTTGCAGAAGTGTTTGGGGACAAAGTTGCATTTTAGCACAGCCTATCATCCTCAAACTGATGGACAGTCGGAAAGAACGATCCAGACTTTGGAAGATATGCTTAGGGCATGTGTGATGGAGTTCAAGGGAAGTTGGGAAGCGCATTTACCTTTGGTTGAGTTCGCTTACAACAATAGCTATCACTCGACTATCAAGATGCCGCCTTATGAGGCCTTATATGGACGTAAGTGTAGATCCCCATTGTTTTGGGATGATGTTGAGAAGGAAGTTCTTGGACCCGATCTAGTGCAAGATGCCACCGACAAGGTTCGGATAATCCAACAACGAATGAAGGAAGCTCAGGATAGACAGAAAAGCTGGGCAGATTTGAAAAGAAGGGTTCTTGAGTTTCAAGTGGGTGATCATGTGTATTTAAAGATAAATCCTATCAAAAGTATCCATCGAGTTCGCTCACAAGGAAAGTTGAGCCCCCGGTATATTGGTCCTTTCGAAGTATTGGAACGGGTTGGAGAATTAGCATACCGCCTTGCCTTACCGCCAAATCTTTCGGGTGTGCACAATGTTTTTCATGTCTCGGTTCTTCGCAAGCACATAGCCGACCCGGATCAAGTTATAGAATTGGAACCGGTGTTATTAAAAGAAAACCTCACTTACGAGGAGCACCGGTACAGATTTGGACACAAAGATACAAAAGTTAAGGAATAAGGAAATTAAGTATGTGAAGGTTCTTTGGAGGAATCATACATGAGGAAGCAACTTGGGAGGCAGAAAGTGAAATGCGGCAGAAGTACCCTAGTTTGTTTGACGGATCAGGTACGTCTTTCAAGTTTTGCGGACAAAACTTTCTTTAAGGTGGGTAGGTTGTAAACCCCTGTTTTCTAAGCCCTAAACCTTAAGCCGGAAAGTCTACCGGAGACCTTAAGTCAACGATCTTGAGTAAAACCCTACAGTTTAGATCCTGAAACCCGAGTTCGTAAATCGAGGAGTCGAAAAATAATTAAAGTGTTTAGAATAGTCCGTAATAATATTTGAATTATTAAAAATATCAGATTGGTTCATTTTCGGCTTATTTCGAACCCGTTTGGATACTGCTTTGGAAAGCGTGTCCCGGGGCTCGGAAAATTAAAAATATATCTTTAATATTTTTAGACTCGTATTTTTATAAGGATTTCAAAAATATCAAGTTTAGAATTTTTCGGATTCTAAAAATATCAGTTATAGCTCATATAAGCTTATTTTACTCTTACCGGTAACTAATTGTTAAATTTCTAAAAATAATTTAATTGATTATTTTATTTAAATCATAAAAATTCTGCTACTTAAATAAAATATTTTTCTTAATTTATTTTATATATTTTCTTATTCAAAAAGCCACTTTATCAACCCATATCTCAAGTACACATACATTATCATTACTACACATTATTATGTCTTCTTTTGCTTTTTCTTACACTTCCATTTCCCAAAATTGCAGCTGCCCATTCCCCATAAAATTAGCCACTTTTCATTATTTTTAATTATTTATTTGATATTTTAAAGTCTATTTTAGTTAGAAATGGATGCAACTTGTTACACTTTCAAAAATACAAATTGGAATCAAACTACACACATCCCCCCACTCAAATCACGCCAGCCCCCCTCCCTTGCAGCTGCTGTTTTATTTTTTTTTAAATTATTTAACTCACTTTAAACTCTATGTAAACATCTCATTCCTTCCCTCTTTCATATTTGTAAACCCTATATTTTTCTCTCTCTTTTTCCCTCTCTTTTCTCTTCTTCTTGCCTTGTCTTCTTGAAAACAAGCTGCCCCATTTTTCTTTCTTGCTTCCACATATATTTCTTGCAATTATTTGAGGTAATCTTTCCCTTTTTGCTCTTATAAGATGTTCTAGGATGATACCATGGATGTTTCATGCATCAAAGGACATTCCACAAGCTTAAAAGGCTATGGATGATGATGCCAAGAAGTGAAACACTCCTCTAGATGATGATCTCTTTTGTTCTTAGTATTTTTGTTATATGGAAGGCTTGTTTATCTTCTTGTTTTTGTGATAGCTTGTAGATCTAGAGTTTTATCAAGCTTTAGTTATGTTTATGTGTAGATCTAGAAGTTTAAGGCTACTACTAAGTTTTTCTTATGCTTTCATGGTATATATTGAGTAGATCTTAGATTCAAGTTGGAATGAAAAAGAAAAATTCGTAACTTGTCAATGCCCTATTTTAAAAACCCTCTTTCAAGTCTTAAAATGGAAGCTTTTGTTAAGAAAATGAAGGTTTGATGGATGTATATCATCAAGGCTTCATCTTACAAGAATCAAAGTTGATTTTCAAAAACAAAAATTGTATTTTCGGATCAAGACAAAGATCCAAAATAAAAACATGTTTTCCAACTCACAAATGAGGATTTTATTCAAGAAATGAAGGGTTCTTGAGATAATATGTAATGGGTTGTTTTTCATGAGTTTTGATGAATTTTCTCAAGAGATATGTCCAAAATAAATTTATGAAAATTCGGATCAAGACCAAGACCTATTTTTGAACCCATCATCAACTTTAAAATGAAGATTTAGACAAAAATATAAGGGCTCTTGATATAGATATCTTAAGGAATGAATTTTCATAAGTTTAAATGAGTTTTCCTAAAAGGTATTGCTTAAATCAAGTGTTTGTAAAGACAAAATTTAGGTCTTGTTTCATTGTAAATTTCAAAGTGGAAATTCGTAATTATGGGAGACCAATTTTGAAAACCTTCTTTTTGATCTCAAAACAAGTATTTTATATTGAAAATGGAATGCTTTGATATATATAATATAGGAAAATTATTTTCATTGAACTAAGTAAGTTTTAGTAAAGGAATTACTCAAAACAAGACAATGAGTTTCAACTTGTAAATTTCGGTTTTATGAAATGGATTCTTAGAAGTTTCTTTGAACTTATGTTTGGGATTAGATAAGTATGTAATCTCTTAATTTTGTTTTGAGATCTCCTTGCAAGTTTAGGACTAAAATAAATTGGTCTAAGTAGTTAAATAGAGTAGATATGGCAATTTTTCACAAAGGCTCAAATCTGGAATTTTCGCAACCCTACTGTACAGTACGTTTCCGACCCTTAAATGACCTTAAATGTTTGAATTAACTTTAGAAATGGATAGCTCTTTCGAAGTAGGTATAAATCGGTATATTATAAGCTAAATTCCGAGTTAAAATGAGTTAGATATGACCTTTTTAAGTTAAGGATTCAACCTAGACGGAAATTGACGAACTTAGTAAATAAAATTGTTAAGTTTAATAGAACTTCATAAGAGATACTCATTGAGGGTATTCTTTGTACCTAGGTGAATTGGAGGACGGGTTACCACTTCCCGAGGACTATTACGACTAGTGGATTTTCACTACATGGACAAGTGAGTTCATTTCTCAATTAATTATGCTCTTGGATGTGCTTGTAGTAGTGGCATTAGACTTAGGAAAAGATAAAATTGTGATTGAATGGTGATCTAAACTTGCATGAATGAACGATAAGTATATCGAGGCAAGCTTTGTTGCAATAATCTTGTATGAGCTAGTATAGATTTGGAATGTCTGAAATTTGTATGGTCACTTTTAAATTATCTAATTAATATACCATGATTATATGAATAATTACATGCATATCACGTAGTGAGTCATATCATTGTCGAGTATGCTTTGGTGGGACAAAGGTGTATTTGGGAGGCAGCGGGTCTTTAATGAAGGGGATTAGGGTTGCATGACTTATGGACCACCCCATTCAATAATGAAACTATGGTTGCATGTCTTATGGACCACCCCACTTAAGATTGGGACATGGTTGCATGTCTTATGGACCAACTTTGGAATTGTAGTTGCATGACTTATGAACTACCCCAAACCCCGAATGGAGGGCGTAAATTCATTCACTTATGACTACCGAAAGTCATATGCTTGTTGCTCATATGCTTGTGCATTCATATGGTTGCTTAATTATAACTTGCTTGTATAGATATTTTAGCTTGGTCGGGCATGTTACTTGAAGAAAATGAATCTCACTAAGCATTAGCTTATACCCCAACAGTTTTTGTTGCAGTGTTCCTATTTTTGGATGTTCCGAGAGGACATTTGTGCAGGTTTACACATGGAATTAAAGAGCTTTTGAGGAAGTCGGGACCTAGTGTAGGCGTGGACTTCTAGGAAAATCTCTTTAATGTAGATTCATATATTTGTAAATGGAGCTAAACGATGTAGACTCCTATTATTTTGGCGGGGGTATGCCCCCTGGCTTTTGTAAAGTTAACTGTTTATTTGTTGTGATTTATATTCTTAATGCTATGTATGCTTTCTTAAGACTACTCGAATCAAAGTGTGATCCTAAAAGTTGTGTGAAGTACACCTTACACACGATATGTAAACTCATGGGATGACTAAGGTTGTCATACGTAAGTTTAAATATCGGGTATGGTGGACTGTCGCGTTTAGGGTACCCTTTGGGACGTGACACACTCTGCATGATCTTTAATAACTGTAGCCAAGCATATACAACACACTCTTAATTTAAGCCGAATGGAATTAGGTCAATTTTAAATCATCTAATCCAACAAGCACAAACAATCAAACATGGTAAGGATGTATCTGTTTCCACTTAAGAAATAGAAATCCTATTCTCAAATAAACACCTAAACAAAGAATCATTTGTTCTACAAATCAATTTACAATGTTGACAATAATATAAGAAAAGTAAACCCTAACCTTAATTCATCAAAACTAAAATCTCCAATACACCTTTCACTCGTGATAATCATAAAGTCACCAAATCTTAGATTCAACACTACGAAATAAAGAAACCCTAATTCATAAGAATACCTGTTCACCATTGTTCATACATTCATAAATCGTCTTCAACAACATATATGATTAAATTCTCCTAGAAACTTAAGATCTATGAATAATAGTTCCAGATTGACTTTTACCTTCTTCAATTGATTGTAGATCTAAAAATCCCTAATTTCCACACTTAGGGTTTTCTTTCAATTTCCACCAAAGATCAATTCTTCTTCATCAATCAACAACACAAATCTTAGAAAGAGACATTCTAAATCAAACTAAAGGTATAGGAGAGATTACTTACCTAATTCCTTGACCGAGTTCGAGATAGAGCTTTAAAATACTCAGCTCAGTGAGCTCGCGAGCTTAATCGAGCTTAATAGAGTATTAAAGAGATTCAAGTTGAGTTTGAGTTTATCGAGTACTAAATACTCTTTATAGTTAAATTAATATTTAAAAGAATAATCGAGCTTAATCAAGTCGAGTTCGAGTTTATCGAGTATTAGATAGAGTCGAGTTCGACCTTTGAGTTTTTTATTGGAGTTGAGTTCGAGCTTGGCACTATATTGACCGAATCAACTCATTTACAGCCTTATCCCATGCTCTTTATGCTTGGATAGTTTACAAAGTTTTCTTGAAGATAATATTACATGATGATGTGATATGAAAGACTTACAATGATTATGAGAAAAATATCTAAGCTATCACATTGAATATTGAGTAGTATTCATATAAATGTATCAATCAATTCAAGAAAACATATTTTAAATTATGTTTAAGGGTTCTATATTTTTTAGAATATTTTTCGGGTTGAAAACTAAAATTTAAAGTCTACGCGATTGAATAATTTTAGAGTTTTCTCTTACGTGATTAAGGTTTCCGGACTAGATAGGCTAAATTAGGATACTATGCCATATAAGTTTAGAAAATTCTAGATTTCATGACTAAAAATTCAGGATCTTAATTTGAGCTCTAAATTTGTAGATTTTTATATGATATTAACCATATCACGTATATTTCATCTCCATCGATTTGCCTTTAAATTTCTATTTACTAACTAATGGACTTTAGAAATGAATCATCTAAGTTTGGGCTTAATTTTCTACTACCTTGTATTTTTATTTCTTAGTTTATCATCCCTTTAATAAGTAAAATGTAATATTAGCTAATCAAAGTGTGGAATGTACACGCTGTAAGCTCTTAGATTTTTCAATACTCTTATAGTAACTCAAAATTGACCCAAGTTAGGACCAAACTCTAAAACTTTATATGAGATCAAATAAAGAATCAATAACCTTAGGATATCAATTGATTTAAGCAAAGCCTAAAACCCCAGAGGAAAGTAACTTAACAAAAAAGTATCATCATCAAAACAATCACATATATTACAACCTATCTAATCAAGTTAAACCTTAAAACCAAGAAGCCCTAGAATCGATCCAAACCAATCACAAGCCATGTAAACCCTAAACAACATCAGATAAACAAAATAACTCTAAATGTCTTATAAATATAGTGGGAATAGAAAACCCCAAAATATTAAACCCTAAGAAAATGAGTACCTTTAAAAGCGAAACAAAATCCGATGATCATTAGATTCGAAAACTCTACGCTAAATAATTTATGTATGTGATCCTAAACATGCCAATCGATGTAGTATATCCAAATAATATTTAATAACAAAATAATAAGAAATAAATTATTATAATAGAGTATTAATTTATCAAGCCAAATTTCATCAATTAAACCAAACCGTTTATGTACTTGATCAAGATAATGTCACTAAATAACTATTAATAATAAAATTTTAAACTATAGATAATATAGTGATCTTATAAAATAGAATCTTAGAATTGATAACAAAACCCGAACCTGAATCCCGAAGTCAAACCCGGTTAATCTTAAACCTTAAAAACCTCTAGACTCAATTAGATAAACTTCTAAAACCCTAAGATATGGAATAAATTAGAAAAATAAGATAACCTTGAATTATGAACCAAATAAATAGTATGTACCATAAAAATATCAGATTCACCATAATTTCGATCGTTTCAATCATTTATAAGATCAATTTCCATATCTGGACATTGATACACAAAATGAGATAAAATATTCCAATAAACAATTTGTATTAGAAATATATTAAGATATTCATAAAATATTAGATACAATTTTATCAGCTTATAAAAATATCAGTTTTTGCTTTTATGTGTATTTTTATCACTATTGGTAATTTAATTGTTTTATTTACTATTCACTACTATTCATCTTACTATACTTTTTCTTACACCTATTCTTACAACTGTTACACCACTTATAGCTTTTCATACACACATCTAATCTATACTATTTTATGCTTTACTTTTCACATAACTTCTTCTTTACTCTCTTTCTCTCTCTCTCTCTCTGTCTTTAGATTTGTGCCTGCAGCTACTGCCCCCTTCCTTCACCTTAATCTCCTTTTCTTTTTCTTTTTCATTTCTTTTCATACTTTAATTCACACAATTTTTCTCTATAAATATCACCACATCCCCCTCTAATTTTCACACTTTTCTTTCATCATAACAAAGCTCTACCAAATAGATAATAGATCTTGACCCTACCACAATAAAAACATGTAATGGTAAGATCATATATGTGTGGTTCCACCAAAAATCCACATGAGCTTTATGCTAAGGATGTGGAAATACTAAAGCATGATATTCTTGCCATCACAATGTGTAGATCTTGTTATTTAAGTTGATTTACTAGTATTTTGCAATATTATTGTTATATATTGCTCTTATAGAAATTTTGTACATATTTTTATATTTTTACTCTCATCTACATATTGTTTATGTATCATTTGTATCCATGACATGAGTAGTATAGTAGATCTACTTGTTAGAGTACATAAATGCCATAGTTTCTTGTATTACATACATGAAAGATTTGCAATATGATAGTCTTAATGAAGGTGTTGTCAAAACTCAGGATCTATTTTGTTTCTATCAAAAAGTGATTTTTGAAAATTCGGATCTTGAGAAAGAACCACTTAGAAAACCTATTTTCCAACTCCAAAATGAAGATATTACATGTAAAATGAAGAGCTTGGGTGATAGGTATCATAAAGGAGTGATTTTTATAAGATGAGCTTAGTTTTACCAAGAGAAATTTTCAAAACAAGAAAAGGATTACAAAAGTTAAGCTAGAGCTATGTCTCAACACCAACAAAAATTTTGAAATTCGTAACTAGGGTGCAATGCCAAGAAAACACTTATTTTCCAACCCTAAAACAAGAGTTTTATTAAAGAAATGGAAGCCTTAGGAAGTAGGTTTTATTAGAACATAATCTTAGAAAGATTGAATGAGTTTTTTACAAGAAATAATCTCAAAACACAAGTTCCCAAAATTCGGATCTAAAAATGATCCCCATTTAAACACCTATTTTCAAATTTCAAATATCAAAATGAGGATTTTAATAGAAAAATAGAAGCGTTAGGGAATAGATGTAATAAAGACTTGATTTTGATATGAGTAAATGTGTTTTATCAAAGTATAGACCTAAAACAAAGAAAAGGTTTCCAAACTTGCATCAAACAGTATTTCCATTTCCTAAAACTTTGCAAAATTCGTTGCTAGGCAAAACACACATTTAAACATCTATTTTCCAACCTTTAAATAAATAATTTTATTAAGATAATGAAGATATTAGGTATATAGGTCATCAAGGCTTTATCCTAGTAAAACAATGGATGATTTTCAAAGAGATAAAGCTAGTTTTCCTAACTAAGTGTTCTTGAAATTATTGTAAAGTAAAAGTTTTCCAAAAAAATATTTTTAATAAAAAATCATTAAAGATTTACATGTAGGTAGCTCATATCATGTCATTCAAGATAATAATTTGTAGATATTACATGCACATATAATATACTTAGTAGGAATAATGTGATTTTCACAAAACAATTTTATAAATGCAAGTTTTAGTTACTGATCAAATCTGATCCGAGCATTCCAATACCTAAACATTTTCAAAACTTAAGAATAACATCATAAATAAATAGATCTTTCGAAGTAGATAGAAATTGATAGCTTATTTGCGAAATTCCGACTTAAAATGACCAATTTATGGCCATTTTAAGTTGGAATTTCCATTTATCACGAAAATTATCAACTCAAGAGTTTTATTTAATAAATTGGAATCAGTTATGGTATGAAATACTCATTTGGGTATTTCTTTCGTTTAGGTGATTTTAAATCGGGGAAAAATTCTTGTTTCTGGATCACTACCATTAGAGACTGGTATCCATGGCCGAGTGAGTTCACTATCCTCAAATTACATGATCTTGATTGTGCTTGTAATAATAGTGGCATTAAAACTAGGACAAGATAAAATTGAAATGTCCGTGTGAGTTCTGTTTGATTGAATTGATGATAAGAATATCAAAATAGGAGTTGTTATAAATGTTTGTATGATTTAGTATAATATTGAAGTGTCTGAAATATATATGATCGCCTATAATTCGCTTAAATAATATGACATGATCTTATAATTAAATTGACTATGCATACCATATGTTGAGTCACATTGCATTTGTTATTATACCTTTGTGGGGAGAAAGAAAAATAGTTAGGCAACGAGTGAGCCTGAAAACTCGAATGTTGGCATGAATGACCTGAATTAAAATGGAAGTGGTGTAGGCACTTGATTCAACTACAAAATTAGTGAGTAGGTGGGCACCTGAATCAACCACTATATAAATGAGAAAAAATTGAAATTTATGGTCCTATGGGCCTGAAACACCTAACCCATAATGGAAGGTATAAATCCATTCAACATAGGACTCTTGGAAAGTCTTATGTATCGTATGCTCACGTGCTTGTGTGTTTCATATGATTGTCTAATATAACTTGCTTGCCCTATTGTTTGATGAAGTATTTAATTTTGGAAGTGAAACTCACTAAGCTAGCATAGCTTATAACCCCATAGCTTCTTTTTGATGCTGTTCTCATAGATAAGGTTGCATCCTTAGACCTGGCCTAATCAGGTAATGCGAAGTTAGGAGTTTTCCCTTAGAAGTTTATGATTAGCTTTGTATAGTCTTTCATAGAGAACCCTAAACACTCGGGTTGTTACTTAAAACATAATATCTAGACTTTTGTTTAGTAGGGGAATGCTCCTTAGTATTTTGTAACTGATTCTGAGATATCTGTAGTTTATCTTGTTATGCTTATCGTATCAAGTTGAACTATCTATCTTCAACTGCATATGTATTATGTTGTCATAAGGGAATGCCTTGCATCTAATACGAGACTTTTGGAATGACCGTGGTAGTGATTCTTAAGTCTCGTTTAGCATGCGGGGACTGTTACGTTTAAGGTAGCTTTTGGGGTGTGACAATTTAAGTTAGTATCAGGGTAGAAAAAATGTAAAGCAAGACAATAGAATTTAAAAACTTAAAATGTGGAAACGGATAAATCTTAGGGTAAGAATGAATTTGAAGTGAATCTAACTAGAAATCTTTTCTTGGTATTGGTATCTTTAGGTGAAACCCGAGAAAGAGCCAGAACGTTTCTAAAAGGGACTGGTGAAACCTTTGTGGATTACAGGTTGAGACTGAGAACTCTATGTGAGGACTTCGCTTTGGCCGAGAGACTTAAGACGCTAAGAGAAATGTATGTGATCTGGAAAAGTGGCCTTAGGTATCCCCGATGGGAAATGGTAGTTGATCAGATTAGATATGATCCAATCCGGAGAAGAAGATGGTCCATGTTGAAAACAATCTATGTTGTGGAGAGAATCATGGTAGATTATGGGAATGAACCAATGTTGAGAGAGGCCACATTTATTTTGAAGAAGGAAGATAATCCAACCTACCCTAACTTTTGAGTGTAGAGGAGCATTGGACCATTGTATATGTATGCCTACAATGACTTGATGACCCATAGAGAATGGCTTGAGGCCGACGCGAACAACCATTTCTATTGGCAAGGAATATATTTGGACATTTTTCCGACACATACAAAAATTCAAGCTCCACCCTTTAGTGAAGTAGGCATACAATTTGGGAATGCCCTAGTAGAGGTAAACCATGATGAGGAGGAAGAGGACCCCGAGCAAGATCCAAACTGGGTAGATGAGGAAAATAATGGAACACCTCAACCAGTTAGAATTGAGTAAGCTAGGCAACGAACCAAACCCCCCCAATCCGGATTTTGATCAAGATTTTCAAATCCCAGATAGCCACAGGATAGAACCCGAGTATGATCCTAGTCTGTAGAGGGACATATATGTATTTGGAGAAGGTCCGAGAGTGACAAGTGAAACACCCATTGATCCGGTAGAGAATGAAAATTCTAAGGATGTTATGATGAGGGAAGCCTAAGAGAATGATATTGGAGGATATTGGAGAGGAGATGATAAGAGAAGAGGATAGAGAGATGCAAGATAGGGTGAAGAAGAAGAAGAAGAAGAAGAGAAGGAACCCAAGCAGGAGGAATAGACTTGACCACCAAGAAAGAAAAGGATGACAGTGAGGGAATATTTGAACCTATTTGTTAGGAGGTATGATGGAAGTTCTTCTAGTAGAGATCGTCCTCCGACCCCTACCTCAGGAGACTCCTAAGAGAGAAGAAAGTAGTGATGGCGAGCATGGCCCGCAACAGTCCAACAAAAAAAGAAAAAAATAAAAATATTGTAATAAGCAATGAAGGATACCTAGTTGCCTTAGTGATATCTTTAGGTAGTTCTAGTACATTATGTCTTTCGTTTCTTGGCTTATGCTTTTCCTTCTCGGCTTAGCAAGAAATTGTAATTTGACAGGTCTAAATCAGTCAAGTAGCATGGTTTTCATGTTTCGTAAGCATAATGCAAAAGACTTGACCGGATGTATGACCTCAGTATGATCTAATGAAATTTAATATGTACTTATTTAAAGAGGGAAGTTTTATTTTCTAAACAAATGACATAAACAGGTATGCGGCTAATAGGGAACATTATACACAATATGCCCTTAGAAAACCGTAATTCATAATGAGATACATGCATATCATTACACCCATCGCATCATTATGTTTGATTTCTTTTGCTTGATTTCCTAAATTGAGATATGGCTTCTATTCTATAATCTAATATTACTAAATTTTCTTGACTTGGAATGCATGATATGGAATTATTATGACTTGTTGAAATTTCAATTGACTACTTGATTTCTGTGATTTATGATTAAGTGTTTGAGGGATAGCTTAAAGAAAATCTTAAAGTTTACATAGCAATGTACAAACGGGTGAATCTGAAGAAATCGAAATTATGAACAAGGAAATTCCCCGATAAAAGAAAATAACCAACTTTTGTTTCCTCAGCATAACCAAGGATAGCACCCCATAACTAGCAGATGAGCTTTATAAATATAATTAAATAGCTAGCTAATCTTCTAAACCCATTCATCGAAAATCTAAACCAAAAATAAAACCTAAATCAAAGCCAAAGTGTGCAGATCTTACATCACTACCACCGCCACCTTACAAGGAACCCATAAAAACTCTTTATCAAACTTCATAAAGAGTAACCAGTGTTTTATTAGAGCCATTGGTAAACCCGATGAAGAGAATTAGCTGGCTTAAATTGAGAAATCTTTTGTAGCTTAAGAGGTTCCACTATACCTTCAGTGGATTATGGGATGTACATGCACAGATACAATGCTAGAATATGGTGGAAATCAAGGAGAAGGAGTCGATGCCCTCGGTCACTAGAAAAGCTTTTGTTAGAAATTTCTAGAAAACTATTTCCCTTCTAGTTGGAAGGTAAGACATAGTGCAGAATTTATGCATGTGAAGCAAAGAGGTAAATTGGTTGAGCAATGTGAAACTGAGTCCACTCACCTCCTACAATATACACCTGAATTTTTTAGAGATAGCGAAGAACTAAAAAGACAAGAGTTCTTTGGAGGTCTAGATAAAGACCCAATAATTAAATTGGAAGAACTCAAAATGAAAGATAATCTAGAGATTGTGGAAAAGAAAAAAAAGGGCTTGGATAATTGAAGGAGCGAGAAAAAGGAAATCTCAAATGATGGAAAAGAAAATTTTTGAGAAAAGTCCATCTGATATCTCACGTTCAAAATCCAAAGAAAGAGATGTAAGTCTTACTATGGATTCCAAGAAAGCGAGAGTGTAAAGCCCAACCAAAGGGCGAAAATAAGAGTAGGAGTTGTGTTGCGTCAACTAAGCACGGGTGAGACTACAATTTTAAAGAATAGTGGATGGTAGAGGAAGAAGGTGATGATGAGATGGAATTGGCAGCCTTGGACCAAGGTGGAGAGTATGATGCCAGTTCAATCACAAGACGTTTACTGGTGTATAGAAGTGAGGCCTATGTGTCGTCTTATACTAGAGCAACCCACTTGTTTCTCATCGCTAGTCTGGCAATACAGCTCGAATTACCAATAGTCACCACCACCTCTAGTCTACGAATTAAGAAACCCATAGGAAGTGTTGTGTTGACTCGGGAGATGTGTAAAGATTGTCCATTGGAAATAAAAGGACACCCCTTTTAAAAGGTAAGCTAATAGTGTTAGAGATGAGTAAGTATGAAGTCATTCCTAGTATGAGCTGGTTAACCACGGTTTAAGCTATTGTGGATTGTTAAAAGAAGATAGTAAGCTTTAGTGAGCAATTTGGGAAAGAAGTGGAGTGATTGGAGAAACCACAATCCCCAGAGAGAATGGATTAAATTCTTTCGAGATAAGGATGGAGGATGAAGACATAATGCCCATTGAGGATACTTTCGATAAGGAAGAATCATAGGAAAATAAAAGATATACCTGTTGTGGATGAGTACTCAGATGAATTTCTAATATATATTACCTAGGTTACCCCTGAAGATGGAGATTGATTTTGGAAGTTGATTAAGCCCCGGATACATAATTGATAGCAAAGGCACCTTACCAGATGGTGCCAGTGAAGTCGAAGGAGTTAAAAGTTCAGTCGCAAGAAAGGTTGTATCAAAAGTTCATAGGGCTTAGTGTGTCGCCATAGGGGCACTTGTTTTGTCTGTGAAGACGAAAGATGAATCCTTGAGGTTGTATATTGATCATTGTAAACTCAATGAGTTATAGTCAAGAATAAATACTATTTTCCTAGGATTGATGATCTATTCGATCAGTTGCAAGGAGCACACATGTTTTCACGCATTAACATATGCTCTGAGTATCACCAATTAGGGATAAAATTCAAAAAACGTGCAAAGGATAGCTTTTTGTACTAGATATGGGCACTATGAATTTTTGGTAATATCTTTTGATATGATTAATACACCAACTGCATTCATGAATCTTATGAATAGAGTTTATAAACCACCTTAGATAGTATGCAATATTCTTCATCGATGACTTTATGATCTGCTCGAAGAATGAGAAGCAACACAAGGAGCATCTTAGGATGGCACTGCAAGCTCTAAAAGAAGATGAGTCGTATGCCAAATTGTCTAGGTACGACTTTTGGCTAGATCGAATATCCCTCTAGTGCGTGCTGTGTTAAGAAAAGGTATCTTGGTCGACCTGAGAAGATCACAGTTGATGTGGATTGGAAACAACCACAAATAGTAACTAGAGTAAGAATCTTTTGGGATTAGCTGGCTATTGTCGCAAGTTTGTATAGGATGTTTTTTTCGAATATAGCTAAGCCCTTGACTCAGTTAACGCAGAAGAATGAGAAATTGTATGGATGGAATCAGAAGTAAAGTTCCAAGACTTAAAACAACAGTAAGTATTGACACCAATCTTAGCTTTCCAGACTAGGAGAAATCTTATACGATGCATAGTGACGCTTCAAGGAATGGCCTTGGATGTGTATAGATGTAGGAAGGAAAAGTCATTGCTTATGGTTTCCGATAATTGAGACCATCTGAGCAAAACTACCCTACGCATGAATTGGAGTTAGTTGCAATTGTCTCTGCTTAGTTGCAATTGTCTCTGCTTTGAGACTTTAGGGGTACTGTTTAAATGGACAAAGATGCAAGATATATATACAGATCATAAAAGCTTTAAGTACACATTTATACAAAAGGAACAAAATATGAGACAAAGAAGATGATTGGAGTCGATCAAAGATTATGATCTAAGAATTAATTATTGTACGGGAAAGTAAATGCAGTTGCAAACGCTTTAAGCTAGGAAAAGTTAGGGCGAAATGTCTGAATTAATCATAAGCCTAAAAGAGGACTAACAAAAGAATTTGAGGGATAGAGGACTTAATTCACTATACAAGGTGTGGAATTGGAGATAGCCATTTAGTGTTGGAATCAACCTTGGTTAAGAAAATCCAAGAGGCTCAAAAATATGAAGAAGTAATACAAAAGCTTAATAAGGAAGTTCAGGAAAGGAAATACTCTGACCATGTAATAGATAAGGAGGATGTGGTCGGAATGAAAGGATGACTATACGTGCCGGAGGATAAGGAGTTAAGGAAGGAAATTTTGAGTGAGGTCATAACCTTGGCTACACTATACACCTCGGAGGTACCAGAAAGGTATCAAGACATGAAAAGCCACTACTTGTGGGGCGGTATGAAGGGTGATATGGCCGAGTGTGTCATGGAATGTAAGGCTTGGCAACAAGTGAAGGTAGAACATCAAAGGTCAGGTGGAATGTTAAGGTTGTTGCCTATCCCTAAATGGAAATGGGATTAGACATCCATGGATTTTGTGTTAGGTTACTCTAAAGACTTTAAAAGGTTATGATGTAGAATGAATGATTGTGAATTGATTAATTAAGTTAGCACCTTTTTTGCCAATCAACATCACATACCCTATGGAAAAGTTAGCCAAGTTCTATATTAGAGGAATAGTGTGGCTACATGGTGTACCCGTGGGGAATTATATCAGATCAAGACCCAAAGTTCATAAGTTCTAGATAGGTCTACGAAAGAGTTTTGGTACAAAGATATATTTTAGCACCGCCTATTACCCTCAGACCGATGGATAGTCTAAGTGGCTAATCCAAACCCTAGAAGGCATGATGAGAGCATGTGTTTTGGGAATTCAAAGGAACTAGAATAACTATGTACTACCAATTGTGATTGCTTGCAATAGCAGCTATCAACCAACCATTCAGATGCCATCCTACAAAACCTTGTATGGACGACGTCATAAGACACCACAATTTTGGGATAACATAGAGAAGCTTATTATTAGGTCAAACTTAAGACAAAAAGGTGGCTAATAAAGTGAGAACGGTACAACAAAAGAAGGAAGAAACTCAAGACAGGTGAAGGAGTTAGGAAGATTTAAAGAAACGAGTTCTCGAATTTCAAGAAGGTGATCATGTGTACTTAAAGATAAATCAGATTAAGAGTATATAAGAGTACGTACGCGGGGGAAATTGAGCCTGAGATACACTGGACCCTTTGAGATATTGGAAAGAGTTGAAGATCTGGCATATCGATTGGCCTTGCACTTAAACCTATCAAGAACATGCCATGTGTTCTATGTTTTGGTATTAAGGAAATATGTGCCCGACCCGAAAAGAATCATAGAATTGGAACCCGTTTAGTCAAAAGAAACATCACCTACGAGGAACATCTAATGCAAGTCTTGGATGCGAACACACAAAGGCTGCATAACAAAAAAATCCAGTAAGTGAAGACATTATAGAGGAACCACACGTTTGAGGAGGCAACCTAAGAGACTAAAGATGAAATTTGGAGAAAGCATTTCGAGTCGTTTCAAAAAGGGATACATAAGTTTCAGTTTTGAGGACAAAACTTTATTTAAGGGGGGTAGGTTGCAAGCCCTCATTTTCTTAGTAACCTAAATTTGGTTTTGGGAATTGGAACCAGAAACCAAAACCCTAAAAGAATACCCCTGGACCAGTTGGACCTGGAAACACTATGTTCGGCAATCCCCATAACTAAACCCCGGAACAATAAAAATAAGATAGCTCTAGAATATAGCCTTAAATAAATTATCAAAACATAAAGGTTAGAATTCGAAACAATTCATTCATTTCGAACTCGATTGGAATCTGTTCTCGAAAACCGATCCTCGAGACTCGAAAATAGAAGAGTAATATATAGGACTCGTTAGAACCAAAATTTAATAAGGAATTCAAAAATATAATTATAATAATTTTTCGAGTTATAAAAATTACAGTTATAGCCTTTTATCATATTTTCATTACTACCGGTAATTTAATTCTCTAATAAACTTTTTGATTTCTTTTACGCTATTCATCAAGTACAACCACTCATACCCTGTTCTTACATCCTTACAACATATTCTTACATTCTCACATCATCTTTCTTAAATTTTCTTTTTCAATACAACTTTTACTACTTAAATTACTTATTAAATTTGAATCTTACTACACAAAATAAATCAACACACACTTCACTCTCTCCTCTCTCTCAAACCGGCACCCCTCCTCCTTTGTACATGTCACATTTTCTTTCATTTTTTCTTTGAATTAATTATTCATGCAAAACCTAAATTATCTTCCTATATAATCTCTCTTTCACCTTTCACTTTTTCTCATTTCTCACAAATCAAACTTTTGGAAAAACAATTTTTCTCTCTCTCTCCAAACACTAAATAAGTAATAGATCTTGACCCTACTACAATAAAAACATGTAATGGTAAGATCATACATGTGTGGTTCCACCAAAAATCCACATGAGCTTTATGCTAAATATCATGATATTCTTGCCATCACAATGTGTAGATCTTGTTATTTAAGTTGATTTACTAGTATTTTGCAATATTATTATTATATATGCTCTTATAGAAATTTTGTACATATATTTATATTTTTACTCTCATCTACATATTGCTCATGATTCATTTGTATCCATGACATGAGTAGTATGGTAGATCTACTTGCTAGTGTACATAAATGCCATAGTTTCTTGTCTTACATACATGAAAGATTTGCAATATGATAATCATAATGAAGGTGTTGTCAAAACTCAGGATCTATTTTGTTTCTATCAAAAAGTGATTTTTGAAAATTCGGATCTTGAGAAAGAACCACTTAGAAAACCTATTTTCCAACTCCAAAATAAAGATATTACATGTAAAATGAAGAGCTTAGGTGATAGGTATCATAAAGGAGTGATTTTTTAAGATGAGCTTAGTTTTACTAAGAGAATTTTCAAAACAAGAAAAGGATTACAAAAGTTAAGCTAGAGCTATGTGTCAACACCAACAAAAATTTTGAAATTCATAACTAGGGTGCAATGCTAAGAAAACACTTATTTTCCAACCCTAAAAGAAGAGTTTTATTAAAGAAATGGAAGCCTTAGGAAGTAGGTTTTATTAGAACATAATCTTAGAAAGATTGAATGAGTTTTTTACAAGAAATAATCTCAAAACACAAGTTCCCAAAATTCGGATCTAAAAATGATTCCCATTTAAACACCTATTTCCAAATATCAAAATGAGGATTTTAACAGAAAATAGAAGCCTTAGAGAATAGATGTAATAAAGACTTGATTTTGATATGAGTAAATATGTTATATCAAAGTATATACCTAAAACAAAGGAAAGGTTCCCAAACTTGGATCAAACAGTATTTCCATTTCCTAAAATTCTGTAAAATTCATTGCTAGGAAAAACACACATTTAAACATCTATTTTCCAACCTTTAAATAAATAATTTTATTAAGATAATGAAGGTATTAGGTATATAGGTCATCAAGGCTTTATGCTAGTAAAAATATGGATGATTTTCAAAGAGATAAAGCTAGTTTTCCTAACCAAGTGTTCTTGGAAATTGTTGTAAAGTAAAAGTTTTCCAAAAAATTTTTTTTAATAAAAATTCATTAAGTATTTACATTTAGATATCTCATATCATGTCATTCATGATAATAACTTGTAGATATTGCATGCACATATAATATACTTAGTAGGAATAATGTGATTTTCACAAAACAATTTTATAAATGCAAGTTTTAGTTACTGATCAAATCTGATCCGAGCATTCCAATACCTAAACATTTTCAAAACTTAAGAATAACATCATAAATAAATAGAGCTTTCGAAGTAGATAGAAATTGATAGCTTATTTGCGAAATTCCGACTTAAATTGACCAATTTATGGCCATTTTAAGTTGGAATTTCCATTTATCACGAAAATTATCAACTCAAGAGTTTTATTTAATAAATTGGAATCAGTTATGGTATGAAATACTCATTTGGGTATTTCTTTCGTTTAGGTGATTTTAAATCGGGGAAAAAATTCTTGTTTCTGGATCACTACCATTAGAGACCGGTATCCATGGCCGAGTGAGTTCACTATCCTTAAATTACATGATCTTGATTGTGCTTGTAATAATAGTGGTATTAGAACTAGGACAAGATAAAATTGAAATGTCCGTGTGAGTTCTGTTTGATTGAATTGATGATAAGAATATCAAAATAGGAGTTGTTATAATGTTTGTATGATTTAGTATAATATTGAAGTGTCTGAAATATATATGATCGCCTATAATTCGCTTAAATAATATGACAAGATCTTATAATTAAATTGACTATGCATACCGTATGTTGAGTCACATTGCATTTGTTATTATACCTTTGTGGGGAGAAAGAAAAATAGTTAGGCAACGAGTGGGCCTGAAAACTCGAATGTTGGCATGAATGACTTGAATTAAATTGGAAGTGGTGTAGGCACTTGATTCAACTACAAAATTAGTGAGTGGGTGGGTACCTAAATCAACCACTATATTAATGGGAAAAAATTGAAATCTATGGTCGTATGGGCCTGAAACACCTAACCCCGAACGGAGGGCGTAAATCCATTCAACATAGGACTTCCGAAAAGTCTTATGTATTGTATGCTCACGTGCTTGTGCATTTCATATGATTGTCTAATATAACTTGCTTACCCTATTGTTTGATGAAGTATTTAATTTTGGAAGTGAAACTCACTAAGCTAGCATAGCTTATACCCCATAGCTTCTTTTTGATGCTGTTCTCTTTACATATGGTTGTGTCCCTGGACCTGGCCTAATCAGGTAATGCGATGTTAGGAGTTTTCCCTTAGAAGTTTATGATTAGCTTTGCATAGACTTTCATAGAGAACCCTAAATACTCGGGTTGTTACTTAAAACATAATATCTAGACTTTTATTTAGTAGGGGAATGGCCCTTAGTATTTTGTAACTGATCTTGAGATATATGTGGTTTATGTTTTTATGCTTATCGTATCAAGTTGAACTATCTGTTTCCAACTTCATATGTATTCTATTGTCGTAAGGAACGCCTTGCATCTAATACAAGACTTTTAAAATGACCATGGTAGTGATTCTTAAGTCTTGTTTAGCATGCGGCAGGCTGCTACATTTAGGATACCCTTCTATTAGTTTTAAATCAGCTATGAATAAAAGAAAAGCATGTTCATTTATTATGAGCGGGATGTAATCCCTTAGAAGAGTAGAGTCTGATAATCATGATAGAAAATGAAAAGAAAATAGTTGTTAGTATGAGTAGGACTTGGTCCCTTAGAAAAGCAAGGCTTGATTCCTCTACTAATGACTAATCAAATCAAATGAAATCCAAGGGTGCTTAAAAAGGCTAGTTGATAGGGCCAGGAAATGGTTCCTCAAAAAAGCAATTTCTTGACCTCTCTATTAGTTTTAAATAAGCCATGAATGAAAGAAAAATATGTTCAATTAGTTTGAGCAGGACTTGGTCCATCAGAAGAGTAAGGTCTAACTTCTCTATTAAATGAAAAATGAAAAGTGTTTAAAAAGACTGGTTGATATGGGTATGTCTTGGTCCCTCAAAAAAGCAATGATTTATCCCCTTACCAGTCAAGCTATATCAAATAAAGAAAGAAAAAGAAATTCAACAATGTTGAAAGCACGAATAAGGAAAAGATTCGAGGGATGAGTTGATGTATATGCCTTCACTTTTGAGTGTAATGCTTAGAGAAATGATTAAGGGACTATATACTTTAACTATAAGGAGATAAAATTGATTGAGTCTCTCTTCCTTTGTTTGACCTTTTGAATAATTGCTTTAGATTCTGACATAAACAATGAACAAAAAAACCTTATCTACTTGGATAAATCTAGTGATTCTGGCAAAAGTAACTTTAGTAGTGATATGGTAGGATTGTTTGGAGTTATTTTTTGCCATAGAATGGTGAGTTTATTGTTGATTAAGCTGGAATTAATGAGAACTTTAAGATCTATATCGTCAAATTCCATATATGATTGATTTTTCCTATGTAAGAAGCTTTACTTTGTTGATCTTAAGAGATGGTTTGCTTGAGGACAAGTAAAAGCTTAAATGGGGGAATTTGATAAATCTTTTATACTCTATTCCATTAATAGGAATTGTACATGATTTGATTCATTTTTTGATAAATTATTATGATTTTGTGCTTTTTTATGAAATTGTTGTTTTTCATCTTCTAAGATTAAGAAAAGAAGACATAAAGATTTGAATCAGATTTGGAGCGAAACAACAAACATATTTAAGACAACTGCAAACTGCAGCCTCAAAGAATTAATTGAGGGTAAGAAACAAGGCAAAAGTTAAATCATGCCCAGAGTCACACTCATAGTTCTAACCACGATATAAACTGAGAACAAACCTTACCTTTGATGAGAAACACAGCTTCTACTGTGGCTAACCTTCCAGTCTGCAATTTAAGTTGCGATAAGTAACCCCATCCTTATTTTCATGCATATACTGCCTTGTTGTCACGCAACGAATAAAATTTTCATGATTTTCTATGCCCCAGCTGCCTATAAATGACAATGCACAAACCTTGCAAAACATGTTGTACCTTATGTAACAAATTCCTAATATAGTATAGAGTAGAGAGAGATTTTTTAGTGAGAGAAACCTTTCTTCTTGCAAGAAATACAAGTTTTCTAAGTAATTTCATATTTAAATCAATGTTTCTTGTAAGATTTTTGTGCTCTATTTATAATATTCATCGTTAATTTTATGTTATTTCTCTTAATCTGTGTTTAATGTTTATATCCATAGAGGAATAATTATCTTGTGAATCCATGACTTATTAATGTGATTTCAACGCATTTTAATTGAATATTGACTAGGTACTTGTAATTAGTAGCTTGAACTTAATTTTTGAGTTTATGTGAGTACACCATATAGATTCATGTATGATTTCAACTAAATAGATTGGGAAGTTATTCTTTTGAATAGATCTAGACTACTAATGAAGCTGATCATGATCACCTAGAGGTAAGAATGGTGAAACTTTCTATCACTTGCTTTTAATTTCATTAAAATGGGTTTTAATCAAAAGATTCTTAAACCTTATGTGGATCTAGGTTGCTAATAACTTATGAAGAGATTTTGGTGATCTAACCTAGATCTAGGGTTTCTAACCTTAAGAGAGGCTTTAGCTTATCTTAGTAAATCTAATAGTGCAAGTATACCTAACAAACAATTTATTGAGTTTGTTAAGCATTTACATGATAAGGATTTGTTGAAGCAAATCCTAAGCTCTTTATGCATTAACAAACTTATCTCACTAATTTGCCTTGAAAACATGTTTATAATTAGTTTTAACCTTATGTTAACTTATTGTTGTCTATAATGCTTTTATGAGTTTGTCTAGGCTAGATAGTAGATTAAAAGTGAGGATGGTAGATGCTAACGATCCTCAAGGAATACAACTTAATACTTTCTATGCTTCTTTGATAGGTGTGCTTGCCTATGTTGGTGATTGTGATCGAAGTTGAATAGAACTTATTAGCATTTTTATAAATTTTTGGAAAACTTTAGCTTGGTGTTTTGTTTTAAAAACTTATTGAAACACTAACCACAACCCAAATTAACAAATATCATAGATGGTATAGCAATGAGGAATCCTAATCAAGTCTCATTCCCTACATATACATGTTTGCTTATCCAAGTTAACAGTGTAAGAAGGGCCATAATGTTGGATCAGAACTTTAAGTCTCCACCAAAGTATATTTCACATCACCTTAGCTTCTCCTTGTTTTCATCAAGTTTTTTTTTTTTTTTTTGACATAACTTCCTGGTCCACTTTTGGTATTCCTCTTGTTTATGGATTCTTCCTTTGATGTAAATGCTAATGCCTTCAAGTATAGTCATAATGGACTTGTACCTCACCTTCAATATTTTACTGCCGAAGGCCTCACAAAGATTGTTATCAATTATGTCACAACATACATTTATCTCGAATAAGACCTTGCACCAATGCGTCAATTTTGTCTTCATCAAATCCCTCCAAGCTTCTTTGCCAACCCTTAATTATTAGCCTTGGAGTTTGCATTGTTGCCTTAGCCATTAACCCAAAGAGCTTCTTCTAGAAAGTACCTCGGTGCCTCTTGCCACAATTGGCATAGATGTGTCATTCACACATCTTTTACTCTATGTTGGGTAAGAGATCATTTATGGCATGTAAAAGTTTCTATAGTTGCATATCAACATAAGCTCCTATAATTAATATATAATATAATTAACAATGATAAATCCACAGCAAAACTAAAGCTTTCATACCTTTTGCTAATCCGTGATAAATGTCCACTATAAACCATCCTTTTTTTTCCTATTTTAACATCTCTCTTCAATGCCCTAGAGAACCATGTCCACTTACTTTTATTCGTAGATCTAAAAATAGGCCAAATTATTGCTCACACCTTTTGAGAAATAGCCATCTAAACTAATCACCCTACTACATCTAACCAAAATCCTATCTCTATTATCATTGAAATATGTATTTAATCTTTCAAACTTTGGTGTTCCAAAATCAGTATCTTTGCACTCCTTCATCAAGATTGTCGAACTAGGGTTTTTATGATGTAGTTCCTTCATGTAGTGCAGAGCATTGCATATGCCTTTTGATAAGAACCTATTATAAATTCATGAACCATATCCTTTTCTTGTTGACATTTTTTTTATGCATACTCACGTTTTGTACCCATTTATATTCTCACTAAATCTTTAAATTCCAAGAGTTTTATATTCGGCCATACATGTGTTATGAGAGAAAATTTTGGCTAGTAATTGACTCATAACATGCTTGTTGATAAAGGAAAGACCCTATGTATGCTTGCTATTATATATCTATAGTCAAAATGTATTACTTTGTTTGTTAAAAGACACATACACAACCCATGGTTGATCATCCCTTACACACTTTACTCTTACTTACTGCTTTATGCTCCTAACATATATAGAGCCTATTTAGATTATCTGATTTTTTTATATTATATAGTATTAATGTCCATTTCTATCTTATCTGTATTCGATTCATATTTGGTCTGTTTGATCTATTTATGATTAAAAATGTCTATTTTTCATTTGTATTTGTTTCTTGATAAACAATCTTAAGCAAAATAATAGCATGCTATCGATTTGTGTTTGGATCAAACCCTTTGAACTCATTCCTCTTGCTTCTACACTCATGCTCATTTTCATCCTTTATATTTGAAATAAGGTGAATTATACAAGAAGCTCTTGTTGGCACATGTCCTTGAGGACATAAATTAACCCACTTCTTCAAATGTTAGGACATTAAATGAAGTTATCCTCAAACTTTAAGACATTTTGTTGTAATTTACCCATCTGAAATAAAATCATTATCAAGCCTTTCCTCCCTATAGTATGTATCTCCATCTTTATCCGGCTGATCATTAATCCTATGTGGTTCTTCACTTGATAGAGTATTCTTTTATACCCTCTTGAACTATAAGCCCAATTTAAAATTAAATCACTAAAACTACCATCCACGTTAGAGCCATCATAATCTTGTTCTTCTAACTCTAATTCCCTTTCCTCATTCCAATCATGAACTATATCTTCTTCCTCCTTGGAATCATTCTTCTCTCTTTCAGACAAACCAGCGGCACCATTCAAGCTTCCATAAATCCAAAAAGAAATTCAACATCTCCGAACCAGCAAACTCATCATTTATAATTCTAAGACCATCATTTAAGCTTGAGTTCATATTATAAACCTCACAACTTTAATGCTATTACACTTAAGCTTCGTTAGCTACTTTGCGTTTAGGCAATATATTATTCAGATAACATTATGCTTTCTACTAACATATCGCACATTCATATTCTATTTGCCCCCATGATTAACATAAATGGTCTCTCTGTCATTTTTAAGAGTCCTATATAAAACAAAAAAAACGACACATTGGCATGAGGACTAACAAGAAATTTAAATATGAAATAAATAATAGTTTAACCACGTGCTCTAAAGACAAGGTAAAGCAACGAATCATATAAATAATAGGTAAATATACAAAAATGAAAAATACAACTTAACGGAGACAGATAATACATAGCACTTAGACAAATAAGGTAAGGACCAGATCCATACATTTGTTACAATAACATGGGGATCAAATACCACATGCATGGACGAACTAGATTAAACATATAAGATAAAATAAAATAAAAGTGGCCAAACAAAAAGGAAACACATCATAGAAGGACATGCAACAATTAACATAGAGACAATATAGCCATTACATTCTTTATCAACTTCCACTTAATTTCGTCAATCACCTCAAAGCCACTTGTTGAATTATTATTTGGTCTTGCTATCTTTTCACTTTGAAAAAGTGGTGTTTCGTCAAGTATAAGGAAAGATTGCAACCCTACATTATTATTAACATAAGACATCCAAATATTAAGAACTAGGTGAAGCATGCTGTGACATTGGTTAAAGAATATCTAAAAACAATCACAATTATCGACCTTTTGAAGATGTTAAAAGGTGTGAATCAATCTAATCTGAATTGTAAAAAGGTTTTAGCAGCTTGTTTTATTTATTTATTTGACTGAGAATAAAGTTTATAATTTCAAATTATAAAATTTAAGGGAAAGTAGAGAGAAAAGGCCAACATTTGTGGAATTTTTGCAAACAAAAAGGGTACAGATATTATGACTATGAGTTAGAGGACTTTCCTTTGTGTTTTTGCTTATCATTTTGAAAAAAAAAAATCATTTTGAATGATAAGCTATCAATGAGGCCTATGGCATCTATTTAAGTTTCCTTTGAAGAAAAACAAAATGTGATAATTGGTATAACGATTAGAAAATAAAGTGCAGTCTTTATGGATATACAAGCGCAGTAACAAAACACCCATGCATGGCTCTTTTAGCATTGCAGCCTAGACTACTTGTTTGATGGTTGGCAAAGCCTGAGGACATACCTCATCATAAAAATGAGGATCAAGCAGACTAGGCTAGTCATATCCAACTACTATTTCAAAAGAGAGTATAGGAAAGCCAATGTATATGAGGCCACCATACAAAGCCATACAAATTATTTTCCCTTGAATTTGAGGATTATTTTGACGTTTTTATGTGTAATTGATGATTTCAAGTCATGCTTTCTACTTGTTAGCTCTCTACAGATCCTTCCCTGCAAACCCCCACCACCACCACCCCTGCATATTGAAAGATATTTCAAGTAGTTAAAAAGAGGACTCAATGTTTAGAGAAAATTTCAATTAAAATATTAACGTTTCAAGTAATTAAAAAGAAGTATCGATTCTTTGTAAAATAAGTTACACGATATATTAATAATTGACTATTAATGAAAATTTAAGAAAATTAACTGGAAATTAATCGAAACATTAATACCTTATAGAACTTTGTAAAACATTTATATTTCATTTGATCCACTTCATGAAAGATTAATTTCTTTTTTTTAATCACTTGAAATTTTGATGTCTTAAATCAACTTCCCTTAAAATTCAAACTGATAATGTAATCTATTTGAAATAAAAATGTTCTCATAAGTAAGGATGGACCTTCAAGGGGACCATACACCCCCAAGCTCCTCGAGGCTTGTGTATATAATTAAAGCAAAATACATCATATTTTGATATTAGAGAAATATAAACACGTGTTGTTAGGTAGTGTATCGGTTTTAGTTATAGTTATTTTTACCTCATTGAATTTCAATGTACTCATGTTCCTTTTCTTTAGCTCTTTTTTTTTTTTTTTTTTCCTTTTTTTCCCTTACCATATCCTTTCCTTTACTAAAATATTGCTCTCGTATGGATTTTCTCATCTCTTAATGGCTTCCTGATAATTTAGTAAATTTTCCTTTCACAAACTTTGCTCAAATTTTCAAACATTTTAAATGCCATAAGTTAGATTTAAAATTCTTCAATTGACTATTCTAAATTTTCCAACATGAACTTTAGAAATATATGAAATTAATTGTGATATGTTCAATATTTCCATTTTGAATTGTTTTTGAAAATTGAAAAACGGGGCACTGGTACAAAATATATATATATTATATATATATAGGTTTGTAAGATTCCATTGAGATATGGTTCAAGAAGTGAGATTATCAAACCTAATGACCAACAAAAAAAAAAAAAGGAAGAAAAGATTATCAAATCTTTATCATACTAGTAATTACATAATGTCAATGGTAAATTAAAAGGGATATGATGATTATGGTAAGATTATTTCCTATTTGATTTGTTTTTCTTGTATCTACTACATTAATCATAATTCTTTATTCATCTACTTCTTTAGGATAAGAACAAAATTTCATCAATAATGAAAGAAATATTAATTTAGGTGATAAAAAGTTCTATGATTCATTACGTATAAGCAACAGGTCCTCTCTAGATTTTTTAGGGTTTTCTCATATGGAATTGATATGATTTTTTGTTTGAAAACTATTTTTTTAGTGTAAAAACTATCGGCCAATATACTAGGTGTGTATGTAGTAATAAAAAATGGTGAGTACAAGGTCGAATCCATAGAGAATGAGGGTTAACTTTTGGTTATATTAGTCCTATTTATAGCTAGGCAAAACAATGAGTTTGATTTTTTATTTAACAAAGAAAAAGGAAAGTAAAGCTACTAATAAATGATTTTAGGATTTCCAACACCTGAAATGAATTTGGTTTGGAGCCAAATGATTAGAAGATTAATTGATGAGCATGCTATTAATTGCTTCTATACTTGTAATTTCCAAATTGATAATGGGTTTAGATTTCAACAATCAAGCATCAGGTAGAAATCCCTTTTCTAAAAGTGAATAATTACGTAGACTAACCAATTAATTTTTTCTATTTTTAGAAAAGTGATTAACCAACTAATCCCTTTGAATTCTCTAAACCCTAGTTGAATTAAAATTCATATCTCTATGTGATTCTTAATCCAAGTTAGATATTCACAGATTGATAAGAAGAGATTTTCTCAAATTCGGTCCTAATCTTACATGCATTCCAAGCTTAACCCAAAATGCATGCTCAGTGAATGAACATTAACAACTTGATTACAAGCATAAGATCAACTAATAGAAAGTAAAACCAACTAAATAATCTGAATCATTAACTTAAAACCTCAATAATTGCATAAGGAACAAATTTTGAATAATATCCATAACATGAAATTCATAAAAAGAATGAAATCACCTTGTCTTAGAGATTCCGTGCTTAAGTCCATGTACTAATTTTGTTACCTATTTGATCTCGGCGTGGAATCCAAACCAAAAGCTAAAGGAAAATAAGAAGCTAAGTTACTATATTTTTATCTATGGTACTCTCTATCTCCCCTTTTTTCTATGCAAAATTTATGGTATTAATATGTGCAATATAAGGTATATGGATTAAGTGGGTTCCGATGTGAACTGTGTCAGGAGTAGGTATATTAGAGGTTAGCTCGGAGATGTAGGTGCTTGGTCGGTAGAATCATTGCTCAAATGGAGCAGCTCATATGCGCACCAACAGGTCGCTTGATAGGTCAAATCTTCCCCAAATGTCAAGCTCGGTTGTTGATGTGTGAGTGAGACTGTTGTTGATTACAGCTTCGTTAGCTTTGTGAGGTGCTCTACAACGAATAGGTCAGAATCTCAGAGTTCGGCATTTGTTGCAGCTTGTTTGATTGATCAGTGTGGAGCTCGGTCATTCTCTTATCAGCTTGGTTATCTGGAAAGCTAGTTATCTCGACATCTACTGCTACTAGGTGCTTCAAGAGCATGCAGTAGGTGCTCTGCTTGTGTTTTGCTCAAGACCATGCTTGGTTTTCTGCAATTGTTGATGCTAGTTCTATTCTGCTGCTTGTTGATGTTGCTATAGACGCTCGGTTGGGGGCAGATCCGGTCGACAAGTAGGGCGCTCAGCTTTGTGAGTAGCTAATGCTTGGACTTGACTTGGATAGAAGCTGTTGCAACTTGAGATCGGTATCGGATAACAATAGGTTAGTTCAGTTGTATGCTTGGAGGAGCTCGGCATAAGTAGGTGCTATTTTCAATTGTTTGGTCAGTGGGAGCTTACTTCAACTGTAACATGAGCTCGACTGGACTTTCTACTAGCGTGGAGCTCGGGTTTGGTCTTGAAGCAGCTCGACATTTCGTCAAGAGCAAGTCAACACTTACTGTTCTGTCTTAGATTGCTTGGTGATGTGAGCTCGGCCAAACGTGCTATGAGCTCAGGTCGGTGCGTGTTGATGTCAACTTTGGTTTCTCTACTGTTGTTTAAACTCATAAACTGGTCAATGGTTCTTGGCATGAGAAACTTGATTAGCTCGAATACAGCAGGTACTCCATCACAACTCAATGGGAACTCAAGTATTGCTTTGAGCCCCGTAGATGTAATATGCTTGTCACTGAGTCAGTTTAGCGTGCTACTATTCAAGGTTGATCGGCTATGGTTGCTCGTCTGCTGCAACTTTTTCTACTGCAATTTAAATTTTAAAAGCCAATATCAATTCAAATAACCTTTGTCAACCATAGCACCAAGAATGAGCTCATTCTTTACATTAAAATTTTACAATTTAACTTCTCATCTTGATCCTTTTCAACATCTTTTTGCAGATTAAACACAATTGATCCAATATCATGCAATTATTCTGTTTTTAGGAGAAATTCACTTTAGAAGCCCAAAAAATATGCATGAAAGTGTAAAATATATGTACGATAAATGTGTACTTTTACACATTTATCAATTACACCCAACTTAGCTCTTTGCTTGTCCTCAAGCAAATTAAATTCTCATATTCAAGCACGAAGCACGGCAAAGGACAACAAGCACACTCAAACTATCACTCTTGACACTCAACTTACACACATGCACCAACTTAAAAGCTTATAAACACAAATGGAACAAGGCTGCATTTTTTCTCACAAAAAACCCATTCCTATAAAGCTTAAATATGATGATTCTCATGGATTTCATGTCTTTCATCACCAAATCAATCAACATGTGCATAAATCACAAACAAAAGACTTAAACTAGTAATCTATTACACAATAAAGGTCTATCTCCTCATTTAGCTCAAAATCTTCATACTTAAGATCAAGTTTAACATCAAATATCTTAAAAAGAGATTTTCACACTTTATACACTAGACTAGCATATATACACTCTTGATTCATATCTCAAGCACAATACCATCAAGTAAATAACACAAAACTACAAACTCTTCTTTATCTAGGCTTTCCTAAACTTTTGCTTTCTTTATTTATTATTATTATTTTTCGTTTTGAACTCAAGGGCATCCTCATTTTGATTTCAATTTGTAATGACATAGAGGAGCTCCTTTAATCTTTCTTTTTCTTTTTAACATATTTGCTTCCTTTTTTGAATTTGATTTTATTTGTATTGCATTAGGGATCTTTTATTCTTTCTTTTTTTCTTTTCGTTTTGTGTTTTGGACACACACACACACTATTTCTATCCAAGATGGCTTTCAAGGTGTAAACCCCTCAATTTTTAGGGTAAAATTGGAATAAATCTTAACCCTAGTCAAATCAGAGTTTCAAAAGTCAACTAAGATCAAGACAATTTAGCAGTTTCAACTCTGGCGATCCTACGCTCGAAACCTGATAACAATAGAAATAAGCTAATGATGGATTATAGTTTGGAATAATATAAGATAGCTTAAAAAGATTAGATTTGTCAAAATTTGATTCGTTTTGAACTCGAACGGAATCAGTTCTCTGATAACACTGAAAGACTTGTAATTATACAAGGATTTCAAAAATATTAGTTTTGTAATTTTTCGATAACTAAAATTATCAGATATAGCTCGTTTATATGTATTTTTATTACTACCAGTATTTTATTTGTCTAGTATACTATTCATAATACTATTTCTATTATTCATTACTATTTTATTATCTCTATTTTTTCTTACAATCTACACACCTATTCTTACACTTTTACTTTTCCAATACAACTTTATTCACATCACACCTTACGTATTATTACATTTCATTACAAAAATACACATTCAATCAACTCTCTCCCTTCCCAATGCCTTGTACCGCTGGCCCCATCTCTCTCTCTTTCTCTATTATTTTTCTTTTTCATTTTATTTTATTACACTCAATTTTCCTTCATCTTCAACTATAAATATCCACTCTCTCTTCACTTCTTTCACACTTCTTATGTTTCCTATCAAAACTCTACCAAATTTTCTCCTCAAATCCTCTCTCAAAATTTCTTTTCCAAACTCTCTGTAATGGTTATGCTATTACACCCAACCCTTTTTACATGCATATAAGCCTTTGCGTGTCTCTTTTAAGAGAGGGACACGTGGCGGGTTGTAATGCCTTAGTTTAGGGCGTTATAGCTTATTTGGTATCAGAGCCTAGGTTTTGAATCATTAGAATTAAGAAATTGACTCCTTAGGACGGTGAGCACTGATGAATGGGGTAGTACATGTTTAGGATGTTTTCTTTTCTAGTTAAGATGTTGTTGTCTCGTAGATTTTAAGTTTTGATCTTCAAGTTGCATACCCCTTTTTGCTTATCTTATTGTGTTTTGTTGGTGTCATAATGCCTCCTAGAAGAAGAACAGCTGATGTAGGGTCCTCTAGAGTGGAAGGGGAGGAAGTGGATAATAGGCAAGAGGAGCAACAGGCTCAGAATCAGGATTTACCACCACCACCTCCACCTGTAGGACAGCAGCTACCTAATGTTGCTACAGGAGGACAAGTGCCAGTTGATGATGCACAGTTGATGCAGGCAGTGAATGCTTTGTTAGGAGTAGTTACCCAACAGCAGCAGACTATGAGGCAGGATATGCAAATGGTGCAGGCCAATGCTGAAGCCTGGAGATTGGAGACCCAAAGATTGAATGGAAATGGGGGTCAAGGGGCCAGACCTGCAGATGTTCTCAATTTGAATAAGTTTGTAGATTTGGTGCACAAGTTCGAGCCAGTGCCGGGTAAGCCTCTAGATGCACAGCTGTGGATGGAGGAAGTAGAAAAGACTTCTGCTGCCGTTGATATTCCAGAAAACAAGAAAGTTGAGTATGCTTCCTATTTGCTGACTGGGAGAGCTAATAATTGGTGGATGAGCACGAAAAGACACATGAATGGAATTATCACATGGCAGATGTTCCAGCAAGCTTTCTTCAAAGAATTCTTTCCTGATAGTGTAAAGCAAGGGATGCTTCAGGAGTACTACACCCTACAACGGGGAAAGATGACAGTAGAAGAATATGAGTCAGAGCTGCACAGGCTGATGAGATTCCTTCCTGATGCTTTGAAGGAGAGTGAAGAGGCTATGGTTAGCAGATTTATTACTTGACTAGAGCCTGAGATTCAGTACCAGGTGAATTTGATGGACCCAAATAATTACTCAGCTGTTGTAAACAAGGCAAAGACAATAGAGCAGGGATTGAACAGAATGAAGAGTAGGGAGCCCCAGAGAGGTCAGATTTACATGGGCAAGAGACCTGCTTCTAGTATGATGACACAGGATAGAGGGAAGAGACCTGCTACACAGTTCTTTAGGCCACCAGTGCAGAGTACAGATAAGAGATGCCCTAGATGCCTTGGACCGCATGAATTGAAAGACTGCAAGTGGGTTGAAAATGCTTGTTTTTCTTGTGGTAGAGTTGGGCACATTAGTAAGTTCTGCACAGAAAAGACTCTTCCTCAGGTATTCTGTTTTAAGTGCAAGCAGAGAGGACATAGAGCTATAGATTGTAAAGAGGTTGGAGGACAAATTGTTTCAGTTGGCAGATCTTTTTCTTCTGGTCAGGGACAGCGAGCACCAGCAAAAGTGTACGCTCTTCAGCATAGTGAGACTTCTAGTATAGACACTATTGCGGGTATGTTTCCTATACTCCTGCATAGTGCATATGTTTTGTTTGATACTGGTGCCAGCTTTTCTTGTGTATCTGAATCTTTCGTATCTATTTGTGGTGTATCGGTTGAGTTTATGCCTGTATGTATGTCTGTGAATACACCATTAGGAAGTGGATCTGTATTAAATAGAATCTGTAGAGGTGTGGATATTGAGATAGAAGGTAGGCATTTGCCTGCAGATCTTATGGTGTTGGATATGCTAGACTTTGATGTAATTCTGGGAGTAGACTGGTTGACAAAATATAAGGCTGTGATTGATTGTCACAATCTTGTGATAGAGTTTAATTTGCCTGATGGAGACCAGTTTGTATATAAGCTAGTAGTGCAAAGACCTCCAATTCTTCCTACTTATGAGTTGTGGGGAGGATCTATGTTGGCAGCTATGGTAAAAGAGGACAAGCAAAAGTTAGATATTTCTGAAATACCAGTTGTGAGTGAGTACCCAGAAGTTTTTCCAGAAGATTTACCAGGGTTACCACCAGAAAGAGAAGTGGAGTTTAATATAGATTTGGTACCAAATACTACACCAATTTCTAAGACTCCATATCGCATGGCTCCTACAGAACTTGCAGAACTTAAAATTCAATTGGATGAGTTACTTAAGAAGAAGTTCATTAGGCCAAGTGTGTCGCCTTGGGGAGCTCCTGTGTTATTTGTAAAGAAGAAAGATGGGAGTATGAGGTTGTGTATTGACTATAGAGAATTGAACCAGAGGACAATCAAGAATAAGTATCCATTGCCAAGGATAGACGATTTGTTTGACCAGCTGGCAGGAGCACAAATATTTTCCAAAATTGATTTGAGATCAGGATATCACCAGTTGAGAGTTAAGGCAGAAGATATTCAGAAGACTGCTTTTAGGACCAGGTATGGACACTACGAGTTTGTAGTCATGCCTTTCGGTCTCACAAATGCGCCAGCAGTATTTATGGATCTAATGAATAGAGTTTTTAGAGATTATTTGGATATGTTTGTCGTGGTTTTCATAGATGATGTGCTGGTGTACTCTAAGTCTAAAGAAGAACATGAGGAGCATTTGAGATTGGTTCTGACCAGATTGAAGGAAGAGGAGCTATATGCTAAGTTATCCAAATGTGAGTTTTGGTTGGAAGAAGTTTCTTTCTTAGGACATATAGTTGGTGGAAATGGAATATCAGTAGATCCTGAGAAAGTAAAAGCAGTAGTTGAATGGCCAAGACCCAAAACTGTATCAGAAATCAGAAGTTTTCTGGGAATGGCAGGATATTACAGAAGGTTTGTAGAAGACTTTTCAAAGATTGCTAGCCCATTGACGAGATTGACACAGAAAGGAGTTAAATATGTATGGAGTGAAGAGTGTGAATCTAGTTTTCAGTTGCTGAAGGATAAGTTAGTATCTGCTCCAGTGCTAGCCTTACCAGTGAGTGGTGAGGAGTATGTTATATACAGCGATGCCTCTATTCAAGGTTTAGGATGTGTGCTGATGCAAGGGGGCAGGGTTATAGCATATGCTTCCAGACAATTGAAGCTATATGAGAAGAACTATCCTACGCATGATTTGGAACTAGCAGCGGTAGTACATGCGTTGAAGCTATGGAGACACTACCTGTATGGGGAAAGGTGCAAGGTATATACGGATCATAAGAGTTTAAAGTACTTCTTTACCCAGAAAGAGCTGAATATGAGGCAAAGAAGGTGGTTGGAGCTTATCAAGGATTATGACATTGATATTCAGTATCATCCAGGAAAGGCAATGTTGTAGCTGATGCTTTAAGCAGAAAGAGAGTGGAAAATCTTGCAGCTATGATTACAACAGAACGCCATTTGATTGATGATATGAGGAAACTTGAACTGGAAATAGTTACAAGACAAGTGGGTGAAAGATTGGCAAATTTAAGGATACAACCTACTCTTGTAGATAGAATCAAGATAGCTCAGACGGATGATCAGAGTATCCTGGAGATTAAGCAGAGAATGGAGAATGGTAGGGCACCAGAGTTCTACATAGATGATGAAGGTATTCTGCGGTATAAAGGAAGATTATGTGTGCCAATGCAAGGAGATCTTAAGAGAGAGTTGTTAAAAAAGCACATTATTCGAGTTATTCCATCATCCAGGAGGAAATAAGATGTACCAAGACTTAAAGAAGCTGTATTGGTGGAATAATATGAAAAAGGAGATAGCAGAATATGTTTCCAAGTGCCACACATGTCAGATGATAAATATAGAGCATAGAAGACCAGGTGAGTTGAAACCTTTGCGATACCGCAGTGGAAGTGGGAACACATCACCATGGATTTCGTTACGGCTTTGCCTAAGACAAGAGATAAGTATGAATCAGTATGGGTGATTGTAGACAGACTCAGTAAGGTAGCTCATTTCATACCTATCAAGACTGGGTATCGAATAGATCAACTGGCAAGGCTGTACATCAAAGAGATAGTAAGATTGCATGGGATACCTGTAACCATTGTGTCTGATAGGGACACTAGATTTGTTGGGAGATTCTGGAAAAGTCTACATCAAGCATTGGGTACCAAAGTCTTTTTCAGTACAGCTTATCATCCCCAGACAGATGGACAATCTGAGAGAACTATTCAGATTTTAGAGGACATGTTGAGAGCGTGCGCTTTAGATTTCAAAGGAAGTTGGGATGAGCATTTACCATTAGTAGAATTTGCTTATAATAATAGTTACCAAGCGTCGATTGGCATGCCTCCATATGAAGCTCTTTATGGCAGAAAGTGTAGATCACCTATTCACTGGGATGAAGTAGGTGAGAGACAGATGTTAGGACCCGAGTTAGTACAGGAGGCAATGGATAAAGTCAAGCTGATTAGGCAGAGGTTGCAAGCTGCACAGAGTAGACAAAAGAGTTACGCTGACAAACGAAGACGACCTTTGGAATTTCAAGTGGGAGAGCATGTTTTGCTGAAAATTTCACCAACAAAGGGAGTTGTCAGATTTGGGCTAAGAGGGAAGTTGAATCCTAGATATGTGGGACCATATGAGATATTGGAAAAGATAGGCGATGTTGCTTACAAATTAGCCTTACCCCTAATTTGGAAGGGGTGCATAACGTGTTCCATGTGTCTATGCTACGAAAGTATGTTAAAGATCCTGAAGAGATAGTAGCGTTGGAACCATTGGATATACAGCCGAATCTATCTACAATTGAAAAGCCAGTAAGAATTGTGGATACTAAGGAACAGATCTTAAGAAGGCGAGTAATCAAGTATTTAAAAGTGCAGTGGACGAATCAATCTGAACGAGAAGCTACTTGGGAGTTAGAAGAGGAAATGAAGATCAAATATCCAGAACTTTTTGATAATTCAGGTAACTTTCGAGGACGAAAGTTTTTTTAGGAGGGAGAAATGTAATATAAAGATAAATAAATTATAAAAAGGGTAAGTTTGTCATTTGTTATAAAATAAGAGGGTTCTATGGTCAACAAGTCTTTAAAAATAGTAAATCTTCAATATTATGATAAAGGGTAAAAGTTGTCATATGCTGAAAAATAAGAGGGTTTTATGGTCCATCCTTATAAGTTTTATTTATGTGTATTATATGGCAGGCATATAATACATGAGGTGTCCTTTCGTTTCCTGTGCTGTTATAAGAAATCCTAGGGTTCGTGTTTTTCATTTGTAACCTCCTTCCTTTGACCAGAAAGAGAGAATTGAGAGTTTTTGGTGTTTTTGAAGAACAAAATCAAGGGAGATCAGATTTGGATCAAGAGTAAGTAATCTTGCCTTTATCTATCAAGATTCTTCATATATCGTTTCGTTTCCTTAGGGTTTTGTTTGGATTTTGAAGGGATTTTTATTGGAAACCCTAGTTTTTATCAAGATCCAATCTTTCGAGAAAACAAGCAAGGATCAAGATTCAAATCAGGTAAGTTATGTCTTTTTAATCGTAGATTTAAACAAAGGAACGATTAGTGATATATCATGTCTGTTCTTGTTGGTTTATCTATCTAGGTTTTGGAGGAAGTTGTTCTTTTTGGTTTTTATCTAATGATAAATGAAGAAAACCTAAGGTTTGGTTTCAAGAATTAAAGGTAAGTTCTCATCCTTTAAATTAAAGGTTCTATAAAAGTTCAGTTTTATGGAGAGATTTGTCTGTTTATGTGGATTTCCATATTAGGTTTTTAGAGAAAGATATGTTCTTTTGAGTTTTTGAGGAGTTTGATAGAAGAAAAAGAAATTTCTGTTGTGGTTTCCATAAAAGGTTAGGGTTTTGGAGATTTTGATACGTTAGGGTTGTATGGGTTGAGGATTTACATATTTCTATTTATTTGTATATCAGGAGATTTGGAGATTTTGTATTGTTGTTCATAAGGGATTTGTGGATTTGGAGAAATTGTTCCTGGAATTGGAAAAGGTACGACCTTTCCTTGTTTGCTGTATTTGCTTGCAGGTTTAGTTTTCTGATTGTTGCTGTAGGAACAGATATATAAATGAACTAATTCTATTTGGCTTAATTTGTTTTTCTGGATGTCTTTGGCTTTGACCAGTAAAGACCTGGCAGACAGTGATACTGGTGAGGCACCCTGATGATCCTTGTGTGTCGTTGTCCCTAGTGGAGTTGCACTTGGAGATGATTCCGGTAGATATAGGTTTATTGGCAGTATGGCCGCGGGTGTTTGGGGAGTACCCATTCACCAATATATGTATATAATTATTTATTTTCGATATATGGTTGTTTTTCAGGAGTCTGAGTAACTCCAAGTTTGGGATCAGAGATCTATGATTCTGAACTGTGTTGTTTTGCAGGCTTAATGAAGATAATAATCCTGTTGTTTGCATTTAGTTAGTTGCACGTATCTATACATGTTGTTTGTGCATTTGCATATTGTTTGTGGACTGGCGTACTGGGCGTTTTCGCTCATTCCTTTCTTTTTCAGGTACAGGTGATGGAGATATTGTTTATGACTTGTCTGGTTATGACTTGTATTTTGATCATGGGGATGGCGATAGTGGACCTGACTATACTGCAGAGGAATAGGATGTTATACAGGACATATGAAAAAAAAAAAAAATTTCTTGAGTTATTGAAGATTTTTGAAACAATATTTTGATTAGTTATCTTTTTGAGGATTTGAAGTATTGGTTTTTCGTAATTGTTTATTAAACAGGATTATATGTTTTTAGTTGGAAGTTAGATCTTTTTGGATTATTGTTGGCTTTGGTTTTGCCAACTCGGATTTAGTTTATATTACAGGAGATATTTGAAAGTTATAAATTACAGGTTTCACAGTTTGTTCCTTTTAGAGTGCCCTTAAATGTGGGTTCATTGAGATTTTATATTTTTATATTTTGTGGTTGAGATTTAGAGCCTTTGCATGTCTCTTTTAAGAGAGGGACATGTGGCGGGTTGTAATGCCTTAGTTTAGGGCGTTACACTCTCTTTTCTCTTCAACAAACTACTACTTACATATTCTTACAACCATCACTTTCTTTCTTATTCAAATACACACTTTCAGATAAAAACTTTCCTATATTTACTTTTCCCATGTCATGTAACTTAGCATGAACATGGTATTGTTTCTTAAAGCTCCTGTGAATTATAGAAATAACAACATGTTCATATTTTGTTCTTGCACATGCTAAGAATTTCGATTATGTTGTTTTGTTATTATTATGATATTATGTTGTTATTTTTATTATGCTCATAATCTAACCTTATATATATATATATATATTAAGTATATGTATATTTATAAATTTCTTAGAGCCTCAATTGCTCACTAACTCCTCACTAACATGCTCTTATTATTATTGTTCTTATTATTATGATTTTTCCTTTTCTTTCTTCCTTTCTTTTCTTTTAGGACTAGTCTATTCTTAGTCTCAGGAAGCCTTGATAAAGCTAAGGCTCCTAATACTTGACCGAGATACCTTGATGAAGCTAAGGTTCCCAATAATTGACCATATTGTTATGCTTACTATATTTCTTCCTATCTTTTATGTATTATTCTTACCCTTTTTCATTGCTACATAATCATATTCATGCATGATTAGAATAATTGTCTTAAAAAAAATAAAATGGGTTCTTTCTTTAATAAAGAAAAGTAAACTAATTTGTTATCACTTAACAAAGGATTTTTCCTTTTCTTTCTTTCTTTCTTTTCTTTTAGGACTAGTCTATTCTTAGTCTCAGGAAGCCTTGATAAAGCTAAGGCTCCTAATACTAGATCGAGATACCTTGGTGAAGCTAAGGTTCCCAATAATTGACCATATTGTTATGCTTACTATATTTCTTCCTATCTTATTATGTATTATTCTTACCCTTTTTCATTGCTACATAATCATATTCATGCATGATTAGAATATATTGTCTTAAAAAAAATATAAATGGGTTCTTTCTTTAATAAAGAAAAGTAAACTAAATTTGTTATCACTTAACAAAGGATTTTTCAACAAAAGATCTAAGCATTGTTATTAATAAATTCTTTTCAAAAGCTTATATAAGCTAATAATAAATTTTAAAGTATTAATAATGAAGATTTATTCAAATAATAAAAAAGAACTCATTTTTTAAATTAAATACTCCATAAAAATATAATTTTTAGCATTAAACTAAAGATTTGAACCTAACCATATCTTTTATAAAACTTAAATAGGTTCATCATAGACTTTGAAAATCACTTACTAAGTAAGCTTCTATAAGACTTAATTTTTAATATTGTTATTCCCTTTTTAAAGTTAAAATGAAAATTTCGCGAAGTTTTAGTGTTGATAATTCTTTATTATGAGAGCTTTTCTTATAAATTTATCTAAAAAAATTATGCCACCACTTGATAAATCTTAAGAATAAAACAAGTTTTTCAAATCAAGGTAAATCAACTCACTATTTTAGAAAACCAACTTAGAGAAATAAAATTTGCCAAGAAAGTGAAGTTTTGAAGGGGTAAACATATTTTCTAAAGAAGTAAGAGAATATAAAAAATGAGAGAAAAACTTACATTTAACACAACTTCAAATATTAGACAACACGAACGACTTAAGAAAAATTTTGAAAACCATATTTTGCAATCACTAGAAATAAAATTGGTAGATAACTAAAAGGACCAAATTTTTGGAAATTAATTTATCTTTGAAAGTGTTAAGAAATGAAAATATAAAAAGAAGACACTTATTTATAAAACCCAAAATTTGTAACTTCTATCAAACCACTTAAAGAGAAAATTTTCCAAGTCCAATTTTCCAAAACCATAAGACAAGTCGTTTTATAAAAAATAATTGTTGAGATAATACCAATAGAATCATGCATAAAATATGGGTCTATTTATGTATCAAAATGGATTTTTCCCCATATACATGCATATATATTCGTTTAAGGATTTTTGGGTAAAGAAAGTTTGGAAAATCATATTTTTAAGGCTGGGAATTTCGTAACTATTATATACCATGGTGTTTGGGAACCCAAATGGATTTTAATGACAAAAATAACCTTAGAAATCGATAAATCTTTTTGAGTAGGCAGAAAACGATATATAATATACGAAATTCTAAGTTAAAATGAGCAAGTTATGGCCGTTTTAAGTTGGAATTTCCTTTTACCCGAATTTTAATGCAAATACTAGAATAGAATTAGAAAGTTTAAGTAGAACTCCCATGAAATACTCATTTCGGGTATTTCTTTCGTTTAGGTAACAAAGCTTGAGTGGATCCATATTCGAAGGACTTTTACGAGTAAAGAATTTGAAATACCCCAAACCTTCACCTAGATTAGAAATTGAGTTTAGATAAGATTAGATGAATAAAATGAATCATAGGATATAAATAGACAAGTTGACAAAGTTAGATTAGTAATTAATTAAATGAAATTTGAGATTTGAAATCTAAATTCTCTAAACAAGTCATTGAAATGTTTAGAGGATTCCTAAACTCTTGATTCTTAGTCGAAACACTAATTCCTAAATCTTTACAAAATTTGAGTTCATTTGCTTAAATAAAAATATCGGTTCTTAAACCTGAACTCAAATTAAATATATTTCATTCAAAATAGATTCCTAAATTAAGTTATTATTTTAAGTCCTTAATTTCTAACCTATCGGCTCTAAAATTATCTTTTAAATACTCCTGGAACTATAGATATTGATCTGATAGTTTTAAACTTATACCTTATTCAAAAAATATCAAATTTTTATTAAATCTTATCTTTTCTTTTTCCTTTTCATCTCGTGCTCTCTCTCTCTCTCTTCCTTTCACTTTTCTTCCTTTAGTTTCCTTTTCCCAACCGATGCCTTCCTTTCCCTCTTCCTTTCTTCTTCTTTTCTTTTCTTTTCTTTAAATTTCTTCCACAAATCTCAAGATTAAAGCTATCTAGAAGAATAATCAAAGCTAGGAGAGAAGCTAGATGGAGGAAAATAAGTTAGAAATGTAAAGAAAGCTCAAGTGTACAAGTGTTCTAAAAAGATAAGTTGTTATTTCCTTGTTATCTTTGTTGTTTATTATCTAATTGATAAATTGATGTTGAATTGGGTTGAAAGTGCTGTTTATTTTTGTAATTGTTGAGTCAAAGTTTGATATGAGTTGAGTTTGAGGAAGAAGATGATGAATAGTGATGGAGGTTGATGAAGTTTGAGATGTTTGATGTGGTGAATGTGAAGTTTATGTTGTTTGAATGTTATATTGATCATATACAAGCTTTGGGGAACTTTGGAATGAGTTTAAATAACTTTGAGAAGTGTAAAATGCATTTCAAGAACAAAGGATTTCGTAATTTTGTCGTTCCAGTGTGCATAACCTTATGCACGGCCGTGCACATGCCCGTGCAGGCCTTAAAATGCTTAAAACTTTGTCTCGGGTCACTTTTCCATGCCCAGCACGGCCTCGAGTACGGCCATGCACTCGGTCATGCAGACTTCCCCTGTTTCGCAAGCCGTTTGTATTTTAGCCATAACTTTTTCATCTGACCTCCGATTGAGGTGATTCAAGTTGCGTTGGAAAGCTTAAAAAGAGATATACAATTTTTATCTTTTGGGTTTTACAAATTCGGAACTTTCAATGCTTAATTTTGATTCTTTCCAGCTGTAACACTTTCCAAAACAAAGTCAAAAACTTGTTTTTGTTTGTTAAATGTGTTTTTGCTTAGGAAATGTATCTTTTTGAACTAAAATGAGATAGATAAGTGATATTTGATGTGTTAAGTGAATTAATTCATGTAATTAAACATGGGTTAAGTAGATTTATAGATTTAACAAATAATTAGATTAAATCTAGAAGTTAGTTATAAAATGAACTTAGTTAACAAACCTAGGTTCAGCTTGACTAAATGAACTTGAATGAACTAAAATGGATTAGATTGTTTAACTTTGATGAATTTGGATAGGTTTAAGCTAACTTGGGATTAAGTAACTAGATCTTAGATATATAATGAATTAGTAATTAATCTAAGTCCAACTTAGCTTAATGAACTTCACTAAGCTAAAAATGAATTAGATTGATATAGTTTAATCACCTTGGCTTAGTAAATGACTTAAATGAATAATTTTAATCAATTTGGATAATATTAAGCTAAAATGGGTTAATAGATATTAATTAGCTTAGATGAATGAAATGGGATGATCTTTGAATAATATGGGGAATATGTTGCTTCAAATGTGTGTTTACTTGAAAAATGAATGTTTTTGGTTTATGAATTCTTTGTTAATGCTTTTGTAATAAAACATTATAAATAAAGAGAAAAGAAATTCTTTGACAGACAAAGGAGAACTGTCCATATTTTGGCGGGGCGATGTTCGCAGCCATAGTGGGGTTCCTATTTAGTGTCTGATCAAATAGGATTTAATAAAATGAGTTAGAGATTAGTGAATAATTGGTATAAGTTCTTGTATGAGTTTGTTGAAGTGGATGTTGGTTTAGGTTCTTATAAGAGTTGTTTCTTGAACCAGTGGTAGATATGAGATATATCTTCTGAGATAGCTTCTACTCAACCTTCTAAGGCTCTTTTTGGATTTCATATATAAGGTACGCAGTAACTTGCGTGATGATTGATAGGATAGGCATCCTAAATGGATTAAGAACTTAAAGACGGCTTAATAATTGATGAGTATTGGTTGTGTTTTACGTCATTGAATCTAGATCCGGGGAGCGACAACCTTGTCATGATGCAATGGCCGGTAGTTTAGGCACTTAGCCCAATCCTTTGTCATGATGCAATGATTTAAATCCATGATGCAATGGTTCACCATGATGCAATGGTGGTTTTCTTTTATTAGCTAAGTGGTAGCTAATAGGGTTAACTGTATCGGTATATTCTTACTTAGGCTCGGGAGGAAATAATATGTTTTAGTTCACGGGTATGGACCGTTGAACTAATTGATATTATAGACCGAGAATGGGTGTATAAAGGAGTGTGAACCCTAGATGATGCTATTAATATTCTTATCGGTTAAATATAGGAGATATAGATATCCGGTCTATCTATATCAACCCCCTGAGCAGCTGCTGTTACTCCAGGACCCCCAGATTCCCATTGGCTTGTTTCGGAGTGTGAATGCTCCATTGTTGATTTCTTTATTTTAAAGAAAAGATAATAACTTGCTGATTGTGCATTGCACTTAGTTAAGCTCGTGTGTCACTCTGTGTGTGATTGTGTTGCTGTGTACTGGGCTCCGGCTCATTATTGTTGTTGTTATTCTTTTTACAGGTATTGTTGTTGTTATTCTTTTTACAGGTATTGTTGTTGATGTTGATGATGATGAGGATGGTGATGGTGATGATGATTGATGTGATGGTGTTTGACCCGGGTTTTGGGCGATTCTGAAGATATGGGAGAATGAGTGAAATGTAATAGGACCGAGATATATTTGTATTTTGTTTCTTCTTTGTTTTGTTTTATGAAGACTGGATATATTTATAAATTGTATTTTCTTTTAAGGGCTTGTTAGGGCCCATATTTTTTTGTAAATAAGCTTTTGTAATATTTATCAAAGTGAAAGTTTTTCCACTTTTAATAGTGGAAGTTTGAAATGCTTTTATGTAGAAACGTTTTTATTAAAGTTTATTTTTTCCGCTGCTAAATCCAATTGTTGCTAGAATCTAACTAAACGATTTCATAAATTCTAAAATCGAATAGCAATATTCAACATAAACACATTCTTTTAAGACAACCTTACGTATAATTCATAAGAGTTATACGTGGTTGGGGACTTGGTGTGCTTAATTTGAGAATTGAGCATATCGGGTCTTTACAGAATTTGTGGCAACGATGGTCGAATGAGTTTATATCCTACTTTTTACTTTTACGTCTTTGTTTGTGCTTGTAGGCAGAAGCACTAGAAGTAGGAAAAGATGAAAATGGATTATGTAAGATAATATTGGTTGAAAGTATACTAAGCATATCGATGCATGAATTGTTAATTAAATTGTGTTTTACTATAATGATGGAGTGTCTGTAAATTCTACTATTGCCTTTAAATTATCTTAACTACATATTTACAATTATATTAATTGATTCATGCATATCACGTAGTTAGCCTCATTACATTAGCTACTATGGTCGATAGGATAAGAACATAGTAGTGGGGTTCGTGGGAACCCGCAAGTTTGCAAGATGGGTGAATAGAAGCCTAAAAGAATTATATAAGGAAGGATGAATAGGAGCCCAAAACAACTATTTCAGAATAGACAAGTAGGAGCCCGAAATAAACTACATAATTGGATTTCATAGGTGGGTTTTAAAGAGCTCGAAACACCTAACCTCAAATAGAGAGGTTAATCCATTCAAGCATATGATTTCTGGTAGATCATATGTATTGCTTGCTCACTTGCTTCATATGCTTACTTAATAACTTGCTTGATGCATTTCATATGCTTGCTTAAAAACTTGCTTGAATTTATTGATATGAATACGTTAATCAAGGAATATTCTCACTAAGCTAGTTAAGTTTACACCCCAATAGACTTTTGTTGACACAGGATCGATACCTTTTTTACTCAAGGACTTCATATACCCGAGTGGAATTATGTTTTTGGAAGCTTTTGGGGGAAAACCTTTTGAAGATCTTAAAATAAATTTCCTTTAAAATCTTTTGGTTCTAGTATTGTTTCTTTATGTGAAAGACTAAGTTGATATTTTTTTCTTTGGGGATTTATCGAAGGAATGCCCCTAAGATGATGTAAGAACCATATTCCTATAACATTGAAGTTAGATATTTATCTAAATTTCTTGTATGCTATATTTACTATCTCCAATTACACATCCCACCGTAGTCTCCTATTGTTGTGATAGATACCTTACATAGGGTGTTGAAGCTTTCGCATGACTTCGGCAAGTCATTCTTAAGTTTTAATATCATATGTGGCGGACTGCCATGTTTAGAGTATTCTATGGGGCATGACATTTTAAGTGGTATAAGAGCATCAAGCTTAGGGAAGAAAACCATAAGTTTAGGAGTAGAAGTCTTAGAGGCATTATAAGCTTAAGAATAAATCATGAGAGTATTAGCGGGATTCTTGTGAGTTATTAGTATCTAGATGGAAGATTAGTGTAGGAAAAGATAGATAGATTTTTCATCGTAAGAAAGAGGAACCGTACGTGGAGTGAAGAAAAAAAAACTAAGAATCTTATGAGATCGTCCTGTTCGATAAGACAAGAATAATTTAGGAAGTCTTAAAACTGTAGCAACTGGAATATTATGGTATCAAGTGGGAAGATTGCATATTTCACGACATCACCAAAAATATATGTGTAGAATAGAACTAGTTTATGTCCTTGAATGAACTCTCAAGCTATTTTTAGTCACAAGAAAATGTCATCTTTATAAGAAATCAAAATTTCTTGCTTTTTGAATGAAGAAACCAATGAAAGACTGTATGATCTAGTTTTAATGGTGAGTACATCCGTCGGTGCCAAAAGACTAGGATCCTGCCTCTATTGCCAAAAGATGAAGTAGGAAACTCTAAGAAAGGAAGCCGTAACCAAGCATGAGTTCACGAGTGCAAGAAGAAGATGCCGAGTCAGGAAAGAAGCATTGCATTTACCTGAAGCATAACGCCTTAGTTAACTAAACTAGGAATAATTAAACGAAGTAGTTAAGTGTCATAAAGATAATAATTAATTTGATGATTCCCTTAATATGAATTCCTTGTATCATTTTATGATTGCCTTTTTCGTAAGTAAATTTCCTAATATTAGAAAAACATATCCTATTTTATGATTTTGTGAAGTTATATTTTGAAAATTCTTGATTGCCTACCAACTTTTATTGAATGTCTATTCCATGACTTTATTTCCATAAGTTTGAATTTTAATCATGATTTCTAATCCTTTATGTTTAAGCTTTCCATGTTTCCATTAAATGAAATTTCTTTTATGGCTATTTGAATTTATTTGTCATGCTTTTGATTTCGTAAATTTCTGTATTTAATTTTAATAATTATGGTTGTTCTAGATTTTTGTAATTTCTGTTAAACATTGTGACAAAACTTAATAAGTTAAGAGAAAAGAATGAACTCATGTAAATAAATATTTAAATAGTCGAACTCGAAGAGGACGAAATCGCAAGCAGCATGCTTCAAGCTAACCAACCAAGGATGGAAATCAACTCGAAGTTCCTCCTCCAAATCTGTAAGCTATGCCACCACCAAACCCTTCGGTTGATAACCAGACCACTCTTAGATAGATAGCACAAGTGTTGAATATTCTTGTGTAACAACAAAAATGCACATGCGCTTGGTTCGACCCATCCCAAAGCGAACATCAAGCATCCGTTGAAGTGCCTATACCACATAATGAGCAATCACATACCCTACCCTTGTTGCCATCGCTACCATAAAGACCCTACCAAAGTGTTTACTAGAATTCATCAAGAGTAATAGATACTTTGATGGAGCCTTTGGCAAGTCTGATGAGGCAGAAGATTGGCTTGCATAAATAGAAAGGTCATTCGATGTGTTTGAATCACCACAACACCTAAAGATAACCAATGGTACATATATGATTCGCTTGAATGCCCATGTGTGGTGGGAATCCAAGAATAGAGAATTAATACATCCGATCACCTGGAAAATTTTCTGACATGAATTCCTGAAAACCACTTCCTAGCTAGTATTCGAGTTTAGTATAGCTCAGACTTCTTACATATTGCGCAAAAGGGAAAAACGGTGGAACAATATGAGACTGAGTTCAATCGGCTACTCTAGTATGCACCTAACTCTTACAAATATGGCAAGGAGCTGAAAAGACAAGTCTTTTTCAATGGACTAGACAAGGAGCTGTAAATGAAGTTGGAAGAATTTGATATAAGTAATTTTCAAGAATTGGGAAAAAGAGCTTGGATTATTGAAGGAGCAAAAAAGAGAAAGACGTGTGCATCAGAAAAGAAGATCTATGTTATTGGAAGGAGATTTCATGAAGGGCCAAATTTTAGCTACCCATAAAAAGGTTCAAGCGAAACTGCAGTTTTAGAGGAATGGTAAGTAGGAGAAGGGATGCGCCAAAGAATATAATTTGCTGGAAATGTCATGGTACCCATGACCCAAGATAAGTGCTACTTTTATGGTGACCCTAACCACAAAGTCCAGAGTGTCCAAAGAAAGCATCTTCTATTTGCTTTGTATGCAGATAAACCAAAAACTTTGCTAAAGAATGCTCGCAAAAGAAGAGTGCCCCCACCAGATCAATTGGACCATTTGAGGATCTGTTCCCAGAGAATGAGGAATGGAAATGGAAGTGGAAGTCGTGTTGGGACTTCTATGCACAACATGAGGGTCTACAATTTGGGAAGACAGTGGAGATGTGGGGAGATGGAAGATGAAGATGTGGAGTTAGCGGCTTTTGAGGATGAGGATGATTACGGTTATGACCAAGTCACAGGTTAGTGTTAAATCTTAATCAAGTGTTTTCTTTAATTCCATAAAAATATAAAGATTAGTAGATGATAGTTGGATGATTGAGTAAAACCCCTAAAAGTGAAATAAAGAATCCCATGGGTAGTGACGATAAGGAAAATTTTAAAAGCTTGCCCCTAGAAAATTCAAGGATGCCTCCTTCCGGCAAACCTTATAATGTTGGAAATAAGTAAATATGAAGTATCCACAAGAATAAATTGATTATCTTTCGATAAGGATATGGTTGACTACCGAAGTAAGAAAGTAGAGTTTATGGGATAAGGAAGGAAGGAGACATTCGTTGACAAATCTATAAGTTTAGGGAGACATGAACGGAGTTTGTTTGAGTTAATAAAGGATGTTGATGAGGGACTTAGAAGCTATATTAAGTAATACAAATGATGAAAGGGAGAAACCCAACCTTGACGACATCCCAATTATAAAGTTTCCCCAAAGTTTCTTTAAAGTAAGTTACCTAGATTATCTTCCAAGTAAGAGATCAATTTTGAGAATTGGCTTGATAAAGGATACTAAGCCTATATTTAAAATGCCATACCACATGGCATCCATCAAGTTGAGAAAAGCTAAAGAAGTAACTACAAGAGTTTTTGGAATAAGAAATTGATAGGAAGTGTTTCATCTTGAGGAGCCTTGTACTCTTTGTGGAGGCAAAGGATGGATCCATGAGTCTATACATAGACCATCGTAAGCTTAATAAAGTCATCGTCAATAACAAGTACTTGATACCTTAAACCAATAACCTTTTTTTATCAATTGCAAAGAGCAAACGTGCCTTTATACATTAGTTTGTGTTTTGGATATCACCGATTAAGAATCAAGTCAGGAACGTGCTGAGGACCGCCTTCCAAGCACGTTACGAGCATTACAAGTTCCTATGATGCCTTATGGAATGACGAACACACCCATCACCTTTATGGACTTAAGGACTCAAGTATTAGATAAAGTGTGATAGTCTTCATCACTGACACCCTTGTTTATTCAAAGAACACATAGACAACATGAAAAACATCCACGAATGACGTTACAAATGTCAAGAGCCCACAAGCTATCTGCCAAGTTACCAAAGTGTGAATTCTAGCTAAACCAAACTTCCTTTTTAGGTTAAGATGCTTCCAATAAAAACATACTGGAGAATCCCAAAAAAAGATAAAGGTAGTGGTAGTATGGAAACTGTGTAAGATGATTTACTAGGTCAAGGCGTTTATTATAGGAAGTCGTAAAGGAATATTCCAAGGTAACCAAGCTTTCAACTCGAATAACCAAGAAGTGAATAAGGAATTGCATGAACGAACAAAAAGGGAATGAAGTTTCCAAGGACTAAAGTGACGTTCCGTTCTCGCACCAATTGTGATGTTACCAAATTAAAAGGAGTTCTACATAATGCATGGGAACACATCGGGAAATGGTCTCAGATATGTGATAATGCCAGATGGAAGAAGTAATTGCTTACGCTTCTTGACAATTGAGGTTGCAAGATTAGAGTTATTCGACACATGATTTAGAACTAGTCGTGGTGAAGTTTGCTTTCAAATGGAAATATTATTTGAACGATCAAGGATATAGGATTTACACTGGTCACCATAGACTTGAGCACTTGTTCATGCCAAAGGAGCTGAACATGTGTAGAAGGAATGGTTAAAGAGTTCATAAAATGGTCGCGATCTTGAATAAGCTATTATGTAAAAGAGAATGAATATAGTAATCAATGCTCTAAGCTAAAAGAATGGAAAATCCTAAGGCCGATAAAAGAGTTGGATAAACCAGAAGCGATAGGTTCTTAAATTTAAAGTCGGGAATCATATGAACATCAACGGCAAATTCGATTGGAGGAATATTGAACCCTTTATGAAGCTCGGGTATGCATCATTAGTTAAGTATACGAGCAAAGTTTTGAGGACAAAACTTTTTTTAAGAGGAATAGGTTATAAACCCTCAATTTCTAAGGTAAAGTTGGAATAAACCCTAACCCTAGTCAAACCAGAGTTTCAAAAGTTAATTAAGATCAAGACAATCTCACAGTTTCAACTCCAGCAATCGCATACTCAAAACCTGAGAACAAAAAAAAATAAGTTAATGATGGATTATAGTTTGGAATAATATAAGATACCGTAAAAAGATCAGATTTGTCAAAATTTGATTCATTTTGAACCCGAATGAAATCAGTTCTCGAAAAACGTGCACAGGTACTTAAAATAGTAAAAATATTCCGATAGCACCAAAAGACTCATAATTTTACAAGGATTGTAAAAATATCAGTTTCGTAATTTTTCAAAAACTAAAAATATTAGATATAGCTCGTTTATGCGCATTTTTATTACTATCGGTATTTCATTTATTTAGTCTACTATTCATAGCACTATTTCTACTATTCATTACTATTTCACTATATCTATTTTTTCTTACAATCTACTTCTTATAATCTACACACCTATTCTTATACTTTTATATTTCCAATACAACTTAATTCACATAACACCTTACAGATTATTACTTTTCATTATAAAAATACAAATTCAATCAACAGTCTCCCTTCCCCATGCCTTGTACCGCTAGCCCCATCTCTCTCTCTTTCTCTATTATTTTTCTTTTTCATTTTATTTTATTACACTCAATTTTCTTTCATCTTCAACTATAAATACCCTATCTCCCTCCACTTATTTCACACTTCTCATTTTTCCTATCAAAATTCTACCAAATTCTCTCCTCAAATCCTCTCTCCAAATTTCTCTTCCAAACTCTCTTTTCTCTTCACAAAACTACCATCGACATATTCTTAAAACCATCACTTTCTTTCTTCATCAAATATACACTTTAAGGTAAAAACTTTCCTATATTTACTTTTCCTATGTCATATAACTTAGCATGGCCATGTTGTTATTTCTTAAAGCTCATGTGAGTTATAGAAGCAATAACATGTTCATGTTTTGTTCTTGCACGTGCCTGGAATTCTGATTATGTTGTTTTGTAATTATTATGATATTATGCTGTTATTGTTATTATGCTCCTAATCTAACCTTATATATATATATTATATATATATATTATTAAGTATATGTACATTTATAAATTTCTTAGAGCCTAAATTGCTCACTAACTTCTAACTAACATGCTCTTATTATTATTGTTTTTATTATTATGATTTTTCCTTTTCTTTTTTTCTTTCTTTCTTTCTTTTCTTTTGAGACTAGTCTATTTTTAGTCTCGAGAAGCCTTGATGAAGCTATGACTCTCAATACTTGATCGAGATACCTTGATGAAATTAAGGTTCCTTATACTTGATCATATTATTATGCTTATTTTCTTATTATATTTCTTTATATCTATTATGTATTATATTTACCCTTTTTTATTACTACATAATTATATTCATACATAATTAGAATGTTATAGTCTTAAAAAAAATTAAAATGGGTTCTTTCTTTAATAAAGAAAAGTAAACTAAATTTCTTATCACTTAACAAAGGATTTTTCAACAAAAGATTTAAGTATTGTTTTTAATAAATTCTTTTCAAAAGCTTAGATAAGCTAATCATAAATTTTAAAGTATTAGTAATGAAGATTTCTTCAAATAATAAAGAGAAACGCATTTCTTTCAGAACTAAATTCTCCATAAAAATATAATTTTTAGCATTAAACTTAAGATTTGAACCTGACCATATATTTTATAAAACATAAATAGGTTTATCACAGGCTTTGATAATCACTTATTAAGTAAGCTTTTAGAAAACATAATTTTTAATATTGTTATTCCCTTTTCAAAGTTAAAATGAAAATTTCGCGAAGTTTTAGTGTTAATAATTCTTTATTATGAAAGCTTTTCTTATAAATTTATCTAAAAGAATTATGCCACCACTTGATAAATCTTAAGAATAAAACAAGTTTTTCAAATTAAGGTAAAATCAACTCACTATTTTAGAAACCAACTTAGAGAAATAAAATTTGCCAAAAAAATGAAGTTTTGAAAGGGTAAACTTATTTTCTAAAGAAGTAAGAGAATATAAAAAATGAGAGAAAAACTTACATTTAACACAACTCCAAATATTAGACAACACCAACGACTTAAGAAAAATTTTGAAAACCGTATTTTGCAATCAATAGAAATAAAATTGGTAAATAAATTAAAGGACCAAATTTTTGGAAATTAATTTATCTTTGAAAGTATTAAGAAATAAAAATATAAAAAGAAGACACTTATTTATCATAACCTGAAATTTGTAATTTCTATCAAACCACTTAAAGAGAAAATTTGCAAAGTCCAATCTTCCAAAACCATAAGACAAGTCATTTTATAAAAAAATAATTGTTGAGACAATACCAATAGAATCATACATAAAATATGGGTCTATTTATGTATCAAAATGGATTTTTCCCAACCATAGGATTCTTTTAAGGATTTTTGGGTAAAGAAAGTTTGGAAAATCATATTTTAAGGGCTGGAAATTTCGTAATTATTATGTACCGTGGTGTTTGGGAACCCAAATGGCTTTTTATGATAAAAATAACCTTAGAAATCGATGGATCTTTTTGAGTAGGTAGAAAACGATATATAATATAAGAAATTCTAAGTTAAAATGAGTTAGTTATTGCATTTTTAAGTTGGAATTTCCTTCTATCTAAATTTTAACACAAATACTATAATAGAATTAGAAAATTTAACTAGAACTCCACAAAATACTCATTCCAAGTATTTCTTTCGTTTAGGTATCAAAGCTTAAGAGGATCGTATTCGGCGGACTATTACGAGTAAAGAATTTGTGGTAAGGATGGTTGTGAGTTTATCTCCTACTTTTACGTATTTGTTTGTGCTTGTAGCTAGAAGCACTAGAAGTAGAAAAAGATGAAAATGGACTATGCATGATAATATTGGTTGAAAGTATACTAAGCATATCGATGCATGAATTGTTGTTAATTAAATTGTGTTTTACTACCATGATGGAGTGTCTGTAAATTCTACGATCGCCTTTAAATTATCTTAACTACACATTAAGAGTTATATTAATTGATTCATGCATATCATGTAGTTAGCCTCATTACATTAGCTACTATGCTTGATGGGACCAGAGCATAGTAGCGGTTTTTGTGGGAAACCGCAAGTCTACAAGATGGGTGAATAGGAGCCCGAAAGAACTATTTAAGGATGGCCGAATAGGAGCCCAAAAGAACTATTTCAAAATGGGCAAGTAGGAGTTCGAAATAAACTACATAATTGGATTTCAAAGATGGGTTTTAAAAAGCCCAAAACACCTAACCTCGAATGGATAGGTTAATCCATTCAAGCATATAATTTCTGGTAGATCATATGTATTGCTTGCTCACTTGCTTGATGCATTTCATATTCTTGCTTAATAACTTGCTTGAATTTATTGATACGAGTACGTTGATCAAAGAATATTCTCACTAAGCTAGTTAAGCTTACATCCCAATAGACTTTTGTTGACATAGGATCGATACCTTTTTTACTCGAGGACTTCATATACCCAAGGGGAATTATGTTTTTGGAAGCTTTTGGGGGGAAACCTTTTGAAGATCTTAGAATAAATTTCCTTTAAAATCTTTTGGTTCTAGTATTGTTTCTTTATGTGAAAGACTAAGTTGATATTTTTTTCTTTAGAGATTTATCGTGGGAATGCACCTAAGATGATGTAAGGACCATATTCCTATAATGTTGAAGTTAGATATTTATCTAGATTTTTTATATGCTATATTTACTATCTTGAACTACACATCTTGTCGAAGTCTCCTATTGTTGTGATAGACGCATTATATATGGTGTTGAAGCTTTTGCATGACTTTAGGAAGTCATTTTTAAGTTTTAATACCGTACGTGGTGGACTCCCTTGTCTAGAATACTCTTTGGGGTGTGGCATAAGATAAGTTTAAATTTTGCATAATTTACGTAATCATATTATGCCAAAGAATTTCAAAGAACTCGGATACATACTAGTCAGCCTAAAAATGCAAAAAAATCTAATTCAAAATCGATGACATTGCCTTAATCTCAAGTATTTAAGTCTAAACATAAATGAAGAGTAACTAAACAAAGTAATGATTCCATGGCTTAGCTCTAAAGAAGTGAAAGTTGTCCAACTCATGATCAAGTTCCAAGAAACACAAAAATAAAAAAAATTTACACCATTTTTCTTGTTTTCATGTAAAAATGCAGGTATAATTCCATACTTGGAAAATTTTAGTGCAAATGGAGCACGTATCAAGAGTGACATGGATCAATTGCATCCTCATTTAGCACAAGAGAATCAAAAGTACACAAATCATTTCAACTCATGTCTGTCCAGCACACACAACAAGTATGATCAGTAAAAACTCATGGAATGCCTAGCTAACAACAAATAAAACAATAAAAATTTTAGCAAACACTAGAAATAAGCATAAGAGAGTCAACTCATCTAACCAAACTTCTAACATTAAAATTATTTTTCCATCACCAACAACTCTAATCTACTTAAAAGATAACTCCTCCACCCCCAACTTAAAATTTACAATGTCCTCATTGTATATTCATAAGTAAAAGCATGAAAAAGAAGGAATGAGGGTTATATGATCTCTTTAGAGTGTTGAGTTGAGTTATTGTGCTGCTTAGGTCATGACATGAGCTTAACCCAACTCCGAGCTTGTACTAATCGACCTGCATATGTAACAAAACAAAAAGACTTGACAAAAGCATATATAATCCATCAAAAGAAAATATTCACAAAAGAAAAAGGTAATATTCATAAAACAAGGTCATTGGTGGGTTGCCTCCCACCTAGTGCTTGATTTATAGTCTCAACCTAACTTTTCAGCTTCCTTTCTCATGGAAGATGAAATTGGCTAGTTTCGTTGCCATCATTTTCCTTGTTTTCTTCATCCTTTCCACTTGGATCGTCAAGTGTTGTGTCTAACTTAGTAGATTGAGGGCTCTTCCTCCAATGCTTCATAATGTTCACATGCAATTCTTTACTTCCAACTCTCTACACTAGTTTACTATTCTTGACATCAATTACCCCCCCACTTGTGGCCATGAATAAGCGCCTAAGGATGATAGGAATCTCAGGATCTTCTTTGATATCCAATACTACATAGTCCACATGAAGTATGAACTTGTCTACTTTCAATAGCACATCCTCAATCACTCCTTTAGTTCTCCTAAGACAATGGTCATCCAATTGAGTTGCCATTTTAATTTCCTGAATTACATTCCCTCATCCTAACTTCTTGGCCACAGAGAATGGTATCAAATTGATACTTGCACCCAAGTCACAAAAGGCATTCTTAGATTGACTATCTCCTATGGTGCAATCCGAAATGAACTTCCTTAGATCGTTTAATTTAAGGGGAAGTGCATTCTTCAATGCTTCTATGCATGCCTGAGATAACATGACTATCTCTCTCTCATTCATCTTTCTTTTCTTATTACTTCTTTCAAGAAGCACTTGTATTGAGGTGATTGCTCCAAGACATCAGCTAAGAGAATGTTGACCTCTAGCTTCTTAAACACTTTCAGGAATTTCTTGTATTCTTCATCTTCTTTTCTCTTTCTTAATTGCCTTGGAAAAAGAATTGGTAGTTCATATGGCTTGATAATAGGCTCAATGACTACAGCAACATGCTCTTATTGTACCTTCTTTCCATTTGACTTGATGTAGAAGCTTCAGTATCTTCTTTCTCAATTGACTTGCTAGACTTAGCATTGATCTCATTTATTGGTTCAATTGGAGCTGAAGCCTTTATCACAACACTCTCAATTTGTCTCCCCAACTTTTTAAATCTTTTAAGAGTCAAGTTGGCTAGCTTTTCAATAGCACCTTCCCAAGCTGGTCTTTCTTCTTTCACTTCCTCCTCATTGGACACTGGAGAAGTGTAAGCCCTTGTTCTCTTAGCAACTTGAATTCGGTTTCGAAGATCGTAACCAGAAACCGGAAACCGACACCTTAAAAGAATACTCTAGAACTAGCTGAACTTAAAAGCCCTAAGTCCGACAATCCCAAGAACGAAACCCCGTAATAATAAAAATGAGTTAGCTCTAGAATATAACCCTAAATAATTATCAAAACATAAAAGATCAGATTTCAAAGAAATTCATTCGTTTCCGATCCGATCGGGATCTGTTCTCGAAAACTAGCCCCTAGGACTCGAAAATAGAAAAAATGATATATAGGTCTCATTAAAACCGAAATTTAATAAGGAATTCAAATATATAATTATAAAATTTTTTCGGTTTATAAAAATTACAGTTATAATCTTTTATCATATTTTCATTACTACCGGTAATTTAATTGTCAATCAACTTTTTGATTTCTTTCATACTATTCACCAAGTACAACCACCCATACCTTATTCTTATATTTTTACAACCTATTCTTACAATCTTACATCATTGTTCTTACATTTTCTTTTCCAATACAGCTTTCATTACCTAAATTACTTATTGAATTTGAATTTTATTATACAAAATAAATCAAATATTTCTCTCTCCCCCCTTAAGCTCCAAAACTGGCGCCCCTTTCCCTCTCACACTCTCACTCATTCTATTTTATTTTCTTTTTTTTATTCTACATAAACACTAATCTAATTCCCTATATAAACTCCTTTAGACCTATCTCATTTCACTTTTCTCTCTTTTTCACTAAACAAAGTCTTGCAAATATTTTCTCTCCTCTCTTCTCCTCCCCTATTGTGCCGTAACCCCCTCCCTTTATACACACTCACACACTTCTTTTTCTTCAAGTTTTCTTGCTCCACACATCTAAATAGGTAATAGATCTTGACCCTACCACACTAAAATATGTAATGGCAAAATATGTGTGGTTCCATTAAAAACCCCATGACCTTTATGCTAAGGATATAGAAATACTTAAACATGAGATCTTTGCCATCACAATTTTGTGGATCTTGATATTTAAGTTTTCTTACTATTATTTTGGTATATTATTGCTAAATGTTGTTCTTATAGATATTTTGTACATATACTTTTTATTAAACTTACCTACATATTGTTTATGTTGCATTTGCATCCATGACATGAGTAATAAAGTAGATCTATTTGTTTAGAGTATTTAAATGCCATAGTTACTTGTCTTACATACATAAAATATTTGCAATATGATAGTCTTAATTAAAGTGTTGCCAAAACTCAAGATCTATTTTGTTTCTATGAAAAACTGATTTTTGAAATTCGGACCTTGATAAATAACCATTTAAAAAACCTATTTTTCAACTCCAAAATGAAGATCTTACATGTAAAATGAAGGGCTTAGGTGATAAGTATCATAAATGAGTGATTTTTATAAGATGAGCATAGTTTTACTAAAAGAAATTTTCAAATCAAGAAAAGGATTACAAAAGTTAAGTTAGAGCTATGTCTCAACACCAATAAAAAAACTTAAAATTCGTAACTAGAGTGAAATGCTAAGTAAACACCTATTTTCCAACCCTAAAACAAGACTTTTATTAAAGAAATTGAAACCTTAGGGAGTAGGTTTGATTAGGACTTAATTTTAGAAAGATTAAATGAGTTTTTCATAAAAAATAAAATAAAAAAAAGTTTCAAAATTTGGATCTAATAATGATCCCCATTTAAATACCTATTTCCAAATATTAAAATGATGATTTTAATAGAAAAATAGAAGCCTTAGGGAATAGATAATATAATAAAGACTTGATTTTGATAAGAGTAAATGTATTTTATCAAAGTATAAACGTAAAACAAAGGAAAGATTTCCAAACATGGATCAAACAATATTTTCATTTCCTAAAATTGTGTAAAATTCGTCACTGGGCAAAACCCATATTTAAACATCTATTTTCCAACTTTTAAATGAAGAATTTTATTAAGATAATGAAGATATTAGGTATATAGGTCATCAAGGCTTTATCTTAGTAAAAACATGAATGATTTTCAAAGAGATAAAGTTAGTTTTCTTAACTAAGTGTTCTTAAAATTGTTGCAAAGTAAAAATTTTCCAATAATTCTTTTTATTAAAAAATCATTAAGGATTTACATGTAGATAGCTCATATCATATCATTCATGATAATAAATTGTAGATATTGCATGCACATATAATATACTTGGTAGAAATAATGCAAATTTCACAAAACAATTTTGAAAATGCAAGTTTTAGCAACTGATCAGATCTGATCCGAGCTTTCAAGACCTAAAAGTTTTCAAAACTTAAGAATAACATTATAAATATATAGATCTTTTGAAGTAGATAGAAATCGATAGCTTATTTGCGAAATTCTGAGTTAAAATGACCAAGTTAGTCATTTTAAGTTGAAATTTTCATTTATCACGATAATCACGAACTTAAGAGTTTTTATTTAATAAGTTGGATTTAGTTATGGTATGAAATACTCATTTGGGTATTTCTTTCGTTTAGGTGACTTTCAATCAGGGGAATTCTTGTTTCTGGAGTATTACTATTAGAAACCGGTGTCCACGGCCAAGTGAATTCACTTTCCTTAAATTACATGCTTATGATTGTGCTTGTAATGATAGTGGCATTAGAATTGGGACAAGATAAAATTGGACTGTGCGTGTGATTTCTGCTTGGTTGAATTGATGATAAAGAACATCGAAATAGGAATTGTTATAAATATTTGTATGATTTAGAATTGAATTGAAGTGTCTGAAATATCTATGATTGCCTATAGTTCACCTAAATAATATGCTATGATCTTATAACTAAATTGTCCATACATAACATATGTTGAGTCCTATTACATTTGTTATTATACCTTTGTGGGAAGAAGGCATATTAGTTAGGCAATGAGTGGGCCTGAAAACTCGAATGTTGGCGTTGAAGACTCGGATTAAAATGGAAGTGGAGTAGGCACTTGAATCAACTATAAAATTAATGAGTGGGTGGGAACTTGAATCAATCACTATATAAATAAGAAAAATTGAAATCTATGATGGTATAGGCCTGAAATACCTAACCTCGAATGGAGGGCGTAAATCCAGTCAACATAGGACTCCCAGAAAGTCTTATGTATTGTATGCTCACATGCTTGTGCATTTCATATGATTGTCTAATATAACTTCCTTGCCCTATTGTTGGTGAAGTATTTAATTTTGGAAGTGAAACTCACTAAGCTAGCGTAGCTTATACCCCCATAGCTTTTTTTTTTTTTTTTTATGCAGTTTCGTACATATGGTTGCGTCTCGGACTTGGCCAAATCAAGTAATGCGAAGTTGGGAGTTTTTCCTTAGAAGTTATAATTAGAATTGTATAGAATTTCATAGGAAACCTTAAACGCTCAGGTTGTTATTAAAAATTAATATATGAACTTCTTATTTGGCGGAGGACTACCCCTTGATATTTTGTAAATGATCTTGAGATATTTATAGTTTATGTTTTTTTTTTCCTTACTCTATCAAGTTGAACTATCTATCTCCAACTGTATATGTACTTTACTATTGTAAGCGAATGCCATGCATCTAATACAGGACTTTTGAATAATTATAATAATGATTCTTAAGTCTCATTTAACATGTGGTGGACTATTACGTTTAGGGTACCTTTTTGGACGTGACAAGAAGTGTCCTATTTCTTCCTCACTGGACACATTGACTTCCTATTTCCCTTCTTCATGACTAGGAGACTTAGTTGGGGTTGCTTCTTCACCTTATCATTGTACCTGTCTTCTTCTTTATTCATATTAGCAAGATGGAACATACTTGCACAAATTCTATTACATGTGATATTTAGGCCTCCAATCTTTTGATGATAGCTTGTTGCTTCTCAAACTTCTCCTTGCACTTCTGCTCTAAATTACCTCTTACAATCTCATCAATGCTTCTCTCATTTTTTGAAGCTGGGGTCACCGGATTTGCAAAAGAGGTAGCAGCCTCTCTTATAGCTTCGCTATAGTGAGACCATTCCTGAGTTGATGTATTTGAGTTCATTTTCAATGTACCTCTTTGACATTAAGTGCTCTTGTTTGGTCTACCTCACCAATAACGAACTATTGGTGGGGAAAAATATGAATTGGTGGATGTGCATTCCACTATGTCTTCAATTATCTTAAACACCACTTTCCATGGCATTCTTGTTAATGACCCTCCAACAACCGACTCTATCATCATCCTATCTTGGGCCCCTAATTTGTCAAGGAATACTCTCAATTGTGAACATATAGGCAACCCATGATAAGGGCATGTTATCTTCAAATTGTTTTACATTCCCCAAGCAATTAACAAGGGCTTGCCCTTATACTAGCTAAATGCATATATCTCTTCTTGAAGCTCGATAGTACAACAAAAAGGGAAAGTCGGTGCTTGTTGATCACCTATTCTTGTCCTTAGCTCAAAAACTTGCTTGTGCAACTTGGTGAATTCAAAAGCCTTTAGACACTTGGAAAAAGAAAAAGAAGAGAGAAGATAGGTATAAACAAGTAAAGATCTACTATTCACAAAGAATAAAGAAATATATTTGTATTTTTCAATCTTTACAATTTTTTTCAAAGATTCCAAATAAATTCCTACTCTACAATAGTCTGAACAACTAAAATTAGCACCATTCATTCCCTGGGAATGGTGCCAAATTCTGATACACATTTTCGTTTGAAAACAATTTTTTCAGAATAAAAACTACTGGTCAATGTATCGAGTGTATATGCAATAATATAAACTGGTGAATACTAGGTTGAATCCACATGAAATGAAGGCTAGCTCTCAATTATATTATTCCTATTTATAGTTAGGCAAAACAACGAGTTTGATTTTTGATTTAAAGAAGAAAAAAGGAAAGTAAAGCTACTAATTAAAAATTTTAGGATTTCTAACACCTGAAATGAATTTGGTTTAGAGCCAAGTGATTAGAAGATTAATTGATGAACATGCTATCAGTTGATTCAACATTTGCAATTTCCAAATTGATAATGTGTTTAGATTTCAACAATCAAGCATTAGGTAAAACTCCCTTTTCTCAAAGTGAATAGTTACCGTAGATTAACCAATTAATTTTTCCTATTTCTAGAAAAGTGATTGACTAACTAATCTTTTTTTAATTCTCTATACCTTAGTTGAATTAAGATCCATATCTCTATTTAATTATTAATCCAAGTCAGATATTCACAAATTGATTAGAAGAGATTTTCTCAAATTCAGTCCTAAGCTTACAAGCATTCCAAGCTTAACCCAAAATGCATGCTCGGTGAATGAACATTAACAACTTTAATGCAAGCATAGGATCAACTAACACAACTAAATAATCTAAATCATTAACTTAAAACCTCAATAATTGCATAAGGAACAAATTTTGAATAATATCCATAACATGAAATTGATAAAAAGAACGGAATCACCTTGTCTTGGAGATCCTATTCTTAAGTCCATGTACAAGTTTTGTTGCCTATTTGATCCCAGTGTGGAATCTGAACCAAAAGCTAAAAAAAAAAATAAAATAAGAAGCAAAGTTACTATATTTGTATCTGTGGTACTCTCTATCTCCCCTTTTTTCTATGCAAAAAGTATGGTATTTATATGTACAGTACAAGGTATATGAATTAGGTGGGTTTTGATGTGAACTGTGTCAGGAGTAGGTATGTCAAAGGTCAGCTCGGAGATGTAGCTCCTTGGTTGGTAGAATCATCGCTCAAATGGGGCAGCTCAATATGCGCACCAACAGGTCGGTTGGGAGGTGAAATCTTCGCCAAATGTCAAGCTCGGTTGTTTGGATCGGGTTTGCTCTACCCAGTGCTGATGTGTGAGTGAGACTATTGTTGATTGCAGCTTGGTCAGCTTTGTGAGGTGCTCTGCAACGAACAGGTCACAAACTCGGAGTTTGGCATTTGCTGCAGCTTGTTTGACTGATCTATGTGGAGCTTGTCATTCTCTTATATGCTCGGTTGTCTAGCAAGCTAGTCTACTGCTACTAGGAGCTTCAAGAGCATGCAGTAGGTGCTCCACTTGTGTCTTTCTCAACACCATGCTCAATTTTTGCAATTGTTGATGCTGGTTCTGTGCTGCTGCTCGTTGAGATGTTGCTATGGACATTCGGTTGGGGGCAGATCGGGTCGGCAAGTAGGCCGCTCAGCTTGGTGACTAGCTGATGCTTGCACTTGACTTGGATAGAAGCTGCTACAACTTAGGCTCGGTCTTGGACAACAAGTTAGTTCGGTTGTGTGGTTGGAGGAGCTCAGTATAAGCAGGTGCTATTTTCAATTTTCTGGTCAGTGGGAGCTCAATTCAATTGTTACACGAGCTCAGCTGGATTTTCTGCTCGTGTGGAGCTCGGGTTTGGTCTTGAAGCAGCTCGACATTTCGCAAGGAGCGGGTCGACACTTGCGGTTCTGTTTGGACTGTTCGGTGTGTAGGCTCGGCCAAACGTGCTATGAGCTCAGGTCGGTGCGTGTTGATGTCAACTTTGGTTTCTCTACTGTTGTTTAAACTCATAAACTGGTCAATGGTTCTTGGCATGAGAAACTTGATCAGCTCGAATATAGCAGGTACTCCATCTCAACTCAGTGGGCACTCAAGTATTGCTTAGAGCTCCGTAGATGTAATCTGCTCGACCCTAAGTCAATTTAGCTTGCTAATATTCAAGGCTGATCGACCATGGTTGCTTGGCTGCTGCAACTTCGTCTACTACAATTTAAAGTTCAAAAGCCAATATCATTCAAAGAACCTTTGTCAACCATAGCACAAAGAATTAGCTTATTCTTTACATTAAAATTTTACAATTTAACTCATTTTGATTTTTTCAACATCTTTTCCATATTAAACACAATTGATCCAAGATCATACAATTTATTTGTTTTTAGCAGAAATTCACTTTAAAAGCCCAAAAAATGTGCATGAAATTGTGAAATATATGTAGGATAAATCCTTGCTTTTACACATTTATCAGGAATCTAAACTTTCACCAATGTCAATGATGATCCTATGAAAAAGGTTAAGTTTAAGGAAAAAGATGCGCTCTTGATGGGGTAGTGACTGAGGGTGATCAATTGGGTATAGGGATGGAAAAATTATCAGTGTTTCTTGATCAAGGAGATGGAGCGGAACCAGAGAAACATGATTTTTGAAAGTGAGGGAATGGAGGACAAGGAAGATGGTAGCCCTTCCGGTAGGTTTCATCAATCATATCGTGACAGGCTAATAGGCAAGGAAAATAATCCTAAAATAGAGGGTATCAAGATTGAAGATGATGATTTTGTGGTCTCTTTTGAGAATAATAATCTGGTAATCTCTATTTCACAACGCTTGCATGTTTTGTTAGAACAACCTTGGAAGCATGCTGTTGTGGTCAAATTAGTGGGACATTCCATAGGTTACCGTACGTTGTGTAATCGTATTCAAGAGTTGTCGAATCCAACTAGGGATTATAAAGTTACTGATTTGGATAATCAATTTTTTATGGTGCAATTGTCCAATGATCTTGTTGTTTTAAGGACTATGCTTGATGGTCCCTGGATTATCATGGGGCATTGTCTCCCCGTCCAACAATAGACAAACGTTTAGAGTCTCCTCCGCTTCCATCTCGAATGTAGCTCTATGGGTACGGTTTCGAGATATGGCTCTGCAATATTACCATGAAGCAGTTCTAACATGTATTGGTAACCTAGCTGGGAAAACTTTAAAGGTGGACTATAACACAAGTTTTGCCCAAAGGGGCAGTTTTGCTCGTGTGGCAGTTCAACTTGATTTTTCAAAGTCATTAACTCCAAGATTTAAGCCGGATGGGATGTGAAGGAAGGTTGAATACGAGGGAATCCCACATAGTTGCTTCTTCCGTGGTTCTGCAGGACATAATGAAATAATGAGTGGTTCTAAGAAGAATAAAGATGCATTAGGTGCCTCAACCTCTAACGAAACCAGAGATGGGTAAGTTCATCGCAATGCAGTTGTTGAAACTCCATTGGAACATGACGTGAATTTCAGGCCTTGGATGATTGCACTAAGGATAAATAGAAGAATCCCTAGAATGGACAAGATAGTTACGCAGATTCTTTGAGGTAACCACCAAGACCTCAGGATCAAGATTTGAGCTATTAGAGAATCTGGAAAATCAAGGAGAGGTGGCTGTTACGGAGAATCCATTATTTTCTGGTAATGTGGAGATATTCTCATCAACCAGAGAGGAGGATGATAACGTACCTTCTACAAAAAAGAGAATAATAAAGGGAAACAAAAGGTGGGGGGCAGACTAGCAAGAACTCACAGCAGTATCTGAAAATGACACAGCCTAGCCTAAATGGAAGAGAAACTGAGAGATTTAAACGACCTTCTTTTGATCGCCTAAGAGCCACCGAACCTGTAATGCATGCAACAAATTTGAGGACCCATGAATGTCTCGTTTAATTCAACTTCTTCTTCTGATTTCCATGATTTGTGCAAGGCTATTGATACATTCTCGAATAAGAAACCTCCTGATCCTGGGAAGATGTGTTGCCGGACCTCTGAGCCAGATAAGGGGGATTTTGAGGCATGCATGGTAATGCACCGTCCTTGAATAATGCCCATCCCCGGAAATTGAGAAAAGCTTGCAAGGAATTGACGAGACCCCTAATGGAGATTCTACTTCAATGCAGATTTGATGATTCTTCATGTTCTTCATTTTTTGTCTCTTGATAATGTCCTTAGCAGCATGGAACTGTCAGGGAACTTGTAGTTCCCGCTTTAAAATAATTTTTAAAGGCGCAAAAATTAGATACAAACCGGATATCTTTGTTGTGTCTGAACCAAGATGTAGTCGGAATAGAGCTCTCAACATTGTTAAGAAGTTGGGGTATAGTGATTGGTTTATGGTGGATGCTCAACGATATGCAGGTGGAATATGGCTTTTGTGGGATTCCACATAGGTGAATATTTCTATTCTAAAACATGGGAGTTAATGGATTCATTTTCTTGGGGTCAAGGCTGTAAGAAGGGTTTGTACATTGCCATCTCAGCAAGTACGCAGCAGAATATCCATAAAATGCTGTAAGATTATATCGATGTTGGTTTTGTTGGCACCACGTACACCTGGAGAAGTGGTTTACTTCAAGAAAGGCTGGAGCGTGTATTTGTAATAGTGAGTGGAGGTCAAGTTATCCAGAGGGAGTTCTTAATCACCTCCTTGTGGTGAAATCAGACCATCGTCCCATCTTGTTGAAAATTTATGGTGAAGATCCTCCTCAACAGGAGAGTAGACCTTTTCGATTTAATGCATTTTGGCTTACTCACCCTCAGTTTAATCAGTTCATTCGAGATAACTAGAGTCGACATGCTGATGTTCTTCAAAGTTCCAGTGAATTTATGAGAACGCTTAAAGATTGGAATAAAAGGGTATTTGTAAATATTTTTCTTCGAAAGAAGCAAGTCTTAAGTGCCTTACGTTCAGTCGAGAAGCGTCTTCAACAAACATGTTATTTCATAAATGTAAAGACCTTAAAAAACAATATGAAGAAATTTACATCAGGAGGTACTCTTATGGTACCAAAGTCTACGGCAAGATGGATTTCTCAAGGGACAAAAATAACTTCTATTTTCACCTGTTTACTTTAGCACAAAGGAAAAGGAATCGAATTGAAAAACTGAAAGGTGACAACGGATACCAAGCAGAGGACCAGGAGGATTTGAGGAAAATGGCAGTCACTTTTCATTCGAAACTTTATTCAGAAGACCCTACATGCATACATGGGACTTCCTGGCTGAATCTGCTTGTTCCTTTAAATGAAGAGGAGGTTGGTCTTCTAATTAAGGAGATTGATAGGGATGAAGTTTAAACAGCTATTTTCAATATGGATCTTTATAAAGCATATAAGCCTAATGGTTGGAATCCCCTTTTTTATCAGTCTCAATGGGAGTCAATGATTTTGTGGAACACTAGGTGAAAGATTTTTTTAGGACTGGGTTTATGCCACAGGAACTAATGTGCATCAATTTACCATTAATTGAGATGCAATAGTTGAAGCAGATAAAAGGCCAACAGCTTTCTCCTCATGTCATGATGTCTTTTAGTTTTTTAGTCTTTATTGTTTATAATTATTATTAGACGTCTTAATTAGTAGTTATTGTCAATCTTTAATGTCATATCTATTAGTCTTTATTAGTCTTTAATGTCATTTGATTACCTTTCATATTAAGATAATTAGATATAGAAAGTTAATATCATAGTTATTAATCTTTATTCTCATATTTAGGAGTTAGTTCTTTTCTCATTAATTAGGTCTTTTGGGAAACTATTATAAATACCCCTTTTTGTATTGAGACTAGGAAGCTTTTGGAGATATTGAAAACCTATTGGAGAGTTCTTTCTATGTTTTTACTCTTATCAATCAATTGTTTGATTGTGGCAAGATTCTGTTCTTATCGATCCTTATGATCGTGGCGAACGACTTGTTCTTATCAATTCGATTGGATTGTGGCGAACACACCATTCGATTTCACTTGTGCGTAATATCAGGTGAGAACGAGGGTAGTTTGGATTATTACTGGTGAGTCATATGCAATAATAGTGCCATCCATATCTTTTATTTCTTGTTTCATAAACATCCAAAAACCTATAAAACATCATTTTTATTTTGTTTAGGCATTTGAATTTGAGATTTGCTACATGCCTATTAGAGATCACTATGCCTTGCGTACTAGGCACATCATATTTTGGTATTAGAGCTTACAACGACTAGGCCATAGAGCACACAACGACAAATATATCTAACATCATGAATGGTGGAAAATCATGGGCGGAATAGATGCAGGAATTGGCTATGATGATGAACAACATGATAACAAAGATGGATCAAATAATTGCGGTACAAAAGCATGTGAATAATTTACCACTACCATTGATTAATCCAAGGTAGTATCTCAATCTATTGAGATGGGTGATGATGATGATTGGAAACTCGAATGTAAAAGATGCTTAGGTCGTGGACATCTTGAAATTCAATGTCCAAATGAATATGCGGTGAAACTTATCAATGGAGTTCCTATAATTGTTGAAGAAGATGAAATTGAGAGTCAAGTGCAACAACATGAAACTTTTGTGATGGTTGAAGAAACCATTGTCATTGATATTCATGAAACTAAAAGGATTCCAATGGTTATATATGGAGATGGTGGAACTGAAGTTGTAGAAGAAATGGGTGAAGAGGAATTTGGCAAAAGTATTGATAAAAGTGCAACTGATGTGGACGATATAGAGAATATCAATGTTATAGAGACTATACAAATTGATAATGACTTAGAGTTGCCTATTGAAATGTGTGAACCTAGATTTGAGCCACTTTCCTTGACACTAGGAACCACCGAACATGATAAGCCAATATTAATGAGTTCTCTTACTATTAAATTGGATGAATGCAGCCTTCATGATGAATTCTTGTTTTGTGCTGAGAAGTCCACATCACATCATCAGTATGGTAGCTTATTGGTGGAGAGCTTCTATACGAATGTGTACGAAAATTATATATGGGATTCAAGATGGTGCAATGATTGGGAACTACCATTCAAAAAAAGATTTGCACATCAAGGACTGGGGAAAGAATATGAGCTAAGCATTGCTGGGAAATTTAATTTGACTATTTTTAAGTTTTGTAGGTTTATTTTTCATTTGGGTGGATATATTTCCAACAAGATTTGAGGGCAAATCTTCAACAAGCCTGCGAGAATTATGCGCATCGATTTACCATTAATTGAGATGCAAGTTGAAGCAGATGAAAGGCCAACAGCTTTCTCCTCATGTCATGATGTCCTTTAGATTTTAGTCTTTATTGTTTATAATTATTATTAGACATCTTTATTAGTAGTTATTGTCAGTCTTTAATGTCATTCTGTTAGTCTTATTAGTCTTTAATGTCATTTGATTACCTTTCATATTAAGATAATTAGATATAGAAAGTTATAGTCATAGTTATTAATCTTTATTTTCATATTTAGTAAAGTTCTTTTGTCATTAATTAGGTCTTTTGGGGAACTATTATAAATACCCATTTTTGTATTGTGACTAGGAAGCTTTTGGAGATATTGAAAACCTATTGGAGGGTTCTTTCTCTATTTTTACTCTTATCAATCAATTGTTTGATTGTGGCGAGATCCTGTTCTTATCGATCTTTATGACCGTGGCGAACGACCTGCTCTTATCAATCCGATTGGATTGTGGCGAACACACCATTCGATTTCACTTGTGCGTAATATCAGGTGAGAACGATTGTAGTTTGGATTATTATTGGTGAGTCATATTCAATAATAGTGCCATCCATATCTTTTATTTCTTGTTTCATAAACACCCAAAAGCCCATAAAACATCATTTTTATTTTGTTCAAGCATTTGAATTTGAGATTCGCTACATGCCTATTAGAGATCATTGTGCCTTGCGTTCTAGGCACATCATATTTTGGTACCAGTGCTTACAACGACCGCGCCATCGACACAACGATAATATATCTAACATCATGAATGGTGGAAAATCATGGGCAGAATAGATGCAGGAATTGGCTAGATGATGAACAACATGATGACAAAGATGGATCAAATAATTGCATTACAAAAGCATGTGAATTAACAACCACTACCATTGATTAATCCCAGGTAGTATCTCAATCTATTGAGATAGGTGATGATGATGATTGGAAACTTAAATGTAAAAGATGCTTAAGTCGTGGACATCTTGCAATTCAATGTCCAAATGAATATGCGGTGAAACTAATCAATGGAGTTCCTATAATTGTTGAAGAAGATGAAATTGAGAGTTAAGAGCAACAACATGAAACTTTTGTGATGGTTGAAGAAACCGTTGTCATTGATATTCATGAAACTAAAAGGATTCCTATAGTTATATAAGGAGATGGTGGAACTGAAGTTGTAGAAGAAATTGGTGAAGAGGAATTTGGCAAAAGTATTGATAAGAGTGCAACTGATGTGGATGATATAGAGAATATCAATGTTATAAAGACTATACAAACTGATAATGACTTGGAGTTGCCTATTGAAATGTGTGAACCTAGATTTGAGCCACTTTCCTTGACACTAGGAACCACTGAACATGACAAGCCAATATTAATGAGTTCTCTTACTATTAAATTGGATGAATGCAGCCTTCATGATGAATTCTTGTTTTGTGCTGAGAAGTCCACATCGCATCATCAGTATGGTAGCTTATTGGTGGAGAGCTTCTTTACAAATATGTACGAAAATTATATATGGGATCCAGGATGGGGCATTGATTGGCAACTACCATTCAAGAAATGATTTGCACATCAAGGATTGGGGAAAGAATATGAGCTAAGCATTGCTGGGAAATTTTATTTGACTATTTTTAAGTTTTGTAGGTTTATTTTTCATTTGGGTGGATATATTTCCAACAAGATTTGAGGGCAAATCTTCAACGAGCCTGCGAGAATTATGTGCATCGATTTACCATTAATTGAGATGCAATAGTTGAAGCAGATGAAAGGCCAACAGCTTTCTCCTCATGTCATGATGTCCTTTAGATTTTAGTCTTTATTGTTTATAATTATTATTAGACGTCTTTATTAGTAGTTATTGTCAGTCTTTAATGTCATATATGTTAGTCTTTATTAGTCTTTAATGTCATTTGATTACCTTTCATATTAAGATAATTAGATATAGAAAGTTATTGTCATAGTTATTAATCTTTATTTTCATGTTTAGTAATTAGTTCTTTTGTCATTAATTAGGTCTTTGGGGAACTATTATAAATACCCATTTTTGTATTGTGACTAGGAAGCTTTTGGAGATATTGAAAACCTATTGGAGGGTTCTTCTCTATTTTTACTCTTATCAATCAATTGTTTGATTGTGGCGAGATCCTGTTCTTATCGATCTTATTATCGTGGCGATCGACCTGTTCTTATCAATCCGATTGATTGTGGCGAACACACCATTCGATTCCACTTGTGCGTAATATCAGGTGAGAACGATTGTAGTTTGGATTATTATTGGTGAGTCATATTCAATAATAGTGCCATCCATATCTTTTATTTCTTGTTTCATAAACAACCCAAAAGCCCATAAAACATCATTTATTTATTTTGTTTCAAGCATTTAGAATTTGAGATTTCGCTACATGCCTATTAGAGATCATATGCCTTGCGTTCTAGGCACATCATATTTTTGGTACCAGTGCTTACAACGACCGCGCCATCGAGCACACAACGATAAATATATCTAACATCATGAATGGTGGAAAATCATGGGCAGAATAATGCAGGAATTGGCTATGATGATGAACAACATGATGACAAAGATGGATCAAATAATTGCATTCAAAAGCATGTGAATAATCAACCACTACCATTGATTAATCCCAGGTAGTATCAATCTATTGAGATAGGTGATGATGATGATTGGAAACTTAAATGTAAAAGATGCTTAAGTCGTGGACATCTTGCAATTCATGTCCAAATGAATATGCGGTGAAACTAATCAATGGAGTTCCTATAATTGTTGAAGAAGATGAAATTGAGAGTTAAGAGCAACAACATGAACTTTGTGAATGGTTGAAGAAACCGTTGTCATTGATATTCATGAAACTCAAGATTCCTATATTATATAAGGAGATGGTGGAACTGAAGTTGTAGAAGAAATGGGTGAAGAGGAATTTGGCAAAAGATAGAAAGAAGTGCAACTGATGTGGACGAATAGAGAATATCAATGTTTAAAAGACTATACAAACTGATAATGACTTGGAGTTGCCTATTGAAATGTGTGAACCTAGATTTGAGCCACATTCCTTACACTAGGAACCACTGAACATGACAAGCCAATATTAATGAGTTCTCTTACTATTAAATTGGATGAATGGCAGCCTTCATGATGAATTTCTTGTTTTGTGCTGAGAAGTCCACATCGCATCATCAGTATGGTAGCTTATTGGTGGAGAGCTTCTTTACAATATGTACGAAAAATATAATATGGGATCCAGGATGGTGCATTGATTGGCAACTACCATTCAAGAAATGATTTGCACATCAAGGTTGGGGAAAGAATATGAGCTAAGAGCATTGCTGGGAAATTTAATTAGACTATTTTTAGTTTTGTGGTTTATTTTTCATTTGGTGGATATATTTCCAACAAATTTTGAGGCAAATCTTCAACAAGCCTGCGAGAATTATGTGCATTTCGATTACCATTAAAAAGAGATGCAATAGTTGAAGCAGATGAAAGGCCAACAGCTTTCTCCTCATGTCATGATGTCCTTTAGATTTTAGTCTTTATGTTTATAATTATTATTAGACGCTTTATTAGTAGTTATTGCAGTCTTTAAATGTCATAAATATAGTCTTTATAGTCTTTAATGTCATTTGATTACCTTTCATATTAAGATAAATTAGATATAGAAAGTTATTGTCATAGTTATTAATCTTTATTTTCATGTTAGTAAATTAGTTTCTTTTGTCATTAATTAGGTCTTTTGGGGAACTATTATAAATACCCATTTGTATTGTGACTAGGAAGCTTTTGGAGATATTGAAAACCTATTGGAGGGTTCTTTCTCTATTTTTACTCTTATCAATCAATTGTTTTGATTGTGGCGAGATCCTGTTCTTATCGATCTTTATTATCGTGGCGATGCGACCTGTTCTTATCAATCCGCTTGGATTGTGGCGAACCACATTCGATCCACTTGTGCGTAATATCAGGTGAGAACGATGTAGTTTGGATTATTATTGGAGTTCATATTCAATAAAAGTGCCATCCATATCTTTTATTTCTTGTTTCATAAACACCCAAAAGCCCATACAACAATCATTTTTATTTGTTCAAGCATTTGAATTTGAGATTCGCTACATGCCTATTAGAGATCATTGTGCCTGGCTTCTAGGCACATATATTTGTGGTACAGAGCTTACAACGACCGCGCCATCGAGCACACAACGATAAATATATCTAACATCATGAATGGTGGAAATCACATGGGCAGAATAGATTGCAGGAATTGGCTATGATGATGAACAACATGATGACAAAGATGGATCAAATAATTGCATTACAAAGAAGCATGTGAATAATCAACCCTACCATTGATTAATCCCAGGTAGTATCTCAATCTATTGAGAAAGGTGATGATGATGATTGGAAACTTAAATGTAAAAATGCTTAAGTCGTGACATCTTGCAATTCAATGTCCAAATGAATATGCGGTGAAACTAATCAATGGAGTTCCTAAATTTGTTGAAGAAGATGAAATTGAGAGTTAAGAGCAACAACATGAAACTTTTTGTGAGGTTGAAGAAACCGTTTGTCATTGATATTCATGAAACTAAAAGGATTCCTATAGTTATATAAGGAGATGGTGGAACTGAAGTTGTAGAAGAAATTGGTGAAGAGGAATTTGGCAAAAGTTATTGATAAGAGTGCAACTGATGTGGATGATATAGAGAATATCAATGTTATAACTATACAAACTGAAATGACTCGGATTGCCTATTGAAATGTTGAACCTAGATTGAGCCACTTTCCTTGACACTAGGAACCACTTGAACATGACAAGCCAATATTAATGAGTTCTCTTACTATTAAATTGGATGAATGCAAGCCTTCATGATGAATTCTTGTTTGTGCTGAGAAGTCCACATCGCATCATCCAGTATGGTAGCTTATTGGTGGAGAGCTTCTTTACAAATATGTACGAAAATTAAATGAGGATCCAAGATGGTGCATTGATTGGCAACTACCATTCAAGAAATGATTTGCACATCAAGGATTTGGTAAAGAATATGAGCTAAGCATTGCTGGGAAATTTAATTTGACTATTTTTAAGTTTTGTAGGTTTATTTTTCATTGGGTGGATATATTTCCAACAAGATTTGAGGGCAAATCTTCAACAAGCCTGCAAAATTAAGTGCATCGATTTACCATTAATTGAGATGCAATAGTTGAAGCAGATGAAAGGCCAACAGCTTACTCCTCATGTCATGATGTCCTTTAGATTTAGTCTTTATTGTTTATAATTATTAATTAACGTCTTTATTAGTAGTTATTGTCAGTCTTTAATGTCATATAAGTTAGTCTTTATTAGTCTTTAAGTCATTTGATTACCTTTCATATTAAGATAATTAGATATAGAAAGTTATTGTCATAGTTATTAATCTTTATTTTCATGTTTAGTAATAGTGTTCTTTTGTCATTAATTAGGTCTTTTGGGGAACTATTATAAATACCCATTTTTGTATTGTGACTAGGAAGCTTTTGGAGATATTGAAAACCTATTGGAGGGTTCTTTCTCTATTTTTACTCTTATCAATCAATTGTTTGATTGTGGCGAGATCCTGTTCTTATCGATCTTTATTATCGTGGCGATCGACCTGTTCTTATCAATCCGATTGGATTGTGGCGAACACACCATTCGATTCCACATGTGCGTAATATCAAGTGAGAACGATTGTAGTTTGGATTATTATTGGTGAGTCATATTCAATAATAGTGCCATCCATATCTTTTATTTCTTGTTTCATAAACACCCAAAAGCCCATAAAACATCATTTTTATTTTGTTCAAGCATTTGAATTTGAGATTCGCTACATGCCTATTGAGATCACTGTGCCTTGCGTTCTAGGCACATCATATTTTGGTACCAGTGCTTACAACGACCGCGCCATCGAGCACACAACGATAAATATATCTAACATCATGAATGGTGGAAAATCATGGGCAGAATAGATGCAGGAATTGGCTATGATGATGAACAACATGATGACAAAGATGGATCAAATAATTGCATTACAAAAGCATGTGAATAATCAACCACTACCATTGATTAATCCCAGGTAGTATCTCAATCTATTGAGATAGGTGATGATGATGATTGGAAACTTAAATGTAAAAGATGCTTAAGTCGTGGACATCTTGCAATTCAATGTCCAAATGAATATGCGGTGAAACTAATCAATGGAGTTCCTATAATTGTTGAAGAAGATGAAATTGAGAGTTAAGAGCAACAACATGAAACTTTTGTGATGGTTGAAGAAACCGTTGTCATTGATATTCATGAAACTAAAAGGATTCCTATAGTTATATAAGGAGATGGTGGAACTGAAGTTGTAGAAGAAATTGGTGAAGAGGAATTTGGCAAAAGTATTGATAAGAGTGCAACTGATGTGGATGATATAGAGAAATCAATGTTAAAGACTATACAAACTGATAATGACTCGGAGTTGCCTATTGAAATGTGTGAACCTAGATTTGAGCCACTTTCCTTGACACTAGGAACCACTGAACATGACAAGCCAATATTAATGAGTTCTCTTACTATTAAATTGGATGAATGCAGCCTTCATGATGAATTCTTGTTTTGTGCTGAGAAGTCCACATCGCATCATCAGTATGGTAGCTTATTGGTGGAGAGCTTCTTTACAAATATGTACGAAAATTATATATGGGATCCAGGATGGTGCATTGATTGGCAACTACCATTCAAAATGATTTGCACATCAAGGGAAAGGGAAAGAATATGAGCTAAGCATTGCTGGGAAATTTTATTTGACTATTTTAAGTTTTGTAGGTTTATTTTTCATTTGGGTGGATAATATTCCAACAAGATTTGAGGGCAAATCTTCAACGAGCCTGCGAGAATTATGTGCATCGATTTACCATTAATTGAGATGCAATAGTTGAAGCAGATGAAAGGCCAACAGCTTTCTCCTCATGTCATGATGTCCTTTAGATTTTAGTCTTTATTGTTTATAATTATTATTAGACGTCTTTATTAGTAGTTATTGTCAGTCTTTAATGTCATATATGTTAGTCTTTATTAGTCTTTAATGTCATTTGATTACCTTTCATATTAAGATAATTAGATATAGAAAGTTATTGTCATAGTTATTAATCTTTATTTTCATGTTTAGTAATTAGTTCTTTTGTCATTAATTAGGTCTTTTGGGGAACTATTATAAATACCCATTTTTGTATTGTGACTAGGAAGCTTTTGGAGATATTGAAAACCTATTGGAGGGTTCTTTCTCTATTTTTACTCTTATCAATCAATTGTTTGATTGTGGCGAGATCCTGTTCTTATCGATCTTTATTATCGTGGCGATCGACCTGTTCTTATCAATCCGATTGGATTGTGGCGAACACACCATTCGATTCCACTTGTGCGTAATATCAGGTGAGAACGATTGTAGTTTGATTATTATTGGTGAGTCATATTCAATAGTGCCATCCATATCTTTTATTTCTTGTTTCATAAACACCCAAAAGCCCATAAAACATCATTTTTATTTTGTTCAAGCATTTGAATTTGAGATTCGCTACATGCCTATTAGAGATCACTGTGCCTTGCGTTCTAGGCACATCATATTTTGGTACCAGTGCTTACAACGACCGCGCCATCGAGCACACAACGATAAATATATCTAACATCATGAATGGTGGAAAATCATGGGCAGAATAGATGCAGGAATTGGCTATGATGATGAACAACATGATGACAAAGATGGATCAAATAATTGCATTGCAAAAGCATGTGAATAATCAACCACTACCATTGATTAATCCCAGGTAGTATCTCAATCTATTGAGATAGGTGATGATGATGATTGGAAACTTAAATGTAAAAGATGCTTAAGTCGTGGACATCTTGCAATTCAATGTCCAAATGAATATGCGATGAATCTAATCAATGGAGTTCCTATAATTGTTGAAGAAGATGAAATCGAGAGTTAAGTGCAACAACATGAAACTTTTGTGATGGTTGAAGAAACCGTTGTCATTGATATTCATGAAACTAAAAGGATTCCTATAGTTATATAAGGGATGGTAGAACTGAAGTTGTGGAAGAAATTGGTGAAGAGGAATTTGGCAAAGTATTAATAAGAGCAACTGAGTGGATGATATAGAGAATATCAATGTTTATAAAGACTATACAAACTGATAATGACTTGGAGTTGCCTATTGAAATGTGTGAACCTAGATTTGAGCCGCTTTCCTTGACACTAGAAACCATCGAACATGACAAGCCAATATAATGAGTTTCTCTTACTGTTAAATTGGATGAATGCAGCCTTCATGATGAATTCTTGTTTTGTGCTGAGAAGTCCACATATCATCATCTGTATGGTAGCTTAATGGTGGAGAGCTTCTATACGAAAGTGTACGAAAATATATATATGGGATTCAGGATGGTGCATTGATTGGGAACTACCATTCAAAAAAATGTGCACATCAAGGACTGGGGATAGAATATAAGCTGAGCAATGTTGGGAAATTTTATTCGACTATTTTAAGTTTTGTCGGTTTATTTTTCATTTGGGTGGATATATTTCCAACAAGATTTGAGGGAAAATCTTCAACAAGCCTGCGAGAATTATGTGCATCGATTTACCATTAATTGAGATGCAATAGTTGAAGCAGATGAAAGGCCAACAGCTTTCCTCCTCATGTCATGATGTCTTTTAGATTTTAGTCTTTATTGTTTATAATTATTATTAGACGTCTTTATTAGTAGTTATTGTCAGTCTTTAATGTCATATCTGTTAGTCTTTATTAGTCTTTAATGTCATTTGATTACCTTTCATATTAAGATAATTAGATATAGAAAGTTATTGTCATAGTTATTAATCTTTATTTTTCATATTTAGTAATTAGTTATTTTGTCATTAATTAGGTCTTTTGGGGAACTATTATAAATACCCATTTTTGTATTGTGACTAGGAAGCTTTTGGAGATATTGAAAACCTATTGGAGGGTTCTTTCTCTATTTTTACTCTTATCAATCAATTGTTCGATTGTGGCGAGATCCTGTTCTTATCGATCTTTATGATCGTGGCGAACGACCTGTTCTTATCAATCCGATTGGATTGTGGCGAACACACCATTCGATTTCACTTGTGCGTAATATCAGGTGAGAACGATTGCAGTTTGGATTATTATTGGTGAGTCATATTCAATAATAATGTCATCCATATCTTTTATTTCTTGTTTCATAAACACCCAAAAAGCCACAAAACATCATTTTATATTCGTTCAAGCATTTGAATTTGAGATATCGCTACATGCCTATTAGAGATCACTGTGCCTTGCGATAGGCACATCATATTTTGGTACCAGAGCTTACAACGACTGCGCCATCAAGCACACAACGATAAATATATCTAACATCATGATGGTGGAAAATCATGGGCAGAATAGATGCAGGAATTGGCTATGATGATGAACACATGATGACAAAGATGGATCAAATAATTGCATTGCAAAAGCATGTGAATAATCAACCACTACCATTGATTAATCCAGGTAGTATCTCAATATTGAGATAGGTGATGATGATGATTGGAAACTTAAATGTAAAAGATGCTTAAGTCGTGGACATCTTGCAATTCAATGTCCAAATGAATATGCGGTGGAAACTAATCAATGGAGTTCCTATAATTGTTGAAGAAGATGAACTTGAGAGTTAAGAGCAACAACATGAAACTTTTGTGATGGTTGAAGAAACCGTTGTCATGATATTCATGAACTAAAAGGATTCCTATAGTTATATAAGGAGATGGTAGAACTGAAGTTGTAGAAGAAATTGGTGAAGAGGAATTTGGCAAAAGTATTGATAAGAGTGCAACAGATGTGGATGATATAGAGAATATCATTGTTATAAAGACTCTACAAACTGATAATGACTTGGAGTTTCCTATTGACATGTGTGAACCTAGATTTGAGCCACTTTCCTTGACACTAGGAACCATCGAACATGACAAGCCAATATTAATGAGTTCTCTTACTGTTAATGGATGAGATGCAGCCTTCATGATGAATTCTTGTTTGTGCTGAGAAGTCCACATATCATCATCAGTATGGTAGCTTAATGGTGGAGAGCTTCTATACGAATGTGTACGAAAATTATATATGGGATTCAGGATGGTGCATTGATTGGGAACTACCATTCAAAAAAAGATTTGCACATCAAGGACTGGGGATAGAATATAAGCTGAGCAATGTTGGGAAATTTTATTCGGCTAATTTAAGTTTTGTCGGTTTATTTTTCATTTGGGATATATTTCCAACAAGATTTGAGGGCAAATCTTCAACAAGCCTGCGATAATTATGTGCATCGATTTACCATTAATTGAGATGCAATAGTTGAAGCAGATGAAAGGCCAACAGCTTTCTCCTCATGTCATGATGTCTTTTAGATTTTAGTCTTTATTGTTTATAATTATTATTAGACGTCTTTATTAGTAGTTATTGTCAGTCTTTAATGCAAATTTGTGGAGTTGGATACAAAAGTGACTGGGAATGTTCGTTTTGGAGATGATACAAAGGTAGATATTAAAGGAAAAGGATCTGTGATTTTGGTCACAAAGGATGGAGGGCATAAAATTCTCCATACTGTCTACTACACCCTAAAAATGAAGAGCAATATTTGAGCATCGACCAACTTTTAGAGAGCGGGCACAAAGTGAAAATGAAGAACATTTTTTTTTTTGGCTTCAAAGTCGAGATGATCGACTTGTTACTAAAGTTGCCATGAGAAAAGAACCAAATGTTCATGTTAAATGTGAAAATGGCGAAAGCAATGTGTTTACAAGCTTGTGTCAAGGATCCTTCATGGATTTGGCACATGAGATTCAATCACCTCAACTTTGAACGGCTTAAAATGCTAGGAGAAAAGAATATGGTGAAAGGATTTCCTAAAGTCAAGCACCTGAATCAATTGGGTGAGGTGTATCTACTCGGAAAGCATGCAAGAAAGAGCCTTCCAAAGGCATCACTTTCGCGTGAAACCGTGCCTCTACAACTTGTGCATGCCGATGCCCATGATCTTATCAAGCCATAATCTTTTGGTAAAAGTTTATATTTTGTACTCTTCATCGATGATTACACGAGGAAGATGTAGGTTTATTTTTTGAAGAATAAGAATGAAGTTTTTGAGACATTTAAAAAATTCAAGCTTCATGTTGAAAAGGGAAGTGGATACAAAATTAAAGCTTTAAGAAATAACAGAGGTGGAGAATTCACTTCTAATGAATTTAAGGTTTTTTGTGAGAAAAATTGCATTCAACATCCTATGACTGTCCCAAGAGAACCACAACAAAATAGGGTCACAAAGAGAAAGAATAGGACAATTCTTAACATGGCAAGGATGATGCTAAAAAGTAAGAATATGCCTAAGGAGTTTTGGGCTAAAGTGGTTGCATGCGCTGTTTATCTCTCGAACCATTCACCTACAAGGGGTTTGGAGAAAATAATCCCTGAAGAAGCATAGAGTGGATGGAAGCTAAGTGTGAAGCACTTAAGCGTTTTTGGATCTATTGGCTATGTTCATGTACCTGAATAAGAAAGGACAAAACATGATGATAGGAGCAAGAAGATGGTGCTTATTGGCTATGCCAAGAACTCTAAAGGCTACAAATGTTTCGACCCTGTTTATAAGAAGGTTGTGATTAGTAGAGATGTGGAACTTGAGGAAGATGCCTCATGGGATTGGAGTGTTCAAGAAGAAGAGATACATAGTTTTCTTCCATATTTGGGAGAAGATGAGAATGAAGACCAAGAAACTAAAGGCAAGAGTTCAACTCTTTCCATACTAACTTCTTCCTCAACAAGCTCAAGCGAATAACCCCAAAAATTTTAAAGCATAGGAGATCTCTATGATGCTACCGAAAGAGTAGATGGTGAGAATCTTTTTTGTCTATTTGTAAATGATGAACCTTTGAGTTTTGAAGAGGTTGTTAAAGACAAGAAATGGGTAGAAGCTATGGAGGAAGAAATTCATTCCATTGAGAAAAATGACACTTAGGAGTTTATCACACTACCAAGTGGTCATCAAGCAATTAGGGTAAAATGGCTTTATAAGCTAAAGAAAAATGCAAAAGGAGAAATTGAAAGTTAAAGGCGAGACTACTTATAAAGGGGTATAAACAAAGGCATGGCGTGGATTATAAAGAAGTATTTGTTCCCGTTGCTTGCTTAGAAACAATATGATTGTTGGTTGCTCTTATAGCCTAAAACCGATGGACAATTCATCAAATGGATGTGAAGTTATCTTTTCTAAATGGTACTCTTGAAGAAGAAGTATATGTGGAATAACTAGAAGGATTTACAGCTAAAGGTCATCAAGATAAAATGCAAAGATTGAAGAAGGTGTTATATAGCCTTAAACAAGCGCCACAAGCTTAGTATAGCCACCTCGATAAATATCTTTAGGAGAATGGTTTTCCAAGATGTATTCATGAATATGCACTTTATGTTAAAAAAGAGAAAGATGATATTTTGTTTGTGTGCATTTAAGTGGATGACCTCATTCTTATGGGAAGTAATCTACAAGTGTAAAATGATTTTAAGAAAGCAATGGCACGAGAATTTGAGATGAGTGCTATGGGGCTTATGTCATATTATTTGGGGATAGAAGTAAAACAATATAGTGATGGGATATTTATATCTCAAGAGTCGTATACAATAGAGATTATAAAGAGGTTTAAGATGATATGTTATGATCCTATGAATACCCCAATGGAGTGTGGGCTAAAACTCTCTAAAGAGGATGGAGTAAGGAAAGTCAACCCAACCACATTTTGAAGCCTTGTCAAAAGCCTACGATACTCGATATGTACTAGACCCGATATATTATTTGTCGTGGGATTAGTGGGCCAGTTTATGGAGAATCCAAGTGAAGAACACATGCAAGTTGCAAAAAGAATTCTTCGATATTTAAAGGTACTCTTAATTATGGCATTTCTTACACTTCTTCGAATGAGGCTCACTTAAAAAGATATTGTGATAGTGATTATGCTGATGATATTGATGACCGAAAGAGTACTACCTGAAATTCACCTAACACACTAGGCAAAATACTCAAAAGGGAGGTGAATTAAGTATTTATGCAATTCTTTTCAATAAGGAACATTAAGGATTAACCAACCAAACACAATCAATCAAATTCACAATATGTAATGCAATAAATAAAGAGAGTAAGGTAGAGAGAAACAAGCCTGGGATTTTAACGTGGAGTTCGTCCCGTTTCCTAATCTCCACGATCACACCAATGCCTCCCAAGGAGATCTTCACACTCTTTATTAATCACAAAATGATCAATGCCCAGATGAGCTACTCTTAACCAACAATTCTTGATAAATCCACTTGAGTAATACTCTTTTACAATCTTGCAAATAACACTCAAGAGTATTACTCACTTTTGTCACTCTCAATTTAAGAAAATTTAAGACCTAAGGACAAATGCAATAATATGAGAGAGTACAAGAATTGGTATCAATTTCTAAGCTCAACAACTAGTCTTCATCTACTAGAAATCATGTATAAATAGGCTTCTCATTGACCTGCCTGTTATGCATTGAAGCAATAAATTTCGTGTGCTTAATGTTGTAATGGCTATATTTTTTGGCATTACTGTCCAAACGGTATGTCTGTACGTCCCAACAGTTTGGGCATCCTCCCTAGAGTCCGGACCATACTTGAAGACCTATAGGGGAAAATATATATAGGTCGGACGCTAAGCATTATTGTCCGACTAGTGGTGACAAAAAAGACAGAAATATGCTCTTGGCTCAAATCAATTTAAATAACGTCCGTACGTTAAGGTCTGCAATTACACTTTGTTAGAATGCCATGTAACCTCATGTCCAATTGAATATATATATATATAATATACTTTGTATTATTCAAGGATTTGTCAAATTTAAACTTTAAATATTTGTCTCATCAAAATTATGCTTTGATTTGATTCAACAATCTCCTCCTTTTTTATGAGGACAACTATTGTAAAGTTTAACTTGATGGATTTCTCTCCTTAACTTAGATGTTCTCCCTTAGTTAGGCATCCAGTTGAAAAAAAAACTTTGAGTTTAAAATAGAATTTGTATATTTTCTCCCCCTTTTGTCTCATCAAAAAGCAATAGCATATAGAGATAGATAGACATGAGCCAAGAAAAAGTCATGCACAAAAATCACAAGAAATAAGCCAAGAACAAGCATAAGCAGCAATAGAAAAGCATGCATCAAAAAATAGGCAAGCTAGCAAATATAGAACAGCCAAAGGCCAAGATAGACAAAAAAAAAAAAAAAGAGAGAAGAAACCTAGAGAAACTAGGCATCAACAGGTGGTGGAGGGTGAGGATAGAGACTATGGAAGTGCTGAAGGAAGCCGTCAAGATCAGATCTCATCTTCTTTTAAGTCTCAGCCATAGATTCTAGGAAACCACTAACATCTACTGTGAAATCAACAAAGCACTTGTTGATATCGACCTTAAAGAGGTCGAAAGAGTTAGTAAAATCAACAAGAGAAGTGGAGGCACCACCTTGGGTGCCTTAACCAGGAAGGCCATCAAGATCCATAGGAGCAAGCACATCCATATGGCCACCAGCAGATACATCATCAGTAGGGGCATGAGCTCCAGCACCAGCATTATCCCCATTACCATCACAATCATCATCCTTAGTAAGATGATTTATGGTGTAAGGCTAAAAGGACACAAGGCGAGATGAGAATTCAAAACGAATTCCTTTCCTTTGGAGCAATAAAGTGATCAGGCAACTGTGTCGAAGAAGAGCATAAGTGTGACCATTAGTGACTTTCTTGAAATTATGAACGATGACAACCTAAAAGTTGATTAAGTCCCCATTGAGGAGTCAATACATGATCCATAAACTAGTGAAGGTAGTGATGCCATGGCGACCAACTCTTGGCACATAGTTATGAGAAAAGTATAGGTGAAGAACACAGTAGTGATGAGGCATCCTTTTGGCCCTTAAAGCATGATCAGAACGCCAGGCGTCACCCTCACCATTAATAGCATAAAAAATACGGGCATATAATACATCACTATGAAAATCAGTCATCAAATTAACCCCTCTAGTAGGTACATCAATCAAACTACAGATATCAGCAGGACTAATCTCAATTTCGTGCCCATGAACATATGTCCATAGTCTATCTCTAATCTCATCACTAGGACTCAATTGAATACCGAGATACCCATGCTCATCTTTCTTATTAGTGAGATTACAATAAAATAACTTAATAGCATGCTTATTGATAGAAACAGGAAAACGCATAATCTCAAAGATTTTGTTCAGCTAAATACTTGAATGGAGGAGGTAAGATTGAAGAATTGAAGTACCTCATGATAAAAACGGTGATCAGAATTCGCAAGGAATCTGTCAAAAAAGTTGAACCATTCTGAGTGTGCCCTAGAAGGAAAGAAATGGGCATTGTATTAAGTGCTCGAGCCATCATTCCAAGCGTATTTAGTATGTGCATCGTAGGGTTGGGAAGAGGCCATGACAGCAAAGGAAAGAGGAAGAGGTAGATGGGGGGGAAAGGGGCGGACTAGGTGAGATAGGGGTGAAGAGAGAGAATAGATAGGGATAGGAGGGAGAAGGGAAGAAGGGGAGAGAAAGGGGGCGAAGGAGAGGAGGAGGAGAAAGGGGAAGGGTTAAGTGGCAGGAAGGTGAGAGGGGGGGGGGGGGGGGGGGGGGGGGGGGGGCGTTGGTGTGCAAACGGAGGCTAGAGAGGGGTCGAATAGGAGAGAATGGAGAGAAAAGGGAGCGAAATGAATTAGGAAAGAGAAAAAATCGAGATTTTAAAGATACTACAATTTGACTTACTGGTCGGATGCTATAGACATAGCGTCCGAACGGTAGGTCACTGCAGCAAAAATAGGTAAGCATTATACCGGTCAGACGATACAGACATATCATCTGACCGGTATGCTATAGACACCAACTTACAGAGGGATGCTCAATGGAAGAAGAGAGAGAGAAGAGAGAGAGAGAGAGAGAGAGAGATATGAGAGAGATGGGAATGGTATTAAGGAATCATTATGAGATTTGAGAAGTAAGGATAGGATAGTACGATGCGTGGGAATAGAGAGACTTAGATTTGATCAATGCGCAAAAGTTCATATATGCAAAAATGATGAAAACGACAATCTGAAGATGTTTCATTATAAGTTTAAGAGCAGCAAGAAGTTACATATGATTGAGGTACACAACAAACCACGCATCAAGGTAGTTACATGTTCAAGACGAGATAAAGGCTAACTCATTTTGCTAAAAAATGCTATCTTGGTTCAATGATATGTAGCATTCATCTTGCATAATTATTCCTAATTCTTGACATAAGGTGTAAAACTGATCCTCCCTTAAGTGTTTTGTAAAGATATCAGCAATTTGATTGTTTGTGACAACAAATTCTAAACTAATATCATTGTTTAAAACATGATCTCTAATGAAATGATGTCGAATCTTGATATGTTTAGTCCTTTAGTCTTGGATCAGGTTTTTTATTCGCTAGTGTTGTCACATCGAATTGGGATATTATTATACTTTAGTCCAAAATCTTCTAAAGTTTGTTCTATCCACAAAACTTGTTCACAACAACTGTTGATTGCCACATATTCGACTTCGACAGTTGAGAGTGCAATCGAGTTTTGTTTCTTTGAGTGACAACAGATTAAGGAGTTGGCAAGATAGTGACATATGCTGCTTGTGCTTTTCTGATCAACTTTGCACCCAGCAAAGTCAGCATTGGAGTACCTAACAAGATCAAAAGAAGTAAACTTTAGGTACCATAAGACAATTTCAATAGTGCTCACAAAATACTTGAAGATGCATTTTACCGTATTCAAGTGAGATTCTTTTGGGCAAGATTGAAATCATGCACATAGACATACTGAAAACATAATATCGAGTCTTGATGCAATTAGACACAACAAGCTACTTATCATGCCCATATATAGTTTTTCACACACATTTTTGCCACTTTCATCTTTATCAAGTTTTATGTATGTGCTCATAGGTGTGGGCTTGGTTTTACAATTTTTCATTTTAAATTTTCTTAGATGTTCTTTGGTATACATAAATTGATTAATGAATGTCCCATTTTCGGTTTGTTTAACATGGAGACCAAGAAAGTGATTTAGTTCCCGTATCATACTCATTTCAAATTCACTTTTCATGGAGTCAACAAATTCATTTACAAGATTCATACTAGTAGCTTTAAACACAATATCATCCACATAAATTTGCACAATTAATGTGTTTGATTTATGATTTTTTATAAACAGTGTTGTGTAAATTTTTCCTCTAGAGAAACCTTTGTTCATTAGGAAGCTACTAAGTCTTTCATACAAAGCTCTACGAGCTTGCTTAAGTCCATAAAGATCTTTGTTTAGCTTGTAAACATGATCGAGGAATTCATTCTCTTCAAAACCCGGTGATTGCTCTACATACATTTCTTATTTGTTGAAGCCATTCAAGAAGGAACTTTTGATATCCATTTGAAAAAGTGTAAAGTTTTTAGAAGTCGTAGATGCCAAAAGTATACTAATGGCTTCTAGTCTAGCAACCGGGGCAAAAGTCTAATAAAAATTAATCCCTTCCTCTTGATTATAACCTTTAGCCATTAATCAAGCTTTATTCCTAGTTACTATTCTAGTTTCATTAAGTTTATTTCTATAAACCCATTTGGTTCCAATAACCGGTCCATCACTAGTTCTAGGTACTAAATTTCAAACTTCATTCCTATTAAATTGATTTAATTCTTCTTGCATAGCTTGTATCCAAAAGTTACCATTCAAAGCTTCATTTGTATGTTTTGTGGGTTCAATTTGGGATAAGAAGACTAGATTACTTATATTTCTTAAAGATGATCTTATTTGTACCTTATTTGATAGTTCACCAATGATTAGATCCTTAGGGTGTGATTTTGCATATTTTCACTCCTTAGGAAGATCATGATTCATTTGTTCATTTGAATCATCATTTCTATATACATCCATTTGTTTTAAAGTCTCTTTAATGTGGTTGTCCTTTTCAAATGAAAATTTGTCTAAGTTAGCACATATACATTCATATCATTAATAGAACATACATGAGCAAGAGTGTAATAAAAAACTACATGAATAGACTCTTCCACAACTAAAGTTCTTCTATTAAATACTCTATAAGCCTTGCTAGTAAGGGAATAGCCAAGAAAAACACCTTCATCACTTTTTGCATCAAATTTAGCTAGTTGTTCTTTTTCATTATTTAAAATATAACATTTAGTACCAAATGGATGAAAGTATGAGATGTTAGGTCTTTTACTTTTCTAAAGCTCTTAGGGGGTTTTCTTAAGAATAAGTCTACTGAATACTTTATTAGATATATAGCATACAGTATTAACGGCTTTGGCCCAAAAATATTTAGGCAGAGAATTTTCACATAATATTGTTCTAGCTATTTCTATTAAAGTTCTATTTTTTCTTTCCACTACCCTATTTTGTTGTGGTGTTCTAGGTATCGACAAGGTGTGTTCAATTCCAAATTTATCACAAAAATCATTCATTTCATAATTTTCAAACTCTCCCCCATGATCACTTCAAATAGTCACAATGTTAAGACCTTTTTTATTTTGGGCTTTCTTACAATATCTAAAAAAAACATTGTTTGTTTTGTTTTTAGATGTAAGGAAGAAAATCCATGTGTATCTTGTGAAATCATCAACAATTACCAACGTGTATTTCTTCCCACCCAATCTCAAAGTTTGAGTAGCTCCAAATAAATCTATATGCAATAGTTCAAGTGGCTTAAAAGTAGAAATAACATCTTTAGATTTAAAAGAACTTTTTTTGTTTTCTTTCCTTGTTAGCATGCTTGACAAATCTTGTCTTTTTGAAAATTTAATTTTGCTAATCCTTTGATAAGATTCATTTTTATAAGTCTTGAAATAGTATTCATACTAGCATGCCCCAATTTTCTATGCCACATCCAACTATCATCTTCTTGAGAGTATATACATGTTTCATTTGATATTTTAAAATCATCTAAATTAATTTTATAAATGTTTCTATGTCTATATCCCTCAAAACAAACTTGGTAATTGTCAATTCTTTCAATGGAGCATTTATTGGCACAAAATGTTACTTTGAAACCATTATCACATAATTGACTAATACTAACCAAGTTGTGTCTTAAATGATCAACCAATAACCAAGAAGACATTCTTAACAAGAAGATCTTTATTGATGAGAATGTTACCTTCACCAAATACGATTGATTTATGATTATCTCTAAAAGTAACATGTCCTTGGCCCCTCAACATTAAAGATGTGAATTTGGATGTATCTTCGGTCATGTGTCTTGAACATCCACTATCCAAATACCACTTGTTGTTGTTTCTTGTGAATTCCTACAAAACAAGGAGTAATTGCTTTGGTACCCACATAAGTTTAGGTCCTTTGGGGTTAGTTGTATTGTAGACTTGTCCCTTAGGGACCTAAACTAGCTTTCCTTTATGTACAACATTTCTAATAAGGCATTTATGTGCTATATGTCTAATTCTTCCACAATAGTTAGATGTTCTATTTGTTGCTTTCACAAAGTAACTTTTGTGTGTCTTATCTTTATTTCTTCCCTTATATCCAATTCCATGTTTGTCTAATGTGTATCTTTGTTGTCCTAGTATAGTCTCTAGATTCTTTTCTCCTTGTACAAATTTTGACATTGTTTCTTTTGATTCATCTAAGCTAGATTTTAATATAGCATTTTCTATTTTGAGTTCTTCTAGCTCATGCATGAGTTTATCATCACAAAAATCATTCTCCTTTTGACTTTGGATTTTTAATTTTCCTATCTCAATACTTAATGCTTTGTGACCTTTTGCATAAATTTTCATTTTCATTCCTTAGCTTACCATTTCCATACCTCAAAAATTCAATATCCTTATCTAGTTTATTGTATTCATACATAAAATCATCAAGTTCATTTCCAACACGTATGATCATTTCATTTAAAGCTTTATTTTTGTTTTACATCTTTACCATTTCTTTGCATAAATCATCATACATATTGACAAGATCATCATAAGGAATTTTGGAAGAGTCACTTACCTTATCATCATGTGCCATGAAGCATACATCTTCATCGGAGTCACTGGAGTCTTCATCGCTCCACATAACAATTAGAGCTTCCTTCTTAGGTCCTCTAGATGCCTTCTTGAGCAAAGGGCGATCTTGTTGAATATGCCTCAACTATGACATTTGAAGCATGTGAGTACTTCTTTTCTCTCCTTTTTATACCTTAAGGAGCTTCCTTCATCATTGTTTTTCTTTATCTTGTTGTTAAACTTCATGAATTTTCGAAACTTTTTAACCATGAATGTAAGCTCCTCATCATCATCACTGAAGTCATTGCTTGTGGCTTTTAAAGCAATGGTTTTCTTGCTTGACTCATCTCCTTGCTTTTTGATTAATTCATGAGTCTTAAGGGTGCCAAGAAGCTCCTCTTTACTCATTGTATTTAGATCTCTTGCCTCCTCAATTGTGGTTCTCTTGGCTTCCAAATCCTTTGGTAAAGACCTAAGAAGTTTGGAGTTGATCTCCACATTAGTGAAGTTCTTTCCAAGCACACTCAAAGGATTTATAACATTTATGAACCTATTATGTATCTCATCTATGGTTTTATTTGGTTGCATCTTGAAATGTTCAAATTGACCACAAAGAAGACTTATTTTAGTGTCTCTTACTCTAGATGTTCCTTCATAGGTTTTTTCCAATTCATCCCATATTTCTTTTGTAGATTTCAATGTACAAATTCTATTAAAATCACTTTCATTCAATCCACAATGTAAGATATTCATAGCTATCTCATTTAAACCTAGTCTTTTCCAATCTTCATCATTATATTCTCTTTCTTCTTTTCCTTTAACCTTGAAAGGACCCTTGTCTATAACGTTCCAAATTAATCTATTTTGAGCTTTTAAGAAGATTTTTATTCTACACGTCTAATAAGGATAGTTTCCCCCATTTAGAAGTGGTGGCTTATTAATAGCTTGTCTTTTTAGAAATTCTAGTGCATTAGATGCCATGATCTTTACTCTAAATGCGATTAAGCACAAGAAATTAGAGACCTTGCTCTAATACCAAATAAAATTCACCTAATAAACTAGCTAAAATACTCAAGAGGGGGTGAATCAAGTATTTTTGCAATTCTTTTCAATAACAAAAATTAAAGATTAACCAACCAGACACAATCAATCAAATTCACAATATGTAATGCAACAATTAAAGAGAGTAAAGTACAAAGAAACAAGCTTGAGATTTTAGCGTGGAGTTCGGCCCGCTTCCTAATCTCTACGATCACATCAATGCCTCCCAAGGAGGTCTTTACACTCTTTGTTAATCACAAAATGATCAATGCTCAAATAAACTACACTTAACCAACAATTTTTTTATAAATCCACTTGAGTAATACTCTTTTACAATCTTGCAAATAACACTAAAGAGTATTCCTCACTTTTGTCCCTCTCAATTTAAGCAAATTTAAGACCTAAGGATAAATACAATAATATGAGAGAGTACAAGAGTTTGATAGCAATTTTTAAGCTCAACAACTAGTCTTCATCTACTAGAAATCATGTATAAATAGGCTTCTCATTTGACTTGCCTGTTATGCCTTGAAACAACAAATTTCGTGTGCCTAATGCTGCAACGGCTATATTTTTATGCATTTCCGTTTGAACGGTATGTCTGTACCGTCCGAACGGTATGGGGTATCTTCCCTAGCATTTGAACCATACTTGAAGACCTGTACGGGAAAACATATATTGATCGCATGCTAAGCATTATCATCTGACTAGTGGTGACAAAAATGGCAAAAATATGCTCTTAGCTCAACTCAATTTGAATAGTGTCCGGACGATAAGGTTTGCAATGGCACTTTGTTAGAATGCTATGCAACCTCATGTCTAATTGAATATTATATATATATATATATATATATATATATATATATACTTTGTATTATTCAAGGATTTGTCAAATTTAAACTTTATAATATTTGTCTCATCAAAATTATGATCTGATTTGATTCAACACTACCGGGTTTATGTTTTTCTTTGGAGAAAATGCAATTTCAAGGTGGTCAAAGAAACAATTTGTTGTAACACTCTCAACATGTGAATCGAAGTATGTTTCTACAACTACTAGTGCATGTCATGTAATATGGGTAAGGAGATTGCTAGGCAAACTTCATTTTGCGAAAAAAAGAAGTAACTAAAATTATGGTGGACAACAAATCAACCATTGCTCTTGTGGAAAATCCCGTTTTTCATGATCAAAGCAAGCATATAGATGCAAGGTCTCATTTTATTCAATATTGCATTACAAACAAGGAGGTTGAAATAGAATAAATCAAAACTCTTCATCATATAGTTGATATTTTTACAAAACCTCTCGAGAAAGATAGATTTCAACAGCTTAGAGAAATGATTGGAGTTGTGAAGAAGTTAAGAGCTTATTAAGTTTAGTTTTACATGGCATAAGTTTTAGGTTTATTGGACTTTTCTAAAGAAAGTTATAGCTATTTTATTAAAGGCTGCGCAAATATAATGTCTATTATTAGAATTCTATTTTTACTTTATACTTTTTTTTGTTAATAGCTAATGATTTAGGTCTATGAAAAGACTTGTGATAAGCTGTTATGAAGGTGAATATGAGGTGAAATATAGAAATAAAAGCTTTTAAGTTAACCTTTTTCCCTTCTTCCTCATCAGTGTTAAAAATCCATACGTGTAACTCACTATATCTTCTAAAAATTGCATGAAAACAGTTGCTACTTAGTCCTAGTTATGCAATTCCTTAGGTATTACCTGTGCTTGCTATTCTTTCTACAGTTGGTTCACTTTGCCAAATAAATAAAGTTGTAGTAAAATTACTATTATTAAGACAAAGGAAAAAGTTATAATAGGATTTTTATTCATTAAAATTTTTTTGATCAGCTGTTAATTTTTTATTTAAATTGTGATATTTTGAGAATAAATCAATTTTAGCATTAAACCTATTCATATGATTGAATGGCAAATAACTGCTCAATATTTTTAGTAATAAAGATTTCTTATGAAATTACTATTTGTTCAACTAAATATTAGAACAACTTTTTACAAGAAATAAAACTATAATAATTTCATAATTATCAAAATCATAAGTCAAATATTGATTCTACAAGTTCATGACTTTGTGTGTATGTATTTTTCTTTATTTTTAATTTAAAATAGATGCAAATTTCATAAATAAATATATAATATATATATGATTCTATACGTTTATAAATTAATAAATTTTATACGATTCTATATATTACAATAAATAGAAAAATCATGACTTGATAACCATCCAATTCTTATTACGGGGAGGAACCACTGTGTTTAAACATCAAAGTTTCTCCTACCGATATTAGGAGCCAAGGAGGCCAAGTCCGAGATACCGAGCTGTCAAGTGTGCGTTTTTTTTTTCTCGCCCCTTAGCTACCTGCTCCACGCTAGTCACCAACTTCTATATATATTTATTACTCCATTTGAAAATGGATCATAGAATGAGATTTCTTGTTGACTTTATTTTGCTTCATATTAGGTAGGTTAAGACGTCAATTTAGTAATTATTGGGCTTCTCTTTCCCATCAGTAGGAATTACTTTCGTGAATTTCTGGCTAAGTTCTGTGTACTTACGTATTGGATATTGTCCGTCTAAGTAACAATTGCATCAACGTTTGAAAAGATCAAATGTTCTGCATCTTGATGTATAAGTTGCCTTCTGCATATTAATTAACACTAATAAGCAAAATTTTGTTCCAAAAAACCTAACAAATTAACTAAAAAAAAAAAAGAAATCTTGAATGAATGAGTATATTGGGATTGTATAATTTATCTATTATTAAACCACAACTAATATATTCGGCATCTTTTTATAAATTATAATCTTAATTATTTTTAATTGATCTTCTTTTATGCAGTCTAAAACTTTTAAGTGCCATTCAATACATTTTTTGTTTTTTTCCCACTCTAATTGGTAGTTATGAATTAAAGTTTTTAAATTTTATTTAACTACTCCCTCCTTTACACAATTTAAAACTTTTGGCTATCGTTCAATACAATTTTTCCCTTTTTACAACTCTCATTGGCAGTTTTCTTCTGGTTACCATTTCTCCAAGGTGCGAAGAAAGCCATTTTTCTCCATCTTACCAAAAGTGCTTTTTTTCTCTCCTAAATCCAATCAGACAACCAAAGTGAATAAGGTTTACTATATATCATTAAAATGCCGAATAATTCCTTCCGAGATTCTTTTTGCCAAACTATAATATTGATACAGAGTTCTTACAATAATGGTGTACCTTTTCCAAAATATTGGTACAGGTTAAGTTCAATCCACCATTAAACCTTAATATTTGTTTATGGTTTTTTTCCCCTTTTAATCGGCAATAACTCTTTTGTTTTTTTCCCCTACTCTATGATTTAAGTTTCTTTATTTTTTATTTAAGGCTCTTTTAGAATGATGAAAAAACTGCGGTGGTAAGGTGTTTCTCAATTATCATATATTCTAATTTTGCTAAGAGAGATTGGAAGAAAAGAGAATGAGAACATTATTATTATGCTATGAAGTTGCATATTTATTTCATTCATCACTTTATAGAAATAACTTATTTATGGTGTTTTTAGTCAATATTTCTATTATGATTCCTAACAAAAGGAAAAAATTATAAAAAGGAAAAAAAAAAAAAGAAATGTATGTGCCTTTTTTTTTTTTTTTTTTGGCCGCAAGAAATGTATACACTTTCCACATATACATATATATATATATATTCTTTTCCATTTGTTGCTTAATCACATTAAGTCATTTTCTTCTTTGTGTGGATTTTGAGCTTCTTTGGTCATAATAATGTCATTATTGTATCAATAATATTGAAATGAAACTTCTTTTTCAATACTGACAGTAACTATAACTACATATAAATTTTGCTATAAGAATTGTCCCTAAAAGTAATTTATCGTGCAGCTAGTTTCTTTTTATAATGAACATATTCTATTACGGTGACATCTGATGATCTTCTCTGATAGATATGTGCACCCTCGACCTTTTTGTCGTCCAAATATGTATATATTGAGAAGAACTTTAGATATAAAATGTACAATCTAGCATAAAATATAAAGGACTCTCATCTACATTTATTTTCAAATTTAGAAGTGGATTGGCCTTTTGTCTGTCATCATGGAGCCTTACAGTGAAATAACATAATTTCAAGAGTTTGGGAACTCGTGATCACATCGTTAAGTTTTTTTTTTTTGCTTTTATATGAATATATAAAATAAAATATATTTTGACATTAAATTTATGATTTATTTTCTTTTACTTATTTTTATTTGCAATGAAATAGATTAACATTCTTCTCTACAAACTAAATCAATTTAGGAAGAATCATTGGAGAAATCATCATCGAGCTAAAAGGCAACTTTTTACTATTTAAACAAAGATAGACTCATCTTATAAGATATTGACCCATGTAGTTTAGTTGAGTCATTATAATGTTCTATTCTCGGTCTTCTTTTTCTCGTGTATTTTTAGACTATTTATGTATAATTAATTTTTTTCCTATTCATTTATTATACACATAGTTTGCTTAAGTTATGGTGAAATCTTTTTCATGCCATTTTATTTAAGTTTTGCATACACAATACGGATATAGCAATACTAATAATTTAATTATCTCTAGAGCTGAAAAAGTGACATATTGTTTTGAAAAAAAAAAACCATTAAATGACAATACTAGCTAGGTCAATTATCCTAATGAGCAAAGGAAAACTACCAATATTATAAAAAATTGACAGTAAATAGTATTCACATGTCTTAATTTTATTCTATTGGGTGTAATTACACCTTGTGCACATGAATTTTTTTATTTTTATTTTTTGTACTTTTTTTTTTTCATTTTTCGATTTTTCTTACACCCCTTTATTTACTCTTTTATCTTTTTTTTTATTTTAATTTTGTATTACTAATCTATTGATCTCCAATGCTTTACCAGTCCATACTATTTTACCCTATTTTTTAGCTATTTATGTCAATTTTCCAATTACATTCAATTTCATAATTTATACTTGAAACTTGATAATTCACTTTTATGTTTGTGGTTATCACTCTTTAGTCAACTAAATACATATGACTTAGTAATCAATAAGTTTTTCTTACACCTCTTTGTTTACTCAAGTAAGTAATTATTTTCTATACTTTTATTTTTTTCCATTTTTCAATTTTTCCTACACCTCTTTGTTTACTCTCTTTTTTTTTTTTAATTATGTATTGCTTGTAAAGACCCCGGTATGCTTAATTCTCAAATTAAGCACACTAAGTCCCCAACCACGTATAATCCTCATGAATTATACGTAAGGTTGTCTTTGAAAGAAGGTGTTTATGTTGAAACACTGCTATTCGATTTTAAATTATGAAATAGTTTAGTTAGATTCTAGCAACAACTGATTTAGCAGCGGAAATAAATTTTATAAAACAATTTAGAAAAAATAAAACATTTCAAAACTTCCACTCTTCTCAGTGGAAATTATTAGATTAAACAAAGCTTTGCAAAAGTTAATTTATAAAACATGGGCTCTACTATGTCCTTTAAAGAATATAACAAGTTTAAATCATAAATCCAGCTCTCACTAATACAAATAAAAAGAAAATAACTAACTATATCCACGCTCCTACTCACTTCACTCATCCACAAATTCTCTTGAATCATCACAAATGCCCAAAACCCGAGTCAAGCATCACTAATAGCAACAACATCATCATATCATCGTCTCATCATCCATCATCACCAACATCAACAAGAACTCATCATCATCAACTTCATCAATATCATCTTTATCAACAACAAAACCTGTAAAAAGAATAACACAACACAGAATGAGTCGAACCCCAGTACACAGCAACACAATCACACATGGAGTAACACACGAGCTTAACTAAATGCAATGCAGAATCAACAAGTTATTATCTTTTTTTTTTAAAATAAACAAATCAACATGGAATTATTCAAACTTCGAACATCAAGGATCTAGTATCACGTTCGCGTCCTTGAGTGCTCCCTACTGTTCATACAAATTAGGCAGCCCCACCTTCCGGCATAGCCCGTAATACTAGGGGATTCTAAGTAACGCATCACGACACTCAGGAGATTGATATAAGTAGTTCGGATACTTATATCTCCTAGATAAATCTATCCAATAACGAAAAAGTACCATGCCTCTACTCTAAGCAAGGTGCTGCTCTCCGAACCAGATTCAACGGTGTAAAAGACAATCAACACTCATCAATTATTAAGTCAAGTTTAAGTTCTTAATTTATTTTAGATGCCTATCCTAACATCCAACACGCAAGTTACTGCGTACCTTAAATATAAAATCTAAACAGAGTCTCAGAAGGTAGGGCAGAAGCTATCTCAAAAGATATATCTCATATCTACCACTGTTTCAAGAAACAACTCTTATAAGAACCTAAACTAATATCCACTTTAACAAACTCATACAAGAACTTATATCAATTATTCACTAATCTCTAACTCATTTTATTAAGACTCTATTTGAGCAGACACTAAATAGGAACCCCACTATGGCTGCGAAGATTACCTCGCCAAAATACGAGAAGTTCTCTTTTATCTGTCAAAGTATTTCTTTCCACTTCATTTATCATATCTTATTACAAAAACTTTAACAAAGAACTCATATATAAAAACATTAATATCTAAAGCAAACAAACATTTAAAACAAGATACTCCTCATTATATTCAAAGATCTCTCTAATAAGTCAATATAATCCAATTATTAGATATTAAACTCATTTTTACTTAATCTTAGCCAAATTGATTAGAATTAGTCATTTAAGTCATTTACTAAGTTAAGTTGATTAAACTATATTAATATAATTTATTTTAACTCATTCATGCTCATTTAGTCAAGTTGATCCTAGAATTATCAACTAAGTTCATTTTATGTCTAACTTCCACATTTAATCCAATTATTTGTTAAATTTATAAATCTATCTAAATCATGCTTAATTAAATCAATCAATCAACATAACACATCAAACATCACTTATCTATCTCATTTTAATTGAAAAAGATTCATTTCCTAGGCAAAAACACATTTCACAAACAAAAACAAGTTTTGAACTTTGTTTATAAAAATGTAGCAGTTGAAAAGAAGCCACATTTGAGCATCGATAATTTTGTAATTTGTAAAAACTCATAACATGAAAGTTTTAGATCTCTTTTTAAGCTTTTTTATAGCAACTTAAATCACCTCAATCGGAGGTTGTATTAAAAATTTATGGCCAAAATACGATCAAGCTGTGAAACAGGGCAATGTTGTAAAACGAATGCCAGGACATCTACACCGGGGGCGTAAATTTCAAAGCCGGCAGCGTAAAGGTTCAACACCGATAGCATTGGAGGCAGCTTTAAGAAAATGCATTCTATTCACTTCGACACTATCTCAAAGTCGGCCGCGTAAAAGCTCTAGGAGGCAGCATTAACGATAGAACAGCTTTGGGAAAACATGTTTTTTACATTTTCCTATTATCAAAACTTCTTCAAATCATCTACTAGGCTTCCTATATCAATTCTAACATCAAATAAACTTAATAACAACTCATAACACTTTATCTTCCACACAACAATAATCAAACCATCACAAACTACTATTCATCATCTCCTTCCTATAACAATCCCCAACTTTCATCAACCATTAAACCAACAAATACAAATGTAAATAGCAGTTCTAACTCAATTCAACATCAAAGATAAGCAAACAACAAATAAAATAAATATGAATTGAACTAGAAAACTTATCTTTTTGGCTAAATCATTCAACTTCTTGTACTTCTAGCTTTGATTTCTTTCTTATCTCATATTCTACTTGATTCCTCCATTTCTCTTATTGAAATGGAGATTCATATCCTGAATTTGGAGAGAGAAAGAAGAAGAAGAAGAAGAAGAAGAAGAAGAAGAAGAAGAAAGAAAAGAAAAGAAGGGGGAAAAAACGTAAAACAGAGAAAAGAAAAAGGGATGGAAGTAGAAAAAAATGAAAAAAAAATAAAGGGAAAAGATAAATATAAAGGTTTTTCAAAATTAGGGTATAGGTTTAGAACTATCAGATCAATATCTATAGTTCTAGAAGTATTTAAAAGATGATTTCTGAACGATAGATCAAAAAAGATCTTAAAATAAGACTTAATTTAGGAATTTATTTTAGATAAAACATATTTAATTGGAGTTCGGGTTTAAAACTGATATTTTTATGCAAACAAATGAACTCAAATTTTGCAGGGATTTAAAATTGGAGTTTATACTACAAATTGAGGTTTAGAAATCCTTTAAACATTTTTAGAACATGTTTAGGGATTTGAGGAATTCAATCTCAAAACCAACTTATTATTAGCTAATTAAATTAAGTCAACTTTTCTAATTAAATCCTATAATTCATTTTATTCATTTAAATCTATCTAAAACCAATTTCTAATTTAGGTGAAGATTTGGAGTATTCTATTCTTCCACTTTACAAGAATTTCGTCCTCGAAATTCACTTAACTTTTGTTGATAAGAGACAGATCATATTACTTTTAAGCTTTATCATTCAAAAACTTTTGATCATTTTAAGACTTGTTCTTCCATTATGCTTATGTTGCGCACTCTGATCATTTTCTTAGGCTTTGTGTCATTATATTTTAATTGAAAAGAAGTTTTAATTAATTGGTAAACATTTATAGATTTCAAATTGATATATGTATTGTACATATACTTGTCATTATATCTAATTAATGTTTATTATCATTTTTGGTTACATGAAACATACTAGGATTTTATATTATTTCTCTTTTTAATCTCAATACTTGAAAATTTTCTTTCCTTTTTTTTTTTTTCCATTTTCATTTTAAGAAACATTTTGATACTCAAATTATATTAGTTCCATTCTTTATGTTTTGATTTCAATTTTTTGAAAACTTTAATGTCTCTTTAACTTACTCAACTATTATTCCATGCAACTTCAGAATATATAAAGTAATAGGAATTAGTTTAGCATTTTCAACCCTCCACTGACTCGATTTTTAAGAAGACTCAAACTCAAACAAAAACAACAGACGACTCTGACCCAAGTGTGTCTCTCGCCTTGATAAAACACACAACGACACAACACAAAAGACATAATAAAACAACTCGACAATGAGGGTTATAAACACGCTATTCCATTATCACTTGCATATATATGTCAATTTGCGTATGAAACATACAGTATCCATATTCTTTTAATCATTAAAGATGTTATGTTTGGTATTCATCTTGATATGGTAATAATCAAGACATCTCATGTCATTTTGGTCGCACATATATATGGAATAAATTTTATTTTGGATTGAGAATATGGAATCGATAATAAATAGTTATCTATTAAGTGTTTTAGGATTTCAAATATTGGTTTCCATTTTAACACAATATTCACTTTTGGAGATTTCTTGAACACTTTTACCTATGATATACTGATGATATTTCTTCAATTATCTCATTTTAATCTTTTGATTTTGGGAGAAACTTATATTTGATTTAGATTTGATAGTCAATTTCAAAATTTCGGTTTTGCTATATCATTAGATTTTCAATAAATATGTTGTCATATTAATAGAGTTTGGGAGGTTGAAATTTACCTTCCAATCTACTTATAATTTGGAATTATTCTTTTCATTTTGAGTTTTCTTTTCCACTTGATTTAATTTTATCTCTCACATATATAAATTGAGATGTGAAGGTCGATTTATATTTCAAATTTTCTTTTCTATTTGATTCTCTTCATTTTGTCAATATATCAACAAATTTGACTTAAAAGAAGGAGGCGATAAGGTGAATTTTGCTTGCATTACCATTTATTTTTTATATTCATAATTTTCTTTATTTTTGAATTTTTATAATAATAAATTATAATTCATAAATATATTAATATGCACACATTTTACAATTATAAATGTAATTTTAAATTTTTTTGGTAATTCTAAATATCTTAATATATAAGGCAAAACTTATTATATTAATTATTAAAAGGATTTATTAACAAAAAATCTAGTATATAAATAACTTATTTATATTACTTTAATTTGAGAATATTAATTGAAATAACTCAAAAAACATGAGAAAAAAAAAAGAAAAAAATAAAATATGACTTTTTTTTAATTATTTATATAGAATGAAAAGATTAACAACTAAATATGTTACTTAATCTGTACCAAAAAATTTGTAATCAAATGTGGGTAGAAATCGAAATTTGACTAGAGATTTGAATGAAATCAACCTACAAAAATAACATATGTGTTAGTGAAAAATTTATGGTGGGAAAAGTCTCGAAGGTTGTATTTATAGGGGAAAAAAGAGGCAAAACTCACCTCTGAATATTTGAGGAGAATTTCGCCTCTAACATGGCATTTGCGGCAAATTTCACCTCAGTTGCCTCTTTAGTGGCGAGATTTGTCTCAATTTTGAATATTCCCCATCTCACCTGTGCAAATTTCCCATAGGTAAATTTGGGATGAAATTTTGAGCGAAAATTTTGAAAATTTGACTAAAGAATTTTCAAATTTGTTAATTAAATTTAAAAAAAATGTATATTACCTTTATAAATAAGTTATACATATGTATGTTCATATATTTATCATTAAATTTGAATATATATTAGTGTTTATATTTATATAATGAAATATTATGTCAATATATAATTTTTTATTACTTATATTATTTGAAACTAATAATATATCATATGAATATATATTTTATTATTCAATACCTATCATATTAATGTATTTACAATTATGTCATGCTACATGCAATATTTTATAAATTATACCATAACACATAGCAAAAACAAAAAATCCAAGGAAAATATGATGTTTTTGACATGTGAAAATATCACACAAAATGTCTAATAGACTAATGAAATCAATAATAAAACATACAATACAAAATATATATATATGTCTTTCAAAAATACCGAAATGAAGATACATAAACTTAAAGAACCTAAAGTTTGAGGGGAAAAAAAAGGAAACAAATAACAAAGGCAAATCTATCTATGCCTCTAATGTTGATTGAACTAAGTCGAACTCTTGCCTGGGGCTGTTTATGTGACAGAAGTAGAGATAGTGGAAGGTGAAGATAGAAGATATCCATAACCTTGTGCAGTAGCACCACCTTAAGAGGAACTCGAACCGAATGTGTGAGGCATGCCAACTTGAGGAGCCATCCACACATGGGCTGCTGCTAGGAAAAATGATCGGCTGATGTAGAGGGTTGACACTATGTAAATGTTGATGTTGGATGATGTCTCTGTGGCAGACCCATGCCACCTAGTGATCCTACTATAGGCTGAGACAATGGTGGAGGAGTCCAACCAGATGACTAACCTCACATCTAGTATGGTATGGAATATGGATACTGAAACTACCATGATGATGTTGGCGACATCAATGTATAGGTCAGCTGGCTCAAACCCACATCGCTATTTAGGTTACCATAGATGGAGGGTATGGTGAATATTAGCCTTAAAATGACATGTAAGGAGATCATCCACCAATCAACATGCGCATCATCTCCTCCATCTAAGTCATCTTTCGCTTTATCTCTTTAACCTTAGAGCCTGATCTCACATAAGGATCTTGACAAAGCTACTCATAATAATCATGCCTCTCTAGTGGGATGGGAGAACTGTATCCTATCTCGTGTTGGTTATTCAATCTATGCCCAAGGACCTCCTCCACAATAGCAATCTCACTCTTGAGTCTCTCTCTCATAGCAGTAGCGTACCATTTCCTCCTTCCTCCTCGTATCCATCAATGCATATGGGTAACAAATGACCAATAATTTTATTAATAGTATGAATAAATATGCAAAATACAATTATAAAGAAACATTCATAAAGTATTCTTACATAATTTGCTTGAAACATCTATGATTCCTAATGATCAGTTTCCTGCTCGTGGACTCGACAAACATGAGTGTGTTTGTAGTTTTCTATTGGCAAGAGATTCTAAAATAATAAATATAACACAAAAGGTAATAATTGTACAACATTGGTACATATATAGTATGATAATGTACTGATTTGAAGTATAACATACAATTATTTACATTCTTTTGTAAGTGCGTAACACATCATGCATTTTATACCTCTAGATTTATATGAAGTTCTTTCGTGGTCATGGACTTTGTACAGCTAAATGCACCATTTTATTGAAAAAGGCTAGGCAGAATATCATCTCCATTTTTCACATTGTCATGAAAATAGATTTCTCATAGGATTCCAACAGATTTATATGATGTTCTTTCGTGGTCAACTCCCTAAAGAAATGGGAGACATCACAAATTACATCATAAATTTGCTTGTCAAGAAAACCACGAATGACTGCTGGGATGTGACAATTGTAGCTCTTTAGACTGCTCAAACTTACTTTGTCAACCCTTAAACATTATCTTATGTTGGAAGCATATTCATTTGTAAGTCTCACATCTCTATTCAAGTTGCATACCTCTCTAACTTTCCTAGATGGCAATGTAAATGCGGCGAGTGGCTTGAATGTTCGACCACCACGATTTTGCATATATAGCTCTGGGCGAATACCCATTTGCTAGAAGGTGAGTCTCACATTTTCCGTGTCTTTTAACTTACCCTTCAAACTAAAAATAGTCTCACCAAATTATCATGTATATTCTTCTTGATATGCATCACATCAATGTTGTGGTGAATATGCAGTTGCCACTAATACGGTAATCTCTCTTGCATTAGACTAGTTTGTACTATCTTCGTTAATTAATTTACTGATAAAATCTCTTTTGCATCTTCCCAATACAACATGCTCATACTGACTCAACTAAGCTAATATATCCTCACAAGTGAGATTTTACGCCCCCAAAGGTATCCTGGTAGTAATATACATATTATGACACTATCTGATGTCTAAAAATATGTATCTAGAAAGGCTAGATGATGTCATATAGAATCATGCTTGCATGTTAATACTAGTTATACCTTGGAAGATGACATAATTTAACAAAATAGGATCTTTATGGATGCTTGATAAGAATGATGGAAACATATAAGATACATCATCATAAATACTACCTTCTCAACAATTATCTTAATAATATGATATTACATACCATAACCATCATATAAAATTCTAAAAACATGTACTGATGTTCTAATATTTTCTAACATATATCACTAGATAGTAATATCTGTCTAACCCATAATCTTTCTAGGTTTGAAACCTTATGGTGCTACACTCCAGGAAGATACAAGTCATGGACGAAGGATCATTTTATAAAATCTATAGGGGTGTGAGCATAAACTACATGTTCAGTGAATAACTATAACTTATCACACATCAAACAAGTTATCAATCATATTAGCAACAACCATATGCTATGCATTAACCAATCATATGCTTAAATATAAGCTTGGATAACCCGAAATCAAAATAGGATCAAGATTTACACCCTCTTATCGAGGTTGAAGGAACCTCGCTAAGATTACACATTAATGATCCACCTACCGAAGACAAACTAAGCATATAGGAATGATAACAATATTTACATTAATTATCTATTTATCCTAATGGTGTTTTAACACTCATTTCCTATTTCATGCATTGGAAACTCTGCTAAGTGTTAGTACTTTCAAATCAATACTATGGGCAGTGTCCTTCATTTACCAATTAGTTCTTATGGAACTAAAGGAACAAAGATAATCTTGCGTAGAACTAGGTAGATTTCATCTAGAAAAACTGATCATTACTAGAGAATCAAAATACTAACACATAGCAGGCTGTCACATTGTTTATCCAATTATGCAGTTTGTGCAATGCATGTCTAGTTAATTTAAGAATCAAATATTCATTATTCAATTTTCAGGTGATCAAGCATTACTCAAACATTCAAAAACATGTATCAAACAGAATTCACAACATTATTATGATCACTTTTATTATTGAAGCCTTCATACACTAATAATCACCATACAACATACATTACCCCAAACTCACAAGCATAGCAATTTTCTTTTCTAAATTATATCATTAGAATATCTATGCTACAAGCACTAACAATGCAATAAGTTTGAGTTACTCACTGTTCATGATAGCTAATTGTAATAATTTTTTGCAAGATGTACAAATTAATCTAGATCACCTAATGGATGAATAAATTATTCATCAATCAGATATGCAACTCTATAAACAATTTCTAATGAGTGCTTAAGTGCCTTAAAAATTAGTTTTTACTCTTTCTAAGATTGTTTTCTCATTTTTAATCCAAATTTGACTTATAAATAGTCGTTTTAAACCTCATAAAATATTTTATTTTTATAATATACTACAAATTTTGAATAAAATTGTTTTTCTTACAAAAAGTGTTCTAAATGATTCCAAATATCATTTTTTATCGTGCAATTTCCAACTAAACCGATAATATTAATTTTAATTCAAATTTTTACATATAAATAAGTGTTGGAAAGCTTGTTTTGAGTAGTATATGATGGTTAACTTAATTTTATTAATTTGAAAATTATATTTATTCTAGGAATGCCGATAGTTATTATAGGGTATTTCTAAGTCTTGTTTTGCTAATTAAATTTATTGTTAAGCTTTTATTATTTACACTAGTTTTTTAATGTGATAATTTTAGGATAATTGATATTTACTATTTGTTATTTATTTATGTTTTGTTTCTCTTGATTCTAATTTATGTTTATATTTATATTTAGGGTGATTTTCTATTCTAGGTTTTAGATTCAGCTAGAGTTCATGTTTTTTAGTGCCCGTATTGATAGTGGATTTTTATTTATTATTTACTTCATTTGTCAATCTTATCTTCGTTTATAAGTTGAAATTCCTATCATTTATAGGACACATTTCAAAATCTAATCACTTATCCTTCTCATATGCTTATGAGTTCATATAAGTTTTTATGATCATTTGTACATGACTTGTCCAGGACAAATATATGGCCGAACACTCTAGGTTTTCATCCTTTGGGTTGTTCTAGCTAGTGTATCTCCATTTTTCCCTTCTATTTTTATTCCTTACATATTTATGGGGTTAAATATGTATGAAATATGCATTACATAACTTCCTTTTAGTGTAGAGAAAGGGTTTGGTATATAGGGTTTAGATTCTAGGGTTTTTATGGCTTGCTTTAGCATTCTATTCTCAACCCCATGCATCTGTCTACATTGTATTGAGTTTAGATTATATAATTATGTAATGTACTATATACTGTAGTTATAGGGTCAAGAATGGCCATTGGGGTTCTAGTGTTTCTTTTAGTTAAATTCCACTTTCTAAACTATGCCATAAATGTATTTTATTAAGACTAGTTTGATCATGTAACATGCATTATAGAGTTCAATCCTTGTATGTGCCAAGATTTCGGTATAGTGTTCTTAGGTTACAAGTTAGTTTTTCATAATTTCTAATTCCATAAGGGTGGTTTAGCTAAAGTAGATCAAGTGATAAGCATTGTTCCATGGATTTAGTATTGTTGCTTGCCTGATCCTAGGAGAACCGAACATATAAGGCTTCATAGACATTTCAATCCATCAATTTTCCTAGTTTTCTAAACATAATTATGATATAAGATTTAGGCTTTAGAATAATATGGAGATTACCTTATTTGAATGAAAGCAAAGTGGCAAAGTTTCCCCCCTTAAAGTGAGTAGAACCTAATGTTAGAGAGTAGGATTGTGAGTAATTAAAGTTCTAGGATTATACTAGTTTAAACAATTAAGACAATACTTACCTTTAGTACTTGACCTTTCAAGTTTGAATTACCTTAAGCTAATGGAGACTTTTCCATTAGAGATTCACGGTTGGAACAAGGTGGTTTTAGGATATTGTTTTGGTACTTTTGTTTTCTTGGTCAAGTGAAGTTTACGGATTGGATATGAAGGAAAAGGTTGGTTTTGTCTTGATATTTATTTTTTCTTGTTGAAAGTGGGGGCCCATGAAAATTCTTTTGGGGTGAAAAGTGGTGTGACTTATGTTTTAAAGTTGACTCATATATGTATAGGACGAAAGTGTTTACGGTTGGAATTGTGGAAAAGTTATTGTCTTGTTTGCTTGTTTGTTAAGGGTTTTGTCTATTATGTAAAGAATGAGTTGTACAAGGAAGCTTTTACACGGCAAAAGCAAAAGATGAATTGAAGTTGTTGACAAGTCAAATCACAAATAGATGTTATTTTAGAAATTATCTACTATGTTTTTTATATGTCAAAAGATATAACTAGTAATTACACACCATGTGTACATATACATATAGAGTTTGTTATCACTATTTTGCAGCATTGCCGTAGTGAATTGAGATGTGATCTACGAAAACAATAATGGTACTCAAATACCTATTCAAAGGAAATATGTAGCGAATTAAAACCAAGGGTGTTTAAAAATCAAAATACATTTAACAAACAATCTACATCTCCAAGAGAAAAAGAAAAAAATGTTTACATCGAAAACAATAGTTTTATTATTGACATTACATTAAAGAATATAACGAAAAAATCATCTCAACTGAGGAATTAGAAACCACGCACACATATGCAATGTTCCTAGAGTCCTAGTTGCTCCTCCTACAGTTGTAGCGGATCTCACCCTGACCTCCCGTCAAAGGCATTATGTTTCCCATCTTGACCATGGAGTTAGCAAAATCAATCCAAAACGCTTGAGGGTTTCCGCTGTAAATCTTCACCAATTCCTCGGTAGAACCGCCAATACCGACAAGCACTTGGTCAGAGTGTAGAAGCCCCTTTTGCTGCAAAAGGTTACCGTAATAGTTGATGTCGAAAGTGGCTGGTGTCCCATCTAAACTAGCGTTGTATCTAGACTCACCGTTACTTTGGGTCGATGGACAAATGAATTTGAGATTTTGAGCAAAGCTAGGGTCGATGTTGGGATCATTGTAGAGTCTATTTCTATATGTGAAGCATTGAGCAAAACCTAATGTGTGGGCACCAGAGAGAGCAACAAGGTCTCTAATGTCCAACCCTTGGTTTTTGAAATTATTAATGAGTTGAACGAGATTCATGGTAGGACTAGGAATGTTAGTGATCATGGAAGCATATGCTGTCGTTGAGTCTCTTCTGCCTAGTAAAACATCCCACCAAGGCCCTCCTAGCTGAACAAAAATATTTACAATTTTAAGATTAGACAAGACAATTTATTAAGTGTGAGCACTAGTATAAGAAGAATGGACAACGTTGCTCCTACCGCGTAAACGGAGTCGCGAGCTGCAACCGCCAAGATGTCTGCACAGGAGACTATGGAACCACCACAAGCCTTGTCCACTTCCCACTTAATTTGGTCGATCACGTCAAAGCCCCTGGCAGAGTTGTTATTGGGACCTAACGTCTTTTCGCTTTGAAAATTGGGTGTTCCATCCAGTAGAATGGAAGCATCGCAACCCTGGGATTACAAGAAAAAGGAAATTCAATTGTTTAGATGGTATGAAGTATTTACTGCTAAAAGGCGGGATGACCACACACCGAGAACATCAGTATATACTAAATGATGGAGGAATGATAATAATGCTCTTTTAATTACATGGACAAAACAGTCATGGAAGTGTAAACGTAGTAAAGAAGCACCCATGCGTTGCTCTTTTTGCATCGCAGTCTCGACAACTCGCTTGATGGTTGGCAAAGCCTGAGGGCAGATCTTGTCGTAGTAGTTGGGAATGAGCTGCCCGGAGTAGTCACCGGCGACCGCCATTGCGAAAGAAAGTAGTAATATGGAAAATGGGAACACGAGACAAGAATTTGCAGCCATTATGATGCTCATATAATTATCTTCACGTTGGTAATAATTTTGAAGTTTTGTGTGTGTGTGTATAGATATATATGGTGATTCCAAGTGTGTTTTGTGGTAATTTAGCTCATTAACATGCATATATATAGAAGTTAATAGGTTTTGACAGACCTGGCACGATCTTGACGCGGTTGGACTTTGACAAAATGAGACTCATTCTCATAGATTAATTTTATAACTAAGCATGTTTAAATATGATATTCTGGCAACTTATTGCTTGAAACGGATGGTCGCTGGTTAGTTTTGTTTCGGTTCTACAATTAGGTATTACCTATACTTGCTATTCTTTTTACGTTTGGTTCACTTTGTTGTCATATGAAAAAAGTTGTTATAAAATTGTTATTACTAAGAAATAGGAGAAAAGTTATAATAGGATTTTTATTCATTAAAATTTTTTTGGCCAACTGTTAATTTATTATTTAGATGGTAATATTGTAAGAATAAGTCAATTTTAGTATTAAATCTATTTGTGAGTTTGAACACAAATATCTAAATATTTTTCATAATAAAGATTTTATATATAAAGCCCCTATTTTGATTAATTTAATATCATAATAACTTTTTATATAAAATAAATTTGTAGTCAAATTTCTAATATCAAATCACGAGTCAATAAAGATTCTAGGAGTTCCACACTTGTGTTTTATTTTTTTAATTAAAATGAATGTAAAATTTTATTCTACCAATTCTATTTATTGCAATAAACAATAAAATTACGATTTTGGGAAACATCGGATTGCTGTTACGCGAGGCAACAATTTAACATAAAAAAGTTTACCCTACAGACAGCAGGAGCCAAGAAGGCCAAGTCAGAGACAGAGGGATCAAGCTTGCGTTATTACTTTTTTTGCGCGCCTTAGCTACCTGCTCCACTCTAACTTCTATAATATATATATATATGCACACACACATAAATATATATCATATTCCATTTAAAAATGGAACGTGTTATGAGATTTCTTGTTGACTTTGTTTTCCTTTATTATTAGGTAGGTTGGTTAAGACGTCAATTTAATAATTATTGGGCTTCTCTTTCCCATCAGCAGGAATTACTTTCGAGAATTTCTGGGTAAGTTCTATGTATACTTAACGTATTGGATGTTGTCCGTCTAATTAACAATTGCATCAATCTTTGAAAAGATCAAATGTTCTGCATCTTGATGCATTAAGTTACCTTCCGCATAGTAATTAACACTAATAAGCAAAATTTTGCTCCCAAAAACCTAACAAATTAGCCAAAGAAATGAAATCTCCAATGGATGAGTATATTTGGGATAATTTATAATTTAATTATCTCCAATGCTATAAAAGTGACAGATTGTTTTGAAATAACCATTCAATGGCACTACTAGCTAGGTTAGTTATCCTACTGAGCAGATGACAAATACCAGTATTTTTTAAATAATCAATAGTAAATAATTTTTATATATCTTAATTTTATTTGTACTTATATGTAAATAATCAATTCATGTAGTATGTTAGTACAATTAAAATCTTTTTTATTCTTTTGGGTGTAATGATGTAGGTATGGTTACTATCTTGGAGGTTTGGGCGGAGGGCTCGAGGAGGAGAAAGGAAGTACGATCGAAGTGACAGGAACTGAGGACTTGGGTAGTTCGAAAGAGATAATAATGGCTGACAGCAAGCCAAATGAACGAGGATTCTAGAATGAGGCCGTGGGTCCTTGAGCGTAGGCTGAGCTAGTGGGCCGAATTTCATTCTGCAAGTGGACATTGGTTAAAAGCTAGGTAGACCGATAATTAATTAGTGAACAAGGGCTTGGCCCATTTCATTTCTATTTTATTTCTGTTTTGTTTCCTTAGTTCGCCAGTTGTAATTACACATGTGTTGGCTGATGTGGCAAGCTACCCATGTGGTTGGTTAGGGTTGTTATGCAGAATATTCCACATTCCTTCTGAGTGTGTTATATTAATATCTGTATGAGTAACAATATGAGAAATCAATGAGTAATATGAATTAAGCTTGCATTCAAGCGTATGTTCTCTCTGCATTCAGAGAAAATTTGTTCAATCATTAGCTAGCATTCCTTACCTACATCAATTGGTATCAGAGCCATCAATAGATGGTTGAGACCCGAGAAACAAAAAAAATGGAAGAAACCATTCGCACCATCTTTAAAGAACAGTCAGACAAACAAGAAAAATGGGAAAAATCAAGCTGAAAAACAGGAAGCTTGGATGCAAATGTTTACAAGTATGATTCAAGGGCAACAAGAATTGTTGGATAAACACGGAAAGCACTTCGTGAATTATCGCAACAACTAAATGACGTCTCCAAGAGAACCTCCACTGGTACGAAAGAGTTAAGCACGTCTCAACCTGAATCCAGCAAGTCCAGCGCTGATCACAGCATTGATACTCCAGCTGCATCTGATAAGGCCAAAACCAATACCACTCAGCAAGATTATAACTATCAACTGCCAGTGAAATCTACCAAGTTTGAGTTTCCTACCTTCAATGGGGAGGATTTAAGATCTTGGTTGATCAAAGCTGAGCATTACTTCAACTTGGATTCAACTCCACCTCAGTTTCGCGTGCAAATTGCTGCAATGTATCTGAGGACCGAGCTCTTCATTGGTATCATCATTACTCACACAATCGCAACTCGAACACTCCTGTCACTTGGGAGGAGTTTGTGGTTGGCCTGCAAACAAAATTTGGAGCTAAACATTATGAAGATCCAATGTCAGATTTCAAAGAGCTATTCCAGAAGGAGTCCTTACAAGATTACATAGATGAGTTTGAGTATTTAGTGACCTTGGTCCAACTTCCAGAAGCTCATCAGGTTAGCTGTTTCCTGAGTGGTTTAAAACCCGAAATCCAATACCCTGTCAGAATGTTTAACCCACAGACATTACAACAAACCATCACACTAGCCAAATTGCAAGAATCCACCCTCACTGTATCCCGTAGCTCTCTAAAAGCATACATAACCCCCAGTTACCCAAGCTACCTAAACACTAACCATAACTCAACCACCACTAGTAACCATTCCAAACCAGTAAACACCAGTTCCAGTACCTCAAAACCATGGACAGGAATCCAATCATCTGTAAAAACCAATTACACCAAAAGCTACCCAAGCATTTCCACCTTTCCAAACACCAACCGTAACACACGCCGACTCACCCCAGAAGAATTGGATGAAAAAAGAAAAAAAAAACAATGTTTTTGGTGCGATGAGCCTTTTGGTCCTGGTCATAAATGCAAACAAAAAAGACTTCGATCTATGATAATTGAAGAGAGTGTGGAGCAGGAAATCACAGCAGGAGAAACAGGGAATGACACCAGTGGGTTGGAGGAGGAATTGTCACATCTGACATTGTGTTCGTTGGGTGGAAATTTGGATGTTGGAATAATGAAACTCAAGGGTTATTACAAGAAAAGGAAGCTCAATGTGTTAATCGACAGTGGCAGTTCCTTGAATTTCCTGGACACATTTATTGCTCAAGGATTGGGGTGTACTGCAGTACCTACTAAACCCTTTAAGGTTGCCTTGGCTGATGGCTCCTATTTGGAATCATATAATAGAGTACCTGATCTGGAATTGTGGCTGCAAGGCACTAAGTTTCACGTCGAGGTCCATCTACTTCCTGTGAAGGGGTATGACCTAGTATTAGGTATACCTTGGTTGGCAGCACTAGGAGACATCAAGTGGAATTTTCAGAGCATGACCATGGAGTTTATCCAGGGTAATGACCTACGCAGATTGCATGGGGACAAGGAAACATTAGAATGCATGGACAGCAAAGAGGTGGACAAGTTGGTCAGCAGGAGCAATACTACCTATCTATTACAGTGTTGGTTGGTACAAGGAGAGAAAATGTCCTCCGAACACCAATCTGTTTCCTTTATCCATCCTGAGCTATTGGAACTAATTGATGAGTACTATGATTTATTTGAAGATCCCAAGACGCTGCCACCTATTAGGGACCACGACCATAGCATCCATTTGAAGGAAGGAGCTCAACCTGTCAATTTAAGACCCTACCGCCACTCAATTGCTCAGAAGGATGTATTGGAGGATATGATACGAGAAATGTTGCGGCAGGGCACTATCAGGTACAGTCATAGTCCATTTTCTTCTCCGGTAGTGCTTGTAAAAAAGAAAGATAACTCTTGGCGGATGTGTGTTGATTATAGGGAGTTAAATAAGTTAACTACTAAGGACTGTTACCCCATACCCTTAGTGGAAGACTTGTTTGATGAGCTGTATGGTGCTAGTTATTTCAGTAAATTGGATTTGAGGTCGGGTTACCACCAAATTCGTATGAATCCTAAGGATGTGTATAAAACAGCTTTTAAGACACATGACGGACACTATGAATTCATGGTTATGCCCTTTGGCCTAACAAACGCACCATCTACATTCCAAAGGCTGATGAACGATTTGTTTCGCCCTTATTTGAGAAGGTTTGTCTTAATATTTTTTGACGATATCCTTGTGTATAGTCAAACTATTGAGGATCATATTGGACATCTCAAGCTAGTATTAGAAGTGCTGCGTAAGGAACAATTGTTCCTGAAGAGAAGTAAGTGTGTGTTTGGGGTAAGGCAAAATGAGTATCTTGGGCATATCATCTCAGAAGGGAGTCACCACTGACCCTGAAAAGATAACAGCAGTGTTGTCTTGGCCCAAACCCCAGAATGTCAAACAACTGAGGGGGTTCCTTGGCTTGGCTGGGTACTACCGTCGGTTTATACAAGGTTATGGGCTGTTAACAAGACCTCTGACTCAACTACTGAAGAAAAACAGTTTTGGTTGGAATGAATGGTTAAGGCTCTAGTGTTGAGGCTACCTGACTATTCCAAACCATTCATCCTAGAAGTTGATGCTTATGATGATGGATTAGGAGCTGTTTTAATGCAGGAGGGGCACCCAATTGCGTACATAAGCAAATCACTTCCAACAAGACAAAGGGGGTTGTCCATCTATGAAAAAGAGATGCTGGCTTTAGTGTATGCAGTGGATAAGTGGAGGCATTATCTAGTGGGGCGCCATTTCATAATCAAGACAGATCACCAAAGTTTGAAATACTTGTTGGAGCAAAGGGTAATTACTTCTAGTCAACAGAAATGGTTGACTAAGTTCTTAGGATTGGATTATGAAATCCAATATAAGAGTGGAATTAGCAACAGGGCAGCTGATGCCCTATCTAGAGTGTATGGAGCTGACCTACATACTCTTGTTCATACTGTGACAACAGCTCCAGATTTACTAGCTGAAATCCAAGAGAGTCTACCTCTACAGTCAGAATACCAAGTGATGATCCAGAAGTTGCAAAAGGGTGAAATGACCCAAACTATACATTGGAGCAAGGGATCTTGAAACGAAGGGGAAGGATAGTAATTGGTCCCAATGAAGATCTAAAAAGAAAAATAATGGCCCTATACCATGATGGGGTGCTGGGAGGACATTCTGGCTCTCAAGCTACATTTAAAAGAGTAAACTCTGTTTACTATTGGCCAGGCATGGAGATGTGAGACAATATGTACGGGAATGTATAGTGTGCCAACGGCATAAGTATGAGAATATTGCCTCACCAGGGCTATTACAACCTCTGCCTATACCAGAAGGGTGCTGGACTGATATCAGCCTTGATTTTATAGAGGGATTGCCACGATCTCATGGCAAGGAAGTGATTTTGGTCATTATTGATAGGCTGAGTAAATATGGGCATTTCATAGCCTTGGCTCACCCTTACTCAGCCCAGGATGTGGCTAGAGCCTACTTGGATAATGTTTATAAGCTCCATGGGTTACCCCAAACAATGGTTAGTGATCATGATCCTATATTCATTAGCCATTTTTGGAGCGAATTCTTCAAACTACAGGGGGTAGAGCTCAGGTTATCGATAGCGTACCATCCACAAACGGATGGCCAGAGGTGGTGAATCGTTGCTTAGAAACCTATTTGAGGTGTACTACTGGGGAAAATCCTAAGAAATGGAGTGAATTCCTATCACTAACTGAGTGGTGGTACAATACAAACTTCCACTCAAGAGCTAAGACTACACCGTTTGAAATACTATATGGATATTCCCTACCCATTCACTTGCCTTATATTTCAGGTGATTCTCGTAATGAAGCGGTTGACTCACTGTTGACAGATCGTGAGAACGCGATCAAGATGCTAAAATTACATTTGGGTAGGGCTCAGACTAGAATGAAACAACTGGCGGATCAGAAGAGAAGTGAAAGGGAATTTCAGATTGGTGACCTAGTATGGGTTAAACTACAACCTTATCGTCAATTGAGCTTACGCAAAGGGAAAGACAGCAAACTTTCACCACGGTTCTATGGTCCTTATAAAATTAAAGATAGAATCGGAAAAGTGGCGTATAAACTATACTTACCAGAATCGTCGACTATTCACTCCAGCTTCCATGTGTCGCAGTTGAAGCCATGGGTTCCAAGTTCCAACCATCCAGCTACACCTTTGCCGCATCCTATTGGGACAGATCCCCTGGAGCCTGAAATGATTCTCAATAGAAAAATGGTTAAACGAGGGAACGCAACGGATACTATGGTTTTTGATTAAGTGGAAAGGTAAGCCTGAAGAAGATGCTACCTGGGATTCTATTCCGACCTCTCACTTCGATTTAAGGACTCACCCTTGTGGTCAAAGGTTCTAAAGGGGGCGGAACTGATGTAGGTATGGTTACTATCTTGGAGGTTCTGGGCGGAGGCTCGAGGAGGAAAGGAAGTACGATCGAAGTGACAGGAACTGAGGACTTGGGTAGTTCGAAAGAGATAATAATGCTGACAGCAAGCCAAATGAACGAGATTCTAGAATGAGGCCGTGGGTCCTTGAGCGTAGGCTGAGCTAATGGGCCGAATTCATTCTGCAAGTGGACATTGGTTAAAAGCTAGGTGGACCGATAATTAATTAGTGAACAAGGGCTTGGCCCATTTCATTTCTATTTTATTTCTGTTTTGTTTCCTTAGTTCTCCAGTTGTAATTACACATGTGTTGGTGATGTGGCAAGCTACCCATGTGGTTGGTTAGGGTTGTTATGCAGAATATTCCACATTCCTCTGAGTGTGTTATATTAATATATATGAGTAACAATATGAGAAATCAATGAGTAATATGAATTAGCTTGCATTCAAGCGTATGTTCTCTTTGTATTCAGAGAAAATTTGTTCAATCATTAGCTAGCATTCCTTACCTACATCATGTAATTACACTAATGCATGTGAATCTCTTCTTTTTTTTTTTTTTTTCAATCTTTTATTTTCTATACTTTTTTTTTATTTTTTTACACCAACATTTTATGCTTTTAGAAATGGTGTCAAACTATTGCTACTGACTTTTAAACCAAAGGCAACAATTTTATATCCGATGCATTTGACCACTGTTGTCTTTTTATAAGGTAATGGTTTACGTACTCAATTGTAACACTTGATAAAGCCGTTACTGTAATAGTTTAAAGCAGCGTTTTTAAAGTTCATAATAGGTAACGATTTTAATACAAAAAAGCAATGATTTTTTATAAATTTGATGTAACAGTATTATATAAATTTGCAATAGTTTATGCAATATTTGAAGTAAATTCAATAGTTTCAAAAATAAAATTCAACAAATTATTAAATTTTTTTTATATCATAATTATTAGTACCAATTATTTTTGATATATTTTATTTTAAGGTTTGATATTAGGATGTTTGTATAAATTATAAAGAATTTTATAACAAAGGTAAATTCTAAATATTATTGTACAAACAAATTATAACTTTAAATTTAATCAATATACAAAATGCTCATAAGTAACAAAGTTCTTAATTTACTAGAATGAATTGTTAGCTAAATTCATCATTCAAATAAGTAACTAAGTTCTCAATACACTATCCTAAAATTGACATCATACAAATTAATAACAAGGTTCCTAGTAAGTTGATATCTATCTTCATTTCCTAATTATACATCATGTCCAATCTCTTCCAATTGTTTTCTCTTCCACTTCAAGCTATTTAAAAGCATAACTTCTTTCTAACATCCTCAAAAGCTTTTGAAGCACATAACCTATTGAGTCTTAAGATTGTTGTCCTGGAGTGTGATGATAGTCTTTACAGCCGTAATGCATGCTTCTTAATGATGTCTTTCTTTGGTTTATTTATTGCAATTATACATTCATCTCGAACCATTAAAAAAAACTTTATTTGTTTCATAATTAGATGTAAACACTGTAAATAAAAATTGCAGAAATAAAGAAGAAAGTTATTTCACTTAACTTATACGATCAATAGCACAATTCTTTTGTTTTCGATTGCCACAAACAGAATTAATCTCTTATGGATCTTTTTGGATTCAAGACATATGTCAGCACTCATGTTAGCACAACAACAACCACATATCCAACAAAGCAAATTGATAATTATTAACTATTAGATCTCTAAATTTATATTCGCCAAAAGTAAGTTAAAAAGTTAATAGAGCGTTATCTCAAGTAAAAATAATTTTAAAACCTTATATGCCAAGTACGACAAGATTCTTGCTAATGCCAATTCCAACGCTTCCCAAAACAGAAAATTATAGAAACTTCGCAAAGTCTCTTCTTTTAGCACTTAACAGGTCCCCTTTATATCAAATCCCTTGCAAATGAAGTGGAAATCAAAGGTAACCAAAGAATGGGTATGGCATTTGCATCATGCATCATGAGGAGATTAGCTACCAGATTTCTTGCTCTCTGCATCATATGGAGGATATGCCTCCAGATTAGAAACTAAAAGAAAGAAATATACAATAAACCTACAATTAAAATCAATATATTACAGGTAGAAGCTACAACTTCCACTAATTACTTTCAATATTGCAAATCCCCTATAATACAATTTAATAGATGTTCATATACCACATACATGTAGTGATGAATTATAATGCCACTAAAAAAGGGATCTTATAAGGGATCATAATATAAAACTATTGAGTACACAAAAGCATGAACAATAAACAAACATAGAATACCTTGCACTTGTGAGGTGGAAATGGGACATTACAACACACCAAAAAAAAAAAAAAAAAAAGATTCCTGTGTGAAAATTTTCACAAACAGTTTTGTGGAATCTTCGCATATTACTATACTACATTTACATATGTATATGATAAGTTATGATATAAATGTTCAAGTGGATATAACATCACCATACACGCCTCTTAGCCGTGTGGATGTTAAAGTCCAAAAATACTAGGCAGATGATGATCTAGTAAATATTTTACACAACAAATCAATGGGATTAATTTAATAAATATGTAGAAACCAAGAAATTTACTAAATTAAAGGTATCATTCCAATTTCTCAGTGGAAATTATTTCACAAATATAAGTCCATAATAGTTTACAAATATAATTGTCTATAAAGATTTAGTAAAGAAATCCAAATAATATTGTTGGTAACATCAATAACATAACATGGATTAATGAGTTGGTCAAGCAATGATTATATATTATACAGCTACCATGTTTTTAGTTTGTCCTTTATGGATTACTCATCACGAATTTATTAGTTGCTAAAGTAGTAAAATTTTTCGTTTCTACAATTCAATAATTAAATGATGTTATGCCATATATATTCTTTTTATTACATTATAAAAGTTCCTATAATCTTCGTCAGTTCAATTTTTTCAGTCAGCAACAATGCAAGCAATGGACAAGACATATTTCCGAAAGGTAAAAATTTCCAAGGGTGTAAGCATCTACCATGAATCATATAGCAATCTAAACTAGATACAGATGACGAAGAATTTTTTTCACCAAAATAATAAAAAAAAAAAAAATCCATATAATGTTTCTTTCAACAGCCAACTCCTACTTTGACAAGCCACTAACTATACATCATTACACTCCAGTTAATAATCAATCACCCACAATAAATTATATGAACATTGATAATGACGAAACTTCCCACACATTTAAATGTGGTAGTTAACTCTTTATGGCAAGCAAGAATGAAACAAATTTGTTAAAAGAAATGTAACGCAAAGGGGGTTGAACAATTTACCTCAAACATAGAAAATAATTTAAAATATGAAATATAAAATTCCACATGAAATATGAAGGAGTTCTTTCTATAAATAGCATGGGAGTCTCGGTTTGCTTAGGAGAGGGTATAATCTTGAAATCTTTTTTAAGTTCTTGTAATTTGCTTATGAAATGTCATCCTTAAGCCCCATAGCATCTTAATAGCTAGTTCATCCAATATTTGCCCTTCCTAATACTATAAGGATTCTCGGCTTGCATAAGAATTTAACAATCGTACAAGATTCCATCTTTACCACAATCTTAACAATTATATTACCATATTACTAATTGGTATTCTCGACTAGCAAACAATTTAAACAACGACATTTGTTTATTCTAATTCATTCTCGCATGTGCTCAATAATCATATGTGGAAATCCTCTAGGTCAATATTCCCATGTAAAGTCAAATTTATTCTAGATGTCAAGTTCACACTTCATTTAGCTTTAAACTTCCGACAAAACCAATATTCCTTATGTAATTTTCCATTTAGCTCATGAGAAAGGATGTGAAAGTTAATGACTTACTTGGAGATGTGTCAATGGCGTGGACAAGTATCTTGAGCCTTCCTTTTTTTTCCGTTGGCTTGTGCGAAGGAGATAAGAAGAGTGAAAAGATAAAGATTACCCGAGAGAGAGAAGAAGGGATAGTGAGAGTGTGATAAAAAAGAAGGAAATGCAATGATCAAATGGAAATAATATATGAAAATTCTTTAAAGTGAACGATGTACGAGTCAGTGCTTTTTTCTTTTTGCCCTTTTACTTTTTGGATAAATATATACAAGTCAATCAATTGCATGATGAGAGCAAATATCGACATCTTTTCTTTGACTTGCTCATTTTCATCGTCACCATTAAAAAAGCATAATCCATCTTCAGCTACTTGTTTCCGGATGCTCATATGGGCTTCTATGCCAACCAGGACCCTCTCAATTTCCTTAGGAGCCTGCTGCATTTACAAAGTAAATAATCACAGTTCGTTTTCAGCCACATATACTATTGGCATTTTCTTTTAATTTTCAGGAAAAACTAAGACTAAGAATATATGAAACATCCCAGAAAACAGAATGCTACATCAATATCTTTGTTCAAGAAATCACAAAATGTATAACACATGATAATTTAGTAGTTAGTGATAATTCAATTTATATAAAGGAAAACTTACTTGATTTCATAGTATATATAATGCCCTAACTTGATGGCATTACAATCCACCACGTCTCCTAAGCATAGATGGACATGGTAAGACTATGAAACACTAATTCACAATTACCCAAAACATATCTCCAATACTCACATATAAAAGGGTACTTGTTTTTAAACATCATATAAAAAATCTTCAACAACATAGTTGGCATAAACATAACTGAAAGTTAAAACATCATAAAAAAAACTTATAAAACTTTCCAAAATCCATAAAAGAAACATATAAAGCTTTATATGGTCTTCCAAAAACTATCTCTAATCCCAAGCATGTCTAGGAGTCAGTCGGACAATCAAGTCCATTGACGTCCTCCCCATTATCTACATAAATGTCATATCTAGATAGATCAAATACTATCGGATCTTCACTTATTCCTGGAAAAGATGAAAGAATGAGCAAAATATTGCTCATTATGCTAAACCACAAACACAAGCTCATGGACACACATCATACATGATCACATACAACCTATTCTAATGCATAAAACACAGGTTATTATCTTTTTAATAGACATCAAATAGCACAATCTAAAACTATCTACAGTCTAGTTCTAAACCTAGAGTAACTTGAGTCCTATGAAACAAGCAGTATAGAAAATAGGTAATGTATATACATATATTGGTGTTGGTATTTCCAACACACCAAGTGTCGTTATCACACAACTTCTAAACTATCAAAATTATTTATGTATACAAATCCACTAGGGACAACAATACACACAGATCATTGAGTGCCCTGCATTAGTATCATAATCTGCCTAATTACTAATAACCAAACACAAGAAGCAAGAAAATTTAATTAAAAACCAAATAGAATTAGGTCAGATTATCAGTTTTAATCTTACATGCACATACAACAAGCAAGGGAATGGTCATACCTGAGTAACTTTCTAGAACATGACTTTAATTCATCAAAACCTTGATCACATAAGCAAAAAGATTTCAATACATATCCTCTATAAAATAAACATAATTCAAACATCAAATTAAAAAAGCCCAATCTCAACAGAAAATAATTCCACACATATCTCCTTAGCTGAAACACCAAAACTCTCCAAAAGAACAAATCTCCTCAACAACCTTTCAAATCTTAAAATTCCATTCAATACCAATTAGACCAAAAATTAATAGAAAATCATTTCTATATAATCATAAAGTTTAAGAACATACACACTTACCTAAAATTGATTCTTAATCCTTCTTGATAACCAAAAATCCAAATCTCTAAGCAAACTAGGGTTTTCTTCAATTTCTCCTTCAAAACCAACATAAACCCTAAGGAATTTAATAGGTTCCTTTAAATTCTAAAGAAAAGAAAGAGGTTAAATTGCCTTGATCTAGACTTTTGGATCTCCTTAGATGTTAGGATCATGTATAGAGAGCATTTTCTAGGTCTAGGGATGCTTTGGAGAAGGAAACATAAGCCTAAGATATAAAGACATTCATGAAACTCTTTATCTTTCGAACAAGCTGTGCTGGTAGTTTTGAATATATGCTAGTGACGTAAACCAAAGGTTGGCAATGTAAACGCCAAAGCTTGCAGCCATTTGCTCTTGGATCAAATTTCTTTACATGTACGCCAGCGGCATATATACCATAGCTAGCGCCATACATTACTTAAGCTAGTGGCCTACAATACTTGGACGAAATTTCTCAATTCAACACTGGCTTCAATATTGGCAAAGCCACAGAACATATGCTATGGTGTAGTATTGTAGGCCGACGACGTACTTAGTCGGTGTATAGTTGCAAAAATCCATCTTCAATTACACTTCTGCCATTTGACAAAATAAATAACTTTATTTTAGAATGGACCATAAAATCTCTTATAATCTATCAAATGACACTTTTACCCTTCTTTATAAATTATTTATCTGTATATTATAATATACCGTAGCAAGTTAATATCAGTAGAACTACTAAAGCCATTCCATAGAGGAGGAGCACCACTTTGAAAGTAGCCTCCTTAAGCAACCACATTGGCCTACATTTTATTCCCATACCACATATCACTTATGATACACATCACAAATGCATGTTAAATCAACATGTGCCATATGGTCTCGAATAATGCATCAATGTCACTCCATTTTATTAGTGAACACAATGAATTGGTTTTGTTTCATTTTATCAACTTGTATTATTAAGTTGTTTTGCTTTTGCATTCAAACATTTTCATGTATGGTGTGAATTGAAAGTTGAAGGAAAATCAAGACACTAAGGCTCCACAAAAACAACTTAACTACACTAATAAAACACAATTGACTTGATGCCCTTCTAAGAGAAAACACCATAAACTAGCCAAATGCACCTATAAAACATACTTCACTTGGTCTCTCAAAACCTCTTCCAACATCAATTGAAAACATTGTTTCAATTGGGGGTAGTTGTTCTACTAGGAAAAACATAATCAATTTCATTTCCAAATATATAAAAAGGAAATCATACTCCCTGTTTGCCATTACTTTTGACTTGATATTGACCATCAAAACCAACTTTGCAAACATCACAACAAACTCTAATGACCTTCTAGTACTATTGGCTACTAGTTACCATGAATTAGAACAAAATTTGAAAATTACAAATACTAGATCATAGTAAACATAAAAACTTATTGACAAATATATGTGGATCCTTAGTTTCACTCTCAATATCATAACATTCCATATCAAGTTAATTTATAAATATAAACCATACTTTACTCTATAAAAACATCCTTGTTGTTAATGCCAAAAACTAGCTATTCAACTCACATCATATATTATTTTATTGCATTTCTTTCATGTTAGTAAAATGCTTTCGTCTTACATAATGTGAATATCAGCTACTATCCTGCCATAACAACATCTTATAATAAATGCTATCAGATTTGAAACATCTTAGCAACTAATAAAAGCAGAAGCAAAAAGCATACTAATTCCTTCATAATTCCATCAAAATCAAATTAGTAAAAACTAAAAATAATAACCATTGAGAAAGTTTTGCATGAATACCACATTCAACATCATCGATTCAACACTTAAAAAAATATAAATAAAAATCCATCATATGATTTCTCAAGTTAAATCAATAGAGTTATATTCTTCTTATCATCAAGTTCATTTGAATGGAATTTGAAATTTTTCCTATTTCAAGAACCTTAAAAGAAAATGAGCATAAGTTTCAACTCTTGGCATCATTTCAACTAAATAAATTAAATCAAATTATCAAAGAACCTTAATAATAAATAAATGGGTTAATTATGGAAGGAAGGTGTCACACCCTAACAGGTACTTAAACGTAATAACCCACCATACACAATGTTAACTTGAAAATGACTATATTAGTCACTCGAAAACTTTCATATTGGTACAAGGTATACATTCTCAACAAAGGGAGACCGGTGGAGTTTTTCATTTTAAGATAATGGCAATGGAACATTCAAAACAATACTATTATGATTCATCAAAATATAAAATTTTACAACTTCTACGGGCCATTCTTCTGATAAGTCTCCATACACTACAACAAAATGAGCCTTTGGCTACGTCTAATAAACGTGGCTAAACATCAATTAAACGTGACCAAAGATTTTTTGTCACGTTTTTTTACACGTGGCCTATAGACGTCGCCAAAGTTCCATCGCACATTTGATAAGTAACGTTAAAAATTGAAACGTCGCCAATGTTAGTTTGACAGCCAAATACACTTTGTTAGGCCACATTTAAATATGGCCTATTATCATGTTTTGGTCACACTTATGTGTGGCTAAATATGACTAATATCCATCCCACCAAATATAAAAGGAGGAAAACTTGTGATCGGCGACGTTTAAACGTGGGTAAACATTTTTATTAGTAACGTGTAAACATAAGTAAATTACATAATTGGCGATGTTTAACCGTGGCCATACACAGGTTGAATAAGCTTCATATATGTTTGTTGGACAACAATGTGATTTATTTAGCGACGTTTACACGTGGCTATGCTAATACATTGGCGACGTCTAATTGTTATTTTTATTTAGCGACGTTTACATGTGGCTATTCTGATGCATTGGCGACGTCTACGTGTGTGGTTGTTATTTTATTTAACGACGTTTAAACGTGGCTATTCTTGTTAAGAAGATGTTAATACTCAAATTAGTTTATTTGGCAATATATATTTGTTTAGTGTAACATATGCACAATTAGCAATATAAACCTGTTTGCTCACAATATAATTGATACCTGCTATTACTTCAGCACATGAAATTTATATATGAAAAAATGTCACTAATACATTTTGGAGCATACAATGTGCTCGATATGTAATAAAAACTAATAACATAAAAATTACTTAAAGATCACCATGACCATCGTTGCATTAAAGGGGAAAAAAACCAAAAACACTATGGTTTAGTGTCCTTACAAGAAACGTTAGCGTAAACTCCAAATTACATCAAAATGGGCATATGTACACACTTTATCACATTGATTTGACCCCATTCATGTCAGTTGCTTCAGCCAAAAAACAAAAAACAAAAAACTAAGTACTTAATTTTCTTCCTCACTATTGACATCATCATCTCCAAGCGATGGATTTGATGAAGTATGTCGTGCACTTGCAGAAGTATTTCCATTTGGATTTGCTGTCACACAATATACAAATTAAATATAATTATTAAATTGTTAAAAAAAACACGAATGAGATAATGAAAAATGACTCATGATAACTAACCTGAACTATTGGGAAAACTTGATATAAGTTGTTCTACCAGTCGAGTTAGCTTATCAAGTTGTAAATACCATTAAGTAGCAAATTCAATTCAAGAAAATCGGAAAAAATCTAGTTGAGCTATTTAAGTAGTCTATCAAATCAAATTTGAACTTTTTAATATTCAATTTGACTAGCTGACAAGTTTAATTGAGCTTGAGTTGACTATAAATATTAATTAAGTTCAACTTAAGTTTCATGTTAATATTATACTAATCAGAATTTAAAACATTTTTTTCCTTCACAAATTAAGTGTAAACGATTCAAGCTGTAAAATTTTAACTTTGGTTTGAAATTTTGAGTCAAGTTTGAGATTACACTCAACACTATCTCGATTCAACTTGTTTATAGATCCAAATGCATCGACGAAAAAAAGATGTGAAAGTGTAGTCTTCTTAACATTAATAGCAAAAGTTATGACTTATGTATAAAACGTTAACCACAACACACCAAGTATTCTTTGATGGCCTAGTGATAAACCTGAAAATTAGATTATAGAAACATCTACAAGGTAACACAGACACGCAAATACAAAACAAAGTAAAAAACTAAACCAAAGTAGGACATAACGTCATGGACACACGCCTAATATCTCGATTATATATATTGCAGACATCGTGATCGCTTCAATTGTTATGTCAAATTTGCATATATTTAAACACATGTAATGCCTAACAGAAAAGGTAGGGTTCTGCCACATCCTAGAGGTCTCATTTCCCACAATTCCTTAACCTACACATTGTATGTCCAAGAGAAAATCCAAGGACCTTTAGGTTCTGCCACAATCACCCTTGGAAGCCATATTAAAGTTTATTTACCTGTTGAGTTTGTTGCTGGCGTAATGTTTTTTCCTCTTGCAATTCAGCCCTTAACTCCTCCATCTCATTCTGTCTTCGTGTTGATTTCCCAATAGATGGTGGTCCATATCCTCTTCCAGGGTGGTAGTCAGATATGTTACTTACATTCATAAATATGTCAACAATCTCTTGTGGTGTCTTTGGGTTGTCAAAAGATTGTGAATCCTCATACATTTTCACCATCTTCTCCTACATTATGAAAACTAAAACATAACATCCGCAACATATTGCTTATTTAATAACATATTCAAAATAAAACTTAACCCATAGACTTACATAATCTTCAGAAGCTTGTTGTGAAACCCAACCACCAGTACTGTTAGGCCTTGGTTCACGATATCGAGTTTGCTTAAAGAACTCGATAGCATGGCAGTTGGTGATTTTGATTGATCTACATACACATATATATTACAAAAATGTTAAACACTTGACTAAGCTTACTACTACATGTTAGAAATTATATGATTTGCTACTTACGTGCTCATTCCTTCTGCTCTCAAAAGATCGAGAGCCAGACCTATGCAAGTATTTGACACAACCACGTGCTTCTTTCCCGATCATTGATTTGGTCCTCTATTAATTAAAAACAGTGACATATTTATGTAGTTATTACTTGAAATCCCAAGAAAAATGGGTATGTAGAGTTTACCTTATTCGATGGGTCATTAGATTGTAAAATTGCCTTCTCTTATGCAATCTCTTTAGTCCATTGTTCCGTCATCTTCTTCCAATCATCTTCATTCGATCCTTTAGGTCTTGCTACATCACCAATCTCCATCCATCTCCTCTTAGTTTTACTTCGATGATTTCTAAGCAGACTCCCCATCCATTTATCAGCAACAGCAAATTTATTGCCATTTTTTACTACATCATCAATATTCAATCGATTCTACATCAACCATATCAGTTAAGACAAAAGAATGATTAGTAACATCACATAATAAGTAAGTAATATGAAAGGAAAGTTTAGTCTACATTTTACCTTGACCCTCTCCCAAGCTCGTTGTTTCTCCATCTTATCTAATTTTCTCCAATCTTCACCATAAAGAGGCAACAAGTCCCTGCATGCTTTCCCTATCTCAGATGCTAATTTTGAGGATTGATCTACCGAAACAGGACGTCCTCCGGATGTAGTAAACTCAACTAGCATTTTCCCCTTTCGCTTCATATTCTCCCGCTCAAGTGCTTCTGTAAACCCCGGTTTTTCAAGTAGCTAAGATAACCCTAGAACCGGAAACCCAAAACCCTAAACTGGAATAGCTCAAGCCTGGAGTGAGAACTAGGAACCCTAATTCCGGCTTTTCCTCGGTTTCTAATTAATAAACTTTTCTAAGAAAATTTACTTTTGATTATAATTCTTGAATATATTTCAAACTAAGAAAATATCTGATTTTAAGAAAATTTCGATTCCGGGTCATCCCGAGACCCATTATAGAAAAACGTGCCCCGGAACTAGAATTTCAAAAATATTCTTATGAGTACTCCTTTGAACCGAAATAAAATAAGGATTTCAAAAATATATTTTTCATAATTTTTCGATTTATGAAAAATACAGTTATAGCCTTTTTATTCGTATTTCTTTACTACCAGAAATTAAATTGTCTTGTCAACTATTCATTACTATTCATAAAGTACTACCTAGTCTACCTATTAGCCTACCCTACAAATCTAACTCTTACCATCAATCACATCTCTTCCATTCTTCCATACTTTAGTCATTTCAACTTCACTTTAATTTTGACACATGATATAAATCAAATCAAGTTAAAGTAAGATGGAACAAATCAAGCTTTTTCCCCCTTTTTCCTTCCCAAAACCGGCGCCATTATGGCCCCCCATCCATGCCCATTTGATTTTTTTTTAATTTCTTTTCTTATCCTTTTAACCTAATTCACTTTCTATATAAACTAACTTTCTCTCTCTTTCCTCATTCTTCACTTTCCAAATTTTCTAAAGTGCAAAAAAAAGCTCTCCTCTCTCCCATTTCTCCCTTTGGCCGAAAGTTTTGGAGACACACACACACACTCACAACTTTCCATTTTCTCTTCTATTCTTCCATCCACTTCAAGTAAGTAAAGATCCACTACTTCCAACTCATGAAACTTTGTTATGGCTAAGTGATTTTTGGTTATCTCAACTCCATGTTCCCATGATCTTGTAGTAGGAACAATGAGATAACAACACAAAAATCCTGAACCATTTCCAAGTAGATCTATCTTTTAAAGGAGTTTCTATACCAAAAGCTTTACTTTTATCCATCAAAAAGTCTTTTAAACAAAGGATCTTTTATAAAAATATGGTTTTTATGTTTTTAAAACTCATTTAAGCTTTTGATAAAGTAGATCCATCATTTTGATACTCATGATCATGTAGGCATTTATAGTTTCATTATTATTTTGTTCTTATGTGCATAAATAGTCTTTAACACTTTTGTCTTTAGTAAATGACTTTTCTAGTGTATAGATCTATATATATATATATATGGGTCCATGTAGTCAAAAAGAAAAGTACTTTACAAGAAAAAGACTTTTGAAAATTCGGATGACTTTGAAAACCAAGGTCAAAAACACTTTTAACAACTTCTAAACATGTATTTTATAGGAGAAATGAAGCCTATGGGTAATAGATAATGTTTAGTGGTATTTTTCATGAGTCTAAAGGAGTTTTTACTAAAGAAAATGTTGGAAACAAGAAATGAAGTCCATAGGAGTTTTGAGTTAAAAGTTATGAAAACCAAATTCGTAATAATGGATGTAGGGTTAGAAAACACTATTTTTCCAACTTCAAAAATGATATTTTCTTAAATAAATGAAGTCCTTAGGATATAGGTATAATAGATACTTAAAGTTTCAAGTATAAAATATATTTTTCCTAAAGGAATCAACTTGAAAATGAACTTTTGTAAATTCGGATTTTTGGAAACCCCATAGCAAAAGACCCACTTAGAAGTTTAAAAATGTGAATTTTATTAAAGAAATAAAGGCCTTAGGATATAACTAATATAGGGGGTCAAATATTCTTTAAAACAAAATAGAGTTTTCCTAAAGAAAATCCATGTAAAATGTAGATGTGGTCAGTGTAGTAATTTCACTTACTAAATATTGAGGGGAAATGGTTTCTAAGGAAAGTTTGTTTGCTAAAAATCGTTAAATCTAAAAGTTATAAGAACAAAGACTCCTTAAGGTTCACATCATGACATTCATGATAGGGAAAATCATTTCCATTGCATTTAGCATCATATTACACTTAGGAATCTCAAATGCATTCATGAAAACCGCATTTTTGGAATCAAGGAACCCGCTGTACAGATCTGATCCCTCAATTCCGAGGCTTAGATATTTTCAAAACTTGATTTAAACTTCATATTTGGGAAGCTCTTTCTAAGTAGATAGGAATCGGTATAATAATTTGCGAAATTCCGACTTAAAACGACCAAGTTATGGCCATTTTAAAACGGAACTTCGGAAATGACGCGAATTCCGATTTCACTAAGTTCCTTAGAGTTTAGTGTCCTAAGTTGATAGAATACTTATAATTTCTTGAATGAATAGGTGAAACCGTGGACGGTGACGAGTTACTTCCGGACTATTACTACTAGAAGACCGGAGTACCGATGGCGGAGTGAGTTTTTCTTCCCAATTCATTTATTGTATGTGCTTGTAAAATAGTGCACTAGAATGTAGGTCAATCGAATGGAATATGAATAATGGGGATTATTGGGAAAGTATATGATTTTGATGATGTGAAAACAAATTAAGAATATCGAAACCGGGTGATAAACTTTGAGTATAGTTAACTATGATGGATTGTCTGATAATTGATTGATCGCCTAAGTAAATTGGCTTAATCAACTACTTGAGTAAATGATAAATTGACATTGGGCATATCACAAGGGATGGAGCATGAGCATTTGTAGGTTAGTCGTGAACCATAAACGACATCGAATAATCGTAGGTTAGTCGTGAACCATAAACGACATCGAATAATCGTAGGTTAGTCGTGAACCATAAACGACATCGATAATCGTAGGTTAGCTGTGATCCATAAACGGGATATTGTTAGTACCGCATGATTCGTTAATCTGCTAACCCGGATGGAGGGCGCAATTCCATCCACATATGATTTCCGGTTGGTCATATGTATGTTGAAACTCATGTGCTTGATGCATACACTTGCTTGATTAATAACTTGCTTGAATTGTTGTGACATAAATGTTTTTGTGGGAGATTACACTCACTAAGCTAGTTAGCTTACGTCCCTACAGTCCGTCCTTTTGCAGCTTACACATTTATGGCTTAGGCGAAGAGACCCGACTGAACAGGTACCGAAGCTAGGAGTTTTCCCTAGAAGTTATAATTTTGTATTAGACTTCCATAGAAAACTTCTAAGACTTAGATGACTGTAATGGACCGTTAAATATTCTTTTGCGGGGAATGCCCTTAGAATTATGTAATATTTATTTATGTTCATGAATTATATCCTATTGCCCATGCATGCCAAATTAAGCTTTATCTCCATTCGGACTTGTACTCTATTGTGTAAAGGTACGCCTTACATCTATATGAGACTCTCGAAGGACTAAGGTGGTAATTCGGGAATCTTATATGGCATGTGGCGGACTGTTACGTTTAGGGTACCCTATGGGGCGTGACAGCTTCACCACGATATGCACTCCTCTTACCAACAGATCGTGTTTAGCTCTCAGTTGCTACAATTATAAGAGAATGGTTTTTAACTTGCACACTTTCAATAATTTATTGCATACATTTATAAAGCTTACCAAGAGATTCAGTATTATTAGACGTATGGCTGTGCTCTTGGGGCCTATCCACTTGACCATTGTTCATTTCCCGTATATCTGGAGCTTCATTCTCTACATTTAATAGGAAAAGAAAAAATCACATTACATATGTTAATATTCAAAGCTAAATACACAACAAGGATAGTGGGAATAGAATTAGAAATATGAGTATAGAGAGCACTTATATTTGACCATATGAAAATAGGAAAAAATTAGAGACATGCAAAACTACACGTACCTAAGCAAAATCGAAATTATGTAAGACATTACAGACCAAACATGTCAACACATTAATTTTTATCTCTAAACGTAAATTTTTATTACAAAACCATTATTATTGATGAAACTAGGGTGTGCCCGTCATGATATTTTTTAGCGTCTCAAAATTATAACTTTATAGGATTTTATCGTATACTGAAATCCTGCTGAAAAAGGGTCATGAGGAGAATTCAGATTTAAATGAAATAAAGCAAAAAAAAAAAAAAACATGACATTACTAGTTTTGCCAACAAAAAAACCTCTTGACTTTTACCGTAGCTCGTCGGTTGTGAACTTGAACAGGTTTATCATGGTGAGCAATTTCCTTTCAATACACCATGCGGTCAATTTATTTTTACATGACAATCTATCAAATGAAGTTAGAGGCATAAATGGGTCTTTATTCGTAGCAATGAAAAAAGTATTCAACTACCAATAAACCAATAACATTTAATAAATCAACAACTAAGGCTGAAAGTTTGAGGGCAGTATTCATTATTTATAAATCAACGATAGACTTAAAGCTAAAGAACATTATTCAATATCTACAAAACAACATCACAGATTGAAAGCTAAAGAGAATTATTCAACTCTAAATGTAATATCTATAAATCAACATCGCAGATTGAAACCAGTGGACTACTCTTGAATACTGCAAAGAAAATAATGTAGTCCAAAAGGTTGTTGCAACTTCAGGTAAATATCATGTATGGTTCAAGCTTTTAGGACTTCTCTTAACTTCTATGGGTAACTTGGTTGGTTGAACATATATACATGTTTATGTGCGTGCGTTTATCATGTCCTATTTATGATGTTCTGGAAGAAGATCTGAGTAGTATAATTTAAGCAAATTCTAGGAGGGATCTGTTGTTAAAGTTGATTTTACTAGTTGTATGGACAGGTAATTGATTTTCCAAACCTATCTTCTACATTTATATGCCAATTTCACCACTTACCTGGAGTGTGGTTTCGATCAGCTGAATTGCTGCCCTGTAAGGATGCATTTGCTGGACTTACGTTGATACCTTCACCATGTGGAGTGTCATTTGCTGTAGTAGAACACAAAATCAATTTGAATTACCAATTTATACTAACTTATTCTACTTTAATGATATGTCCAACTGGAATACCTAAGGCTTCAGAAGGATTAGGTGGCTGGTTGTGTTGTTCTGATTGGTGCATATCATCCCCAGAATGGTGAGAATCCGACTCATCACGAATAGGTAGTCGAGTATCTCGTTTAGTCCTCCCTCCTCTCCTGTGAACATTCCTTCGACCACCAGCCATTACAAACCTGAAAATGAAAAAAGGAGGCGTAAGTTAGTCATTAGAAAATAAACAACATAATAGCTTGGCAACACATCATTCAATATATAAAAGCTTATGCTAATATCATCGCCTTAAAAAAAAGGAAAAAATTGATCTTGCAAGCATAATTAAGGAAATAAATTTAAAAAAAAAAAAACATAACCATTCAATTTGCATCGCTACTGTCATAATCCACCAGCGTCTCATCCATCTCCTCATTCTCATCCTCATCTTCACTGGATTCAATACCGGCATCATGCTCTATATGTGTAGATGCTTGCACTGTTCCTCTAATAACCTCCCTATCAACAGTCTCATGACCTACATCAGTTCTCAATAGCACATCAACATCGCAATCGATTACTGGATGCAGCTCATTTCCTCCATCACCATCATCTATGAAATGTTCATCTAAGATCTCATCTGCTAATCGAGCCTCCACATCAGTTAACAAATTTGCACCACCTTCAAGCGAGTCCATATTATAGATGTGGCGATGCTCAAACTGTTGCACAACACGCCATTCAGTCCCTAGTTTCATGTCCTCTACATAAAATATTTGCTTAGCTTGTGATGCTAGCACGTACGGATCATTTTCATACCACGTACGAGTAATCTTAATGCTTTTAAAGCCATCATCAACTCGAACATGCCGCATGTTAGTGTCCCACCACTTGCACTTAAACAAGATCACGCTTTTGTTTCTAACATAAGTAAACTCATATATATCTGTCAAAACCCCATAAAATTCAATTTTCGTGTCTCCTTCATTTCCCTCTACAAGCACTCCACTATTCTGAGTCTTCTTCCTATCATCAAATTCTGTTGTATGAAATCGCACACCATTGTATATCAATTTGTTGTATCTCTTGAAACATGAATCGGGTCCTAATGATAATGCATATAACGCACTGATGACCGGGTCACCACTTTCATACAACGCACTCATCTGCAATAATGACAACAAAATAGACAATCAGGCCTATTTTTAAACTTCCTTTACCTATAGCCTTAGTATATGTGGGCATTGTTAATTATATTTACCTTATTCATAAACCATTGACTAAATTCACTCTTGTGACGCTCATCTATGTCATCACCATTTTGTGAGCTTAAAATGTCGATATGTTCACTGCAACATAAATTTCACTGTGGTTAAGTAATACACACAAATTTTAATAGTTCTCTAACATAGTAAAAATGATCTAATGACAGCCACTTACGCTAAATATGGTTGCATCTCCTGACAATTATTGATAATGTACCATTTGGCGATTTCGACCTCCTCATCTGATAATACCACATATGTAGGTGGAGAAATAAAACCAACCCTATTTGTAAAGATGTCCAGCCCACCATCTTCCAGAGAATCAAAGTTCCTATCTGGTCGGTTAAATATTGTCTCCAAGTCTTCTAAGTGAAGGGAGCACCAAGTCAAGCACTCATGAACAACATAGGCTTCAGCAATTGAACCTTCCGGATAAGCTCTATTCCGAACAAATTGCTTTAAAGAGCCTAAGTATCTACATAGTAAAATTTAAATTAGGGGAGAAAAAATGCAAACATTAAAAAAAAACATTAAAATAAAGATGTTATGTGTTGTATTCACAATGTACCTTTCAATAGGATACATCCAGCGGTAAGCAACAGGTCCAGCCATTAGGGCCTCTTGAGGTAAGTGGATAGCTAGATGCACCATTACATCGAAAAAGGCAGGTGGAAAGATTAGCTCTAACTTGCACAATATTGTGACAATATCGCTCTGCATCTTTTGTAACTCCTCAACATTCAACATACGTCGGCACAACCTCTCGAAGAAGGTCCCGAGCTCAGATATGGTGGTGGTGACATCTCTAGGCAATAAGCCACGAATACCCACAGGCAATAGCCTTTGAAGCAACACATGGCAATCATGACTCTTCATACCAGAAAGTTTTGAGCATGAGTTGTCTACACACCTACCTATATGTGATGCATAACCATCGGGTAATCTAATATTCCTTAGAAATTGACAGAATAATTTTCTTTCAGAGTTACTTAATGCATAACTTGCACATGGCATTAAATACTTGCCATCACCCCGCTTCAATAGATGTAGTTCCTTCCGAATACCAAGTTCCTCTAGATCAAGCCTAGCTTTATAAGTGTCTTTTGTCTTTCCATCAATCCTAAGAATTGTGTAGATAATATTCTCACAAATATTCTTCTCAATATGCATGACATCAAGATTATGTCTAAGCTTTAACTTTGACCAATATGGCAATTGAAAGAATATGGACTTCTTAACCCAGTTGAACCCGCCAACATGATGTGCTCTTTTAATTTTCTCTGGATGCTTTCCCATACCCACATCTACCACTGTACGTAATTGGTGAAGAATGTCTTCAAGAATATGGTTCGGGAGCTTCACGATTATCACGCATTCCATCAAATTTCAAGCTACGTCTCCACCTATGTTCCTTTGGCAACCACATCCTATGACCAACATACCCAATCTTGCTATTAAGTCTTATTGATGGTGTTTGGTCTTCGCATACAGGACAAGCACTGTATCCTTTTGTGCTCCACCCAGACAAATTCCCATAAGCTGGAAAGTCATTGATGGTCCACATCAATGCAGCATGCATATTAAAAGAAGACTTCGAGTATGCATCATATGTCCATAGTCCATTGACCCAAAGATCATTCAACTCATCAATCAAAGGTTGCATGTAAACATCGATCTCCTTCCCTGGTGCTTTAGGCCCAGGGATTAACAACGTCATCATGAAATACTCTTTCTTCATGCACATCCATGGTGGTAAGTTGTATGTAAGAAGCACTACTGGCCACATGCTATATGACTGGCTCATGGTACCAAAAGGGTTAAAGCCATCACTAGCTAACCCCAACCGCACATTACGACTATCCTTTGCAAAGTCTGGAAATTCATTATCAAAATTAATCCAAGATTGCCCATCAGCTGGATGGCTCATAATGTTTTCTTGTCTCTTATGTTCATCTTTATGCCAACGCATTTTTTGAGCAACCTTAGGATTCATGAAAAGGCGTTGCAACCTTGGTTTTACAGGAAAGTACCGCAGAATCTTATGAGGAATGGGCTTTCTGGACCCTCCAGACATCTTATACCTAGAAGTACCACAAGTAGGGCAACTGGTAAGATGCTTGTTCGTACCCCAAAATAAGCAACAATCATATTTACATGCATGAATACTGTGGTAACCCATACCCAACCCTCTTAAGTACTTGTTTGCATGATAGTATGAAGTGGGAAGAGACTCTCCATTAGGTATCACATCACGCAAAAGTTGTAGAAGCATGTCGAACGACTTGTTAGTCCACTTATTGTATACTTTCAAGTGGAGAAGCTTCACTATAAAGGAGAATTTAGAGAACTTACAACCCGGATAAAGCTTTTGTTGTGAGTCAGCTCTTAAACCACTTAAAAAATCTGTTGGAAGATCGAAGCCATCTCGGAGACTTGCATCTTCCTCTTGATTCGTAGCAAAAGCCCCTAAATCTTCAAGCATTTCATCAAGCCCGTCAATGTCATCATCATTTACAACATTGTACTCCACCTCATTATATATCATTTCACTCTCTATATGACGAATTCTACCACGCGGTCCACTAGGCAATTCAATAGTCGGCTCCTCACCATGATATATCCAACACTTATAAGTTATGTCTATCCCATCAACAAGCAAGTGTGCTCTAATCACGTTCACGGTGTACGAGTTGTTATTCAAACACCTCCTGCATGGACAATTTAACTCCGTGTTTCCTCCATATTTCAATTGCATGTATGCAACGAAAAATTCTACACCTCGTTGATACTCTTCACTTCCAATGTCGCAATTCATCCAATTCTTATCCATGTGTATTCTAAGGAAAGCCATAGAAAGAAAGAATTACAACCACACTAAAATAATATCAGTAGATTAAAAAGAGAAAGGAAAAGGAAAAGGACGAATGAAATAATCTTAAATACACATAAGGTTTTTAATGTTGTTTTTAGTAAGAGTGAAATCAATGCAAATGGATTTAAATACATATATGTTATGTTCATGCATATATGAAACCAACACTATCTCTATACCATGCTTCAACGTGTGGACTTCCTATTTTGGTCAATGAATTGACATGACAATTTGAAAAGTTAAGATTAAATTGAGTTTAAAATGAAATTTTAAATTTCGCAATATAGTATTATTTCTTATAGTAATGGAAATGAAAGAAAATATATTAATTATAATCTCTTGAAAATATATTAAGACAGAATTCTCCCTTGATTTTTCATTGTTAAAAGAATCATAAGTATAAGAATCTAGGTGTTTAATATCAAACACATCCATAGATGGGCAAACTTTTGAATTTTAAATCTCTACCACACATTGTTGTTGTCACCTTCATGGTGGCATCTTCTCCAACAACGATTGCAACTTTGATACCAATTGACAGAGCAAAAACTACTCAAAGATTAAAATAAAATCAAAATCTATTGAATTGCACATGGTTATCATGTAATAATCTTCTATATGTCTCTTGATTCTAATAGTATTTAGACAAATAGACATCAAAATTCAAAGACTCAATAAGAGTGCAAATTTTCAAAAAGAGATAAAAATTACAATATGTTGATTTGTGCATAAATTTCAAAAACAATATGCTATCAACATGTTAATTTCGCATAATGCTAGAAAAAAATAAGAGAGACAAAATGATATTATTATTCCATAAAAATTCTCTAGGGACTATTACAAGTCTTAGTCAATTTATAGAATTAAAATAAAATCTAATTAAAAGATTTAGTATATATAAAAAGAGATACTACTCGTATTAAAATTATACTAATCCTCTTAAATATATAAATCAAATTAAATCAAATCAAATATAATAGCTAGCTAATCGTACCTATCCAAAGAAAAAATAATAATCCTCCATCAATAATCTAATTGCGTCATGGATCGCGCACCAAGAAGTCGTTTTGAAAAATAGCAATGTTAATCTCTACAAATCTAGTGCAATCAAGCATAATGGAAAAAGTAAATTTGTCTGTCCTCATTAGAAGAATCGGTAGAGCTGCTAGCTTAGAGTGCCTAAATATTATAACATAACATCCATAATCAGATTTCACAGAATGCCGTATGGACAATACTTATATATGGATGGAGTCTTCAATGCAATGTCAGTTATGAATGCAATGAAACTGGGTCGTTGCAGGGCATTTGGCCTAATTAGATTCTATAAGATTTTCAAGCAAGTTCATGTATAATTTCAAAAGCAAATATGATTTTAGAATTATAATAAGATAATTATATTATTCAACATTTAACATATTAATCTTCGAATAGCGAAAAGAAGAATTCAACTTTTTGTAAATTCCTTTAAACAAGGGCCAAATAGTGTTTTTACGAGGTTTTAGATAACCTTGTGGAAATCTACAATCCTAATTCTAGATTTCTCCAAGGTTCCCTTCACGAACTGTTGCACCAAGGATTCATCAAAAACCAAACATATTTTCCAATCTTCCGATTTTTGCAAAACCATAAAAATCCTAGACTAGACACATACCAAAACTCATTAAAAAAACCATACCAAGATCCCACCCATCAAGCCATAATATAACATCTCCATTTTCAGTACTAGTTTAACTTAACACCTGCAGTTTTATATTTACTGATTAGTAGTTACTATTAGGATAAGCAAATTAGAACAGACAATTTTTTTCATGGTTATCTCCTTTCAATTACCAGGTTTTAGCAATAATTCAAATTAACTAAAAACTCTAACTTATAGTCATTATATCATACAACTCTTTCATAGAAAAGTTTTACCTTTATCCACAAAAATTGGAAGTGATGACAGAACAATTGGGAGAAAGAACCAAGGATGTTGTAGTGGCCGGTAAAAGTCAAATAAAACTGCAGATGGATAATAGAAGAATTTATTAGTGAAATATATCGGTCATGAGTTTAAAACTAATTCCAATATGTCATAAAAAAAATCAACAAATAAATAACCAAAATTTTAACAGTAAAATATATAATTCAGTTTATAGTTAGTTCGAATAAGTCATGTATGGATGAAGGGCTATGCCAAATTGACGATGGCTTTACAATTGATTGACATACGAAAACTTCATCACAATACTTGGCCAATCTTAATCTACCCTAACTTTCAATTAGCAAATACAATTATTTAAATTCTTTTCATTTAAATATGACCATAATTTCCAATGCATTTCGCCAATGAAATCTTATACAGCCCGTCATCTGTTATCTGGCATCCCCAGCTACTCTTTGAACTGACATATCATAGGCATGCAAATAAGACATAAACAATGAGAGGGACCAAAATGGCACAAGTGCACTTGATCACCGATCTGACAAACAGCTCAAATTACCAGGCCTCAATCTTTTTTCCTGATTTTTATCTTTATTTTTAAACTTTTTCTGTTTTTAGACTGGCTACTTTAACCTGACCAAGATGAATCAAGTATGAGATTAGTCGCTTGCATGATCCTCGTGTTTTCAGTTTACATGCATACATATGAAATGCTAAGCATTGAATGCAAATGTGGTTATTTCAAGTCGCACTTATCTCAATTGAGGTTCAGGTCTAGAGTTGAGTCCAACTTACAAATTCGAATCCTAAATAATCAACATAAATGCAAATGAAGTATCAAAACAATTTCATGAATCCCTTCCAGAAGAAGCATAAAAAATGGATTGCAACTCCATATAGCTTCCTCTAATTAACATTTCTCAATAATTTCACACGATATCATATATCAACAGCATTTCATAAAATTTTGACATAAATTTTATCACAAGGCTTTCTATAAACATGCAGGTTCTTATGTAATGATTTCTCAATAAACTATATCATAATGCCTAAATTACTTCAAAATCACGCATTACAAACTGGTAATTAATCATATTAATATATTGCAGAAAAGAACTTCTTCCTCTTTTTAATTAATTCTGACAATGATATTTTATCGAAGAGAAAATTCAATATTTTATTTATAGTATAAATGCTAGTTTTGTATAAACATAACTTTCATTAGTTTTAAAAATAAATCGAGGCACTAAATTGATATCATAGTTTCAAGTGTGGAAAATTGATGTATGCTGTGAGGCTAAGGGCAGTAACATTGATTTAAGAAATTCAATCCTATAAAGGATACTCAAACCATACCTTCTGATTCCCTTGCTATATTATCACTCTGAGCTTCATTTGATTGGATGGACTTTTCTATCTGCTGAAGTTCCTTTCAATTGTGACGCATCTCTCAAGAACTTCTGGTGTGCTAACATATGAAATCCAACTGTATCAATGGCAACCAGCACAGGGCATTGGTATCAAGAGAACTACAGAAAAAAATGAAAAGAATTTTATGATCTTTCAGGGAAAGATAAAAACATAGATAAATAATCATTTTGTAATTGAATTATGAATCCGTTGTAGAAACAAGTAGATGCATGTAAAGCTTAGACAAAACTTTGATCACCTAACACGCTCATTGTGAGCAGATCGCTCATACATTCTATACATAAGTTGGCAACAACAAATTAAACATGCCATAGCTTATCATATTAAGTTGGCAACAACAAATTAAATATACCACAGCTTATCATATCAAGTGTCAAGAAGCGGTTTAAATAGCACAAATAACTTAAATTCATATGCAACATGAATTTTAAATGTCAAATAGTAAAATAGAGTGTAGTGCTATAAGAGAGCCTTTGAAGTCACCCAATCAATATTATTGGACAATACACAACATACACAAGCAAATAAATCAAAACACGCACAACAGGCTTGTAAAGCTTTAACGAAATAATATAAATTGCAAAAACCTCTAACAGCCATCAAGCACATAAAATTACCGAAAGGAGCAAAACACTCTATATCATAATGCAAAATGTTAAAATTTTGTAATATATATACATCTGAGATTAAGGATAGCTGCAAAATAAACAGGAAATTTGATTACCACCTAAAAACCAACATAGATAGAGCAATCTGTATACTTAATTGATAGGAGGCATTATTGTTTGATTTAGTAAAGCACAAACTCGGGCCACAAAATGGCTAACATATATCATTTCAGCATATACGCCAAAGGTTATTGACCCTTCTTTTCCTTTAGTAAAAAGCTTAAGAAAGAAAGAACCTTGTTCCTCACAACCTACTTCTGCAATAGATATTCATGTACTTTACATGACAAAAAAGATCTTTGTTAGTGCCCTATCAACATAAAGGCAAGTGCACACACACTAAATCAAACAGAAATAAAAAAATGAGATGAATGTTCTGTTTCATAAGGAGAAAAAAAAGTTTGATATCAGATTACGGATAAACCACTACATTTTTTATAAGTAGACCAATAAAGCAATAAAACCCATTTATGCATGAGAGATGAGACTATTGAATCAATATATGCATCTCATTGTTCTACTTGTAAAAAAAAATTAAGGAAAAAAACTACATATATGTAAGTTGTACCTTGAGCACCTAACTATTTTTTCATATCTCCATACTTTACTCGCATGTTGTAGAGAAACCGGGTGAAGAAAGAAATAAAACTGGGGAAAAAAAAAACAGATTTGGCACGATGTAAAAATTATATGATTAGAAAATTACTTCAAACAATGGGAACAATGATTTTATAGTTTAATATATGTGAAATACACTATAAATGGACACCTGCTGTCTTTAACTGATTTCTAAATCTCTTTCCTAACCATTATTGGTGAAGAGATAATTGAATGATATTATTAATGGACTTGGGAGGGAAACGAAAATCAGAAAAAACATTCAATCTGTTTAACATTTTCCAAAACGATGTGATGCACAAACAGCTCAAATTATAGGCTACCGTCCTCACTTGCAATACGAAATACATGAGCAACTGAATCAAAAAGCAGAACAGGTAACAAAGACAAGTGTAAACATTCGTAAGATTAAAATGGTTGCAAAAAAATAAAAATCTTCATTGGTTTTCCCGTCATTTATCAAGAGAATGAATCAAAAGTTTTAGTAACAAGAATTAGATGTCTGATGTCCCATGCCCGTATCCTTTCCACCAGAAAACAGCAGACAAAATAAATCATCACAATAATAATAAAATAATTTATTGTTTAGGGCTCGGCAATAATTACTTAAATAGATCGATTTAAAAATAATTACATAATGTACAGTAGTAAAATCGTGATCTAAATACAAGATATAACAGAATTTAAATACAAGTTATAACAAAATTATATAGTGTAAGATATAAACGAATCTCAATTTTTTTTTTTTTTTTGTAAGCTAAGATATATTGAGTTGTAATTGAATTTCTATTTGTCCAACCCATATGTAAAACTTCAAAGGGTATAATGGGTTTTCTTGGTTTTGCAATACAGTAGTTACAAAATGAGATACCAAGTACATTATGTTTGTCTTCAAATCATGACCTAGCAATATAAACACAATCATAGGATTTGATCTTATTACTACCACTATACAACAATACAATTCACAAAATCCTACTGCAAGGAATTGGCAAAAAAAAAAATTTATGATATAAATGCCAACATAGCAGCATGTATTACAGCAAAGCTACTTAGAACCCAAAATGACTAATAACTTCAATGACATAAAAACACAAAACTCAACCCTTTCTCTACTACACAGAACAAAGGTCCCAACTTCCAATAATAGCAAAATGTGCACTAATCAATAAGTACAGTACAATGCTTAGTACAGGGTAATTTTTTTGGCAATGTTCATAGTCCAAACCAGGGTAAGGTATACCAAATAAATAGGTATTTCAATAAGCAAATAATCCATGTGAAAATATCAAAATTAAATTCTCAGATTGCAAATTGTAAGAATAACGAACCAGTTCTTATTGCTAGCCTTTGCCTTTGCTGAGCTGGATCTCACTAGTATAGACAGCTTAGATGTTGATTTTCGCTGAGGCAAGTGTTGGGTCTAGAGAAGAAGGAAAACAATAGTAAGAGTAAGAAAAAGAAAGGATATATATATATATATATATATGGACTTTATTGGAATAAGCATATTTGTATATATACACTAGGCAATGAAATGCTACAATGCGTGTGCTCAAAAAATAGTTAGAGGCCATTCATTTCATAATGGAATAAAATCGTAATAAATATCCATTTGTAGTTGCACTTGTAATAGACTGTGAATAAACATTACACTGCTCACTTGGATGTAATGAATTATTAATATGATGTTTGCTTGAGTTAATTAAATTGACAAATAATCCATAAATTAATAACAACAGTACCAAAAAGCCCATCCTATATGCGCACGCTATAACAAATGCTATCCAGTATCTCCGAACGTTTCAAACCAAAAGTCACCTTCAAGAGCAAAATGAGAATCTGACAATACAGCACTCCCAAAGCATTAGTTAGGTGTAAATTACAATCGGATTTTACTTGGACATTATTGTCCTTTGATGTATGAAAATACATATTTCTAGTGAATGTGAGAGACTAAAACCTACCTCCTTTGCACAAAACAGAAGAGAATGAAATAAAATTAAAACATGACTTAACTTATAAGCTCATAAATCAATAAACAACCAAATATCAACTGTTTAGAGTAACAACTAAATGTAACATTAAAAAATTGCACATTAACCCCTGTAGCTTAGTTGTGGCTGTGTAGGCATGATAAAGACAGGAAATGAACCGTGATCCTCTCATGCCCATTCCAGAAAGAATCTTCCCCCCATTGACAAATATAAAGATTGCTATTGACACTATGGTCACTTAGAGCTCCAATTAAGAATATAGAACAACTCATTCAGGCCTAAAAAGACCTCAATGGATATTGACAGCGTGAAAGGGAAATATACACCCAGAATAGACATGATGTTAGATCCTTTCTTAGACCAAAGCATTTGTCTTATAATATGTCAATGGAAAAAAAGAGCCAAATGGGAATGATAGCATGAAATGGTTGTGTAAAACAGAGTTTAACCCATAGCAACAAAATAGGCAATGCATGATGACCACCATAGTGGAAAGACCTGTGAATATGGTTGTAACACACAGAAACTCTAGACCTACAAACCAAATAGACATTCACCTCTTTCTTCTCAAAACAGAAAAGGTCAAAATGGCATGCATGTAGATGCATACAACATAAGCTGAATATAAACAATGAATGGATGATGTCAGACGGTTTGCTTTATCAGAAATGTCTAACCAAAATACAGTTTGAGCAAAAAGAAATACAAATTAAGAAACTAAAAAAAAAAAAAAAAACAAGTGGACGGTTGGTACTCAGGGAAGAAGAAGAAGACATAGGGCGCTTAAAAACAATCCAATACTTGATTAGAATAAATAACATAAAACCATACCTTAACACAATATCAATGCAAAGAAAACCCTACAATTGTGTGTGCTCAAATAGAAAGATGATCATGCATGATTGGGCAATTACTAGGAATCTCACATCCACAAACACACGACATATATTCACAACACCAACACATGATTCATCATGAGACACCTATGTGCTTTGCTTCTGCCCTTCGTTACCATTTATGGACTGACTTTTTTCTCATAATCACCCAATACTAGAAATATTCTCTTGTTGTTTAACTCGAAACAATAAACTATCTAGTCACTTTTCTTCCCTAAACAAAGAAACCGATTGATAGTAACCAAAGTGCTAGATTCAATAACCCTATTCCCAGTAATAGTTATTATTATTGGATCTAATTTCTCTTCATTTTTTTTTCATTTCATGGATGTGATAGAGGAGCACAGTCCTAGAAACAACAACCACATCTACAACGGAGAATTTTAGACCATGTTGGAGGTTTAGATGAGGAAGGTTATGTGGAAGAATCACAACATGCTAGTAAGGAAAAAAGAATACTGGGTGTGGATCAAGTGAAGGCATTGGATTATCTAAGAATCAGATTTGAATGTAATTATATACTTTATGTTTCATATTTCTTCAAAAAAAAAAATATAATAAAGCATAAAACCGATCACCATTAATTTGCTATACAAAGAAGATGAATCAAAGCATTATAGAAAAGAGATCAAGCTTACATCCACAAGACTTCATGGCATTAGTTGTATTCCATGCTTCCCCAGACTCTCCTGAATTTTCCAGAATCGGTTCTTACCTAACACTTAAGAAAAGAGATAAACCATTTCAGATTCAAACTCTTCTACAATTAAAATAAATGAATAAATACTGATCAGATTCAAAAACAAGCAAAAAAAATACCTTGCTACTCCAAGTGGAGACATCATGCAATTCACGCACTAAGACAAAGAATCAACTCAAATATAGAAATACAAAATCAAGCATGGATGTTGTCTCATCTTGTAAGCTGGTATAAAAAGATATCTTTCTTTCTATTTTCCGAGTGAAAAACTGCTTTATAGAATGCTACTTCTAATGCATTTTCTCCATATGGGAGTTTTATTATTGTAAAGCTAGTGCATTAAACAAAAGGCTATTCGGATGATCTGAAACTAAACTAGACTAACTTACTGAGCCAAAACTTGCCAGAATGGTTAGGAGTAGCAAATTATGCAATGACCTAATATCCTAGCATGACTTATACACGAATGATCCAACTGAAAGATGGGATGACAGGGGAAAAAAACAATTGGTTATATAGAAAATCTAATATACTTTAAGATTTTTATACCAAATAAAATTTGATATAAAATGCAACATAAACAGTGTAACCACATTTACAACCCTTAAACATGGCCTTTTGCATGCTCCAAGTTGAGGAAAAACTAATTAAAAAAAAAAAAAACAAAATTTGGGTAATATGAACAAAATCTAGAACAATTATTCACCATTCCATCACAGAGGATAGGTTGAGCAACAAAAATAGAGATTTGAAATATTAAAATAAAATAAGAACTATGTGAATGAATGCCTGCACAAGATTAAAAATAAAAAATCGCATTGACATTTTTCAAAAATGAGATTCTTCACAAAGTTGTGACCACAACCGTAGCATTCATACTCGATCAATTACAAACCAAAGGAAATAAATAAATAAAAAAAACCACTAAAGTCACATACCCACTACAAATGCAACGACAACCGATGAATTCTCTACATTAATACTCAAGAAAGGAATCGATATTATGCCAAATAAATAAATCTCATATGGGTACACATCCAGCACTGATAACATGCTTAAACTCGAGGATAACTACCTTACCCATAAAGGATTGAAACTAGATCTACAGAACAAGAGCAACTAATGCTAGAGACGGCAAAAAAATTTGAGTTCAAGACTGAAAGTTGGAAGAACAGGAGTAAACATTTTTTATTTTTCATTAAGAAGGGATGAAAAATGATAGTGGGTCGGTAGATTTTACAAAAATGTGAATAAAATCCCAAATCGTTTCGGAAAAAAAATTAATCATAACCCTAATCACAGTACGGTCTTCACACAATCGAACCAAAATATTGTACGAACAACTTAATCAAGTTAAAAAAACGCATGCACAAACCTAGATTATGTTTCCACTGGTGAAAGGTCTATGTTGTCGAAGAATCCGAAGAAGTTTTCTCCACTAAACTTCCCGTGAAGGAATGGGAACGTCGGTGAACATGTTGGTCGGAGTGGAATGGAGAGATCACTCACGTCTCAAGTGGTCCGTCGAAGGTGGCAGCAGCACGGTGGAGATTCATTGGAGGTGGCAGTAGCGTGAAAGTTCGATGAGTGTCAGTGTGAGAGCTTTTAGACTTAGATCTAGAGCATATGTGAAACGTAATGTGTTTAGTACAGGCCGAGCGTTTCTTTTTGCCTTTTTAGTTTTTTATTTTGGTCCACTGTTACTCAAAATGGCGGGATCATTTTTTTTAGGAATTAGCTACGGGTAATATAGAAGAAGGGTTGCAAATTAAAAGAATTTTTCCTAAATGTGACTAATAGTATTCTTTAATTGATGAACTTAAGTTATAAAAGATAGGCGACGTTTGCAAATTTTGCAAACATCACCCAATATCAAAATTCCTGTAGTGATAATAACATAGTCTTACTAAGATAAATACTAAAACTAGAAGATTTTAAAGGAAATCTAATCTAAGACTTCAAATAGAATTCCCTCCAAAAGCTTCCCAAAAGCGTAGGTTCTACCCGGACGATCAAGTGGTCTAGGGTACAAAACAAAGATCCTACAACATTAGAAATCTATTAGGGAGTAAGCATAACTATCTTAGTGAGATAATCCTCACGCAAAAATACTCATAACAAGATAATCATACAAGTCCATTAAGCAAGCATATAAAGTGTAAACAATCATATGTGCAAACAATACATACGACTATCCAGTTTTGTACGTAGAATAGATTTACCCCTCCATTATGGGTTAGGAAATGCTCTAAATGGGTTAGAATCGATCTCTTTGAAATTTGTGTGCATCTTAGGGTTCTAATCAACCGTACTACTAATCCCCGGGCTTTTCTTACCTAAAGCGATCCTTACCCAAATCGATCGATCCAGCTCGACTACACCATGAGGCCGTATTCCCCGAATATCCTAATTCCTCAAGATGTAGCTAGGCAACATACATTTTCGGTCCCACGTTAAGGAGTGGTAGCAAAATGCGAAGATGATATTCTAAGTGATATGTATGAACAATTTAGTTTTAAGGGATTTTCGATCCGACATTAATTCATTTAAGGCAATCATTTAATATTGGCACACACAGCAAGGTACATAGGGATGATTTATATTAATTAATCAATTGAGCTCCTATATACTTATTGTTTATTAATCACACAAAACAAATCACATACATAGCTCCCATGACAACCCACATGTATATTAATTTTTATCTTTTCCTAATATATAGTGCTCTATTCTGCAAGCATATGTGCAAATATATAAAACGTAAAAGAAAACCCACTCGGCCATGGTAATCCCTATCAATCGAAGTAATCTTCGGGAAAGAGAAGGTCCTGGTCCTCATCACCTAACAAAAAAAATACCTGAAATGAGTATTTCATCCAAGATCTACTTAAACTAGATATTTCTATTTTATTATTTTAGTCAAAAATCGGATGGCAAGAAATTCCAACTTAAAATGGTCATATCTTGCTCATTTTAACTCGGAATTTCACATATTATATATTTTTATTTATCTATTTGAAAAGATCTATTTATTTTTAAGGTTATTTTTGTCATAAAAAGCCATTTGGATTTTGAAATGGTATGGTACTGAATTGTTACAAAAATTCTAGCCATAAAAATATATTTTTCCAAGCATTTTATTAACGAAAAATCTCATAGTAAATACATAAATATTTATATAGTTGAAAAATCCTTTTTACACATATATAACTCACATTACATGCATGATTCAAGTGTGTTGTCCAAACTATGATTTTTCATAAAACAATCTCCTTTAGAAAGTTTAGAGTGTACAAGTTCCCTTTTGTAAATTTGTTGAAATGAAAACTAAGATTTTTAGTTTATTGTATATAAGTACTTTCTATGTCTTAACTATCATTCCTACTTCATAGATTTTATAAAAATAAGCTTTTATATTTTTGAAAACTTGTTACTTTAGATATTATTTTTCTAAGTGTTTAACTAGTGAGTTAATTTTTAATTTGACTTAGAGATTTGTTTAGTTCTTGGCATTTGTTAGGGTATGGTGAAATAGCCACGAATTCCTTAATTTACATATTAATGTATTATTGAAGTGACATATATATATGTGTGTGTGTGCTTGGATAATATAATTGGTGTATGTGTTAGACATGCGCTATTTTGTATGTGTATAGTATAATTATTAATTGTGTTTTTTATATATTAAGGTGTTAAGTTAAGTCTAAATTTATAAAATCAACCTTGGTTTTGCTTTAGATTAGTTAATAGAAATTCCCCTTAGTTAAGCTAGTAATTATGCTCAAGTAAGCCTCAAATGAAACTCAAATTCACCTAAAATGCAAACTAAATTTATATAAGCCTTAAAAGTCAACTTGTAGATAGGATAGGTATAAGACCCAAATTTGCTTAATTGGACTACTTTTTGGGCAGCCCTCCCTTTCATCCGAATTTTTCTTTTTCTTTCTTTCTTTTCTCTTTTCCTTCATTCCAAATTCCAAGTCCAAATCAAGAACAATATCAAGCTTTGAAAATCAAAGTTCACACTAAGACAAGGCATATACATGTGAGTTGATTTAAGTATAACCTTTGTTTTGTTTTCATTTCTTGTAGTAGCTTTGTGAAATTTTGGATGAAATGAGTTTAGATGCTATCTAAATTGCTTGTTTATGCATTGAAATTAGGTTGGATTGTGTTTTGTTAGTGTATGAGTATTGCTTATGTATTGTGGAAGTGATATAAAGAATTGGGAAGTTGAGGAGTAGATTGAAGTGTGATTAGTGTTTTGATGATTAGAAGTAGAATTCATGTTGTTAGGATAGTGTTTAGATCATATAACAAGCTTTGGAAAGTTTGGGGAAATTTTGAAAGCGAACAAAGTTGTAATAAACAGGGGAAATCAAAAACATTTTCGTATAGGCTAAAATTTGATCGTACGCCGGCATCTGGGGCTTCTACGCCGTCGGCTTATAGGCGATGTTGGAAGCGAACAGAATCAAATTTCTTAAAGCCATTTGAACGTCGTCGGCTTTCACTGGAAAAGTCAGCCGGCATTCATTTTTCAAATTATACGCCGGCTATTAGGATTCCAACGTCGCCGGCTTAGGGGCGGTATGGAATGGGAACAGAATCAGAATTTTTAATGCCGGGCATAAGGCCGCCGGCATAGAGTCAAAAGCTGCCGGCGTACATGGATACGCTGCCGGTATGTACCTCTCGGCAAATTTTGGAAATTTGGATTTGCATTCTACGCTGGCGCAAAGCCGCCGGTAGAATGAAGGTAGCCGGTGTACCTTTGGACGCTGCCAGTGTTGGCAGTGTTGATCTTCAGTTTATTAAACACTGGTTCAAAGCTGCCGGCTTTGAATGCCGGCGTATCCCTGTGCTTTTGAATTTTAAAAACTTTCTTCAAAATTTTTCGAAGTTTGATATATGATCAATTAAGTATTTGTTAAGTGTCTAGGATATAATAGGATGTTTAAATGCTTTATTATGACTTTGTATTAATTTATTTGAATTTCTTTGATTAATTGTATTTTCAACTAGTTAATTAGTGCTTAGCTAAATGTGAAATTTAATATTGTTTAAACAGTGATAGATTCTCCCAGAACCCCGTTAATTCCCGAGCTATATCAGGTACGCAGTAACTTGCTTGTTTCTTTGCTAGGGTAGGCATCACATAAACTACTTTAAATTAAGAAAACTTTATTAATTGATGAGTGTTGATTGTCCTTGTTTGCCGTTGAATCTGGTTCGGAGAGCGGCACCCTGCTCAGATTGGGGGCAGGGTACTTTCTTTAATGGATAGAATTATTTAGGAGATGTGAGTATCCGAGCTGCTCATATCAACCCCCTGAGCGTGTGATACGTTACTCAGGATCCCCTAGTATTACGGGCTACGCCGGAAGGTGGGGCTGCCTAGTCTGTATGAACAGTAGGGACCACTCAGGGAGGCGGACGTAATACTAGATCCTTGTTGTCCGGAGTTTGAATACTCCCGTGTTGTTTTACTAACTAAAGACTTAACAATAAACCATTGATTGTTGCATAATGCATTAGTCTAAGAATGTGTGATCCACTTTGCATTTGTATTCGTTACTTGTGTACTGGGCCTTTGGCTCATATTTTATCCATTTCAGGTGATGACTCCGATGAGTTCTATGCAGTATGGGGTACGGAACCGACTTTGAAGATTTTCTTGATGGTTTGGAGGATTAGAGTAACCATGGACTCAATGGAACCCTATGATTGTAATAGATTAGATGTGATTCTTTTGTTGATGATGTAATTAAGTGTTAGTTTGGTTGTGTTTTGAGATTTTGTTAAGGCTTGTAAGAAGCCTTTGGATGTATATATATATATGTACTTAGCTATGTAGGAATTAAGTTGCTTCCTTTGTAAATATGTTGGTAGTGTAGTAGTATAGTTTTGTTTAAGGTTTAAAAAAAAAAATCTATGTTTCCTATTGTATATTATCTATATGGAATTAGATAAACAATTTCTCAAACAATTCTTCAGGCAACCTTACATATAATCTTATAGGTTATATGTGGTTGGGGAACTGTTATCGCCTATTTCAAATATAGGGTGATAGCGGGTCCTTACAGTTGGTATCAGAGCGAGTTTGATTAATTGTTTATCTAATTGTAAAATTATTTAAGACTTGACCTAGACACAATTAAGTAGTATAGAAAAGAGTTAAGTTATCCAAATAGTTGTGTATAATTTCCTTCTTGCTTGTTTATATACTTGTTATTTGTTTTCTTGTTTACTAATTGCTTATTGTTTTTGATGACTTGTTGAATTGTTTGTTCATTTATATATGAATGTAAATGTTAACTTGATAAGTTTTGCATGTGATTAGGGATTGATATACATGTGTGAATGTGTGTTGAATATATGTATGCAATTGTAAAGATGGACAGGTTGAGGAGGTCTACAGGCAACATTCTGATAGAGAAAGTATGCCACCACCACCACAGTCATCGTCTACATTTGCTCCTACTTCATCTTCTACACCGAGCAGTGAGACTACTCCATCCTGCATCGGCTTCAGCTTCACAAGTTCCTCCACCGACTCAGATTCCTCCACCTCCACCTCCACCTATGCCACCCATTCCTCCTATGTCACAAATACCTACTGATGATCCAAATTCGATGTATAGTATGATGAGGGACATGATGGCAATGATGCAGCAGTATCAGATGATGATGTATCAACAAACTCAGCATCTCATGCAGCAAGGTAACCAGCAGGGAATGAGATCAATGAGGCTGCTCCTGTAAATGATCAATCCAACCAAATCAATTACATGATTTTAGCAAGATGGTTCCAGAATTTGATGGCACTATAGTACTGATCCTACAGTAGCTGAAGGTTGGATAGAGGAGCTTGAGAAAACATTTGCAGCTAGTAGAACACCGGAAGATAATAAAGTGGATTTAGCGGTTTACATGATGAAGAAAGAGGCTTACAATTGGTGGAGATTAACTAGTGGAAATCTACAACACCCATATCATGGAATGCATTCAAGGATATATTTTTCACCAAGTATTTTCCAAATTCAGTAAGGAAAGGATGATAGCTGATTGGTTGAACTTGAGACAAGGGAGCAAGACTATAGATGAATACTATGGTGAATTTTGTAGACTGTTGCGCTTTGCTGGAGGTGATTACCGGGATGAGAGAATGAAAGTTCAGAAATTTCAGAATGGACTGAATGAAGAAATCCAAAGTGAAGTGAAGAAATTTGAGTTGCATACCCTATCAGATACTGTGGCCAAAGCTTTGCTAATGGAGCAAATTCAGAATGATAGTAGAATTAGAAGAGCAAAGAGAGCTGCATTTCTGGGAAAGAGACCCGCTTCCACTTCATCCTATGATAATTATCGGGGTGTTGGTAAAGGAAAGAAGCCATTTGGGACGACAAGGAAATCAAAAGCCGACATATAAAGCTCCTACACTTGCATTTGAAAAGAAATGTTTTAGGTGTTATGGTCCTCATGAGTTGTCCGATTGTAAGTGGACTCCCAATGCATGTTTTTCATGTGGTCAAGTTGGGCATAAGTCTAAAGAGTGCAAGAATCCGAAACTACCACCGGTTTCTGTGCATATTGCAAGCAAGAGGTCATCATATTGCTAATTGCAAGGATCGACCTAATGTTAAGAGTGGAGTTGATATAGAGAAGGAAAGACAAATGCAAGGGTTTTTGCTTACAGCAAATTGAGGATACTCCTTCAGTAGACACTTTGGCAGGTATACTGAGTGTTGCTAATAGGGATGCATATGTGCTGATTGATACTGGAGCAACTCATGCTTGTATTTCTGAAAATTTTATGAATGATTGTGAGCTTGTCTCTGAAATGTTGATTGATCGTGTTATGTGTGTGACTACTCCGTTGGTGATTGAAAATAGGCATCCTTGTGTGTGTAAAAATATAAGTGTTGTGATTTCAAATGTGAACATGCCTATTGATATGATAGTATTGCCTTTATCTGATTTTGATGTGATTTTGGGAATGAATTGGCTAAATCATTATAAGGTTACGATTGATTGTAGTAAGGCGGAGTTAAGTTTTGGCTTGATTGAAGGGAGTTTCACATATAAATTGGAGAGGCTAAGACCTAGGAGTATGAAGTTTATGGAGCTATGGGAAAAACCAGTTGTGGCAGCTATAAATATTGAAGAAGTGGATATCAAAATGACGCCAATTGTGAATGAGTTTGTGGATGTATTTCCCGAGAAGTTACCTGGATTACCACCAGATCGGGAGATAGAGTTTGGAATTGAAGTATTGCCTGGAACAGTACCTATCTCAAAGCTCCATATAGAATGGCTCCAGCTGAATTGAAAGAGTTGAAGTTACAATTGCAAGAGTTACAAGATTTGGGCTTTATCAGACCGAGTATATCGCCCTGGGGTGCTCCTGTGCTGTTTGTCAAGAAGAAAGATGAAAGTTTACGCATGTGTATTGATTACAGGGAATTGAACCGAGTTACTATTAAGAACAAATACCCTTTACCTAGGATCGATGATTTGTTCGATCAGTTAAAGGGAGCCACAGTGTTTTCTAAGATCGACTTGAGATCAGGATATTATCAACTCAAGATCAAATCGCAAGATATTCAGAAGACAGCTTTCAGAACTCGGTATGGACACTTCGAGTTTTTGGTGATGCCTTTTGGGTTAACCAATGCTCCAGCCGCATTCATGGATTTGATGAATAGAGTCTTCAAGGATTATCTGGATTCATTTGTCATAGTATTCATTGATGATATTCTGATATATTCTCGGAACAAGGAAGAGCATCGAGAACATTTAAGACTTGTGTTACAAAAACTCCGAGGGAAGAAACTCTATGCGAAATTTAACAAGTGTCAGTTTTGGTTGGAAGAAATATCCTTTCTTGGACATATTATTTCAAAGGAAGGTATTTCAGTTGATCCAATGAAGATTGAAGCCATTTTGAAATGGGCAAGACCTACTAATGTGAGTGAGATTAGAAGTTTCCTTGGATTAGCTGGATACTACCGAAGGTTTGTTGAAGGATTTTCGAAACTTGCATCCCCCTTAACAAAGTTGACACGGAAGAATACTAAGTATGTGTGGGATGACAAGTGTGAGAGGAGTTTTGAAGAGTTGAAAGAAAGATTGATATCAGCTCCTATTCTGGCACTGCCTGTTAGTGGAGGAATTTGAAGTTTTTAGTGATGCGTCTATCCAAGGACTCGGTTGTGTTCTCATGCAAGATGGAAAAGTTATAGCTTATGCATCAAGGCAACTCAAACCCCATGAGAAGAATTATCCGGTGCATGATCTTGAGTTGGCAGCAGTAATTCTCGCATTGAAACTTTGGAGACATTATTTGTTTGGAGAGAATGCAAGATCTACACGGATCACAAAGTTTGAAATACATATTCACACAGAAGGAGCTTAATATGAGGCAAAGAAGATGGCTTGAGTTGATTAAAGATTATGATGTGGAAATACTTTATCATCCTGGAAAAGCTAATGTAGTAGCAGATGCACTCAGTAGGAAGAAGCAAATGAATGATGTGACTTTGATTTCTAGTCAAAGAGAGATTCAGATGGATTTCATGAAGTTAGAACTTGAAGTTACATTAGAGCAAGTTGATGTGATATTGGCTCAATTATCCTTGCAACCGACAATTTTGGAAAGGATTAAACAAGTTCAAAAGGAAGATGATGAAGTTAAAAGAATAAAGATAGCCATTGGTGAAGGGAAGAGAAAAGAGTTGAGGATTGATGAGGATGAAGTTGTTAGATATGGGAATCGACTTTTTGTGCCATATGAGTTGAGAGAAGAAATCCTGAAGGAAGCTCATTCATCTTCATATTCGATCCACCCGGGAACCACCAAAATGTATAGAGATTTGAAGAAAAATTTATGGTGGGAAGGTTTGAAGAGAGATATTGCTCAATATGTTTCCAAGTGTTTGACTTGTCAACAAATAAAAATCGAGCATCAACGACCCGGAGGAGAACTTCAACCTTTATCCATACCTGAATGGAAATGGGATGATATCACTATGGATTTCATATCGGCTTTACCCAAGACTATTGCCAAACATGAAGTTATTTGGGTAATCGTGGATAGATTAACGAAATCGGCTCATTTCATACCTTTGAGGGTTGGAGATTCCTTAGAAAGAATGGCACATATCTATATCAAAGAAATAGTGAGATTACAGGATTCCGAAGACAATTACTTCTGATCGAGATTCTCGCTTTGTCAGCCGGTTTTGGAAAAGTCTACATGCCGCTTTAGGTACTCAACTTCAGTTTAGTACTGCATTTCATCCACAGACAGGCAATCGGAAAGAACGATTCAAATCTTGGAAGATATGCTTAGAGCATGTGCTCTAGATTTTGGCAATAAGTGGGATACTTATTTGCCACTTGTTGAATTTGCCTACAACAATAGTTTCCAAGTAACAATTCAATGGCACCCTATGAAGCACTTTATGGTAGGAAATGCAGATCTCCAATACACTGGGATGAAGTTGGGGAAAGAGTTATTTTGGGTCCAGAATTGGTACAACAAGCAGTGGATAAAATCCAAGTAGTTAAGCAAAGGATGAAAACGGCTCAAGATCGGTATAAAAGCTATGCTGACATGAGAGAAGACCATTGGAGTTTGAAGTTGGCGATCATGTGTTTCTTAAAATTTCTCCAACAAAAGGGATTATTAGATTTGGAGCTAGAGGCAAATTGAATCCAAGGTACATTGGTCCGTATGAGATTCTAGAAAGAATTGGACCATTAGCTTATCGATTGGCTCTACCACCAAATTTGTCGGAAGTGCATGATGTATTCCATGTGTCACAACTTCGAAAATGTATATCAGATCCCGAAGCTATCATTTCTACACATCAACCGGAGGTTCAACCGAATTTGAGCACAGTTGAGAAGCCGATCAAAGTCTTGGATAGGATTGATAAAGTGTTGAGGAGAAAAGTAATTCCTTATGTGAAGGTTTTGTGGACTGGACAAACCGAGAGGGAAGCGACGTAGGAGCCCGAGAATGAAATGAAGCAAAAGTATCCTGAGTTATTCGAATAGTGTTTAAGGTAAGCTAAGTTTCGAGGACGAAACTTTTTGAAGGAGGAGAGAATGAAATAGCCATGAATTCCTTAATTTACATATTAATGTATTATTGAAGTGATATATATATATATATATGTGTGTGTGTGTGTGTGCTTGGATAACATAATTGGTGTATGTGTTAGACATGTGTTATTTTGTATGTGTATAGTATAATTATTAATTGTGTTTTTTATATATTAAGGTGTTAAGTTAAGTCTAAATTTATAAAATCAACATTGGTTTTGCTTTAGATTAGTTAATAGAAATTCCCCTTAGTTAAGCTAGTAATTATGCTCAAGTAAGACTCAAATGAGACTCAAATTCACCCAAAATGCAAACTAAATTTATATAATCCTTAAAAGTCAACTTGTAGATAGGTATAAGACCCAAATTTGCTTAATTGGACTACTTTTTGGGCAGCCCTCCCTTTCATCCGAATTTTTCTTTTTCTTTCTTTCTTTTCTCTTCTTCCTTCATTCCAAATTCCAAGTCCAAATCAAGAACAATATCAAGCTTTGAAAATCAAAGTTCACACTAAGACAAGGCATATATATGTGAGTTGATTTAAGTATAACCTTTGTTTTGTTTTCATTTCTTGTAGTAGCTTTGTGAAATTTTGGATGAAATGAGTTTAGATGCTATCTAAATTGCTTGTTTATGCATTGAAATCAGGTTGGATTGTGTTTTGTTAGTATATGAGTATTGTTTATGTATTGTGGAAGTGATATGAAGAATTGGGAAGTTGAGGAGTAGATTGAAGTGTGATTAGTGTTTTGATGATTAGAAGTAGAATTCATGTTGTTACGATAGTGTTTGGATCATATAACAAGCTTTGGAAAGTTCGGGGAAATTTTGAAAGTGAACAAAGTTGTAATAAAACAGGGGAAATCAAAAACATTTTCGTATAGGCTAAAATTTGATCGTACGCCGACATCTGGGGCTTCCACGCCGCCGGCTTGTAGGTGGTGTTGGAAGCGAACAGAATCAAATTTCTTAAAGCCGTTTGAATGCCGCCGGCTTTCATTGGGAAAGTCAGCCGGCGTTCATTTTTCAAATTGTACGCCGGCTACTAGGATTCCAACGCCGCCGGCTTAGGGGCGGTGTGGAATGGGAACAGAATCAGAATTTTTAATGCCGGGCATAAGGCCGCCGGCATAGAGTCAAAAGCTGCCGGCGTACATGGATACGTTGTCGGTATGTACCTCTCGGCAAATTTTAGAAATTTGGATTTGCATTCTACGCCCGCAAAGCCGCCGGCGTAGAATGAAGGCAGCCGGCGTACCCTTGAACGCTGCCAGTGTTGGCAGTGTTGATCTTTAGCGTATTGAACACCGAGTAATAATAGTCTTATTACTAATAAATCATTATTTAAGTAACAAGAGTAATAATAGTAGTAATAATAATATTAATAAGATTAATCTTAAAAACAATAATAACCTTAATAATAATAGTGATAATCATAATAGTAATATCATTTATAATAAGACTAATAATTATCTTATTACTAATAATATCATTAATTATATTAATAATAACATTAACATTAGTAATAGTGATAATAATAACATTAATAACAATGTTAACACTAATAATAATAATAATAATAATAATAATAATAATAGTGATCACATTTATCAATATTAATATCAACAATAATAATAACACCCATAATAACCATATTAATAATAATAATAAATATAATAGTAATATTAATATTTTTTTGTTTGGAATAATATAACAAATTTTCTAATTTAAATTATATATATTTTTTGCTTGATGCCGAGAGGTACACTCCCTGACACGACCATGTACTAACCATGTTTCTTTAAAAACATGGCGTGGATTTGATGTCGAGAGGAACACGGGTAGTTCATTTTCCTATGTCCCAACTGTGCTCTTCTATGGATTTGAGTTCTTCGTCTTCCTTGTTGGTTTTGATTTGATTTTCAAATTTTTTTTCACATCCAACTTGTTTCTAACTTATTCCTAAGTGTTTCTACATGATTTATACATACTTATATCATCTCAAAACTCATCAATATCACGCCCCAAAGGGTACCATAAATGCGATAGTCCACCACATTCAATATTAGAACTTAAGTATAACAACCTTAATCATCACATAAGCTTCGATATCTGTTATAAGGCATACATTCATGATCATAGAGGACCAACTTTGAAACAAGTTTTTTAAGAAGACATACATATAGCAGTTTAAGAATGGAAATCATAACATAATACCTGAAATAGGCAAAATATATAAAGGTCTTACAAATAACGAAGGGGCATTCCTTCGTCAAAAGACATAGTCCATCAAGATCTATCAAAGCCTAATCAAAAGAGATTTACTTAGAAGTCTAAGTCTACCTCTAGTTTTTGACTTCTTCCAAAAACTCCTTATGCAAAAAGGTAATACCTATGAGAAATAACCTCGGGGCTTTAACCATAAATAGGGAAACTACAAAAGGTATCTATAAGGAGGTAAGCTTCTCTTTTAGTGAGATTTAAATCCACAAGTAAAGTACCCGAAAATCAATAACTAATCAAGTTGTTTAGCAAACATATAAGATGTAATCAAACACGTGAGCAAACAATACATATGATTTTCCGAGAATCATATGTTTGAATGGATTTACCCTCCATTCGGTGGTTAGGTGTTCCAGGCAATGGGGCCATATTTCGCAAATGATACTTTTGTAGTTTTATACAAATTCCTACTAATTGCTAAAATATAGTTAATTCAGTTGCCCACTCACCATTTAATTACAGGCAATCAAAGGCACAGAGTAGTATTTCGGGTTCCTCAACCTCATTACTATGCCCTTGTCTTACTAAGGGTATAGTAATGAATGTAATGTGACTTATTATGTGTCATACATGAATCATTTTATTTAAGTTGTCATGGCATAATACTAAGACATTTTATAAGTGATCATAGAATTTGTAAACACAACATTCCTATACTAAATCATACAAGGATTAGTTAAACAATTCCCGCCTTGATATATTTATCGTAATTTTAATCACATAAGTAAAGCACATGCACTATCATATTTTATCTTTTCCTAAAGTCTAGTGCCACTAAGTTACAAACAAATACATAAGTACTAATTGCGATAATTTAAACTCACTCGGCCATAGTAGCAGAAGCTCCTTAGTTAAAGTAATCCTCTAGGTAAGTTAGTTCGAACTCCACGTCACCTAAACAAAAGAAATACCCAAAATGAGTATTTCTTGGAAGTTTTACTTAAACTTGCAACTCTATTCTACTAAGTTCATCAAAATTTGTATAGAGTGAAATTTCAACTTAAAATGGCCATAACTTGCTTATTTTAACTTAGAATTTTGCATGTTATATACCGTTTTTCACCTACTTAAAAAAGATATATCTATTTCTAAGGTTATTTTCTTCATAAAAGGTCATTTGATTTTCTAAAAGTCACGGTATAGATTCAACACGAAAATCCTAGCTTTGTAAAACAATTTTCCAAACTCATATATGTTCAAAAATCCTTTAGCAAAAACATAGATATGTATATGATTGAAAAATCCTTTAAGTATATATATATAGACTCATATTATATGCAAAAATTCTAATGGTGTTAACTCAACGATTATTTTTCTAAAATAATTTGTTTTATGGTGTTAAAAACTTAAATCTTAACAATTTTTTTCTAAGTGTTTTGGAGAAAGTTTATATTTTCTTAGGTTACTGTAATTGAGTATATTCTTATTTTGTTTTCTAATTTTTTTTTTCTAAAACAAATAAAAATTTCCCTTAACTTTGATCTTTTATAATTTTGCTTCTAGCGATAAAAATAAAGTTTTCAAAAATTTTCATTAAGTTGTTGATAACCTATAATGATTTTGAGTTATATATATATATATATATATATTCCATAAAATAGTTTTGATAAATAATTCTATATCCTCTTATATTTATTTATTAGCTTCTTTAAGAATAAATTTTATTTCTAAAACTTGGTCTTTTAATTTTCTTTACCAATTTTATTTGAAAAGAAATCATTTTTTTTAAGTTGTTGATCAAATTCATTATTTTTAACTCATCATATTTATATTCTTTTCATCTTTTTAAAAATAGGTTAATCATTTAGAAACTTGAAAATAATTATTTTCTTAAGTGGGTTTATAAATTAGTGAGTTGATTTTATCTTAACTTTGAAAACTAGTTTACTTCTTGATTTTTATTATGAAGTTGGAAAGACTTCAATTTTAAGCTTTCTATGAAAAATTTGTATAGCAACAAATTATTTTTACTAAGCCTTAGGTTATCTTATTATGAAAAGATGGTGCTTATTTTCTTGGTAAAACTATCCTTGTTGTTATTTAATAAAGCTTTGGGAAGTTTGAGAAGATGTTGCAAAAAATAAAAAATAAAAAAAAATCATTTTCTAAGTTGTTGATGACAAACTCCTTTATTTCATAACAAAAGAGTTTTAGTTTCAAGTTCCTCTATTAAGAAAAAATTCCACTTTAAATTTTGTTGAGATAATATCATTATGATGATGTATGTATATGAGCATGTAATATTGAAATGATGAAAATATAAGAAAAGATAAGTAGCAAGATAATATGGTCAAGTATTAGGAACATTAGCTGAGGTAACTCGGTCAAGTATTGGGAGCCGTAGCTTCAAGGTATCCTGGAAATAAGAATAGACTAGTCCCAAAAAGAAAGAGAAAAAGAAAGAGAAAGAAAAAGAAAAGCAATAATAAGAGCAATAATAATAATAAGCTTGTTAGTGAGTTAGTGAGCATTTAGGCTCTAAAATATATAGATATACGTAATAGATAATAATATATATGCAAGGTTAAATTAGGAGCATAATAATAATAATAGTAGCATAACATTATAATAATAACAAGATAATAAAAATCGAAATTCTTGGCATGTACAAGAACAAAACATGAACATGAACATGTTGTTTCTTCTACAACCCATATGAGTTTTTGAGAAACAACACCAAAGTTATGCTAAATTATATGACATGGAAAAATTTTTACCAAAAGGTAGAAAGGTAAGAATTTTTACCTAAAGAGAAAATATGGAAGTGGTAGTGTAAGAAAATTTTGGATAGTTTGTGTATGTAGAAAAGTATATAGGAAAATAGGTAGTAAAGAAAAGAAAAGAGAGTTTTTTTCTTTTTCTTTTGTGAGAGAGTTTGGGAAGTGTATTTTAGAGGGTTTTAGTATGGTAAATGAATGAGTGAAAGAAATGAAGAGAGATGGGGTATTTATAAAGTTTTGAAGAGGAAATTTGTGAATTAAATAAATTGAAAAAGAAAAATAAATGTGTGTGTATGAGGGAGAGAGAGGGCCGGCGCAATGGGGAGAGGAGAGAGAGAGAGAGAGGGTATTTTGTTTTGTTTTGTATTTTTGTTAATTAAAAGGAATAAGCTGTAAGGTTTGATGTGATTGAAGATATATGAAAAATGTAAAAAGTAGAAATAGGTATGGTATAGTGTAAGAATATATGTAGAAAAGTAGAGATAGTTGAATAGTAGTGAATATTGTAGAATAGTATTATAAATAGTAGATAAGACAATTTAATACCGATCATAAAGAAAATACACGTAATAAGGCTATATTTGCTATTTTTAGATATTGAAAAATTATAAAACTAATATTTTTTATTGTATTTTTACATGTTTATTGGTATTATTGGAATATTTTTTTCGGGTGTACTAGGGCACAGTTTTCGAAAATTGATCTCGTTTGGATCCGAAAGACACTAAAAATTACAGAACATGATATTTTTAGGCTTTCTTATATTATTACGAACTATTATCTACTACTATTTCAATTTTGTTGTTTTAGGGTTAAGAACACGAGATTGTCGGGTTTAATCTACTAGGGTTTGATATATGTTTGTTGACCCTAAGGTTTTCGGTTGAATTCTGGCTTAGGGTTTAAACATAAATCGTAGCAAAAATCTAGGGGATTACAATCAACATGTATAATAATCCTTGTTCTATGCATAATAAGAGTGTAACTAGGGTTTTCTTGAACTTACCTTGTTTTGGACTATTTGAACTTCGTTTTTGTGTTGGTTTTGAACCTAGGATCAACAAAACTACATTTAACCTAATGTCTAATGTAAAAACTTACTTAAAACAAATTTAGCTCACCTCTTTTGTTCCTTATCCTAGCTTGTTGGTGTTCTTTAATGGAGTTTGGGTTGTGTTGGAGTTGTTGATTGTTTTGATGATTTGGGAGAGACAATTTTGGAGTTACTGTTGCTATTGTTGTTGTGGGGTTTTAAGTTGTTGTCTGATCTACATAAAGAGCTTTGTTTTTAGTTCATTAAGTTTATATGTATGTGTAGGAAGTGGTAGAAGTGGGCCGGTCGAGAAGAAGAAGTTTTCTTCTCCAAATGAAACTTGATTTTGCATTATTTGCCGTAATTAATGAGCTTGTTGTGTTGGACAAAGAGAATTGGTTATTGAGTGTTGACTTATGTGTGTAATTTGAGCACAACTTTCGACTATGGGAAGTTCAATGTAATTGCAGCCATATACTTGGTGCAATTTGCACCGTATGAGAGTATATTATACATATATATTAATATAATATTAGTTAGTTAATAAATATCTTAATTTTAGGATAGTTTATTAAGTTAAATTGATACAAATATGATAGTTATTTATGAGTTTTGTGTCCAAAAATTTATATCGAGTTCTATAAATTTTCTAGATTATTATCACGTTCAACTTTGGGTTTAAAGTTCACACAATTAATTATTTTTTAGAGTTTTAGCTTCCACGATTAGGGTTTTCTAAGTTTAATAGGCCAAATTGTATTTTAGGCTCTAAAAGCTTAAAAATACCCTAATTAAAATAATGGTATGATCCAAATATTTATTTGGAGTCTATCTTGCGAATTATGAATATGTTTATGTTTTCATTGGATATTTATAACCCTAACGGTTTATTCTTAAATTACTGTTTTATAACTATGAGCTTAATTGTTGATTTACTTTTAATACACTTGAAATCTTATTTATGTTACTTTTATATTTTGATTTTTCGATACCCACTATGAAATCTTACTAGTAGTGCAATACTATCTAGAAAACTTTGTTTTCAAGTTTGAAACTATATACAAGCTCACTACTACTCGTTGTTTTATCTTAAAGCCTTTGTTGAGTTCAATATTAATCGTCTATTTTCTATTTTTACATTTTTATCTATTTCTACTAGTACGAAAAATTCTCGAGGTTTACAAAAGATCAAGTTGATCATCGAGTTTTGGAGGTTTCAACTATTAATATAATTGACTTGAAGGGGCACCAACTATGGGAACAAATGGTAAAGCTTATTGAAATCAATTATAATAATGTTTGACAGTGCAAAGGGTCTAGTGTACGTACTTAGGATATACCAAGTTCTTAGTGTTGTCTACGATACTTTAGGTGATGAATTTAAAAGTCGACGATTCCAATCCAATCCTTAGCATTACTCCACTACCAGGGACTGTGATAGTCCTAACACGCTCATCCACCAATATAGAAACAATATCCCGACTCCCACGACATGCCTGCATCATCCCTACTTACACGTACTTCCCACCATCAAGTCCTATTGATTTTACCATGTCATCACAAATAGGCTCAAGTACTTCCTACAATCATGTTCTATTGTTGTTGGGATCTAGATTTGTTATTTTTATATCATTTAGTATTGTAATTCTTTGAGAGATTTATATTTTATGTACTATTTCAGTACTTTAAGGACTTAAATGCATTTAATTGGATGTACATTCGACTAATTTTATAGTACGATATTATTTTGTTTTTATTTGCTATAGTAAATAATTTCAATCATAAAATTAATATATATTACAATCCAAAATTTTATATATTAGAAGTCAATGTTATTATATAATATAAGTTCACAATTAAAATGTTACAATATTATTGAATTATGCAATTTTTAATTTGTAATATTTAAAAAATAAATAAATGTATTGTAATTAACTAAAGAGGTGACTCTCAAATCTAATTAGGATAAGAGATAAATCTTGCCTTGCTTTTCCATAATATGGCAATACAAAAGATAGGATTCTAAAGAGGCAAGTTACTACCTCAGTAGACTAAAAGAGGTGATTTTTTGGCCTATGATTTAGCCAAATCCCCACTAGTGATAGTATTATCTCTCTCTTTTTCTTTTTTTTGTTTGTTTCTCTTAGCTTCTTCGTAATTCATTGCTAACAAAAGATATAGGTAATAGGCGATCATGGTAATTGGTTGGTGGTAACTGTAATATACAAATAAATAATTATAATGAAGAGCAAATGTGTCATATGATATAAAATAAGAGAATTTTATGATCCACCCTAATGTATAATTAATTGCTTTGTCTTTTGGCAAATACATTATTAAAGATGAAAAGACATCATTAAAGACGAAAAGACGTCATTAAAATTATTAAAGATGAAGAGACCTTATTAAAATCAAAGAAGCATAGACGTTATTAAAAATGAAGAGATATTATTAAAAATGAAGAGACGTTATTAAAGATAAACAATTATTCCTTATCTTCTATATAAACTAGGCCTCCTTCTTCTCCAACATCATTCATAAACCTAGAAATCCTCTCTATTCTTGTTCTTAGCATCCATAGGAGTTTGAGAAGCCGAAATCAAGGAGGGTGGATCTCTTCTCTACCTTTAGAATTCAAAAGAAAATTATCAAATTCTTAGAGTTTCTAATTGGATTTGAAGGAGAAATTGAAGTAAAATCCTATCTTACTTGAACATATGGATTTTGGTGGTCAAGAAGGATTAAAGATCACATTTTTAGGTAAGTTTGTATATTCTAAATCCTTATGATAGTATAGAGATGAATTTTGTTGAGTTTTGATCTGATTTTATTAAATTGAATTCTAGGTTTATAAGATCTGTTAAAGAAATATGATCTTTGGAGAAGATTTGTGTTTCATTCAAGGAAAAAGGTGTGGATTTGTTATTCTTTTGAAATTAGGGTTTTAGATGATAGATGAGATTGGGATTATTTGATGGTTAATATTATTGAAGTTGCTATTATTCGTATTATCAGGTATTGGTGAATTAGGGTTATGCTATAAAGAAAATTTGGTAACTTAGAGTCCTGTTTTTAAAAAATTGATTTAAGTACGACCTTACCTTGTTTGTTGTATGTGCTTATAGATTTAGAATTTCTTGTTGTATGTGTTGTAAGGTTAGAATATCAAATCAATCTAATTTTATTTGACTTATTAATTTATTTTGCTGCTTATGATTTGCTGCAGTTAGTATAGACCTTGCAGAGAATGATATTAATGTTGGCAACCTGATGATCTATATATGAGGTGTCTCAAGTGGACTCGTGCATATAAATGATTCCGATAGATTAGGTTTTGGCAGTATGGTCACAGGTGTGTGAGAGATTCTCAACACCAATATATGTATAATAATCTATTTTTCTATATGTTTGTTTTTATGCAGTCATGAGTTACTTTGGATTTGGAACTAGATGTATCTGATTCCGAAATGTGTTGTTTGCCAGCAAATCACAAGATAATAAATGGTGTTTGTTGCATTAGAAATAGTTGCAAGTGATTATATATGATGTGTGTGCATATGCATTTGTATGTGGTTTGATGTACTGGGCTTTTTGCTCATTCATTTCATCTTTCAGGAACAGGAGAAGATTAGGTGATTTATGATCTGTCAAGATATGATATCTTTGGAGATGATGGGAGGACGATAGTAGATTTGATTTACTAGCTAACTCCTAGAGATACGTTGGTTCAAGGATAGTTGTGGAAGACCAAAATAAAGTTTTATAAGTTTTATCAGCTTAAGAATGTTTTAAGATTTTGTTTTCTTTTATGTTAGAAAATTTGGTTATTGTTGGCTTTGGTTTATGCCAACAAGATTTTCTTTTTAAGGAGTTTGTCTTTCATGAGATATTTTAAACAAATACACTTTATGAGGATATTGGAGATTTATATTTTGTTTATTTGTTGTTTAGAGTTTTATAGCCTTGGCATATTTTTATAAAGAGAATGACATGTGACAGGTTGTAATGCCTCTAGATTAGAGCGATATAATAACAGTAGCAATCGACTATCAGTCGAGATGGCAACTTGGAAGAGAAATCAATGAATATGACAGTGAGTTATGTAGCTTTAATTATTTGAGTTGTCAGAACAAGTTATAATTATAGTATGTTAAATGTCAAAAATTGGTAATTTATTGATAAATGTTTGGTTTTTAGTAAGTTTATGCAGATAATCTGGAAATATTCCTTTAAAATCCCAATTTAAGATATCTTACATTATTTTCTGGTTTTCCTCGAATATTTGTGACAAGTAATGATTTGTATCGGGCACTTATAGATTATTCGATGATGATTTGTCACTTCAAGATTATTCCATGGGATAGTTAATCACGTTAGTGAATATTTACTTATACATTATATATGTAGTTTTATTAATCTAAAAACTACTTTTTCCTTTTTATAAAAGATATTCGCAATAATTTTTTTTTTTTAAATATGTCCCCTTATTTTAGGTATTTTATCATAATGTGACATGCCCATATTTTAACTATTCGTAATAATTTTTTTTCTATTTTTCTTAATATACATAATATTATTCTTCAAAAAATATATATTTTTTATTTGGACGCTTACCAAATTTACTAATATAAATTTCCTTATCATTTTCTCAATCAAGACTTTTGTCATTAATTTTTGTAGCATTCCTATGCTAATTATATTACATTCGGGGAATGTATTTAAGGTTCAATTTGGTTGGTTTAGCTTAACTGAGCTAACAAGGAATTATCTTATTCTTATAACACCTAGGATTTTACTAAATGTAGTTAATGTTTGTGGTGGGCATGGCACGCAAAACACCATATATATTATTATAAATTTGAAAATTAAGAAATAAAGAAAAAAAGATACAGATTTTATAAGATATCTTATACCAAATATATATATATATATATATATATATGTTACATAGTGGGTATAAGGTGTAAGATGGTAGATTATAAGTATCAAAATTTGATAAAAGTAATTCTAAAAAATAAAAGTAAAATGAAACTAAATGACCTAGAAAACTATACAAAACTGATAAGCAAATAAAAGATCCAAAAAAAACTTTTAGATTGGCACTAGATTTTGTGCGATAGTCCTAATAAGAGAATCTCTCTAGGGCTAGAGAGAGAAAATAACATTGCAAAATAATTCAAGCAAAAATTCACATGTACTATCTAAAGCTCGGAGTAAAGTTTCATTGACTTGTGAGTAGTTTGTCCATGTATATATACATATATATATATATATTTATAACTTTTTGTTTGTTATACTTGTAGATAAGAGATTATCATGTCCTGTTTTATGTGGTAGAACTAAATAAGGATTCAACTAGGCTGCGGTTAAGAATTATGCGTGGCACTTGGAGTGATGTTTTCTTGATGGTAAGTAGTCGGTTAACCAATTGGTACTTCGGTCGAGATGTCAGCATTAATCGCAACAACTCGAGTTGTGGCCGGCATGTTCCTATAGCTAGTCCCTTTCATGCGGAAAGAAAAGTCGTATGGTGTGCCTTATATTGAAGCCTACAGTGTAAGGTGAGTAGACGTGCAACCAGTCATTTGATAAAACAGGCACTGTCAATTTGACTATTAATGAGATGGCGAGATTTTCTTAAGGGAAGTAGTTGCTAAGCCCATTATAAAGACCCACATTTGAAGAGGAGTAGGTTACATTATACAGCTTATACGTCAAAAATAAAATGGTAATTGTTTTTGTAAATCTATAACTGCAGGGCATATTTCCCTCCTCTCTATTCGGGAGTAAGTCAACTGCTATTTTGTCAAACTAATCTTTAGTAATTTGTTTGAACTTATGTAATCTTGTGTGCGATAAAATAGACGTGTCACCGCTGAGAAAGGTTTTAATGGATAATAATATATACGTGGTGAGTAAATATCAATAATTTTTTAAGGTATAATTGTATTTATATCACGGGTGGTATTTATTTTAAAAACTATAAACTATTTTTTCTATGTATTAAAAAATAATTGATAATTATCCACAACATGTATATTCAAGTGCGTGTGTTACAATACTTTATGCATACGGAATTGAGGTGTGATCTATAAAATGTTAATGGTACTGGAAATAGCTATTTAAAGGAAATAAATAGTGAATTAAAAACATGTGTTTAAGAGATCAAAGTACATTTCAAAGAACAATCTACATCTCCAAGGGCAGAAAAAAAAAAAAAAAAAAAAGATGTTTACCTAAAAGAATTTAACCAAAAATCATTTCAATTGAGCAGGTAGAAAGCAAGCACACATAAATGCTATGCTCCTAGTTGGTCCTCCTACAGTTGTAGCGGATCTCACCCTGATCTCCCGTCAAAGGCATTATATTTCCCATCTTGACTATGGAGTTAGCAAAATCAATCCAAAACGCTTGAGGGTTGCCGCTGTAAATCTTCACCCATTCCTCAGTAGCACCGCCACTACCAACAAGCACTTGGTCGGAGTGTAGAAGACCCTTTTGCTGCAAAAGATTACTATAATAGTTGCTGTCAAAGGTGGCTGGTGTCCCATCTAAACTGGCGTTATATCTAGACTCACTGTCACTTTGGGTTGATGGACAAATGAATTTAAGATTTTGAGCAAAGCTAGGATCGATGTTGGCATCGTTGTACAGTCGATTTCTATATGTGAGCATTGAGAAAAACCTAATGTGTGGCTACCAGAAAGGCAACAAGGTCTCTAATGTCCAACCCTTGGTTTTTGAAATTATTAATGAGTTGAACGAGGCTCATGTTAGGATTAGGAATGTTAGTGATCATGGAAGCATATGCTGTCGTCGAGTCTCTTCTGCCTAGTAAAACATCCCACCAAGGCCCTCCTAGCTGAACAAAAATATTACAATTTTAAGATTGACCAAGACAATTTATTAAATGAAGACTAGTATAAGAAGAATGGACAACGTTGCTCCTACCGCGTAAACGGAGTCGCGAGCTGCAACCGCCAAGATGTCTGCACAGGAGACGATGGAACCACCACAAGCCTTGTCCACTTCCCACTTAATTTGGTCGATCACGTCAAAGCCCCTGGCAGAATTGTTATTCGGACCTAATGTCTTTTCGCTTTGAAAATTGGGAGTTCCATCTAGTAGAATGGAAGCATCACAACCCTGGATTAAAGTCAATGTTTAGACGGCAAGAATTTACAAATAAAAAGCAGGCCGATTATTACACGCCAAGAACATTAGTATATGCTAAAAGGAAGTAGTAGTAATAATGTTTTGGGATTACATGGACAAAACAGTCATGGAAGTGCAAACGTAGTAAAGAAGCACCCATGCGCTGCTCTTTTTGTACCGCAGCCTCGACAACACGCTTGATGGTTGGCAAAGCCTGAGGGCAGATATTGTCGTAGTAGTTAGGAATGAGCTGGCCGGAGTAATCACCCGCGACTTCCATTGCAAAGAAATTAGTAATATGGAAAAGAGGAAAACGAGATAAAATTTGCAGCCATTATATGCTCATATAATTATCTCCACGTTGATAATTTTGAATTTATTTGTGGATAGATGACGATTCCAAGTGTTTTGTGGCATATTAGCTCATTGGCATGCACATATATAGAAGGATAGGTTTTGTTTTGGCAGACCTGGCATGATCTTGACCTTGACGCGGTTGGAATTTGACAAAAGGAGACTCATTCTCGTATATTAATTATATTATATAGCATGTTTAAATATAATATTCTGACAACCATTGCAAGAAAAAGTCGCTAGTTAGTCCTGGTTCAACAATTTCTTAGGTATTACCTAAAATTGCTGATCTTGTAATTACTCGTGATAAATAACATTGTAACGGAAATACTATTATTGAGGGAATAATAAGATAATGTTCTAATAGAATTTTTATCTATTAATTTTTTTATTTATTTAAATGATTATATTTTGAGAATAAATCAATTTCAAGTTTGAGTTGCATCTCGTAGGAATGATGCATAGCCATTCAATTATTTTAATAATTTTTTTTACATTAGATATTTCTCATAAAATCGCTATTGCGGTTAACAAAATATCATATTAACTTTTTATAAAGAATAAGACTATAATTAAATTGTTATTACACAAGTAAAAAAAAAAAAAATCAAACATATAAATATGATGCAAAATTCCCTTATTTTGTCTATAAATAAGAAAAGAAGGAAAAAGAGGTGAGTTTAGCCTAGTCAACAGCAAAGCTTATCTCTTTTGTCTTCTTATTTATAGACAAAGGAACCGAGCCTCCCTGCTCATTATAATATTGAGACGAGACTTACCTTTTTAGTCTAGTTAGCAATGATGTTCACCTCAAATTAAACGCATAAGGCATGAAATTTAAAATTAAATGAGGCGAGACTTTTCTCTTTGCTTCCCAATGGTTCCTTGCCCACCTTCACTTTTCTCCTCGTGTTTTTCATTTGCACTCCGTTCTCATCCCTTCGCACTTGTCTCATCCTTTTTTTTTTTTAACTAATTTCTTTATATTTTCAAATGTTTGCGGGAAAGTAGAAATATTTGTTGGACTGTAGCAGCAAAAGTTTGGTAATTTTTTAAATTTATATATATTACAATTATTTAATTGTAAAAATATATTAGTATAATATTATTTTATATAAGTTATTACCAAGCATTATGAATAATATATAAAAATTTATAAATACATTAAACAATATATTATTATATAATATATTGCAGATTTAATATATATAATGTAATATAATAAACTGATTGTAGATAAAAAGAAAATTAGAGAAACAAGGGAGACTCGCCCTAGAGACTTGTCATTAAATGAGACAATAAGACGAATCTTGCTTCTTTAACCTATAAGGATGTAATGTACACTAAGAGGTAAAACTTGTCTCTAGTCAGACGTAAGTTTCTCCTCATTTGCCATGAAGATGGCAAAAAAATTTAAAAAAATAAAAAGAAACGTGTTGTTGAGATAAAACGATTCAACTTTTTTGCCAACGATTACGATTTTAGACCTACTAAGGAAAAGGATAATATCATCCCACTATAGAAAAACTAAATTTTAAAAATAAAAATTCTGCATTCAAATATAAATTTTTATTGCATAAACCATCATCATAAATTTTATTTATAGAAATATAACTTCTTTCAATATTTTTTTTATGGTAGATTATCTATTTCTAGAAGCCGATTTTCTTATAGGCCTGTAATTACCATTTTAACATTAAAGTTTCTCTTTCTCCTGCAGATAGCAGGAACCAAGGAAGCTAAGTCAGAGATACCGAGGTATCAAGCGTGCATTTTTTGTCCTCCTAGCCGCCTGCTCCAAGCCAACTTCTAATAGATATATACATTTATATATATTTATTCGAACTAAAAATGAATCATGTTATGTGATCTCTTGTGTACTTTATTTTCACTTATACGTCAATTTAATAATCGTTAGGCATCTCTCTCGCATTGGTAGGAAATACTTTCGTGATTCTCTAGGTAAGTTTTATATGAAATATTCCAAAAATTTCTTACAAAATAAATAAAATTAATATAGATAATAGCATTAATAGACAATAACATATTGGAATATATATATATATATATATATAATCAATACCAATAATAATAGTAGTCAATGAATATAATAAGAAAATTTTAAGAATAAAGTAGCACAACAATCAAGAATCTAATATTTACGAGAACAAGTAATTTAAAAAGGAGAATATTAATTAATATGCATCACATATCATAAAACAAGCAAAGAAGGTTAAAAAGAACAATTTAGATAGTAACATACTTAATAAATATAAGACATGAGGGAATATAAATAATTTTTATCCTGAATGTATAATTTATATGTTTAAGACATCCCACCTGTATATAAAAGCTTTAGTTTTCTCGGAATTTATTCAAGAAGTTTACTCTATAAATCCTCTTTAAACTTATATTAGAAGAAAACTACAAATAAAACTCTCCCTGAGGATTCAGAGATCTACACAATAGAAATCAAGAAATAAAGATAAGAAGAATTTCCTAGATTTCCTAATCTTGTAATCACAATATTAAACCAACTTTATTTTAGGATAATTAAGAATGAAGAGGAGGAAAGATGTGTGCTTAGGAAGCTTCAACAATAAGTAATTCCTTGATTGGTAGTAGTTTAAGAGTATGTTTTTATTCTTCATAGACATGTAATCCAAGTTATAATCTTGTATTCATGGATTATGTTGCTATGATTAATGATTGAATAATAAAATCATTGATTTTTTTATATTAGATATTTAGATTTAGGAATAGATAATGATTAATATTAGTTTATGATGATGTTTGTGTGTTGGAATTTAGTAAGAGCTAATGATCAATGATTTCTTAACCAATACTTCATGCTTTAAATTGTAAAGTTTAGATATAAGGAATTATTACAAGAAACAACATTAAATAAACATGCTTAAGATGATTTAGGAATGGATGATGAATAGTATTTAGTTTATGTTGACAAATGTATACAGGAATTTAGGAAAGACTTGTGTAATTGATGATTTCTTGATTATCACTTCATGATTTAATTCATAAAATATAAACTAAAGATGATGTTACATGAAGTGGATTATAATTAAATAAATATGGAAGAATTGTAAATACTATAATTTCATATTAAAATATGAACAAAGACGAATAATTAATTATTTTGATTTTAGGAATCTATTTAATAAAATAAATATAAATAATCACTAATAAGAAGAAATAAGTTTATTAGAGAACTAGTTTAGGTTCCATGGCTTATATAAGGCAATGTGAGGTTATAAATGATATGAATGGACTAATTATATCTTAACTGAGTTATTTTACTTGATGAAAATTTATTTGATTAATATTAAGAATATCACTTTAAGGAAATAATCACTATAGACAAGCTTAGATGGTTGAGATAAATAGTTGATAAACTTTAATATATATATATATAGTTTATTTTAAAACTAAAATTTCTTTAGAACTTGATATTAATAATTTATGAATAATATTAGTAATAAGTAATCTAATAAGAATAAATGATTTAGTTGGTAACTTTAAATTTATTTGAGATAATTTCCTTATATAGATTCTCATTATGTGGATTACCTATTATTTGTTTGTGGTAGGATTTCTACTTGAGTACAATTATGCAGTGACGTGGATGTTACTTGCTGGAATAGGTATCTTAAAATGGATTAATACTTAAAGACGACTTAATAATTGCTTAAGTGTGCTTGGATCTTTTAATTTGGTTCAAGAAGTGACAACCTTATGTGGTGATGCTAACATAGTAGTTAGGTACTTAAACCACCCTTACCTATATATGGTACATAGAGGTTGCTTAGTGGATAGCCAATAAAGAGAATGGTATAAGGGTAACATCCATCTGGATTGAAGAAAAGTAATATAGGGTGACTCATGGTTATGGGACCGACTGAACCATATTATATTATGGACTATGATGGGTGGAGATTAGTGACGACTATGACTACTAGACAAGACTACCTGAACTATCTATATCAACGCTCCGAGTAATTGCTGCTACTCAGGACTCTCAATTCCTATAGTATGTTGATGGAATGAGAGTGCTCCACTGCTAATTTACAACACCTAAATTAAAGATATAATTAAATTGATGCTTGTTGTATATGCATTAGAATAAGAGGGTATGCTCATATTGTGTTTGCTTTTGCTACAATTGTATTGGGTTTCGGCTCATTCATTTCTTTTTTAGGCTATGAAGATGATTCGATGTAGATGCCTTGGATACATGGTCTATGGGTTAACTGTTGGTAAGATACTCATGAGCTAGACGTCGAAAGTGTTAGATATTATTTTATTATTAATATGAGACTTTAATATTTGTGTTCTAAAGTTTTCTTATATTAAGAAGAGATTATTTCTGATTTTTTGGTTATATAATTTTATTAGATAATATTTTTTACATAACTTAAATAAGAATTTCTTAATTCATAATTTATTAGAAACTCATTTGCTTATTGTTAGCCTTTGCATATAATGCTAAGTGTTATATGTGACAGAATTGTTAGCACCCTAAACCCTATTTAGAGCATGACATAATGTACTTACATATTGGATATTGTCCATCTAATTAACAATTTGCAACTACCTTTGAAAAGATCAAATGTTCTACTTCTTGTCGTAGAAATTGCCTCATGCATGGTACTAACCAAATTTTTGCTCCAAAAAAACTAACAAATTAACTAAAAAAAAATAAATCTATAATTGAATATACGTGGAAATATATAATTTATAATTTAATTATCTCTAGCACCATAAAAGTGTTAAACTGTTTTGGAAAAAAAAAATGATTAAATGCCAACAATGTGTCACTCGTTTGGCTGAGTAATAGATAAATACCAATGTTTTTTAAACAAATGAACATTGTAAATAGTTTTATTCTCATGTCTAATTTTATTGAAACTTATACACCACCTTATGCACAAGCATTTCCTTTCTCTCTTTCTCTCTCTCTCTCTCTCCCCCTCTCTCCCTATTATTTTCTCATAGTAGTTTCTCAACTAAGTACTTATAACTCTATAATCAATTGGTTCTCACAATAAAGTATTATTAGGTTATAGATTCAACTCATATGGGTCTATAACCAAAGGGAGCCTAAATATATGTCGGATACATATTTAGAAGACTTTGGAATCAAGGTAGGAATGGACCAGTATGCTTGCACAAAGGAGATCATAAATATATGATTATATATTTCGAGGACTTTGAATCAACAATATCCTAAGCATATGAGATTGATAAGGCTAATTTATGATACTTATTTTTGGTAAATTTAAGGTGTATAATGCTTTAATTCCTTGTTTAGTTAAAGATATATGGTACTTAATAGAAATTATATTCACTTCAGGTTTAAAAGAGGATTTAGTAACAAATTGGATCAATTTTAACAAGGATTTCAGGTCGGATGTGCAATCTAAGAGGATTACGGTTGTATCACAGCCGGTGATCTTCTCTTATGGTAATTAAAGAAAAATTACAAGCATATTTCATTGAATAAGAGGAGCAATTCAAGCACATAGGAGTTCATGGCCTTATTTACGGTCGTATTCTAGGGCCCCATATCCTCTGACTTATCACATTGAAGATTTACGACTGTAATTAAGAAGGGAAACAACAACAATGTAGGAAAAGGATCAATTACGAGCATAATACCTTGTGGAAAATTAACTCGAGGAGATCATGGCCTTGCTTACTGCCGTAATATGCACTAGTAAACTTAATTCTAGGAGATTACAGTCATAATTACGGCCGTGATGGCAGTTATTTTCCTTATATTTTTACTCCACTTCGGATCTTGATGCCTTTTTGAAGAGTAACAAAAGCCAAATGATGTATTCATTCACTCATCATATGCAAGCAATGAAGGAAGGATATAAATACATCTTGAACATATAGAGAAGGGACATTATTATTATTATAATTATCATTCTTGTTGTTAGCGCATCATACACTTGTATATTTTAACATAGAGAGATATTGTATGAATAGAGAAATAAGTTGTGTTGCATTTGCATACTTTGTGCCAAGAGTGGAAGTTAATCATTAATCAAGGGTTGTTTTCATTATCTTCTTCTTCTTCTTCATTTTCATAATCATTATGTGTTGTTCGTTCCATGTCATGCATGGGTAGTGAGTAGGACTTGTGTAGCTGTGTCTTTTCATGTGTATACATTGATTTTATACCAATATTATAAAATTCACTGATCTTTATAGTGTATAAAAGCATGCTAATTCTAGGTAGCGCATGACTTAGGATTACATCAAACTCTCCATGAGATGCGATTGAGAAATCTACCTATGGAATAGATCCAAACTACAGGGAAAGATTGCTCATAGCACCTAGAGATAGGATAGTGAAATCTTCTGCATGTAATATAAAGAATTACCTTAGGATCATATGATTAATGCAATTTTAGTCTATTGTTGGTTAGGAAGAGATTTCAATTGACAAGGCTAAGATTAGGGGTTAATAGTCTTAAGAGAGATATAGAACTAAATGATGAAATCCTATAGTTAGGAATATTATAATAAATTAATAAATTTGTATTGCATGATAATTCATTGGTGAAGCAGGTCTATTGTGTTGTTGATTGTTAATTAGTTTCAATTTATAGATTAATGTATTGAATATAGTTAGAAATTAGTCATTTAGTTAAGTAATTTATAATTATCTTATTTAATTCAATTTGCTAGATAATAAATTATAAGGAGAGTAACAGTACTTGTCAGGGACCCCTTGCAATACGACTCTATAATTGTTCCTTTACTATATTGACAGGTATACTTGCCTAAGCACTGGCAAATACTAAGGAACGATTTATAGGAATTTATATTATAGAACTCAATCGGAAAATAGTGCAAACCAAGTTTCGGTACCATTGTCGGGGATCCAAATTGACAATATTGGGAAAACCTTATTGTTGTTAATCTAGTACTTTTATTTTTTTTTAGTATTTTTTTTTCTTTTTCTTTGGTTAAACTTAACTGTTTGATTGATTTCAAATTTATGACCCGAAGTAAGTCTACTAACTTAGTCGATTTCGATCTAGAACCTAAAAGAACAATGCATCATAATTTAAAGAAGATTAGAGAGATTCTTTAAAAGTTACCCAATAGAGTGAGAGAATCTAGACTGGAATCATCAAACATGAACACGGGAAATGAGAATGTGAAACCAAGAGGGGGTGGTGAAGTCGAGGATCCTAGAATTAATTATAATCAAGATGGTAGAAATGGAAATGGTAATAATTTGAATCGAGCAGTTGAGAATGAAAATAATCCAATAGTTATTGGAAATGAGGCTAATAGACCCATGTGGGAATTGTTTATGCCCATGATAGATGGAGTTGTACCATCCATTGCATGGCCTGCGATTCATGCAAATAACTTTGAGTTGAAGCTTACATTGATTCAAATGGTGCAAGTGAATCAATTTGGTGGGGGAGTTTCCGAAGACCCACATGCCTATTTGACAAACTTCCTGCGAATCTATGCAATAATAAAAATAATAGGGTTAGACGATGCGATATGCCTTAGATTATTTCCTCTTTCTCTTAGGTATAAAGCAATGAGTTGTTTAAATTCATTACCTCTCCATTCATTAACTAATTTGGATCAAGTGGCATAGAAGTTCTTAGAGAAATTCTTTTCAATTAGCAAAACAATCCAACTAAGGAACGAGATATTTTCTTTCCGCTAGTATGAAGATGAATCACTTTATGAGGTATGGGAAAGGTTCAAGGAACTACTTAAGGGTTGTCCTCATCATGGGATCAAGATGCATAATTTGGTCAGAATTTTCTATACATCTCTTGGTGATCAATTGAAGATCATAATTGATGCTGTAACAGATGGTAATTTGATGACGAAAAGTGCTCCCAAGGCATATGAGTTCATTGAAGAAATGGCACGAAACACATTCAATTGGCATAGTGAAAGGAACATACCAAGACCATTATCTACCAAGTATGAGTCAGAAAAGGTTACCTAACTTCAAGCACAAGTGGCATCACTTATGGCTAAAATGAGTAAGATGAAATCAAGTATGGATGCTTTACCTCAAGGTGATCTTCCTATGAGTTCAATAGGAGATTCTTATGTTCTTAAAGTGAGTATAAGCACGAAAGAAGTGAATCTTATGAACATATTAGATAGAGGAACTAGGAATTATAATCCCTATAGTAACCCTTACAATCCCAGTTGGAGAGATCATCCTAACTTTTCTTCGAGAAACAAAAATGTACAAAGATCAAGCTTTCCACCTAGGTTCCAGAAGCCACATCAACAACAATTACAAGCACCGCAGTAATTCCTTGCTTTACCACCATCCGAGAAGAAGCCAAATGTTGAAGACCTTTTGGCACAATATATCTAGAGTTCTGATATATGTCATCAAAATCAAGAGGCGTCTATCCATAACCTAGAAAATCAAATTGGCCAGTTAGCCATAATGCTTTCTGAAAGAACTCTAAGGTCATTGCCAGGTAACACTAAAACTAATCCTAAAGAGCAAGTGAAGGCTTTGACACTTAGGACTGGAAGGGAGTTAAATGATAAGAAAATTTCCCCTAAAAAAGTGAATGAAAGTAGGAAAGATTCAGAGTTAAAAGATGAAGGTCAGAAGGAACAGATAAAGAATCAATTGAGAAAGATATGAATTTACCTATAAAATAATATAAATCTCCATTACCTTACCTATCAAGGTTGAAGAAAACTAAGGATGATGAGCCGTATAACAAGTTCTTGGAACTATTCAAGCAACTTCATATCAATCTTCCCTTGGTTGAGGCTCTATCTTAGATGCCTCGGTATGTAAAGTTCCTTAAGGAACTAGTCACCAACAAAAGGAAGTTAGAAGAACTTTCTACTGTTATTCTTGGTGGGGAATGCTCAACTGTCAAACTTAATAAGTTACCACGCAAGATGAAGGATCCCGATAGTTATACTATCCCATGTTTAATTAGTAACATACCTGTAGAGAGAGCACTTGCAGATTTGGGAGCAAGCATCAATCTCATCCCTCATAAGATGTTTAAGAAGTTGAATTTAGGTGAGCCAAAATCTACTCATATGAGTTTGTAATTGGCGGATAGGTCTATAAGATTTCCAAAGGGAATAGTAGAGGATGTACTAGTCAAGGTTTAGGACTTCATCTTTCCAGCCGATTTTGTCATTCTAGATATGGATAAAGATGTGGATATGCCACTAATTTTTGGAAGAAGATTTTTGGATACTATTGGGGTGGTGATTGATGTCAAGGATGGCCAATTAGTTATAAAAGTTGGTGGAGATGAGATGGTTATTAGAATGCCGGATGTTTTTAAGCAATCGATGACAAATGATGATAAATGTTTTATTATTGACTTACCTGATTTAAAAGTTGTTGAATTTGTGCAGGAATTTCTTAGCAACGATCGCTTAGAGTTATGTTTAACTCAAGAAGTTCCAGCAGATATTTGCAATAAAGAAGTAAGGGAAATGGAAGCTCAATTGGAAGCACAACTAAAATTAAGAAGTGAAGTAGTTATTGATGAGATTGAAAGGGGTGATAAAGCAAAGTTAAAACCATCTGTGTATGAACCACTGGAATTAGAGTTGAAGCAATTACCTAAATATCTAGAATACGCATTTCTAGATAAGGATTCCAAGCTTCTAGTCTTAATATCAGTGGAGCTTGTGGAGGGACAGAAAGAATAGCTATTGACGATGTTAGGGCAACATAAAAGAGCATTGGCTTGGAAGATTTCAGATATTAAAGGGATCAGCACTTCCTTTTTCACACAAAAGATTTTAATGGAAGATGGATATAAGCTAGTTGTACAACCATAGCAAAGATTGAACCCGAATATGAAGGAAGTGGTGAAGAAGGAAGTAGTAAAGCTCTTAGATGTGCAACTGATTTACACTATATCAGGTAGTTCATGGGTTAGTCCAGTTCAAGTGGTTCCTAAGAAAGGAGGGACGAACATAGTGCCAAATGAGAAGAATGAATTAATTCTAATGTGCATAGTTACTAGATGGAGAGTGTGCATCGATTACAGGAAACTAAACGATCCCACTAGGAAGGACCATTTCCCATTGCTGTTCATTGATCAGATGTTGGAATGATTGGCAGGACATGCATACTATTGTTTCTTGGACGACATGTTAGGATGCTTTCAAATTCCTAGAGCACCTAAAGACAAGAGAAAACCACCTTCACATATCCTTACTGTACTTTTGCACACCAAAGAATGCCATTTGCTTTATGCAATGCCCCTGCAACTTTTCAACATTGCATGATGGCAATTTTTGAGGACCTAGTAGAGGATGTTATGGAAGTCTTCATGGATGACTTCTCGATGTTTGGGGATACATTTGATGGATGTTTAGAGAATTTGAGAAAAGTACTTCAAATATGTGAGGAGATGAATTTGGTATTAAATTAAGGAGAAGTGTCACTTCATGGTACAACAAGGAGTTGTTTTAGGACACAAGATATCAAGAAAAGGGATTGATGTTGACAAAACAAAGGTTGAGGTTTTTAAAAAGCTATCACCACCTTCATCGGTCAAGGCCATAAGAAGTTTCTTGGGGCATACTGGTTTCTATAGGAGATTCATCAAGGATTTTTCTAAAATAGCTAGGCTGTTGACCAAACTATTGAAGAAGGATACACCATTCGAATTCAATGAGAGCTATTTGGAAGCTTTTACTATATTGAAGGAAAAATTAACAAATACTCCAATAATGGTGGTACCGGATTGGAACTTACCTTTTGAATTAATGTGTGATGCAAGTCAATTAGCAGTTGGGACTGTACTCGGACAGAGACTAGACAAGTACTTCCAACCCATTTACTATGCCAGCAAAACCCTTATACCAACTCAAGAGAATTATAATACCATAGAGAAGGTATTATTGGTAGTGGTTTTTGCTTTTGACAAATTCAGATCTTACTTGATTTTTTCAAAAGTTGTTGTCTACACGGATCATTCAGCATTAAAATATCTACTTTCCAAACCTGATGCAAAGCTAAGGTTGATCAAATGGATTCTTCTCCTCTAGGAGTTTGATTTAGAAATCAAAGACAAAAAGGGAGTAGAAAATCTAGTTGCTAATCGCTTGTCAAGACTAGATAATCCACATGTAGAAGAACTACATGAAGAAGAGATTAATGACAAGTTTCCAGAAGAAAGCCTGTTTTCAATAAATGCAATTGAGAATCAAAGCACTCTTTGGTTTGCTGATATAGCAAACTATCTAGTGAGGAAGATTTTACCACAAGATATGGACTATCATAAGAAGAAAAAGTTCTTTTCAGAACTTAAGTATTATTTTGAGGAAGATCCTTTCCTATTTAGGGTTTGTGCTAATTAAGTCACAAGATGATGCATATCTTTTGAAGAGGGTCAAGATATTTTGTCACATTGTAATAGTGGACCAACTAGAGGCCACTATAGCACAAATAGGACTGCTCATAAGGTTTTAGAATCAGGTTTCTATTGGCCTAATATCTTTAAAGGTTCTCACTCATTTGTTTTGTCTTGTGTTAGGTGTCAAAGAACGGGAAACATCTCTAAGAGGGATAAAATGCCACGAAAGTATATACTAGAATGCGAGGTATTTGACGTGTGGTGAATCGACTTTATGGGTCCATTTCCTAGTTCGTATGGCAATAAATATATATTGGTGGTTGTGGATTATGTGAGTAAATGAGTAGAAACTCAAGCCTTACCAACAAATGATGCTCAGTTTGTATCAAAATTTTTAAGAATATTATTTTTTAGATTTGGCGCTCCCCGAGCACTCATAAGTGATTGAGGCGCTCATTTTTGTAATGCTCAAATAGAAAAAGTGTTGCGTAAATATGGAGCTCATCATAGATTAGCAACACCCTACCATCCACAGATGAGTGGCCAGGTTGAAGTGTTGAATAGAGAGTTGAAACAAATATTGGAGAAAACAGTGGCTAATAATAGGAAAGATTGGAGTGATAAGTTAGATGATGCATTATGGACATATCGGATTTCATATAAGACACCATTGTGAACTACACCATATATATTAGTGTATGGAAAAGCATGTCACCTACCAGTAGAGATAGAACATAAGGCATATTAGGCAATAAAGGTTACATATCTAGATCTTGAAGCGGAAGGTAAACATAGGCATTTGTAATTAAATGAGTTGGATGAATGAAGAAAAATAGCATATGAGAACATAAGATTTACAGGGAAAGAGTTAAACAGCTACATGATGCTAGGATCCATCATCTAAAGAAGTTCAAGGAAGGAGATTTTGTATTGTTATTCAACTCTAGACTTAAATTGTTTTCAGGAAAACTTAAATCAAGATGGTCAGATCCATTCATGGTTAGAAAAATATTTCCTCATGAGCAGTCGAAGTGGAGCATCCGAATAAAGGAATCTTCAAAATCAATGGATAACGCCGCTTTATTATGGGAATAAAGAAGATTAGGAAGAGTTCAAACTCCTAGAAGTTGAACCAATAGTGTAAAGCAAACTCATATCGAGCTAATGACGTTAAACAAGTGCTTCGTAGGAGGCAACCCATGTTTAATTAGTTAAAGTTTGTTTCTTTTGTCTTATTTTGTCTTGTAATATAGATAAATATATAGAATGAAGTATAATTTAGTAGAATTTGATTTAGTACTTGATGTTGATTGTTGTCATTTGACAAATGGGGAGAAGATAATACAACTTTTTGGATAAAAACCTAAGTTAATTTTGAAGGAATAGCGCAGCTTAAGGATAGAAGGGAATATAGCACAAAATATGGTCGTATTGCATCAACGTGATACATTTTGGAGATCTTCCTATCAAATACGGGCGTAATGAAGGACGTACCAGCTAGAAAACGGCCGTAATGAGGGCAAATGAGAAAATGTGAAATGCTCATAACGTTTCAGTATCCATAACATGCCTGTAACCAAGAAGTTTGGAAAGACCCAAGAGGATCACAACCTTTGATACAAATGTGATAGAGGAAAGTACTTTTTGAAATTTTTCCAGAGGAGATTATGGGTCGTAATTTTAATAACTTTTTAAATAAAATTTCTCTCGAGAAGATTACATTCCGTAATACGGCCGTAATCTGGGCCATAATTCAACCCTATTTAGGTGTGATTTCAAATTCTCTCTCCTCTGTTCGAATTTAGTGGCCGTTCTTCAACATTCCTATCACTCCTTAACTTTTGCACTTAACACACAAAATCTCACATACTCCACAACATTTCATCTTTCTTTTTATTATAATAGTGGTAATTTGTGGAATCCAACAATAGGCATGTCATTTCTACAAACTTTTCTTTTGATTTCATGTGATTTGGTGGATTTAGGTAAAAACGTTCGTTTTAGGGTTTTTCATTTTTCTTGAAATATGAAGTTGTAGTGTTCATATACATCATATTTAGAGTTTACAAGACTTGAGTATGCTGTCATTTTCAATGTCATGGATAACTTTTGTCGGATTTGCTATGAACCCTAACTTTTGCTTGAATATGATTTCGTATTGAATTTAGGGGCTTTTCAGAATTTTGAGTGGATTTGTTATTTAGATGCTAAGTCATGTAATTTGAGGATATTAATTCATGTGTCAATAGAACTTTAGCACTCAACTGACAAAAAAAAAACTAATTTTTCTATATGAACCTTAATTTTGGTATTATCGATTTTCAAGGTTCTTACAAGTGAATAATGTGCTTATTTAATGTTTATAACTATATATGGTTATATTTTCTTTAGTTGTCACAATTAAGGAGTTTTTATTAGGTTACATATCAAAATGGGTTTATCAAGTCTAGTTGATAATCTAAAAGATAAGAAGTGCAAGTAATCGTTATGTTGTTGAATGAGTGTGATTGATGTGAAGCCATTGGAATAATAGTATATTTTTAGATTTTTAACAAATGGCACCGAAGAAAAGTCAATCTTAAAAAGGGACAAAACACTCAAGGAGTGAGCGTTCCCCTCAAGGAGCTAGCTTTAATAGTATCTTAAGAGCCCCATCAGGAATGAAAGAAAATCATCATCACCGGTTCAATCAGTTTGTGAATGATAAAAAGCTAATGGGGAATATGATTTTGGATGAAAAAGTTTTGGGGTGATTATGGTTTGTTGAAGGAATTTAAGAGATTACTACCAATAGGACCTTAGCTAATTTTCTTTAGCATTAAGGAAAAGATGTATAAAGAGACCACATTGGCATTCATGGCATCTTTTGAGCTTAAGTTTCAAGGATTGCACATCGGAATAAATAATGAGGTGTCATCCTTTGCCATTGGAAAATATTATGAGATGAGCATCACACACTTCATTAGAGGAATGGGGATTTACTCTGAAGCTCAAATTAACACTCTAGAATTTCATAGGTTGCTTGTGAGTATGCCTAGAAATGTTCATGAATTCTCAAGAGAAGTGTCCAATGAGTATGTTTTTTGTGCTTGCAAGGCTAGGGGATCCTCTTTTAAACTTCTAAGCCACATGATTCTTCACTATATTTTGATGCGGTCTTTGAACCCTAGATTCGACAGTCCAAGAGTTGTAGCTAAAATGGACAAGTTACCTCTATATAATATAATAAAGACACATCCAGTAAATGTAGGAATAATTTTGACCTTTGGCTCCACCATCTATTTTAGGCCATTCATTACTTGTATTTTGAAGAACTTGAACATCTAGCCAAGAAATGAGCCAAGAGACGTGGTTGGAGAATCAAGACCTTTTCCATCCACTCCATTTAGTCAATGGAGAATTTAGAAGGTTGCTAATTCGGATGTTGATATTGAGGCACTCGATGAGTCTAGTAGAGTACCACCTTCTGGCTTTACTTACTCTACTAGCCATTTAACCTAGTTAGAGCAAAGAATGGCAAGGCAAGAGGAAGAAATTGCTACCCTGAAACAAGAAAATAATTCAATGAAGCAAATGATTAAAGAGGATTTTCAGGAAATATTTGAGTGATTTAAGATCCTAGTGCCTTCATGCTTTCGACCAAGCCTGACAAGAGAGGAGCTACCTTCTCCACTACTTATTAGTGCACAACCAGAGAGAGTTTGTACCTTCAGTGAGTTAGCAGCCTATTGTAGCACCTGAGAGAGTTGAGGAGGAGACTTCTGATGATTCAAAAGAAGAGAAGTTGCAGAGGAGGTTGACACTTACATGGGACACTAGTAAATAGTAGGCTGGGGATGCACCACAAGAAGCAACTCTAAGGAAAGTTCCAGCCAGCATAGGAAAAGTACCATAGACAGCAGAATCAGAATCTAGTGATTCCAGTGGTAGCACAGAAACAGCTTCTAATTATGGGTCTAATAATGATGATGATGATGATAGTGGAGATTCTGCTAATGGTGATGACAAGGGAAAAGAAAAGAGAGAAGGTCATTGCTGATGATGACAGTAGCAGCGATCACAATCCTTATAACTGATTTTCATTTTTATTTTCTTTTTTTCTTAATTATGTTTTTCCTTCTCATTTTGGACTAATATACTTGTGTTAGAAGACTAAGTGTGCTGTTATTTTTTTATTATGGTTTATTTATTTTGTTGTGGATGGACAATAGTTTGGTTCTTTTGGTTGGCATCACAAAACAGGAAATTATGGAGAAATATTTCTAATTAACCAGGGAAGTTTCGGTTTCATTTTTCTTTATTTTTATTATTTCTTTGTTCTTATTTCTAGTTTTAGACATTGAGGACAATTTCTAACTGAAGTGTGGGGAAGGTATTTGGATTTTGCCTGTGGAAGTATGGTTTATGATGCCTTAATAAAACCATTTACGAAATCAATATTAACGCAAAAGTTTTGAAAATTTTTAAGTGGTTGTTTTTTTTTATTGTCCAATTTTCTTATTTGCTTTTGATTTTTTATTAATATGTTAGAATTGCAAAGAAGTAATATGAATGGTGTAGCCTTATTTATTATTTAAGTAGGATTTTTTTTAGTAAGATTAGCATAAAGCTTGAAGTAGGGATTAATTAATTAATCTTAGAAACTTAATTAACTATATGATTCTCCATTTAGTTATCTTGCAAGTTTGATGAGTGTTATGACAATTGAAATGCTTAAATTAGAAGCTTTGTTTTCATTAAAAGGAAAAAAAAATAGAGAGTTAAGTATGTGGAGGTTCGAAGGGATCCCTTTAAAACTTGGTTGCCTAAGGTTGTTCGACTTAGGATTAACCAACCGAGGAAATATACTTAACAAAACAAATTATCATTCAGCGAGTCTCGTATCTCGAGTAATTAAGTCCGCGGATGCCTTGAAAGGGGAATAACATCTGTTAACTTAGATGACGAATCCGGGATAATCGGCTGAAAGCTCGTTACATGGGTTACAATATTCAATAGAAACTGAACAATTAAATATATTCATAAATGAAAAAGAGCTAAAGAAGTGTGGATTGTCAGTGTAATTTTCGAATTGTAAATCCTTATCTAAATGATGAAGGTAAAGACTAAACTATTTGGATTAACTTCGTAATTCTAACAGTTTAATAGAAGAACATATTTTCAGCAAGTGAAATAGGAAAAAAGTAAATTAAGGTATAAAGGCACTTAGTGAAAATTTTTACTTTGCATTGAGAGATATATATACATTAATCCGGAGTTTTGAAAGAATGCATCAATATGATTAGTTTTCCTACCTTGGGTTGTTATGTTATTTTATCCTTTATCATCTAATTTGCTTGAGGGCAAGCAAAGCTTAAGTGTGGGGAAGTTTGATATGGCTAATTTACCATACTTATTTTTAGTAAATTTAAGGCGTATAATGCTTTAATTCCTTGTTTAGTTAAAGATTTACGATACTTAATTGAAATTATATTCATTTTAGGTTTAAAAGAGGACTCAACAACAAATTGGATCAATTTTAATAAGGATTTCAAGTCCGAAGTGCAATCTAAGAGGATTATGGTCGTATCACAATTGGTGATCTTCTCTTATGGCAATTAAAGAAAAATTATGAGTGTATTTCATTGAAGAAGAGGAGCAATTCAAGTATAGAGGAGTTCACAGCCTTAGATACAGCCGTATTCTAGGGCGTAATATCCTCGGACTTATCGCATTGAAGATTTACGATCGTAATTAGGAAGGGAAACAACAACAATGTACGAAAGGATCAATGACGGGCGTAATACCTTATGGAAAATTAACCCGAGGAGATCACGACCTTGATTACGGCCGTAATATGCACTAGTAAACTTAATCCGATGAGATTACGGTCTTAATTACTGCAGTGATGACAGTTATTTTCCCTATATTTTTGCACTACTTTGGATCTTGATGCCTTTTTGAAGAGTAATAGAAGGCAAATGATGTATTCATTCACTCATCAGATGCAAGCAATGAAGGAAGGATATAAATCCGTCTTGAACATATAGAGAAGGGGCATTATTATTATTATAATTATCATTATTGTTGTTAGCACATCATATACTTGTATATTTTAACTAAGAGAGATATTATATGAATGAAGAAGAAAGTTGTATTGCATCTGCATACTTTGTATCAAGAGTGGAAGTTAATCTTTAATCAAGCGTTGTTTCATTATCTTCTTCTTCTTCTTCTTCATTTTCATAATCATTATGTGTTGTTCGTTCCATATCATGCATGAGTAGTGAGTAGGGACTTGTGTAGCCATGTCTTATCATGTGCATACATTGATTATATACAAATCTTGTAAGATTTACTAATCTTTATACTATATAGAAGCATGCTAATTCTAGATAGTGCATGACTTAGGATTAGATCAGATTCTCTATGGGATGAGATTGAGAAATCTACCTATGGAATATAACCAACCTATCGGGAAAGATTGCTTATAACACCTAGAGATAAGGTAGTGAAATCTTCTGCATAGAATGTAAAGAATTACCTTAGGATCATATGATTAATGTAATTTTAGTCTGTTGTTGGTGAGGAAGAGATTTCAATTGACAAGGCTAAGATTAGGGATCAATAGTCTCGAGAGACATATTGAATTAATTGATGGAATCCTATAGTTAGGAATACTACAATAAATTAATCGATTTGTATTGCATGATAATTCATTAGTGAAGCAGGTCTATTGTGTTGTTGATTGTTAATTAGTTTTAATTTATAGATTAATGTATTGAATATGGTTAGAAATTAGTCATTTAGTTAAGTAATTTATAATTATCTTATTAAATTCAATTTGCTAGATAATAAATTATAAGGAGAGTAATAGTACTTATCGGGTACTCCTTGGAGTACGACTCTATAATTGTTCCCTTACTACATTGATAGGTATACTTGCCTAAACACTGACAAATACTAAGGAACGATTTATAGGAATTTATATTATCAAACTCGATCGGAAAATAGTGCAAACCAGAGATATACTTGGAAGAGGATTTGAATAAGGAGAATTTTTTTATGAAAAACAAAAAAGTCTATTACTGTACGCTTGTAGTTGGGACAGGAGCACCACCGACCTTGATCGAATTATAGCTAACGTTATAATTAAGAAATTCTTATCGAAAGCAACATGAACTTAATGTTGGCTGCAATACTGCTAGCGCTGAAGGCTACATTGCTGACATAAGCAGGTAAACTGCCAGCATTGAGTTGGTGTATGTTGTCTAGAATAACAACATTTTTCAATGACATAACTTTGATTTTACATGTGCCAACCTTGAGCGTCTTTTGGTTTTTTGTGTGTTGTTACATATACATTCTTCTTATTGTCCTAGAGTTTGCAAGGAATAAGTGGTGTGCCTCTTCTTAAGCTAAGATAGAGAGATTTAGAGAGAGAAAGAGAGGAAATCTTAGAGTGAGAAACTCTAGAAGAAAATCCTTGTTCCTGTTTATAATTCACTAATTTGTGGTGAAAAATTGTAAGATTCATTAGATAGATTTAGTGAATAAAACTTGTTATCATCTCATTATATTGTCTATAGTGGAAGATCTGAGCACTACTTATTTCATGGTTTTTTCTGCATTGGGTTTTCCATGTTATATACTGGTATTACATGTTTTACTTTTCGACATCATTTTATTGTTTATCGCTTTGGCAAGAGGAGATCTAGTCTCTAAGTCACAGGCTGATTAATTGTTTGATTAATCGGTTTTGTTGCTATTGTGATTAAGGTTAGGCTTTCTCCTAACAAGTGGTATTAGAGCTTAAGGTTTCATAAAAAAAAAATTAGGGTTTTGTTGCAGTGTAGATATGGCAGAATCATTAGGTACGATGATCAAACTGAATTCAACAAATTACTCCATATGGAAATCTATGATGGAAGATTTATTATATTGCAAAGATTTATATTTGCCTTTTGGGTGATGACACTACGAAGCTAGAGAATAAATTTGATGCTAATTGGGTAATCATGCATAGAAAAATTATTGATTATATCCGACAGTGGGTGGATCACAGTATGTATCACCATGTAGCCTAGGATACAAGAGCAAATATACTATAGAAGAAGTTGGAATCCATGTATGAGAGGCAGACTACCTTGAATTAAACCTCCTTGATTAGGACGGTTGTAAATTTGAAATGCAGGGATGCATCCAACATGACTGAGCACTTGAATGATTTTTAAGTGCTTGTGAATTAGTTGTTTACCATGAAGTTGGTGCTTGATAATGAGATCCAGACACTGTTATTGCTGAGTTTCTTACCTGATAGTTGGGAGACACTAGTCGTGTCTATTAGTAACTCTACCCTAGAAGGAAAGCTCATCATAGGATTGGTAAAGGATAGCCTGATGAATGAAGAGGCTAGGAGGAAGGATCTTGATACAAGATCTAATTCTAGGGCACCTGTTACTGGTAAGCTGCGAACGAATGGTAGAAGAAGGTATAGAAGATAATCTGATGAAGATAATGGATATGAGAAATCCAAGGGAAGGTCCAAGTCAAGAGGAAAAAAATACCTCGGATGCTATTATTGTGACAAGCCAAGTCACATGAAGCGAAAGTGTAGACTCTAAAAGAGAGAGAGAAAGGTAAAGGCGATGAAAAAGATGTAGACATAGCAGCAGCATCAACAGATGATGATGAGATCATCATTGCCTAGGATGAAAAGCGTGTTAGCCTTACAAGTCATGATGATGACTAGTTTTTTTATTGTAGTGCCTCCTCCTATGTGACTATGTGACTTCACATGATGAGTTCTTCTCAACCTACACTGCTAGGAATTTTAATAATATTAGGATGGAAAATGATGATAAATCCAGGATTGTTGGCATTGGAAACACAGTTCTAAAAACTAACACAGGTCTCAGGTTCACTCTCAGAGATATCAGACATGTTCCATATATCTGTCGTAACCTTGTTTCTATAGGAAAGCTTGATGCTGATGGCTATAGTGGCTACTTTGGTGAAGAATGTTAGAAGCTCACTAAGGATTCTCTCATTATGGTAAAAGGAAAGAAGAGGAATACCCTTTACTTAATATCAGCAAAGCTAATAAGTAAAGGAGATGTGAATCCTATACTCTCACATAGAGGTTCTAATGATGGCAGAAATGGAAGCGATTTAGTTAAAGAATCCCAAGAGCCTCATCAATAGTTCAAGATGAGAAGATATGCAAAAGATAGAAGACCATCAGTTAGATTTATTCCAGATGAGTATGAGATACTCATTGATGAGGGAGAGTTAGATGGTTATTAGAAAGCCATGGGAAACGAGAAGAAGAAAGGAAATGTTAGAGTCATGTAAGATGGAATGAAATCCTTGCATGAGAACTAGAAAATTGACTTGGTGAAACTGCCTAAGGGCAAAAGACCTCTGAAAGAATAGATGGGTTTCCAGAGTGAAGACTGATGATAAGAGCTCACAATCAGGGAACAAAACAAAAGCTGGTTATAAAACGTTCCAGTCTAACAAAAGGTGTTGCAGGAATGTAGCAGGATTAGGGATACTGTCACGCCTCATAGGGGTATCCTAAACGTAACAGTTGGCCATATGCCATATAAGACTCTCGAATTACTACCCAAGTCCTTTAGGAGTCTTGTATAGATGTAAGGCGTTCCTTTACAACAATAGAATACTCGGCTCAATGGAGTTTAAGAGTTTAATTCAGCATTCAATAGCACTAGATAATAAATCAAAACACATAAATAATTAGTTACAAAGTCTAAGGGGCATTCTCTTGCAAAAAAATATTTAAAGATCCATTACAGTCATCCAGAGTCTCTTGGTTTCCTACGGAAGTCTAATCAAATCTAAATACAACTTCTAAAGGAAACGCCTAGCTCCTGTATCTGAGCTATAGCTTATCTCAGCCTAAGGCATATAAATTCATGCTGCAATAAATAGAAACTACAGGGGCATAAGCTACACTAGCTTAGTGAGTGAAAACTTTCAAGATCACAATTATAACACATCAATCCAAACAAGTGATTAATCAGACAAGTGATATGCATCAAACACGTGAAATCAACAAACATATGACCAGCCGGAAATCATATGTGGATGGACTTGCACCCTCTATCCTGGGCTAGTAGATTAACGAATCCTGCTGTACGACGCCGTTTAGGCTCACGGTCAACCAACTTATAAATTCGTTTTATGGATCACGATTAACCAACTCATTGATTCGTTTTATGGATCACGATTAACCAACTTTTACACCGTTTGGGATCACGAAAAACCAACAAATGCTAATGCTCCATCCCCAATATGATATGAATGAGTTTATATTTATTTTCAATTTCGAATATTCAATTATACTAATTCTTCAAGTGATTAATTAATAATCGTAGACAATCAATCCTATTTCATCTATACAAGCAATGGTTAATCACCCGACTTCGATATTCTTATATTCGATTTCTCATATCAACAACAATCATATATAATTCCCATTCATCCCCATCATGCATATCTATTTTATCTTTGCCAAGTATCTAGTGCAACTACCATTACAATCACAAACAATAATTGAAATCAGAAGTGATACTCACTCGGTCATGGTTCACTGGTCTTTTAGTAGTAATAGTCCGATGGTAAAGATTCATCGGTTTCGGGATCACCTAAAAAGGAAGAAATACCCTAATAAGCATTTCATCACTTAACTAATCCAAACCATATATCAAAGCTTAGAAAACTCGTAATTCTCGCTATGTGCGGAAGTTTTGACTTAAAACGGCCATAACTTGATTATTTTAACTCGGAATTTCACAAATTATATATCGATTTCTATCTACTTCGAAAGATATATCTAATTCTAATATTATTTTCAAGTTTTGAAAATTTTTGGCTCACGAAACAGAAGGATCAGTTTTGATCAGTAACTGTTTCCAATTCCGAAAAATAGTTTTGTAAATGTTTGAAATGTTTCTACTTCATAAATCAATTATACATGCAATATTAATGATTTCCTAACATGAATGACATGTGATGAGTTTAATGTATGCATGATCTTGATGATTTTACTAAAAAAATTTTAGATCTTTATTTTGTAAGACTTCAAGTATGACTACTTTTGAGAAATCTAGTTTCCTAACTTTGATAACTTACTTGTGTTTTGGGATTAATTCTTACGAATATCTAGTTATTTTTGTTAGAATTGAATTTTCATAACATCTATTACCTAAGACCTTCATTTTTACATAAAAATTTACATTTTACACTTTGTCAATATATTTTCAAAAAGGGTTTATTCAAAAATCCGAATTTTTAGAAATTTAATTTCTTGAATGATTCCTTTGGGAAAAACTTGTTTAGTGCATTAAAATTTAAGGTTTTACTATACCTATTCCATAAGGACTTCATTTATTACATAAAACTTTCATTTTGAGCTTGGATAATAGGTGTTTTTATGGTCATCATCCAAAATTACGAATTTCACAAGTTTATTAGTAACTCAAAATTTCCTATCTTGTTTCTAGTCTTTTTTTTTTTATATATATTAATCTCATCAAAACTCATTTCAACTTATAAAAATCATTGCTTAATGATATCTATTACCTATATCCTTCATTTTTCACATAAAACATGAGTTTTAGAGTTGATAAAAGGGTTTTTAAAACATAGCTTTGAAGTCATACGAATTTTCCTTTGAACATTTCAAACAAAAACTTTTTCTTTTTAAGTTCTTTGTCTTATCTACTTAAAGATCCACTAACTACAACATTTATATACACAAGACCAAGCCTTTATAAGCATTAATGCATGAAAACTCAAAATATTCATGAGATCATGAATGTCAAGTATAATATGAGTATCTAAATGCTAGATCTACTACTTATGATGCATGAAAAGGAGTTTAAAAGCATGATCATGGACTTTTATGCAAGATCTCTACTTTATATGCATGAACATGAAAATATTCCAACAAAAACTCATTTAAACACAAGATCTACTCTTGTGATGGCTTGAAATTCATGTATTAGTATTTTCTTGTCCCTAGAAAATGCTCATGGGGACTTAAAGTGAAAATACTCATGAATAATCTTGCCATTACAAGATTAAATGGTAGAAAGACTTAGGATTTATCACCTATAGTTGAATAAACTGGAGAAATGAAGAAGAAATGAAGCTTGTGTGTGTGTGTGATGGTGGTGGGAGCTCATGGTTTGGAGGAGAGAAATAGAGAGGATTTTTGTGAGTTTTCTACAAATGAAGTAAAATGAAAGAGAGAGAAAAGTAAGATATTATTTATAGTAAGTGAATTAGGGTTTGTTTTAATTATAAAAGGAGAAAAATAAAACAATTGGAGGGTAAATGGGAGGGGGTTGCGCCGGCCATGGAAGAAGGAAAGAGAGGGAGAGATTTGAAATTGTTTTAATTTGTAATTTATGTAATAAAAAGTATTAAATGTAATAATTTGTTAAGAGACAAAAATTATTGGAAAAGATAATATAATTGAGTATTTTTAAGGATGTAAGACTAGGGTATGGGTTATGTGTGTAGTAGGTTGTAATTGTAAATAGTAATAAATAGTAAACAAGACATTACTTTATCAGTAGTAAAGAAAATATAGGAAAAAGGCTATAACTGTAATTTTTATAACCCGAAAAATTATAAAACTTACATTTTTGAAATCCTTATAAATTTCGGTTCTAAAGAGTATTTCGGAATAAATTTTTGAATTTCTAGTTTCGAGGCTCGTTTTTCCGTAATGGAGCTCGGGAAGGCCCAGAATAGCAAATTTTTCGAAATCAAAACTTTTTATGGTTTGAAATATACTTTAAAACAATATTCCATATTAATTTTTTTTATAAAATTTGTTTTAATTTGAAACCAAAGGAAAGCCGGATCCAAGGTTCCTAAGGTTCTCTCACAAAGCTTAAACTAATCTGGTTTAAGGTTTTGGTTTCCGGTTTTGGAAGTTTACTTGATCACCAGAAAAACTGGGGTTTACAGATATCGCTCATATGAGTTGGAGGAGGAGATTTTTGTGTTATAGATCCAACTCATATGGGTCTATAATCAAAGGGAGTCTAAATATATGTCAGATGCATAATTAGAAGACTTAGAATCAAAGTAGGAATGGACCAACATGCTTGCACAAAGGAGATCCTAAGTATATGATTATATATTTAGATAAATTTGAATCAATAGTATCCTAAGTATATGAGACATACCTAGAAGAGGAGTTGAATAAAGAGAATTTTTTGTGCAAAACAAAGAAGACTGATACTGTACACTGGTAGTTAGGATAGGAGCACTGCCGGGCTTGATCAAATTATAGATGGCATTGGAAATAAGAAATTCTTTACGAAAGCAATAGGAGTTCAATATCGGCTCCAACGCCACCAGCATTGAGTCGACGTATGTTGTCTAGAATAGCAGTGTTTTTCAATATAACCAGCTTTGATTTTACACGTGCTACTCTTGAGTGTTTGTTGGTTTTCCTTGTGTTGTTACATATATATTCATTTTATTGTCCTAGGGTTTATAAGGAACAAGTGATGTGCCTCTTCTCAAGCTTACATAGAGAGATGTGGAGAGAAAAAGAGAGAAAATGAAGGAAATCCTAGAGTGAAAAACTTTAAAAGAAAATCTTATTCCTATTTGTAATCTATCAATTTGTGGTGAAGGACTGTGAGATCCACTAAACAGATCTAGTGAAGAAAACTTGTTGTAACCCCATTATATTGTTTATAGTGGAAGATTTGAGCACTACTGGTCCCGTGATTTTTTCCGCATTGGGTTTTCCACATTATATCCTAGTATTATATGTTTTACTTTTCAACATCGTTTTATTGTTTATTACTTTGCCAAGAGAATATCTAGTCTCTAATCATAAGTTGATTAATTGTTTAATTGATCAGTTTTGTTGCTATTGTGATTAGGTTAGGCTTTCTCCTAACAAGTACATACGGAAAAAATAGTGTCTCCATCAATAAGTGGCATATGATATTGCAAACACAAATATAGGAGCTCTAGGGATGTCCATCTTGTATCAATGTCACCGACATCACTAAGACTGCCCTTTTCACCTCTTTGCTCCATAAAAATGGATCCTTCTTTAATAAATCATTCTTGGTTTTAGAAAATGACCCACATCCTTATATAAACTATGTATGGAATCTAGGAACTGGAGAAGTTGTCGAAATTCTCTTTATCATAAAGTATTTGGCAGTAGAAGGAAAAAGGACAAAAAAATTTTAAATATTTTTTATTCTGAAAAATAGAAAGGGTTTCTATATAATTATTTCGTGGCTTTGACTTATATGTATATATATTAATTATATAAATTATTTTATAATTTTATTTTGGGAAATAACTTTTACGAAGTTACTTCGCCCTGTTTTTGTGGTCTAATTGTAATGTTTAAATTTAAGGGAATATTGTCTTTCACAAGCCTTATATCGCGTAGTTCGAAACACTTCGGACATGGTGGAAAGAGAGATAAATTGGCAAAGATGCAACTTTGGAGGAAAGAAGTAATTTGTTACTAATAATCATAATACATTATAAAGAATAATTAGAATTTTATTATTAAAATCGTTTAGAAATATTGAGAACCATAAGATGCCATAGAATTAATAATGAGTAGTTTGATTGCAAATGAATGTGAGGCTAATAAATAACGTGCAATATATATATATATATATATATATATATTGGTGGTTATAATGTGAGGTTTACAACATAGGGAATCAAACTTTGTACTTCAACGTTGAGAATTAAGACTTGATGCTACTAAGTTATAGAGTCCTTGGCAAAGCACCAGTTAACGGAAATTGCAAGAGAGTGAATAATTAGAAAAGATGGGTAGGAGAACATAAGGATCTGTGTTTTCCATTTGGGGAGATATATTCAATTGTAAGATTTAAATGCATTTAATTAAGTGTAGTGGTGTCGATAATGATTAATTTATATTTTGCTTTCCATACAGTGTAGCAATAATGAAGTGGTGAACTGTTTGTTCATTTAATTTTTACTTAGGTTGTATTTTTTTAAATTACAGATTATTACATGTGATGGTGAGCACTATAGTTGGATTAGTATTTGTTAAGATTATGTTAGAATTATGAAGCTTGTATAGTAATGTTTTTTTGCTTCATAGCAATTTAATGGTTAACAAAAGATTTGCGTAATGGACCATAATGGCAACTGGTGGGTTATCGATATTAATTAAGCTAGAGGAGGGGGGAGGGGGTTTAGTGTCCACGTCTCGGTTGCCTTTATAATTATTGTTTAATCTTTTTATACAATAATATATATTTTTTTACACTTTTTACCAACTATTATATCGATTATTAACTAATTTCATAAGACTACTAGCGGATGGTGCACTCGAGATGAGTGTGCTAAAATAAATAAAAATTATTAAAATAATAAATTATTTAATTAGAATTTATAATAAATCAATCAACAAAAATTATTTATTCACTAAATTATTTATCAACCTAATGTAATTTTATATCCATATCCAATGTGCGAGTGATTTTCAATTTGATAACTATGATATAAAATATTATAGAGAGCCAATAAATGCACAAAACATATACTTTAATATTATCAATAAGATACCAAAAACTTTTTTACTAGTCCAATTAGTTTTTGTAATATATTGATTTTAAAAATGAATATATATTTAAAAAAAAACTAATTGACTCCTAAATATCTCAGACCATTAAACACCCTTTGCTGTTGAAGTGCCATGGTATTATAATGGGTATGTTCTCTGCTGCTTCTTTATAAGAATGAGCAATAATGTTAGGAAGAACAAAAAAAATCCTCCTATATAAAATAATGGTATGGCATCCATATTCACATAAAATAATTTCGATCATCCATTGGCTTTTATTTCTTTCATAGTAAAATTGTTACACGATGAAACTTTTGGTAATTTTAGGATCAAATAGCATCGGACTTAGAAAGTTTATTCTTTTTAGTTCTCTAAAAACATAAACAAATTTAATTTATTGTATGCAAAAGCATAGAGGTAATTGTCAAAAATCTACATCAACTATATTAGTTATAATTGTTATTTCATAGAAGAAAACTATTAAAACTTCAAACTGTGATGTATATTAGAATGAGTGCTCCTATTTTTCTTTTCATGTAATTGTATAATATTTAGCAGCAAATACATGAACCATCATTTTCAATCAATAATTAATTAAAATAATATCTTCATTTTTTACCCTTCATAATCACATCAAGTAGAAATAAATTTACTTGCATAATTTAAAAACATTGATAGGCAAAAAATAAAAGCTAAATTACAAAATCAATAGTACGAATTCATAAATTTTGGAAAGCTAATTTTTGAGGAAATTAATATAAAGAAGTTAATACACCAAGATAGCTATAAAAATTGACACATTTTATAGAAGCTTGCTATAAATAGAATGTATTTTTCTTTTAAGTCAAATACAATAATATCATGTACACATATTTAAAAAAAAAAAAACACCAAAAAACTAAGAAGTTTGTATAATATTATGGAAGAAAATATACTTGAAAATTTCATACTTCAACCTTTGACTATTAGTCTTTGACAAAATGCCTGCAAGGAATGGACAAAACATAGAGGTCAATTAAGATAAAGGAAATGCAAAATAGGATAGTGACTATTTCTACACATTATAAATACATACTAACAAAGAAGCCGCACTTGATACCTGTATAAATTTAAAAAGAATCAATGCATGAATTCATCATTGTAAAACATTTTACGTGACTAATGACTTCGGATAGTTACGCTAACAATAATTTATCGGCTTCAATGTGGAATTTATTTCTTACCTATATAATGATGAATCAGATTACCATATGATGCAAAGGTCCACTGTGATTGAAATGTAAAACTTTTGAGAGGCAACGCTTCAATTGCAGGAACAAAGTATCGAAGATTTTTTGAATAAAGAACTAAATCAACAAATTTGTATTACCACAACACCCATACTTACCAAGTACCCATATTGAGCAATATTATACCGAATCTACTATGTCTACAAATTAATCAAATCATTTGATCCAATCAAAACAACCCCAACAAAATAATTGTAACATAAAAAAAAACAAAAAAGCAATCTTGTTCTACAAATAAGCATCACAAAAAGACATTATAGAAAGAGATCAATAGTTTCCATATCAATCCCAAGACACCCTAATTCCAGCAAGGAGGTTCTTTATGGGTAGAACAAAAAGGAGGTTTCTAACCTTCCATAGAAGAAATCCTTAGCAAATGGAATAACAAAAGGTCGGATTTTGGTGCCTTTTGATTTTCTTTCTTCTTCTCCCATTTCCTTTTCCTTAGTAAATTTTTTTAGAGATAGAAACAGAAAACAACAATACAGAGACAAAAGTTGTGCGACTATGGTAGTACTCGTGGTGGAAAAAAGGAACCTAAAAGAATAATCAGAATTGTAAGTGGAACAATTTAGTTGAATTAATGTAGTTGAAAGAGTAAAGAAAATATGTAGTTGGTGTGAATTAATGCAGTTAGAAGAGAGAGAAGATAATATTTAGACATGAACGTAACTGCACGTAGAAAATAATAACTATTAGCTAACTTTTAGGTTATTATTCAGTTAAAAAAACCATCGGTTAAATGTATAAATCAAAGATAAGGAGATAATTTAAAATAATAGTCATGACTTAGGTTTGGAATATTTGACACAAATTATTGAGAATTCTTTTAATAGTAATAGATATTTCAAAATTTAAGATTTGATCTTATCCTTTTAACTCTTAAAAACTATCCAACTATAAAAAAACCCCTATTATATGCATCTCCTATATATTAACTATACAAGAGAAGTTATCAATTCCAAACAAACCATGCATTCACATTCACATGCATGTCTTTCGTAGTTTGGAAACTCACCTAACTATTGCTCCGTAAACAATACATTTACATGACAATCTTATCTATACCATGGTGTTTGCTCTCCTCTTAATCATAATTAAAAAACTATAAAATGTCTAACAAATTCTACAATGAGCTCCAATAAATTACATTACATTTATCACATCTTCAAATATATCTTGAAATATCTCTTTTGTGAACCACAACATTGTTGTTCCATACTTAGACAAGTTTGTTCTGTTTTTTCAATAGGATTTTTACTTCAATTTTTTTTTTTTTTTTTTTTGGCAGAAGGAATTTTTGTTAATATAATAAGTAGGTTCTATGATAGGATCAAGAAATGCGACTCCAAAGCAGAAGGGATACAATATATAAGCAACAAAGAACATTACGACTTTTGTTAAGGAGACAACAGCCAACATTGCTGCCTTCATCAAGTTCAGCATCGAGAACATTAAAGCCACTATGGATGAGGAGGTTTTGTCATTTCAAATCTTTTTGTAGTCTCATTTCATACAATATATTACATATAAAACACTAGTGTAAAGATTCAAAATGGTAACACAGAGTAAATCCTAAGTTTACTAATCAAGCTGAAATCATGTTAAATAAACTATTAGACTTGTGGATGTTCAAGTGAAACTATCAACATCTAAACCCCAATTAAAAGTTTAAAATTTTTTTGACCTTAAAAGAACTTGATTGCTTCCGCTACTCAAATTACAAGAGGACTTGATATTATAATTAAGAATCTTTCAATTCTTTAATTGCCTAATGTCATAAATCAAGTTCCCCTAATCCCTTAGTGATAACTTAACTTATAAACATTACATTAAGCATTATGATAGTTTCTAAATCTGATCAAATCACTCAGCTTCCACATTTGGTGCTCTCGATTCATGAATTCCATTGAACCCTAATTTCTCTTATAGTTATCAAAATTCTTTTGAATCTCATTCTTTTTAGAAATTTGTTTCATAATAGGACTTCAACATGAATTTTCCACGGTTTTAACATTCATATAACATAATTTCAACTATCCTCTTAGCCAACTTCATATTTCATCAAGTTCCCGTAAAGCAAATTCAGCACATCATATACATAAAATCAAATAACATATGAGAATTTTCAAATAAAAATTGTAAACCCCAAGATTTTTCGATGATTTCTAAGTTCAAACCCTGAAACTGGAAGTCAACCCGAAACTCTAGTCAATAAAAGCCTATACCAAAACCCTATAGTTTAGATCCTACGATCCTGTGCTCTCAACCTTAGATACCAAAATCACATTAATGGCTTATAATAGTTCGTAATAATATAGGGACGTATAAAAATATCAAATTTACTAATTTCTAGTGTCTTTTGAATCCTAATGGGATCAGTTTTCAAAAACATTGCCTGGGAACACCGAATGGTAAAAATATTCTATTTATATCGATAGCCTCGTAATAAAAAAAGAAATCCAAAAATATCATTTTCATAATTTTTCGATAGTTAAAAACTACAGATATCGCATCTAAACGCGTATTTTCTTTACTACCAGTAACTTCTTAGTCTTGTTTACTATTCATTGTACTTCTCTACTGTTCATTACTATTTACATATCTCTACTTTTCCTTACTACCTATTCTTACTACCTGTATATCTATTTTCTTATTTTTTACCTTTCCAATACATCTTATGTCAAATCATATCTTACATATTAATTATTTTCTTACAAAAATACAAACAAATCAACTCATACTCTCTCTTCTCCCTCCAAAACCGGTGCCAATTCCCCTCCCTCTCTTTAATTAATTTTTCTTTTTTAATTTATTATGCTTTTATATATGTGGTTATTAATTTCATTATTGTCATTACCTTATTGTTATTATGCTTCTAAAATAACTATTTATGTATTATATATATATATATATATATCTATATATTTCTTAGAGCCTAAATACTCATTAACTTTTACTAACTTGCTTCGATTATTCTTATTGCTCTTATTATTGCTTTTCTTTTCTTTCTTTTTCTTTTTCTTTTGGGATAAAGTCCCAAGATGCCTTGATGAAGCTAAGGCTCCTAATACTTGATCAAGTTACTTTGATGAAGCTAAGGCTTCCAATGCTTGATTGGGTTACCTTGATAAAACTAAGGTTCCCAATAGTTGATATATTATCTTGCTTATTATTAATTTACTTCTTATATATTTTCATCAATTTTCATATTATGTGTCATGAACATGCATCATCATAGTGATCTTGTCTTAATAAAAATTTAAAGTAGATTTTTCTTTAATAAACGGAAATGAAACTAAACTTTTCCAATATATAACTTTATGTTTAAATCAAGATTTTATTACCAAACCCATAGGAAAATCATTTTTACAACTTCTTGTTAAACTCACCAAGATTTTTTTTCTTAAATAACAATGAAGATGATTTCATAAAAGAAACTAACAAACAAAATGAACTTTTTCTTTGATAATAGACTTCATAAAGTTTATCAAAACTTAGCAAAAATGTTTTCTTCGTAAACAAATTTTTTTCATAAAAGTTTGCTTGTAGGATTTAAACTAACTCTATAATAACAACAAAAAACAAAACTAATTTTCAAAGTTAAGATAGAAAATAACCCTCTAATCTATGAACCCACACATAAGATAAAGGATTTCCAAGTATATAAATAATACCCTCATTTTGAAAAGAAATAAAAAGCACATAAGAATGATGATTTCAAAAACAACAAATTTTATCAACAACTTAAAAAGAATGATTTTTTTTCCAAGAAAAATTGATAGAAGAATTAAAGAACTAAGTTTTAGAAATAAAATTATTTCAAAGAGGTTAGAAGATGAGAATATAACGATAAGAAGATTTGTTTAACAAAACCATTTTTTTCTTTAAAAAGGAAATATATAAAAGTTTAAAATCACCATAGGCTATTCATAACTTGATAAAAACTTTATAAACTTACTTTTTGAAATAGCGAAGAATTCCTTAAATTGCATGCTAATATGTTATTGGAATGATATATATATATATATATATATCTGTGTGTGTCTTTTTCAAATTAATATGCATGTGTTATGTTTAGAATTTAGTAAATTCACTTTTGATTTGCTTAGACTTATGACAAAAATTTTGGCTAACTCTAGATCCACTTTTTGAGCTTAAATTCAACCCAAATGCATTTGAAATTTGCCTAAATTAAACCTAGGACAAATATACCCCTAATGGTGAGATTTGGATGACATTTGACTTTAATTTGGACAAGTTAACCCTCCCTTTTGGCAGCCTCAAATTTTCATACGAATTTTACTTCTTTTCTTTCTTCTTTCTTTCTTCCTTCTCTTAACCCAAAATCTTGAACCCTAAGCCAAAGTTTATTACAAGCTTAAGGGTTTGAATATCATTCCAAGCCAAGATTTCACCATGTGAGTGTAATACAAACTCTATCTTTTATTTTTATGTTCTATGTTGAATTGTGTGTAAATGTTAGTATATATATGATTTTGAAGTGATGATTGGTATGAGATTGAATTAGTGCATGTATGATAGTTTGGATGAGATTATGTGATTAATGGAGTGGTAATTTGCATCTTATAGGAGTGTGGATATGTGGGGATGAGTGTTATAGGAAATTGAAGGAATGAGTAGTAGATAAGTGAAATTGAAGTGTGATTAGTGTTTTGATGATTAGAAGTAGAATTCATGTTGTTAGGATAGCATTTGGATCATATAACAAGCTTCAGAAAGTTTGGACTAAGTTTGGAAAATTTTTGAAAATGAACAAGTGTAGTAAAACAGGGGAAATCAAAAACAATTTTCGTATAGGCCTGTTTTTAAACGTACGCCGGCACCTGGGAATTCAACGCCGCCGGCTTAGAGGCAGCGTTGGGTTCAGAATTATTAAGGCTGGATGAAAGCCGCTGGCTTTCGCTGGAAAAGTCAGCCGGCGTTCATTCTGGCATATTGTACTCTGGCAGCGGAAATCAAGGCCGCCGGCGTATGTGTCAAAGCTGCCCGCGTATCTAGGTAAGCGGACGGCTTAGACCTCTCTGGACGTTTTTGAAAATTTTAGTTTTGGATTCTACGCCGGCTCAAGGCCGCCAACGTAGGATGAAAAGGCAGTCGGCGTACCCTTGAACACTGCCAGCGTTGGTAGTGTTGATTTTCAGAGTATCAAACACCGGCCCAAAGCCACCAGCTTTGGTTGCCGGCGTATCCCCTGTGCTTTTGAATTTTAAAAACTTTTTCCAAAATTTTTCGAAGTTTGTTATTTGATCAATTAAGTATTTGTTAAGCGATCTAGGGTATATTAGGATGTTTACATGCTTTATTACGACCTTTATTAATTCATTTGGATTTCTTTGATATATTTATCTTTTATATTAGTTAATTAGTACTTAGGCTAAATGTGAAATTTAATATTGTTTTAAACAGTGATAGATCCTCGCCCAGTCAACCCCGTTAATTCCCGAGCTATATCAGGTACGCAGTAACTAGCTTGTCTCTGTGTTAGGATAGGCATTTATGAAAACTATATATATTAAGAAAAACTTAATTGTGAGTGTTGATTTGTGTTTTACGCCGTTAAATCCAATCCCTGCCCAGGGTGGCATGAGTGCCTAGGGGCGCCCCCTCACAGATTGGGTGAGCCTGGGGTGGAATTGGTATCCGGTTCGGGGAGCGGCACCCTACTCAGATTGGGCATGGTAGATTTAGGTGTTTTCTGTAAAATTATCTAGAACGGTATAAGTATCCGAGCTACTTATATCAACCCCCTGAGCGTCAAGGTTGTTACTCAGGATCCCCCACTATCCTTGTTGCCGGAGTTTGAATACTCCCATGTTGAATTACTAACTAAAGACTAAATAATAATTGAATGGTTGTTGCATCTTGCATTTAGTTCAGGCTTGTGTGAATCATCTCGCTTTTGTTTTCGTTACTTGTGTACTGGGCCTCTGGCTCATATTTTATCTATTTCAGGTGAGGATCTTGATGAGTCTTATGCGAGCTTGGGTTATGGTCCTGATTTTGAGGATTTTCTAGGAGTTTGAGGACTAGAGATGGCCCTGGACTGGTTGGAGCCCAATCTTTTTGTAATAGACTAGATATATAGGTTGGATAGTTGTTTATATAGTTCTTGATGAACTATATGTTTTGTAGTTTTGCTAAGGCTTGTAAGAAGCCTTTTGGTTGTAATATATATATTATATGTATGTATGTATGTACCTAGCTTGTATAACCTGAGCTATTTTCTTATAATGTTTGTATTATATGGTATTGTGTTTTGAAAGTAAGCTATTAAGTAAATAATTTTCAAAATGACTTATGTTGTGAAATTAGACAAACAATTCATCAAACATTTCTTCTCGGACAACCTTACATATAATTCTGCAGATTATATGTGGTTGGGGAACTGTTATCACTTATTTTAAATATAGGGGTGATAGCGGGTCCTTACAGATGGTATCAGAGCTAAGTTTGATTAATTGTTTGCCTAATTGAGATGATTTGTCTGAGACTTGACCTAGACACAAATAGGTAGAATAGGAAGAACTAAGTTTGCTTGGATGCTGTGCTTGTTTGTTTTCTTGATTCTTTGTGTGCTTGTTGCTTGATTGATTATTTGATTAATTGTTTGCTATTATGTGTGAATGTTAATTTAAATAAGCTTAATGTGTACATGTGTGTGTGTGTTGAATGTATTGTGTGCGATTGTTAAGATGGATAGGTTAAGGAGATCTACCAGGCAGCATTCAGATAGGGAAAGTATGCCACCACCACCACAGTCATCGTCTACATTTGTTCCTACTTCATCTTCTACACCTAGTAGTGAGACTACACCATCTCCTGCATCGGCTTCAGCTTCAGCTTCACAAGTTCCTCCACCGACTCAGATTCCGCCACCTCCACCTATGCCACCTATTCCACCAATGCCACAAATGCCTACTGGTGATCCCAATTCCATGTATGGTATGATGAGAGACATGATGGCAATGATGCAACAATATCAGATGATGATGTACCAGCAGACACAGTACTTTATACAGCAAGGTAATCAACCCGGGGTAAGACCGAATGAAGCACCACCTGTGAATGAACAAGCCAACCAGATCAAACTACATGACTTTAGTAAGATGGTTCCAGAGTTTGATGGTACTAGCACTGATCCGACAGTGGCTGAGAATTGGATAGAAGAATTGGAGAAGACCTTTGCAGCTAGCAGTACTCCTGAGGATAAGAAAGTGGACTTAGCAGTTTTATGATGAAGAAAGAAGCTTACAATTGGTGGAGACTAGCTAGTGGAAATCTACAACAGCCTATTTCTTGGACTACATTCAAAGACACATTCTTCACCAAGTATTTTCCGAATTCAGTAAGAGAGAGGATGATATCTGATTGGTTGAACTTGAGACAGGGGAGCAAGCCCATAGATGAATATCATAGTGAATTTTGTAGATTATTGCGCTTTGCTGGAGGAGACTATCGTGATGAAAGAATGAAGGTTCAAAAGTTCCAGAATGGCTTGAATGAGAAATCCAGAATGAAGTGAAGAAGTTTGAGTTACACACCTTATCAGATGTAGTTGCTAAAGCCTTGTTAATGGAACAGATACACAATGATAGTAGAGCTAGAAGAGCAAGAAGAGCTGCATTCATGGGAAAGAGACCTGCTCCTGCTACATCATATGGTGGTTACCAAAATGCTAACAAAGCAGGATATTATTCAAACCAAGGAAAGAGACCTTATATGGGAAAACAAGGAGACCAGAAGTCAACTCTTAAAGCTTCTACACCTGTGTTTGAGAAGAGATGCCTTAGATGCTATGGTCCTCATGAGGTGACAGATTGCAAGTGGACTCCCGGAGCATGTTTTTCTTGTGGTCAAGTTGGACATAGGTCTATAGAGTGTAAGAATCCGAAGATACCACCAGTATTTTGTGCCTATTGCAAGCAAAGGGGACATCATATTTCTAATTGCAAAGATCGACCCGACAATAAGAGTAGAGTGAATTTAGAAAAAGGCAAGACGGATGCAAGGGTTTTCACCTTACAGCAAGTTGAAGATACACCTGCAGTAGACACCTTGGCAGGTATTCTGAATGTGTCTGATAAGAATGCTTATGTGTTGATTGATACAGGGGCGACTCATGCTTGTATTTCTGAGAATTTTATGAATGAGTGTAATCTTGCTTCTGAAATGTTGAGTGATCGTGTTATATGTGTGACTACTCCGTTGGTGACTGAAAATAGGCATCCTTGTGTGTGTAAAAATGTGAATGTGATGATTTCTGATGTAAGCATGCCTATTGATATGATAGTATTACCTTTATCTGATTTTGATGTGATCTTGGGAATGAATTGGCTAAATCATTATAAGGTCACAATTGATTGTAGTAAAGCGGAGTTGAGTTTTGATTTAGATGAAGGAAGATTTTCATATATATTAGAGAGGCTAAGACCTAAGAGTATGAAGTTCATGGAATTGTGGGAGAAATCCGTTGTAGCAACTATGAGCATTGAAGGAGTGGATATCAATATGGTGCCAATTGTGAATGAGTTTATGGATATATTTCCTGAGAAGCTACCTGGATTACCACCAGATAGAGAGATAGAGTTTGGAATCGAAGTATTGCCTGGAACAGTACCTATCTCTAAAGCTCCATATAGAATGGCTCCAGCAGAGTTGAAGGAGTTGAAGATACAGTTACAAGAGTTGCAAGACTTGGGTTTTATTAGACCAAGCATATCCCCTTGGGGTGCTCCTGTGCTGTTTGTCAAGAAGAAGGATGAGAGCTTGCGCATGTGCATTGATTACAGAGAATTAAATCGGGTTACTATCAAGAATAAATATCCTTTGCCACGGATTGATGATCTATTTGACCAACTGAAGGGAGCTACTGTGTTTTCTAAGATCGACTTGAGATCGGGATATTATCAGCTTAAGATCAAATCTCAAGATATTCAGAAGACGGCCTTCAGGACAAGATATGGACACTTTGAGTTTTTGGTGATGCCTTTTGGGTTAACCAATGCACCAGCCGCATTTATGGACTTGATGAATAGGGTTTTCAAGGATTATCTGGATTCATTTGTCATAGTCTTCATTGATGACATTTTGATCTATTCCCGAAGCAAGGAGGAGCATCAAGAGCATTTGAGACTTGTGTTACAAAGACTTCGAGAGAAGAGACTTTATGCAAAGTTTAATAAGTGTCAGTTTTGGTTGGAAGAAATTTCTTTTCTTGGACATATTATTTCAAAAGAAGGAGTTTCAGTGGATCCAATGAAGATTGAAGCTATTCTAAAGTGGACAAGGCCTACAACTGTGAGCGAAATAAGAAGTTTTCTTGGATTGGCTGGATACTATCGAAGGTTTGTAGAAGGATTTTCGAAGATTGCATCTCCATTAACCCGATTAACACGAAAGAATATTAAATTTGAATGGGATGACAAGTGTGAGAAGAGTTTTGAAGAGTTGAAGGAAAGATTAATATCAGCTCCTATTTTAGCGCTACCAGACAATGGAAAAGAGTTCGTAGTCTTCAGTGACGCATCTATTCAAGGACTCGGTTGTGTACTCATGCAAGATGGAAGAGTTATAGCGTATGCTTCGAGGCAACTGAAACCCCACGAAAAGAACTATCCGGTGCATGACTTGGAGTTGGCAGCTGTAATTCTTGCACTGAAATTGTGGAGACACTATCTGTTTGGGGAGAAGTGTAAGATCTACACAGACCACAAAAGTCTAAAATACATCTTCACACAGAAGGAGCTAAAATATGAGACAAAGAAGATGGCTTGAACTACTTAAGGACTATGATGTGGAGATTCTTTATCATCCCGGAAAAGCTAATGTAGTAGCGGATGCACTTAGTAGAAAGAAACATGAAGGTGTTGCTGCTTTGCTATCTAGCCAAAAGGAGATCCAGATGGAGTTTATGAAGTTAAATCTTGAAGTTACTGTGGAACAAGTAGATGTGATATTGGCTCAACTATCCTTGCAACCAACAATTCTGGAGAAAATTAAACAAGCTCAAAAGGAAGACAATGAAGCCAAGGGAATGAAGGATTCTATAAGAATTGGAAAAAGGAAAGAATTAAGGATTGACATGGAAGGAGTTGTGAGATATGGGAATCGACTTTTTGTGCCATACGAGTTAAGAGAAGAAGTCATGAGAGAAGCTCATTCCTCTCCATACTCGATCCAGAAGTACAAAAATGTATAAGGATTTGAAGAGAAACTATTGGTGGGAAGGTTTGAAGAGAGATGTAGCCTAATATGTCTCTAAGTGTGTGGTTTGTCAACAAGTAAAAATCGAACATCAACGACCCAGAGGAGAACTTCAACCGTTGTCAATACCTGAATGGAAATGGGAAGATATCACCATGGATTTTGTATCAGCCTTACCCAGAACCATAACCAAATATGAAGTTGTTTGGGTGATCGTAGATAGATTGACAAAATCGGCTCATTTCATACCTTTGAAGGTTGGAGATTCGTTAGAGGAAATGGCATACATCTACATCAAAGAGATAGTGAGATTGCATGGTATTCCAAAGACGATCACTTCTGATCGGGATTCTCGCTTTATCAACAGATTTTGGAAGAGTCTACATATTGCTTTGGGTACACAGCTTCAATTTAGCATTGCATTTCACCCACATACAGACGGACAATCTGAGAGAACGATTCAGATATTGGAAGATATGCTTAGAGCATGTGCTTTGGATTTTGGGAATAGATGGGATGTTCATTTGCCACTTATTGAGTTTTCCTACAACAATAGCTTCCAAGCAACAATTCAGATGGTGCCTTATGAAGCACTGTATGGTAGAAAGTGCAGATCTCTAATACATTGGGATGAAGTTGGTGAAAGAATAGTTTTAGGTCCTGAACTGGTACAGCAAGCGATTGATAAGATTCAAGTGATAAAGCAGAGAATGAAGACGGCTCAAGATCGGTACAAAAACTATGCTGACATGAGGAGAAGACCGTTAGAATTTGAGGTTAGTGATCACGTGTTTCTTAAAATCTCGCCAACAAAAGGGGTAATTAGATTTGGAGTTAAAGGAAAGTTGAACCCAAGATACATAGGTCCATATGAGATTTTGGAAAGAATCGGACCACTAGCCTATCGACTAGCTTTACCCCCGAATTTTTCTGAAGTGCACGATGTGTTTCATGTGTCACAACTCAGAAAGTGTGTATCGGATCATGAAACTATCATTTCTACTCATCAACCGGAGATTCAACCCGATTTAAGCACAATTGAGAAACCAATCAAAATCCTAGATAGGATTGACAAAGTGTTGAGAAGAAAAGTAATCCCTTTTGTTAAAGTCTTGTGGACGGGTCAAAGTGATAGAGAAGCGACATGGGAACCCGAAGATGAGATGAAGCATAAGTATCCTGAGTTATTTGAATAGAGTTAAGGTAAGCCAAGTTTCGAGGACGAAACTTTTTGAAGGAGGAGAGAATGAAATAGCCAATAATTCCTTAAATTGCATGCTAATATGTTATTGGAATGATATATATATATATATCTGTGTGTGTCTTTTTCAAATTAATATGCATGTGTTATGTTTAGAATTTAGTAAATTCACTTTTGATTTGCTTAGACTTATGACAAAAATTTTGGCTAACTTTAGATCCACTTTTTGAGCTTAAATTCAACCCAAATGCATTTGAAATTTGCCTAAATTAAACCTAGGACAAATATACCCCTAATGGTGAGATTTGGATGACATTTGACTTTAGTTTGGATAAGTTAACCCTCCCTTTTGGCAGCCTCAAATTTTCATACGAATTTTACTTCGTTTCTTTCTTCCTTCTCTTAACCCAAAATCTTGAACCCTAAGCCAAAGTTTATTACAAGCTTAAGGGTTTGAATATCATTCCAAGCCAAGATTTCACCATGTGAGTGTAATACAAACTCTATCTTTTATTTTTATGTTCTATGTTGAATTGTGTGTAAATGTTAGTATATATATGATTTTGAAGTGATGATTGGTATGAGATTGAATTAGTGCATGTATGATAGTTTGGATGAGATTATGTGATTAATGGAGTGGTAATTTGCATCTTATAGGAGTGTGGATATGTAGGGATGAGTGTTATAGGAAATTGAAGGAATGAGTAGTAGATAAGTGAAATTGAAGTGTGATTAGTGTTTTGATGATTAGAAGTAGAATTCATGTTGTTAGGATAGCATTTGGATCGTATAACAAGCTTTAGAAAGTTTGAACTAAGTTGGGAAAATTTTTGAAAATGAACAAGTGTAGTAAAACAGGGGAAATCAAAAACAATTTTCGTATAGGCCTGTTTTTGAACGTACGCCAGCACTTGGGAATTCAACGCCGCCGGCTTAGAGGCAGCGTTAGATTCAGAATTATTAAGGCTGGATGAAAGCTGCCAGCTTTCGCTGGAAAAGTCAGCCGGCGTTCATTCTGTTATATTGTACTCTGGCAGCGGAAATCAAGGCCGCCGGCGTATGTGTCAAAGCTGCCCGCGTATCTAGGTAAGCGGACGACTTAGACCTCTCTGGACGTTTTTGAAAATTTTGGTTTTGGATTCTACGCCGGCTCAAGGCCGCCAGCGTAGGATGAAAAGGTAGTCGGCGTACCCTTGAACACTGCCAGCGTTGGCAGTGTTGATTTTTAGAGTATCGAACACCGGCCCAAAGCCGCCGGCTTTGGTTGTCGGCGTATCCCCTGTTCTTTTGAATTTTAAAAACTTTTTCTAAAATTTTTCGAAGTTTGTTATTTGATCAATTAAGTATTTGTTAAGCGATCTAGGGTATATTAGGATGTTTAAATGCTTTATTCTGACCTTTATTAATTCATTTGGATTTCTTTGATATATTTATTTTTTATATTAGTTAATTAGTACTTAGGCTAAATGTGAAATTTAATATTGATTTAAATAGTGATAGATCCTCGCCCAGTCAACCCGTTAATTCCCGAGCTATATCAAGTACGCAGTGACTAGCTTGTCTCTGTGTTAGGATAGGCATTTATGAAAACTATATATATTAAGAAAAACTTAATTGTGAGTGTTGATTTGTGTTTTATACCGTTAAATCCAATTCCTGCCCAGGGTAGCATGAGTGCCTAGGGGCGCCCCCTCACAGATTGGGTGAGCCTGAGGTGGAATTGGTATCTGATTCGGGGAGCGGCACCCTGCTCAGATTGGGCATGGTAGATTTAGGTGTTTTCTGTAGAATTATCTAGAACGGTATAAGTATCCGAGCTACTTATATCAACCATCTGAGCGTCAAGGTTGTTACTCAGGATCCCCCCACTATCCTTGTTGCCCGGAGTTTGAATACTCCCATGTTGAATTACTAACTAAAGACTAAATAATAATTGAATGGTTGTTGCATCTTGCATTTAGTTCAGGCTTGTGTGAATCATCTCGCTTTTGTTTTTGTTACTTGTGTACTGGGCCTCTGACTCATATTTTATCTATTTCAGGTGAGGATCTTGATGAGTCTTATGCGAGCTTGGGTTATGGTCCTGATTTTAAGGATTTTCTGGAGGAGTTTGAGGACTAGAGATGGCCCTGGACTGGTTAGAGCCCAATCTTTTTGTAATAGACTAGATATATAGGTTGGATAGTTGTTTATATAGTTCTTGATGAACTATATGTTTTGTAGTTTTGCTAAGGCTTGTAAGAAGCCTTTTGGTTGTAATATATATATGTATGTATGTATGTACCTAGCTTGTATAACCTGAGCTATTTTGTTATATTGTTTGTATCTATATGGTATTGTGTTTTGAAAGTAAGTTATTAAGTAAATAATTTTCAAAATGACTTATGTTGTGAAATTAGACAAATAATTCATTAAACATTTCTTCTCGGACAACCTTACATATAATTCTGCAGATTATATGTGGTTGGGGAACTGTTATCACTTATTTTAAATATAGGGGTGATAGCGGGTCCTTACACTTTTTGCCACATAAGCAAAGGTTTGTAAAAGATTAAAAGTTAAAAGGAAATTTTCTTGTTTTAAGAAAGAAATTAGAAAAACAAAATAAGAATATACTTGTTTACAACAACTTAAGAAATTATAAAGTTTCTCCAAAACACTTCGAAAAGAATTTGTTAAGTTTTAACACTTTCAAAATAAATTGTTTTATGAGAAATAATCATTGAGACAACACCATTAGAATCTTGCATATAATATGAGTCTTTATAAATACTCAAAGGATTTTTCAACCATATATGTATCTATATTTTTGCCAAAAGAATTTTTAAATAAAATTGAGTTTGGAATTGTTTTGCAAAAACTAGAATTTCTCGTTTTGGTTCTGTACAGAGGCTTTTAGAAATCCAAATGACCTTTCAAGTAGAAAATAACCTTAGAAATGGATATATCTTTTCGAGTAGGTAGAAATCGGTATATTATATGCAAAATTCAGAGTTAAAATGAGCAAGTTATGGCCATTTTAAGTTGGGATTTCACTCTATGCGAATTTTGATGAACTTAATAGAATAAAATTTCAAGTTTAAGTAGAACTTCCAAGAAATACTCATTTTTCTTGTTTAGATGACGAGGAGACTGAGTTCCTATATCCTGAAGATTTCCTTGACTAGAAGTATCCACACAAATGGTCGAGTGAGTTTATTTCTTACATTATGCACTTATGATTTTACTTGTAAAATAGTGGCATTAGAATTAAGGAAAAGATAAAATGGAAAATGCATGTGCTTTACATACTTGGTTGAAATTGCGATTAAGCATATTGAGGCATGAATTATTTATAATGAATGTTTGATTTAGTACAAGATTGATTATCTATAATTCTATGATCACCCACAAAATATTTAATTATCCCATGAGTACTTAACTAAAATAATTCATGCATGTCATTAGGGGAGTTCATTGCATTTATTACTATTTCTTTGGTGGGACACAAGGCTTAGTAAGGAGATTCATAAAGTCTGTAATTTCTATAGAACGACGAGGCATCATCTGAATCAACCAGCGATGAGAAAACATTCGAATAAAACGTAATTGGCAGCTATGTTGTAGCTTAGAAGTAAATTACAAATAAAGTTGGATTCTATGTACATTTTTTTTATCAATGAAGTTGTTAAAAATGAGAATTATCATAGAATTATGTGGTATGATAGCGGCTTATTTGGTCCGGAACACCTAACCACCAAATGGAGGGGTAAATTCATTTAAACATATGATTCTGAAAAATCATATGTATTGTTTGCCCATGTGCTTATGCATTTCATATGGTTGCTTAAATAAATTTGTTTTGATTATTGGATGTCGAGTGTTTATTTATGGAAATAAATCTCACTAAGCTAGTAGCTTATACCCTCTTAGATATCTTTTGTAGCTCTCATATCTTTGGTTGAAACCAAGCGGTTATTTTACCTAGGTAATGCTTCTAAAGCCAAGATCTTATGGGTAGATGTGTAAGCTAGATGTAGATATGGATTCCAAGTGAAGTGTCAAAGTGTAAATCGTTTTATGATAGACTCTTTTTTAGTCTTAGTTATCTTTAATAGGAGAGTGCCCTTTAATGCTTTAAAGACTTCTTAATAGTTTTTATAAACCTTGGTTATATTGTTATGATCTATTTCCTTAATTGCTATTGTGTATAATTGCTTAAATGGCATGATCCAAAGTTTAGTCTACTACAATAGCAAAGGCACGCTTTATCAAGACTTTTAGAATGACTAAGGTTGTCATACTTAAGCCTTAATATTGAATGTGGCAGACTGTCACGTTTAGGATATCTTTTGTGGCGTGACAAAAACATTATTAGCATAAAATTAAACCAGATGAATTATTGATAACAAGGATAGGATCAGAACTTGCCTAAAGAAAATGTCTTCTATTGCAAAATCAATCCATACAAAAATGAGTGTAGGGCATCTCAATCATTACACAATGAATACAAAGCAAATCTCTAGCACTAGAATACATTCTCTCTATTATCTCCAGACTATCTCTACTCTTCTTTTAAAACAGTGTCTTTAAATAAAAAGACAACACACGAAACACTTCCAACTACTAAACATATACCGATAGTTATTTCTTCAACACTAGTGGCATAGTATGCAGTGTAGGGTTTTCTTCATAAATGCACCGCCAGTGTTGAAGACAACGTTAAGAAATTTGAATCTGTGATCATCGAACACAGGCATAACGTCAATAGCATAGAATCCTAGAATGCCGACATACAATCACATTGTAGAAGCCGATAAATCATTTTTCCTACACTAGCAATGTAAGTGCCAGTGTTAGGAATTTTCCTTTAGTGATCGAGTACACCGCCTCAACATCGGCAATGTTACATGCTTAAGGGATGGTGCTGCTTTGTTGTGGACCAAACTTTGCTCAAACCTCCTTTACCTTACAAGATTTATTGATCTGAGTTTCCATTAGCCTGAATTAATACATTAAACACATCAAAGTACAAATTCTTGCAATTTCAATGAAATTTAAAACAGCTTTAACACCAATTGAGAAATAGAAAGTGTATAAAATATGAGTTTATCAACTTCTTTCATACTTGAACTTTTGCTTTTCCTCAAGCAAAACAATTAAAATCAAGATTGAAATCTGAAATATAAAGTACAATTTTTTCTCTTTCACTATTCAAACGTCTTTCTTTAACATCCATGACTTGCATTTATAGTGGCTACTACTCTAACCACACTAGTAGTATGTAATCGAATTAGTTTAATCAAAATTAAGTAGTAATTCTAAACAAAACAGTCTTTAATCCTTGTGTTTAGGAATAGATTCTTCTATTTAAAAGTAGATACACAATCTAGAAAAAGAAAAATAATCATTTAAACTTCACTGGACATTTTGCATATATAGACTCCTAGCAACAAAAATTGAAAGCATGTGGTATTCACTTTTCCCTTAGATTTTCTCCCTTTTGTTAAAAGTCGTATTATAATTGACACCCTTGCATTCATTATCTTTAAGCTTCTTACAAGCATTCACTCTATTTAGCTTTGGAGGGGAAGGTATTTGCCTTCATCTTAACTTTTTCACTAGATAAGGTGTAGCTCACTTCTTTTCAGCTCATTTTTATTCCCTTAAAATCCTTCTTGTTATAATGAGTTCATTGAGTTGGTACATCCCGAGCTCATCACCCAAGTGACCAGATTTTAAAGGAACCCCAATGGACTCTTCCTCACTTTAACTTTTAGGTTTTAATACTCTTAACTCAATGAATTGAGTCGTTGAAGTAAAGGTATGCTTGTTTCTTTCTTTTGATTGAATGCACACTAATTTAAGACTTTCTATAAATGATCACTAAGTTAAAAATTTCATCTACCTCTTTCACTAAGTGTTAACAAAAATGATATAAAAGCTAAATTTTCTAGAAGTATACCTATTAATTTGTCACCGAAGGACTCAACCTACTTTTAAACTTCTACTTCTAAAACTAAACATATGGTAAATTTGTTTGTTAAAGATTTAACCACTTAATTTTAACTAAGTAAACTAATTACATTAGTAGGTGAGTAAGGCATCTGAGCCAGTCATTGTACAATTTTACATTTCTAAAAAAATTTGGCCTTAATTTAATTTTGCCATATCATGCTTTTAAAGACAAAATTTCCATGTGTGAGTTGATAATTTAACTTAAGATGTCCAAAAATATTCAACAAAATAGTACATACAATACAGACATTAGAAGTTATGAAGTCATGACACACTTCCATCTCTATAATTTTATCCCTTCCCCCACACACTAAATCAAACAATGTCCTCATTTTTTATCATGCTCAAATCCAAAAAGAAATAAAAATAAAAATAAAAGAACTAGTACTTCCCTGACTAAAAAATCCAGAGTCAACAATTAAAGTCTAAGCAGATCTTATTAGAGAGTGTTAGCTTTATCAATAAGCCCTATATCCACAAACATAAAGAAAAATAAAAATAAAACAAGAAAATAACAAACCTACTATAAAAATATGTACCAATTAATAAGGAGTTTAACAATTCTACCTGAATTGAGTGCTTCAATTAATACAAGCCACCAACATAAATTAAAAAAAAAACAAAGGAAAAAAATTAAAAGCTATTAGGGACTCTAACTTTGTGGTTCTATACTGGTGCTCCTTTCATTAGAAGATGTGTGATAAGTCATATCAGCTTCAGTTGTTGGATTAATATAGGAGATAGCTGACTTAAGTGCATTGAATAATGTGCTTCTAAATTTCTTGTTTTTCCTCTTCTCTTGTCTAAGCTCCTTTTTAAACTCATTCATTTCATGTGCCAATTTATCCAGTGTGTAGCCAAAAGAAGAAGATAGATGAAGTGTAGGAGGTGGTGATGAAGTGGATGGTATATCTATAGATGGAACTGTAGGCTCAGTCTGCTTAGGCTCAATTTCTTCTGCTAGCTGTGCATTTCTTGGAACCTTTAGCAATCCCCATGACCTATGTAGACACCGCATTTTTTGCCCCCTTTTAGCTAAGTTTTAAACCTAGCAAAAAAAAAAAAAATTGAAATCTAGGAAAATCCAAAAAAAAAAATAGAAAAATAAGAAAAACCCTAAAAAATAGAAAAAAAAGGAAATTAATAAAAAAATCCCTAAAAATTAGAAAATAGGATAAGATTCAAAATTTTAAGCTTAGTTCAATTTTTATCTCTCAAAATAGCTCATAAAATATGGAGATGATAGGTTCAAACCGGACTTCAATTGGAGTTAAAATGAGCTATTTAAGGATTTATAAAGTTTAAGGACTGGGTACTGTAGTTAGTGCAAAAAATTATCAAATAAAAATAGAAACAGATAAAAATAAAATATGATTTTTCATTTTTAGATAGTTTTAGAAATAATCAAGATCATTTATTTTAATCTATAGCTATATTAGGATCGGTTTTAATTTAGTTTTAATAGGTTAAAAATAATTATTGTGGGAGTAAATCAAAGGGCACCCTTTTCATATTCAGATTCAGTCATTTTTAGAGATTAAATGGAGGATTAAAATAGTCAAATATTGATATTAAAAAATATTCCTCGACCGTTACAATCATTTTAATGGTTGAATCCTTTGAGCTTCTAATATTTTACTATAAATAGGGACTCTTACTTCTCATTTCATCATCCAGAAATTAGAATCAAGCTCCAATCACTACATTTGATAGAATTTGTCGAAAGTTAGAATTTAGGGAAAATCGAATTTTGAATTCGATTAGTGTTTTGAAGCAATTTCGAGTGCTTTTGAAGGGAGAAATAGGTTCACAAGTTCTAAAGCTTTCGATAGAAGTTGCTTTTAAGCTTTAAGGTTGTTCCGCCATGATTTACCACCGCGACCACCACTGTTCCACCATGAAACACCACCCCCCGCCACTATCCAAGTAAGTTGACACTTTCTGAGTGATTCCCAGTGCTTCATTGACCTTGCTGACATCCCTTACCTGTTTTCTCCACCACCAAAACCAACGGATTGAACCCCACCAGTCGTTCTCAGTCGATCGAGTCGCGATCCGAGTTTTGACCCGAATCCTACCCGGTACCCTAACCTGAATCCAATACGGGTCCAATCGATCCGGCCCAGGCCATTCGGGCTTGGGTCCATTTAAAAGAAAAAAAAAAAAAAAGAAAAACAAGGCTGGGTTTAGCCCAGCCGAAAAAGAAAAAAAGAAAAAAATTTTAATTTTATCTTTATTTATTTTATTGTTTACAATTGTTTGTTTATTTAGTGCTTTCATTGTTTTATCATGTTAGAAATTAAATTGATATGCTATATGGAATAATGATTAGTATAGTTGTTATTTTATACTTTATGGTATTAAGTCATTTACTATACATGTTATTAAAAAATTAAAAATAGAAAAGATAAAAAAATAAAAAAATAAATAGAGAAAAAGATAAAGAAAAATATAATATATATATATATATATTTAAAAAAAAAACTCTTTGGTAGTTTCTCTTCCTTTTTTATTCTTTTTGTCCCCTTTTTAGGAGGTCTTTTAAAAGAGAAAATGAAATAAAATGTTTTACCCTTTCAGATAAAATTTAATATATTTAAAGTGAAATAATGAATAATGATTAAATAAAAGACTTAGAAAGAAAGAATAAAAAATTTCCTTATAGAACATTAATTATAAATGTTAGATTTTCTTTATTTAGCTTTTATATTTAGAACTTTTAAAAATATTTTCATAAAAATCAATAAATTGTTAATAAACTTAAGCTTGGCTAAATTTTTCATAAATCCACCAACAAAGATAAAAAAAATTTTATCAAAAGATAGAATAGCAGAACTACGTGGGCTTGATTCCCAATCAATGGGATACGTAAGCACTTCGAGAAGCCCTAAATATAGAAAACCTATAGGGTCCTCTTTTTAAATTTACTTACTTTAAAAAATTAAAAATTAAAAATTTAGAAAAATTATGTAAATAGTTTTTCTTTAATTAATTTTATAAGTAGCGAGAAGATATATTTAAATTAAAGTTTTAAGGTGGCACCGAAAGGTTTAATAGGTTAGCCCCCGAACCCCGTATTCTCTGGTTTCTCAAAAAACGGTTTTATTTCGATTTTAAATGCAGGCCAGTAGCTGGGTCAGAAACGATCAAACCCATCGGTTTAAACCTTTTTCCCCAACTTCGGTTGGGTAGCGACTCCAATTTCAATTCTTTCGGTTCCAGTCGAGGGTTTTCATTAGATTGGTACTAGTCTAAAGGAAATCGAACCAAATGATACCTTTTCAAAAATTTAGGCTCGACAGTTTGGTGACTCCATTGGAGAACTGGGCCAAAATATTTGGTTCTTAGAGGGCTAGCCACCTTGTAATTTTAATTTAAAAAATATCTTCTTGACATTTATTTGTTTGTAAATATTTTTTATTTATTTGTTAATATATTTATTTTGTATCTTATGATATTTATTTGTTTGTATATATATCCTAACCATTAATTATTTGTTCAGGTTATTGTAGATGTGTATATTCAATAGATTCTATTTTTATGCTTTAATATTCTTTCGCAAGCTAGATGTGACCAGACCTAGGTCACCTTAAGAAATCTAGGTAGGAAGGTCACTAGTAGGATCCAGGGGCCGTAGCATTCCACCCTCTGGTTCACGAAATGACCTTCCACTCTAGTTAGTGGAAGTCATGACCATTGATCGAGGGACCTTTTAGAACCCACCCAAAAATTTTGCATCTATTTATCAAGAGACGATGATTTTTTTTTCATAAAAAAAAAAGGATGGGTTTAGCCCAGCCCGAAGAAAAGAAAAGATAGAAAATACAATAAAAATTGAAAATTATCAAAAAATACAAAAAGATTAGGTAAATTGAAAATCAACAAAAAAATTACAAAATTAAAAAAGAATATAAAAACTAAAAAAAAAAAAGAGAAAAAAGAAACTCAGAAAAAACCCTATCTTTTTAGTAAATAAGCCCTTTAGAATTAAATAAAAAATTGGAAAATAAAAAAAGATAAAAAAAATATTTCATATTAATGCATTGGGCTATTTTGCAAATTAATTTGCATCTTGGACTTGTATCAAATTTGGCCTATTTTTGTTGAAAATGCGTTTGGCCTAGTTTGAATGATTTAAATAAATTTTAAGTGAGTAAATGAATCAAAAGCTAAGCATAGCTTAGTTGGTTAAGTCTAAGGAGTGCAAGGGAGGAGATCGGAGTTTGATCCATGCAAGCAACACAATGGTAATTTTTTTTTGGGAGTGTGCATTGCCACTCATGTGTACCCTTTCAATTTCCACCCATTATGTCATTAAAAGTGTAAATTATTCCAGAATTTAAATCGTTCAAATATGGATTTAAGATCAATAATGAAAAGATTCGTAACTCCTCCAACCCTCCAAGCTCCGTAACCTCTAATCTTTTCACTTACTTGTAACGACCATCAATGACTATGCACCTCACCATCTTCCTTCATGCTCATATAAAATGACGACCAATTCCTCATCTTCAACAAACAAAGATCGAAACATAGAAAATAGATTAAAAAAAACATATCTCTCTTGTAGCTCTCTTTCTCTAATCTCTCTTGTTCTCTCTCTCTCTCTCTCAACTCCTCTATCTCCATCATACACCAAACCCAGATCATGACCAGCCACTTCAACCACTACCACCACTACACATCCGAGCCTCTGACGAAGCCAACCATCATTTGACAAGAGGCCAGGGAAGATAGCTTCCAATCCCCCAAGGAGTCCCATTTACACCAGATCAAGAGCAAGGATGGCTAGTTCTGGCAACAACAACGATCCTTCCACTGAACAAAGACTCGACTCGATAGAACAAGTGCTTTTGAAGGTCACAGAGCAGATGAATGCTCTTACCCAAAGCATAGACAAGTTCAAAGACCCTTTACCTCCTCAAGATGGTTATTCAAGAACCAAAAATGATGATCAGAATCTCGAAACAGGTGAAATTCAACCTGAAATCAACCCTGTTGAGCTCATAGAGGAATGAGAGGCCCAAGCTAAAGAGATGGAAAGAAAATTATTTGAAAAAATGAAAGATTATAGGGGGGTTCAGATGGATTTGACAAAGCTGTGATTTTGAACTTACCACAGTTTGGTGAAGGGGCATTCCTAGAAAATTTCAAAGTCCCGGAGTTTGAGAAGTACGATGGAACTAGCTATCTAAATCAACACACAAGACTTTATGTGCACAAGATGGGTCAGCTTGTGAAGTTCGATCAATTGATGGTACAAATGTTCCAAGATAGTCTTACTGGTCCTGCATTGGCTTGGTATGCTCAACTAGACTTGAATGAAATTAACACATGGGACAAGTTGGCAAGAGCATTTTTTTATCAATATAAGTTCAACTTAGAAATGGCTCCATCAGTATGGGACCTTAGCAACATGAGAAAGAAGAAAGAGGAATCTTTCAAAGAATAAGCCCAACGATGGAGATCCATGGCTGCTAGAGTCACAATTAATTTGCTAGGGAAAGACTTAACCTTCACCTTCATCCACATACTGGAGGAACCATTCTTTTCCCATTTAATAGGACACACCTCGGCTAGCTTCTCTGAGGTAGTGACTGCTGGATGCAGAATCGAGAACGCCATTTCGGCTGGGAAATTGTAAACTGAGAAAAAAATCCTTTGCTATAAGAAGTACTGCATACAAAAGGAAAGAAACAACTGTAAGCATAGTCAATACTTCCAATTATGCTAAACCCCAATCCATTACACCTAATAGTCGAAATACAGGTTTGCCATTGAGACCTCCCTTGCAAGATCAACAACCTAGTTTCGGTGAAAAAAGGAAGTTTGATAGAATACCAGTTCCCTTAAGTTAGGTATTAGCCAAGTTGCGGGCTGATAATCTGATCAACTTCGAGATACCAAAAGAGGGTTGTAAACCAAGAAATTATAATCCAAACTTGAAACGTGAGTATCATATGGGCCAGCTGGGGCATTCTACGAATAACTGTTGGAGGCTTAGAAACAAAATTCAAGATCTCATTGATGCCAAGCTCATTCAATTGGACTTTGTTGAAGCACCAACCCCTAACATCTCCACTAATCCATTGTCGAACCATGGCCATCCAATCAATATGATCACGAGTGAAGAGCCAAAACATGTGATCTACTTAAATGAGTTACCAATCACCCTAGAGCAAATTGCTTGGAACTTGCACAAAATGGGGCACCTAATCAACATCAACTTAAGAGATCGTACACAAACCAGGCCAGCTATTTACCAGCATCTAAAGGATGGAATTGTCGAGAAGGAAGATATATTGGAGATGTTGATTCCCAAACTAAGGCAACCAAGTACCCAGGCAGAGTTATGGGAAAGATACTAAGCTAGAGATCCGACAATAGACACTTTGGGAGAAGGAGGATCTTACCAGTATTTTATGGATTATTGGGTTGAACCTAGAATATTTGAAGATGCTCCCCCAGTCAGATGGGGACCAGAGTTCGAGGAAAAAGATAAAGAGATGCAGAAGAAAGAAGAATTTGTCGGGATGATTAATTTGAATCCAAAAATGATTCGAATTGAATGTTACATACAAAAAGAAGTGGAGGAAGGCTCGTCTAAAAAACCAAAAAGTTACACTTTCCATGTACCACTAGCCTCAACTGATTACAAAGCAGCTCTGTTTGATTATCGATCTATTAACCACACTGCTATGGTTAGTAGATCAACCTAGTTAGGAAGAGTCTATGATCAAACTGAAAAAGCTGTAGTAATTGAGCCAATAGATCAAGGAAAGAAGACTGAGAAAAAGAAGATGAGAATGTAGCACTCGCCAGGCTAATGAAGGTTAGTAAATATAAAGTGGTGGAACAGCTAGCCAAGACCCCAGCTCAGATATCGCTCATGAGTTTGTTGATAAGTTCAGATACCCACCGTGAAGCCCTGTTCAAGGTTCTTAAAGAGGTTAAAGTGTCGAAGATTGTTTTAGAAGAAGCTTTAGAACATATTGTGAATTTTGTTCTTGCAATGGATCAGATATCCTTTTCACCTAAAGAATTGGGAGAGCAAAATGGATAACAAACTAAGGCTCTATTCATAGTTGTTAAATGCAACGACAAGATTGTATCACGTTTCCTAATAGACAATGGGTCATCATTGAACGTATGTACTTTGGCCACTTTGCATCTCTTAGAAGTTGATTTATCCAACATTAGGCCAAACTCAACTATTGTTCGAGCTTTTGATGGGTCCAAAAGAGATATTGTAGGAGAAGTTGAACTGGAGGTTACTATTGCACCATAAGCATTTTCTCGTTCCCTGTCAAGTGTTAGATATACCAAGATCATTCAATTTGTTGCTTGGTAGAACTTGGATCCATGCAGCAGGAGCAATCCCTTCTAGTCTACACCAAAAAGTCAAGTTCATGATAAATGGCCAGGTGATCATTGTTATAGGTGAACAAGATTATGCCATTTACAAGGAGACGGCTATCTCATACATTGGGAAAGAAGGGAAGGAGAATTTAGGATTGCAAATGTTTGAAGAAGCTTGCATGTTGGAAGAAGATAAAGGCAAGCAGATTGGAACTTTAGGGTTGGGGTATGCACCTACCTGGGCTGAGATGACGAAAATGAAGGACAAAATGAGAAAGAGGAAGGCTGACAAGAGTTACGATCCAATCATCAAGATTCCACACATTCGGGAATCATTCCCAGAAGCTAGCCACATTTAGCTTCTTGAATCCATTGAGAAAGAGGCAGAGTGCAGTTCCCTGCAAAGACTTTATGTCATTTGAGTAAGGGTTAAAAGGGATAAGGACTTTATACTATTTTACATCTTTATCCTCTGCTTAAATAAATATAAATGAAACACCGTACATTGTCCTATGCAATTATCAATGAAATCTTCTCTTTCCATCTAAGATCTAATTTCATTCATTTTCTCATTCGTTTCTTTTTCTCATCTATTCAGATTTGATGTTTGTGATGAAAATCGAAGTTATCTCGTGCTCGTAATTGATGAAAATATCAATAACACTTCCAACCCTACTGGGTTAGTCGTCGAAGGTGATATAGATGATCACAATGGAATATAAGAGAGTTGGCAAAGATACGAACAAGGTAGGATCAAAATTGATGACCCCATAGAAGTGGTAAACTTAGGAACATTAGAAAATCCTAAGAATCTAAGCATTGGGAGAAATTTACCTAGGGAAGAAAATGGTAAATTAACAGGGTTATTAGCTGAATACTTGGACGTGTTTGCATGGTCCTATAATGATATGCCAGGATTAGATCCATCGATAGTGGTCCATAAATTGCCAATCCAAGGTGTTAAGCCTAAAAAACAAATGTTAAGGCGTTTTAGACCTGACTTCTTGTTAAAAATCAAAGAGGAAGTGAAAAAGTTACTCGATGTAGGTTTCATTGAAGTATCAAAGTACTCCGAATGGGTAGCAAACATTGTGCTAGTCCTAAAAAAGAATGGAAAAGTCAGAGTCTGTGTGGATTTTAGAGACTTAAATCAAGTAACACCTAAAGACAATTTCCCTTTACCCCATATAGACGTCCTGGTAGATAATACTGCCGGAAAACATCTCTTTTCACTTATGGATGGTTTTTCAGGGTATAATCAGATAAAGATGGCAGAGGTAGACAAGACTAAGACTACGTTCATGACTACTTGGGGTACTTTTTGCTATAAAGTGATGCCATTTGGTCTCAAAAATGCTAGGGCAACTTATCAAAGGGCCATGGTAACGTTGTTGTATGACATGATGCATAAAGAAGTTGAAGTTTATGTTGATGATATGATCACCAAATCAAAAGAAGGGAAATATCACATCAATATCCTGAGAAAGCTCTTTAAAAGACTGAGGAAGTTTCAATTGAAGTTGAATCCGGAAAAATGCACTTTTGGGGTAACTTCTGGTAAACCCTTGGGGTTTATGGTTAGCCAGAGGGGGATTGAGATTGATCCTGACAAAGTTAAGGCCATAGTAGATTTACCTTCCCCTAATACCCTTAGAGAAGTCAGAGGTGTGCTTGGAAGATTGAATTACATTGCCTGATTCATCTCACAATTAACTGATAAATGCCGTCCATTTTTCAAATTGTTGAAGAAGAATGCTCACATACAATGGGATGAAGAATGTGAAGTTGCTTTTGAAGAAATCAAGCACTACTTGACGAATCCACCAGTGTTGGTAGTGCCAAGCCAGGTCAACCTCTGTTTCTATACTTAACAGTTCTACCTGAATCCTTGGGATGTGTATTGGGTCAAAGAGATCAAGAAGGAAGAGAGCAAGTGGTATATTACCTAAGTAAAAAATTTACAGAAGGAGAACAAAAGTATTTAGAGATTGAAAGAACCTGTTGTGCATTAGTGTGGGTTATGCACAAACATAGGCAATATACACTTTATTATAAGATTGAACCCTTCACAAAGCATGATCCTTTGAGATATCTATCAAAACAAACCTACTTTAATTGGTAGAATTTCAAAGTAGTAGATGTTGTTTTCCGAGTTTGACATTATGTATGTGAACCAGGATTCAGTCAAGGGGAAAACATTGGTTGACTAAATTGCTGAAAGCCAAATCGATGATAGCAAATCAAAAGAATTGGCTCAATTTCCTGATGAAGGCACTCTAGTTGTCACGCCCCGAAGGGTACCCTAAACGTGGTAGTCCGCCATACATAATATTAAAGCCTAAGAATGACCACCCCAGTTATGCAAAGGCTTCCATACTATGTACAAGGCGTCTAACACATAGAGGAGACACATCGGAATGATACATTTTATATTGATATAACTTGAGTAACAATATAAAGGAATTTCAATTCACTATACTCCAGATACAAATCACTATACCTCATATACGAATCGCTATACTTCAAAATACAAATCATTCAACTTCAATTACATTCATCCATAGACTTCCCTACATAAACTATTACAAGGCAAATCATAAAATCTAGCTGATAACTTCAAACATTCTTATTCTTTGTCGAAATCCTGAAGTCATTCTCGGCTCCAACCATCACGGTCCCCACTTAGCATTCTTGAGATAACCTGTTCATTTAAACAACTATTGGGGTATAAGCTACACTAGCTTAGTGAGAATTCTCTTAATTCTGTACCATAACAAGCAAGTTATAAATCATCCATATGCTATGCTTGAACAAACACGTGAGCAAGCAATTATGCATAGGTATCTGGATCCCACACACAGAATGGATTTATGCCCTCCGTATCTTGGGTTAGGGATGGTATTGAAGTCTACAAGACCGCTGCTAGTCCCTAAACCTTCGGCTCATAGCACTTGCCTTGGCTAGGCTCACACATGGAATGCATCTCCGATGCGCCTTAGTTTTCATGAATGAGCTTTGATACCAGCCTCGTTATCCCAATGAGTCATTGGACCATACCGATCGGCCTGCATAGGAGTAGCATGCTACCAAATGCAATATGTCTGATGTAATGCATGGCCAATTTAAATTTTTTCTTAGTCAGAATATTCATACATTCTTTAGAGTGACCAACCAATATCATACACATAATAGAAATACTATGAACAGTACAGTCATCCAATCAAATCGTGGTTTCGATATGCTTTAGTATTCTTTGGCATACATTCATCACAGTCTCATCATATATCCCATCCCCATTCATATCGATTTTTATCTTGTTCCTATACTTCTAATGCGACTAGCTACAAGCACAAGCAAGGTAACAAAATAAGAAGAAGACTCACTCGACCATTGGATCACCGGTCTTTTAGGAAAAGTAATCCGATGGTAGGGAATCATCGAATTCGAGATCACCTAAAAAGGAAGAAATACTCTAATAAGTATTTCAACTCAAACTAATCCAAGCGAGCTTATACAAATTATCAAATTCGTAATTCTCGTCCTAAGCGGAAATTCCAACTTAAAACGGCCATAACTTGATCATTTTAACTCGAAATTTCGCAAATTATATATCGATTTCTATCTACTTTGAAAGATTTATCTATTTCTAATATTATATTTAAGTTTTGAAAACTCTGAAGCTTTGAAAAGGTCGGATCAGATTAGGACAATAGCAAATTTCAATTCCGAAAAATAGTTTTGTAAATGTTTGTAATGTTCCTACTATATAGATTAGCTATGCATGCAATATTGATGATTTCCTAACATGAATGACATGAGATGAGTTTAATGTGTGCATGATCTTGATGATTTTTGCTAAAAGAAAATTTTATAACTTTTTATTTTACAAGACCATAATAACAAGTACTTATGAAAAATCTAGTTTTCTACCTTTGATCATTTCCATTTGTTTTGGATTTATTACTTAAGAAATATAATTATTTTTGTTAAAATTGAGTCTTCATTATATCTATTACTTATGACCTTCATTTATACATAAAAATTTCCATTTTACACTTTGTAAACATGTCTTCAAGTGGAGTTGATTCCAAAATCCGAATTTTTGTAAAATTAGTTTTTGAGTGATTCCTTTAAGTAAAAATCATTTGACACTTAGAAAATTAAAGCCCAACCATGCCTAGCCACTAAGGACTTCATTTCTTTAATAAAACTTCTAATTTGAGTTTGGAAAATATGAGTTTTCATGCCATTATTCCATTGTTACGAATTTCCTAAAATGACAACAACTCAAATTTTTCCTACTTCCTTTCTACTCATTGTTCTATATATTTTTCTTAGCAAATCCCATCTTAATTTATCAAAATCATTACTTGATGATACCTATGACTTAAACTACTCATTTTTCATATAAAACACAAGTTTTGGAGTTGGTAAATGGGTTTTTAAGGCATGGCTTCGAAATCATTCGAATTTACAAATTTTGGATAAACTCTATTTTCATGCTTTATCTCTACAATGCATCATGCATATACTACCTACAAGCTATTGTCATGAAGATTATGAGATGATCTTCCTATATGTATACATATAGTACCAAGAATTCTTTTTGAAAACTTTTATTTTGCAAAACCTTGAATTATACTAGACTTAAGAAAAATAGTTTTTCTGCTTGTAAAATCATACCTTGTTTAATCAAAACTCAACCTTGATGATCTATATAACCAACACCTTCATTATTTCAATAAAAACCTTCATTTTGGAGTTAGAAAGTAGGTGTTTAAATAGGTGGTTTACTTAAATACGAATTTTACAAAATTTTGAAGAATGAAAATATTGTTTATCCTATTCTTGGGAATCATTTGTTGTTCTAAGATTATATTTTGATAAACTCCTTTTATCCTTATTAAAACTTGGTCTTTATTATATATATACCCTAGGACTTCATTTTCTTACAAAAATTATCATTTTGGCATTTGGAAATAGGTGTTTAAATTGTGGCTATTTCCAAATCCGAATTTTGAGAGATTCATTTGAGCTTGTTTTCTTTGTGAAACTCATTTTAGTCTTTCAAAAATCATTTCCTAATCAAACCTATCCCTTAAGGCTTCCATTTCATTAATAAAAACCTTGTTTTGAAGTTGAAAAATGGGTTTTTAAAATTGGTTTTTGTTGAGATCCGAATTTACAAAATTTACTTTTGGACATATCTTTTGATAAAATCTATCTAAACTTATGAAAATCCATTCCTTACATATCCTATCCCAAGAGACTTTCATTTCTTAAATAAAAACTCCATTTTAAGTTGGAAAACATGTTTTAAAAATATGCCTTGGCCAAAATCCGAAAATAGAATTTTTATTTTGAAAATAACTTTTGATTCTTATAAAAAGAAGTCATGGTGATATACATATATTAAGCCCTCATTATCTTAAGTAAAAATTATATTTTGACACTTAGAAAGTGGTTTTTAAATAGGGGTGTTGCTAAAATACGAATTTCACAATTTTTGTACAAGTTTAAATCTAAGATCTATAGATAATATGAACATACATCTAATTGAAATCCATGGTAGTGCACAATAAAGTCATAGATCTAAACTTTACTCATCAAAATCTTTCATTTATGTTATCTATACCCTAAGCCCTTCATTTTAAATGAAAAATACACATTTTGAAGTTGAAAAACAACTTTTCTAAATATGGTTCCATTTTCATCCGAATTTTCAAAAATGATTTTTTTTGAAAATAAAATAGATCTTGAGTTTTCTAAAACATTTCTACTATCATCATGCCACCACAAGTTGTTTATGAACATAAAGAAAAAGATTAATGCATTTATGAACTCCAAAACACTAGATCTAGTTTTCTATACTAGTTTTAAATGCATGAACACATGTGAATGAGGAATATATGCATAAATCATAAGCAATAACAAAAATAATAACTCAAATAGCAAGATCTATAGCATAAACAAAAATCAAAGCTACAAAAAGTTCGATCTACAAAATATAACAACTTTAGACAAGAAAATACTTATGATACAAGATAATAATAATGGAGAAGAGGAGTGTTTCATTTTTGGCATCATCATCCTAAGCTTTTAAGCTTATGGAAGGTCATTTGATGCATGAAACCTTCATTACACTTTACCTATATCACCTATGGAAACGCTGAGAAGAAGATTTTCTCAAAAATCTTCAAGAAATATGGGTGGAAGCTAACAAAAGAAGTGGGCGCAACTTGATTCTCGTAAGAACAAGAGCAAAAATGAATAGGAAAGGAGAGGAAAAAGAGAGAGAAAAGCTAAGGAATGAAAAAGGAAAGAAGGAGTAAATGAAAGAGAGAGAGAAAATAAGTGTATTAATTGTAATAAAGAAGGAAAAAAAATAAAACAAGGGCAGCCACAATGGGGCATGCTGCACGTGAAAGATGGAGAAGAGAGAGAGGGGAAATTGTTTGAAATTTGACTTGAAATTGAATTGTGTAATAAATGGTTTGTGTAGCTTCTTTAAGAAGGAGTGGAATATAATTAATTTGGTCAAAATGGAGTAAATAAAGGACAATGGCAGCCATAAAGGAGTCAAAATATGCCATGAATTGATAAAATAAAGTGTAAAAAGATTGAAGTGAAAAGGAAGTGATATGTGTAAGGTGTACTTGAAAGTATGGGTTGTAAAAGCACAAATAAAATAAAATTAGAAAATTTATTCCAAATATTTGTAGAAAATTTTTCATAATTAAAATTAAATAATTACTTTAATTATTTTAGTATTTTAATAAATATGTTACCGGTATGATCAAAATACGCGAATATGGGCTACAAATGATATTTTTATAACCCGAAAAATTATAAAAAATTATTTTATGAAAATAAAAATATTTTTTCAATTATTAAATTAATTTATTTTATTTTTAGTATCGGGTCTTAAACAAAATCTGATCTCGTAAAAGCCCGAACTAACTAAATTTTGGAAAAACAAAATTTTCTATAGTATATAAAATATTTATCTAAAAATATATATAAAATATTTATCTAAAAATATAAGGCTTTATAATAATAATAAAATTTTGTAATGACATAAAAATAAATAGTGCAAAAGACTAATTAATTATCAATAGTAATGAAAATACGATAAAAGGTTATAACTGTAACTTTTATAACCCGAAAAATTATATAACTGATATATTTGAAAATCTTATGAAATTATGATTCTAACGGTACTAATGGTATATTTTTGATATCTCAAGCCTCGGGACACGCTTTTCGAAGTTCGTATCCGAACGGGTTCGAAATAGGTAAAAAATTTACCAATATAATATTTTTAAACAAACTTATATTACTACGTGCTATTCTACATATTTAAACTACACCTCGGCCTCTAGGTTTAAGGGTGCTAGATTGTTGGACTTAAGCTATTGTATTCCACTTAGGGTTTTTTGATGATTTTCCGGTTTAAATCTTTGCCAAATTGGAAACTGATATTTTATGTCTATACAACTTATTTATTTGAGAAATTTATCTTACATTTCATTTTTGTAAGTATTTAATATCTTTTAACGTTTTCGAAATTCTTGAATTGAGTTTCATTCTGAAAGTTAATCGTTATTTACTTTTTAATAATTTGTTTTTGGACTTTATATTACCCGATTTTATAAGTTAGAGTTACATATGGAATTTTTCGTACATAGTGGTTTTGGAATTTAAGTATGATGAGTTCTTATTTTGTTTTTAAGGATTCTTATTTTCCTCAAGATTCGGAAATTTCTGGATTCACTCGTGTTTTTGGACTAGTTGAAATTTGGTTTTAATTTGGAGTGATTTTTAAGGTTTATTTTTGAAGTTCATCTTGAAATTATTTGTTGAAATTATCCAAGGCTTACACTAGTAATTGAATCGAGTGAGGAAAAATGGAAGCTTTACTTTGATGGGGCTGCAAATGTATATGGATGTGGGATTGGTGCAGTCCTTGTTTCACCAAAAGGAACACAATTCCTGGCGTCGGCTAGGTTGACTTTTCCTTACACAAATAATATAGATGAATATGAAGAATGTAGCCTAGAGTTGAAGATGGCCATTGACATGAAAGTTCAAGAGTTGGAAGCTTTTGGAGATTCCTCGTTGATAATTTTCCAAACACGAGGAGATTTCAAGACCAAAGATCCAAAGTTGGTGCCCTATGACCAACATTTATCTAAACTAATGCAAGAATTCAAAGAAATATCATTCGCTTATTTCCTAGAACACAAAATCAGTTCACTGATGTACTGGTGACTTTAGCTTCCATGATCCAACTCACTAAAGGAGTAACAATACAACCACTCTAGGTCAAAATAGAAGATGAACCAACTTTTTGTACAACCATTGAGCCAGTTTTGGATAGCAAACCATGGTTCCATGATATCTAGGTTCTACTCCAAACAGACGCATATCCATAAAGAGCCACAGGGAAAGAAAGAAAAACATTGAGATGTTTGACGAATCATTTTTGTTGAGCGGCAACACATTGTATAAAAGGTCATTTGACACGACTTTATTGAGATGTGTGGATGAAAAGGAAGCTAAGAAACTCATGAAAGAAGTTCGCAAAGGGGTATGCGTACCACACATGAGTGGTTACCTGTTGGCAAAGAAAATCACAAGAGTAGGATACTTCTGGTTAACCATGGAATCAGATTTTATCAAGTATGTAAGACATTGCCATTTATGCCAAATATATGCTAATAAAGTAAATGTTCCTCCAAAGGAACTTCAAATAATGTTAGCACCATGGCTATTCTCTACGTGGGGAATTGATATAATTGGGCCAATTTCACCTAAAGCTTCGAATGGACATCAGTTTATATTGATAACAATTGATTATTTCACCATGTGGATAGAAGCATCATATTTCACCAATGTGACTAAAGGAGTCATAGTACGATTCATAAAGAAGGATGTCATTGCACGATATGGGATACCGGAAACCATCATTACTGACAATGGCACAAATTTGAATAACAAGTCAGTTAATAAGTTGTGTCAACAGTTCAAGATCAAGCAATGAAACTCCACTCCGTATCGACCATATATGAACGGTGCAGTTGAAGCAGCCAATAAAAATATCAAAAGAATAATTGAAAAAATGGTTATCACGTACAAAGATTGGCATGAAATGCTTCTGTTCGCTTTGTTGGCATATCAAACTTCTATAAGAGTATCAACAGGGGCAACCCCTTACTCTTTAGTATATGGAACTGAAGCCGTACTCCCGGTTGAAGTTGAGATTCCTTTACTATGGGTGTTGGCAGAAGCAAAGCTGAGTGAGGCTAAATGGGTTAAGCAGAGAATGGACCACTTGAACCTCATTGATGAGAAGAGGTTAACTGCTTTATGCTATGGTCAATTGTATTAGCAAAGAATGGCTAGAGCTCTTAACAAAAAGGTTAAGCCCAGAAGTTTTCAGGAAGGCAATCTTGTGCTTAGGAAAGTACTCCCTGGTGTGCAAGACCTCAGGGGAAAGTTTACACCAAGTTATGAAGGGCCTTACATAGTAAGGAAGATTTTACCCGATGGAGCATTAATCCTATCACAGATGGATGGTCCAAACCTTAAGAACCCTGTAAATTCAGATGCTGTAAAGATGTATTACACATGATCAATAAAGATTTCTATTAGGTTCAATGATTTGTTGATTCTCTCCATTTTCACATGATCTAATTTTCATTAATTACGAGCAAAGTTGATACCTTTGGCAGTCTCCAACATCAAATTGGTAGTTGACCAAACACAAAAAGATAAGTTTCCTTATTCTTATATGAGTGAAAAAAAAAAGTGAGAAGGCCATTTGAGCAGAGTATAATGTTGTAAAATATGTATAATTTCTGATATAAGACTAACCTCTATTTGGAAAAATTAAGTTTTGTAGGCATTGTAAATCAAAAGAACTCTAGCCTCTTTTTAAGGAACACATCGCTATTATAATTTTCTAGTAGCAGTTAAATGCCTCACTCTTTGCCAGATGCAAATAATGATTATTTGGATGTAATTTCCAATGTCCTTGAAAATATGATATCCGATTTTGTTTGAGGCTATGTCGAAGCCATAAAGCACACCCAAGAGTTGCTGGGTCAAGTAATGCAACACCTGTTGCAATGGTAGCTAAAGGTGTCTTGAAGGATCATCTCATTCTTCTTGCAAACAGGATGGCATGCTTGAGAGACCTCGATTTTGCGAGCTACGAAGCTTTATATAGATTGATGTTCCAAAGTGACTCTCTTTTCCCTAAGGAATTGTTTGAAGAGGACTTCTACTAAATGCCATGTTAATTCTTTGTCAGGCATTGTGACCTCTTGTTCCTAGGGCAGACAGGATCAATAAAGAAGAGAGGACCAGAAAGAACGAGAGCACGAAGGATGTCTATAATTTCCTTGATATGGTAAGAAGAGACAAATTAGCAACTCCAGACACAGTATGTCTTGATATAGAGATTGACCATCTTGATGTGATCAATGAAAATGGTAAATTTCCAGAATCACCAAAGACAATTTTGAGAAGCCAACTTTTGGAGATAACGGTTCATATGATGAAGACTGAGTTTGCTAACAGAGCTACATGGTCCAGTTCGATAAAGAACAAAATTTCAACTGTTGATGCCTCTTCAAAAGAGCAAGAGAAGATTGTTGAATCTAATGGGTAGAATTCTAGCTCATGGCTTAGAAGAACCACAAATGATGATGATTTGGAGCCAAAGATGGCACAATCTGGTAGATGATCAGCTTGGGAGATAGAAAAAGACTGACAAACAAGATAATGAATCCATGACATCATGGGGAGAAACCAACAAGAATCAGGGAGAAAATGCTACTTCCTAATAAAGCTGATAAAATGTCTTTTTGAAGGAAAAGTGTTGTAAATAATTGGGGTAACAGCGATCACAATGTGAAGGTTGGTAAAAGCTGATGTAGTTTAGTAGATGTGAGGGATTCCAAGCAGTGGATGATAAAAAAAAATCCCCAAGTGGAAACCCAAGACAAGTTGCTTTCCCATGTCATCTAAACATGTCCCAGGACAACTCTAGTACCCTTTGGATGCTCACATTAACAAGAAAGAAGTTTGATATGTTTACTTCTTCTGGAATATGACATTTTTTCTAAAGTTGAGCTAACCGTCAAGAAGAATTATAGAAGTTCATTTTCTACTGAGAACCAATTTGAGATAGTGGATCATGAACTCAGATAGAGAAATTTCACTAAAAGTTGTTTCCACTGATGATTGCAAGGGGGACTTTCCTCATATAAAGAGTCTCCAAAATTATATCAAAGAAAAATGTCCAAATCAGGATAGAGCTTTCAATGTCACAAAAAAGGAAAATCAGAAGCATCGCCTTCTGTTATTTGTTAAAAGATCAAGATCAGAGCAAGCAATCGTTATATCAAAAAGATTGCAAGCCTATTGCCGTCGCAATGTCAGAAAGGCCACAAGCCCATCAATGTCAGAAAGGCCACAAGCCTAACGTCGTCGCAATGTCAGAAAAGCCGTAAGCCCATCACTGTCACGTTATCAAAAGGCTGCAAGCCCACCATTGTCACGTTATCAAAAGGCTGTAAGCTCATCGTTATCCTTGTTTGACCAATAGGTACTATCCTTAATAGTTAATCGTTAGCTCATAGGAGCTCTTTCCAATCTCTCTCCAGTTGGTCATTAGCTCATTGGAGCGCTTTTCCATCTCTCTCTAGTTGATCGTTAGCTCATAGGAGCGCTTTCTAATCTCTTTCCAATTTATCGTTAGCTCATAGGAGCGCTTTCTAGTATCTCTCCAATTGATTGTTAGCTTAGAGGAGCACTTTCCAATCTCTCTTCAGTTGATCGTTAGCTCATAGGAGCGCTTTCCAATCTCTCTCCAATTGATCGTTAGCTCATAGGAACGCTTTCCAATCTCTCTCTAGTTCATCGTTAGCTCATAGGAGCGCTTTCCAATCTCTCTTCAATTGATTGTTAGCTTAGAGGAGCGCTTTCTAATCTCTCTCCAATTGATCGTTAGCTTAGAGAAGCGCTTTCCAATCTTTCCTTCAAAAATCATTATCATCATATAGCAAGCTCATAGGAGTGCTTTCCAATCTTGCCTTAAAAAGAAAAATCATTATCATCATATGGTAAGCTCATAGGAACGCTTTCCAATCAAAGGTCGTTTGCTCGGAGGAATACCATCCTAATCAAATGAACCATTAGCCGTTTCTCCTATAGATCATTTCAAAAAGCCTCAATCACAAGTAATTTCCCTTTCGGACAAAAATGAGGTATCTTTTTTATTTTTGTAACAAAGTTTTACTCAAACTTCACCATAAAAGAGAGGCAGTTATAGACACCCTATTTTTTGCCCCCCTTTAGCCAAGTTTTAAATCCAGAAAACCAAAAAAAAAAAAAAAGAAATCTAGGAAAGTCCCAAAAAAATAGAAAAATATGAAAAACCCTAAAAAATGGAAAAAAAAAAAAAGAAATTAGGAAAAAAAATCCCCAAAAATTAGAAAATAGGAAAATCCTTAAAAATTAGAAAATAAGAAAAGATTCAAATTTTTAAGCTCGATTCAATTTTTATCTCTCAAAATAGCTCATGGAATATGGAGATGATAGGTTTAAACCGGACCTCAATTGGAGTTAAAATGAGCTATTTAGGGATCTGTAAAGGTTAAGGACTGGGTACTGTAATTAGTGCAAAAAATTATCAAATTAAAATAGAAACAGATAAAAATAAAATAGGAATTTTCATTTTTAGATAGTTTTAGGAAAAATTAGGATCATTTATTTTAATCTAGATGTTAGATCGGGATCATTTTTAATTTAGTTTTAATAGGCTAAAAATATTTATTGTAGGAGTAAAACAAAGGGCACCCTTTTCATATTCAGATTCGGTCGTTTTTAGAGATTAAATGGACTATTAAAACTGTCGAATATTGACATTAAAAAATATTCATCGACCGTTACAATCATTTCAATGGCTGAATCCTTTGAGCTTCTGATTTTTGCCTATAAATAGGGACTCCTACTTCTCATTTCATCATCCAGAAATCAAAATCAAGCTCCAATCACTACATTTGAAGAATTTGTTGAAAGTTAGAATTTAAGGAAAAATTGAATTTTGAATTTGATTAGTGCTCTGAAGCGATTTCAAGTGCTTTTGAAGAGAGAAATAGGTTCACAGGGTCTAAAGCTTTTGATGGAAATTGTTTTTAAGCTCTGAGCTTGTTCCGCCATGATTTGCCATCGTAACCACCACTGCTCCACCGTGAAACACCATCCCCTACCACTATCCAGGTAAGTTGACACTTCCTGAGTGATTCTTAGTGCTTCATTAACCTCGCCACATCCCCTAGTTGTTTTTTCCACCACCTGAACCGGCAAATTGAACCTCGCAGGTCATTCTTAGCCGACCGAGTTGCAATCCGGGTTTTGACCCGGATCCTACTAGGTACCCTATCCTTAATCTAACCCGGGTCCCATCCGATCCAGCCCAGGCCATTCGATCTAGGGTCCATTTAAAAAAAAAAAAAAGAAAAGAAAAACAAGGCTGGATTTAACCTATCCGGAAAAGAGAAAAGAAAATAATTTTATTTTTATCTTTACTTATTTATTTATTTAATTGTTTGCAATTGTTTGTTTATTTAGTGCTTTTATTATTTTATCATGTTAAAAATTAAATTGATATGCTATATGGAATTTTATACTTGTGGTATTAAGTCATTTACTATACATGTTATTAAAAAAATTAAAAATAAAAAAATAAATAGAGAAAATGATAAAGAAAAATATATATATTTAAAAAAAAAAACTCTATGGTAGTTTCTCTTCCTTTTTTATTCTTTTTGTCCCCTTTTTAAGAGGTCTTTTAGAAGAGAAAATGAAATAAAGTGTTTTACCCTTTCAGATAAAATTTAATATATTTAAAGTGAAATAATGAATAATGATTAAATAAAAGACTTAGAAAGAAAGAATAAAAAATTTTCCTTATAGAACACTAATTATAAAAGTTAGATTTTCTTTATTTAGCTTTTATATTTAGAACTTTTGAAAATATTTTCATAAAAATCAATAAATTGTTAATAAACTTAAGCTTGGCTAAATTTTTCGTAAAATCCACCAACAAAGATAAAAAAAATTATCAAAAGATAGAATAGCAGAACTACGTGGGCTTCATTCCCAATTAGCAGGATACATAAGTACCTCGGGCAGCCCCAAATATAGAAAACCTATAGAGTCCTCTTTTTATATTTACTTACTTTAAAAAATAAAAAATAAAAAAATAAATTGAAAGTTTAGAATAATTATGTAAATATTTTTTCTTTAATTAATTTTATAAGTAGCGAGAAGATATAATTTAAATTAAAGTTTTAAGGTGGCACCGAAAGGTTTACTAGGTTAGCCCCCGAACTCGTATTCTCTGGTTTCTCAAAAAACGGTTTCAACATCTGGATATTTCAAAATTAGTTCAACACAATCAACTCCTACCAAAATCTATGAATTGAACCCTTACTTGCAAAATTCTACATTTGAGACACAATCAATTTGAATCAAGAACATGAGATTGAAGTTTTGCACAATCCCAGCCTTTAAACGTAATAGCCCCAATATTTTCGAATCAACACATTAAACCCTAGATTGTTTTGCAATGTCAAACTCAAACATTAATAGTGTATAATGAACAATGAACGATTCACGACATTAATGTGCATTCAATCAATGATGCATGCACAAACTAAGCATAACCTAACTTCAATTTCAACTTCAACGTCAATTCATCCAAGTTTCATATCCCATCCTCTACTCTTTCTATTTTCACAACATTCTACCCAAATTCAATTGTAATTCAAATTACAACAATTAAATGGAAAAAGAAAAAAGATTAGAGTAGAGAAGACTTACTTGAATGAATTTGAGGACTGAAAGACAAAACGGACCATGGAGTGATTGAGTAGGATGATAGGTAGAGTGCTAGAGAGAGAGTAAATCAAGATGTGATGAATGTAAAAACATGAGATAAAACCTGGTTTTAATACGCATTCAGGACATACACCGGCATATTTAAACCTACATTGGCAGTGCATACAATCCAAAAGTTGGCGTTCATTATGATTTAAGAATTCGCACAAGCGTACACTACTTCAACGCTAGCAGTGAGGAATCTCCCAACAGTCGACATTAAAGTTTTTGCTACTGATCATCTTCAACAATTGTTGTACACCAGCGGCGTCGGACATTCAGTAGCCAGTGCTCATCGTGGCAAAAATTCCATATGTAAAGTTACATTGCCTTCAAGCCGATAGTGTTTCTTTTCCATTTAGCCGGTATAAAGATAAATTTTGATTTTTTATTTTATTAATTTATTATTTATTAATTTATTTTATGATCATCTTTAACACCTATTGTGCATCGGTAATGTTGAATGTCGAATGGCCAGAGTTAAAGATTTTGATACTGACCATTGCCAAAGCTAGTCATACATCAATGGCATATCCTGAGGTATACCCGGTGTTTGTGATGTCCAGGCCTCTATGCCTACCTCTGCAATAAAGCTAGGGGCATATACACTTCCAAAAGCCAGTATGCCTTGTTCTACACCTATTGCTGCATTTATCAGACTGTGTTCTTCTCTACATAACTTCTTGACCTCTCACCTATTTTGATATATCGTAGCTTGATCTATACATAACATACATATAGAAAAAAAAAAAAAAAAAAGCAAAACTACTTACCTAAATAATAATGGGTTGCCTCCCATGCAGTGCTTAGTTTTAAGTCGCTTAGCCTGACCTTCTCCATTCTTGTCATGGAATCTTGCAATTCATGATAGTGATATCACTATAATTGTTTTCCCTTTCATAGAAGTGTTTGAGCACATGCCCATTGACTTTGAAAGCCCGGTTGTCATCTGTTTTTAGTTCAACTACACCATAGGGAAAAACACGATTAATAACAAAAGGTCATGACCATCTAGTCCTTAACTTACCTGGGAACAATTTGAGGCGAGAGTTGTACAATAAAACTCTTTGACCAGGCAAAAACTCTCGATTCAAAATATTCTTATCATGTCATCTTTTTGCTCGCTTCTTGTAAATGCGAGCACTCTTATATGTTTCATCCCTCCATTCTTGTAACTTATTCAACTGAAACATTCTCTTTTCACCTGTAACTTTCACATCAAAATTGAGGAATTCAATGGCCAAATATGCCTTGTGCTCTAACTCAACTAGCAGACGACATGATTTACCAAAAACAATTTTATAAGGGGACATACCAATAGGAGTTTTTAAAGTGGTCTTATAAGCCCATAATGCATCAACAAGTTTCAAAGACCAATCTTTTCTTGATGCATTAATTGTTTTTTGCAAAATTCTTTTAATCTCTCTATTGGATACCTCTACTTGTCCACTTGTTTTATGGGTAATAGGAGGTAGCAACTTTATGAACAATACCATATATTCACAAAAGTTTATCGAATTGTTTTTTGTAAAAATGTGTTCCCCCATAACAAATGATTGCTTTAAGCACCCAAAATCTAGTAAAGATGTTCTTTTTCAAAAACTTGACAACTACTCTAGCATCATTTGTTTGTAAAGCAACAGCTTCAACGCATTTAGAAACATAGTTAACAGCCACGAGTATGAATTTGTTAGATAAAGATGAGGGAAAAAGACCCAAGAAATCAATTCCCCAAACATCAAAAAGTTATATTACAAGAATATTGTTATATGGCAATTCATGTCTCATAGAAATGTTTCCAGTTCTTTGGCATTGAGCACAAGTCATAATAAACTTCTTACAATCATTGAATAACTTAGGCCAATAAAATCCACATGAAAGAATCTTTGCTACTATCCTTTCCACACCAAAATAACCTCCTGCTTCTTTTGCATGACAATGCTAAAGAATGCTAAGTTGTTCAGATTCAGGCACACATCGCCTAATTACTTGGTTAACACAAGTTTTGAACAAATATGGTTTGTCCTAGAAATAATATTTCACATCATGGAGAATTTTCTTTCTTTGTTGGTAAGTCAAACCATATGGTGTAACTTTACTTACCACGTAATTGACAGTGTTAGCATACCAAGGTAATCCTTGGATTTCTACTGCATGTAACTATTCATCAGGGAACTTTTCATTAATCGGTAGATTTGACAAGTCAGTTTCTAAATGGGATAAGTGATTAGATACCACATTATCAATTCCCTTTTTATCATTGATTTCCAAATCAAACTCTTGCAGTAGCAAAATTCAACGAATTAACCTAGGCTTTGCATCAACTTTAGCAAATAAATACCTAAGAGCAACATGATTTGTATGCACTATAACTTTTAAACCTATTAAATACGACCTAAACTTGTTACATGCAAAGATAATAGCAAAAGCTTTTTTTTTTAGTAGTGGCATAGTTTCTTTAGGCCTCATTAAGAGCTCTAATAGCATAATATATGGCATGAAACAACTTACCTCTTCTTTGTCCAAGTACTACTCCCACAGCATAGTCACTGACATTACACATTAACTCAAAGGGCAACTCCTAGTCAAGTGCTATTATCACGATACAAAATTGAGTTTCTCCTTTAACTTATTGAATACCTGCAAACACTTGTCATAAAAAACAAATTCAACATCTTTTTCCAACAAATTACACAAAGGTATAGAAATCTTAGAGAAGCTTTTTATAAATCTTCTATAGAAGACTTCTTTTATAGTTGTGGGTGGTGGCAACTTCTCTATGACTTCTACTTTAGCTCTATCAACCTCAATCCCCCTTTCAGAGACTTTGTGACCTAAGATTATTCCTTCTTTGACCATGAAATGGCATTTCTCCCAATTAAGAATCAAATTGGTCTCATTGCATCTTTTTAAAACACAAGCTAAATTAACCAAACATGTAGCAAATGACTTCCCAAAAACAAAAAAATCATCCATGAATATTTTAATAAAATTTTCAAGCATGTCAGAAAAAATAACCATCATATACCTCTGAAAAGTAGCAAGTGTATTGCAAAGACCAAAGAACATTCTCTTAAAGGCAAAAGTTCCATAAGGACAAGTAAAAGTGGTTTTTTCTGATTCAACTGGTGCAATAGGAATTTGATTGTAACCAGAATAACCATCAAGAAAATAGTAGTATTCATGCCCTGCTAGTTTCTCAACGGTTTGATCATTGGAAAGGAGAGGGAAATGGTCTTTTTGGATGGCATCATGCAACTTTCTATAATCTATATAGACTCTCCAACCAGTCACAGTACGTGTAGGGATTAGCTCATTTGATTCATTCCTAATTACAGTTATACCACCTTTCTTAGGCACAACATGCACAGGACTTACCTACCTACTATCAGAGATAGGATAGATAATACCTGTATCCAGTAGTTTGAGTACCTCTTTCTTCACTACCTCTTTAAGAGTTGGGTTAAGTCTTCTCTGTGGTTGAATTGTAGGTTTGCACTCAGCCTCCATCAAAATCTTACGAGTGCAAATCAAAGGACTGATTCCCTTGATATCAGCAATTGTCCACCCAATTACTTCTTTATGCTCTCTTAGAGCTTCCAAAAGCTTTTGCTTTTGTTCACCTGTCAAATAAGATGACATAATAATTGGAATAGCTTCATTAGTACTAAGATAAGCATACTTCAAATGATCTGGAAATTGTTTCAACTTTAAAGCTAGAGGTTGTGCCAAGGATGGAACTGGCTTCTTCTCACTAGTGTCCAACTCCTCATAAAATCTAGCTCTAATTTCAAGCACTTCCTCTACATTTTCTTCCTCTTCCTCATAATCACTCCAATCATCACACTCTTTCAACACTAATTCCATTGTATCTACACCTACTTCTTCTTCTACAGACTCCAAAATAAGCTCATTAATTTTATCAATAGTAAAAAAGGTTCTACTATCATCAAATTTCTTCATAGCATCAAAATATTAAAAGTAACTTGTTCATTCATTACCCTTAAAGTGAGTTTACCTTGTTCCACATCTATTAAGGCTTTACCTATTGCAATGAACGGTATGCTAAGAATCATGGGCACCTCTCTATCTTCATCCATTTCCAATACTATGAAGTCTACTGGAAACATGAACTTGTCAACCATCACCAAGACATTCTCCACTATACCCATTGGGTATTTAACACTCCTGTTTGCCAGTTGCAAGGTAACATGAGTTCCCTTGCATTCTCCAAGTCTCAGTTTCCTAAAAATAGAACAAGGCATTAAATTTATACTTACACTAGAATCTATTAAAACTTTATCAAAATGAATACTTCCTATAGTGTGAGGAACAGTAAAACTCCCCTGATCTCTTTGTTTTGCAAGAACATTAGATAAATTCTTCTAAAGAATCATGGAATACTCTCCTATAAGAACAACTAGTTTACTACCATTAGTCCTCTTTTTCTTAGAAAGCAATTCATTTATGAACTTTGCATAAGAAGGTATCTATTGACTTGCTTCCAAGAAAGGAATGTTGATATGAAGATTCTTGAAAACATCCAAGAATTTTGCAAACTATTCATCCAACTTCTGTTGTTTCAATCTTCTTGAAAAAGGAATAGGAGAAATATAAGGTTTCACATCATGTGATTTCTGCGCTGGTTCCTCTAATTTCCATTTCCCTTTGTCTTTTACTTGAATATCCTCTTTCTCCTTAACTTTCTTATCAACAGTTTCAACCTCCTTACCACTCCTCAAAATGATGGCATTTACACTCTTTGGATTCTCCTCAATCTTGCTAGGTAAAGACCCTGATGGCCTATTGCTAATCTACTAAGTAATCTGACTGATCTGCCTTTGAAGGTCTCTAATGGTGGCTCACTGAGTGTCAATCAACGTCTTAGTCTTTGACATGAAATTCCTCATGAGATCTTCCATTGAAGATCGATTATGTTGTTGTTTAGGTGGTGATAGAGCATTCCTTACAGGACCTTACCTTTGAAATTCAGGTGGCAGCTTGAAAAAATTGTTCGCATTTCTCCAAGAGAAATTTAGATGATTTGCCCACCCTAGATTATAAGTGTTAGAATAAGGTCCTAGGTTACTCCTCTGAAAGTTCCCTACATAATTCAACTGCTTCCCACTTGATGATGTTGGTCAGTTACTATGTTGACATTCATTAAATGAATGTGGACCTGAACAAATCTCAAAACAAAGAACCTGATTAGTAGTTTACTTACCTGATTTGTAAGTGCTAAGATTTGGGTAGTCAACTGAGACATCACTTCATTATCTTGAACAATTGCTACTTTCAACTTTGTTCTTTTACAACTCCAATTATGTGCACTAGATGCCATTTCCTCAATTAAAGAAATTGCTTCAACATAACTCTTAGCCATTAGTGCATCTCCTGAAGCAGCGCCTACCAAGGATCTCAATGTCTTATCTAAACTTAGATAAAAAATCTCAATAAGGAGATTGTACGGCAATCCATGATGCAGATACTTCCTGATTGCCTCCTTGTATCTTTCCCATGCCTCATACAAGGATTCACCATGGAATTTGTTGAAATTTCTTATCTCATTCCTCAACCTTACTATCCTAGCAGGTGGGAAAAATCTCCTTAAAAACTTGTTTGACGAATCAACCCAATTAATAATTGACTCTTGTGGCAATGGGTTAAACCAGGCCAATGCTTTATCCCTAAGAGAAAAGGGAAAAAGCTATAATCTTATAGCATCATTAGTAACATTATTCATCCTCCAAACTAATGTGCTTCAACCATTTGTATAAGTCCAAGTTTGACCTCAAAATTGTTAGCCTATATAGTGGTCTCCTAATTAGAAAACCTGACATAGTAGGTATAGTGTAATCCCTAAGTGCTCTGGTAGGAGCTTAAATCTGATTGTGATGATTGTCACCTTCTGCCATTCCTTCTACTTGCTAATCTTGCTCTCTTTTCCCTCTTCTCAACAAATGCAAAGTGTGTTCTTGTAAAGACCCGGCCCACTTAACTCATATATTAAGTGTGCCAAATCTCCCAACCACGCATAATACCCAAATATTAGGAATAATATTCAAGTATTATACGTAAGGTCGTCTTCAAAAGATGTGTTTGTAATGGCTGCCTATTTAAAACAGATATAACATTCACATGATTTGAATTAAGAAACACTACTACCACATAAGTAGTGGATCATCACCTATATACAAGACATACATCATATATATACATTACAACTTCTAAAAGATCACATAAACATAGAAATCTTACTTACAAACCAGCTATATTACAAATACAACTTGAAATATAATTTACAACACAAGGCTTTAACAAACCAACCTATAACTTCACAAAAATACATCAAAAGAATCCTAAGCATATACTTGGTCTCTCTCTTAGTCATCCATAGAGTCCTCCCAATCAGTCCCATAGCTCATATCGTCATAAAGCTCATCAACATAGTCACTTGCAAGATAGCAGCATGAGCCAAAGGCCCAGTACACAATAATGCAAACAAATACATATGCCAAGCACACTTAGCTAAATGCAATGTAACATTCCATCATCATTTCATTATCTTTAGTTAAATGGGTAGAGATAATATTGGAGTATTCAAACTCCAGTTCAAGCTTGGGATTCTGGGGTTCCTGAGTAACAGCAGCTGATCAAGGGGTTGATATAGATAGACCAGATACCTATATCACCTATATCTAACCGGTAGAGAATGATAGCTTCATCTAGGGTTCACACTCCTTTATGCAATCCACTTATCCCGGTCCCACAACCATGGACTAAAACATATTATTTCCTCCCAAGCTTAAGGAGAGAAGATACCGATACAGTTAACCCTATTAGCTACTTAGTAAGCCAATAAATGAAACCACCATTGCATCATGGATTTGAGTCATTGCATCATGACAAAGGATTGGGCTAAGTGCCTAAACTACTGTGCCATTGCATGATGACAAGGTTGTCACTCCCCAAATCCGGATTCAACGGCGTAAAGCACAACCAATTTCAATATCTTTTCATTAATATTCCATTAAAGTCAAATTGGTATATGCCTATACTAAGCAATAATCAATCAAAGTACTGTGTACCTGATTCGATTCGAAACTCAAGGAGGATCTCCAACTGAGTATCTATCTCTATTTCACATAAATCAAATCATATTAACAATACTATCCTAAGCCAAGCTTATATCCACTAGTTCAAAGCTTAGGAAATCATAGGATCTTGATTAAAATCATTCAAGTCATAATATGACATATATATATATCATACAATCATCATACAACATCGAACAAGTTCAATAATTAACCAATAAATTACATTAACTATCAAACATAAGTTTTTAGCTTTATTTGGAAAATGGAGCAGCTGAAAAGAAATGAAAATTCCGTTTTGATAAGTTTTTATTTTGTAAAAACTCAAAACATAAAAGTTTTAGATCTCTTTTTAAAATTTCTAACACAATTTGAATTACCTCAATCGGAGGTCAGATGAAAACATTATGACTAATTTAGAAAACAGTGTCGCAATAGGGAAGAAATCCGAAACCACAACACCCTTGGCAACGGGCCGTTTCGGAGGCCGTTTCAACTCAGGGAAAATAAAATTTTTTATTCGAGATCGCAAGACCCTTTGCAAAGGGCCATTTCCAAAGTCGTTTGCTCCAAACACCCCTCCAAATGGGGCTGTTTTGACAGTTTTTATACTTCCCCTATTTTGAACACGAATTTTTTTACAATTTCAACACTTTTCACACATTTCCTTTGTTTTAACTTCAAAATTCAACTTTTCTCAACTCCTAACATGTCCTAAACCTTATACAAACTTCATACAACACTTCTTGTACATTTAACAACATAAAACAAGAGTGATCTCCACTCCTTAACATCTAACAAGTTCAAACACTACTCTATAAGAATCAAACTCTTCTTCATCAACTTTCACCAACTCTAGCACACTCCAAACAATTCTAATACTTATCATACTTCAAAACTTCAATTCCAAACCACTTGAGAGCCTACTACAACATATCTACAACAACTCAAGCATTCTAAAGCTTTCCTAACAACTCTATAACACCTTAACAAGAATTTAGCATATCAACTACTTGTATTATGTCACACATGCATATTTCATGGATTAAGAGAGAAATGAAGAATCTCAAACATCAAATAAACTTACCTCAATGTATATACAAGGCTTGAGGAAGGATTCTTAGTGTGTGAGTCCAAGAAAACTTAGTTTAGATGTTGAAATTTTGGTCTTGGAGAAGTTACGAATTTCTTATTTTCTTGGTCTGTTTTGGATGTCTAAAAGGCAAGAGGAAGTGGGTTAATATTTATCCAAATTAGATTGACTTTAAGAGCAAAACCTTCTAAGGGCTTGAGCCTTAATTAAGCTTAAATTTGGGCTCTAATTTGGGGCTTAAGAGCGCTAAAAAAAATCTGCTAAGTTTAGGGCCTTCTTTAGGCCTAAAACAAGCCTAAATCTAACATATTTAATTTAGTACAATAACAATTAACACTAACATGATAATTTCTAACATGAATAAACTATCAACCTAGATATATTTACCATAGCTTATTATCTAATCACATACGTTACAACATACTTAGCATTACAAACACACTAATCCACCCAAACACAAACACACATATAATTATCAAATTTAGCATGCATTAATATAGAACTGATCAGTTCTATCTCAAGATCAATGGGTAGAAATTCCTAACTTCTGCTTCTTTGCATATAACCTGAAAAGAGAATAGAAAACTCAAAAAACTGTAAAATGTGCCTAAACTACTAATAGAACCAAAGACAGTTTCATAGTAATTGAATCCTCGGAAACGGCACCAAACACTTGATCCATTGAAAATGTTCATAGAATAAGGAAAGCAAATTCACTAGCAAGTGTATTGAATCAAATCAAGTAATATAGTGGTGAGGTGAGTATCATTCCCACAAGGAATAATTAAGTACAAAACTAGTATTAATTCTTACAAATATTTAGGCAATTAATTTTCAAAATAATTATTGTTACATCCCAATAGCTTAATCAAGATAGTCCCGCCACACATTCTAAGTGAAAATGATAGTTGGTGGCCTTAACAATTATTAGCAAGTAGAATATACAAGGCTTATCTCATTAAACTAATTTATTGACAGCTGTTAAGTGATGGCCAACATAGAAATACAAATAATCTGAAGAAATACACTTTATCCATACCTTTACAATAATACAATCTCAACTCTCCTTACATAATCCTTAATACTCTCATCTTCCATTCTACCGAAACCAATCCTGATACTCATTAGAGAATCTTGTATCTCTGTAAAAAGATCTATAAGGGTATGAGCATATAACCACAGCTCAGTAGGTGGATATATAAAGGGAGATTATAAACATTATAGGACAAATCACAATCATTGTTATTATTAGAGTGAATTGTGCAGTCAATCGGGATGCCATCCGTGTGATGTTGACCGTTACATCACGAGATTAGAGAAATTAACTCCACTCTAATCTGGTTTCGAGGAGTTTAACACAGATTCATTTTCCATAAAACCGGGAATGTGCAATAGACCGTTGTCCACCCAAAAACCGTCTAGACTATCCTTCAGATAGCTTGTAGCCTTTATTGCAACCTTCTCTCTTGTCTCTTAGTTCAATAAAGGTTAAAAGAAGAAACTCATTCTCACCTGAACGGTCGGTTTGATGGATGTAAGGGTATAAGATGCGATATGCTATGCATGATCGGTTATTAGTTTCACTATATTCTTAACAATATATTTTCACTTAAGCGATGAAACAAATATCTCACACCAATACAATAAGGTAAGTAAACATCCAATATCAAACCAAGTTAATCAACCACACACGTTTTATAGCTAACTTACAAGCACAAACAATTATAATGTAAATAATATCCCTTTTTACAATTACCATATAAATAAACCTCTTATAGAAATTACGATTTATCAGCGTTCCCCTCGAACACCTAATAATATCTAACAAGGAATAGTTATGAGTATCTATAGTTTCATATAGAGGTTAGTTGGTCATTTAATCATTTGCCTTCTTTTTCTTGATGTAGTTAGCAGGGGTAATAATTCCTAATTTAGCTAATTGGGAATGGATTACAATTATAGGGTATCTTATGATGTATTTTAATAGGGTTTAAATAAAGCACAATTTAAGTACTAATTATAGTTTTATATTGGCTTTTATTGGATAATTAATTATAATTGAGCTGTATTATAGTAAGATAAGCAAGGTTAACATCTAAACTTAGAAATTTTAAAAGTTTAAAGTGAGCTCCAACACTAATTTAGTTTTTACGATGATTACTATACTTAACTTTAGAATATTAGAAATTTTATTAAAAATAGCGAACATGTGATGATAATTCTAGGAACAATATGAAATATTGATAATATTATCTAGATTTTACCTCTTGTGACATTATTCCTATTAATTACTATAATTTGAGAATAAGTAGATATTTATTAATTGAGTTGTATAATATTAAATATTAATTTCTTTTAGGCTAATGTAGGGTCTAATTATTTAGTATAAGTATTCCTATATAATATGTACTATAGAAGCAATATTTAAAATATTAAGTATAGTTAAACATAAGCTTTATAAATATTTGATATCGATAATATAACTAATTTTATCATTTTCTTTATACTAAGCTTAGCTAAATTAATAAACCTTAAAGTAGATAATTAGTCTAAGGGTTATTATTTCTTAAGTATTTGTTATAGGTTCTTTGATAATATATTTAAAAATTAGTAAATAACTAGGGTAGTTTAGTTATAGATTTAAGTTATACATAGCTATTTATAAGGTAATTAGTTTATAATAAATTGTGTAATTATAGAAAAATAGTAGTATATGTTATAACTTAATAAAGTTAATATCTAAGCTTTATAATGAACATTTAGAAAGTGGTTAAAAAGTTTCACGTATAATAGAATCATTTTACTATATTTTAACATATAAAATATGCACTAATTAAAGTTATTTATACTAGCAGAATCTTATATTAATTATTAAAACTAGTAAATAACCAAGAAAAATTACGAAATTTTAGTGCGAGGTATCTAATATTATTATGAATTTACCTAGAAAATATTTTTTTGAAAGAAGCCGAAATGACCTCATGAAAATTCCCGCAATTTCCGCCTAACCACTGCCAAAACGACCATCTTAGGACACCTTACACCACCATGGACTTGTCGGACGTATAGATTATAATTTTTAGTAATAAATTGAAAATTTTGGTGATTTTAGGATGCTCAAAATGAGGTGTAAATTTTTTATTCTAGAACTCGGTATTTATAGCCTTTTACCACGTATTAAAAATTCCAAATGTCAATATTTTTGCATGCAACTTTTTATCTGGTCATTTGGAATTAAAAAATGTGTCTTGGTGAGGTTTCAAATTGTTTGGATGGCTGGCGAATTTTTGGTGAATTGTACATGCAATTTGACACAATTTTGAGAAATTTCTAAGATATTTTTTGAGATTAATTACATGATTCGAATTTTCCTAGTGTTTTCCAAATTATTCTTGATTTTTCTAGAGTATTTAAGGATTTTTTTCCATTTAAATTATTTTTTTTGTGTTAGTTTTCCAATTTTTGTGAATTTAAATGGGCATTTTAGTAATGTCATAAGTTAAAGTAACTTATTTGAAAAATCTACATTAATTATTGTATTATATGCTAATTCTATATTTTATATTTAATTCTTATATTTACTATTTACTTTTCATACCTTCTTAACCATTTACTACTTACTATTACTATTTTACCTTTTATTATTACTATTTACTTTTCATTTTTTTTATCAAATTGAATTTCATGATTTTAAATTCCAGAGTAGTTTCTATATTATTCCTTATTTTAGATTAATTAGGCCATTTGTTTAAATGGTTTCCTTTTATTCTTAGGGTTATTATAGTTTTGGTACTTTCTTTTCTTATTGATTATTCTATATGTTTTTAATTATATCCTTAATTTAGTTTATGCTTGTCAATTAGATGCCTTAATATCGATTTACTAATAATTTTGCATCCAATGAAAACCAAGGTGTCACAATTATCTACAGTATTCTAAACTATCGAAATTCTACTTGTATCAAAACTAATAAGTGATTGCTTAAAAAGAGATGTATAAAGATTTAGAATGGGAACACAGATTCAATCCTATGTTTACTAATCAAACTAAAATCATGTTAAATAAACTATTAGACTCGTGGATGTTCAAGTGAAACTATCAAGATCTAAACCCCAATTAAAAGTTTTAAAATCTTTTTGACCTTAAAATAACCTGATAGCTTCCTCTACTTAAATTACAAGAGGACTCGATATTACAATTAAGAATCTTTCGATTCTTTAATTGCCTAATGTCATAAATCATGTTCCCCTAATCCTTTAGTGATAACTTAACTTATAAACATAGCATTAAGTATTATGATAGTTTTTAAATATGATCAAATCACTCAGCTTTCGCATTTGGTTCTTAAGTCTCGATTCATGAATTCCCTTGAACCCCGATTTCTCTTCCGAGTTATCAAAATCCTTTTGAATTTCATTCTTTCTAGACATTTGATTCATAATAGGACTTCAACATGAATTTTCCATGGTTTTAACATTCATATAACATAATTTCAACTATCTTCTTAGCAAACTTCGGATTTCATCAAGTTCCCACAAAGCAAATTCAGCACATCATATACATAAAATCAAATAACATATGAGAAGTTTCAAATAAAAACATTATTAACATAAAATTAAACTCGATGGATTACTGATAACAAGGATAGGATCAGAATTTACCAAAAGAAAATGTCTTTTATTGCAAAATCAATCCATGCAAAAATGAGTACAGGGCATCTCAATCATTACACTATGAATACAAAGCAAATCTCTAGCACTATAATACATTCTCTCTATTATCTCCAGACTCTCTCTACTCTCCTTTTAAAACAATGGCTTTAAATAAAAAGACAATACACGAAAAACTTCCAATTGCTAAACATACACCGATAGTTATTTCTTGTACACCGGTGGCATAGTAAGCGGCGTAGGGTTTTCTTCATATATGCACCGTTGGTGTTGAAGACAACATTAAGAAATTTGAATAAGTAATCATCGAACACCGACATAAACTTTGGCAGCATAGAATCCTAGAATGTCGGCGCACATTCGCATTGCAGAAGCCAACAAATCATTTTTCCTACACTGGCAGTGCAAGTGCCAGTGTTAGGAATTTTGCTTCTATGATCGAGTACACCACCTCAACGCCGACGGTATTGCATCCTTAAGGGCCGGTATCTCTCTAGTTTAGACCAAACTTAGCTCAAAACTCCTTTAGCTTACAAGATTTATCGATTTGAGTCTCCATTGACCTTAATTAACATATTAAACACATCAAAGTACAAATTCTTCCAATTTCAATGAAATTTAAGATAGCTTTAACACCAATTGAGAAATAAAAAGTGTATAAAATATGAGTTTATGAAAGATCTGGAGATTAAATAGTTGGATCTGAAGACAACTTTCTTATATGGAGAGCTTGATGAAGACATTTACATGTAACAGCCAGAGGCTTTTTAGTCTTAAGAAAGGAGGATCATGTTTGCATGTAAAAGAAGTCGCTTTATGGCTTGAAGCAGTTACTTCAGCAGTGGTACAAGAGCTTTAACTCATTCATTACCTCTCATGATTTTAGGAGAAGTAATTTTGATAGTTGTGTCTATCTCAAGAAATGTAAAGAGTGGTCTTTTGTATATCTACCCTTGTATGTTGATGACATGTTGATTGCAACCAAGGATAGGGGATAGAGAATTTGAAATGAAAGACTTAGGAGCAACAAAGAAAATACTTGTAATGGAAATTTTGAGGGATAGAAAAGCAAGTACATTGCATCTTAGTCATAAGGCATACTTTGAAAAGAGTTTTTACATGTTTAATATCATGAATACTAAGCCTGTCAGTATGCCTTTAACAATGCATCATGGTTGGATGATGAAGTTGAATATATGTCAAGAGTTTCGTATTCTAGTGTTGTAGGATCTCTTATGTATATGATGGTTTGTATTCATCTAGATTTGTCATATGATGTGAGTGCTGTTAGCAGGTATATAGTAAATCCTAGTAAAGAACACTAGAGAGCAGTTTAGTAGAGTTTCATATACTTGAGCGATACTAGTAATCTTTGTCTACAGTTTGATAGAACTAGAGATTGAATTATTAGTTTTGTAGATTCTGATTTTCCTGGAGATTTACATAAGAGAAGATCTCCTAAAGGTTATATTTTTACACTTGGTGGCTACGCTATTAGTTGGAAAGTCACTTTGTAAGTTACAGTTGCTTTATCCACAGCTGCAGCTAAATACATGGCCATTATAGAAGCTTTTAAGGAAGCTATTTGGTTAAAAGGATTATTTGTGAAATTAGTGATAACTTGAAGATTGCAACAGTCTTTTATGACAGTCAAAGTGCAATTTACCTCACTAAAGATCAGATGTATCATGAGACGATAGAGCACATTAATGTCGGGTATCATTTCATTCATTATGTTAATGCTGGTGGTGATAACCCTGTTGATATGATGACAAAGATACTTCCTATAGCCAAGTTTAAGCATTGTTTAGACTTGGTTGGTATTGATTGGTGATTGATCTCCTTTAGGGGTTCATGGAAAAAGAGGAGAATGTTTGTTATTTGTGTTGAAGATTGAAGCTTGTGTTGATTTAGATTCTGAATTTGTGTTAAGATGGAGATTATTGGATATGTGACCTAAATTCATGTATACTGCTAGCTCTAGGATTTACACCATCAATCTTGGGGCCAACCTACATGGCAACGTCACCAGTCTATCGTCTATGCCATGCCGACCTTCAAGCCAGCATTAAAGAAATAGATTCTTTGGTTGTTGAAGGCCGGCTTAGAGCCATCGACCTTCATTCTCAATGTTGTTGGCCTTTATTCACAAAGCTACCAGCCTATGGCAGGCATTGGACTAAAATTCATGATTTTTCACATGCCGACCTATGTGTCGGCTCACACAACATTTATACATGTTTGTATATTGTTTTTTAAGGTTTGTGTGATTTAGATTGACAAGGTCTCTTGCACATATATTTTCTCGTACTCCTTCAACACTAGTGGATTTCACTCTCTCCTCTTTCTATGGTTTTTCTAGCAAGGGTTTCCACATAAAATTTTGTATGTTCTTTATTTTTTCTATTTTGTTTTTGCATTATTTTTTTATTTAGATCATAACAAGCAAAATGAAGTTTGCCTAGCAATCTCCTCAATGATATCACATGATAAGCATGGTAGCTATAATAACATACTTCGATTCATATGTTGAGAGTGTTACAACTGATTGTGTCTTTGAAAGCCATGGAATTGCATTTTTTCCAAAGAAAAATATGAACACATTAGTAATCTTATGGTCATCAATATTACTAGCATAATCACTGTCACAAAATCCTTTTACGTTAGCCTCATAGGAAGAAGTATAAAAAATGCCATAATCAAGAGTACTTTTTAAATATCGAAGAATTCTCTTTGCGGCTCACATATGTTCTTCACTTGGACTCTCCATAAACCGACTCACTAATCCCATGGCAAATGGTATATCGAGTACAGTACATGTTAAGTACATTAGGTTTCCCACAAGGCTTTGACATGTGGTTAGGTCGACTTTCCTTTCTTTATCATTCTTAGAGAGTTTTACCCCACACTCCATGGGATATTCATAGGATTGCAATCCATCATCTTAAGCTTCTTTATAATCTCTCTAGCATATGCTTCTTGAGAATAAATATCCCATCACTCAATTGTTTCACTTCTATACCCAAATAATATGACATAAACCCCATATCACTCATTTCAAATTCTCGTGCCATCACTTTCTTAAAATCATCATACACTTATGGATTACTTCTTGTAAGAATGAGGTCATCCACATAAATGTACAAAAAGAAAATATCATCTTTCTTCTCTTTAACATAAAGTTCATATTCATGAACACACCTTAAAAAGCCATTCTCCTAAAGATATTTATTGAGGCGACTATTCCATGCCTATGGCACTTTTGTTTAAGGTCGTATAAAGCCTTTTTAAGCTTTGATACTTTATTTTCACTTCCTTTAACAACATGCCAAGGAGCTTGTTCAACGTATATTTCTTCCTCAAGATAGCCATTTAGAGAAGTAGATTTCACATCAAGTTAATGAATTTTCCAATGATTTTGAGCAGCAAGTGAAAGTAATAGTCTAATAGTCTCCATATGTTCTGCAGGAGCAAAGACCTCTTAATAGTTAGTGCCTTGCTTTTGTGTATATTTGTTAGCAACAAGTTTGGACTTGTATCTCTCTATTTCTCCTTTAGCATTCTTCTTATCTTTTTATATTGATTTTACTCCAACAAGCTTATATCCTCTTGGAAGTGAAACAAGTTCCCAAGTGCCATTCTTCTTTAATGAATGAATCTCTCCATTCATTGTTTCAATCCACTTTTCATCATTACTTGCTTCTACAAATTTCGAGGGTTCAACATCAACTAAGAAATATTGTAAATTTAGATCATCAAGCCTTTCGGTTTCATTATAAATATCTATAAGACTCCGAATTCTCCTTGGTTCCTCAGTTGATGATAATGGATTTGCAAGGCTAGTGGAGTAGCATCAATTCCATGGTTAATATTTGGCTCTTTATCTTGAAAATAAGTTAAGAAATCATATGAACCTTCCTTTTGTAAACTCCAATCCCACAATTTTCCTTCATCATATTCGACATCTCTACTAGTTACAAATTTTCCATTTTGTGGATTATAATGTCTGTATCCTTTTGAATTTTCATCATAGCCATTGAAAACAAAATTTCCACTTCTATCATCAAGTTTGGATTTGTCCTTTTTATGGAAGATGCACATAAGCTATCGAACTAAAAATTCGTAAGTGGCAAACACTTGGCTTCTGTTTACTCCACGCCTCTAGGGGAATCACATCTTTCAAACTCTTAGTTGAGATCAATTTGAAAAATTACTACAAGAAATTTTAGTTTTAGAGACAAAAAATTATGTATCTAAAAGTAAAAGATTATTGTCATTTATTTGTTTGAGAGAAAAATTTATTATCCGTTGCAAATTTGTGATAGAATTTTTGTCGCAAATCTATCTCTATTTTACAATTAGTTATTATTAAATATCCAATAAGTAGATTACAGATAAAATTATTTCGTCGCAAATTTGTCTCTGATTCGAAGATAAATTATTTTTTTAAAAAAAATTCTCATTTGCCTCCTATTTATCATTTTTAGAAGGTCACTCATCATTGAATACTAGTACACTTAACATTGAAGTTTTCACAAGCACTAAACCGATGAACCAATTCTTATCTTTATAAATAAAGTTTCACTACTGTTTATTTAAGAGATATCACAATTTAAAATATTATAACCATAAAACATTTTTCATAAATTTTATAATAAAATTTTTATTTTATAATTCCACTTTGTTAATTTATTAAGGATTTCTCATTAATATTTTTTTAAAAATAATATGTAATATTTATATATACTAAGTTCACATTTTATTATAATTATTTTAAATTATATACTTATTATAAATATATAATATTTTTTGTAGTGTATTATATGATTTTTTTTTTTCCAAATATGACATTATTATTAAAAAAATATTATATAATATGTATATATAAATATTATATATATACATAAATTTATATATATATAATGATGTATATATAATATTATACTTTTTGCATTACTTATTTTATATTTTGTATTAACTTAATAAATTATATATTTTAAATTAATATGTTTATTATTTATATCATTTTTATTGCACATAATAAATTATGTAAAAATTATAAATATATAAATTTTATTAGATATATATAATAAATATATTATTGAAATAACCATGAAATTTCCCACTTATATTTTATATGTGTGTTATAGAATTTATATATATGCTTTTGATATGTATTGAATGTGATTTGTGTTCATAATGAATTATGTGTTTTATTATTGTGTTAAATATTCAAATACTCTAGAATTTATTAAATATTTAGTTCATAAAATTTAAATTGCATTAGCATGTAAGAATTATATTTGGAATGTAGTAAAATGAGTAAATAGATCCATGCACATAAGCATCATCATAGCCTAATTCTTTTACCTTAAAGGGAGCTTAAACACCTCATTAATTAACCAAAGACAAGTTTATTAATTAGCCATTGATAAATCATTAAGTCCTCTTAACCTCCTATGCCTCAAAAGTCAAACCTTAAGATAATATCAACTTTAATAGTGCAAAATTCGTGCACAAATTTCAGACCTCCAAAACAAGCCTTCAAAAGTCTCAAAACCCCATTTTCTTCTTCTCCAAAGCTCCTCCATGGATCTATATAGATAAGCCTCTCATTTTCCACCATCAAAATCATGCTAGAGGATCACAAAACCAAGGTCTAAAGTTCTATTGATGAGTATGTTTTTCATGTCTTCAAAATATGCAAGTTCATTGTTTCTTAGCAATAGGTTTTAAGCTTAAATTTGTGTTTGAGGACTTATATGCTTTGTTGGTTGTATGAGAAGTGTTTTGTTGTTATAGGAGTTAGTTGTATATGTAGTATAAGAGATTAGAAGTGTTGAGAAATGCAAATGGTTGATGACTAAATGTTGGGTGTAGTGATTTGGGGTTTGAAGTATGATTTGTGTATGATGATTTGTGGTGGAGAGTTTGACGTTTTGAGTTGGAGTTTATGTTGTTTGAATAATGTAATGAACATATAACAAGCTTTGGGAATCTTGGAATGAGTTTAAGAGAAATTTGGAAGTGTAAATTTAATATGAAAAACAGATGAGTTTAAAAGAATTTTCGCAACCTGTCACAGAGTTTACATCGGCAAAGTACACGGGCGGTGTTGAAGGGTACGTTGTCGGCGTACATGAGGAATTTGGCGGTGTTGAGGATGCACTCGGGGACCAGATTGGTCGACCTTTAATGTTGGCAAATTTTTACATCTACGCCGCCGGCGTTGAAGTCGGTGTTGGTTTTCCTGTTTCGCAGCCTGTTTATAATTTGGATGTAACTTTTTCATCCAATCTCCGTTTGAGGTGATTCAAGTTGCGTTTGAAAGATTAAAAAGAGATATACAACTTTTGTGTTTTAAGATTTTACAAATTACAAAAGTATCAATGCTTAAATTTCGTTTCTTTCCAACTAATACACTTTCCAACAAAGTTTAAAACTTATTGTTGTTTGTTAAAAGTTGTCCAAAGCTTGATAAATGATCATTTAAGTATTTGTTGAGTATTGTATGATAATATATGATATCTAAATGCTATGTGATGATGTTATAATGATTTATTTGAATTTCTTTGGATGATTATACTTGAGATTTGATGAACATATATACTTGAACTAAGTGTGAGTTTGTAATTACTTTTTTTTACAGTGATTGATTCCCTTTCGGTTATTCCCATTGACTCTTAAGCTAGTACAGGTACGCAGTGACTTGCTTATATGTTTGTTAGGATAGACATACTTAAATTTGATATAAATTCTAAATGACTTAAATATTGCTTGAATTGCTTGTGTTTTCACCGTTGAATCCGGTCCGAGGAGCGGTAACTTATCATGATGCAATGATATGTTAGTGTAGGCGCTTAGGCCAATAGTCATGATGCAATGACTAGGCTCGGCGGATAATCGATAGGAAATGTAGTAACTGAGCAACATTTACTTATTCTTAAAAAGAAGTAGTATAATTTAATTCAATGTTTATGGAAGCATGTGAATTAACTTATATTATGGATTGAGTTAAGTGAAGTGGAGCAACGACTATATAACCTATATGAGATTATTCTTTTCAGTGTAACGTTGTCGAGGAGATATAGATATTCGGGCTATCTATATCAACCCCCTGAGCGTCGTGAGCGTTACTTAGGATCCCCAGAATCCCATGGCTTGTCCTGGAGTTTGAATACTCCAATGATGATTTGATCAATGAATACTAAAGAAAGATAAATGAAACATTAGTGTTGCATTGCATTAGTCTAGGTATGATTATCACTATGCTTTGGAGTTTTGTTCCTGTGTACTGGCCCTTTGGCTCACTATTGCTATTTTTCAGGTGATGATGAGTGTTATGATGATATGGGCTATGGGTCGAATTGGGAAAAGTTTATGGATGAGTGGGGCGAGTAGGAATTGAGTGCAAGATGGCAAGGAAGAAAGTTTTTGAACAAGTTGTTTGGTTTAAATATGTATTTTGTATTTTGAATAGAGGCTTGTTAGTTAAGTCTTGTTTGTATATAAAGACTCAAAGTCTATTTTTCTTGTTTTGTAAAAACTTATGTAAGTTTTGTTGTGTCATATGCTTGACACAAAATTGTAAATTATTTCTTTAAAAGTTCTATATAAATAGATTACTCAAGTGAGTAATCCATTTGAAAAAAAAAAAAAAGTTTTTATATCAAGTTATAGTGGGATTAAACAAACAATTCACATAAATTGTTAGATTTAAGACAACCTTACATATAATATGAAAATATTATATGTGGTTGGAGACTTCACTTGCTAAATCTTAAGGATTGGTGGGTCGGGTCTTTACAATTATGAACAATGTAAAAATATATTTTTCATTAACATATTTATAAAAAACTATAAAATTTCAATTTAAATGTATTTATATTTCACTAATCATTTTATATTAAACATTTTATTATTTAAATATATTATAGTTTTACAAAGTATATTACTTTTTTGCAAATATGATATTATATTTTAAATAATATATAGTATGTAAATATAAATTATGTAAGATATATAGAACAAAATTTTTTTATATGAACATATATATTCTTATTAATATAATATATATTTATACAAGTTTATATGTGTCGCGACCCTATGTGGGGCCTAGTAGGATTGCCCTAAATCGTCATATCACGTGTGCACTCGCAACATGAGGATCGCCTTGCAAGTCAGAGTTTACAAGACTCTAATTAATTATCCTCTCATTGTATTATACATATATAAGTTTATTATGAAAATAATTTATTGGATATCGAAACTTCCACAGATCACAAGACCACAGAGAATCAGATATCCTACCAAAAGACAAGATAAGGTAAACCTAGGTTTAACACAAAATATCAACTAGGTCTAAGTTAAGAAAAAGACTACATTTTCATGTTTACTCTCTCAACTAGGTTTAACCTATCAATTCTCAATCTTCTATCAATCTTGTACAACTTGATCTTTGTCACGCTCTGCACTCAAATCCTATTCCATCCATGTATTCAACTTACCTGCAAAAGCAAACTGTTGGGGAGTCAGCTACAACTAGCTGAGTGAAGTATATACCCTCGCTACATACCGTTCAAGCAAAAGCAAACAAGTTATTAAACAAGCATATGCAATGCAAACAAGCAAATGAACAAATATATATGGCCAACCGGTAACCATATATATATTCGGATTTACGCCTTCCGAATCCGGGGTTGGGGTACATCCACACATCAGCACCCGGACCGCTACTGCTTCGGGAATCAAATTTATTCAAGGAGTTTTTCATATATAGAAAATAATATACATATAACAACATCCCATTGAAGCAAGATATCCTTAACGATGACCCGTCACGATCCTAGGAGGTGGGCCGTCTCCCCAGGATGACTTAGTTCCCATTCCCCTAGAACAAGGCCCATGGTACACACTAGGTATATACCACTTCGGTCCTCCATGTTCACCGTCCTCACGGGACAGTGTGGCCCATCCGAGTCAAAGTGTAGTGGTGATGGCCTTCTACATGTAATCGTGCAATGCATGATCAATATTATAATTATCACGCCAATAGTCATTAAGTCCACTTATTTGGCGATCAGACAATTATCAGACACTCGCAAAGATCAAAATGATTAAACAACACTCAATACTTAACGTTTAGAATAATGTATAGTATTTTCAACACAGATAACAAACACGAGCAACCATAAGTGTAAATTTCCCAACCCCATACTTGAATCATTTAATTTATATTAACAATATCATACTCTAAACCTACAAGCACAAGTAGATATGAAGGTCATTGGAATATACTCACCTGTTTATCCTTGCTTAATGGTAGTAGAAGTCTATAAGAAAACTTGAAGACGAATCTGTCTCCCCTGAGAATTTAGATAACGAACACTCCATTACTATACTCTTATTCATACAAAGAAACCTATTGTGTCTTTGTATCTTAAACTTGAGTTTTAACATTCTTAATCTAACCTTAACACATAATTAGTCATTTTGAAGCTTGTAAAGGCTACACTTCGTAAGTTAAACTATAAAGTTTGTATAATCTTAGTTTTCTTAAGAGAAGTATTTTAAATGTTTTCAAATATCGAGTTAAATCATGGAATCTTCAATTGGGCATATTATACTCGTTTTAACTTAGATTTTAGCGTATGAGTAGTCATTGAAAAACTTATCAAATATAGTTTTTAATTGTCAGGTTAAACTAATCATTTTGTATATTTTTCCTATATTACTTTAGGGCTCGAAAGGTATCATAATGTTGCCTAGCTTTCTTGTTTTGTATTCTTAATTATTATTTCAAGTTTGATTCCTTGTTTCATGTTTATTTCATAAGGTATTAGTGATTATACTTAATTTGAGTTCATTACTCTACTTTTTAGTTAAAGTGTATACATTATTTATACTTATTTTTATTTTGATTGTCTTGATGTTATTTTAAGTATTTAACTTTAGTTAATTTGATTATATTAGCTAATATTTATGATTTCCATTAATCTATACTTTATATCCTTATAGTCTTATAAGGGTGGAATTTTATACTTAGAGTTACGGAATTCTTGGTTAAGTTTAATCTTTCAATTACAATTTATATAATCTTGATTTTCTAATTTGTAATTGAATCACTTAAATTTTATTCTAGGAATCTTATTCTTTTATATATGTTGAAATCTTCATATGTCTATATAAATTTGTTATTGAGTATATCTAATAGATTTAAAGCTAAATATCTTTTATCTATATAATACTTAAATCATATCAAGTTTATCTATTAATATCCAATTTCTGCGTATGATATGAAACCCATATTTGTATATAGGGTAATATATTAAAGTTTAATTATATATATTCAATCTTTTTATTGATCAAATGATCAAATATGTTCTATTTATCAAATTCAAGTAAAATTTTCTTATAGAGCTAAAACTTTTACAATAGGGTTCTACAGTTTTCTAAGCTTTTATTTTCCTCCTTAATTCCATTTCTACTCATGAGTATATGTTGTATGTACTTTAAATTATTTAAACTTGTCATAGAACATCTTTATTCTTTTTAAATATCATAACTACGCTATAGATTTACTTTACTTAATTCTAATTGTTTCTTTAGTTAAGTTTTACTTCATAAAACTTAACGAGTGTTTATATAAGTTATGAATATTTTTGTTTTAGTGTTTTCGATATTAAAATCTTAGTTTGAGTCTTATTTATGTAAATTATACCTAATATCTAGTTTTAACGGTTACATCTCAATCCTAGCGATTTATTTTTAAATCATCATTTGCTAACTGATATACTTTAAGGATCTAATAATTCAATTCTAAACCACTAGTTATTGTCTTTGAATTATATTTATCGAGATATTACTCGTTTTGGAAAATTACTATTCATTTCCCAGGAGGTCACCTATCCTAGGTCATGAGCACGCTTAACTTTTAGTGTTTTGAGAATTTTTCAGTATTATACTAAATATATCTCTATGGTTAATGTTCTATATTTTTCTTACATTGTTTTCGGGTTAAAAACTAAAATATAAAATTTACGGAATCGGAGAGATTTAGGTTTATCACCTACGCTATTAGAGTTTCCAGATCTAATAGGGTAAACTATAGTTTTAGTCTATACAAGATTAAAATATTATAACTTTCATGTTTGTGAAATCAAAATTTTGATTTGGGCTTTAGATTAGAAGATTTTGATCAGTTATTGATCCTATCGTGTATATTTCAACTCTAGCGATTTATCTCTAAATTTCTATTTATTAATAAATAAACTCTAAATATTAATTATCTAATATTAAAATCAATTTTCTATCATCTAGCGTTTTTAGTTATCAATTTATTATCCATTTGATAAGCGAAATGTAATATCAATTAGTCTAAATACACATACTAGCATGACATAATTTTATATTATTATCATTATATATGCATGTAAATATGTATATTTATAATAAAAACTAATATTAAAACTCTTAATATTACGAAAACTTCCACATACCGGATCATAATAGTAAAATTTTAGAATGATCGAAACCTAACATTGTGTGGTCTTGAATTGAAGAGCGCATTGCTACGATCACAACACCACTTTCGGAATTGGAATCGATTGTCGTATGTGAAAGATACGAGCTTTTGAAGATCGGAGGAGCTTCTAGATTCCTTTTCTATTATTTTATTATTTCTTTTTTTTCTTTTTCTTTTTCTTTTTTCTTTTTTTTCTTCTCCTGGTCAGAGAAGATTTCTTCTTCTTCTTTCTTTTGTTTTTTTTTTTTTTTTTATATCAAAGTCTTCTCGGAAGACTTTCGCAGAGAGAGAGAGGGAGAATATAGGAGAGAGAGAGAGCATTGAGAGAATGAGAAGAGAGAGAGAGAGAGATTTAGAGAATTTATAGGAGAAAATTGGCATGGAGAGCAAGCCAAAATGAAAATAGTGGGGAAGTTTTAATTTTTGGGTTCTAATTAACACGTATAATAAATATTCATTTGATATTATTTTTAGATAAAAATTTATGTACCTACTATATTAAATATTCTGAATATTACGGTATACTTAAAATTTTTAATTTAAGACTTTTCTTTTTCAACTTTAATATATATTATCGTAAATTATAATTTATCCTTTAAAGATTTAATTTATTAGTGTTTTGATATTTTATGACCTAATTCATAATTATATTGTTTTTAATTTGACTTTATTTATATTCTAGTATTATAAATTTATAGTGTTTATCTTTTGTTTGTATCTTTTGAATTATTTTTGAAATCCAATTTATTATTTTACTTATCTTTATTGGTTTTTTAGTTTATATATTAATCATATTACTATTGTTATATCTTACGGAAAAATTTTTTCTTTGATATAGGTATAATTTATGCTTATATTTTTATTTTAATTAAGTCTTTTATTGTCCATATTAGTAATTATCTATATTTAAATTCACGAAAAACGAAAATGGTTTTGCGGACATTTTTAAAATTTCTACCAGACATTACTATCTATTTAAGAATTACCAAAAATTCAATAGACGTATAATTCAGGGTGTTACAACACTCCCCCCCTTAAGAAAAGTTTCGTCCTCGAAACTTGTTCGGATTTACTCGTTTTATCCTTTCCGTAATACTTCTAGCTTTCTCTATTGTCAACAATCTCATACTTAAAATCTCCTCATTTCATAAATCTCCATGACTATCAATCATGTTTTGAAATTATACCAAACATTTTCTATCTCGAATATGAATTTTTCCAACGAAAAACAGTTGTTGTCTTCAAAATTTCTTTTGTTTTAAAAACTTTTCCCAACAATATATGTTGTTGCACGTAATCGTTGGTAAAGCTTCGTGAGGATAGGTTTTCCTAACAAGATAGGAATGTCGTTGGGATAAATGAGTTTTTTTTGCCAACAACAACGTATTATTTCCCCACGATTTATCTGTTGTCAAAAATGTCGTACAAATAATAATATCTGCTTTTAGCCAACAAAATATTTCGTTGTAAATAATATAGAACATCGCATATAGCAATAAAATAACTATTCGATTATTTCTTTATCGCATATATTAAATTAATAAATATTGTTATTAATTTCCATAAGTACATATTGAGAAGTAATAATATGACTATCATAAAACTTAAATCTATATAAAAATAAATATAGATAAATTATAAATTCAAATGTGATGTACTTGTTATATTACAACAATATGAAAAAAAATTACAATTATGATAAATATTAATTAAACGTAAAATACATCTGATAACATCATTCTACAAAACATTAATGATCAACTATCTTATATTTTAGTCTCTTTCCTTTGTCCAATATATGCGATCCACTTCATCGTGCTTTCTTCAAGGTGAAGGTCATCTTCTCAAGAATATCATTTATTTCTGTAACTTTCAAGTATTTCTCTTGTAAGGAGTACACTCTAAAAATATATATATGTATTAGCAAAGAAAAAACATTTAAAAAAATGAAAAATAAAGAATTATAACATTGTAAAAGTAAGCAAACAGAGAAAAGAACTTGAAAGGATCAAAACTTACCATAAGATCCATATAAATGGTTTTTGACAATTGAAAAATTGAATGATGAATTCTTCTCTTCCTTGTTTCATTCCTAACAATACAATATTTCCTTGACACATTAATAAAATATATCTTGGGATTCTGCAATCCAGAAAAGTAAATCAAAACCACAAAAGAATTAACATTAGCAAATCTTGAGGAAAAAAATATAGGGAACCATAACCCACAGCTACATGACGAGATTAAGTCTCACGGCTCACCTTTCCTTCCATATATGACAGCAACACATGAGTTTGTGGTACCCAAGTCAATACCAATTACATCATTCCCCACAGGTTTAGAACTGCAAACAGGATAAACATCAAGATTAACAGCAACTCATTGAGTGTCAGTATAAATATTATTTGAATACTAAAAGTACCAGAACGGTCTGCTCAAACTGGCCCAATTGTGACCGAAATGAGATGAGGACTTGGCATTGTTCGTCAACTGCTTATCCAAGAAGGAGGGAAAAAAACAAACCGCAATAAATGCTTACACACCATATATACATAACATTGGAAATTCCTAAAATAAGGGCACAATTCAGCCTCAAGTCCATTCGCATATACATATTTCCAGCAATTCACAGGGCTATAATTTTTTGTTTCATTAGTAATAATATGATTATGAAAATGAACATTAAAAAATAATTGCAATAATATTCACAAAATATAGCATATCATCAAAACACAGAACATCTACAAAAATACTTATAAAATAACATAAACATGATTTCATAAGATATCCATAAAAAGATAATAAAAGGCAACCTAACATAATAACAAAAATGTGTCCATAGCAGACATAAAACATAAAATAATAACAAAAGACAACCCGACATAATAAGTAGAAAGTATTCACAACAAACATAAAAACTTGAACCAATAATATTCAACATAACATAAGACTTTTTAGTCTTCTAAATTCCATTGCTTGAATCTCCTCCCATATTTGCTCCTACTCCACATCCCGCTTCATTTGCTTGATCAACTCCAGCACCAAAATGTTGCATTGTAGTAGCATTGTTTACTGTCATTGGTTGATAAAGAACACCACCAGGACCCATTATGAAACCATTTACTCCACTTGTCGCCATCCAAGTATTCATTGAATTTGTTTCTGCTCCCATAGGAAATATTTGTTGTGAATTTCCAGAAGACATCATCCAAGGGGAGGGCATCCCCCATTGTCCCATTAGGTTTGGCCTAGTCGGCCCAGCTGTACTTATTTGTGGCATACTCCCTATACCCATAGGTGGCAATATGGGAGAATCAGGATTAGTTGTAGTGGAAGGTGGTACAGATGCTTGTTTAGATAACTGAACTACAAGTTGTTTTTATCCTCTTTAGCATTTGAAGCTTCTAAAGTACTTTGTAAAGTGTTTGAAGATGTATTGGATGCAAGCATACCAGTGCGTTTTGGCTTTGGCCCACCATGACCGAGACCACGGGAGTACCCAGATTTATACCCCAAAACTTGAGAAAGTATATTTTTCTCAGAGGGACGATCTTCCTCATTCCCAATCTGCTGAGAATTCTTTTGCAACTCCACCATCTTTGCCTATGAGGGAGTGAAAAAGAAAACACTAATACTATTAAATGAAGATGCTTCACTTAGTAACAAAATAGTGACCTTAAATAAGAAAATTTATAGCTAATTAAAGCTTGATCAAGAGGTTGTAATTTTTTCAAAAAACCAAGATTGGAGAAAAATAAGCCAAAACCATATACAAAGCACATTACAATAGACTTAACCCTTCTTGCTTCTAACATATTGACATTTTATTTCATGTAAAGAAAATAATAATCTATTAAAAGCATTATTTTAAGACATACATGTTTCTCTTCAGCAATCTCATTTACCCAAGCTCCATTCTTTTCATGGCACATCTGAAAGGTCTCAATTTCACCGATTTTCTAAAAAGTAAATGAAATATCACATAAGTTATGTAATATTCAAAAAAATAACAAATAACTCAACTAGACACTATTATTACTAACCTTTCCATTATTATTGGCCTCTCGCTCATACCGAGCTTGAACAAATGACTTACTCCCCATGACATGGTTATATGGAATACATTTCCTATTTTTTTTATTTCTATTAGACATTTCCTGCATATAAAATGCATTGAGTTTATTCCATCAGGTTTATTTCACTAAATAATAATAACATTCGTGATGAATACCTTCCATGAATCTTGGTCGAATAAGTCACACAATTTTCTCCACTCTTGTGGGCGTTTCTCAAGTCCATCAGGAGGATTAGCTCTTGCTCTTTCTCCACCACCTAATCTAATATAGTGTTGAAAAGAATAAGTACGGAGTCCACGATAACGCTCTGCTCCAACACTATTGAGTATACCATCCCATCTACGATCTGACCAATCAGCCTCAAACTTATCCTTCAATATAACAACAATATAGAATGAGTTGATTGAAAAAAAAAAGGAGGAAACTTGCAATTAATTGTTAAGAAAAATACTTTAATTAGATGTTGAAAGCAAAAAATTACATAAAATCTTGACAAATACCCTTTTTTTTTTATCATTTTACAAACCTTTACAGCTTGAATAATGATTTTCTTGCTAGCTTCATCTATTGCTGCCCAAGATCCCTTTTTCCCCTCTATGGGGGACTAACGGTGCCCTCTCTCGTATGGCAAGAGTAAACTCTTTTGCCAACAAACTTGCATGAGCCCCTGATGGACGATTATCATCTCCACACAAGACAAGTGCTGGTTTTTCACCATCCCTACGTTGTAAGTTCTCTCTCTTTTCCCCCTATATATCCCTCGTGTATTTTGTTTCTTTGATTGCTGGTACTCTTTAGAATTAGATTGTTGCTCCTCATTAATAATTGGTCCCCTCCATGAGCATTTGATCAGGATCCATACCCCTTTCAAGTGGTTGTTGCTCAATACAATCTACAATTAAACATTTGATTTAATGTAAAGCTTTGAAAATTTCTATAACCTTAGAAATACATACACTCTAGCTTTACCTGTATTCTCATGAACATGTGACCTTAAGCTTTCTCCATCAGCATCATGTGGCCTTGAACAAGCATGCCTCATCAAATTCAAACGATTACGACCACAATCTAACATCTGTTTAACAAAAATGAACATGTATTATTAACAAACATTGATAAATAGCTAATAAAATAAGAACTAAAGATTTGTAAAATAAATAAACAAACAATACACTAACTTTTTTATTCAGACCCACTACTGTTGGAGGATACATATTCATTTTCCTCCTCTTCACTTGATTCGGAAAAATCTTCATCATCGTCAATAAAATCATTGATATCATCATTTTGCCTATGTGTGTCTACATGAAACTTTGTTCCCAAAATTTCCTCTCCATCATCTCCACTTCTCTCTAATGGACCAAGATCAATATAAATTTTGTCTATCGGAATGTAACTAGCACATGTATGTTGCTGGAAGGCAACTTGCTCATAACTAGCATCATTGTCCTTATCACCATCAACTAACACATCAAATAGACCTTTACTATATAAATCACGATGATGTGCCTTTTGTACAACTTGCCAATCACCACCTTTATACATTGGATCCTGATATAAAACACCTGATGGGTTTGATTTGCGAGAGTATAAGGGTCGTTATCATACCATGTCTTTGTAATATTAATACTAGTAAGATCGTCATCGACATAAATAGGTTTATGCCTCTCCAAATCATACCATACACATTTAAAAAGATACACCTTAAAACCAAAGAGGTATGTTAATTCAATCACATCAATAAGATGACCAAAAAACATCATAGATTCACCCTTATGGTAACCCTCTACACAAACTCCACTATTTTGTGTAATCAGCGAGTCACGTTTCTTCGTCAAATATTTTACTCCATTCACAAGACATCCCGAATAAATGTGTGCTTGGCTAGAAGGTCCGCATGCTATTGAGTAAAGGCTATCAGACCTTGGTTGGGTCATTACATTTTAAAGTTGCAATCTGTAAGAAGAAGAAACACATGTCATTTTGAAGTTTAAAGTTTTAATTTAAAATGAATTTGTCCCTTTATTAATTCTACTATTGATGAATCACTTACTTTATTTTGCAACCAATTCGGGAACTCTTCACTTTTGCAATGCTCCATATCGCCTACATTTTTTGCCAAAAGTTCATCTTCAAATTCCCTAAGTAATGGAATTACAAATTAAGCTACGATAAAGTAAGCATAAATTTGAATAAATATTTCGTTTATGATTTAGTATCCAACATACCTTATAAAAGGCTCAACCTCTTCACAATTATTTAAAATATACCAGTGCATCTTGTTTAAATCATCCCCAACATCAATGTACTTTGAAGCAGTGAGTGGCCTAACTTGTTGAAAAGACAGAGAATAGATTGTGCCTCCGAACTTCACCATCAGCTTGACAAGGCATCTGATTAACTTTTATTTCAACTCCATCAAGATAAAGGCTACAAAACGTTAAGCATTCACGCAATATGTAAGCTTCAACTATTGAGCCCTCAGGACGATATCTATTTCTAACCATTGCTTTCAAACCTCCAAGATAACGCTCAATTGGATACATCCATCTATATTGCACAGGTCCTCCTAACCGTGCTTCTCGGGGAAGATGTACAGCTAAATGTACCATCACGTCAAAAAATGCAGGAGGAAATATCATTTCAAGTTTACATAAAGTTAATATAATGCTTTCCTCCAAACCTACCAATGTATCTACCTTTAGTTCTTTAGAGCACAACTCGCGGAAAAATCTGCATAATTGACTAATTGCAGCATAAACACCAACATCCAACTGACCACGAAGACCAATAGGAAGAATACGTTGCAACAAAATATGAGAATCATGACTTTTTAGACCTTTCAACTTTCCATCAGCTCTACCCAAGGCATTGGATATATTCGCAGCATATCCATCAGGAAAGCGCACCTCCTTAAGCAAATCATAAAACTCATCCACTTTTTTTGATGACAAAGTAAAGCTTGCAGCTGGTTTTATTAGCTTTTCACCTACACGTCGAAGATGTAACTCTTTTCTAATGTGCATTTCTTCAAGTGCCAAACGTGCTTTCTCAGTGTCTTTAGTTTTTCCTTTTATATTCAGAATTGTTCCTACAATATTATCACAGATATTTTTCTCAATGTGCATGACATCAAGATTATGTCTTAATGCGTTATTCTTCCAATGGAAGGTCAAATAAGATACTCTTCTTGCACCAATTTGTGCCATCATCTATTCGCTTCCTCTTGGAACCAGGCACTTTCCCTAATTTCATTCCCTCGTATGATTGTAGTTGTGCCAATATTTCGTCGATAGAAATTTCACGTTGGTGCTCGAATCTCACAAGAACCATCAAATTTTCGACTTCGACGCCATGAATGATTTTCTGGAAGATATCTTCGATGGCCCGTGTAAAATAGTTTACATTGTCGATGTGAGCTACTACTTTCAATATTACATACTGGACAAGCCTTATAACCTTTAGTAGTCCAACCAGAAACATCTCCATATGCCGGAAAGTCATGAATTGTCCAAAGTAAAGCTGCATGTAACTGAAAATTCTTTTTTTTACTATCATATGTCTTAAAACCATCGTACCACAATTCCTTTAACTCATCAATTAAAGGTTGGAGAAAGACATCAATTTCTTTACCAGGTGATCGGGACCAGGAATTATCAATGACATCATAATATAAGGATCTTTTAAACATTTCCAAGGAGGCATATTGTATGGAAATAGTATTACTGGCCAAACACTATACGAGTTACTCATGTTTCCAAATGGGTTGAATCCATCAGTCGCAAGACCAAATCTCACATTACGAGCATCTGCAGCAAACCAAGGAAACTTTGCATCAAAATCCTTCCAAACAATAGAATCTGATGGATGTCTCAAAAAGTTTTCCTCCTTTTTATACTCTTCTTTATGCCACCTCATATCCTTTGCAGTCTTGCTAGACATAAATAACCTTTGCAATCGAGATTTTAAAGGAAAATGCCGAAGAACCTTACAAGGAATGTTTTTCTTCTTCCCTTTTCTTTCTAACCACCTTGACACCTTACACTGTGGACAATTATCCAGGTCCTTGAATTCTTTCCAATATAATATGCAGTCATTTTTACATGCATGAATTGACTGGACACTCATACCTAAGTCTCGTAACATTTTTCTTGCTTCATAATATGTAGCCGGTAATCTTTCGCCACTTGGTAAGATTTTTTTTAAGAACTCTAACCACATATTAAAACTTTTTATTGATTGTCGGCCCTCTACTTTCAATTGTAGCATCTCTATGACAGCAGTTAGAAGAGAAAACTTTTTACACCCAGGGTAAACTTCACATTGAGCGTCCCCTAAAAGTGTGCTAAACCTATCATTCCCTTTATCCTCCAAAATATCTGTAGAATCATCTTCTATTGTAGAAGTCCCTCTAACAATATCATCAAGAATATCCTGATCCGGACACTCCTCAAATATTATTGATGTAGTATCATCTCCTTCATCACCAGGAATATTCCCACCTGTGCAATATATGTATTGCTATTTGTTGAGTCACAGATAACTATGTCTTCACCATGGTATATCCACTTATCATATGAGAAAGCCATTCCCCTATCAATTAGATGAGCTGCTAGAGTGCTAATGGGAAGCCATTTTGTATTAAGACAGTCCCGACACGGACATAAGATACATCCATCCTCAGGTCGTTTGTGGTTCTTTGCAATTTCTAAAAATTTCTCTACTCCAGCTATGTATTCATCAGACTGTCGATTACAAATGAATCGCCAAGATTTATCAATCATCCTATCAATGACATGTACTTATCTATTGTTAGGTGAAAATCAATATCTTTAGTGTAATAAAGACATAAAATGCACTGCAAACATACTATTTGATTTTTATAAGTTATTATGTTTGATATTTCAATTTTTGCATATGGTTTCACAATATTTTTTTTTAGAAAAAAAAAGTAGTGAATATGCTACTCTATGTAAGTTCAAATCTCCATGTAAGATTTTAGGAGACTACTAGTAGTTGTTATTTCAAATTTAAAAGAAATCATTAATGCTTAGTAGCTTGATATATATGTATAGATATATATACATGTATATATAGACACACGCGCACCCACTAACATGTTTAACTAGTTGTATAAATCAATATTTCAATTATTTCATTATGTTCCAAAAAAGAGTTACAAATGAATTGCAATATTCTTATTTTATTTAGGAAAATCAATTAATATATATTATTACAATAATCCTACTATTTTGATCTATAAATCATGTTGCTTATCTTAACTCTTTTACGCCTTTCTAACAATGGCATACGTCAAGCATGAATAACATGTCAATTTTTAGGTAGTTAAGAACTAATCTTAGCAAAATATGACATAAAACACATTATGTGTGTGTTCAATTTTCATTTCTAAGTGAATGCTGTCATGTCCTATATTTCTATATATTACACTGCGATGATACTTTCATTTTCATAATTGGTGCAATAATACCATGTTGTAACATCGAAATCTTACTCCAATACGGCACTGAAAACTCAAACCAGTAAATAGTAATTTCATTTATTTCCGAAAAGATATTATGTGGAGACAATTAAAGGATCACATTAAGTGTATGGGCTTCACATAAGAGTTTCGTCATGTAGTGGCATTCTCAGTCTATATAATGAGCTAAATCTAACAATAAGCATCGCACAAAAATAAAACATCCTTTTGCCATATAGCTCTATAAACAAGGACAGACATGAAATTTCAGCAGTCTAAAATCCAAAAAGTAGGACATGTGCCTTAGGAAAATAATTTTTAGCAAACCCATAACTATTGAACTAAAAGCAAATCAATCCTAGAACATTAATGGCAGGGCCAATATATATTATTCATGTACCTTCAGTTAATCAGCACAAAAATATTATATTAAAAAATTTGATGCTTTCTTTGTGAGGGTTAAACTGGTTGCAAAATAGATTTACCTATTTGCAAGGTATCTCAGGTTTCTTTAACTTAAGAGTGTAGGCAACAAGCAAGTAATTGGGGTCACCAAATTCAAGTTCAATCTTGGTCACATGAGCTTGAACATCTCCACCAATGCCATGCAAGAACTCCAGTATGCTAACCTTTGCTGCAAACACAAGACAATGTAAATGCAATAAGAAATCCACATGCTTAATGTAGGGAACACTTAAAAAAAGTCAAACAAGCTGCGTAACTTGTTCCGAGTACTGAATGAACATTATATTCCACGAAGGCAAGCATTAGGGGCGATTAATATCGATGGACTAAAATACTCCATACCAATAAAATTGGCTTAAAATCATATTTAAAAATCCACTGGACAGATATAACTTGGCGAGAATTAAATAGTAATTAGGATAAAACCATGCACCCCCTCATATATTACAGTTTATCTACGACATATTAATAGGTGGGTAGGTTAACCCATTTAATCTACTAACTCTCCAAAAGAGCATGTTGTTGCTTATTTAGTGGTTTGAAGCAAGCAGATTTATTTAACCAACATATTAAAAGATTGATGTGAATTATTCCACTTAACTCACTCATGCAGCTTTATTTAGTGACTAAAATTATGTTTTAGTTAGCTTTGTTAAAATTAACTTAATTAACATGAATACATGTTTTGCTAAACACAAGGAATAACATGAATACATGTTTTGAAACCAGAGTTTACTGAGAAATCAACATTCTTGTAAAGTTCATAACAGCAAGAAATGTTGTCATTAACATAGATAACCCAAGAGCAAAAGTAAATATTTCTTGTGATCTTCAATCACAAAAAGCACAAAAGGTGACACTTCACAAATCCAAAGACAAATAAGATTTTCATTCCACGAAAGATGTACAAAAAGAAAAAACAAATGTTGAATCTCTGTAAGAAATCATACCATTACATAAAAAAAAAAGTTATAACAGGAAAAAAAAAGGAAAACATGATCAAAATAATCTCCTTAAAGGTTCAACCTATTAAGTCAACTTACAAAGAAAGAAACTGCATCTTTAATACTATATACATATAAATCACAGTAAAGCAATCATCACACCAGCTTAGTCTTCAAAAAAGTCAAGAACACGATTTTACACCATTGCACTAATAGGACTTCACCTTAAGCAGTCATTTAATGCAGGATTTATTAAAAGACTCATACCAAAACCTATCTTCAAGTATAATTGTCTTTATTGAAACATCAAAGTGAAAAAAAAAAAGATCAACTATTATTTTTCTCCGACTAAATGTCCCAGTGAAGAAGTCATCTACCACGGCATCATGCAAGAACTATAATAAAGCCTTCAAAATATTTTGGTAAAGACCTCCACATTCTACCATAAGACACTGCTAATTACTAACTAATTCAAGATTAGAAAAAGAGCTCCTCTACTGCAGAAATTCAATCAAACCTATACAAGTCCACCAGAAACACTCAAAAACAGATACAAGTCCACCAGAAACACTCAAAGGAAAAAGACACTATCAGAGCCTTTTTCAAAGCAACCATGCAAGTTCTCAAATATCAGATTCCTATCATGTGCAGGGCAAGCTTGTTGACAACTAAAAACTGCAGAATTAAATGTTTCCATATTATCGATCCATATATAATTAAATGTTTCGATCTAAAAAAGAATTCTGAACTCGTTATATTTTGCTATGCTCACAAATCTTGCAACACTGTTAGGGATTTCAGAGTCATTTAAGGTTAAGCAAGCAACACTGTTATCTGCAACTGAGGCTGCAGAGATGATACTGAGGGTTGATGAAATCATAACCTGCACCCCTCGTAAAAGAGAAGATAGAATGTAAAGATCAGAGCTTCCTTGAGGCATGTTATGTGTGTAGCGGTCCTTTATACTTGTTGAGTGTAGAAAAAGATGGCTACATCTTAGTAGAATTTCAAATAAGGAATCTTATCTAGCATGAAAATAACACTTGTTAAGCGACTATTAAAAAGGGAAAAAAAATAAAAGATATTTCTTTCCATTGGATTTTCCTTCTCTAAAAATTGAAAAGCATAAATAGGAAGTAGAATTAAAGGGCTTAAATAGAATAGTAATAACAAATTAAAAATTAAATTCGCAATTCAACCTCCAAATTTAAAGAATAACAGTTGATAAGACAAACAAGATAAGTACAAACAACTTCAGTAGTAGTGCAAATTTGAAGATCAATAATGTGAACTTCAATTAATCTTAGGAGATCAGGATGACATGCAAAGAATTTCAAATAAGGAATCACTATGTAAGTCTGTGTAATGTATGTACTGTCAATAGCATGAAAATGATTGTGCGGTGACGGAATTGTGCTTGATATCGTGCTTGTGCAATGCTGTGGCTTTTCTTTTCCCTTTAAGCTTATTTGTTACTAGTGATTTTGGTTTTGGAATTATATTCTCGGATGTCGTGTCTGGTTCCGAGTTTAATAGATAAATGTGTATCAAATGATGTTTGTTTTGGATATTTAGTAATAAAACAATCAAATTCCACTTGACGTTGAGGTCGCCTAGCGTAATAGCTAGCATGATAACCACTCCGCTCTTGAGATGGATCAGGATTGAACCATATCCTCATGCTTCCCTTGAAAGGCCAAGTTGGGAAAAGAAAGAAAGTTTACTCTCTCTAAGGACTGGATGGTTTAGTGACTACTTTGAAAGATGGAGGTATATTTTTCATCATTTCTTCGTGACACTTGTTGGAGTTACTTTGTTTGCAAAACTAAACCGGATTATGTGCTAAATTCATAATGTTGATCATCTTTAAATAAGGTAAGGTAAGGTTATCAAATTGTCGAGGGGGGATGAAGGATGGACTGATACAGTTATTCACGTAGTAAACAAGATCTTTCCTCTGCAGAAAGAGCAATCATGTTACCATGCGATCAAGACTACTTGGAGGAGAGATATGTAACCTTGAACTCAGCCAAGTTCAGTACATGAGCTTTCAGCAATTTGAATATAAGTAACACTGCAGAGGATCTAAGGAAGTTTATGAGCTTAATCAAACAAATGGAGCAATAAGAAAGGCGAGTCTAAGGGCCTCTGCTGCAATGTAGTCTAACATTCCTGAGCACATATGTAGTCTAACACTCCTGATCGTGCATTCATATTGTCTAAAACTACCCTCATTTTGAGATAGAAAGTTTGACACTATTCATTTTCTTTGACTGGATGAGAGAACTCACTATTATAACAAGTTTACTTTCATTTTGGGGAGATTAGAATTTATGATCTCAAACGGTTTTATCGCTTTGCATTAATACCCATTAACACTTTTGAAATTAAAGGTCCTGCAATAGATTTATGACAACCAATCAAATTTCATAGAGCATGACCCCAAACCCCAAACCTTAAAATTTTACGGGCATCTCCTGGAGACGAGTATGCAGATTTTTTGTGGATCATATACAAGTAAACATGATGGAATTTGATGTAAAGCTTACTGATTAATATTTCAAAGACTATATAGAGATAATTGATTGGGAAACCATAAAAACTCCTACTTCTTATTTCAAAGATTAACTATTTAAGACCAACCTTGTATCACAAATTATCAACTTATTAACTTCAAACCCTGAAATTTTGTAAAACAGAGGACGTCTAGGAAAAGCATCCAAAATTTGCTAATACAAATTAATAAAGGCTAGAACTAGCATGAAATTCATACATATCTAGAAAAAATCGAAATAAGAAAAATAAACCAACATTAAAACAATGACATTCATAAGCTCTTTTCCATTATCATTGCATTTACAGGAAGAGAAAAAGGAAAAAAAAAAAGAAAAGAAAAAAAAACAAGAAAGATACGATTTGAAACTCACCGGTGGAAAAAAAGATGAGTTGTGCCACAATCAATACAAAGAAGGCCTGTTATATAATAACTAATTAAAATCAAAATCTCAGTTGAAAATAAAATCATCAATATTGCTGTGAATCGGAAATGAAATTGATACCTTCTTTCCTTGCATGCAGAGAGGCAAAGGACTTTTAGGACGAGTGATGGTTGTGAGACGACCCATCATGACTACGTTGACAAATAGGTAGGTTCTGTGAGAAAGAATCGGAGAGAGGGAGGAAGAAGAGGAACGTGATAACAAACTAGGGCTAAAATTTGGGGGAAATGATCCACTGCCCAACAAATAAAGATATATTGGCAGGATAAAAAAAAAAAAAGAAAAAGGTAACGTACGTATATTATTGAGGGGCGGGAAGAATCCTGCTGGGCCAACATTATAAGTTGTTGGGTAAACAAATTGTTCTTGTCAAATGGCCCAATAATATTTTGCCAACAAGCTTTTAAAATTTCATCCCAAAAAGTTATATTTAGCACACAAAATTAAAGTAGTTGGAAAAAAGTTTGTTGCCATATTCATAATTTAGTAGTGTTATTTATATTCTAGTATTATAAATTTATAGTGTTTATCTTTTGTTTGTATCTTTTGAATTATTTTTGAAATCCAATTTATTATTTTACTTATCTTTATTGGTTTTTTAGTTTATATATTAATCATATTACTATTGTTATATCTTACGGAAAATTTTTTCTTTGATATAGGTATAATTTATGCTCATATTTTTATTTTAATTAAGTCTTTTATTGTCCTTATTGGTAATTACCTATATTTAAATTCACGAAAAACGGTAATGGTTTTTCAGACATTTTTAAAATTTCTACCAGACATTACTATCTATTTAACAATTACCAAAAATTCAATAGACGTATAATTCAGGGTGTTACAATATGTACTAAGTTTACATTTTATAGTAGTTATTTTATTTTACATATTTTATTATTGATATATACTTTATTTTTAAGTAGTATTTTATGTTATTACTTGTATATAACATATTATATTATTTATATATATTATTTTATCAAGTTTAATATTTTAATTCTTTTATATAAGATGTTATTATGAAAAAGAATACATAATAGATGTAAATAACTTATGAAAAGTATGAATATTTATAACAAACATATTTTAAGCACTATTTATTATTTATACTTTATAATATATTAATAAATATATAGTATTAGTTGTAAATGATATATGATTATAAATATTATGTTTATTATATAACAAAATTAATTTACGAATATAATATAAGTCTTTATTATATATTACACATTTATATATATTATATTTATATGTATAATTACTAACTATAGTTTAAAAATAATTATTTATGCATACATATAAAATAGTAATTAGTTTAGAGACAAAGTTGAAACGAAGTTTGAAACAATATAAATTAGCATCAAAATATTTTATTTCCTGCTAAAATCATAAACAAATTTGCAATAGAAAAATTCCATCGCAAAAGCATATAAAAATTATAAGAATATTCATAATTTATGTCATCACTAATTCGTCGCTAATTTGTCGCTAATTCATTTTTTCAGAGACAGAAATTTTCCGTTGCAAATTTTTTCTTTGAAGGCTAGTATTTTAGTAGCGATAACAACACAAGCAACTACCTCCATCCCAAATTCTTTGGGCATATTCTTACTCTTCAACATCGGCCTTGACATATTTAGAATCGTATAGTTCTTCCTCTCCATAAAGTCATTTGTTGAGATGAACTTGGAAAGGTTAAAAGTCGATGAATCCCATGCAGCTCACAAAAAGCTTTAAACACATTGGATGCAAATTCTCCTCCTCTATATGTTCTTAGGCTTTTATTTTATAATCACTTTCCTTTTCAATTGCTACCTTGAATATTTTTGAGGAATCAAAAGCCTCATATTTATTTTTCAAGAAAAAAACCCAACTTTTTCTACTATAATCATCAACGAATAATACAAAATAAGAACTTTTATTTAATGATGGAGGATTAATTGGACCATGCACATCTGCATGAATTAATTAAAGTGGTTTACTCCCTCTTGAAATAGATTGTTTTAGGAAGCTATTTCTTGGATGTTTTCCAAGTAAACAAGCTTCACAAAGTTGATTTAAATGGTCAATTATTGGAATTCCCTCCACCAGTTTCTTTTCTCCCAACGCTTTCAAATCATCGAAATTCAAGTGGCCAAATCTCATGTACCAAACCCATGATGAATCTTCTACATAACTTTTCAAGCATACTTGTTCAATCGTTTGTAGATCCAGTTTAAGCATTCAATTTTTTGTCATATTGACCTTTGCAAGAAGGATACTATTTTGAACTTTGAACCAAAGAATGTCATTTTCCATGATGATTTTGCAGCTATTCTCCATAAGTTGCCCATGACTCAAAGTATTGCTCTTCAATTTTGGAATGTAATAAACATTATGAACAAGTTTATGACCTCCATGTTTTGTTTCAAATATGATAGTTCCTTTGCCTTTGATTTCCACTTTGGTATCATCTCCAAACTGTACATTGCTAGTTCCTTTATTGTCAAGCTCTACAAACTTGGTTCTATTATTGTTCATATGATCACTTGCATTATTATCAAGGTACCATGTGTTCTTGCCTCATGATTTCTTCCTTGAAAGAAAGAAACAAGGTTGGTTCTTCTACATCTTCTATGTGCTCTACCAATTTTGTTTCTTCTATAACGCTATTAATTTGACATTCCCAATAGTAATGGCCATATTTACCACAAGAATAACATTCTACATGAGAATTGTCTTTTCTTCTTTCATTATTTTTTCCATAAGTGCTACTTCCTCTTCTTCTTCTACTATCTCATTGAAAAATTGGATTTCTATTTTCATCCGAAAGGTTCTGCTCAGCTCTTCCACGAGGTCCACGTCCAACACCATGACCTCTTCTTGCAAAAGAATCTCCTTTAGGTTTGGTGTATGTTTTTGCAACAATGCTTGTCCATCTTGTTCTTGCTTGCCACGATTCATTCTTGCTTCATAGGCTCAGAAAGATCCAATCAATTCACCAAGTAACATGGTATTTAAATACTTAGGCTCTTCAATAACAACTGCTACATGATTAAATTTTGTGTTGAGAGAACTTAAAATCTTCTCTATGACACGAACATCTGGTATGACTTCTCTAAGTCTTTTCATTTGATTTACAACTATCAGCACTCTAGTGTTGTAATCTATTATATTTTCACTCTCTTTCATTATAAGTGATTCAAACTTAGCTCTTAGAGTTTGAAAATGAACTTTTTTTACTTTATCTACTCCCATAACAGAGTTTTGAAGAGTCTCCTATGCCTTTTTAGAGGTTATGTCATTAGTGATTTTTTTCAAACATGTCATCATCTAATCCTTGATGAATGATTATGAAAGCACAATGGTCTTCTTTCTTTGCATTTGTAAAGCCTCTTTCTTAGTTGGTGATAATGATGCCTCATTAGAAATTATCCTTCTCAATGTGAGACTCAGCCCAGAGACTTGACCTGGGCATGCTAAAAGATCAAGAGTTAATGGATAAAACCAAATTGTACTAGTTCGATCCCAAGAGAGATAAGGATAATTAGGTTGAACTAGATTGGTTAATCCAAGTTTGACAACACTAATACTCTTCTCTTCATTAGAGAAGTATTTAAAATTAGGATAAGTTCTTGCAAAAATATAAAAATAAAAATGAAAAATGTAAAATAAATTTTTATTTTGGCAACTTATTAGCTAGTAATTAGGTCTGAAACTCTTATGTGCAGGTAAATACACATGACATTGTCATCTCGAATTTTGATGTGATCCTAAAAAATAATTATGTCCTACTTTAGGCATTTAAGAAGAGAAAATGAAGAACTGAAGCCAATGTTTGAGAACCTTAAAATTTCATAAGAAAATCTTCATCTACAAATAAATAAGAAAAATAAAAGTTTCATTGAGGACCACATTTTATTTTTGTATGGGCAATACAATAAAGAACAGGATTAAACGGGGGAAAAAAAAAATTCTCAGCTGAGGTATGAGAAACTCTACACACACATAAATGCAGCTCTTAATTATTTCTTCTGCAGTTATAACGAATCTGACCCTGATCTCCCGTCAAAGGATTTATATTTCCCATCTTTACCATAGAATTGGCGAAATCAACCCAAAATGCTTGAGGGTTATTGCTGTAAATCTTCACTAATTCCGCTGTGGCACCACCTTCCCCAAAAAGCGCCTGGTCGGAATGTAGAAGCCCCTTTTGCTGTAAAAGATTACTGTAATAGGTGGTGTCGAAAGTGGCCGGTGTCCCATCTAAACTAGCATTATATCTGGACACATTGTCACTTTGGGTTGATGGACAAATCAATTTAAGGGATTGAGCAAAGCTAGGATCAATGTCGGCATCGTTGTATAGTCTATTTCTATACGCAGCACATTGAGCAAAACCTAATGTGTGGCCACCAGAGAGAGCAACAAGGTCTCTAATGTCCAAACCTTGGTTTTTGTAACTGTCAATGAGTTGAGAGAGGTTCATGTTTGCAGTAGGAATGTCATTGATCAAGGAAGCATATGAGGTACTAGAGTCTCTTCTACCAAGTAGTACATCCCACCAAGGTCCTCCAAGCTGCATAAAATTTTCACAATTTGAAATTAGACTAGACGCAATTAAAATCTATAAACATGTTTATGACTGAATGTCTTTTAATGGCAATATTGCTACAATGATGCATACCGCCAAAACGGAGTCGCGAGCTGCAACAGCCAGGATGTCCGCACAGGAGACGATGGAGCCACCACATGTCTTATCGACTTCCGATTTAATTTGATCGATCACCTCGAAGCCCCTGGCAGAGTTGCTGTTTGGACCTAGTGTCTTTTCGCTTTGAAAATTTGGTGTTCCATCCAGTAGAAGGGAAGCATCACAACCCTAAATTTTATTAACAAATAAGAGAATATTTAGAAGGATGCAACCATTGCTAGTTAAAGGGTAGTAAGCTTTTGCACCAAAAAACATTAGTATAAACTAAAAGATAGTAGATGTAGTAATGGTATTTTCAATTACATGGACAAAACAGTCATGGAAGTGCAAGCGCAATAACGAGGCACCCATTCTTTGCTCTTTAAGTACCGCAGCCTCGACAACTCGCTTGATGGTTGGCAAAGCTTCAGGACAGACCTTGTCGTAGTAGTTAGGAGTGAGCTGCACAGAATAATCAGCTGCCACTGCTGTCGCTATGAAAAGTAGCAATACGGGAAAAAGGAAAACGAGACTAGAAGTAGAAGCCATTATGATCCTATGATAATCTTGAAGTTGATGGCTCAAAGTTTTGTTTCTGTGTATTTGTTGATTTCAATGTTTTGTGGCTTGTCAGATCTTTGAACATGTGTGTATATATAGGGGAAGTAAGATTAAATGAGACCTGGTATATTGGACAAAATGAGATCCAGTCATAGCGGTTACAATTGTTGACAGGAAAGCCTGGTTACATATTATAGTTTGACAACTTCATGAAACAGTTGTTGATTGAGTCATGGCCATTGGATTCCTTAAGTAATACGTTTGTGAAAGCGGATGAGTTAGGAAATCCCGTAATAATATTTTCACTTTTTTTTCAATTTTGACTTCATATTTGTAAATATATGTGATGAATGTTTGAAAGGGTTAAAAGGTTCTATTTTACTTAACCAAAAAGGAAAAAAATAATATTTTATATCACTAATAAATATCCAGGAGTATAATCATTAACAAATGACTGATATGCACTTATTATATGAGTATTACATTTTACGTGTATTGCCTACTAAACCATATTTATGTCAATCCAAATTTATATGACTGGTTTACGAAGCCAAGTCAAAGGATGTTTTTTGAAAGCGTGTAAGATTTTACTTTTTTTGGGTTGGGGGGTGTGGTGGGGGGCGCTTATATATGTATATATGTACGTACCTGCTCTGCGGCAACTCGTGTAGTTGGTATTTATTACACCATTTTAATTTTATAATGATTATAATATGATATTGCCTGTTGACTTTTTTTTTTTTTTTTTTTTTGCGTGTTTTTTTTCTTTTTCCATAACAGAATATATACAAGAGTCTTCCGGCTTAAGATTTAATTAAGAAAACGTCAATTTGATAGTCACTGAAGTTCTCTACCAATCCGATAGCAATTACTTTTGTCCTAATTTTCTTTGTAAGCTATATATGGTTGAGCATTGCATATCGTGTGTCTAACAAAGTAACAATCGCAAATGACCTTTGAATACATCAAACGCTCAGTATCTTGGGTGTTCTTGTATAGATTGTTTTCCAAATGGCACTTCTTTATATTTTGTTCCAACCAGTTAAGAAAATAACTCAAGAAAAGAATAAAGGGAAAATTGAAATGTGTGAAATATTGTTTTATTATTATTATTATTATTATTAAATTACAAGAATATTAGAGAGCCTTACAGGAAGAATCGATTAATATTGATGTGATTAATCTCGTAAAATTAGCATTGACTATTAATGTAATCAAATACCATAATATTTGCCTTTTTTGTTTTGAATAAGATTATCTTATTACTTTGAGGATATGGTACTTTATTTCTCATTTATTTTGTGAACCTAATACAGTGGAAGAGATGGGACATAATTACTTAGAGGAATGAGATATAATGAAGAGGAGGAACAAGCGTTGAATGTTATACACTTGTCTTTACATCTGCCAGCCTTGGGAAATAAGCCATTGGCCTTTAGTTCTATACCGTCAGCATGGGAGCAGCATATCTTGTCTTTTGAGTTTTATAGTTTCGTTCTAGATAAATATTATAAATATTTCTTTTTTTAGATAAATATTATAGATATTTCCTTTTTTTTAGATAAATATTATAGATATTTCTTTTCTTTTTTTTTTTAAGAAAAGAATGTGTTTCCTATATAATGTATGCCTAGGGTGAAACAAAGACAATCTTGATTATTACTTGAATGAAATTTCTCTGAGCATGTTTTCTCTTGTATTCCAAATATTGATTTTCTTGCATAAAACTTCAAATTTGATGCCAATTGCCTAGGTATTCTTGAGAATTAATAGGCTTTTAAAGATTACAGGATGACATTTGTGAGTAAATCAACGTCTTGTGATAAACCCTAGATTGATTTCACACTATACGATGCATCATATTGGTGGAAATGATGTAGTGGAAGAGATGGGACATAACTACTTGGAGGAATGTCATAGGATGGAGAGGAAGAACAAGTGTTGAATGTTCTATACCGACCCTAACACTACCAGCCACAGTTTTATTCTAGATAAATATTATTGATATTTCCTTTTTAGATAAATGTTATAGAGATTTCCTTTTTTAGATAAATATTGTAGATATTTCCTTTTTTTTTTCTAAAAAGATTGCATTTCCTATATAATGTACAACCTAAGAAGAAGCAAAGACAGTCTTGATTATTGCTTGAATGAAATTTCTCTGCACGTGTTTTGGTTTTGTACTCCAAATATTGATTTTCTTACACAGAACTTCGAATTTGATGCCAACTGCCTAAGTATTCTCAAGAATCAATAGGCTTTTGAAGATTACTAGAAAACATCCATGAGTGAATCAACATCTTGTGATAAACCCTAGATTGATTTCATGCTATACGTTGTGTCATTACCTTATCTCCCCAATATTCATTTTCATGTGACAGAAGCTTTAACTTTGGTAAGTGAAGTTGCCTTATTATAATACCTTCCCACAAACTTAGCTAGTACTTGAAGCATAGCTTGGTGCAACGATGAGATGAGAGAAGCTTTGATGAGAGATTTGGTGAAGATGTCTGCAATTTGACATTTAGATGATCTCCATATCTAGCAATTCGAATCTTAAGTCTAGCAATTGAATAAGTGATTCAATTATAGGGTTTTGTTATATACTTTTAGAGATCATTGGATATTATATTCGATATATGTTTCATATACAATGTTATAAAGTCTTTTTAAATACTTTGTCAACTATTGAACTATAGTTGGTATTAATTATATACATTTGTTTGTAAATTGCAAAAGATTAGGAGTATGCTTTGTATTTCCTTTTTTTATTTATTCAATTTTATGATCGAATATTATTTGTGCTTTTTGGATTGTTCAAAATATTTTGGAGCTAATCAGCAAAAAATTCCAAAAGGGGTACATACTATCTTCAAATTGACCATTGAAACAAAACAACCTTAAACATTTGAATGTTTTAAGTAACTTTTTGTGTTCTTCAAATGACATCTTATAGCAAAACTCGAATAGAAACCATTTGTGTTTGGCAATTGCGATTAGCTATTAGAATATCGTTTCATTCAAAGACATCCATATAGACCTCTTATACAATTGGTATGATGCATCTATGGTTTCTTCATAATACACTAACCTATACATTACATCACTCAAGCTAGAAGTCCATTGATACAAAATTTAACACCTAATTGTCCTTCATTATGACATTGCTGAGGGTTAGTCACTGTATCTATCAAGGTGATTTGTTTTCCAAGATCACTATAATAAGTTTAAGCACCTAGAGGCATGATCACACGAAGTCGAGCTAAGACGTTTTGGGATGAATTCAATGAGTATTGCAAGAATTTCATGGAGGAGCATGCAAAGCACATTAAATCGAACTCAAAAGTAGAACTAAAGCTATTCAATATAGTAGGACTAAATGGCAAAGATCCAAACCACTTCATCATATCCAATTACATCAAAGAATAATAGACCTGAAAATTGATCCAAGGGTGCTACAACTAACTTAACATAGCTGACCTAAAACTAACAAATAGTTGGCCTTCAATTCACGCATTACAAGATTTATGCCCTACCTCTCAATGTCGCCGGCTAAAGAGTTTATAGATTCAAAATTTTTAAGGCTAATCGCAACAGCGCTAGCTCACTTATAAAGTCTGCCAGCATAAATATATTAACTACCAGCTTTCTGTTTTGTGGAAAACATGTTTTATTTTATATCTTTTGGCATTCCTTTGTTTTTGCTGCATATATCCTTTGTATGGGGTTTTGAAAATAGAACATATTACTTTGATTTGAAATCAATTGAGAGAATTCTTCTCTTTGAGTTCTTTTGAGAACTTGTAATATCTTCAAGAATTTGATTCTTGTTAAGTTCTTCATTATACCAAGGTTCTTGGTCGGTATTTCCTATAGGGTCGCGATCTTTATATCAAGATTTTTAGGATCACTTAACCAATAGGTCAAGATCATTCCATCTATACCATGGTTTGTGGAATTTCATATCTTAATTCGGAATATTTCATTAGGTCAAGATCCACTTTGATTCTTAGAGTCCAAGAAAATTCAAGATTCATGCCCTGGCACGCATCAGATAGCCTCTTAAATTTTCTTTAAGTGTCTTCGAAAGCACACATAACAATAATATTTAATGTGTTTTTTTCATTAAGTTCACTATATGTTAAAAAACATTAACAACCACAATGGGTAAATGACCTTGGAATTAACAACAACAATGGGTAAATTACATCAAAAAGTCCTAAAATTTAGGGTTAAACTCATTTGAGGTTCCAACGTTCCAAATGATTTAAAAGAGGTCTCAACATTTGAAAAAGTAGGTCAATTCAGGTCCTCATTAACACATGTCAATAGAAGAATTATTTAATCAAAACTCAAAAAACTCTTCTCATGTTGACACGTGTTGATAATGACTTGAATTAACTCACTTCTCCAAACGTTGGAACTTCTTTTGAACCACTCAAAACATTGACATCTTAAACTAACTTACCTCTAAATATTTGGACCTTCCAATGTAATTTATCCCTACAACAACAAAAAAGTAGGATCATACTCCATAATCACCACTAGTTAATTCCCCAACTCCTAATATAGAACATAATATGTTGCTATGCACTTTATAATAGTTTGTATGAGAACCTATACTAAGATTCTACTTATTTTGCCACAATTATCTCAAAGCTAGGAATTGAACTATCTATTTATGTATTCTATTTAATTTAATTATTTATATACTTGTTATTATTGTTATTATCTATTTTCCTATCATATTCATATGTATGTTTGTTATGATTATTACTTAGTTATATATCCATTTACTTGTATACATTTATATTTGTATATATATATATATGTTGGTTTCACGATTATATAAATTGTTATATATATATATATATATGTGTGTATAAATGCATCCACATTTGTGTTATATAGAGTAAATAATTAAAAACCAATTACATTGAAGATTGAGCTTGACTCTGTAAGCTAAGTACTTGGCTTAAAGACTCTAGTCCTATTTTTTATGATGGGTGATTTAGTATGGTGAGCTTAGAGTACAGCCGATTGGACCAGCCTGTTTATTATCGAATCTTTCTCAATATAACTCATGTACTAAAAAGGATTCCTTTTAGTCATACCGACGGATGTCATAGATGTCCAAGCTTGATAAGTACCCTAAGTTCCTTCTTATTTGATGGATCTAGAAATTAAATATATATATATATATATGTGTGTGTGTGTGTGTGTATGTGTGTGTGTGTGTGTGTGTGTGTGCTACCAAATTTCTATCTTGAGAGATCAAACACTTGCTCATCTTTACTAGTGAAGTTTGATTTTTAAGAGTTGATCAATCTATCACAAGTGCATTTAAGACAATTGAGATTGTATGTTCCTCCTTCATATTTCATTTCTCTTAATTATTCTTTAAATGTGATTGTGTCTCACTCTACTCACAAGCCATATGTAATACGATACTCACACAACACATATATTATAACTTCACTCAAATATGTACATCTACATATACTTAATATTATACATACCTATATATGTTGTGCTTACTAATATATGTTGTTATTAGTATTGTTTATTACCTTTATTCTTTGAAATAAATAAATACTTAATTATACTTATTTATTAAATTTCTTATCATCATTAACTTGTTTTTCCAATTATTATTACCACATATATTAATATTGTTGTTATAATTTTATTTTTCTACTCATTCATTTATATATACTCGTTCAAGTATTTACTTATATACATATGTACATGTAGCCTCTATATACATATATAGACATATACATTTTATAGTTATTATGATTAAGTATTATAAATGTATGGATTTGACCAAAGTAGTCACATGCATACTATGTGAGTATCACGCTACACATAGTTTGTAAAAGGTGACATACAATGACACATCAAGAATGATCAAGAGAGAGAAGTGAAATAGGGAGGAGTAGGTAATCTCGATTGTCTCAAATGCACTTGTAACAGTAGAGGAGTTGTCAAGCATTAAACCCATTGTTTGATCTCTTAGGAAAAAAATTCAGAGGTACCTCAGTGTTTCTTATAGAAACTAAGTAACACTTAAACAATATGGACTATGCACTAAAATTGATTTCTTGTTAAAGCTCGATGACTAATTCATGCACAAGAATAAATATTATAAACAATGATAAATAGACAGATAGGGAAAGAAAAGTTTGCACCGTGATTTTAATGTGAAGTTTTGGTTCGCCCCCTAGTCTCTATGATCCACAACAATTGCCTCTCTCAATGGAGGACTGCACTACTTTATTCACAACAATAATTTGCCTCAATAAATGACTTCAACACATCAACAACATAAATGTTTTAGTTGAGTCTTTACACACTTAGACACACTAGAATCAACTCAAGACTTTACCAACTTACTCACAACACACTTAGTATAGTTCTTGACAAAGGATAGCAATTGCAAGCACCTAGCTCTATACTTGGCTTTCACTCACAAAATATCACAATTTATAATTAATGCTTGTAGAGAGTGTTTACATGGAGATATTTGCAATAAACAAGCTCTAGACCTAGTCTTCAAGTCCCAAAATACTTGTATTTATAATATCTTGAAGCCTCTTAGCCGTTGTCAACAAAACACCAAAAAACAGTTGAAAAAGTAAAGCTCCAATGGCTAATTTTTGGTCAATTCACGTTCAAACGATGCAGACCTAACATTTGGAGGCTACCTGTAAAATAGAGCAACAATCATCTACTATCCGGATACTATACCCTACCGTATGATCAGAATGTTTCTTATCAAACTACCATCTGGACACCATATGATATGGTCTAAATTGCATATGCTACCATCCAAATGCCATATATTACCATCCTAATGGTATATTTTAGTGCTCAATTCCATCTTGGACACTATTTTGTATTTTGATCATAACTTTCTCATCTAGGCTCTGATTGAGGTGATTCAAGATGTTATAAAAAGTTTAAAGAGAGATTTACAACTTTCATGCTTAAGCTTTAACAAATTCGAAAAAGAAAAAGGTCTAAAAAGAGTTTGAATTAGGATATAATAGCAAACATAAATAAAAACGAAGCAAAACAAGTTCAAACATATCCAAAACAAATTGAACACTTGTTTTATTAATTAAGTGTAACTTAAATATGATCGAGTGATTAATTGTTCATTTCATCTCCTTTTCAAAACATACATTGAATACCACATGTTCAACAATCTCTCTCTTTTTATGAGAATAATCATGCACAATTAACTTCCCCTCAATTTAAGATTCCCCCTTAATTAAGCATCCATGTTATAAAAGAATTTTAGCAAATGAGTTTAAAAATTTTATGCTTAACTAAAGGGAATTCCAAGTTAGACTTAATTTCCAAAGATATCACACATATATATACTTAAACATGTTAATTGTGCACACATTTCTCCCCCTATGGACTTATCAAAAAAGGCAAACTCAAAACATGTCAAATAAAGAGATGCAAGTTCTAAAATATATTTTAGACATGTTTGAGTGGATCAAAACCATGTAACATTACAAACCATAAGTTTGTGTTAGTTTTGTGTGAAATATTACTCGATATGTTTCTCAAGAGTGCACAAATTTGTTCAAAAAGCTTTTCAAATATTTTCAATCATTCAAAAAAGTCTAGAAAGAAACATAAAACATGTCTAAACATCATTTTATGCATCAACAGCATGAAAAACCATTTTCATGCATTCAAAGCCCAATTTTAATGCAAATTTAATTCAAATCATGCATAATATCAACATGTTATTGAAGATTAATGTTTGAACAAATCCAACACTTCATGCAAGTTTAGAAATATATATTAAGCATTTGGAACCAAACAAACTCACATGAGTTCACACATTACAAATTTATGCACATTTTAGTTATCAACAACATGTATTTTTCTTAAATGTATGCACAAATTTGTCCAAAGGCATCTCATTCAAATTTGAACTTACATACAAGTTCGTTTAGGTTCATTAAGTATAAAAAAACATGATTTAGGCATAAAAAACATGAGAATTCATTTTTGTCCATTCAAAACTCAATTTTAGCTCTTTTTTAACCCAAAGCATGCATAAAAGCATCTCAATATAAAAAATTTGCACATTCAAGCACTTCAACACATTATATGCATAATCATCAAGGGCACAAACCATTAAACTCAAGAAAACTAAGATTATACTTTATTTTCACCTTTGAAGCCATTTAGGTACCTACAAAAACACAACTATCTCCTTGTACCCATTTTTTCTTATATCCTTTTTAGTTTGTCAAAACAAGAGTCTCCCTTCTTGGCATCTAAACAAACTTGCTTGTGTGACCAAAATACATAACTTTTCTTATTATACAATTGTGTGTAATATGAATAAGTTTTCCACAATAGCTACAAGTACCATAAGTTGCTCTTATAAATCGAGTCTTATGATTCTTGCAACTATTATTTCTATCATAACCAATATTATGTTTGTTGAAATCAATTTAATGGATATTGTCACAAATGGTACCTAAATTCTGGCAAAATATGCAATTAAGTATCTAAACTTTTAAATTGAGCAATTTAGTACTTGAAAAGCTTTAAAATTAATCAATTTAGTACCTAAAAGAGCATGATAGAGGTAGTATTGGTGTGTACGAAATTTTTTTTCAGATACTAAAATAATTAATTTCAAAGTTCAAGTACTTAATTTGTCAAAGTTCAAGTATTACTCATGACATTAACCCTTTTTCTAAATTTACATCTAATTATATTATTTAATTCGTAATTTTTTTGAACTAAAAGAAAGAAAACAATTTGATATTATTTAGTTTGCCATTCAAACAATTTTTTATTCTTAAATGAAAATTACATTCTATCAAAAAGCTTCAAATATTTCTTATTATCATTACAAATATAAATAATAATATTTAAAATTAATTGCATACCCAAATAAACATGTAAAACTTACAATAGGAAAGCGATTACATCCGGTATAAAATTATAATTATATTCTACTTTCATTCTCTTGAATTATCCTAAACTATACTAGTATGCTAGACTTAATAAAATAAGAATATGCAATTTCAATTTGAGAAGTAAATTTTTATTCATTATACACTTCTAATTAACACAATTTCAATTATATCATCTAATAACTAACAATACAATAAAAGTAGATTAATTAATAAGATAAAGGAAAAAAAATGTTATGAACATTAAAGAATAAAATGTAAAAATTATATTATTTATAAACATACCTCAACAATCAAAACATAATATGATCAATCTAGTTTCAATATCATGAATGATACATTATTTTTCTAATAAAGCAATTAAAGGGAGAAAAATTAATATTTTTGAATTTTTTTTAAATATATAAAACTATTTAGTTCAATTCGACTCATATGGCTCGGTTCAAGGTCCCTAACCAAACAACCAGTTGTTTACTCTTCACTGAATCAAACTAGAAACTAAACCATTTTGGCAAAAAAAAAAAAAAAAAAAAAAAAATTGGCGTGATTCTATTCACAATTCGTTTTTTTTTTTTTTTTTCACAACCCTAGTTGTAACTTACATACTTATATGATTTTATTTTTGTAAGAGCACTTATGGGACACGCTAAGTAGAGGCATGCCCAAGTTTAACCATATGGGCTTTTGGGTATTGAGTTTAAAATAAGAGCTTAAAGAGCAGGATCTTCCTTAAAACCCAGTTCATGATTATCTACTTTGATTAGGCATATTTGTATACTACGAACTATCGATATTACTATTACTATCTTGTTTTGGCAATTTACTAATATGAGACCCACCATCCTCATTTGTATGTGCGTGTGTAGGGTAAATTATGCTGGAATGTATCAAAGTTTAAGGTAAGTTCATTTGGGTATCAACATCCGAAATAGTTAAAAAGAGATATTAATGTCAAGCAACTGAGTCATTTAAGGTATCACTATCGTTTCATGACTAACACCATTAATGGCATTTTTGTTACATGCCACATGTTAGCATAAGGAAAATTTTTATATTTACTTATAATTTAAGTTAGATTAGGGGAAAAATAAAAAATAAATAAAAATTAAACATATCTTCTTCCTTAATTGCCCTTCTCTCTCTCTCTCTCCCCTGAACACCTCCTACAACCAAATCCATCCTCATTATCTCATAGCCAGACCATTGTATAAACCAACCCAAAGCTAAGATACTCGAAAGATACCCATCTTCCCCATCATCCTCCTAAAATTTTCGCTCTCTCTCTAGAAACTGAGTTACTCGGCCTACACCAAGCTTGGCATCACCACTGTCGACATTCATAGCTTCACCTGTGGAAACACCTAAATAACACCTAGAAGGCAATTATGCACAATTTTTCTCTTATTAAGAACTTAATCCCTAATTAATGCAACTCAACAAATGGATACAATAGTATAAAGTGCAATAAGTAAAGAAAGAAGGATAAAAGAGATAAAACTGTGATATAACATGGAATTTAGTCCATCCCCTAGTCTCCATATTCTACACAATGCCTTACTTAAAGAGGACTTCACACTCTCTATTTATGTCACGCCCCAAAGGGTATCCAAAATGCAACAGTCTAGCACACTCTATATTTAAACTTAAGTATGACAACCTTAGTCATCCCATAAGTTTACATATCGGGTGTAAGGTGTACTTGCACAACTTTTAGGATCACACTTTGAATCGAATAGTCTAAAGAAGGTATACATTAGCATTAAGAATAGAAATCACAATGAAACAAATAAGTTAAGTCTTTACAAAAGCCAGGGGGCATACCCCCACCAAAATAATAATGGAAGTCTATCCGGTCTAAACCATATTATAATCATTAGGGTTTATGTTAAAGAGATTTTTCTAGAAGTCCATACCTCTAGCTAGGTCCTGACTTCTTCAAAAGCTCCTTCATCCAAAAGATAACTCTGTGAAATGTGTTCTCTTGGAACAACCAAAAATAGGAATACCACAACAAAACTATCGGGGTATAAGCTACAAGATTAGTGAGATTCAATTCCAAATATTCAATACTCAACAATAGTATATAACAGACAAGTCATTAGCAACCATATGAATGCATAAGCATATGAGCATACAATACATAAGACCATCCAGAAATCTTATGTTGAATGGATTTACGCCCTCCATTTGGGGTTAGGTGTTTCAGGCCCATACGACCATCATTTAAATACTTCTCACTTCTTATTATGGTTGATACAAGTGCCCATCCACCACGTTTAAATTTTACTGTGGTTTATATAGGTGCCCACCCACGCACTTTTCAATTCCGGCCCATCCGCCAACAACCAAGTTTACCGGCCCCTCGTTACCATAATTACTATGCCTTCTTCCCACAAAGGTATAATAACTCATGCAATGTGACTCACTACGTGATATGCACGTACAGTTTATTCGTATAATCGTGGCATATTAATTAGGCAAATTAAGTGCGATCATAGAGAATTTCAGACAATCCAAGTCTATACTAGCTCATACAATGATTTATCAACAAGTCTCATCTCGATATACTTACCATTCATTCAACCAAGATTATGTCACAATCATCGTAATTTTATCTTTTCCTAATTCTAATGCCACTACGTTTACAAGCACATACATGAGCACAACTATTTAAGAAATGAACTCACTCAGCCATGGAGAGAAATCCACTAGTCGTAGTAATCCTCGGGGAGTGGAAATCTATCCTCCAATTAAAAAACTTCTTATGTGTGAAACTCCATAACTTTACACTTCCATGAAAACTAGTTTCCTAACTTTGACTATCTCATTTGTTTTGAAGTTATTTCCTTAAGAAAATCAATTTATCCTTATCTAAATTGAGTCTTCATTATACCTATTACCCAAGCCTTCATTTCTACATGAAAATTTGCATTTTACACTTTGCAAATATGGTTTCAAGTAGGATTTATTCAAAAATCCGAATTTCTTGAAATTGGGAAAAACTTGTTTAATGCATTAAAACTTAAGACTTTAAGATACCTATTACCTAAGGAATCCATTTAATACATAAAACTTCTATTTTGAACTTAGATGATAGGTGTTCTTATGACCTATATTCAAAATTACGAATTTCATATATCAAGTACTGACTCAAAATTTTCCATCTAGATTCCACTTCTTGTTTTATACATTAATCTCATTAAAACTCATTTCAACTCATAAAAATCACTACTTAATGATACCTATTACTTATACCCTTCATTTTTCACATGAAACATGAGTTTTAAAATTGATAAAGGGGTTTTTAAAATAGGGTCTTGAAATCATACGAATTTGACTTTGAGTATTTCAAACAAAAACTTTTCCTTTTCATGTTCCTTGCTTTATTTACTTAAGGATCTACCGACTACCACATCTATATACCTAAAACAAAGCCTTCATGAGTATGAATGCATGAAAAACATAAATCATCCATAAGATCATAAATGTCAAGTATGGTATAAGCATCTAAAAGCTAGATCTACTACTTATGATGCATGAAATCAAGCTTAAAAGCATGAACATGAAATTTTTATGCTAGATCTCTACTTTACTCCACTTCTACATGCATGAACATGAAAATATCCCAACAAAACTTAATCAAACACAAGATCTACTCTTGTGATGGCTTGATATTCATGAAGTAGCATTTTCTTGTCCCCAACAAGTGCTCATGGGGACTTTGAGTGAAAACACTCATGAATAATCTTGCCATTACAAGATTAAATGGTAGTAAGGCTTAAGAATCATCACCTAAAGCTTGAAATACATGAAAAATGGAGAAGAAAATGGAGCTTATGTGTGTGTGTGTGTGTGGGGAGGCTAGGGTGTCACGGCAAAGAGGAGAAAGAAGAGAGGATTTTTGTGATTTTTGAACAAATGAAGTAAAAGTGAAGGAAAAATAAAAGACTATTTATATTAAGTGAAATTAGGGTTTGTTTGTATTATAAAAGAAGATAAAATAAAACAAATTGGGGGAAAAATGGAGGGGGATGCGCCGACCTCTAGAAGAAAGAGAGAGGGAGTGTTTTGATTTTATTTGAAATTGTAATTTGTGTAATAAAATGTATTAAATATAATAATTTGTTAAGAGACAAAAATTCTTGGAAAAGAAAATATAATTGAGTGTTTGTAAGGATGTAAGACTAGGGTATGGGTGTGTAGTAGGTTGTACTTGTGAATAGTAATAAATAGTAGATAAGACATCTACTTTATCGGTAGTAATGAAAATACGGGAAAAAGGCTATAACTGTAATTTTTATGACCCGAAAAATTATAAAACATATATTTTTGAAATCCTTAAAAATTTCGGTTCTAACGAGTATTCCGGAATATTTTTCTGAGTTTCTAGTTTCGGGGCTCGCTTTTCCGTAATAAAGCTCGAGAAAGCCCGAAATAGAAAATTTTTTGAAATCAAAACTTTGTATGGTTTGAAACATGCTATAAAATAATAATCCACCTTAAATTATTATATAGAGGTTCTTTTATATAGAAATCAAAGAAAAGCCAGACCTAAGGTTCCTAGGTTGCTAGTACTAATCCTATTTAGGGTTTTGATTTCCGATTTTGCGGAGTTTACTCGGTTACTAAGAAAACCGAGGTTTACAATTTAACAAGTCAACCAATGCTCCACATGGAGCTAAAACCAACTTAAACTTAAACATAAACATACTTGAATTGTGCTTTTATAACAAGCTTCCTAGTACACTAGTTACAACTGAAGATTCCATAGATTCAATAAACAAAACACTTGAGTAATGGTTCACCAAAAATAGTAAGATAACAAACGCTAGTACTACTTAACTCTCTTTCTTACAAATAATACAAATTTCACAAAAGAATTTTAGAGAGTGTTTACAAGATTTATATAGCAATAAATAAGCTCAATCTTCTCTTCAACTCCCCAATAACTTGTATTTATAAATTCTTGAACACTCTTAGTCATTACCCATATTTGCATCGAATTTGACCCTACGTTTGAAATGACCTAAATTTAAATTCTAATTAATTTCCATGTGTTGTTTATTATATTAGGTATTGAATTGAATGAGCATGATGTTTAGGATAGTTGTGTTGGTAATGGTCTAAATGTATTATTTTGCATATGTAGTGAAATTAATATTTTGTTTTATATGTATTAAAGTGTGTGTAGTATAGTTATTAATTGTGTCTTTTACACATTAAGGTGTAATTTAAGTTTAAATTTATAAAATCAATTTTGGTTTTCATAAGGTTAGTAGATAGAAGTTCTTATTAGTTAAACTAGTGATTAGCTTAAATAAGCCTCAAATGAGACTCAAATTCACCCCAAATGCAACTTAAAGTTGCATATGCCTTAAAGGGTAAATTTGGGATATGTTTAAGGCTTAATTATGCTTAATTGGACTACTTTTTGGGGCAGCCTCTCCTTTATACAAATTTTCCTTTTCTTTCTTTCTTTTCTCTTCCTCTTTCATTTCCATTTCCAAGTTCAAGTCAAGAACAATAGCAAACTTTGAAAATCAAAGTTCCCTCCAAGGCAAGACATCTACATGTGAGTTGATTTAACTATGATTGTTGTTTTGTTTTCCTTTCTTGTAATGGTTATATGAACTCTTGTATAGAATGAGTTTAAATGTTATCTAAATTGTTTGTTCATGCTTTGAGATTAGTTAGGAATGTGTTTTGTGAGTATGTGAGTTTGTTCATATTTGTAGAAGTGATATGAAGTGTTGGGAGGATATGAAGATGGTTTATGTAGGAAAGTTGAGGATGGATGGAAGTGGAATTGGAATTGGAAGTGTTTAAATGTGTTGATTTCATGTGTTGAGTTACTAAGTTTGAGTAGTGTAGATAGGAGTGAGTATATGAAGTTGAAAATGTAGTTGAGGAAGGTTTGAAAGTGTTATAGGATAGAATTTTCGAAGTGGAAAAACAGGGGATTTGTGTTCTGTTGTATAGGTCTGTTTTTAAACGTACGCCGGCATTGGGGTCTCTACGCCGCCGGCTTATAGGTGGTGTTGGGACCCAACAGAATTAAATTTATTAATGCCATTTGAACGTCGCCGGCTTTCACTGGAAAAGTCAGTCGGAGTTCATTCTTTCATATTGTACGTCGGCTACTGGGAATCAAAGCCGCCGGCGTATGTGTTGAGGCTGCCAGTGTATCTAGGTACGCAGCCGGTTTGCACCTCACTGGACGTTTTGAAAAATTTTAGATTTTGCATTCTACACCAGCTTAAAGCCGCCGGCATAGAATGAAGGCAGCTGGCGTACCCTTAAGCGCTGCCAGTGTTGGCAGTATTGATTTTTATAGTGTTGAACACCAGCTCAAAGCCGCCGGCTTTGAGTGCCGGCGTGTCCCCTATGCTTTTGATTTTTAAAAACTTTTTTTCAAAATTTTCCGAAGTTTGATATTTGCTCAATTAAGTATTTATGTAGCGATCTAGGATATAATAGGATGTTTAAATGCTTTATTATGACTTTGTATTAAATTATTTGAATTTCTTTGATTAATTGTGATATATAGATATAATATGTGTACATATTTGTAAATGAGGAAATTATATTTATTTATTGATTATTTTGATATTCCTATTTCAGTTAAGGATTCTTCGGTTAGTTCTTCACCGAGAGATCATAATAATATACTAACGGGTTCAGGTACGCAATAACTTGTTTGATGTTTGCTAGGAATAGTCATTCCTAATCTGATTTAAATTGATTCGGCTTAATATTTGAATGAATTGGATGTCTATTACGCTGTTTAATCTGGTCCGAGGAGCAGCAAACCTGTCATGATGCAATGACATGTTAGTTAGGCACTTAACCAAGTCAGAACACTTCCCTTGGATGATGACCCAAACAAGGAAGAGGACAGAATATTGGAGAAGCTACAATGTTGGAAATGTAAGGGACAACATTACCCTATATGGTGTCCACGACTTCAATCCAAGTGTTACCTCTGTGGGGACCCCAGTCACAAAGTTGAGAAGTATCCTAAAAAGACAAACAACGCATGCTTTCTTTGCTCAAAAATGGGACATTTAGCTAAAACATGCCCTGAACGGGATAACTTGCGTGTTGCTTCCTGGATCAACCAAGAAAGAAGAGGAGGAGATGTAATAGGAACAAAAACAACAAAGGAAAAAGGAATAGAGGTTCTTCAAGAACGTCTTCATCCGAAAATCTAGTCCACAACCCTCACACATATGTAGCTTATGAAGAAGCTAGTGATGAAGAGTTGGAATCCTTTGCCATGGAAGGAAGCGAGGATCAAAGATGCAACTCGGTATCAGATTAGTGCTATACCCTTAGAATACCACATATTCTTTCCTATTAATAGAATCAAAGAGATAGGTTGTTAGAAATACCTTTGAATGAAATGGCTAGACTAAAAATAGGAAAGCCCAAGGTCATTAAAAGCTAGAATGAGCCAATGATGGAAACTAAAACAAACCTAGATTAATTTAACGAATTCCAAGATACCCCTCATACAACTTCTTGTAAATAAAGAACTTTGAAAGATCGAAACCTACGACGATTGTTACGCAAAAGTTAAAACTTCAATGATCAAATCTCAATTACCAACTCCATAAGATCTTCACACGTAATAATTATATAATAAAGCAATGAGATCTCTTGATTTCAATCCCATCAAGATGATCATGATAAAGAATTTAAAACGATGATGACCACATTGTTTAAGGGAATATGAATCATAAAGCACAATATTGTATATACATCCACATAAGAATGGAGAAGCGAATCCACAACCTTCGTTGGTCAAAGTAATCGAGTCTTGAAATGTCGTATGGTCATGAGTCGTCTAGTGCCGGTCAAGTCGAGTCGTCTGTGGTTTCGAGTCAAGTCCGTGTCGTTTTCCAAAAGAGTCGTGTAAGTGAAGGTTGGAATCGCTAAGTCAAATCTTATAGAATTGTATGTGCTATATTTCATAAAATATCTATCATACAAAATTTAGAAATAATACAAACCAAAGCATAAACCGGTGCTAGAGGTATAACCGAGATTCACAATCTTTTCTCGATAAACGACATACACGTAACAAGTTTTGCGGACAAAACTTTCATTAAGGTGGGGAGGATGTAAGCCCCGGAAAATTTCAATAAATAATTCCAAGATGAACTTCAAGAATAAACCCTAAAAATCACTCCAAATTAAAATCGAATTTCGACAAGTCCTAAACCATGAATGAATCAAAAAAAAAAAAAATTCTTAATCATGAAAAAATGAAAATCCTCAAAAATAAAATAAGAACTCAGTGGTCTTCAAATTCAAAACCACGACGTACGAAAAATTCCATATTTAACTCCGACTTATAAAAACGGGTAATATAAAGCCCAAAAACAAATTATTAAAAAGTAAATAACGATTAACTTTCAAAAATGAAACCCAATTCAAAAATTTGAAAAACGTTAAAAGATATTAAATACTTACAAAAATAAAATGTAAAATAAATTTCTCAAATTAAATATGTTGTATAAACATAAAATATCAGTTTCCAAAGTGGCAAAGGCCTAAACCGGAAAAATCACCAAGAAACCCTAACTAGAATGCAATAGCCTAAGTCCGGCAACCTAGTGCCCCTAACCCTAGAGGCCGAGGCGTAGCTAAATATGTAGAATAGCTCATAGTAATATGAGTTTGTTTAAAAATATCAAATTGGTAAATTTTTTACCTATTTCGAACCCGTTCGGACAGACTTCGAAAAGCGTATCCTAGGGCTCGAGATATCAAAAATATATCAATAGTACCATTAGACTCGTAATTTCATAATATTTTTAAATATATCAGTTATATAAATTTTTCGGGTTATAAAAGTTGCAGTTATAACCTTTTTTATCGTATTTCCATTATTACCGGTAATCGATTAGTCTTTTGCACTATTCATTTTTATTTCATTACAAAATTTTATTATTCTTATAAAGCCTTATATTTTGAGATAAATATTTTATATGTTATAGAAAATTTTGTTTTTCTAAAAATTAGTTCTTTTCGAGTCTTTACGAGATCAGATTCTGTTTAAGACCCGATACTAAAAATAAAATAAATTAATTTAATAATTGAAAAATATTTATATTTTCATAAAATATTTTTTTTGAATTTTTCGGGTTATAAAAATATTATTTACAGCCCATATTCGCGTATTTTGATCATACCGGTAACATATTTGTTAAATTACTAAAATAATTCAAATAATTATTTAATTTTAATTATGAAAAATCTACTACAATTATTTGGAATAAATTTTCTAATTTTATTTTATTTTAATTTATTTTATTAAGAAAGTACTCTTACAACCCATACTTTCAAGTACACCTTTCACACATCACTTCTTTTTCACTTCAATCTTTTTACACTTTATTATATCAATTCATGGCAGATTTTTGACTCATCCATGGCTGCCATTGTCCTTTTTTTACTCATATTTTGACTAAATTAAATAAATTCTACTCCTTCTTAAAGAAGCTACACATACACATTTATTACACAAATTAATTTCAAGTCAAAATTCAACAAAACCCTCTCTCTCCTTCCCCTAAGATTCACGTGCAGCACACAAAATTGGCTGCCTTTGTTTTATTTTTTTTTTCCTTTCATTTAATACAATTCCATCTCCATTTAATGCCTCTTTATTATTTCCTTTCATTTCCTTTTTGAAACCCTCTCTCTTTTCCTCTCTTTTTCCTCTCTTTCTTTCTTCTTTCTCTCTTGTTCTTACAAAGAACCTTGCTGCCCCCACTTCAAAAAAATTGCTTCCACACCTATGTCTTAAAGATTTCTAAGCAAATCTTCTTCCCAAAGCTCCATAGGTGATATAGGTAAAGTGCAATGAAGGTTTCATGCATCAAATGACCTTCCATAAGCTTAAAAGGTTAGGATGATGATGCCAATAATGAAACACCCCTTTTCTCTACTTTTATTATCTTGTATTTCAATTATTTCTTGTTTAAAGTTGATATATTTTGTAGATCTAAATTTTTAGTTTTGATTTTGTTTATGCCATGGGTCTTGTTATTTAAGTTGTTATATTTGTTATTTCTTATGATTTATGCATAGATCTATCATCCACATGTATTCATGCACTTGTAACTAGTTTAGAAAACTAGATCTAGAGTTTTAAGTTCATAGAATGAATTAGACTTTGTTTATGTTTATGAACAACTTGTAATAGCATGATGATGGTAGGAAAGTTGTAGGAAGCTCAAGATCTATTTTTTTCAACAAAAACAACTTTTGAAAATTCGGATGAAAATGGAACCATATTTAGAAAAGTGTTTTTCAACTTTAAAATGTATATTTTTCATTTAAAATGAAGGGCTTAGGGTATAGAACCATAAATGAAAGATTTTGATAAGTGAAGTTTAGATCCATGATGTTTATAGCTTATTACCATCCATTTGTTTTATGTTTATGTTCATATTAAGTATAGATCTTAGTTATGAACTCAAACAAGATTTGAAATTCGTATTTTGCAAGACCCCTATTTAGAAACCACTTTCCAAGTGTCAAAAGTAAATTTTACTTAAGAAAATGAAGGCCTAATATATGTATGTCATCAAGACTTCTTTTTACAAGAATCAAAAGTGATTTTCAAAATAAAAATTCTATTTCGGATTTTGGCCAAGGCCTATTTTAAAAACATGTTTACTAACTCAAAAAATGAAGTTTTTATTAAGAAATGAAAGGCTCTTAGGATAGGATATGTAAGGAATGTTTCATGAGCTTGGATAGATTTTATTAAAAGATATAACCAAAATGAATTTGTAAATTCGGATCCCAACCAAGACCAATTTTTAAAACCCATGTATCAACTCCAAAACTAATGTTTTATGTGAAAAATGAAGTATAGGTAATAGATATCATTAAGCAATGATTTTTACAATTAAAATGAGTTTAGGCATGAGTAAGGGTTAAACAAGTAATGGAATTAAAATGAAAAATTTTGAGTTAGTGATCAATTGTCAAATTCGTAATTTGAGATGATGCATAAGTAATCACTTAGTATTTGAGCTCAAATTGCAAGTTTTATGTGTTAAATGAAGTCCTTAGGTATTGATATAGTAAAGCCTTAAATTTTAATGCTTTAAACAAGTTTCCCCAAATGAATGATTCAAAAAGTGGATTTTTAAAATTCGGATTTTTGAGTAAATCATATTGGAAAACATATTTACAAAGTGTAAAATGGAATTTTTATGTAGAAATGAAGGTCATAAGTAATATATATAATGAAGACTCAATTTTAACAAAATAATTATATTTTCTTAAGTAATAAATCCAAAACAAATGGAAATGATCAAAGTTAGAAAACTAGATTTTTCAAAAAGTAGTTATAGTTGAAGTCTTGCAAAATAAAGAGTTCCAAAATTTTCTTTTACCAAAAATCATCAAGACCATGCATACATGAAACTCATTTCATGCCATTCATGTTAGGAAATCACTCATATCGCATGTATAGCCAATTTATATAGTAGGAACATTTCAAACTCTTACAAAACTATTTTTCGGAAATTGAAATTGTTGCTGCTCTAATCTGATCCGACCTTTTCGAAGCTTCAATGTTTTCAAAACTAAAATATAATATTATAATTAGGTAGATCTCTCGAAGTAGATAGAAATCGATATATAATTTGCGAGATTCCGAGTTAAAATGACCAAGTTATGGCCGTTTTAAGTTGGAATTCCCGCTTGGGACGCGGATTACGAATTTGATAGTTCGTATAAGATCGTTTAGATTAGTTTGAGTTGAAATACTTATTAGAGTATTTCTTCCTTTTTAGGAGATCCCGAGATCGACGATTCCCTACCACCGGATTATTATTACTAGAAGACCGGTGATCCAATGGCCGAGTGAGTTTTCTCCATGTTTTGTTACCTTGATTGTGATTGTAGTTAGTTGCATTAGAACTATAGGAACAAGATAAAAATCGATATGAATGGGGATGGGATATATGATGAGACTATGATGAATGTGTGCCAAAGAATACTAAAGCATATCGAAACCACGATTTGATTGGATAATTGCACCGTTCATATTATTTCTGTTATATGTGTGATATGGATTGGTCACTCTAAAAATGTATAAATATTTTTTACCTAAGCAAAAATTAAATTGGTCATGCATCGCATTGGACATATTGCATTTGGTAGGATGCTACTCCTACACAGGTCGATCGATATGGTCCGTGGATGACTCGTTTGGATAACGAACCCGGTTCCAGAGCTCATTCAGGGACTAAGGCTCATGTGGATGCATTCTTGGATGAGTCTAGTCGAGTCGAGTGCTAAGAGCCGAGGGCTTGGGGACTAGATGCGGTCGTGTAGACTTAATACCATTCCTAACCCAAGATACGGAGGGCGTAAATCCGTTCTGTGTGTGGGTTCCGGATGCCCATGCATAATTGCTTGCTCACGTGTTTGTTCATGCATAGCATATGACTGATTTTAACTTGTTTGTTATGGTATGGAACTAAGGAAATTCTCACTAAGATAGTGTAGCTTATACCCCAATAGTTGTTTAAATGAGCAGGTTATTTCAAGAATGCAAAGTGGGGACCGAATTGGTTAGAGCCGGGAATGACTCCGGGATTTCGGCAAAGAACACGAATGTTTGAAGTTACCAGCTAATTGTATTATTGCCTTGTAATAGTTTTACGTAGTAGAATCTTTTGATGAAGTGTAATTGAAGTTTAATGATTTGTATTATGAAGTATAGTGATTTGTATCTGAAGTATAGTAAATTTGTATTTCCTTTACATTGTTACTCAAGCTATATCAATGTAAAATGTACTACTTCGATGAGTCTCCTCCATGTGTTAGACGCCTTGTACATAGTATGGAAGCCTTCGCGTGACTGAGGTGGTCACTCTTATGGCTTTAATATTGTGTACGGCAGACTGCCACATTTAGCGTACCCTTCGGGGCGTGACATGTGAACTAGGCTCATGTTATGGACTGAGTTTAAGTAGAGTTGGGCAAAGGCTTTTAAACCCTAAATGAAGCTATTATCTTCATGAAATAGATATAGAAAATAAGTATTCGAACTGCTTATATCAACCCTCTGAGCAGCTGCTGTTACTCAAGATCCCTGAATTCCCAAAGCGTGATCCGGGTTTGAATACCCTCCTGTTGATTTGTGAAAGAAAACGTAATAAAGATAATCATCTGTCTAATGATATTACATTGACTTGATGAATTGTTTTTGCATAGGTTATTGTGTACTGGGCCTTTGGCTCACTTTTGCTGCTTTGCAGGTATTGGAGACGAGTTTTATGATAATTTGGGCTATGGGTTCGATTTCGAGAGATTCTTGGATGAGTGGGACAAATAGGACTCGAACACCCTGGACTTTTTGAAGAATTTTTGCTAAAGGAAAAGTTATGTATAGAAGGCTTGATAGTTAAACCTATTTTTTTTGTAAAAACCTTAAGATCCTTTAGGATTCTTTTGTTTTAAGAAAATTGGTAAATTTTGTAGTGTCTTGTATTGACACTAAACAATGTTTATAGGATGTAAATGTATGTATAGATTGCTTTTGTTAGCAATCTTGTTTTGTTAAAAGTTCTTTATAAACTTATAGTGGTTCTTATCAAACAATTTTCTTAAACTATTAGTTTTAGGACAATCTTACATATAATGTGAAAACGTTATATGTGGTTGGGGACTCGGTACTCTGAGTCTTGCAAGTTAGAAATAACAAGACTCTACATATTTATTAACTTCTCATACATTAATTATTCATATAATACTATTATTGAAACTCAACTATGTAATTCAATTTTTCTCCATCCCACCAAGATTGTTGAGAATCGGTATCCCCTACTAAATAATAAAAAATAAGTTTTAACCAAAGTACAAATTTTGAAATATTTATAAAATTTATCAAATTTTTACTTTAAGTTCATTGTAATCTATCTTTCTAACCCCATGAAAATCCAATGGAGGATCACTCTTCATACATTCATAGCCTAATATCAACTAGCATTATTCCTGCATAAAAACTATTAGGGGATGAGCGAAACCACAGCTTAGTGAGATAACTCGACCTTATCACACATCAAGTAATAACAAGCAAGTATAATTAGCAAGCATATGTAATGCGACAATCAACCATATTTATAAGTACAAGTTTAGATGACCAAAATCCAAATAGGATGAGATTTGTGACCTCTCATCAGGGTTAAAAGGAACCGGTGACCCACCGTGCTCAGTAGAATCAGAGAACCAAGGAAGAATGGATACCAAACACTCTCACAAATTAATTTCAAATATTTCACTCATATCCTCGTAACAAAGAAACACATTAAGTGTTTAGCCATTTCATGTCGATACCACGAGCGACATTCCTTCAGGTACTTGCTTAGTTCCCATGGAACAGATGGGATAAAGGTAACCTTGTGTTGAACTAGGAAAATGTCATATAGAAGAACCAAGCCAATATCGGAGAATCGAAATGCTAACATGTGGTAGGGTTGCTATCCCTTAATGCAAAAAATGCATATTGTACAATGCATGGCCATTTCATTAAATAATCAAATATAATTATATCAAATTATTAAGTGTCCATACAATTCACAGACAAGCATCAACAAACTTCATAGATTATATAACATGCAAAGTGATTATCATTTTTATTATCATAGTTTAGAAACCAAATAAACACCAAGAAGCACACAATATACCGAACCCTACATACATAGCAGTTTTTATATATTATTATATATGCAACTACATTACAAGGACAAATGTCAAAGTTACTCACCTATCCATTTTAGCTCACTAGTCGTAGTGATCCTTGGGAAAGTCTAATAATTAATCTATTTCTTCTAAGAAATGAGATAATAGATATTTATTACTACTCTTGTCATTCATATAATGACTCTGGTTTTGCTCCTAGCTATCATAATTCAAAATTTATTAATCCTAATCTATTTTATGTATTTAATTAGGAGTTTTAAGCTTTACAAAGGTTATATTCCTCCGATGAAGGCATGCAATTCATAATAATACATTTTATGTAAGAGAAGTCTTTTTATAATTCTTAGATGTCAGTTTAAAATGTATAAACTAGGCCTATTATATTCCTTTTAGCGCTGTTTTTAGTATATAAATAGTCAACTTGAAGCTCATAAAGTTTTCGATTCTCTAGTTTTTAGTATAAAATTTGTATTAATGGATTTTTCTTATGAAAAGTGATATAAATGATTACGAATACTAGTTTTTATTATGTAATCTTCAACCAAGCATATATTACTCATTTTTACTAGGATTCTTGCATATAAATTGGCATTGGAAAGCTCCTTTTGAGTATTTTCATGTCTTGTTTTGCTTAATAATTTTATTATCAAACTTTTAGTGTGATAATTCTAGGATAGTTAATATTTACTATTTATTATTTATTTTCATTTTGTTTCTCTTGACTCTAATTCAAGTTTATGTCTATATTTGAGGGGATTATGTTATTCCTAATTGTAACTTATCTATATTCTATATTCTTTAATGCCTGCGTTGATAGGAAATTTTCTTTATTATTTACTTTATTTGTCAACTCTCCATATGTAGGTTGAAATTTTTGTTATTTATAGGGTCATATCCTATAATCAAATCTCTTATTCATTCTTCTAATATATTTATAAATTCTCATTTTACATCTAAACATGTTTTACTCTTAGGAACACTTGTGTGACCGATACCTTAGGGTTGTACCTCTAAGGTTGACTTAGCTAGTCTAGGATTAGAGACAAAGGGACAAGTTCTAAATATTATAAGAATAAAGTGACTTGGAAAGAGACTTTCCTTACATACTTGATTTTGATTCTTGAACTTGATTTGTCTTAGGCTAGATGGAATCATTTCTTTAAGGGATCATGGTTTGAAAAGTGAGGAAAGATGGTATTCATTTTGTTATATTTTATTTGTTTTCTTCAGTGGGGTTCATTGTGGGTTTATGGGAAAAGTGTTGTTTTGGTTTGATATAATTTTGTCTTGAGAGAAAGTAGGTTTACAATTTGAATTTGTGAGGAGAAAGTGATATTTGATTTTATTGGGTTTGACTTATAATAGGAAAGGTAATTATGATCTAAACTTAGGAAGGAATTGTTCTTTGTTTGCTTGCTAATTATAAGCCTTATATGCTAAATTGTACATGGATAAATTGATGTTGATATTTGTTCATAAATGGGAGATTTATACATGGTATCTTGAGCAGGTTAGCTTGACTTGTTGACTAAGTCCAATCCTAGAAATCCTAGGATATATCACGCTGAGAAGGAAAAGGAAATAGGGTGTTTTTTTATATCTAATTATTATGTCCTATCCCATATGTGATTTATGATGGAAGAGAGTGAAGAAGACAAGTTCTACAAGCCAAGTTTTGTGTCATCTTCCTTTATTAATGCATAGGTTACATGGTAGCTTATTATTGGTTGACTTGCCTTCTTCAATTTGACTTCATTAGCCCATTTGTGCACTCAAAGAAGCAAGTGGTGCCCTTCATGTGCTAGAACCATGGATGGTTTCAAAACTCCAATTTGTGCTAAATATCACTTCTAAATAAGTACTTAAAAGAGTAAATATCTACGTTATCTCATAGAATACTAGGTCATATGCGTATAATTAATTCAATTATCTTAATAAAATAGTTTCTAAATTATGCCTAAGGGTCCTAGATTTTTCTTAGATAATTGTGTATTTGAAATTTTAAATTTAAAGCTTAAGTAGTTGAGTATTTTTAGGTTTTTCTCTTATGCAATTAAGGTTTTTGGGATCGGTAGGTCAAATTAAGATATTATACTCAATAGATTAAAAAATTTTGGAATTTCATGACTATGTATTCATAATTTTTATTTGAACTCTAGATTTTTAGATTTTAATTTGTTTTTAGTTATATCGTGTATATTATATCTCTAGCAATTTATCTTAAAATTTTTTTAACCAACCAATAAACTATAAAAATGAATTATCTCTTATTTTTTGTTTTTATTTTTACGGTCTAGCTTTTTTATTTAGTGAGTTAATTATCCTTTTTCATATAATCTTATTTTTTATTAGTCAGGAAAATTACTTCTCATATTATAGATTATACTAGAGAATATTTTATAAATGATTTAGTACATACTATCTAAATATCTACTTTTCTATTGTCTACATGTAGATTTTAATTTTTAATCCATGAAAAATTTGAGAAATTTCATGTCTTAATTGTGAGGGTTTTATATGATTGGTTGAAAATTTGTATTGTGTTGTGATGGATGTACATGAAGAGAGAGAGAGAGTTGTGGTCCCATGTAAATATGAACTCATTTAATGAATAGGCTTATGTGTATGTGAATGTATGATATCTAGTTAAAATAAAACTCTTATTCTTGATGCATTTATAGTTTAGATGGAGAAAATAGGAAAGAGTTCAAGTTTTAGAAGAAACGTCACATTCATGGATCCCCTGCACTTGCAAATGGCATTTTTCCCTTCCTTCTTAACGTTATGGATGTTTTTAAATTTGTGGAGGAGAAATTAGCACATGTTAATGTCATTTGAAAGGCTTCTGATCAATAAAAATGCTAATATATAATTTGTTTCATACAATATTGAATAATACGCATATAAGTATATCAATTATTATAAAATTACATCTTTTAAAATTCATCTAAGGCCTCTATATTAATCTTAGATTACTCTTGAGTTGAAATATTAAAAGCTACATGATTAAGTATTGTTGGGATTTAACCTATATGATTAAAGTTTTTTGGGCTCGATAGGCTAAATTAGGGTTTTAGTCTCTATAGACTTAGAATTTTCTAATTAGCATATTGGCGTAATCCATATTTTCAATTAAGCTCTAGATTTATAGATATTGATATATTTTTATTCCTATCACGTATTTTGTAACCCTATCGATTCAAACTTAAGCTATCATTTTACAACCAATAGATTCTAAAAATTGATCGTCTTCTATTGCACTTGAAATCTAAGGCTAGTTATGATTACTTATTAAGTTATTGTCACGAGTTATGAAATTTTATCTCTTATAGTCTAAGAATTATTTATCTTGATTATTGATGATATTTAAATTTTCTAGCCTTACTTTTAGGGTTTAAAGTACAAGAGTTATTATATCCTTATTTAACTTGATTATTGATGATATTGAAATTTTTTGGCCTTATTTTAGGGTTTAAAGTACTAGAGTTATTATATCATTATTTAACATGTGTAGAATTTAATTTCTATTTCCTGAATTTAAGGTAGAAAAATTTTGTGTTTTATAGTAACAATCGATTCATTATCAATCATCGATTGTCCAAGATTTTGCGTCTCTGAATTTTATTGGTAAGAATTTTAATCTTCTTGACTATAATCAATTTGTTCACACTTTAATATTCTCTAATCTAGAGTGATCTTTGTGACTTTTTCTTAAAGTTCTTCAAGATTCTATGTTATATTTTTTATAATTATCACATTTAGGTTATGCAAAATTAAGGGGATTACACTATACATCTTTCATGTCTTGAGCTTTAAGTTAAAGAAAATAAGACCTAAAACATGATTGTGTCAAACTGCAACAATAATCACAAGCGAAAACATATATATATATATATAATATATTGGACATAAAGGCTAAATGCATTATAAACACAATTTACTTATCAATTATAACCGTACTATACCATTTTAAGCGATTTGTATAATGTGTTACCTCATCAAAATTTTATTTGAACTCTCTAGTTCAACAATCTTCCCCTTTTTAATGAGGACAATCAATATATCTATTAACTCCCCCCTCAATTCAACACTCCCTTTAAGTTTAGCATCCTGATTTTAAGTAAAAGAAAAAGTGTGCAAATAATTAGTTCAAAAACATACCATATAGAAAGACATATGCACAAGAAACTATTACGAGTTTGTTTTCCCCCTTCAAAAGTGTACAATTTAGTTCAAAGACATTTTCATACATTTCCACTCATTCAAACAAGTTTTGTTTGCAACTTTGAGCATGACAAAACATTGTTTATGCATCAAAACTATGAAGTATATCATGCATCTCATCAATTGACTCTTTAGTTTTCATTTTAAAATTTTCAAATTCACCATAAATAAGACAAATTTAAGTGTTGTTTATTGTTGTAGATCCTTCATAAGTATTTTCAAGATTTTTCTAAATTTCTTTTGTTGATTTACATATGTAAATTATACTAAACCCATTCTCATTAAACCTAGAATATAATATATATACATTACTATTTCACTTAATTGCACTTTTTTTTTTCCTTTTCTACCTTTGTATAAATATTTTCATTTTTACCCTCTATAACTATAGGGCCATTTTTAACAACGTTCCACAAAGGCAAATTTGGTGCTTTTATAAAAATGGTCATCCTGCACTTCTAACATGCATAATTAGTGCTAGTTAGAATGGATGTCATATTTATGACTTATTCTTCCACAAATTCTACTATGATACCAGCCATTTAATAAGCTTTAAATGCGATTGTTTGAACACCTAAGTAACACCTCAAAAGCAATTATGCACAATTGTGCTCTTATCATGAACTTACTCTCTAATTGATGCAACTCAATAAATGAACACAATAATACAAAGTGTAATAAGTAAAGAGAGAATGATAAAAGAGATAAAACTGTGATTTAACATAGAGTTCAGCCTTCCTTTAGTCTTTACAGTCCACACAATGCCTTACTCAAGAAGGACTTCACACACTATTCACCAAATCAACCAATGCTCTACAAGGAGCTACAACAAACTCAACACAAACACATTTTAGTTGTGCCTTTACAATAAGCTTCTTAGCATACTAGACACAATTTAAGTTGCACTAATTCAATCAACAAAAAACTAGGGTAGTACTTTACAAAATAATGCAAGATAATAAACATTAGCATTACTCATTTCTCTTTCTTATAAGTAATAGAAATTCTACAAAAGATTTAGATTGTAATAAATAAGCTCAATCTTCTCTCTTCAATTCCCTAACAACTTGCATTTATAGGTTTTGAAGACTTCTAGTCATTACCCAAATTTGCAGCGATTACTCAGACAGTTACTTTACTAGAGCTAGCATCTGAAAATCACCCCCAAGCATTTAGACACCATGCTAGCACACAAACACTAACTTTGACATTGTTTCATATTTTGGGCATATCTCTCCCATCCAAACTTTGATTGAGGTGATTCAAGATAATATGGAAAGCTTAGAGAGAGCAATATAACTTTCATATTTTGAGCTATAAGAAATTTTAAAGAAAACAAGGCCTAAAACATATTTGTATCAAACTACAACAACAGCACAAAGAAAAACAATATATATTTATTATATATATCATATAAAATCTCAATGCATCACAAATGTAATTTGTTTATTAATTGTAATTTACTAATTATTTGGAGAAATTTCTGTAGTGTATTTCCTCATCAAAATTTAACTTGAACCCTCTAGTTTAACATCAACAACCCTAATATAGGAGTTGAGTCAATTGACCTTCCAACTTAGACACAATGGATGTTGAACATCATTCAAAACCCTAAACTAAAACCAAAGATGCTCAACAAATAGTTATCAATCCTATCATCTTCCCACAAGAGTAGGTGGATTCCACTTTAATCGAACTCATAACCTATCACCAGATTGACTAAAATCTATCAAGCCAGACTCAACTTTGCACTACTAAGACCCCTTCAACTCACTTCAAACAAGAACTAGGTCGCTTCATCACCAAACCATCCTTAAACCTTGGACCCAAGCTATTCTGCGGACCTCACCACGAATGTAAGATCACCACATGATTCAAACACTTTAGGACTTTCAACAAACCCATTAGGTTCTTTAGTTTTTTGTTCCCTTTCCTCAATGATTCGTATTTGTAATTTATTAAAATATGAAAATAATTATCCTCTTCACATGTGGTACTTAATGGAATGCCATTAATAGCATTAGTGACATTTCTTAAAATAACATTGATACCTCTTTTCAACTACTCCAAAAATTGATACCTCAAATGAACGTATCCCCAAACATTGATACTTTATTGTGTAATTTACCTTACAAATGTGTCTATATATGTATATATACATCACACTTCATTTTCATCATCCTTGAAAATCTCGATTTTTGTTACCACACTATTACTCTCTCTACATCATTTAAATCTTAGTAGTGTCCTATGCATGTAACACGACTTATACATAGTATTGAAAGCCTTTAAGTGGCAAAAGACAGTTATTATTGTGAGAAATTAATAGTAGCATGAGGATAAAAAACGACTGCGTTGCAATTAATGTTGTTAGGTAAATCTTTAAGGTTATCCTTTTATTAGTTATTCTTTTATTAAAACAATAATTACAATAGGTTCATATTGTAATTTCAAATATGAAAAAAGATTTATATTATAGTAAAGACTAATCATGATGCTATTAGCTTTAGTATTTTAGATGAGAAAAACCGAAGGAAGCCATATAAGGACAAGAAAAAATGGAAGTTGCAAAACTTGTGGATATTGAGGGAAAGTAAGTAGAAAGGATCCAAATCTTTTAGTAAATGCTTGTGTGAAGTTCCTCATACCAATGACTGCTTAAAGGAGGTCCAAAGCGATCAACTGGTGTACTTAAGCGCAAATCAATCCTTAACTGATTACTAGTTGTTGATGTTGTAGTTGTAGTAGTGGTGATGATGATGATGATGATGATGATGATGATGATGTTGTTGATTAAAGCATTTAAGTTTGAAAAATAAAGTGGAGAGGCCAACAAGTGCTTCTAAATGTTAAGGAGCTACCATGAGAATTGCTATGATGTATTTTTCTATTGTAAAAGATGGTCAAAGTAGTTTCATTCAGAGCAATATCAGTTTATATTAAAAAAAAAAACAAAAAAGGTGATGCACACAATGACGTGCCACCTGATAACAATGCTTTTATTTTGTTGCCACAAGTATACATAACATATGCCTATAACCAGCTTGTAGTATACTCTTATCACGGCTTTATGAGACATAGAACACACAAATCAAACATTACAAGACATTCACAGCACAAAGAACTCAGTAGTTCACTTTTCTGCAATTGTGACGAACTTGACCTTGGTCTCCAGTAAGGGGCTTAATATTCCCCATCTTGATAATTGAATTGACAAAATCGTACCAGAACGCATGAGGGTTTGAGCTATAAACCTTCACTAGTTCTGCAGCTTGGCCAGATAAAAGTTGTTGGTCCGAGTGGAGCAATCCTTTTTCATATAAGATGTTCGTAAAGTACATTGTGTCAAATTTTAAGGGGGTTACGTAATCCAAACCAGCAAGGTTGTTATCACCTCCAGTTCGTGGGCATATGCTCATAAGGCTCTTTTTATATGTAGGGTCAATGTTTGTCTCATTGTATACTCTGTTCCTGAAAGAAACACACCTAGCAAACCCTATTGTGTGAGCTCCAGCTAGGGCAACTAAGTCCTTTAAGTCTAGTCCTTGTTTGGCAAAGGATTGTATTAGGCCAGAAAGGTTAAACGTTGGTGCTGGAATGTCGGTGTTGGCTGCAGTCCTATATGCTGTTGTGGAGTCTCTTCTGCCTAATTGTACTTCCCACGATGGACCTCCTAGCTGCATAATGATATAACTTTGATTATAATTCATATGATCAATATCATATGTAATCTTGACCAAGCGTATTGGAAAAAGGATATATCATCGATCTCTAATTCTCAAAATTGGTTTTGTTTGCAAATAAATCCTTTAAATTTACTTTATCTAAATTTTTTGTCATGCAAAATTAATAGTCTAAATTGTAAGAAAGAAGATGATGTAATAATGATATCCAAAAATATTTCAAGAACCAAATATTATCAACCATTGATTTGTAAATTTAAGAAAATCCTCAGACTATAAATTTATAAAATTAAAATCTGATTGGCATGGCTTTGACAATGTGATCCGAGCATATAAAACAAAATAACCATATTTTTATAAAGTAACCAAAGTTTAATATAGACATAAACCTTTTTGAGTGTAGCTATTTTTTGCATATAGCTTTGTATTATATGTGGCCATGCAAATACTCAAAATTAATCGAAATACAAGTTTCTCTAATGGCCTTTTAACACTCAATTGAAAATTTAAATGAGTTGACGTTATCTTAAATATTGGAAAAAATATTAAAAAGTACAAGTGCATTTTTTTTGCAAAAATTACTAGTTTCATACCGCAACAACAGAGTCACGAGCTGCAACAGCCAAAATATCAGCACACGAAACAACAGGGTGCCCACAAGCTTTGTCAACTGCGTACTTGATTTGGTCAACAACCTCAAAACCCCTTGCAGAATTGTTATTAGGAATTGCATTCTTTTCGCTATCAATGTGGGGAGATGGATCCAGAAGAAGGGAACCATCGCATCCCTGCATTTCCATAGTAGTACTGCCCATTAGCATGCATTCATACTCAAATCGTCAAAAATAAGTACACAAAATATTGTAATACGTAGAACGGTCAAATAAATCTAGTACATGAACAAAGCAGTCATGGAAGTGCAAACGTAGTAAAGAGGCACCCATCCGGCGTTCTTTCATGATTGCGGCCTCGACGACAAGCCGAATAGCAGGCAAGGCCTGAGGGCACACATGGTTGTAGTAGTCTGGTGTAAGCCCCGCTGCACAAGCAGAATAAATGGATGCTACCATAACTAGTAATATTGCAATATTGCGGCTGAATTCAGCCATTGTGGAATAATATTAGCGATTAATGAGCTGAGAGATTGACTATGTTTTACAATTTGATTTGAACTGAATTTTCTGTATGTTTTAGGTTGTTTAGTTTGATCCTAAGTGCCTGTATTTATAGGAAGAGAATTAGACTAGGTATATGAGTAATTGGAGTTTACTACTATTTAAATTAGGTGAAACTAGACAGTCTCATCCAAGGATTACGCATGTCGAAGCTAGCAGGAACGTTTCTCATAGACATATTAATAATGAAGACGATAATTTACTTAAAAAAAAAAAAATTAATTAGTTATATAGCAATGACAGAGGCATCATATGCCTTGTATCGTATTGACTATAATCGTTTTGTTTGTTTCTTGATTTAAAGTCAAAAGGCAAAATGGGAATAAATTTTCTCGGACCTTATTTACGTGCTTACCAGTTACAATAACATATATTAATTATTATGTGTCGTGTATATACCACAAATTATACACCTTTCTTTTTATATTTTTAATCTCAAAATTATTGAGTGGGCGTAAATATAATAAATCCTTTAAACATGAAAAACATAGTTTTATCTTTATATAAATTTTGAAAATATGAGATACACTACAAAAGCCCTAAAACTATTACTTTATGTGGTACTATTAGCAACAATTATTATTACCTTATTTTATTAAACTTTCATAGCGTAAATTTCCCTTTTTCTTTTATTCTTCTTATTATTACTACTTTATTTTTCCCTATAAACAAGTTCAGACTTCAGACCACATATGCAATGTCCGAATAATAACTAATCTCTGCAACAAATTATAAATTAGTGTAAAAAGATATAAACTACAAAATAAAGTATACATTTGTATTTATACTAAAAGCAAAAGAAAATAATATACATATATATATCTTACCTCGATAGCTCAAACTAAAAAGTAATATTCTTGTTATATTGTCGATATTATCTATACCAACTGATAACAAGAAAAAACTGGAAAAGTTGCTTGGTTATTCTATGATGGAGCTTTATGACTAATAGTTCGATAAATCATATAATATGGTGTAACCTGATTAGACATATCCCCCAAGAACTTCTAAGGAATGAAATCCATCATTTCTTGTATGTAAGGTCATACACTATTTTACTCAATTTGTATCCAAATTCAATTCAAAAATAATAACTTCAAGTTAATTAAGTAGTTTGTCAAATCAAGCTCGAGTTTCATAGTATTTAACTTAATTAAATGGTGAGCATAAATAGGCTTAACTTGAGTATTTATATATGTTTATAGAATTCAAGTCAAAGTTTGTATATTAAGCTATATTGTTATAATAGGAAATATTTTTTCAATAGTCAAGTTAAATTCGAGTTTGTATGGTAGCACTTTGAGCTAGAGCCAAGTTTAAAATTTTAAGCCTAAATGAGCTCAAGCTAATCTGAAGCTTTAAAGCCTTGATATCTATATTGTATCGTCTCAATTCAATTTGTTTAAAGCCTTAGTATTTATTACCACGCCTGTCCATAGTGCATATTTGATTAATTTGCAATTATCAATATTTTATACATAAAAATGTCTACATTTGATTTGGTGGATATTTGATTTAAAAAAAAAACATTTTGATAAATAAAATTTGAAAATCTTGTATTCGTGGTGATTTTTTTTTTTTTTTTAATGTTGAGGAACATGGAGATTGTTAATCAAGTAATACATGATCTCCAATTTTAAATAGAAGTTGCTGTACCAACCCTTCTATTTAATAATTTTTATTTAACTTCTACTCTCTAATTTAATCGGTGTGTTATAAAACCACAAGACGGTCAACAGATGAATATTCAAATGCAAAGAAACAGCCGTCTTACAACACACGCAATATGTGTGTATATCTATATATTGTATGTACACAATCTGGGAATTGGTAAATAAAAAATAAAATAAAATAAAACAAAAGGAAAAAACATCGTCTGACTTCTGACTAGGTAAAATTGAAACTTGTGTTTGCAACGCTGCAAGATTAAAATATATATATATATATATATATTAATACTAATACACCATGTCTTCGTTTGAATGGCTTAAAATGCTAATATTATTTTAACTGTTGATATAGTAATGCTACGCAATTTTTAAATTTTCTCAAATATCAATATTTTATTGATACCTGTAAATTAACAATTACGTAACATATTGATAATGTTGAAACCATTATTTGTTGAGGAAGGCTTTTATGGATCAAGTAAATTGATAAAAGTTCTATATATTTTGATGGAGTTTCAGCCCAATAGAGTGCTTTCATCATTGGTAGACTTTATGATCTCTTCGCATGTCACTGCTCTTCTCTGGAAAATTCTTTTATCTTTATTGTACTCCGGCGAGGTAGTTTCTAGTGCTTGTCCAACTTGGTTGAGTCTTGGGATTTGATGGCGGTCTTAAAAAGCATCTTGTAGAATGCTTTGCTCAATCATTCTAGATAACATTTGCATCCTTAGTAATGTTTTACCGCAGTTGCTGCCAAAGAGATAAACTGATAATTATTCCCCAAGTATTGTTATAATATCTTTTCTAGATGAATAACTTCATGATCCGTGGGCCTTCTATCTCTATGTAGCACTGCTCTGTCAAACCTTTTCCCATTAAGGAGAATTCTGCGCTATTGTTCCCGCAGAAGATTCAATTTTCTTTACCTAATATTAACACTATAGCCGAGAGCTGAGCTGAAACGAGTCAAGTTATGCAAAATTTATTTTTGAAAGCTCAAGCTTAACTTATTTAAAAATTATTGAGATCTACACTAGCTTTATTTTAGGTTAAAGATTGACTAATTCTCTCTCTCTCTCTTTTTTTTTTTTGTTTTTTCCCCTCAATAAAGCTCAACTAAGTTACAAATCAAGCTCATCAAGCTCATGTTGTGTTGAGCTTTTCATCGAACTTGAAACCCAAGTTTTAGCTCGACTTATTTAATTCAACGTGTTTTAACTTGTTTTCTATTAGATTTTTCATGTCTTGGTTTTTTTCAAGCCTAAAATTATGAATAGATAAGAGCATTAAAACATATATATTAAAATTTTCTTTTATATTTTAATCATAAATACAAAATTGTGAGCCTGCTAATAAGCTTATTCACGAGCTTATTTATCTATTTTTAAGTCTAAATAAGTCTATTCATGAACTAATTCACGAGTTTAAATATGAGCTTAAACTCATTTAGATAAACGGTGTTTATTTTAGACTCAAGTTTAGCTCATTTGCAGTCTTATTACTGGATTTGAACAATTTCATAGATCAATTAGCCATTTTAACCTCTTCCTCTTCTTTTTCTCTCTTTTTTTTTTTTTTTTTGTTAGTGAAATTTTTTTTTTTTTTTATTTGGGCTCATCATAAATTTGGGGAATTTATATCAAAATGCATCAACATTTTAAGTAAGTGACAAATAAACAAGTAAAAGGTTGTCCCATTTACACTATTTTATATAACATTGAGTCCTTTTATTTTTTTTAAAAACGGTGATCCCTTATTTATCGTACTTTGAAAAATATCAAATTTTTTTAATTACTCGAAATATTGATACTTTATTTTAATTTACCACAAACATTGATACATTATAATATGGGTTACCCTTGTATAATTTTTCATTTTCTCTTCCCCCTAAAATGGTTGTTTTGATATACTTGATAGAAACCATTGAACGTTGTAGTTTTTTTTTGCAATTGTATTCTTTGTTTCATTAGAAAGCACCTACTATTCAACACTAAGAGAATTAATCTTTAGTGATAGAATTTTTAGGTAAAAAATTAGTAAAAGAAGTTATATTTTTACAAATAAAATCAATAAAGATATTTTTTAAGTGGAAAATTTATTTCAAACTCAAAAATTCTATTTTTAAGATCTAGTTTTGCTGTAAGGAGAGTAGGTTTGATTATGCTGTGCTTCCATTACATATTTCGATTTACGACACCATATTCATAGCACTGTATCATTAGAAATTCAAAATGAAAACCTTCCTGCGTCAAATGCCAATACGATTCCTTCAAAGGGAGCCAGTTGCATTTAACCAATGGTGGGATAATAGGGAATATAAATAAACTCTTTTTTGACATCTTAACTGTCAAGATAATATATTTTTCATTGGTTAATCCCTTTGACCTTATCTCAACTGTACCAAAATTTTCATTTCATTGCAGAAGATAAGACATCCTGCGTGACGTAGACAGAAAAGGTCGGTTAATATCTCGCTAAGAATATGACATTGAAGACATGAACACAATGGTCTAACTTCCAAAAATTTTAATATTGGGGAAAAATATCACTGATGGAGATGTAGCAACAATTTGATATATGAAAGGATGGGAGAATGCAACCCCTCTATTTATTATACTAGATTTCTATAAATGTCTTATTGTATAACATACATAATTGATTGTTAAAATTACGATAGTATGAAAATGAAGTTACAATAATATTGTAAAGTATGATTTTGATTATTGAATGTAAATTGAAGAAAAACAGAAAATTTGAAAGGAACCATATCCAAGAAAAAGAGAATTTAACGTGGGAAATCCAATGATATTTCATAAATCCATAGACAAATCTAATTATCCCCTAGTTTTTCCTAAATTCTATATTGTGGTACAGAAAATAATAAGCTCGATCACCATGGATACATATTTTTTCGAACGTTTACATATTGTACACTCGTCTCTCGTTTCTATCTATCATTGTTAGTCAATAATAAGTCCGCAGTACTTAATTTTATTATATGATATCATCAAATGTATAATCAATTAAAATATGTAATAAAAATTCGAAAATATAAATCAAAATACACAAGAAAAGGTATCACCCTTAAGGCAAGTGACTAAAAACGTGGTGGAACGCACTCACTAGTAATAAAAGAATTATTTAAATCTATTTCATTTCACTTAAGAAATCAACTATAATACCATTATGTTATAAAATTATTTGCATACATCACTTTGGGTTGAAACACTATTTTTCTTTATCCTGATCTATCTCAAGTATTTTTCTACTTCTTCTTGCAATATTTAATTAAATATATTTATTAACATTAATTTATTAAAATAATTATTGTGGACCACTTAGAGTTTGCTACTTGTCTCTTGATTAACAGTAATATATTTGAGGAGAAACAACTATGACAAATGTACAAATAAAACACACATGAATATGCGATGATTTAAAAAATTTTTTTAATCTCTTAAACTTTCAATATTTGACACATTTAAAGACAATAATTAACATTTTATATGTGTACTTTAAAAGTTTGGAAGGTAAATCCACACATAGATCAAAATTTAGGAGGTAAATCCACACGCAAGTGAAAGTTTGAGAGGATAATTTGTAATTCCCTGCATTTTGTATCGATGGAAAAAAGTTAAGTATCCTTATCTATACCAATTTTTAAAAGTTCAAAGGAATCTAAAAGTACACTTTGTAAGTTTAAGATGTGAATATGCACCAAAGTGAACTTTAGGTAGATATTTGTAATTCTATTTTTCCCTATATACATATAATAGTAAAAGCATTTGTATTTTTAATTTTAGCAATTACTATCTTATCTTCTATTTTTTTAAGGTAGGACACTCGTTGAATTAATCAAAATGATAAAAGGAAGGGACAAAAAGCTGAAACATAATATGCGGCTATTTCACAATGTAATGGAAAAATACAACTTGAATGCAGAGCCTCCACCCAAACTTCTGTACAGCTACAAACAAAGATGATGTGTACGAAAATAAAATCATAAAAGCAAAAGCAATGGTTGAAAGACAAAAAGCAAATCAGTTTAATGTGTGACGTATTCTAATTGGACCATTCATTTATTTATTATTTTATTTATCTATTTTTTGCTTACCAAAATGTTTAAAGTAGATCAGATTAAAAGAGTGATACGAAACGAATTATAAAATTTAATTTTGTGACCATATTTTTCCTAATTAATCTTAGTTTTGCAGAATTTCTATTTTTGTCGACCATTCAGCATGCTTGGTCCATTCCTTCCAACATTTCATATTGTTAACTATTATAGAATCCTTCATTGGCAATTGCCGAGTAGATATACATTCCTAATTTTGCCAAAACTAGACCACATCACTCCTACTCTCTAGTATTTTTCTTTTGCAATCGCGAGACCTCTAATCTCCAAATAGGCCTCGGCTCTGGGCCAAACCGTTTTGGACCCACTAGATGATAGGTTAGGTGTAGCCGATGAAAAAAATTATTTAACCTATTTGTTAAAAAGATTGTCTCACATATGCATTTATTTATATACAATAACATCTACGTGTAGCTATAAACTTAATAATATGAGACTACAAAATACTCAAATTACAAACAACTCCTACAAAAAAATAAAAAGTCTCACATCATTAAAAACTAAGAAATCCATTTGGTTGCAAGTCTTTAAAAATTCAATGGGGTAATTATTCAATCATATTTATTACTTAAGTTATTAACAACAACACATTTAATGTTATGAATAGTACTAAAATTTTAGTACGGCTTTAAATTTAATGGCACTTACAACCTGCAAGGTGTCTATATAAAATATAGACATGCAAAAACTCAGAAGCTGTTATAATTACAATAAACATTATAAATCCTCCAAAATCACTCATCTATCAATGACTCCAATATTTTATAAGTTCACATGCTTGTAACTATATTAGCCACATAAATATCTACTTATGATCTTTAAAAGTTTAGCTAATATCCACTATACTAAAGATACAAGGATTAAAAGCTATCACTAAAAGATACTTTATTATAAACACTAAACAACTACTACTCTTCAATCTAACTACTTTAATTTTCATTAATTTTCACATGATCTCTACTCATCATCTGGAAGATCTTCAATGTTAACGATATTCCCAGCCCACTAACCATAAGCACCTAGTAATATAACATTTTATACATTTGATGTGTGTGTGAGAGTGAGAGAGAGAGAGAGAGAGTTAAAGCCTAGTATGGTATACAAACATACACACGTGATCAAATAAGCACAAATTCATATGCAAACCCATTACAAATACAACAACCATTATTTTATTATTTTTATTTTAAGCTAGGTAACTTACAAAAGGATAACTCGGTATCTCGCTACACATAATATAATAATAATAATAAATATATATATATATGATGTTAGGTACTTAGCAACATCCATGAGTCTAAAATTGAATATTAGGTACTTCTCAATATCTTCGAAACCAAAACACCTAGCTTAACCAAGATCATTTTCAAATACGACTCTACTTAAGACACCATCACACATGGATCATCAAGATGACATGATAGTAGTATGGTTACCCCCCACCTATTGCCAACAACCATGCATAAGCAACAAACACAATATTAAAGCTAGATAGTTAATTAGTCCATTTGAGTTTCTATCCTAAACAAGTACAAGCACAAGCAACAAACAAGTTATACACGTACCTAGAAATTATTTTACTCGTATCCACCACCTGAATGACACACAAATAAGTTACTTAGAACCTTCTATACATCAAATTCAATTCTCATCATATTTTTATTATACTCATCCTTATCTTGCTATTATTAAGGTTCCAAAGATCTCAAAGTATACTCTAATCCTAAAAGGAAGAGTTATACGAAAAGAACATCAGGGGTACACAAGGGCTACATGACCTTGTGTTTTTGCTATGTTCTTTTCCAAGCACAATTTTTAAGTCGCCAAAAGGAACACGACCAAAAATACGAGATCTTATACATGTCGTATTCTTTCTAAGTACCCTTTTGTTGAAAACATAGAGAGAGACATGACATAATACATAAGCTCATGTATTGGCAGTGTATTTTTGGAAAACATTATAGTTACCATCGAGAGATACACAACCTAGTACACAAGCTTATGTAGAGGTCGTATACTTCTTCAAAACGTCTCTTTCACTCATTTTCAAACCAAAATGTGTTTAAACCCTTTCCTATTCTCATTTACACTTTGATACCCTTCTATATCTAAGTTCACTCTTGTTCACAAGAATTATCTCCCAAATCTTCTTGTTTTCCTATCAAAGATTATGGTCAACACCCAAAAACACTAAGAATTTATTTTCCATTTATTTTTATTTGTCAAAAACTGTGAGAAAAGGGAATGATATATTTGCTTACCATAAAATTCCTTTTAGGATCTTCAAGAATTTTTCATGAACGGCAATTATTGATTGGGGGAATGAGGGGAAATGTGCAGGATATGGAGAAGAAGAAAGATGAAAATAAAAAGAATGAATCATTATGACTCGCGTTGTCAAAATTGCTAGTTAACACATAGAATCATATGATTTTATGTTTCTAGATGAGTTTCGCCAATCATCTCACATGTAAAATTGTTTCCTTATCAAAATAGAGATCAAATCGTGATTTTAGTATGTAAAAAATAAACTTGCCCATTTCTACCAAGTCAATAATTATGTTCATTTACTTCGAAATAGAGGAACTAATTATTGGTATATGTCCATTGGACGACACAAATCCGAACTCTCCATTGCTTTTTAGTACTGATACTTAACCTATAAACAAGAACAGTCAAACTTAGGGGCATTTAACCATATCAAATAAAATATTATAAATTTATCAAGCACATTTACCTCTCCATATCATGAAGGTCGAGCATTGGCCTTGGAATTTATGATATCTTAGCAGTCACGTTGCTTTAGATAAATATCATGCAACCCTATAATTATTGTTTTAATTTTAAATTTTTAAATTCTATATTTATAGTATGGATACCTATTCTTGAATCTATTTTAATTCTATATAATGTATAGCATAGATTTTGTGTTACATGATATTTTCAATTTTTTAATATTATATAGACTATTATATACTCAACTTGTAAAATATAATTAATAAATAAATTTGAATTTTACAAATTTATATAAAAGAAAATCCAATTAAGTTTAGCTTTACTTATAATCTATTATTTTAGATCATGATATATAACCTATATCATGCTTGGTAATCTAAGTGAGTGTTTAGTGTGTATACATGTATGTATGTATATATATATATATGTACATTTGAAAAAATTACGAATTCCAAACATGTCTTGAAACGTATAGATTTAAAGGCTAAAGATTTCAATTGATTCAAAAAATTAAAAAAATAATAATAATATCCAATTGTAAATTTTGGATGGTATACTTACATAAGCAGAGTTCTCTATCCATTTCTACCATTTAATATGTACGGAATAATAACAAAACAAGATATTTTTAAAATGATGATTATAAGGGGGGAAAAAAAGACAATATGATACATAACACGACACATATTTATATTATGTGTCTCGTTTTAAAGCTATTATCTCAAAAAATATATGCAGTTTCCGACCATTTTAGTAGCATAATAGGAGATTGAATAGTGGAAATAATAGCTATTTGAAGTTATGGCTCTGAGTTGTTTAACTACCAAAATTGGAAATCGCGTATAACCGTTGAAAAGAAAAAAATAATAAATAAATAAAATTTATTTCATTGCTTTTCATAAATCATGTATCTAGATGAGTGATAGCATTCACCAACTATATTCACCATAGTTCAGCAATCCCTGTAAATTTTCTAGCAATCGCATATCCTAAATTACAATTAGGCTGTGAGAATTCTTCAGCAACCCACATTATCTGAAACTCCTAATATAAATATTCTCCCAGGGATCCATAACCATAACCATCAAATTCTGATATATTTGTTTTTACTATATTTAATACCTCAATTCTAGGGTCAATCTCACAATAGTACGTCCCATTCGTGGCTTTTACTCAAAACTCCAAATCTCATACCAATAATAGAAAACCCTAGTTTCCAATCACACCATGCAAAACCCTAATCCACCAAGCATGCACAAGAATAATAAAAATCCCAACTTTGATCACCACACAAACCCTAGGATTTAAATCACACTCCTAGAAACAAACCCTAATAATACAAAAGATTAGATCTTGCATTTACCAAACATCTCGTTGTCGTAACTACAATATGTCAATGTAAACATTCAAACCCAAATATGGAAGAAACATGGAACATTTAGCTCTAATACCAAAATTATGCTAAATGCCCATAATGTTTTGATACCAAAATATGATAAAGTTAGGAAAACAATCACTAGTTATTCTATTGATAAGTCTAATATCAATAATATAATACTTAATTTCTAAAAAAATCCTAAGATTTGACACAAGTATTAGGGTTTCTTAAATCACAAGAATAGAAAAACAAAAGATATGAACATCATTATTCTAGGATATTACGCACAAAGAATAACCTAAACTACATTCTCGCTAATTTGATATGACTCACAAATTAACTCAAGTGGTTTGTTCACCACAATCACGAAGATTGATAAGAGCACAAGAATCCCACCACAATCAATAAAGATTGATAAAAAAAAAAAAAGAGCTTATAGATTAAAAACTCTCAAAAATAATTTTCATTAAACTAATATAACTTATTTGTATTTATAAAGAAAGTCCCTTTATATACTAATAGCCTAAGTTAAAGGGTAAAATACTAAATTAATAGTAAATCATAATTAAATCTAATTTAAAGATATCTAATAAAATAAAAGAAAATATCAACTCAATCAAATCTTAAGCATAGTCACTATCTATGTCACACGCATGACTTGGGGCATGACCTTTGTTGCCCAAATTATTTACTCCAAATCACAGCCAACATTCAGGGTATTACCTCTACTAGACATTAGTCTCCATACTAATCATGGGTATGAGTTGGGATGTGATAAGCATCATCACAGGCGACATCATGGGCATATTCAAGGATATGATCTTCATTGTATGTTGCTTTAGTGTATATAATGGGGCCATGTCGCGCGCAATAGGCAATATGCTACTATCACTGTCAACAATACAGGTGTGACGATCAACTTGATTTCCTTGATTTACTCTAATTTCTATCATGGCTTGGATAACGAGCATGATCAGCTTGTTATTTTCCTTTTCTTTATGAATTGTAAATCGATCCTCATTAGTGCCTCTAAATACTATCCTATTGTTTTATTGTCTATTGGGTGGTGTATTTTGAATTTTCTTACTACAATACAATATAAGCCCACTACTTTTTACCCAACTAAACTTCTAACCCTACTTGGCCTTCTTGATTCTTCTTACTCATTACTCTCTATTTTCTTCCTCAACTAAGAATATGAAGTAATACTCTCTTGTCACTTTCTTATTCTCATAAACCCTAGAATGTATTTGCAACAACTAATGTATCATCTATGTGTTTTGCAAGGTGATTATGATGATGAACAAGTTAAACTTCTATGTTTGAGCTATAGTCAAGCTCCATGAGAACACGAAGTTTATGCAAAGGGAATATGTCTTCCTTTTCCCTTCTTTTCTTATTTGTACTTCTAATTTTGCATGTATTCAACTAAATCTATTAGTTTAATAGATTAAGACTGCTACAACTTGTTAACTACTTATAATTGTATCTTTGTTAAATCTGTTATTCTAGTTCAAAATGTAATCTATTTATTTTTGTGGTACTTTCACAGTCCTATTATTATGTCTTGTAACAGATGATTCCCCCTCTTGAAATACAACCTTGCCCATAGGGTTGTACTATGGATAAAGTCGACAGAACTTGTCAAAGTCTTCCCAACTTGTATCTTCTAACAATAATCCCTTCCATTGAACCAATATTTGTTTTGTAGGCCCACCTTGAACTGTAAGTATCCGAGTCTTGAAAATAGAAAGTGGTTTTAATATAGGATGAATATCAATAGCATTATCGGGTAGATCTAATGATGGAATAGTAGAACCATAGGCCTTCTTTAAAATAAAAATATGAAAATTGTTGTGGATCTTTGATGTGGTAGGAAGTTCTACCCTATAATCACTCGAACCCACCTTCTAAAGCACCTTGAATGGACTGTAATATCGTTTGGACAATTTGTGAAAAGTATCTCCAAGAGATGTTTGTTTATAGGGGCTTAGCTTCACCATGACCATATCACTTTCCTAATGTAACATTAATGCGATGTTTATCAGCCTAAAATTTCATCTTGTCTTGAGCATGCTTAAGATGTTGTTTGAGCAAATTCAACACCTCATCTCTTGGTTATAATTCACTATCTATAGCATCCAACTTAAAATTCCCTATAATGTAAGAAAGATAGTTGGTAGTGGTCTTCCATAAACTACCTGAAAAGGTGTTGTCTTTGTGCCTTCATGATAAGAATAATTCTAGGCATATTCAGCCTAAGGTAGAAATTTAACCCACTATTGAGGTTTTTCATGACAAAGCATCTCAAATTATTGCAAAGTTCTATTCATGATCTCAGTTTAATTGTCTGATCAGGTGATATGTTGAACTCATACAAAGTTTAATTCCACTCAGCTAAAAAATTTCCTTCTAGAATCTACTCATGAAAATAGAATCTCTATTTGAAACAATTGTACAAGGTACCCCATGTAGCTTAATAACCATATTCAAGAATCAAGGAGCAATCTTAGTTGTTCAAAAATGCTCATAGTGCACCCAAGTGGCAATATTTTGATAGGCGATCAACAACAACCAAAATTACTAAATATCCTTGAGATTTAGGGTGGCATGTAATAAAATCCATGCTTACATCCTCCCAGATCATATTTAGAATAGGAAGCGAAGATAATAAACCAGCTGGTGATTTAGTATAATATTTAACTTGTTGGAAAACAATACAATTCCAAACAACTCCTCAACATCACTTCTCATTCCTTCCTAAAAGAATTCAACCATAACATGCTTATAGGTTTTAAGAAACCTAAAATGACCAGTAGCTGGGGTTGTATGAAATTCTCTTAAGATAAGAGGCACCATAGATGATTCATGCATTAGAAATATCTTGAAAATATAATAGAGAAATCCGTTTTTCCAAGTAAGGGAATATTTATGATACAACCCCTTAGTCAAGTCAGATATAATGTCCTTAAAGGACTAGAGGGTCTCACACTCCTATTTCAAAGTATCTAGAAATGTGAAATAAAGAGCTGACCATCCAAAATATTGACATTCATCAACATAACGCCTAGATAATGAATTTGCTACAATATTTTCTTTCCCTGCTTTTTATACAATAGTATAATCATATCCAATCAATTTGGACAGATACTTTTGTTTCTCTAGAGTTTGTATAACTTGCGAAAGAATTTCTTTCAAACTCTTGTGATATGTCTTGATAGTGAAATGGGTCCCCAACATATATTGTCTCCACTTTCATACAACCTTCACTATTCTATATAATTCTTTGACATGTGCTGAAGCTTTCTTCAAATGAGAGGAAGTTCTTTGCTGAAATAAGAATAGGATGTTCCTCTTGTAATAAGACAGCTCCAATAGTTGTTCTTGAAGCATCTGATTCTGAAACTAATGTTTTATAAAAATCAAACAAATGTAAAATATGAGCCTAAAGTAATTCCTGCTTTAACTTAACAAAAGCATCCATAGTTTTCTCATTCCACTCAAATCTATCATGTTCCAACAAATCAATCAAAGGACCTAGAATCACTACATTTCCCTTGATGAATCTCATATAATACCTTGACGATCGTAAAAAAGCTCTCAATTGCCTTATATTAATTGGGACCAGCCATTGTTGAACCCCTTTAACTTTAGATGGATCAAGACTTACACCACGCTTAGATAAAACATGCCCCAAATATTCAATAGTATCTTTTCCAAAAATACACTTAATGGCTTTTAAATAAAAATCATTTTGTTGCAGTATGTGTAAAACAAAATCCAGATGTGTCAAGTGCTCCTCTATAGATTAATAATGATATGTTTCCTAAGAATAGGTTGGAAAATCATATTCATAATAGCCTAAAAATTTGTTGGGGTGTTACTTAATCCAAAAGGTATTACTAAAAACTCATAATGATCCCCATGTGTTTTAAAGGCTATCTTCTCAATATCATGTGGGTGCATTTTAATCTAATAGTAGCCTGATCTTAAATCCAACTTTGAAAAATATGAAGCACCATACAATTTATCCAATAATTTATCTATCATTAGAATTGGGAACTCATCTATAATAGTCACTTGATTAAGTGCTCTATAATCTATACAAAACCACCAAGTTCCATCTTTCTTTTTTATTAGAAGCACCACTAAAAAATGGACTTATGCTATGTTGGATAATACCCAAATTCAGCATGTCTTTCACTTACTTTTCTATCTGACTTTTCTAAAAATGTAGGTATCTATGTGGTTTAACATTAATAGGTTGTGCTCCCTCAACTAAATGTGTGTGATACTGTGTGTTTCTTAAAGAAGTCAAGATGAAGGTACATAAAAAATGGATGCATATTTGCCTAATAGTTGATCTAAATCACTATTGCTGGTGGCAATGCTAGATGATATAGATGTTACCTCCGAGCTAAAAATTGAAAATAAGTTGCCACAGCATCTGTCTATACCAATCTCCTCAATTGGTGATGTGTAATTTACATCAACATTTGATGATCATCTCCATGTAATAATAGTCACAAGTCCTAAAGTTTGTAACCATTGTACCCCTTAAAAAAAAATCCACCCTTGAATTTGAAGGACATAAAATGCTTCTAGAAAAGTAATTCCTTGAATATATAAATGTACATTCTCACATTGACCTTTGCAAACCAATTTACTATCATTACCAATCATAACATTGAAATTCACCGATGGAACAATTGGCAAATTCAAATGTTTAGCAATTCTTGATTGCACAAAGTTATGTGCCGCTAGAATTTCTAATGCTACTACTCAATGTCCATTCACTTTTGCCTTTAAAACAAATAGTTTCTAGCATTAAATGGCTTAATAAGGCATGGTAACTAATAGTGCCTCCATCTAGTTGAATATCAACATCTACTCATAAGCAAGAGAAACTTTGCTTCACACTTATGTCATCTATTATACTTATCAAGTAAAAACATAGGCCCTTTGTCTCTTTTTTTTCTTGTATCTTCGCTCCGGTGAGTGTTTTGATGGGTAATGATGGTTTGTGTGTGTTTTGTGGTTTTGAAAACTATACGGATGGTGTGTTTGGGAAAAGTGTTTGAAATGTTTGGTTTAAAAGTGTTTGTTTATGTTTGATGTGTTTGAGGTAAAATGATTGTATTGAAAGGTCGATGGGATTTGTAAAAAGAATGATAGGCAAATTTGGATTCGTATGCATTTTGACTAGCCAAATTTCATGTGTGAAAGATGTGGGTCTTGCTATTTGAACTTCTTTTCTAATATGAATTTTTAGGCCAGAAACATAACAACTCAAAAGAAATGAATTTGGTATACCAACAACTTGATTTGATAATGCTTCAAACTCCTTTCAATATTCAGCTAATGATTTTCTTGAAGTAATAGACATGTGTTAGGCAACGATTGAATAGAGTAGTATTTAATGGGAAAAAAAGTTTAATTAAGTATGAAATTTGACTTTCTAAAATTCAAGTAACTAATTAACTTTTTTCTCAAAATCCATATACTAAATTGGGTATTTTCTCTTTTATTTAATTCAGATTATTTCAAACGTTATGTTATTGTTGTGGTCGTCGTCGTCGTCATCACATTTTTGTGATTGTAGGATTAAACTTGAAAAACAAATTGGAGAGGCCAAGTGCTTTCAAATGTTACGGTGATACTATAAGAAAACTGTATGACCTATTTTTCTATTGTGAAGGTGCTCCGGTTTATATTAAAAAAAAAAAAAAGCAAAAAGAAAATGTAGTGACACACATAATATGTTTACTTAATAACAATGCTTTTATTTTATCACCAGAGGTGCACACAGCATATACATATATCCAACTTATAATATACTCTTGCATGACTAAAATTAGCCGCATAAGACGCACATAATTCAAACATTACAAGAAACCTCATTAGTTCACTTTTCTACAATTATAACGAACTTGACCTTGATCTCCAGTCAAGGGCTTAATATTCCCCATCTTGATAATTGAATTGGCACAATCGTACCAGAATGCATCGGAATTTAAGCTGTAAAACTTCACTATTCTGCAGCTTGGCCTGATAAAAGTTGCTGGTCTGAGTGGAGTAATCCTTTTCGTATAAGATGTTCGTAAAGTATTATGAGCCAGAGTTTAAGGGGTTGAGTAATCCAAACCAGCAAGGTTGTTATCGCCTCCGGTTGGGGGACATATGCTCATGAGGTTATTTGTGTAACGGTCAATGTTTGTCTCATTGTATAGTCTGCTTCTGAAAAAAGCACACCTTGCAAATCCTATTGTGTGAGCACCGGACAAGGCAACTAAGTGCTTTAAGTCCAATCCTTTTCTTCCAAAGAATTGGATTAGGCCGAAAGGTCAAGCGTTGGTGTTGGAAGTTCGGCATTGGCTGTGGCCCTGCTTGCTGTTGTGGAGTCTCTTCTACCTAATTGTACTTCCCATGGTGGACCTCCTAGCTGCATTATGATATAATTTTGATTATAATAAGTATGATCAATACCATACCATATGTAGTCTTCACCAAAATTAATGGCAAATGGTCATATTATCAATCTCCAATTCTCAAAATTTAGGTTGTTCGGAAATGAATCCTTTAAATTTACTTCATCTAAGTTCTTTGTGATGCACAACTAATAGTAGAAATTATGAGAAGGAAAATGATATTATAATGATATATGAAATTATTTCAAGAACCAAGATAAAATTAACCATTAATTGGTAAATTTAAGAAATTTAGAGAAAATAAATTGAAAAGATCAAAATCCAATTTAGATGGCTCCGACAACTTGATTTTAGTATATATAAAAAAATAATCATATTTGTATAAAGTATTCAAAGTTTATTATAGATATATACCTTTTTTGAGTATAGCTATTTTGTACATATAGCTTTATCTTATATGTGGCCATGTACATACTTAAAACTAATCAAATTAGAAGCTTCTCTAAATAGTCTTGAAGACTCAACTGAAAATTTAAATGAGTTGGGTATTATATATATTAAATATTGGAAAAAATATTTAAAACCACAGGTGTATTTATTTTGAAAATATTACTATGCTTATACCGCAACGACAGGATCACGAGCTGCAATACCCAAAATATCAGCACAGGCAGCGATGGGGCGCCCACAAGCTTTGTCAACTTCATACTTGATTTGATCAACAACGTCAAACCCCCTAGCAGAACTTTTATTAGGCAGTGCATTCTTTTCGCTATCGATGGTGGGAGATGGATCCAGAAGAATAGAACCATCGCAACCCTACATTTCCATAGTATACTGGACATTAGCTTGCATTCACACACTCGAATTGTGAAAAATAAGTACACAGAATATTGTAATACATAGAATGGTCAAATAAATTTAGTACATTAACAAAACAATCATGGAAGTGCAAACGTAGTAAAGAGGCACCCATCCTACTTTCTTTCATAATCGCATCCTCGACAACACGCTGAATGGTAGGCAAGGCCTAGGACACACGTTGTTGTGGTAGTATGGTGTAAGCCATATTGTAGGACAATACCGGTGCCTAATGAGCTGAGGTGATGGCTGTTTTGTATATTTTGATTTGAACTTTTTGTGTATGTTTTAGCTTGTTTAGTTTCTTCATATGTGCCTGTATTTATAATAGGAAAGAATTAGATTCTGTATGAATAATTGGATTTTCATACTATCTAGACTAGGCCAAATTAGCAGTAATAAACGAATAATATGTTTTGCCTTAATAGTATTGTTTGTTTCTGGACTTGAAATAATAGGCATAATGGGAAATTTCTCTGACCACTTATGTGCTTTCAAGTTACAAATGACATATATATTATTATGTATTGTGTATATATATTCTACAAATTATAAATTTTTAAGGATCAGTTAAAGTAAAATCTCAAAATTATTTTCGAGTATAAATATATCATCTAAACTCGAAAATATATTTTCATCTTTAAATACATTTTCATCTTTAAAGCCCCATAACTATTACTTTATACGATTCAATTAGCAATGACTTTTAGGAAATCGGTGATAAGTGTTATACTTTTAAATGTTATAAAGAAGTCAACTAAAACTTTGAGAGCTTTAGTTTTCCTTTTCTTATTCTTATACTAAAAGCACTAATAATAATAATAATAATAATATTTTTCTTATAGATAGCTCAAACTGAAAAGGAAATATGCTTCTTACTTTAGCAATATTATCTACGTCAACCACGAGCGAAGAAAAAACCAGAAAAGTTGCTCTTGCCCTTCTCTAGAATTGAGCTTTATGACTAATAGTTCAACACATCATATAATATGATATGACCTCATTAGATGTATTTCCAACTATTCTTTTGTCATGTCACTTAAACAAGGTTGAGTTGAGTATACATGTCAATTAAATCAAATTAAATTTTGGTTATTAATATTATATTAATTATGATTGGAAAGATTTTTTTAATAAAACGATTCTAAACAAGTATAATGCAAGTTGAATTCGAATTTGTGCAATAACACTTTGACCTAGAGAAAAAGATTTAATAAGCATGTGGCATGTCTAGATGAGTGGCATCCTCCATAAGCTTGTCATGGATGTAGTAGACCCTAGTTATTATTGTTCACCTTTATTTTCCAACATCCCGCCATTGGCCACAAGATGAGAAGCATGTGCACAAGCACCCAAAAAGCGCTAGCCTCTCTCTTGGCATTAAAAATTGTCGTAAGCATTGAAAGAACGTGAGCGGTCTAACGACTATGTAATAAGACTAACATACTCCAAAAACAATAAGATTATGACGCCTAATAAACATCCAGTTTTAAAAATTATAACATAATATTTAATAATATATTTCATATTTTCTTGCATGTTGCTTTTCTTTTCATTGCAATTTGCTTTCATGATATTGGTATAAACATTATATTTGTTGTTTTCTTCTTCCCTTTTTTTTTTCAATTCATCTTTTATTTTTCTTATTTTCTTCGTAATTTTTTTAAAAATATTTTCTATGGTTTTTTTCTTGTATTATTTCATATAAGGAAAATATCAAATTTGATATTTAAACTTTACATAAATATTCAATCTGGTACTCAAACTTTGTAGTAGTTAATTCAATACCAAATCAAAATTACTTTATCTTTTCAAATTGATGGTCTAAATGTATTTCCACTACAAGAAAACAAGATTTTGATGTCATAATAATCATCAGCGCTAATTAAATTTGTAGAGATATAATTTATTCTACTAATTTTTCATCGTAGAATTTCTGTCTAAATGTTAATTTTCTTATAGTGCATAAATTTTGTATTTTCCATAACAAAAACCTATGATCCTGTTCATTTTACTATGTGGCTGGTCTTTTAATCCTATGTGGTGTATTGGATAAGTTAGAAGCGATTATGATGATATTAATGGGACAAATGAGAAAATGAAAAAAAATTATCATATTTTTAACTTTAAAAAACAGGAATTATGGGATTACATTAAATAACAAGTTCAACTAATTTAAAAGTAAAGCATCCAAAAGAATTCAAATATAAATAACAAGAAATTTGCATTACTAGTTCTATAAGCAGACTATTCATATGTAACAAAAACTTAGCTTGTTTGCAATGGGATTGGCATTTTAAACACACGATGAAGAAGATATATTGAGTATTAATTTCATGGTGGATATTTGGTCTCTTTGCTATTTTCTTCCTTCCATTACCCATTAAATGTGCAATAGTTTTTGGACTTGTGGAATGACTATGGTAATAGAACAACTGAAAATATAAATTGGTTAGATATTTGGCTTACTCTAGCCTTCAATTTTATTGTTTGATAGACAATGAAAGCTTAAACAAAAAGTAATCAAGTAAATCATAAAGCACATAAGGACAACATAACCAGTACTAGGATCTATTTGAATGGTCTACTTTTTATCTTTATCGAAATGATATATGTAAATATTATCCGATTTGTATTTGAATTTTATCTATTTGATCTATTTGATCTTTCCATAAGAATTGTCACTTTTTTTTTATCCATATTTTTTTGATAAACAATTTGTTAGAAAAAAAATTTAAAAAATAATCTGTATTTGTCTGAAAAAACTAAACAAACAACCCCTAGACTAGCTCCACATGGCTTATGCCAGAAAACTTATAGTTTGGTGTTCATGTATGAATGATGGCTTGAGGATTTTGACGTGTTGGTGGCCTGCTTAAGTGAGTTGTTCATGATTACAGTATGCACTTTAATATTTGAAGGCCCATTAACAATTAGTATTTTAGTAGAGTTTTTAAGGGGACGCTATGGTCACTACTCAATTAGTATTTGTAAAGACTCGCCAAGTTTAAATGGTTGTCTGTTAAGTTTTATTTTCTAAAAAGTCCTAAAAGAGCTTAATTTTATCCATGCATTTGAAAATATCTAAAAATATTAAAAAGGATCCTAAACATAGAAAACCCACATAATTTTTTTATAGGTAATTAGAAAATAAACTATGTGTACTTTATTTATATAAACTAGTAAAAGTAGTTCTTACTTAGATATCGGGAGAAGACATAAGGAGACAAAAATATTTTCGTTTTTTCAAAAGATTTTTCTTTTTGGTTTTTGATCTTTTTTTTTTTTATCAATGAAGGTCACTACGTACATGGGCCTATGAAGCTAAACAAGCTAGTTATACACAACTAATCCCCTACACGAGTGATTCGTTGACAAGTTCAGATGTATCAAATTGTCTATCAATGCCTTATCGACAATTTCTAATTGCATAACGCGGATGATAAGATTTCACTGTACCAGAAATTATTAACATGTTAAATAGAACTTTTTATATTAAATTTTTTATCTTTTTCAATTTTTTAGTTTTAATTTTATTGATTATAGGCAAAACTATGGGTTATATCATATTCACCAAACACTGTACAAGGCATGGCAATATTGACAAGATTATAATTGGCAAACCTAAATTTATAATTGAGTCAACTTCTATATATATTAAATATATATCCTAATGTTCTAATGATAATTTTTATTTACATATCAACAAATTGAATAAGCCTAAAATCTGCAAGTCAATCTAAATCAATAGTAATTTTACAATAAGATAAATGGTACTTTCAGTTATAATATAATATTTATATCATAAAGATTGTAATTTTATGATTTCACATTTTAAGACTTTGTTCACCTAATTTAATAATTTGAATAAAGCTAACATGATCGTATTTACATCTTAGCCTATTAACAACTAAGTTAATGTCTTTGAACATGGTACTAGAGACAATAAAAAAGAGAAACCACCACACGTAACATGGACTTTTTTTTAAGCATGAATTTATATAATTTATATAATACGTCACACATATTACAAATTATATACCTCAAAGATATTTAATAATATGTATCATATGGTCGGTGTAGTCAAAATATACCTTTTGAGTACATGTGTACCAGTGTTTTACAACATTTTTACAATAGGATAAACTAAGTAAAGAGATTAATAAACAAAACAAAATAAAAGAAAATAAAAAAGACATGACAACAAAATAAAATTTAATAAAACACAGAAGCAAGCCGCGCTCAGATTGGGGAATAGGGCCGGATCTCGCCCAAAAGTTAGGTTCGGATCGGGTAGAATTCGGACGGGCTAATGGATGGGTCGGATGTGGTGTCGGTCAGCAAGCAGATCTAGTCTCTCCTCTCTCTTGTTCGATTGGGAGTTGTGCGGCGGTTCTCGGCTTGGTTCTCAACTGGCTGGCAAAAAGTGGCGTGGTTTTCAGTAATTGATGTGGGGGGTGGCCTGTTGGATGTTATTTTATTTAATGGGTCGGTCCAGCATTTAAATTGAATTATAGAAGTAGCCTAGTGTGTTGATTAAGCCTATATAAAAAAGTTAATTTACAAAAATCGTAGTACAAATATATACTTTATATTTTTATAATATTAAATATATTATTGGACATATTTAGTGATAAGAATTTTTTTTTTCTTTTCTAATTTTTTTTTCAAATTTTCAATATTATGTATGAGCCCTATATAAGTTTATTTACCTAAAAGAGAGAGATTTTCTATTTCCTAAATATATATATATGTATTAAATTTTTTATAATTTAAATATATACATTTATTTTTAATATGATTTCAATTAATTAAAGTTTTTTATGTTTATGATTTTTAATTTTTATTCTTACTTATTTCTTCGAGGGGGCAAAAATAATGGAGCGTCAACACCTGCGATTGCCATTGCGCTTGAAAGTTAAATGACGAAGAGGAAAACGAGACTACAACTATTTGAAGCCATTTATGATCGTATGATTCTCTTCAAGTTGATAATTTGAAATTATTTGTACTGACATGAATATTGCAAAGTTTTGTGGGTTATGCGCTCTTTGAACATGCATATCTATAGAGGAAGAAAGATTAAGAGAGACCTGGCATATTGGAGACTTTCATGCTGTTTGGACCAGGGCAAAGTAAGACCACGTTGTACATCATTATTTGTTCGTAATAAGCCTGGATAAATATTTTGGTCTGACAAGTTAGTGCGACAAGCAGTTGATTGAGTCATTGTTCTTAGATTTCAGTATTGCTCCGAAAGACAAAAATACTTACAAAACGTTTTCAAGTCGTATCAATATAATTAATGTGATATCCTAAAAACAATCTCATGAGTCTTGATCATAAAAGTGATTTTTAATATAACAGTTTGGAGTTTATTAAAATTCTTCAGTTAAAGTGCCTAATAAAAAGCATTTTTAGAATAAAATTGACATCATTTTTTCAAGTCATCAAAGGGGAGAATATATTAAAAGATAAGAGTTCCAAATTGTTACACTTAAATACTTCAAAGGATATTTGAAGAGTCTTCTTCAGTTTCCGGTAATGATCTAATATTGAAGCACGAACATGAAGTTCTTCTACAGCTTCACGAAATGAGTTGAATAAATGCCTAAATAGAAAGGACATTTGAAAATTTAGCCATCTCTTTATTATTGTCTAGGATCTATTCAGACTACAAATATACATACACGACTTACTGAATTAAATCCTAAAATAGCAGGAAGAAGCCAAGTCAAGAATGGCTTTCGAAAGGGTTTAAACATTCCATTTATGTATTTATTTACCTGCCTGATCCGCGGCGGCGCACTATTGATATTGATTGATTCTTTATTCACCATTTTAAAATGAATTGAGTTATGAGATTTCTTGTTGACCACTCTTTAAATATAATTTCTTTTTTTTTTAAATTCAAATTAAAACAGAGTCTTCCGAATCTCATTCAATTAAATTTGGTTCTAAGAAATTGAGAAAATAATTCCTGAACAGAACTCTGGAATTGAGTGAATTTATTTTGAATCTTCTCATTTGTATTATAATCATCCTTATCACCTTAGAAGTTAAAGAATTTTGATTGCAATCATAATATAACCTTATGATCGCTTGTGTTTTTGGCAATGAAAGAAAAATATTATTTTTCCCAAAAATGTTGTTTGATTTTGGAAACTAAGATAAAGTCATAATATTTTAAATGGCTTGATCCAAATACGTGTTACACATGTGATTAGATTTTTAACTTAAGGTTAAGAGTAAACTACAAATTTCAAACACGAAAATTTCTTTCCTTAAAATTAATTACATGAGTCTCATTTAGTGTTAAACGGTACTTCAGTGTCTACGTATATTTTGTTATTAATAGAATACGCTGGTAGATTACATGATAACTAGGCTAGCATATAATTAATAAATCGATAACGTTACGCGGCAACCTATGACCGAGGCCGCATCAACTACTTCGTCTATGGAGTAAGCTAGTTGCCAACTCTCTCGGTCCAGAACTTGTATACCTGATATGGAAACTTGCTTTTTAAGCTCCATCACTAGTACATGAGGTAACATAACTAACCCTTAACTTATTATTGAGCTAAATGAGCATATACAAAAGAAATATCATCAAAATATAAATATAAACATAAATATTTCAAAAGTATAATACACGATTTACAAGGTAGCATAGGTTATATTTTGTCAATTAAAGTGGGAGTTGATGTCACAAATGAAACTTAAACTTTGATAAAATATGTAATTAGATATCTAAACTTCGAAATTAATCAATTTAGTATGCAAACTTTGAAATTGATCAATTCAATAAATGAAAGAACTTTTCATATCCCAATAATATCTTTGCCAAGTTCTTTCAGATATTAAATTAATTTATTTCAAAATTATATGTATTTAATTACATATTTTGTCCAAATTGAGATGTCATTTGTAACATTATCCTTGAAAGTAATGCAGCATATGGATATCATGCTAATAGATGTGACATGCGCATTAGCCTGTACCCTAACTCCTAAGTCGTATCCAGCGCTTTGCAACATAAGCTTGAGGTAGACAGAGTGAGTAGCATAAGGCAAACTCAATTAGTGAGTAGCACTTGCCAATTAAATCCTGATGAGGTCGAGTGATTTAAATCATATTCTTTAAAAAAAAAAAAAAAAAAAAAGGCTCTTCTAGAATTTTACGCATTGCGTACGAGGATCAAATTAATGAAAAAATATGAACCTTAAGTTCTTTTATATCATGCAATGAATGTAAGCAAACAAACTTAACGATAAATCCAAACAATTCAATATCCAAGGTTTAATACAACATTGGTCTGAGCATGTAGCAAATTATTCTCAGCATTGAAACAATATACGTATTAACATCAACGCAGAACATACCATTAGAAAATTCCAAGGATACATCATGGCTTTCAATCAATCACATTTGTCCATTTTAAATTTGACAAATATACCATATTAGACCATACTCCATTCTTAAATTAAAATCAAATCCTCCTGCGACAATTACTTAAGTAATAATTTCATAAATATATAGGTGATAGCACACAATGTGTGACCTACTGGTTGTTGGCCATCCATAGAACAAACATTAAGAAAATTAAGGAGCAATCTTAATAGTCATATTAGACTATAAATAGTCCAAGCATCAGCAATCTAAAGCATCTCAAGCCATCATGCAGTCAATCTTTATTGAGTCACATTACCAACATCGGTAAAACCATTGCAAGAAAATTAATATTTAGATATGTGTAAATTTCTACTGTAAAAATCATTATCACTGATTGTATTTATAGATATATAACTTATCTTACTAATTTTTTGTGATATAATTTCGGTTTCCAAAAATCGGTTTTCTTGTAGTTTTAAAAGCAAGTAGTTGCGCCAATCCATAACAATATTCTTATATAGACATCATCATGGGTCGGTTCCGAATCGGGAATCGACCTGACCCATCATAGACAGTTCCTGAATCGGAACCAGCCTAGGAATGACGGATCTGAACCGGTAAAAGACTCATCGGTTTTGGCGGATCTTTACGGTTCCATCCCTAAAAACCGCATGACCCGGCGGTTTTAAAACCGTCGTTTCAAGAACCGACGGAACTGGCATAAAAATTATAAAAAAAAAAGTAAGAAAAAAAGAAAAGAAAATTATAAAAAAATTGTAATTATAAAACAAATATTTAAAAACTACTTTCACATAAATAATATAAAACTTTTATTTCATATTCAAAATATTTAATCTGTTATTATTAATAACACAAGTAATAAATACATTTGAAATCATATATTGTTAAATTTATGCAAACTTCTAACCAAAGTGGACTTTCTTTTTTAACAATGTATGATTCATTTTTTGTTGTTGAGAATTATTTGTATCTTGAATATTTTATAGTGTCACATTGCTAATATAACAACTAAAAAAGTGCAAGTGATTGTATAAATAAATACATAATTATAGAATTTTTTTAACTAATACTATGAACAATTATTGTTAGGCTCAATGTTATTTCAAATTAAAATTTTATTTTGCATTTTTTTAGTTAAATTAAGTAAATTATTTAATTGGTTTTTTTTTTTTTTTTTCATAGTTCTCAGTTCCTCTAGAACCGCAACTGAATCATAGGAACTGATAGTTCTTCAGAATCAAGAACCAGACCAGCTCCCACAGGTCCGGTTCTAGTTCCATCATTTTTAGAATTGGAACCTGGGGTTTGGGTTCTGTTCCAAACACCAACCGAACCGTGACAACGTCTATTCTTATAACTTGCACTTTTTTTTTTTTGGCCACTCTTATTAGTTGCACGTTGCTAGAGTCCTTATTGTATTATAATAAACTCAATATACCACTCATAAAGCGTATATCCTATACCGTATTATTTCGTATATTTTATATTATTAACTTCAAATTACTATAACATTTTTCATTCTTATATTTTAATGTAAAACATACTGTAGGAATTTATTAAAAAATAAAAGATCTTGACCAACAAGCCCAAATTACTAAAATACCCCTACATTAACTTTTTTTTTTTTTGCTTCAATTTGTATATTAATATTTTAAATGCAAGTTAGCACTAAAATGTCTCAAATTCCATAATAATATTTAAATTACTAAAGATGGTTCATATGTAATTTTCCACAAAATTTTAATTTAATTTCATATAGTTCACATAATTGTTACAGGATATATTATAATACACTGAGCGAATTTAGCTCGAATTTAGCTAACTATCGTTAGTTTTGAGTAATATACTGCACTTGAAGCAAGATAACATCATAAAAGGCAGCGGCGGCGGGTGAGCGTTCGGGCTAGGGCGGGAGCAGTTGTCGTCTCAGATTTGATACATTGACAGCTAATCTTCAAAAGTGGAAAATGACCTCTTCTAAACTTTGACCAGAAGCAAAAAAACCCTTAAGCATGTCAAAATGTGCCCACTAAACTTTGAGTTCATTTTTTCATAAAAAATATATTAAATGTCATTTATGTTATAAATTTATTAAAGTTAGGGATATTTGAGAAATTGTGAAGTTTAAAAATATTTTCACATCTAAGTAAGGTTTTAAAGAGTTATATGCAATTTCCCAAAATAATATTATATATATATGATTTTCAAAACTATCTATATTCTGCAACTTAGAATTCACTTTAAGTCCTTTGCTTGATATTCAAATTATTAATTTTATTGGTCTCAAATATCTAAACCAAAAAAAGGAGTTTAATTGGTTACCTTCAAAATTAAAACATTTTCAATCAAATCTCAAAAACCCCTTGATTACTTATATTAACATGGTGTGAAAATGATATATGCGATATAGATCTTCAAAGCAATAAATAAAATGTGCACAAATTAAAAAGAGAGAGGGAAGAAAAACTAAGACAATGGGATAAAGTGGTTTGGACTTGTGTCTACATCTGCTCTTTCAGCTCTAAGCTGGGACCTCGTAATTCCTATAGGTATGTTCCACTAATCCAATAAAAAAAGATTTGATTACAAATAGTCACAATTCCACTCTACTTAACCTCACTAGAGTTGCCTTAAGCTATAATTGACAATAGAGCTCTATTTGTAATATAAAGCAAATGAAGAACACTTTACGATTCCTTCTCTATACAATTAATGAGCAAGCTTTAAAGGAAATTGCAGCAAGTTATTAAAGCACAACATCATATCAATGATCACAAGAATATTTCTTTCAAAAGCTTGTTTTTTTTTTTCTTTTTTAACTTCCTCTACAAATATAGGTTTATGTCTTCAACAGTTATAACACTCATGACTTAATTGTCTTTAAGTTGATATTTGTATTTGAATTTCAAATCTATGCATTATAACTAATGCTTGATATTTATCTTTATTAACTCATGTAGATTCGTCCCAATTATTTAGTAAATAGTCTTTGACCTTCCTTATTGAATTCCTTAAAAATAGGAATATTCTTCTTGATTAATATCTTGATGAACAATGTCTTTAGTCTTTGTGTCCTCAATTCTCTTCGTGTAAAAACATATCAAGAGTTAAATTCCCATATACAGTTGTAGCAACTTTGTAAAACATTATATCTACATTAAATCTTCATGAAATGTAAACTTCAAAAAACTTGATGACTTGAATCCCTATGGATTGTGTTCCTACTTAATGAAACATATGAAGACATTATCTAGGTGTATTCATCTTTTGGAGTTGGATCTTAGAATCAAATAATACATGTTTAAAACTTGCTCTGAACATTTTGTGGATAAGTTGCAATTTTTTCTCGTCACTTCCAAACTACTCTTTGGAGTTTCTTTTGGGTATAATTTATCTTGTTCTGCTTTTTAGTATAGTCTCTAGAGTTCCTTTTAGGTAATCCGATGAGTATTTATTCTCAAACTTTCAAATTACTACACACTTAATAGAGTTATTAGTAATTCTTAACTTTTTGTTCATCAAAACTTCTTTATAGAGAGTTAAACAAATTTGATTCACATCAGTCACTTCCAATATATTTTAATTCAGAAAACATCAAATTTATTCAATAACCTTAATTGAACAATAACATCATGTTATATTAAGTAGTTTAATCAAGCTTCTTTGTAAGGAATTCATATGCACTAACATAAAATTTATTCATCAAATATTCAAATAAAAGTTAGGACTCTTCAACTAATTTCATTAAAATCAATGTAACATCCTAAATTACATGCATCCATAGTAAGTCAAATTACCTAATACACATGTATATATGTTTATAAAAACCGCAACCTCTCAATTATAATGGTTAAGAGACCATCAACCTATTCACTTGATTACAAAGCTATTAATTTTCTCATCATTTTATATAAAGTAACTATTATAGTGTTAATTTGAGAATAATCATAATTCATAATGAATTAGTATTATGTAAATTAATGAACAGCTTCATACCCATAAATTTTCATTGAATGATTTATTTTTTTAATTTTATCATAAATCATTATGTTAAAAATATCATAATATAATTATCATTTCTTTATAATAAAGATAATATTATTATAGATATATATTTTTACTAATAATTTTTTATTTTATTTTTTATATCAAATGAATATTGTAATATCCATTATAATATTATTATATTATAAATTAAAATTTAATTTCTCCTTGATTCATAGCGAAAATGAATGAGCACTACTCTACGGTAAATATAACTTAAGCATGAAAGATAGTTGTCAGAATTTCCTACTAAAGGCTAGCATCGACGTCAACAAGCACGAAATTGAATGCAAGTAATGATTATATTGTCAAATCTGCTGCACGAATTGTCTTCAACGATTTTATTCAGTAGTGTATGGTTTAAGGAGCTGAGGGGATGAAGGAATTATAAGGAGGATAGCTTGTCTTTTAGAATAACACATTTCAATACCCATGTTTATATAATTGCGTACCACTAAATGGGCATATCATGGTTACATGTAGATTGAGTACTTGACAAACAAAATTTTCTTAGATGACATTTAGCCCTTTTTATTTAAAGGAAAAGTATCAGTTAATGAAATTTTTTTTTTTTGTTTTTTTAAGTTTTCCTGTAAAGTGTCATATTTTTAAATATTTATTAATTTTCGATTAATTTCACAAAAGTATATAACTTTCGTAAAATATGCATTAATTAACTATCTATACTTTAATTTATCAATTTAATACATAATTAAACTTTCTGTGCTAATATTTACTACCTCCATTCACTTACTTAACTCTATTGTCCCCACTAGCACTTTGTACCTATTAAAACATGACACATGTCAAAAAAATTAAAAAATATTTGTTAGCACCAGACGGGGAAATGGAAAATTAAAGTCCAGAAAGCAGAGTAACAAATTTAAAAAATAATCTTTTAGCGCAACCCATGTCCAACCGATCAAGAGCTTAAATGGGAAAACTTATGAGCTCTACAGCACTCATTAATTGAAATCTGTTGCACCAAGAGGAAAAAGGATGTCCATTTTCAAACCCCAGAATTTAATGAGTGTTTCAAATTTATTTAAGCAATCATGTTCAATAAGAAAACAAGAAAACCGTTTTTTGTAGAAGGAAACTGGAAGCCTGACAACCCTTGGCCTCTTAGAATTGTCAACATTTATGAAAACAATATATTGTAACAAAAGAAACAAAAATTGAAAAAATTTCTTCTGCAAAGAACAGACTAAATGTATAGATGGTTTGTCATTAACGTTTTCACTTTCATGAAAAACTCCGCTTCTAATTACTAAAGCTAAGAACTTAAGGAACCCTTTACTAATCAAGAAGCCAAACATTAACTTAATCAGACTCTGATTCTATAGATTTTAATTAATGATTGTTTCACTACTCATAAGTTTTCTCATTTAAGATCTTGACCACGGTTGGACATAGGTTAGGTTAAAGATTTTTCTTTAGATTTTTTGTTCTACTTTCTCGAATTTAATTTTCCATTTCCTCGTCATTTAGGGGGTTTGGTGCTAACAATTATTTTTTAATGTTGACATGTGTCATGTTCTAATAAGTCCCAAAGTGCTAGTGGAAATAACAGAGTTAAGTAAATTAACAAAGATAGCAAATGCGAGCACAAGAAGTTTAAGTAGGTATTAAATTGATCAAATTAAAGTATAGGCATTAATTGCACATTTTGTAAAAGTTCACCTACCTTTTGTGATATTAATCCTTTTATGAAAATAGTTTTTTTTTTTTAATTTGTAGAACATTAAGATAACTTATATATTTTAAGTATAAAATAAAGAAAATACATATATTATAATGAGAAATAAACCTACTTAAAGAAAAAATTAAAAAATTAATAATAAATGTCTTTAGATAGTAAATGACTAATAAATAAGCTTGTAAATTGATGGAAAATGACTTATACTTTTTATCCCTTAAGGTGTTTTTCCAAAACTATGCTGTGAATGAGTCTATATTTCCAAAAATAAGGGAAAATATTTTCATTACTTTCTCATTTTTCTTAAAACAAACATGGAAAAAATAATATATATATATATATATTTTTTTTCCCAAATAAACTTTTTAATTGAATAAATGGCCCTCACTAACATTTAATTGTCACCACATATAAGCATCTATAAGTTACATTAAGGTGTTATAAAATTATATTAATGTAGTACATCTTATTCGATACTGATTTGCTATGTTTAGTTATGCTTAAGCATCATTAAAAAATCAATGGGTAAATTATATCAAAGTATATCAATGTTTGAGAGTAAGTTTATTTAAGGTATTAACGTTTCGAATAGTTAAAAAATAGTATCAATGTTTGAGGATGGATTTATTTAAAATATCAACATTTTAAATGGCTAAAAAGAGGAATCAACATTTTACAAAGTGAGTTAAATATGGTATAAATAATTGACCATTAACGAAAACTAAGGAAACTTAATTGAAAACTAATCGAAACATTGATTCCTTAAATGAACTTCATAAAATGTTGATATCTCATTTGATTTACTTTGTAAAATGCTGATACCTCTTTTTAACCACTCCAAACATTGATACCTTAAATAAATTTACCTCTAAACATTAATATCTCGTAGTGTAATTTACCCAAAAATTAATAGAAAAGTCATTTAGTTACATTAAAACATTGCCAATGGTATAAAAGAAATATTCTAATGTTATAAAATTCTGTACACTATATACATAAAAAGTCCTATAATTGTAAGTTTAGACTTAATATAAATATATAATATTAATAATATTTTAAATCATAAAAGTAGTACTTTAATGTAGTAGAAATTTAATTGAAAAGAGATTAAAATTGTGATCTACTGATTTGCACACATACTACAAAGCAATTCGTTATCAAAGCTATTGATTCAAATGAATGCTCGGAATGATAAAAAAAAATACAAAGAAAATTTGTTATTACTATTCATATAAAAATGATATTTTTCCTCAAACCCTAAGACTAACAATTAAAAGAAAAGAACAAATTAGACCATAAGTGAAACCCTAAATAAGGATCAAATAAAATAAATAATCTAGTATAGAAAAGGAGCCTCAACAAACGTAAAAAAATAAATAATATTAGTTAAGGCCTTTGACAATGGGATTTGGTCAAACAGTGGCTTACATATTATTTATTGTTGGCCCATTTACCATTGGAATGTGCTCTTATTTCACTAAAAATCTCATATGACCATAATTTCAAAAAAGCCACTATACTTATTTGCCATTCTTGCGATAATTCTAAACCTATATATCTACCTTACATCCCACATCATTTACCTTAGGCTAGACAAAGTTTTCCTCGAATTTTCATCCTCTAAATAGTCACCAATATAAGGAAGTAGGTGTTTAATATTAAAAGATCTCCAATACAAATATGACAAGACAACTTAGATGATGGGCATTAAGATTGATCTTTACTATAATCTTTAATGGCCGAATTTTCTATGATGACAGCCTAGTATACTCACCTACAAAAAGAAAAAAAAAAAAAAAAAGAGGTTCTTTGGTGAAAATAGCCTTATCAAGCTTGAAGTAGGATCAAGGTATAGTTAATTTCGTCACATATAGTGCTTAGGTATTATACACAAAGGCTATCCTAAAAGATTTATTTATCGCGATCATCTACTATGCAATTTTAAATTTTGAAATTGTTCAATTGGGTTTTAAAAATGGTTGATATGCAGTTAAAAAGTAAAATTTTACAAAAGTTTCACAAAAAGGTTACTTTCGTGAGTAACCAACTCAAACACACACACACACACACACACACATAAGTATTAGATAAAAGAGTATCTCAAAAGTATCTGAAGGCATCTTATGATGCCCAAAACAGATAGTAACTCAAAAGCAAGTATATGAGTCTCAAGTATCTCAAAAGGGCTAGGTATCAAAACAATATGCTAAGAAACTAGTAAAATCAAGGGCTCTACGAAAGGCCTGCTAAATAGATAAAAGTCTACATGAACCTCAAAAACCATATGCCTAAATAATATATAACTCGCAACACTAGACTCTAAACTCATCACAAAACTTCTTGAGATCCAACTAGTAACCTTGATAGTTATAACATTCATCTTCTAGTCCATCAGATTCTGAAAAAGAAAAGAATGTGTCAAGGCCTAGTACAACAGCAATACAAGTACACATGAGATAATAAAAAGAATGCAATCTAAATTTAATGTAATAACCAATAGTTTATATCTTTAATTTAAGTGTGGCAAACAATAGTGGAACACTCACATTTCGGTGATACATTGTAGGAATGTAGGTAACTTGAGTAGTAGTAACTACACAGAGGGTTGATCTAGGTAGCTTAAATACACACATCTCTTATAGGAATCACTATAGTAATAGCATCGCCTAGGATGCACAACCATTATGCTTCTTCATTTATTTTAGTTCATAATGCAATGTAGCTAATCTATCCTATAAACGTAAGCTAGACTTTATTACTTCTCATAAAATGTAAATGAATGTTATTTTTAATACCGTTTCTCCTATCAATTATCTGTCAAGCCACTAAGAAGGGCCAAGGTGCCTAACTACCATGATGGCATTGCCTAGTAAGGTTGTCACTTCTCGAGCTAGATTAAATGACACAAGCACAAAAAAGACAATAATTTGTTAGGCAACCTTTAAGATTTGATTCATTTAGGATAGCTATCCTAAACAAGCAACACATGAGTCCTTGTATATTTGATATTAAGTGTGTAGTGTGGCGTAAATTAGAGATAGACTAGAAAGTAAGAAAAAGGTAGGTTAGAAGCAACAATATCAATTCAAAAGGATATTTAATATACATATCAAGTATATAATTAATTATCAAATTTATATTAATTATCCAAGATTATATAATTATTCACTAAGATAAGGTTGTATTTATTTTTTGTATATATAGGACCTTAATCAATATCTTATGTTGATCCTATTTAGGGTATTGGGCTTAAGTAGTTTGGATTAAGCCAATGAGTATAAAATATTAGATTTTTATTTGGAAGTATTGAGCCTAACTGGACACAGTAAGAATTTTAACTAAGTCTTATAATATTTTGAGTAATGGGCTTAAAAGTTTATAATTGAGCCTATTAAAGATTATGCGTTATAATTGATGCGCACTTGAGCTTAAGTATTGGGTCTAATTTGAGCAAATTGGATATTGAACCTAAGAATAGATATATAAGCCCAATATAATAGAATTTATTTCAATTTCTAGCTATTGGGCCTTCTAAAATTCTAATTAGGCACGCTAAGTGTATTTTAAGGTTTATGGGCTCAAGAAGTATTACATGAACCTATTAGGTAATTTAATGCCTAAAAATTGATAATAGACTTAAATAATTTAATTTAGGTTCAATTAAAATAATTATGGATCATTGGGTCCACATTTGACAATTTAAGTCCTTGAAGTGTAACTTGGTAATTGTTTTATTTTGAGGCCCTAAAACTCTAAGAAAGGTCATTTTGAGTGTTTTTAGACCCATTAATATTGGAATAGTCTGATATAGCTAAAGTCAAGTATTGGTCCCTAAAGAATTGACTAAGCCCATATTAGCTTATTTAAGGGCCATTGTAGTTTATTAGCCAAGTTAAAAACTAAATTAGTATTAAAACCCGTTCTAATTCATCTAGTCAAATTAGGCCTTAATTTATCACTAAGCCCATCTATAAATCGTTTAGGCGAAAATCAGCTACAACAAAGTTGAGGACCTAAAGTTTTGCAAGTAAGCCCAATTAAGTTTTCTTTTTTAAAGGAGCAAGTTGGGTTTAATAATTTGAAGATTCCTAAACAGACTTAATTATATATATTTTACAAACCAATTCAAGGCCTCGCTAGCTTTTCTTATATTTACAATAACTTATTTAAAGTCCAATCCATTGATGTTTGAATGGAGCTTTCTAGTTATTCATAATTTATCAATCACTCATTAAAATATACATATCAATAAATATGGGCTAGAATTGTTAGCGGTCTAATTAATTTATTTGAAAGCATTTTGCTACAGTTCTAAGAGAAAAATATTCCATCCAACCCTATTGATGTGGAATAGCCTATAGCCATAAATATTAGTCTCATGACTTTTAAAATCATGTTACAGGAATCATGAGAAATAAAATGTCCAACCAACATGATAAAGCTTTACAATAGTAAAGCATATGTGCGAAATGCAAAATATATATATAATATATATATGTATATATCTATCAGATTCAATAAAGATGGCAATGACTCCCTCATTTCATCTATTTTATTATTTTATCTCTAATGTAATGCCCTAAACTTAATGCATTATTAGGCTGATATGTCTCCTCAGTAAGGTGGACATGCGAAGACTCAATCCTACTAAATCACATTAAAACCAAAGATAACTCCAATATCTCTCATTAATTAAGGTTTCATCATATCCTTTAATATCATTAAATCAAAACATCGAAACTCAGTTGCCAGAACCAAGCACAACTCAAATTAAACTTAGAAACATCATATAAAATGTCTCACAATGTAAAAGAATCATATTAAAAGTTTAAGCTTCAGAAGTTTCTAACTCTAACTATCTCAATTTTCTATTCCTTCTAGTAATCAGCTAGAAAATAGGCTTTGTTATTGTCGTCCCCATAATCCATGTAAATATTATAATCGCTCAAACAAAAAACCAATGGATCATCATCTGTTTCTGAAAAAGTAAAAGGAATTAACACAAGGCCTGGTACCCCAAACCACAATCGCATGTGCATAAACAAATAGCATACATATTCACATGCAACATGGCAATATATACAACAACCATAGTTTATCATCTTTTGATTAGCCAGGTAACCAACAAAGTTTAGAATCATTTGCAACAAGCCGTAAACCCAAAGTAAATCATGACACCATGACAAGCAAATACATATATACATAAATAGATACACTATATATTGGTGTTGGGTATTCTCTAATACCTTAGGTATTGCACTCATATCACTCCTAAAACCACTTGAATCCTCTCTGTGTGCAACTCCACTCGAGATAACAACACATATAGATCATCAAGATGCCATCCTAGTAACATCGATACTCCCAGTCTACTAAATCTAGCCAAGTAGAGGAACAACAAACAATTTAAAGTTGGATAGTGTAAAGTTCATTTGCAATTTCTAAGCCTATATTTACAAGCAACAACCAAGGTAGGGACATATTTGATACAACACGTAGAACAGCTAACCTAATAATACCAAAATCACCTTATCACATATAACAAATATAACTCAAAACTTGATTTAAAAAGAAACATACTTTTAAGGTCACTTAGCTTTCTAAGCAATCAAGTATATTACTACTCTAGGTCTATATATAACTTCCTACTTAGGTTTTGGTGTACTAGATGTTAAGCTAAGAGTGTAAGTATTTAGGAAGGTTAAAACGAGGGTAAAAAGAAGGTTACAGCATCTCCCTATTGATCAAGTTCGTAGTAGAGGCATGAAAGGCTTAGGAGAAGGAAAACACAACATAACACCCTCGTCACACCCGTTTATAGGGGGCATGACATTCATCATAGCTCTATAACAGTCATGATGGGGCTGATGAAAGCCATCACGGCCATGGTTGGCCTAAATTGCGACTCTTAAGGATATCATGGCTCATGTCATTGTGTGAGTCTTGATCACATCCCACTTTGCTCTAAAAAGTGAAAAACTCTACAATCTCCCTTTTTTAATTCCAAACCAGACAAAAACTCAAAACATCTTATCAACGCAATAACATTATTATAATCATGGTACAAAAATCAAATGACGTTCTTGTCTTCTCTCACAAAAAAATAACCTCCTAAAGCAACTAAAGAGTAGAGCTTTCTCTTATTTTTTTGCTCAAGCGTAAACACCATAACACTAGAAGCGAGATTAGGGAACAAGACCTCCTAGGTATGAAAGAAAAAAAAAAAAGAAAAATACTTACCTTGATCTCTTAGCCTCTTGTTGATCCTTAAATGGAGATTCTCTCAAACGAGTGGTTTTAGGCTTAAGGGTGTGGGTGTAACTACTAAGAAGAGAAGGGGATGTAGATTAAGTAGATATTACTATATATATTTTTATTATTGAAGACTATTTTTCCCTCTCATAAAATAACATATGACATATCCTTACCCTTCTTTATAATTATTTTGTATTACATCTCTTCCCTCCTAAAAGAAACTTTCGTCCTTGAAAATTACCTAGATCATTGAAAAGTTTAAGAGACTTTATCTAACTCCTCCTATAATTCCCACGTAACTTCTCATTCTGTTTGATTCATCTATTGTACTTTCAATATTTGATCACATGCCTTCTTTGAATCAGCTCTTTAGTATCAACAATCCTTATTGCCTTCTCAACTATGGTAAGACTAGTTGCACTTTCAGCGGTTCCAAAGCTATTATCTACTTAGGATAGAAGCATGGAATACATTTGTATATCCTATCCAAAGGGTCCCACACACCTAGCGTTTAACTTACTATTAAACTAACCTAACAACATCTTTAGCTAGTAAGATCTTAAGCAGGACATTTCTCTTACTTGAAACTTCACGATCTCTCCTCTTGTCTGGATAGCTTTTCTATCAGCTTTGAGCAGTTTGCAACTTCTTTTAATTGCTTTAACCTTATCAACAACATCTTATTCCAGTTCGAGTTTCATTATCAATCTGTCACCTACCACATCCTAATGGATTAGTGACTTACACTTCCTACCATATAAAACCTCATAAGGTGGAATCCCAAGTGATGCCTGATAGTTGTTACTATAAGCAAACTCTACAATAGTAAGTGCTCATCCTAGTTACTCTTAAAATCTTAAGGCACATTGCCTTAGCATATCTTGAAAGATCTGGACGATTTATTCAAATTGCCTATAATTCTAAGGGTAATAGGTGGTACTAAAGTCACTTTAGTGCCTAAAGCTTTGTTCAGGCTATTTCAAAAACCTCCCTACAAAATTGGTATCTCTATCTAACACTATAGTCACCGGTATCCCATGTAACCTCACTATTTCCTTGATATACAGTGTTGACATTGGGATATAGCCATTGGTCAATTCGGTCTTATGGGCTTAGAGGTCTAATAATACTAACAAACTCAAAAAGAGCTCACTACCTATGATGCGTCAACTTCCCAACGAGGCAAGAATACTCGAGGTCCCATTCGAGGAAATGGTACTAAACTCTCCTAAGAACCCTCACCTCGGAAAGGGTTGGCCAAGCTCATCCACAGATACTAAATGACTACGACTTTACGACTTCATGATCTCCAAGCTAATAAGTACTCCTATCGTACCTCATGATCGGGAAGAGGGGCGGGGGGGGGGGGGGGGGGGGGGGGGGTGGGGTGGTGGGAATAATCAGCCCGACCATACTCTGTGGAGTCCTTGTTACTTAGTTCAAGCATCCTCACCAGCTCAGTACTAAGTCGGCTGCCCTGGTATGACCCTAAACATTATAAATACTACCTTTCCTAAGGAGAAGGGGAGAATTTTTTCTTATCTTATCATAGACATATTATTCTTACCTATGGACTGACTTAAGTATCGGTGTGGCCGTGCTAGGGAACCCTTCAGTACCCCTCTAATAGTTTTTTCTGTGTTTATAAGAGTTATCTCTATCGACAAAAATTAACTCGCTAGTGCTTCCAGCAGCCTCAACCCTAAGAGAACCTCGACCAATAAGGAGCACAACAATAGGGGAATGAGAAGGTACGCTATGCACTTCGGGCGAATGTGGACTTGGTGGAGTTCAAATTAAGAAGGAAAAGGTTAGAATCCATGACCTTTGGTATAAATGATTATTTTCTATATAAAATTTTTTAAAGAGATTTCAATCAAAAAGGAGAAATCTAGGGGAAGGATGGATGCCATATACTTTCATTCTAGGTTGCTAAGTTTAGAGAAGTAGTTGAATGGTTTAAATACTTTCTAATTAGTGGTAAGAGGTAACCAAGCCACTTTTGCTTTGATTGACTTTATGTCTTTTTGACAACTCGGAAGTGGTTATTAAATGGTGAGGGTAATAGTTTGATTTACTTGGATTAATCTTAACAATTTGATTGTAGTATACTAAGTACAAGTACAATTATGGTAGGTTTGAGTGGTAGGTACTAATGAGTTACTTTGGATTATCTGAATTAAAGAATGCTACCTTTGATTTGAAATTTTTAATGAGTATAATTGATGAGAGGTTTTTTGTCCTCATGTTGTTTGCTTGAGGACAAGCAAATGGTTAGTGTGGGGAAGTTTGATAAGTGTTAAAAGATCCTCAATTTACCATCATTGTATAGTTTTATATGGATTTTATGAGAAATTATCAAGAAAAGAGTACTTAATTGCTTACTATTTCATTTCAGGTTTAATGAAGACATTTCAAAGATTTAAAGATGATTCAAGCAAAAACAAAGATGAAAGTTGGCAAAATACACCAAAGGTTGATTTTTCAATGTACATAACCAACTACATGGCCATGTATACGCTGGTTTTTAGCCACAAAAAAGTAACCAGAAACTACTTCAAAATGTACACTAGCAACTGCCCAAGGAGTGTATGAAGTAGTGTTTAAGGAAGAAATGTGGCTAGTGAAGAAATTGAGGTTTTTTCAATGCACACGGCCATAAACACCATCGTGTACTTGATGGTGCACTTCCAAAGGCAATTACAACTATATATATATACATATATCCACTGCAACTTTTCAGAGATCATCCTTATTGTTATTCTAAACCATAGCATAGTAAAGCCACGAACATTAGAGACAAGATTGCTGAGAATTCATTGGAGATTACATGACAACAATCAAAAGGGTTTTATTGTTTATTGTTTATCATGTTCATAGATTACTTCTTTAGATCTATTGCTTTTGTTGTGAAATCTATGGAGGAGTAAATCTTTATGCCCTAAATCTTATGAAACCCTAAACCCATGTGATATGAATTATTTTCTAACTAATGAAAGTTTATGTCTTTACATCTATTCATATGTTATAATTGTTCTATTATTGATTTGTGTACAAGATTGATTACATATTTAATTCTTGTTAGATGGAAAGAGGTTTCATCTAATAGGATAGATCTATATGAATAAAGGGATTACTTGTTTACCTAGAGATAGGAAAGCTTTTATCTTTTGCAATAAAGATTCAATCTTTATTTACGAATCTTGATCTTGAATGCAATCTCTTATGGCGTTAGTGAGGGAGAGGTCTCCATTATCTCATATGAGATTAGGAATAGATTAACTCAAGGGGAGTGATCGATTTATTTATGTGATTCTGCATTGTAAAGCATAATATTTTATTAATCAATCTTTTGTTATAAAATTAAGGTTTTAGGGTGGATCAAGATTAAGAGTATGTCTTGTGATTGATATAATATTGTTAGAGCAATACAATGATTCTAGGGTGGTTATTGTAGATAATTAATAGTCAAAGATTAGATGATTTCTTCATATGATTGGACTAAATAGTAGGGAAAGGGTGATTCTAGTACTTGTTTAATAGATCCATGAGGACAATATTCGTTTAATCCTACACTACTATATATAGGTACACTGCCTAATTTGTTGTATCTTAGGAATTATTTGGATTTATAAATTTTAGACTTTGGTATGATCATATCGCCTCGACATGAAAATAAACTACCCACCACACCACTATTGCAACCGCAAAGGAACTTGTTACTTGTATTCATAAAATGTAACAAGTATTTGAAGGGATACTAAGGAAGCTAGAAGAAGTTGAGGACTAGCTAGCTTAAATCAAGCGATCCCTTGATGTTTCTAGGTACCAGAAGCTCTGAGGGTATCATATGGATCTTATTTGCTAAGGTTGAAAGCAGGATATGGTGGAATTCCAAACAAAGAAGTTTACACAACCTATCACTTGGGAAGTATTTCAAGCGGGAATTTCTGAAGGTGTAATTTTTCGAGTAGCTTAAAAGAAAAGTATAGCATTGACTGATGAATCTGACACATAGCAGTAAGACAATTGATGAATATGAACATGAGTTTAATTAGTTGTTACAGTTTGCTCCAGATGTTATCGAGATAGCGATGAGCTAAAGAAACAGACTTTTTTATGGTCGGGTTAGAGTTTAATTTTCAGAGGAGACTGGCTGAGTTTGAGATTACCAATTTTGCAGTTATGGTAGAAAAGGCCGAATCATTGATTGAATAAGAAATATGTAGTGAAAGGTATAAGAAGAGGGGACAGACTTTTGGGAAAAGAACTTATGATGGTTTTGTGGCAAAATCCTATGCCTAAGAAGATTAAGTTCTTCAAACCCCTCAGCATGAATAAAGGAGGAGTGTTGTGAAGAACAATGTTACATGTTGAAAGTGTAGGGGCTCTCATTATCTAAAGGAGCCAGCAATGCCCTCTCTAGCCTACCAAAGTGTTACTACGTGGAGAAAGTGGATACATGGCAATTACTTGTCCAAAAAGAAAAATTGTAATTTGGTTTATATGTACAAAGTTTGGCATATCTCAACCAACTATCATAGAGAATGAACACTGTAGCTGGTTCTTCACAATCTAAAGGAGCGATTGGAGTGACAAGCTCGAAAAATGGAAATACCAACACTAGCAAAGCTACCACAACAGCTAGAGTCTTTCTATGTATGAGAATCCAATTGATGATGAGGAGATGGAAGAGGAAGATGGAGGAAACATATGGGAAGAAGTCGACTCTGATGACTATGGTCTCATTGCAGGTATGTAGTACATATTTGCTTTTTTAAAGTTATAGTATGAAACACATACATGATTAGATGCACAATAGATACCCTTATTACTTAGAAATAACATATAATTGATAAATGATAAATAGGAGCAATTTAAGTGAAAGATCATACTGTGTATGCCTTGTTTGACACGGGAGCAATGCATTCTTTCATAAATACGGAATTAGCAGGACGTGTAGGACTACCAATCGAGACCATGAGTAGAGAGTTGGGTGTTACTGCACTAACTAGAGACCTGGCGATAGTGCGAGATATGATAAAGAATTGTCCATTAAAGATCGGGGATCATGAATCATTTGCTGATTTGATCATGGTAGATATGTAGATGTATGATGTTATCTTGGGTATGACATGGTTAAATGCTGTAAAAGCAAAAATTAACTATCGTCTCAAGATGATATCTTTTGACAACAATCAAAGGAAAAAAGCAGGAGTATAAGGGTGAGATGCTTAAAGAAGTTGGAAGCAAAATAACAGCTATTGAGGTTGAAAACAAAGAGGATATGGAGTTAAACAAATGTATTCTTGGAGCTACCTGCGGAGAATCTAAGGAATTAGATGTTCATACTATCCGAATAGTATGTGCGTATCCCAATGTATTTCCAGATGAATTACCTAGATTACCCCCACACAAAGAAGTAAAATTTTCTATTGACTTAATATCTAGAACTGAACTAGTATCAAAAGCTCCTTATTGAATGGCACCTATAGAATTAAAAGTGCAATTTTAAGAGTTGTTGGATAAATGATTTATTAGACTAAGTGTTTCAACATGAGGAGCACCAGTATTGTTTGTTAAGAAGAAAGATGGTTCAATGAGACTTTATATTGATTATAGGGAATTGAACAGAGTTACTATCAATAACAAATATCCTTTCCCAAGAATTGATGATCTCGTTTATCATTGAGAGGAGCAAAGGTATTTTCTCGAATTGATTTAAAGTTAGGATATCATCAAATCCGAATAAAAGCAGAAGATGTACCAAAAACTGCATTTCGAACTAGGTATGGTCATTATGAATTTTTAGTCATGCCATTTGATTAACAAATGCACCTTCAATTTTCATGGACTTGATGAACCGAACTTTTAGACCTTTACTGGATAATTGTGCAATTATTTTCATAGATGATATACTAGTATGTTCATCTACTGAAGAGCAACATGAAGAACACGTGAGAAGTGTATTGTAGATCCCGAGAGATAATAAGCTTTATGCTAAATTTTTTTAAATGTGAATTTTGGCTTAAAATCATAGCATTCTTGGACACATTGTTTTTTATGAAGGAATATCTATGGATCCTACGAAAGTTAAAGCTATTGCAGAATGGAAAAGACCTGAAACAGTTACAAAAGTACGAAGTTTCTTGGATTAGCAGGATAATACCGAAAATTTCTAAAAGATTTCTCAAAGATTGTACAACCACTCACAATTAACCAGGAAGAAGGAGAGATTTGAATAGAGTGATCAACATGAATAGAGTTTCCAAGAATTAAAGAAGAGATTAATATCAAACACAGTATTAGTCCTGTCAAATGATAGTAATCCATATGTTCTTTACAGTGATGCATCTAGGAATGGAATAGGATGTGTATTGATGCAAAATGGGAGAGTAATAGCACATGATTCTAGATAGTTAAAACCACATGAGATGAATCACCCACTCTTGATCTGGAATTTTGCTATTGTTTTTGCGGTCAAAAATTGGCATAATTACCTATATGGACAAAAATATGAGATATATACAAGTCATAGGAGTTTGAAGTATATATTTACAGAAGGAGTTGAACATGAGGTAACGAAGATGGTTGGAATTGATTTTGACGTAATTATCAATTATCATCCTGGTAAAGTGAATGTTGTAGTTGATATATTATGTCGGAAAAGTTATGGGGAAGTAGCTTCAATGCTAACTGAGCAAAAGAACTCATTAAGGAGTTTGAAAGATTAAACTTGGAATTCTTAATGCAAGTTTAGAAGCCGAACTTGGGAACTTAGTCTTGGAACTACATTACTTCAACGAATCAAATAAGCTCAAAAGAAAGACCCTAAATTCACGAAATTAAGCAAGGAATATTACAGGGAAAATATAAGATTTTCATGTGGATGATGAAGGAGTGTTGAGAATGAACAAAAGATTGTGTATGCCTCTCAATGAAAGCTTGAGGAAGGAATTAATGCATGAAGCACATTATTTTGGATATTTTGTACATCCAGGAGAAACAAAGACGTATCAAGAGCTTAAAAGTTCATATTGGTGGAATGGAATGAAAAAGGATATTGTCAAATTTGTTGCAAAGTGTGATTTATTCAAAAAGTAAAAGCTGAACACCAAAGACTCGGCGGATTGTTGAAACCATTGTCAATTCTAGAATGGAAATGGAATCAAATTTCCATGGATTTTGTATGTTCATTACCTAAGACAAATATAGGTTATGATGTTATTTGTGGATAGACTCACTAAATCAACTCATTTCTTGCCAATCAACATGACATATCCATTGGAAAAGCTGGCAAGAATATACTTAAAGGAAATTGTCAGATTGCATGGCATACCTGTAGGTATAGTGTTAGATCGAGATCCACAATTTGTTTGTAGGTTTTGGCAAGGATTGCAAAAAGTTTTAGGAACACAATTGAAGTTCAATACAGATTATCATCCTCAAATTGATGGGTAAATAGAAAGGACTATTTAGACATTAGAGGATATGTTAAGATCATGTATCCTAGAAATCAAAGGAAATTAGGATCAACACTTACCACTAGTGGAATTCGCATATAATAATGGTTATCACTCAAGTATAGGGATGCCACTATATGAAGCACTGTACAGTAGAAAGTGTCTATCACTGTTGTTTTGGGATAATTTAGAGAAAGTGATGGTTGGACCTAAATTGATACGAGAGACAATTGACAAAGTTGTTGTAATAAAGTAGAAGATGAAAGAAGCCCAAGATAGGCAAAAGAGCTGGGTAGACTTGAGAAGAAGAGAATTAGAATGTACTGATGGAGATCATGTTTATCTAAAGATAAGTCCGATCAAAAGTCTTCATAGTAGGTAGACAAAAGGAAAGCTAAGTCCCATATATATTGGACCATTTAAGATATTGGAACGAGTTAGAAATCTGGCATATCATCTGGCATTGCCACCAAATTTATTTGGTGTACATAATGTTTTTCATGTGTCGATACTGATAAAATATGTACCAGATCCAAATAAAGTGGTTAAGTTGGAACCAAATGATCTGAAGGAGAACCTAACATATGAGAAGCACCTTACTCGAATATTGGATAAAAAAGTACAAACTTCAAAAATAAAGTGATCCGCTATGTTAAAGTATCATGGGATCCCTAAACTGAAGAAATGACATGAGAACTGAAGGATGAGATCAAGAAAAGCTATCCTCATCTTTTTTAGAATTTAAGTACACAAACTTTGAGGACAAAGCTTATTTTAAGTGGGGAGAACGTAAATCTTAAGAATTTTTATACAAGTAGAAATGAATAGAAATACAAATATAGAAGATAGAAAGTTAATATAAGACTCAACAAAGACCTTAGAATAAAATCACGAGTAGTTATAAACCTATATATATCTTCAAACCTTAAAACAAAGTTCTATAAATAGTAATAGATATCAAAGTTAAGATTTTACAAGCAGTATCGAAAATTCAAAGTATAAAAATTTTAATAATATTTCAAGAGTATTAGAATGTCAATAATCAATAGAGCTTATAGTTAGAAATCAATAATTTAATAATAAACCGTTAGGGTTATAAATACATAATAAGAATAAAAATAGATCCATAACTCATAACTTAGACTTCAAATAAATATTTAGACCATACTATTGTTCTAGTTAGAGAATTCTAAAGCTATTAGAAACTGAAACAAAAATTGACCTATTAAGCTAAGAAAACCCTAATCAGGTGAGATAAAATCCTAAGAATAATTAATTGCATAAACTTTAAATCCAAAAAGTTGAGCACAATAATAACTCAAAATATTTGTAGAAGCTTTATATGAAATTCTCGAGATAGAACTCCTAATTAACTATCATATTTATACCCATTTAACTTAATAAACTACCATAAAACCTAAATAATTAATTAAATAAATAATATTATGCAAATTATTGCATATATTTGGTGCATGTGGAGAATTGTATGTGGCTGAAATTATCTTAAATTGTGTACAGCCAAAATCTTGAGAAAATGGGTCAAAGCAAGTTAAGAAAGTCCAAGAAAAACAAAACTTAAGCAATCATATAACCCACAAAGCAACTCATAATTTGTAGAAAGAATTCTTGCAAGTTTTCAATAGGAAATTTCATCTTCTTGGCCAAGGATTGTGATCTGTTGCCTCCTTCTCTTCTTTAAATACAAAATCAATGATGTACAAAGTAACAAAACACTTAAAACCCACACTTGGATAGCCTAGTTTCTCTCCTTCCTATCAATGAGAAACAATACCACAAACATACAAACACAACACTATATAAATAAGCTCCATCAAGATTAAAACAAGCTTGAAACATCACCAAAGATAGGTAAGTAAAATTCGTTTCATGTTAGTTAATGTAATAAACCCTGGCTCAAACCATGTTTTTAACAATCTAGGTTCGTAAATAGACTTGAGATTTCTAAATTAAATAAATTATTCCTACCACTACAAATTACAACTATTTTAACACTAAAAATTATACTAAACACTAAAATTATGATTTGAAACTCCTTAGGTGTGGGATTACATAATGGTTTTGGTCAGGATTTTTATTCATTGCTTTGTAATTATAATTGGGTATGTTCATTTAGATTTTGATTAAACTCACAATAATTTTCTTTCCTTTCAAGTTGCAAAATTCTAACTATAACATGCATATCGCTCTCGAGTAACCCATTTATAATCATTAGTTAAATAACACTCTTCTCATAAGCCATGTTATTCTAATTGAACTTATGATTCAAGCATGTGATTATGTTAATAAACCATAATTTCAACCATATTAAGAACGTGAGTTCTACAACTTGAGTTGAAATAGCATGTGTCCATGTGAGTTTCAAAGTTGCATTTTCTATTTTAATCGAGCTCTTGAATCCCTCAAGAGTATCTTGAGCCTTAATTTATAAGAAATTCATAAACAAATTTTTAACCTTGGAAACATTGAAATATAAATAACCAAGGTTCCAAATCAACAAGACTCATTATAAATTGCTAATCAACTACTTAGGAAATCCATAAACAATCACATAACCCAACTACATAAATCTAGCTCATACTAAAAAGTGGAATTTCATTAATGGAAATATTCTGAGCACAATCTATAGCAACGAAATATAAGGAATTTCTTCCTAATATGATTTTGGATCCACTCTACTGAGAATATTCATAATAAACTTTGCTAAAGGGTGAGGTCAAGTGAGGTTAAGGTCAATGGGATGAGCTTGAGGTTGAGATCAATAAATGAGATGGTGTGAGGTGGATAGGATGATGTATGATGGAGAAATGGAGTAGGTGAATGATCGAATGGAGGAATGATAGATAACCCCCAAAATGAAGATGAAAATTATATATATAGGATATGTGAACTGTCCAGAAACTGAGGGAATGATAAAAAGTATGGATAGATATACATAGGTATGGTGATATGGGGATTGGTTGTATGGTGATGTGACATGTGTGATTGATGGTAGCTTTAGAGTAGGTAAATTTAAACATCTCCTCGATTTGGGTGGGTTTGAACTAGGACCCAACTAGCTAGGTCCGAGTCCCATAAATATGGACTTGGAACTGTCACGCAGGGGTAGCAAGGTGGGTAGGACCCGTGGACCAACCAGTGCACGAGGCGGGCCCTACGGGTCCAACCCGCATATTTTTAAAAAAAAATTCCACAAGCAAAAAGTTTTTTCTAACCAAAAATCGGATGGACCCGAATTAGACCTGCCAACTCGATAGGTCCACAAGGCGAGTCTAAATGAGGACCCACTGTAGCTGGTTCACCCTGGGTCTCGATTTAGACCTGACTCAGGGAGATATCTAGGTATATTCTTAGTGGAGTAGATCCCCAAAATCTACAAGAAAAGTACATAGGAAACATAAAAGCCTTGAAAAATATTTACAAGACAAAATAACAAAGGAAAACAAAATATCATGTTGCTAGAGTTAATCTTGAAAAAACGGCGCCATCTTGGTTAGTCCATGAATGTTCTATTTATGAGCTTAAATATCGGATGACATAACAGGTTGGCACTCTAGGTTCAAGCTAGCACTGTGGTTCCTTATGCTGCTATTTGGAAGCATGGATCAAAGGTGCTCGAAGATGAATTCAGTTGTGAGTTTGGCATGACAAGTGCAATAGCTTGAGTTCTTCAATTTTGGTTGATGTGAGCACTAGACGTTTGTTGTATCAGGTCAGCTTTGCCAGCTTTGGTCAATGTAATTATCTACTAACTCAGTGTTGAGAAAGAATTGCAGCAGTAGATCAATGCTTTGCTTCCTCATCATATCAACTACTACGTAAGTTGTATGGAGCTCTGTCTCAAGTCAAGTTAGTGCCACTACTAGGGAGCTCGTTCGGAAGTCAAACAGGTCGATAAGGGCTTGAGTCATTAGCGAAGTAGGAGCTCATTTAGTGCTTGACATTAGCTCGTACTACCTATTTAGTTAGTGGTCTGTTGTAGATGTAAAGCTGGGTGTTGCAGCTCTAAGGTAATTTAGGTCTGTGGAGGTTGCTAACTTGCAAGTTCAAACTATGCAATTGCTTACTCCAACCAACTTCTATGGTTGGTTGGTGGTAGCTCCATCGCTATTCTACTCGACCAAAAGGGTTATGTTCGACTGTAGCTGGATAGTTTGATTTAGTAGAGTTCGAAGAGGTTCAAGTCAACTATTATACCTCAGAACTCTACCCACCGATGTATTGTCTGCTTTGGCCATACACTGTATGGTTTTGTTCTTTTGGTGTCAACACTTCCCAGGGGATCACACATCCTATGATTGCTCTGCTTAGAGCACACTTAACTTTAGAGTTCCGATGAACTCTAAGCCACTACACTAGAAAATCCCTCTGTGATTAGAGTTCCACCATCTATATTTAAAGAGTATCACATACTTCCCCATTTATAGAACTGACGTCATCGTTGATTTCGTTACATAGGTCCAGAACCACACTAGCTCTGATACCACCTATAATGCCTTAGAACTTTACCCATCGAGGTATTGTCTGCTTTGGCCACACACCACATAGTTTTGTCCTTTTGGTGCCAATACTTCTCAGGGAGTTACCCATCCTAGGATTGCTCTAGTTAGAGTACGCTTAACTTTGGAGTTCCGACGAACTCTATGCTACTACACCAAAAGGTACCTCTGTGATTAGAGTTTCACTATCTATATTTGAGGGGTATCACTTCATTTGTTTAGCTTACCGCAACTTAACCAGCTCAACACAGGGACATTCCTCATGCGTAGAAACTCGGTGTTGGTCTAGTCTAGTCATGTTGTTTAAGTGTAGTGGCTTTGGTTTGCTCAATCAAGTTGATCACTTAGTATCGAGCTCAATCTGCATAATAGCTTAGTTTTACTACTCAATCTTGGATGCTCGTGCAAGGAGGACTACTCAAAGTGTAATATTTGGTCTGGTTAAGTCAGGTCGAGGAAACTTCCAATCAATATCTCAGTTGACGCTATGACCTTACTAGAGTCTTTGAGCTTGCTATGGTCGTTGCTTGGCTGGTCGATATTTGGCTGCAGGTCGAACATGGATTGCTCAATTGAGATCAGGTTGCTTGCTATTTATACTTTGCATCATGAATTCAATAAAAGCAATGCAGATTGACTTCTTTATGCAGTTTTGACAATAGCTTAGGTCTAATCATTGTTACTTTATCATTGAAATTGTAGCAGTACTAACCAAAAGAATATTCATAACAGCAGCACAAGAATCAAGCCTTTGTGATCCTCTGTTTTTTTTAAGTGCAACTTTTCTATCTTTTAAACAAAGTTGCTCTTAAGGAAAAATATCGATAATTCAACCTTTATTTTGATCCTTTTTACAGCTTCTTACATATTTTAACACAATCGATCTAGGATCATGCATTTTGTCGATTCATAATAGAATTTAACCTTGAAAGCCCAAAGATATGTATGAAAGTGTAAGATAAATGTGTATAAAATATACATCCATCAACTACCCTTAACTTAGCTCTTTGCTTGTCCTCAGGCAAATTCAATATCTCTATTCATGACTAAATAATAAAAAGGAAATCAACACACATTCATACAAACCACTCTTGACACCAAAGTTTATAAATGTACCAAAAGCCTTTTAAGCTTAAATGGAATGTAGCTGCAATTTTCTGCAAAAGCTTATCCTTCACTTGCTCAAACGTCATAATTCACATAATTCAAATATTTTCCAATTATTAAATTAATTTATTTTATTTTTAGTATTGGGTCTTAAATAGAAACTGATCCCGTAAAAACCTAAAATGAACTTAATTTTAGAAAAATAGAATTTTCTATGATATATATAATATTTAAAATAATATAAGGGTTTACAAAAGTAGTAAAAATTGTGTAACGAATAGTAGTGAATAGTACAAAAGACTAGTAAATTACCGGTAGTAAAGAAATATAAATATAATCGCAAAATCAGATATTTCTAGCTATCAAAAAATTATAAAACTGATATTTTTGAAATCCTTATGAAAATATGAGTCTAATAGTATTAATGGTATATTTTTTATATCTTGAGCCTCGGGACATACTTTTCAAAGCATGTATCCGAATGGGTTTAAAATAAGTCAAAAATTTACCAATCTGATATTTTTAAGCGACCTTATATTACTACAAGTTACTCTACACACTTAAGCCACACCTCGGCCTCTAGGGCTAAGAGAGTGAGATTGTCGGACTTAAACTACTATATTTTACTTAGGGTTTTTGGGTGATTTTCTGGTTTAGATCTTTGTCAATTTTGAAACTAAGGGTTTATGTTTATACAATACATTTAGTTTGAGAAATTTATTTTTTTTTAATTTTATTTTTGTAAGTTTTTAATATCTCTTAATGTTTTCGGAATTCTTGAATTGGGTTTTATTTTCAAAGGTTTATCATTATTTACTTTTTAATAATTTGTTTTTGGGTTCTATATTACCCGATTTTACAAGTAAGAGTTAAGTATAGAATTTGTCATACGTAGTGGTTTTGGAATTAAAGATTGTTGAGTTCTTACTTTATCTTTTAAGGATTCTCATTTTCTTAAGATTAATAATTTCTATATTCGTTCGTGATTTAGGGTTAGTCGAAGTTCGATTTTAATTTAGAGTCATTTTTAGAGTTTATCTTTGATGTTTATTTTGGAATTATTTACTGAAATTTTCCAGGGCTTACAACCACAGGCTCAATGAATAACCAGAAGTTACCACATATCAAATAAGTTTATTAACAATCATATGAAATGCATCAATCAAGCATATACACAATTACAAGCCTGGATAAACCGGAATCCAAAGCAGGATGAAGATTTACGCCCTCTCATCAAGGTTGAAGGAAGACAGTACTATGACCCACCTACTCACGAGAGACTAAGCATACAGGAAAACATCAATACTCACTTTAATTAACACTTTAAATTTATCATATCTTAACACTCATTTCCTATTTTTAGCCTTAGAAACTCCACTAAGTATTAGTCATTTCAAAGCGATACTATAAGCGGTATCCTTCATTTACCATTTAGTTCCTATGGTATCGACATAACAAAGGTAATCTTGTGTAGAACTAATAGTCTCTTTGCCTAGAAAAACCAAGTATTACCAGAGATCCGAAACACTAACACGTAGTAGGCTGCCGCTTACTCAAATGCTGCTTATGCAAATCGTGCAATGCATGTTTATTTCATTTATGCTATCAATAGTTTTTAATCAGGTTTAAGGTGATTAATCATTATACAAATAAGCAGTATGCTATACAGGCAACAAGTTCATTCAAAATTTTATTATCACTATTATTGAAGTAGCTTAGCAATCAACAATTCATATAGCATACAATTCCCGTAAACCATATAGTAAAATCTTGTTATTATCTTTCATTTAAGATACAGCTAAGCTACAAGCACAAACAATGTAATAAGTCTGAGTTACTCACCTGCATATATCGGCTAAGCGTAATAATCAATAGGGAAATCCTTACAAGTGTTAAGGTCACCTATTGAGATGAATAAAAATATTCATCAATAAAACATAAATTATATAACTAAATTCCTATGAGTGTCTAAGTGTCATATATTGATATTTGGTTTTATTTCTATTACTATCTTGGTGCTTTAATGGCCTTATGATAACAATTATTATTTAATATTTTATTTTCATTTTTCTTTTCTTGATCTTGCTTGATATTTATATATATTTTTATTGGATAGTTGTAGAATTTGTATTTAGTAGATTGATATTTTTATCAACACTATTATTACTACTTTTATATCGTTCTTTAGTTAACTTATTATGATAACCAGTATTTATTTTCTAGTATTTAGTTTCATCATGTTTCTCTTGATCTGACTTTATGTTATTATCTAGTTATTTTTAGAAATCACATTATTCATTATTTTCAGTTTATTTAGATTTCTATTCTTGTATATTTATTTATATAAAACAAGTACTACAAAATTATTATATTATATTCTTATTTGTTTTAGTATTACGATAATAATAATAATATTTTCTATTTATAAAAGTTATTTTTAAATTTCAATACTTAGGAATTTAGTTAATCATGCTAATATTGCAATATTTGCATTTATTATTTTTCTATGTTATCTCTTCTTCTTTTCTTTTATATGTGAATATATATATATATAATATTATAAACTGTTATGAACGAAAAGACTTCACCCAAGGTAATTTTGCACGTACACAAGCTGTAACGTCGCCAGTGTTGAAACCTAGGACGTTCGTATAATTTTATATGTTATTTGTATCAGGTTACGCTGGCTTAAGGCTACCAGCTTTACAACGTATGTCGACTTTAATGTTGTTAGTATTGAAATTAAATTTGTTAGTGTTCATTCATTTTACGTAAAAATGAATTTTATATAGCTTTTGTTCCAATGCATGCTGTCTCAACACCACCAGCCTATCCGTGTATGCTGCCGGCGTTGAGCACTTACGCTGCCGGCGTTGAGCACTTACACTACCAGCATAGGGGCAGTGTTGACACTGTTCATCATCTTCTCCAATTTTCCACGACTCGAAACTAATATTTCTTATAATATATATGTATTAGACTTGTATTAAAATTTTCTAAGTATTTTTCTATACTTTACATGTATCATACGTGATATATCAATATGTATTACTTCTTTTAATCGTCATAAAACCTAGTTTCTAGCTTCAACATACAACATACCATATAGAAAGAGTGTTGGGCTTGGTTTTTGCCTTGTATGAACTGATCCGAAGGTGTCTACTCCCCCTTAAAGCTAGATTTGAACCTAAAGTTAACAATAACAGTTTTTAAGCTAGTGTTTGACATATAAGTAACTTGAAAATGCGTTTAACTTACCTTCTTTTTTCCTTTTTCAAGCTTGTGGTTGTGTTTTAATGGAGTTGAGTGAGGGTGGTCTTATTGTTGTCTTTGGATAGTCTAATGCTCGATTTAGGGTTGTGTTTGTATGTGTTTTGAGTTGTTGTTGTTGTGGTTAAATGTAAGTTAATGGTTTGGAGTTTTGTTCATTAGGTGTTATGTATATATATTGATGATGAATGTAGCATGCAACTTAGTTGACAAGAGTAATTTCCCCATCGAATTTGGCTTGTCTTTCATGCCTCCCTCCCTTACATTAAATGAGAGTCATACTTGGTATTGTCTCATTGGTTTATATGTGATTTTTACTTGACTTTTGTTATCTAATTTGACTCTTTTGTTCACGGATTTCGGCTGGAGAGGATCAAGAAAGTTCTAACCATATATTTGCATCGAATTCGGTTACAATTTACACTGAATTTAAGGAAAAATTAATATAATATTATTTAATTTATTATTTATCTTAGATTTAGGGTAGGTTATTGAGTTGAATGGGTACAAATATGTCAACTATTTAGGAGTTTTATCTCTATAAATTTATATAAAGTTTCCACAAATTTTCTAAGTTATTATTGGGTTCAACTTTGGTTTAAAGTTTACGCAATTAATTATTTTTAGAATTTTATCTCACCCGATTAGGGTTTTCTAAACTCAATAGGCCAATTTTCATTTTAGTCTCTAATAGGTTTAGAATTTTCTAACTAGAATAATAGTGTGATCCAAATATTTATTTGGAGTATATATTATGAGTTATGGATCTGTTTTTGTTTTTGTTATGTATTTATCACCTTAACGGTTCATCCTTAAATTATCGTTTTCTAATTATAAGCTGTATTGTTTATTCACTTTCTAATACAGTTAAAGTCTTATTTAAATTATTTCTATACTTTGAGTTTTCGATACCAGCTACGAAATCTTAACTTTGGTATATGTTATTATTTACAGGACTTTATTTTAGGGTTTGAAGATCTATATAGGTTCATAACTACTTATGATTTTATTATAAGGTCTTGGTTGAGTCTTTTATTAACTTTTTATTTTCTTTTTTTATATTTCTATCTATTTCTATTTGTGTAAAAAATATCAGGGTTTATAGATGCTATAGTTGTGAGCTTACATATTTTGGCTTAATTTTCATGAACATAACTACCATCTTAGCTCTTATGTGTGATGTCATACATAGTAAGTTTGTTAGGTACTTTCCCAGTTTCGATTTCCTATAACCAAAACTTTTTCATGTTATGACACATTTGATACAAACATAACATTCATTCCATAAGTAAACATATGAATAAAAGTATCACCATTTCCTTCCTTTATCTTGCATGGCATTTTCTTCAAGAAGTATGAGCATTATTTTGTTTGTTAGCATTAGCAGTATTAATCTCATAGATTGACTATATAATAATAAAAATAATAATAATAATAAGACAAACTAACAAATGGTATTCAATACATCTATTTAAAATATATGCAAATTACATGCGATTCTGGCTTTAACAATTCATTAAGAGAGCATACCATTGATATGATCTAACATCATTAGGAATTTTCTCCATCATTTCCTTTGTGGTTTTATTCGGGTCAAAATAAGCTCCTTTAAATGTACTTTTATAATATCTCCATCTTTTGTTCAATGTTTTCAATATCCAATCCTTTGTTTTAAGAGGATACATAAACCTATACTACTCACAACATTTAAGGAAAAAATTATTAGTAAGAAATACCTATATAATATAACTATATAAAGTAAAATGAATCCTATACCTCAGTGGCATTCAACATTTTGTTTTAAATGGTCTAAATTCTAGTTTATCCCATATAATAATGCTCAATTGTGCATATGATCCATTTGTAGCAAGTGTCCCTAAAAAAGAACTAAGCATAGCACGTTCCCGAGTACAAGGGATTCCATGATCATCAACTTCAACGTAAATTCTTTCATACCATCCACATTCTAAATAGAAGCCATTGTGGTTCTATCCCTCTTTTTATATCGCCATCCATTTGTATCTATATGGTAAAAAAGTGAATAAAGGTCATTGTATATGTATACTTCTCTAGACTTGACAAACATCTTAAATGAAAAACAAATGAAAGACATACCAATATACTCAAAAGAGTCTTTATCAAATTCAGTTTCTCCTTGATTTTACTTTGAGTTTATACTTGTGTTTCATTTTGCAAAGGAGGAATTGAGTGTCCATCTCCATCTCCATGTTGAGGTTGACCACATAAGTTCTCTTCATTTGGTTGTTCAGATTGTTGCTCTAATCTAGAAGATACTCAGACTATTTTTAAAGTATGCTTACCTTTAGTCATGATTAACTGTACAAAAGGAATTCAAAGTTAGAGACATTGTTTAATTAAAATCAAACTCAAAATGGAATTCAAATTGTCTTTAAAAGAGAGAAATTTACCTGGATATCATATATACTTATATTATTGGAATACACCAAACCAAATTAAGATATAGCACTTGATTATTTATATTCAAATACATATCAACATCATTGATTTCATCACAATCAGCTAATAAGTGTGACAATTATTAAGAGAAATTCAAATATATTACAATAAACTAAAGTTTTGAACTAACAAAAGGAAAATTTATACACTTTTCCTATCCAATCTCATCTTCACCTACATAAATCCTAAACCCAATTTAAATGATCATCATTGAAACTTTAATCATTTGAAGTTGCTAAATGCTCAAACTCATTTACATTGTCATCCTCTCCTCTCATATCAAATACATCTCTAGGTCTAAACCTCATAACTATTAATAAGTTCTCATAGTTAGGATCCTGCACATGAAAAACTTGCTCAACTTGTGAGGAGAAAATAAATAGATCATCCTTTAGCTTTTCCCCTGTATGTATGAGGTGAGAAAAGTGTTTAGTTTCCATAGGGTTTTAAAATTATAAAGATAAAATATTTCGTAGTGGAATTCAAAACGAATACTCTAACCTAGTATCCATGTGTATTGATTAGATTAAAACAAAACAAATAGTTTGATTTCGTACCTCTAAAAGCTTGAAACTTGAAATCAATTTACAGATCGGATCTGTAGGTACCGTAAAATCACAATACCCTCTATGGTATCCACACGAACGAGCACTCTTCAAAAGGATTCTTCACGTGCTAGCATGATCTAGAACATTTTTAGATGATATTGGGATTTTCACACACGACTCTTCGTGCTTCACTCTTTAGGGTTTGCAGATTTTCTCTGCCAGTTTAATGTCGACAGACAAGTCGTTAACCCTAAAGAGATCTCTTTATGTGCCTTTTATACTAATGTCATTCTCACATGAGTAATGAAATTAGTGCCCCTTAATCTAATAAGGGATAATATTTCTTAAAATATAATTCTTGCAGATAACAACGTAATAATTTATTATTCTCTCAATAATAATAAATTATTATTCCTACAAGACATTAAATTTAGTCTATGATCCTTTTGACTCGTTCTTTTGTGTGTGACCTTGTAGGTTCACTTAATGTTGGCAATTGACCTAAAAAAATTTTAGTCAACAAAACAAAAGTGGCCTCTAGCAAGACATTATGTTTATCCAAATTAAGTGAAGATCGGTGATCCGATTTTTACCTAATCCATAACTTATGTCATTATCCTTTTGTCACATGATATCTAGATTGAACATAAGGCATGGATAGTATCATCCTTATATCGTTCAATCTTATCATTTCTCGATTTCTAGGTAAACGGATAAAAACAAATGAAATTGATCACGCTATCAATACATTTGAGCACTGCCATGCATTTCTCAATCTCACTCATCGAAGGGGCCAAAGATATCTCTCTCACAACGAGAGGGACAAATCCCATCTTAATCACTCAACTTCCTCTACATGATTTACATTATGCCCAATCTTAACCCTATCATTATCTGGTTAAAGACAACGTTTGATTGAGTTGAAACATAATATTCCTCATGTTGGAATTCATGGTGCTTTCAGGTCTGAGGATACGATGACATCTTATTTTGAGAATCACTTATGATACTAATCCATGTAGTGATCTCAAAGCGGGTCAGTCCAGTACATAGTTCTCTAATATGTACTTATGAGCTTGATTTGTATCTCCATACAAATAAACATCCCATGATTATCAGTCAAACCTCATACTAGATTTAATTCATTATTGTTCCCAAAATAATGAGCATCTGGGGACATTTAGAATAATTAAATTATTCACAGATCCTATTATAAAGTAAACATGCAAAAATATACTAGAAATGTTTATGAATGACAATATCCAGTAATTGGCCTAGGGCATAATCACCAATAAAATGTTCACAAGTAAGTCCAAATTCATCTTGTTTAACACCATTGCTGTGATGGACATTTACCCAATCTCACTTAAATAAGATAACTTTCAAATAATATGAGTAATTCAACTCAACGATATCCATCAATTTGCCATAATAGCCTATGTCACCCATCTCCGAAATATTAACAACATCACTGTTCTGAGTTGCCATGTTCTCCTCGTGAGCTTTAGTATGGAATCTAATTCCAATCTTTATAAACCCGAAAATCTCTTTGCTACTTTGTTAGGTCCAGTAGCAAGGATCACAATATCTCTTGACACATTGTCATCACCCATTTTCATAACCTTAAACAATATAAAACTTTGTTAGAATAAAATAATAATAAAGACTATTTACATCGGCATAAAAATATAGTAATGTGATGAGCTTACTCTTTATTGAAACCAATCTCCAAACTTTTCATTTAGTAACTTTGCTTTCTTATGGTCATTTTGATTTCTTTTCTAAACTCTACTTTTTTAGAGTTAATCTAGTTTCACATTACTAATATTTTAACTTAACAGGGATACACTTATATATAAATTATTGGATATCTTTGATAGTATTAAATTAATATGGGCCAAAGAGTAGTATATTTTAAGCCCATTTTATATAATAGAAGTTTTAAATTTTAATATTTCTATTTAAAAATATTTAATTTTTTTAAATTAGAGGATGGGTCGAAATCATCTAGACCCACCTTGAGACCCGGCGGATCTACAGGTTTAACCTACCCCACTAACTTCATCGGCAAGTCCGAAAAAATTGGACCCTAACTCTGCGTGTTAAGTTCTGGTTTGGACCAAACCCACCTAGGGAGATGTCTAGTGTGCATATTTTGGGACAAATTGCACTAAGGATGAAGTAACTATATATAGTTGGGAGATGGCTGACTGCTAGTGCATTATAGATTGCCATGCCTCAACAATTTATTTAAAGGCTAGCAAAACAAAAAATAACAATTTATTAAAAAATCATTAGCGATCCTATGATTTTTTATCTGAGTACATAGGTATATTTTAATTTTTAGACTTTTTGATTTATTATTGATTTACAAAAGTTGCCAATGGTAGCCCATCAATGTGGGGAGATGATAATTGATTCCTACAACACAGATCTATGCTAGCCTTTAATTTTCTTTTTCCTTTAAGAAAATGCATGCTTCTCTTCTTCATATAGTCCTTACTGGCTACAAAGCAGATACTCTCATCTGACGTGTTGGCACTCTCAAAGTGGAAGAGTTAAAAAAAAAAAAAACACATAAGTTTAAAATGCCAACCACCTCAAACTCGGTAGGTCAAGTCATGGTTTGGACCCGACTGGTACTCGCAAGATGTCTAGTCACCTGAAAACCATCACATACAATGTGGTTTAAACTATCTTGATAAGACATATAAGAGTCAGGTCAAACCTATTGTCATTGGTTTCAAGTCAATTGTTGTAGGATTTGCCGATTCTATAGGTCTTGGCGGAATTTTAGAAGGTCTAATCAAATCCTCTCTTAAACATAATGAAAAAGGGAGATAAAGAAAAAATATATGAGTGAATAGTATTCAAAATTTAAACAATTTTCAAGTTAGTGGTAGAAAAAAGTTGTCTGGTACATTAACGTACGATTATTAACAATATACAAAAGTAAAGAAAACATCTATGATCTCGTAACTAATATTATAATTTAATTGATTACGAAAAAATTAGTGTGAAAATTTTAACGATCTTGACAATGATTAGAGTGGATCTCAACTGTTAATAATATAATAAGACCATTCCTATAATGACCATCATGGGACAATAGAATTTTCCAAAATAAATGTACTTGTGAGGCCTAATCTAGTATGACTTTTATTGGAGTAGAGTTTGTTTTAGACTATAGATATGGCTTCGTGGTTGATTTAAGCTATCTTGTCCATGTGTTGATGTATAATTAATAATTACTTAGCGCTATTGAAATATCTCAAACCAATACTACAAGATTAATAATAATTATTATTATTATAATATAAATGGATAATAATATATTAATTCAAAGTAATAAAAACTTAATAAAAAATAACAAAGAATTATTTGAAATAAATACCTCAATATGACAATTAGAATTTAATTAAATTACAAAAAGAAAAAAAAACAAATCAAATATAAATAAGGATAATAATTAGAAAAAGACTACAAATTATAAGGAAGGTAAGGAAGTTATTTAAGCTTGTAATGACCTAAGCCAATGCAAAACTTAAGGGTATGAATATTGTTTTCATCTCTAATGTAGAAATTATACATTGGAGGATTGGCACCCTCATATAAAAGCCGCAATTTATCTCTCTCTTCTCATTCTTCTCATTACAAGACTTCTTGAAGAAGTTTTTTATCTCTAAAATTCTCATCAACCTTTTCTAGGAAGAAAATTCTCTCTTTCTTAATTAGAAAATTAGCCAAACTTACTCAATAAGATACAAAGAAGAAAAAGTTAAGAAGCATATGCTTTTCTCTCTAATCTTAAATTTTCTATACTAATACAACAATTAATCATAGGAATTAACAAGAATCAAGGAGGGATGGATGTGTCTGAAGAGCTTCATCAACAAGCATGTATTATGGTAGTGGTAGTTGTGCTCGTGTGATCTTCTGATGCGGAGAGCTAGGAGTTACACCATCACCTAAAATTATACATTATCGGCTTTGTCAAACACTATTCAACACTATTTATTTGCATTTATTATTTGTATTTATTATTAGTCAATATTGTATTTATTATTTTACCTTTTTAGGATATTGTATTTATTATATACCTTTTTAGGATTTTTATGTAATAGTATAAATAGGCCTTTAGAATGATGAGGATGAGCGAGGAATTACACCGTTGGCCTAAAATTCTACTATCGACTTTGTCAAACATAGTTGACACTATTTATTTGCATTTATTATTAGTCAATATTGTATTTATTATTTTATCTTTTAAGGATATTGTATTTATTATATACCTTTTAGGATTTGCCTTTTTAGGCTTTTTAAGTAATAGGATAATAGGCCTTTAGACTCATCTTTCTAAAAAAAAAAAACTCAAATATTATATTTTCAAATCGAAACTCTAGTTTTGAGAGTGTTCTCTCTAACTATTGCATTAAGTGCAATTGTTGTGCGTTTGAGACTCGTTTCTCGTTCTATCCATGCTAACTCGCTCCATCAGATTGGTATCAAAGCAGAAAAATTTCCTATGGAGATATTAGGAGATGGTAGTTCAAGAGCCGGTCACATTCTAGATGTTGTTAGGAATATCGAAGCCCTGTGAACCAAAGTGTAGACTCGAGGGCCGGTGTTAGTGACATAGATCATCGATTCTGGCATTGTGAACAGTATCTTGATGACTTGGTTGAGTGTTTTAGTGCAATGGGACTCGATACTTGTAGGAACAGGAATGGTTATGGGAGACGACCAAAGGCAGAGTATACTGGCGGCGATCCTATTGTCATATATGTTGCTGCAAATCGTTAGACTCAAATTTCAAATGAAGACTCTACTGAGGAGCATGAGATCTTGTATGAAAATAGATATTCGTAGAGGAGAGGCAGTGAAGGTGGAGGGAGATATCGATGGGATTACTATGGATACGACTAAGACGATGGTGGTGATTTTCACTTAAAGGTAGACATTCCTCACTTTAACAATAATTTAAATATTGAGGAATTTCTAGATTGGCTGGCTAATATGGATAGGTTCTTTGATTATATGGGAATTCCAAAGGAGTGTCGAGTGTGGTTGGTGGCTTGTAAGTTAAAAGGAAGAGCCTCTACTTAGTGGGAGAGATTGCAGAAAAGGTAAAGTCGAAAAGGAAAAACACCTGTTAGGACATGTTTAGGATGAAGATATTAATGGAAGATGAATTTCTTCCTCTTGATTATGAGAAAATCTTATTTCAACAGGACCAAAGACATCATCAAAAAAAGAAATCAATGCATGAACATCCACCAGTTATTTCCACTAAACCTAATACAAAGGGATATGTTCCCTATATACGGCCTGAAACTGTCACTCCTAAAGTTGCTGAAAATAAACCTATAGAAACACTGATGTGAGAGGAGAAATCAAGTAAAACAAGTATTATTAAGCCAGAGGACAAGAAGATGGTAGAGACAAAGGAAAAAAAACACTGAAGGGGTACCAGACAGTAGTAGGGGCCAACTAGAAGAGTTCAGGGATGTGATGCCTATAGACTTACCAAAGGGACTACTACCTATGAGGGGCAATTAGCATCAGATTGATTTGGTGCCCGAGGCAAGTCTACCGAACTTACCACATTACAGAATGAGTCCTAAAGAGACACAAATGTTGCAGGAGAAAACACAGTTGTTGATCTATAAAGGTTTCATTAGAGAGGACATGAGCCCATATGTTGTACCGGTATTGGTAACTCCAAAGAAAGATAGAGGTTGGTGCATGTTCATTAGACAGTAGGACCATTAACAAAATCAATATCAAGTATATGTTCCCAATTCCAAGACTAGAGGATATGCTAGACCGATTGAGTAGAGTTATGATTCACTTTTGCAGGTTCATTTTTTATCCTAAAGGATATTTTTGAGTCAAAGTGTATCTCCATCATCCCAAGATTGAAGAAACTCTATAATCAAATTCAACTCTAAACTAAAGGATAGGTTTTTTTTCAAGTGGAAGAGAATGATGCAAATGAGCTAGGAGTTACATCATTGACCTAAAATTCTATACTATCGGCTTTGTGAAACTAGTCAACATTATTTATTTGCATTTATTATTTGTCTTTATTATTGGTCAATGTTGTATTTATCATTTTACCTTTTTAAGATATTGTATTTATTATATACCTTTTTAGGATTTTTATGTAATAGTATAAATAGGCCTTTAGACTCATTTTTGTAAAAAAAACTCGTATATCATATTTTAAAATTGAAACCCTAGTTTTGAGAGCGTTCTCTCTAACTATTGTATTGAGTGCAATTGTTGTGCGTTTGAGATTCACTCATTGAGTTTTCTCATTCTATCCACGCTAACTTGCTGGCTCATCTTCTTTTTAGGTAAGTGATCTCATCTTTACTTGTTTATGTGATTAATAATTTATAATGAAGTATTGAACGATATGATGATAGGTTACACTTACAAATCTATGAAATGATGAATGATCATCATTTGTTATCATGAACATAGGCTGAAAATTATTGAGATGTAAAATCTAAATAAAGTATCAAACAAATTTATTTTTAGATGAAATTTATAGGAATGGCAATTTAATGAGTCTATATTTAAAATAATTTTTCATGATATTTGAAATAATTTTGCTATTTTTAAAAATTAAATTATGAAATAGCAAAAATAGAGCAAAACAGGATTTCAGCCGGCACAATGCGACTATGTAACAGCTTGAATCATTCACTTTTTCTTATCCTCTTGGGGTGGTTGTATAATGGTTTGAAAGCTTACGAAGTCTATTGTGATATGGTGTAAAGAACTGATTAGGATCAGCCTCAATTTTATGAAAACCAATCGATCGTCAGTGTTGTTTCCTTATTTTGACTAGGTTTGAAGTTTTTTATTTTTAAACCATATTAAACCAATGCAGTTGGGTTGAACTAAGTTAGAAGTATGTAAAAAAATGAGTTAAGTATTTTAATTTAAAATTTAGGCTCAAGAATTGATCTAAAAGTTGGTGAACTAGTCCAATTAAGTTAGGATACTTGTTGGTTTTCAATAGAAAATGAAATGTTGGAAATAAAAAGAATTTAATACTAATAAAATAAATATGAGATAAATGTAAATAATATATTTTCCATATTAAAATATAAATTTTAAGTTCAATAATTAAATAACTTAATTTTAGAGTCTATTTAATAAAATATGTATAAACAATGCATTATAAGGTGGTATAAACCTGTTGGAGAACTAGTTTAGGTTATTTAGCATAATTCTAAGTAAAGTTAGATTGCTAAGGATGTAAATAGACTAATCACATCTAAAATAAGTTAGTTTAATTAATAAAAGTTTATTATAATAATTAGAAGATATGCTACAAAGAATATCACCTTAAGAACCTAATTACTATAATGCCCTAAACTAAGGCATTACAACCCGCCATGTTATCTCTTGAAAGGCACACGCAAAGGCTGTAATACATCTATAAATCACAATATTCCATCATGTAACTCCAAAACTCACATAAAGAAATACTCAATATGAAAATCAAGAAAACATAACTCCTAAAACATCAATGTTGATATAATCTAAACCAACTAATAAAATTCTCATAAGAAACATAAAACTAATAACTCATAAAATCTTTACAAATGGAAATCTAAAGGAAATCCAACAAACTCATCATCATCATTAGCTTAACTCTAGTCCAGCCATCTACATATCAGCTGGGTAGTCAGTTCCACTATTGTCCTCCCCAGGTTTTATATAAACATCAAAGCTAGATAAGTCATACATAATCTGGCCTTCACTTGTTTCTGAAAAAAATAAAAAGGAATGAGTACAAAGGCCTAGTACATCTAAACCAAAAACATAGGAATATGATCATACATCAAACAATTCATATACGACTTAATATCTAATGCAACAAGCACCAATTATTGTCTTTTTATTAATCCAGCATACAACACAATTTAAGATTATCCTCAACTAATCCTAAACCCAGAGCAACTCAGACTCCTTAAAAAACAAGCAGTATAGTAAAATAGGTAATATAATGCATATATTGTGTTGGATCTCCCACACACCCCGGTACCGTACTCATACTACTCCTAAATTACCGGAATCATCTCAATGTACGAGTCCATTTGGGACAACCTCATACAAAGATCATCAGGTTGCTAGCGTAAGTATCACACTTTACGTGGTCTTTACTGGCCGCAACCAAGCACATACGACACACTCTTAATTTAGGCTGAATAGAATTAGGTCAGTTTTAATCATCTAATCCTACAAGCACAACCAATCAGACATGGTAAAGACATACCTGTTTCGCTCAAGAAATAGAAATCCTATTCTTAAAAAAACACCTGAACAAAGAATCATTCATTCCACAAATCAATTTACAACGTTAATAACAATATATGAAATGTAAACCCTAAACGTAATTCATCAAAACTAAAATCTCCAACACATCTTTCACTCGTGAAAATCGGAGAGTCACCAAATCTCCAATTCAACACCATGAAATAAAGAAACCCTAATTCATAAGAATATTTGCTCACCATTATTCATACATTCATAAATCATCTTCAACAACAGATATGATTAAATTCTCTTAAAAACTTAAGATCTATGAATTATAGTTTCAGATTGACTCTTACCTTCTTCAATTGATTGTAGATATGAAAATCCTCAATTTCCACACTTAGGGTTTTCCTTCAATTTCGACCAAAGATTAATTCTCCTTCGTCAATCAACAACACAAATCTTAGAAAGAGACATTCTAAATCAAACTAAAGGAATAGGAAAGATTAATTACCCAATTCCTTGAAGAAATCCACCTTGGAGAGTGTCTGCTAGAGTTTTCTAAAAGTTTAGGAGAGGTTATCAGGGTTAAGACTAATTATAGGATATATTTATAGAGTTATAATTCGAAGGGATATCGGCTAGACGAAGGGAAAAAAAAAGATGGCGGCATAGAACTTTCGGGTCTCAAAATAATATCTAAGGCCGCCACTTAGGCCGATGGCCTTCTTGGATACGTCAATGGCCTAAAGCCGGCATACGACTAATTTCCTTAATTTGAATAATTTTCCTCCAAAGCTCCAAGCTAGTGTTTGGGCCGTCATCCATTGTATTTAGGCTGGCAGCTTAGGATTATAGGCTGGCGGCCTATATGCCGACCTACTCCAAAATCGTCTAATCATTTGCTTGCGCCTTCCTCAAGTCCAAATTCATCTATTTCAAGAAAAAAATATACTTTTAAACAACTATTTATTATATGAATACCCTTCACTATGAAATATTTGCTTGTATATTACAGTTACTATATGATGAGTTTAGGTGGTTCGACTAAGTGCGAAATGAACTTAAATTAAGTAAGACTACCATAAGAGTAGGTAATGTATGTATGAATATATATAACTTCAATTTAATAAATAAATAAATTATTGTGAATGAATGAATGAATTGGTGAATTAAATCTTATTTGAGATAATTTTATTATATAGATTCTTTTTTCAGCTTTACCTGTCACATGTTTTGTGGTAGGATTCTTATTTGAGTTTAGGTACTTAGTGATTGGCTGTTGCATTACGATAAGCACCTTAAAAGGAATTAATTCTTGCTTATGTGTGCTTGTTTTATTTAATCTGGTCAGAGGAGCAACAACCTTATGTAGCAGTGCCAACACTTAGTGGTGGCCTGGCGGGTAGCTGATAGGGCAAACAGTATTAGAGTAACATCTATTTAGATCGAAGAGATGTAATATAGTGTCACTCATATTCATGAGATTTGTTAAGCCACATTATATTATGGGTTATGATATGTAAAGATGAGTGACAATTGTGATCCATAAATGAAGCTACATAGAATTTACTCTATTATTATAGGTACCCGAGCTAGCAATACCAATCCTCTAAGCAGTTGTTACTATTCAAGACCCTCAGATCACCATAACATGTTGTTGGAGTGTGGTTGCTCCATTGTTATTTTGCTTCATCTAAATTTAAGATCAAAATGGTTGGTTATTGCATTTACATTAGTATAAGTTCATGTGATCATATCGTGTGTGATCGTGTTGCTATTGTACTAAGTTTTGGCTTATTTTTTTTCTTAAGGTTTTGAAGATAATTTGATTTAGATATTATGGTTGCATGGTCTATGGGTTAGATATTGGTAAGAGCGACTCTTTATTTTTATTTTTCCGTTGCAATTCATTTCATTATTAATCTTAATTAAAATTTTTTAAATATAAAATTTGCCAAAAACTCACCTAGATGAAGATAGTCTTTGTGTATAACAATTAAGTAATGTACATGGTGGAACCGTTGACACTATAAACCCTATATAGGGTACGGCAAACATTACCCATTGAACATTTTTCCCTTCTCGTGTGGTTTTGGTTTATTGAAGTAAATACCCTTCAAGGCGATGCGTTTGTTACTCATCATTGTAGCATGGGATGAAATTAACATATGTTTATTGAAACAATAGCATCATATAGGTTCATGGTTAGGCTCTGAATTTAGGTATTTTGGTCGAATGGGGATTAATTTATGAGGATTATTTGGTTTATCAATTAGGGGTAAAAGTGCCTTTCTTTTCTTTTGTTTATTTGTTTGTTTTTTTTTTCTTTTATCTTTTAGAATACCTAAGATGAGAGGATTCTAGTTTTGTTTTTAGGTTGGGTTGGTAAGATTTAGGTAGTGGGTTTGATTCAATTAATTTAATAAACGACCATGTCTCTTGTTTATAAGATACGAGAATTTTTTTCATCGATATTTCCATGCTAGAATACATGTCTTAAAAAAAATTATAGCCCATATATATTAGAGATATATAAGTACTTAATTTCAAAAATTAGCAATGTCCATACAATTATAAAAACTTACAGAAATTCATTGAAAAAGGTAATAATGTGTTTAATATAATTTACATATTACCAATGTTGCTAAACTTGAATTGTGAGTTGATTCAGCCCAAGCCCACAACATCTTCTAATGTTTTTTTGCTGTAAGAAAAAGCCTCATTAATATTGAGTTCACAATTACTCACTCTTGCATATAAGTTTTCCTCTCTAGAATCTAGGGTTTCAACTTTCTCTACTCTTCACACAATTAACATGGTGTTCTTTGTTTTGCAGGTAAAGAAGAACTTGCTAATGTTCGAGTATTAGCTAACTCCTAGGTAATTTCTCATTAAGGTTCGATACCCTTTTTTTCTTTGATTCATGTATTTATATGTTGTATTATCTTTCATCTAGTTGTTGTTTGTTGTATTTTCTATTATATCAACTACTAATTGTTTCTGCTACAATAACTAGAATACATGAACCTATTACGTTGTAATGTAATCTTTAAACCAAATTGGTTTTTTCCTGGTATGACTTGTAACATATGGCTCCTCCTATTGAAAATCAACCTTGTCCTCAAGGTCATGAGTAGGATAAATTTGTCAAAAAGGTCCCAATCTTCCCAAGTCAAATCTTCTTGTGGAAGCCCATCCCACTGAACCAAAACTTGCTTGATAAAACCACCATTTTGAAAAATAGTCTAACCACTTAATATTTAAAATGGTCGAACAATGGGCATATCTGCTAAAAATTCTAGAGGAAGAGATAAAGGTGTAAACTCCTATCTTATTGCTTTTTTAATCTAGGATACATGGAAAACATCATGTATCCTTGCTCCAGTTGGTAACTTAACTCTGTGAGCACACGACATAATTTTCTCTGAAACCTTTCGTGGTCCATAAAATTTACTTGAAAGTTTATGGAAATTCTATTTAGCAACCGAAATTTGCTTATAGGGTTGTAGTTTTATGAAAACCAAGTCCACTATCTGCAACTCTGCCTCTCGTTTTTTCTAATTGGCAAAGTGTTTCATTTTATTTTGGGCTCTAGACAAATTATCCCTCAACGTCTTCAATAAATTATCACAAGTTCATAACTCTATATCAACTACTTCCACCCTTGAAACACCTTGATAATAAGGTATAGTAGGTGGTGATCTTCCATATACTAGTTCAAATGGAGTAAAGTTTGCACCTCATGGAACGAAGTATTATAGGCAAATTTTGCCCATGATAAATACTTAGTCCAATGAGTGGGACAGTCCATAACAAATGCTCTCAAATATTATTGAATTATACGATTCAACACTTCTATTTGACCATCTGACTATGGATGATATGCAGTCCTCATATTAAGAGTGGTTCCACTTAGTGAAAATAATTCTTGCTAAAATCTGCTCATGAAAATCGGATCCGTATCTGACATAATTGTCTTAGGAAATCCATGATGTTTGACTACCATGCCAACAAAAAGAGATGCAATTTTAATCGCATTAAAGTTGGAATGTAATGATCCCAAATGGTAGTACTTTGTAAGTTTATCTACTACTACAAATATGACTATGTATCCATTAGACTTCGACAAACACGAAATAAAGTCCATACTAATATTAGTCCATGTCTGTTCTAGAATTGGAAGCGGATGTAAGAAACCGGATAGTGCCTTCGCTTCATACTTAATCTGCTGACATATAGCACAATTGCAAAAATATAATGCAATTTGTGCTCACATCCCTTCCTAAAAGAATTTAGCTACAATCTTTTTATAGGTTTTCAAAAACCCGAAATGGCCAGCTAAAGAAGAGTCATGAAATTCCTTGAGAATCATAGGAATTAATGATGATTGTGGAACCAAAAATAATTTTTCTTGATAGAATAAAAGATCATTCTTTTACTAAATTGGCCATTTCTGAGGAATACCTTGCCAAATTACTTCAATCATCTGCTTGAATTTTGGTAAAGATTGGTATTCCTATTTTAAAACATCAATCAAATGAAAACAAGGAATTGTATAACTCAAATAGTTCATCTCATCCAGTTCTCTTTGTGATAAAGCATCAGCTACTTGCTTCTTACTCCTAGCCTTATACATAACAGAGTAGTCATATCCCATTAGTTTGATTGAATATTTCTATTGTTTAGGCATGTGTATCACTTGGGATAATATCTTCTTTATGCTTCTATGATTTGTTCTAAGAGTAATGTCTCCCCAACAAATGTTGTCGCCATTTCTTAATTACCTCTACTAAAGCAAATAGTTCATATACATAAGCTGAAGCTTTTTGCAAATGTCTAGGAAGTTTTTTAGTAAAATAGGCAACTGGATGATTTTCTTGTAAAATTACTGCTCCTATTCCATAGCCCGATGCATCTATCTCTATGACAAAGGGTTTTGAAAAATCAGGTAATGCCAAAATTGGAGCCTAAGTCAAAACCATTTTAAGTTGATCAAAAGTAGCTAATGCCTTGTCCCTCCATTTAAAACAATCTATCTTCAACATATCCATTAATGGATGAGCTATAGATGCATAGCTTTTGAAAAATCATCTATAGTACCTAGCGAGTCCCAAAAATGCTTTTAATTGCTTCAAAGTTTTTGGCAATGGCCAATGTTTCACTAAATCAATGTCACGCCCCGAAGGGTACCCTAAACGTGGCAGTCCACCGTACACAATATTAAAGCCTAGGAATGACCACCTTAATCATGTGAAGGCTTCCATACTATGTACAAGGCGTCTAACACATGAAGGAGACACATCGGAGTAATACATTTTATATTGGTACAACTTGAGTAACAATGTAAATGAACTACACTTCACTTTACTTTAAATACAAATCATTATACTTCAATTACAATTCATCAAAAAATTTCACTACATAAAACTATTACAAGGCAAATCATAAAACCTATCTAATAACTTCAAGCATTCTTATATCTTGCCAGAATCCCGAAGTCATTCTCGGCTCCAACCATCACGGTCCCCACTTAGCATTCTTGAGATAACTTGTTCATTCAAACATCTATTGGGGTATAAGCTACACTAGCTTAGTGAGAATTCCCTTAATTTCGTACCATAACAAGCAAATTATAATCATCCATATGCTATGCATGAGCAAACACATGAGCAAACAATTATGTATGGGTATCCGGACCCCACACACATAACGGATTTATGCCCTCCGTATCTTGGGTTAGGGATGGTATTGAAAGTCTACACGACCGCTGCTAGTCCCCAAGCCCTCGGCTCATAGCACTCGACTCGGCTAGGCTCACCCATGGAATGCATCCCCAATGTGCCTTAGTTCCCTATGAATAAGCTCTAGAACCAGTCTCATTATCCAAACGAGTCATCGAACCATATCAATCAACCTACGTAAGAGTAACAAGCTACAAATGCAATATGTCCGATGTGATGCATGACCAATTTAAGTTTTTGCTTAGGTCAAAATATTCATACATTCTTTAGAGTGACCAACCAATATCATACACATGACAGAAATAATATGAACAGTGTAGTTATCTAATCGAATCGTGGTTTCGATATGCTTTAGTATTCTTTGGCATACATTCATCACAGTCTCATTATATATCCCATCCCCATTCATATCGATTTTTATCTTATTCTTATAATTCTAATGCAACTAGCTACAAGCACAAACAAGGTAACAAAATAAGAAGAAAACTCACTTAGCCATTGGATCACCGATCTCTTAGTAAAAGTAATCCGGTGGTAGGGAATCGTTGATTTCGGGATCACCTAGTAAGGAAGAAATACTCTATTAAGTAATTCTCGTCCTAAGAGGGAATTCCAACTTAAAACGGCCATAACTTGGTCATTTTAACTCGGAATTTCGCAAATTATATATCGATTTATATCTACTTCGAAAGATCTATCTAATTATAATATTATTTTAAAGTTCTAAAAATATTTAGGTCACGAAACAGAGGGATCAGATCTGATCAGTAATGATTTCTGATTCAGAAAAATAGTTTTGTAAATGCTTGGAATGTTTCTACTTGACATATCAATTATACATGCAATATGAATGATTTCCTAACATGATGGCATGTGATGAGTTTAATGTATGCATAATCTTGATGATTTTTGCTAAAAGAAAATTTTATAACCTTTTTATTTTGCAAGACCACAATAACAACTACTTATGAAAAATCTAGTTTTCTAGCTTTGACATTACACTAGTGTTTGGAATTCATTCTTAGGATTTCTAGTTATCTTAGTTAAAATTGAGTCTTCATAACATATACTATCTAAGGCCTTCATTTTTACATAAAAACTTACATTTTGCACTTTGCAAATATGTTTTCAAATAGGATTTACTCAAAAATCCGAATTTTTAGAAATCCACTTTTTGAATGATTCATTTGGAAAAAACTTGTGTAATGCATTAAAATCTAAGACTTTATGATACCTATTACTTAAGGACTCCATTCATTACATAAAGCTTTTATTTTGAGCTTGGATAATAGGTTTTTCATGAGCACATCCAAAGTTACGAATTTTACAAGTTGACTACTAACTCAAAATTTTTCCATCTTGATTCTACTTCTTGTTTTACACATTAATCTCATAAAAACTCAATCCAACTTGTAAAAATCACTACTTAATAATACCTATTACCTATACCCTTCATTTTTCACATAAAACACGAGTTTTTGAGTTGATAAATGGGTTTTCAAAATTGGTCTTGGTTGAGATCCGAATTTACCAAATTTATTTTTGGACATATCTTTTGACAAAATCTATCTAGACTTATGAAAATCAATTCCTTACATCATACTTAAGAGCCTTTCATATCTTGAGTAAAAACTTCATTTTTGAGTTGGAAAACATGTATTTAAAATATGCCTTGGCCTAAATCCGAAAATGAGATTTTATTTTGAAAATAACTTTTGAAAATCACCTTTGATTCTTATAAAAAGAAGTCTTGATGATATACATATATTAAGTTCTTCATTATCTTAAGTAAAATTTCATTTTGACACTTGGAAAGTGGTTTTTAAATATAAGTTTTGCCAAGATACGAATGTCACTATTTTTATTCAAGTTCAAAACCAAGATCTACACTTTCTATGATCATAAATATAAAAAATTCATGGTAGTAAACTATAAACTCATAGATCTAAACTTTACTCCTCAAAATCATTTTTTATGATATCTATTCCTTAAGCTCTTCATTTTAAATAAAAAATACACATTTTGAAGTTGAAAAATAGGTTTTCAAATTAGGATTGCCTTTTTATCCGAATTTTTAGAAGTTATTTTTATTGAAACTAATATGGATCTTGAGCTTCCTAACAATTTTCTACTATCATTAAGCTACTACAAGTTATCTAAGAGCATAAAACAAAAGTCTAATGCATGTATGAACTTAAAACAACTAGATCTAGTCTTCTAAACTAGTTATGAATACATGAACATTATGATGGTTATGTGAATCATGAATAAATAATGAATATATGCACAAATCACTAATAATAGCAACATAACTTAATAATAAAACAAGATAATAGCATAATAACTCAAATAACAAGATCTAAAACATTGTGATGCAAGGATCTCATGTTCAAGTGTTTCCACTTCCCTAGCTTGAAGCTCATGGGGATTTTGTGTGGAATCACACATAAAATGAACTAGCCATACATGTTTCAAGATTCTAAGTATAGATCTCTTACCTATTTGTTGTATGGAGTAAGAAAATTGAAGAAAAACAAAGTGTGTGTGGGAAATGGGAGGGGAGGTCACGGCAATGGAAGAGGAGAGGAAGATAGAGTTTTTGAGTTTTTGAAACAAATAAATGAAAATGAAGAGAGAGAAAAGAAAAGGATATGGATATTAAGTGGTTTAGGGTTTGTTTTGTGTTAAAAAGAAGAAAAATAAAATGAATGAGGCAAGAGAGAGGAGGGGTTGTGGTTGTGGGTATTGGTTGCGCCGGCCAAGCATTGGGTGAGAGAGAAGGAAGTTGAATTTGTTTGAAAAATTGGAATTTGTTAATAAAAGTATTAAATGTAATAATTTAGTAAGAAACAAAAATTTCTTGGAAATGAAAATACAATGAGTAATTGTAAGGATGTAAGACTAGGGTATGGTTCATGTGTAGTAGGTTGTACTTGTGAATAGTGATAATAGTAACAAGATATCTACTTACCGATAGTAAAGAAAATACGAGAAAAAGGCTATAACTGTAATTTTTATAACCCGAAAAATTATAAAACTTATATTTTAAAATCCTTATAAAATTTCAATTCTAAAGAGTATTTCAGAATATTTTCTAAGTTTCTAGTTCCGGGCTCGCTTTTTCGTAATGGAGCTCGGGAAGCCTGGAATAGAAAATTTTTTGAAATCAAAACTTTTAATGATTTAAAATATACTTTAAAACAATATTCCACATTAAATTATTTTATAAAAATTTCTTTTGATATGAAACCGAAAAAAGCCAGATATAGGTTTCTAGGTTTCTTCTCTCAAAGCTTGAACTAAACCGGTTTAGGGTTTCGTTCTCCAGTTTCCACAAAGTTTACTTGATTACTAGGAAAACCATGGTTTACATTATAAGAAATAAAATTGTGTAATGAAATAGAAGTGAATAGTGCAAAAGACTAATTAATTACCGGAGTAACGAAATACGACTAAAATCGCAAATCAGATAATTCTAGTTATTGAAAAATTATAAAACTATATTTTAGAAATCCCTATGAAAATGCAGTCTAACGGTACTAATGGTATATTTTGATATCTCGGCCCCGGGACACGCTTTTTCGAAGTCTGTATCCGAACTAATTCGAAATAGGGTCAAAATTTACTAATCTGATATTTTTAAGTGAACTTATATTACCACGAGCTATTCTACACACTTAAACTACACCTCACCTCTGAGTTAAGGGCGTTAGATTGCCGGACTTAAACTACTATTCCACTTAGGGTTTCCGGTGATTTTTCGGTTTAGATCTTTGGCAATTTGGAAACTGATATTTATGTTTATTTATCATATTGATTTGAGAAATTTATTTTAAATTTTTTTTTGTAAGTATTTAATATCTCTTGACGTTTTTAGGAATTCTTTGAATTGAGTTTTATTTCCGAAGGTTATCATTATTTACTTTTTAATAATTTGTTGTGGGCTTTATATTACCTGATTTTATAAGTCGGAGTTAAATATGAAATTTGTCATATCAGTTTTTTTGGAATTGAAGTAGTTGAGTTCTTATTTGTTTTTAAGGATCTTATTTCCTCAAGATTGAGAAATTTCTAGATTCTTTCATGATTTATGACTAGTCGAAGTTTGATTTTAATTTGGAGTGATTTTTAGGGTTAATTTTCGAAGTTCATTTTTGAATTATTTACTGAAATTTTCCGGAGCCTGCAATCAATCTTAGATGGATCAGGTGCTACACCTCCATTTGAAACTATGTGCCCCAAATACTTAATAGTGGTTTGAGCAAAAGCACATTCTTTTCTTCACATAAAATTCATTATCAATCAAGCTTGTAAAATTGTGGTTAACTATTAAATGCTCCTCTAAGCTCGAACTTACACCAAAATGTAATTGAAAAATACGATAACAAACTTTCTTAAAAATGATTGAAACAACCTGTTCATAATACTCTAGAATTGCTGGAGCATTGCATAACCCAAAGGCATGACAAACATTCATAGTGTCATTGATGAATTCTGAAAGCTATCTTTGAGTATCCTCAAGATATATCTAAATTTGATTATCTTGCTCTTAAATCCATTTAGAAAATACCCTGGCATGTTTTAACTCATCCAACAACTTCAATTGTAGGAATGGGAAACTCATTCTTTATTGTCACTTGATTTAAACCACCATGTTCCATATTTTATCTTAACCAACAACACTGGAGAAGAAAATGGACTGGAACTATGCTGAACCACCTTTATTCTAACATATCCTCCACCTGTTTCTCAATCTCACTTTTTTGAAAGTGAGGATACCTATAAGGTCTGACATTGACGGGTTCACATTGCTTCAAATGAATACAATGTTGCAATAGTCTTAATAATGGCAATGATGATGGAGCCTGAAAATTTTCTCAAATTTCCCAAAAGGTATTCTATTAGGCCATTGTTGGTGAATTCATGAGAGTCAATTGTTGCTAATGTCTGAGCCATCAAATGGAAACAAGATGCAATGCCATCTGTTTCCGAAAGATGTTTAAACTATTATTTGTAATCAAGGCTCCATTTTCAAATTTGAAGCCAATAATTCAACGCATTGTCCTCTTTTCTAAAACTCATAATTCATCTCATGTAATCAATAGTTACAAACCTAAACCTTGTAACCACTAAACTCCCAATACCATCATGTACCTTGAATCGGAAGAACATATAATGTTTCTCTAAAATATTATACTAAATTTGTAGTGGAATATCAATATATTGGCCCTCACAATTTAGTCTATCTCCATTTCCAATCATCACATTAAACTAAGGATTGGAAAAATAGTAAATTCAAACTTGAACAGTTCTTGTCTGTATGAAATTGGTACTGGATGTGCCAAGAACGATGATTTGTTTGGATTCAACATATGTCATGATTCGAAATTTGAACAAAATTGTTTTTTTTTTTCTTTTTTTGGTCTTTTTGCTATATTGATTGAGGATAAAAGAAAAGGATATGAATAGCATTGACAACGGATATTATGCACTGGATCAACCTGAACTATGCTAACCTTATATCAATATGACTCACAAAATAGAGATAACGATGTGTTCGCCACAATCTAAATAAGGATTGATAAGAATGGTAACTCGCCACAATCAAAATATTTGATAAGAGTAAAATTGAAAAAACTCTCAAACTAGGGTTTTAAAATATCAAATTTTGATGAAAGATCCTTACAAAAGTATTTATATTAGTATCTAAAGACCTATAAAATTAAAAGACATCAGAATTGGTTGAATGTTGCAAGGAAGGTCCGCCTTTGAAGGTACGTAGTCGAACTTGAGATCAAAACTACCAGTTTTGAAGCAGCTTACAATGTAATTCGCCAGCCTTTCATCTACTTCAAATTGTCTCTATTAATGGTAACTTGATGCATATCAGTACTACCACTATCATCAATAAACTAACATTCTTTCCATTAACATACCTCTGAAAAATGTAATTTCTTAGGAGTCAGTGCCCCTGCCGATGCATGATAGCTAATACTAAAGGGTGTTTCCTCACTAACAATAGCATCCTCTTACATATTTTCATGCTCATCTAACTTGGTCTCAATCATCAGCCGCAAAATTTAGGTTTGCATTTGTGATTTCTTGAAAATTTTTTATCACAATTAAAACACAATCTTTTTCTCTCTTAGCTTGAATTTCTTGTGGTGTAAGACATTTTACAGGTAAATTGGTTTTATCATGTGAGTGTATGGTGGAAGAAGTGTTTGCATCTGAAATGTTGGGTTTTGAAAATTGTAAGGTAGGTCTTGAACTAGAAGAAAAAGGTTTAAAAGAATGTGTTTGGTCATTGCATTTGGTTTCAAAATTTTTGATGAAATAGCTTGAACAAGTGTTTGAGGTTTATGTAATTGAATATCTTGCTTCAAAAATGGCTTAAGGCCAGAAATGAAGCAAATAATGAAAAATTAAACCTACTACTCTATTAGAAAGTGATTCAAAAGACCTTTGATACTCTTCTACTGAATGAGTTTGAGTGAGTTTAGCCAATTTGCCTTGAGGATCTTCAAATCTAATGGCCTAAAACATACTTTCAAATCCTATCTTACCCAAGTAGTGACTAAATTGTTCAATTCAATTTACTGCATACATTCCAACGCCTCATCCTCCTTGGCAAAAGAAGTAATCACCAGTCTTTGCTATGTAAGAGTATCATGAAAGTTAAGGAACTTTTCTATTTTATAGATCCATTGAATTGGATTTCCCCCTTGAAACTTCGGAATCTCTAATTTGATATTCTTCAACAATGAATCTTATAAGCCCAAATATGATGAGCTTGTATTTGAGTTATTGATATTTACACTATTATGAAGATCAACATTCAAGTTCTGATTCTAAATCTTAGGTAAACTATCAATCTTGTCATTCAATGCTTTTATTGAATCTTGTAAAGAATTGTTCAAAGATTGCATAAAGTCATTCATCTGTATTTGCATCATCCTCATAGTATCAGCTAGTGAAGCCACCACAAATTGCAGTTTGCCCATATCTGACTGTTGTATTGTTGATCTTCTTGTTCTTGGCAAGAATCAATGAGAGCACCAATTATTAGCAATCTAATAGTTTGGCTCAAGCCCACAACATCTTCTAATGTATTTTTGCAGTAAGAAAAACCCTCGTGAATATCGACCTCACAATTACTCACTCTTGCACATAAGTTATCCTCTCTAGAATCTAGGGTTTCAACTTTCTCCACTCTAAACATAATTAATGTGGTGTTCTTGTTTTGTAGGTAAAGAAGAACTTTCTAATGTTCGAGTATTAGCCAACTCCTAGGTAATTTCTCAGCAAGGGTTTGATACCCTTTTCTGCTTTGATTCATATATATTCATATATATATATATATATATATATATGTTGTACAATCTTTCATCTAGCTACTATTTGTTGTATTTTCTGTTAGATCAACCACTAAATCTCAACTACTAATTGTTTTTGTTATAGTAACTAGAATACATGAACCAATGTAATCTTTAAGCCAAATTAATTGTTTCCTCGTATGTCTTGTAACACGAACCGAGGGTTAAACTGGGGTCAATGAAAAATAAAATATAACTCTTTTCCCATAGTTTTTCAATAGTAAATAATAGTCCCATGATGGAGTAAAATGTATTTATGTAAAGTATTATTAAAAGTACAAACATACAAAATAATACATGGGAAATATTTTCGTACAAAACATACATCTCATATGAATGATCAATTATGGAATTGGTATTTATAACTTTTGAAAGTTTATTAAGTATGCATGCATGAAGGTCACAAATATATGGATTGTTTGCATTTTTTTCTTACTTTTTTAACAAGTGGTTTAATAGATATAAGGTCTTTCATGTATTTTATTCAATTTGATTATAGTTAATGTTTGATAATTTAATAATATGAAAATATTTAATAGCTAAATCCTCAAAACTCTAGTTTTCTTGTTAATACGTTAATTAATGCTTTATTATTTTTCTAATGTTCAAGTATGATTTATTTTTACAATTTCTTATATTTAGTTACTATATACCTATAAGAATTTATCATCTTTGTGTAAAGTTAGAATTACAATAAGTCCCTAAGAAAAAAATTTGGTCCCTCCACACAAATATATATATATATATATACATATATTGTTACAAATGCAGTAATGATGAAGTCCCACGTTGAAATTGCATAGCCTTTTTTATCATCTTGTGGTAGATGTCATTTCACTAAATTGACAAAACTAAACTCTTCCCACGTCAGCAAGATGAAAATAGTTTTAAGGAAATCATGGCTACAAATATCACATGCCATCCCATGTCAGCATTTAAAACATGTTGTTGTGCTCTAGACATGATATATGTCGACTTTGTCAGAACTGCAGTGGGCCATTTAGTGAGGTGGAAAGATTTGTTCGGATCATGCAATTCACGGTTCGACCGCCTGGGCTGTCTGGTTTTTATCCAGTCTTGGTCATTTTGGTTCTCTTTGAAAGACCAGTGATGGCGTGTCTAGTTTTGGTTGAACCGGACCGGCCCAGGGTTTGACTACATTGCACATTACTTGATGGCACAAATTTAAAGTATGACATCTCCATTTTTTGGTTGTTGCCAGTGACGGAATATAGGATATCGTTCGCTATGGTTTTTGCAATAATAACCAGTATCAAAGAGGGAGAAAAGTTTATAACTCTACAAACAATTAAAATAATTTTTGGGCCTATAGGCTATAATGAAATTGTTTTGGTTACTTGGCAAATTGTTCTTACTCATTCTATATAGTTTCGTACATTGCTTCGATCCACGCATAATGACCTTTCAGATTGACACGATATATAGGTAAAAGCACAACAGAGAAACAAGAAATTTTCCAAAGCATCAAACTCCTTTATTTTCTTCCTAGTTTCTCTCCTTAACACACATTAACGACGTTTAATAAAGATATTTTTCAAACTCAATTGACTTTTCTGCAATTGGTTCTGATTTGACCACTGCTGCCGGTTAGTGGACTAATGTTTCCCATCTTCACCATGGCATTAGCAAAGTCTGCTGTGAAATTAGCTGAGTTGCTGCTGTATGTGTTAACTTGAGAATTAGTGGAACCACCATTAAAGAGCTCTTGGTCCGAATGCAAGAGACCCTTTTGGCTCAACAAATTCTTAAAGTAGGCGTTGTCGAAAGTGGTAGGACTGGTGACGTCAAGTGGAGATAGGTTGTTGTCTCCTCCCGAGCTCGGGCATTTAGCTTTTAATGAAGTAGCGAATGAGGCATTAATGTTGTTGTCGTTGTAGGTTCTGTTTCTAAATGATGTGCATCTAGCCTGGCCAATTGTGTGGGCCCCTGCTCACCCATAAACCACACCTTAATATAAACTCCTGATTTGTTTAACCATCTTTAACTTTCAGCATTAGATATCTACCGAGCTTAGCTATTTTAAGAAATACTTGGGTATAAAAAGGATATTTGTGAGATATGTTCAATCAAATTATGAAATAATATTCTGTTATTAGTGTTACACCATGTAGACTGCAAGCTTTGATTAAACAAATGTAGATGAATCTAAGTTTTTCCAACCTTTTCTATTTTAAGATTAATGTTTCCTTTCCTTTTCCTTTTTCTTTTTTTAGGTTTAGGATACTTTTTATAAAAGATAGTCAAAGAAGAACCTTGTTACTCGCAATAAATTGTCAATGTTCTCAAATAAATAACAATGACAATATAGGACATAAAAAAAGGGAAAAATGATAAATATATATATATATATATATATAGGTTCAGAAACGATAATGGTTAAAAATTTAGATACTGTCATTGTTTTTTACATTTTTCGTTTTAGTACTTGTAATTTTCATTTTTTTCAGCAACTAATTTCAGTAACCTTATATATAATAGAGTGACAAAAACCTATCTTGATATGTTTTTAAAAAGTTAGGTTTTAAGATGAAAATTTTAAAATATAGGTCATAAAAAATTAGAGAAAACTTAGATTCTCATAATGTAATTATCCTCAGTAGATTACATAATGATAACTAAATTCATACCTGAGAGTGCGACCATTTCTTTAGCACTGAGGCCTTTCTTTGAGAAAGCAGAAATAAGGCCACTAAGGCTCGATGTTGGTCCAGGGATATCACTATTAGCAGTGCTTAGGCTGGCTGTGGTTGAATCTCTCCTTCCTAACAGAGCAGTCCAGCTGGGTCCACCAAGCTGATGAATCGAAACATGTACTTTGTTAAATATTAATAATCTTATAAATGTAACTACATATCTACTTACAATTGTCAACAAAATATGAATATTGTAATTCTTACGGCAACAACAGAGTCTCTGGCAGCAACAGCCAAGATATCGGCACACGACACTACTTTTGGACACGAACTCTCCAGTTGGGATTTGATAGAGTCAATCACCTCAAACCCTCTCAATGAATTGACATTTGGACCGGCCGTTTTCTCTCCAGTAAAATTTGATGTGTCATCTAGTAGAACTGATGCATCACACCCCTATTATATATATACATAAATATATTTATATGTTAGTCTGTGTGCATATATATATTGGATAGAATGAATTGTGTGCAAAAATGATATATATGAAGACAAAACCCATATGCAATTTCATTATTCTTTGTCTCACTCCATAATTCTATGTGTTAAATAATAATTAAAAGACACTGAAAAATAAATGCAAACCTTTGAATTACCTTCTTTGTCATGAAGACAAAGTTGTTTAAGCGTCAAAAGCACGATTAAACAAAAAAATCTCACATTTGATATCCACTTGTAATTATTGTTGGTGTTTGGGGCTAATAATTGATGAGAATCACTTTCTTTCATTAAAAAAATACAAATGTAAAAAAGCCAAGGATATGGGATCCAAACTCGTCTGACTCTGACCAAAAAAAGGAAGTGGCATAGTACCTGATTTGTCACCATCACACACGCCAACGACAAAAGACATGGGAAAAATTAGTTTGCAAATCTTACTGATTATAATTATAATCATTTAGTTTACAAAAGATCTTGTTGTTGTAATTGTTCGTATAAAGCTAGGAACATATCTATAACTTTTCTAAACTATTCTCAGAAGAACAATCCTCCTTTTCCAACCTAAGAATTGGGATAACCTCGATGTTGGATGGGCTAGTCCTGGCTTTTATAATATTTGATATGATCTAAATGAATATTATTCAATATTAAAACAGTACTAGTCAGGAACAGTCCCCGGCCGTAAGGAGAAAAAAAAAAAAAAAAAAAACCAAGAACAGCATTAGTAGTTTCTGACGGCATATTTTGGCGGTACAAAGATTAGTAGTCCATGTTATATATAAATTAAGGGAAATGGTTTCCTCGAGAAATTTTTTCAGCATGTCGGAATTTTGTAAGGACGCCCAAGAAGGCAGACATTCGTCTGGGATCCTCACAATGAATATGTCCTATGGTGTTTGTCGTGGAATTGATTAAAAATTCAGACCAGATCGATGAAACATGAATGAAGCGAAACTGGCGACCACGTGAGCACACGTGTGAAGAAAAACACAAATGTACCAAAGCACTGGAGAAGGAGTTAGTGCTTTATTTAGCATATCTGACACTAATAGAGTCTTGAACCTGATGTCTATGATAGCAACCACACAACTGCTCTTATTAGCGTTTGAAAAATATACAAAAGATTCCTCTGACGGCAGTGCTATATGATTTTTCACCGAAACCTGATGTCGGCGAACATTAGTTTACTAAAATAGAAATATTTACTATATATTGCCTATTAAAAACTTGTTTTATCTTTCTTATATACGGAAATTAATATATATATATATATTACCCTAAACGAGCTACGTCAACCTAGTATATTTCATCTACTTGACCTAGACCCGTACCCCCTAGGGCCAACCACGTGTCTACCAGGAAAAAAATTATCAAAATATATATTATAAAAAAATTACTAAAATTAGTCTTAAAATAAAAAAAAAAAGCAAATATAATTTGTAAAGATATTAAAATGTTGCATTTAAAAGCTGTAACTTTCCAAACTTAATATTATATTAAAATCATACACGAAAAATATGATTTTCTAAAATATTAAAAAGTTGCATTTAATTTAATAACTTCCTAATGGTATTTATAAAAAATAACAAACATTACACATTACACATGTTACACATACAGCTAGATATCTTCCAAGTTCAAAGATCGGTCCGCACCGGACCCGACCCGCCGGATCCAAGTCCAAAAAATATTAACTCAAAATTGTCTTGTGGAAATGATGGGGTAAGGCGGAACCACCGGCCAAGTCCTATGGGTCTAACATTTCTAAAAAATAAAAAATTTTGTTTTTTTTTATGAAAATTAGATGGATCCTATTGGACCAAACGAGTCCTTGGGATGGACCCGGATTAGATCCACCAATCTAGTCGATCCTATCTGCACCCACAAGGACAAAGTCAAATAGAGGATTCATCGTGGCTGGTTGTCTCTGTCCTAGCTCGAATCTAATCCGGAAAGATGTCTACATATACGGTAATTAATATTCAATCAATTTTACTCAAGTATTAACGAAAAAAAAAAAAAGGGTCTCGCTCGATATATACATATATTATAGGTATAGAACATGTTTAAAACCTAAAAGAGGTTTCTCTTTTCAACAACAGGCCGGTGGTGTTGATTAAATTAAACCAATCTTATCTTATGTGCTTGTTATAAGTGCGTGACAGGAAAGAAGGATAAGCTCATGTTTACGTGTTTCAAAAGTTAAATCATTAACTTTACACCTGACAATGATTTGCCTTTACTAAATACAGCTTCCCACGAAATCAACCAAGTAGCTACACGCAATTGACTTCAAAGATAAAAAGAACAAACATGATTAAGACACACATAAAAGGGTTTCTTATCCATGAAGTCTACGTGAGCATGCGCAAACAGTAATTAAAAATGCAAGCACGAGATACTTTGTATGCATGCCCATAAAGAAATAAAAATTATTCCCCTAGAACGAGTATATGACAACTAGCTAGCTGGGCTTGACCAATTCATTACGGGTAGCCATTTCATAAAGAAATCAATATCAATGAAGAGGCACGATTGACATTTTTCGGAGGATTTAAAATGAAACTATCTAAGAAAATAAGTAAAGGGGGACTTTCATTGAAATATTGTGAATAGAAATTAGTAAAGGAGGGACTTGCATTGACAAAGCAATCATGGAAATGGAGACGCAGCAAAGATGCTCCCATACGAGCTTCTTTCTTCACAGCACTGCTAACTCCCGATTGTATAATGGAGAGAGCATTAGGGCATGAGCTTGAATAAAAGTTGCTAGACAACTGAGCAGAAGCAATGCCAAAGGCAACAGCAACTAAACAAAAGTAGGATATGATATTAGGGTTAATGGAAGCCATTGATGCTTATCGACTAAGCAAAAGAAACTATATAAGAAAGAGAACAATAAGACTTTAAGAGCAAGAGCTCGCTAGATGCTATTGTGTTTTGCATTACAAGCAACACACGCACTGTATTTATACAGAGTTCTTGTTTGGAATCTTTCGTGTTTTTCAAAGTCAACGCGCATTATGAACAGCATTTGAAGCTCTCGCCAGCTTTATCACAATTCATATGGGAACACGAAAAAGAAAGAGTTACATCTAATTTTATAACGCGGATTTGCCAAATATGCTGGTTATATCAAGTTTGCCACTTGTCCGATATAGTACATATATTAACCTGTCAGTATTCATTATTGCAGGCTCACATGTCTATGTTGATTTTTCAAGACTAAAATGTCATGTATGGTGTGTTTATTGGTCGAAAATTTCGACAAGTTTAACGACTCTTCGTATACATGCAAGCAAACTTATCCAACTTTAGCAAGGTAATTTTCAATAGGTAAAAGCAGTTCATGGGACTCTTTATCCATTTTTACCAATCAAAATCCTATCTCATAATCATCAATTCATTTTTAAAACGAGTTATATAGTATTCACATTTAGAGTCAAAACTAGCATAAGCATGGCTCAGTTCGAATCAAGAATCGAATCAGAATCGTCACCAGTAGTTTTAAAATCGAAACCAGATTAGTAGACCGGTTTCATGGTTTCTAAGCGGTCCTTTGGCCCAAATCCTGTGGAACTGGCAGCTCCACCCAGTTTTCATTAAAAACATTAATATATAATTATCAATATTTAAATTATTTCATATAAATAATAAAATTTATTACTTATTATATTTAATATGTTATTATCAATAACACAAATAAACATAGCTTAAAATCATAAATAATTAGTCTAAATAAACTTCTCCTAAAACCAAAATTCATTTTCTTAATAATATAAGACTATTTTTTGTATTATAATTTTCTTTTTATCTTCTAGAGTATTTTACAATATGATAATACTAACTATAATTTATATTGAATGTGTTTGTATACATATATATGTGCATTCTTGTGAAATATATATTTAGTTTGCTACGTGGCCTGTTTCTATAGGTCCACTTGTCTTTATTTATTGTTAGTTTGTTAGCCTTTCTGTTTTGTATAAATACCTTTTCTGTTTTGTTTCTTAACAAGAATACGAGAACAAAACAACATAATGAAAGTTTACTCTCTGTTTTCTATAAACTCTAAGGCTCTGTTCGGTTATCTTCTGGAAGAAACCTCAAGCTCACATGGTATCAGAGCAATTGAACTTGAGGTATTGCATCTTCTTTGCTTCGTATGATTGTAGATCTGGTGTTCTGAGTATTTTACGTAAGTTGTTCAAATTTTCAATGGAGTTGTCGAATGAGACGAATCGGAGAAATCAAATGGATGCATCTTTATCTGATCCCTTGTTCTTGTCGAATTCGGATATGCCTAGTATGGTTATAGGTAGTATTCTTTTTAATGGATCCAATTTTCTGGCATGGAGCCGATCTGTTAAAATTGGATTGGGTGCTAAACTAAATTAGGGTTTATTGATGGATCAATTTTGAAACCTAATGAGAATTCAACAGATTTTATTCGTTGGATAAGGTGTGATATATGGTTAGGAGCTGGTTACTTAATTCTATGCAGAATGAAATTGCTCAGAATTATTTGTTTGCTCAGACAGCTTGTGATCTTTGGCGTGAAATTAGTGAACAATATGGACAAGGAAGTGGTCCTTTGATCTTTCAAATATAACATGAGATTAGTACTATGAGGCAAGGAAATCAATCAGTAGGAGTTTATTATAATAAATTGAAAAGACTTTGGGATGAACTTCAGGCTTTGCATGTATATCCGACTTGTACTTATGGTCGTCTTGAATATTGTACATGTGATTTGAAAGGGAAAATTCTTGAATTTGAGTCGAATACTAAACTGATGCAATTCCTAATGGGTTTGAATGAGGGTTTTGAATCTGTTAGAAGTCACATTTTATCCATGGATCGTATGCCGAATGTAAACAGAGCCTTCCACTTGGTTCAACAAGTTGAAAGACAGAAGAATATTACTTCTAGTTTTGGGAATTTGGATATATCAGCTTTTCATACTAATAGAGCTGAATATAGTAAAGGAAACATGGATAAGAAAAGGAAAATGTTAATAATAAGTTGTTTTGCAAACATTGCAAATCTGAAGGTCATGCAGTTGAAACATGTTTTCAACTAGTAGGATATCCAGAGTGGTTTAAGGGGAAGCGTGTTATCCTAAAACACAAGGAAAGTTGACATCAACTTATAATAATGGTTCATCCACTGTTGCTGCTTGCAATTCTGATACTTCAACTATGTTACATACTCCTCTGGACGACTTTGTGGAGAATGGTATCCAGAATACCAGATCGGGAGTCTTAGGGGCAGTTGATGACATCTTGTGCATGATATCTGTCATGAGTTGATGAAAATGCTTAAGGATAACAAGCAAGTTTCAGCTGATAATGTTGCAATCTGGTCAACTATGCTGGTAATATCTTTTCCTCATCCTGTTTTAGTGCTTTTTCTTATAATTTTGGTTCATGGATTGTTGATTCAGGGGCTAGTGATCATATTACATCACATAAATCTTTACTTGTCAGACCTAAAACACTTTCCATACCTATTTTAGTTCGTTTACCAATGGTACTACTAAATATGTCCATATTGTTGGAGATGTACAACTCACTGACAAGCTGTTTTTGTACAATGTTTTGTATATCCCAGATTTCACTCAAAATCTCCTTTCAGTTCATAAACTTCTTGTTAATACTTCACTAATTGCCATCATTGATTCTTGTTCCCTTGTCTTTCAGGACCAAAACTAAAGAAGTGTTAGTTAAGCTGAATCATGTAATGGATTGTATGTGATCAAGTCAACCATTCCAAAAAGTTTTACTTGTTTAGATAGTAATGCACATCAGAAAATGTCATCTGTCAATTCTTCCTGTAATAAATCTGATTTCTTGCATTTGTTTCATGCAAGATTAGGACATTCTTCTTGTTCAAAGTTACGATACATTGATTCATGTAAATCTCTTGATATGAGTGATTTTCATTGTAATGTTTGTAATGAATCAAAGGCACGTCGTCTCCCTTTTCATCGAAGTGCTAGTTCTTCTTTTGAAAAATTTACTTTGTTGCATATGGACATTTGGGGCCCATATCATATTTCATCTATTTCAGGAGCCAAATATTTTTCACCATCTTAGATGATTTCTCAAGAAGCACTTGGACCTATTTGCTTCATAACAAATCTCAAACTTCTGATGTTGTTTCTAAGTTCTTGAACTATATTTCTAATCATTTTTCAGTCACACCAAAATTTATAAGGACTGATAATGGTTCGGAATTTTTGTCCACTACATGTCAACATTTGTTTGATATCAAAGGAATTATACATCAACGCACCATGACTTACACCCCACAACAAAATGGTAGAGTTGAGCGTAAACACCGTCACCTCCTAGATACTGCCAGAGCTTTAAGAATTCAAGCCAATTTACCTAAAGATTTTTGGGGAGAGTGCATACTTACTGCTACTTATCTCATTAACAAAATGCCTTTGTCATCTCTTGGATGGAAAACTCCACATGAAATTTTATTTGGAGAGAAACCTCTTATGAACATTTGGGGTTATGGGATGTCAATGCTATGCTTCTACTCCTAAACACTTAAGGGATAAATTTGATAGTCGTGGTGTTAGGTGTATTTTCCTTGGCTATATTGTGGTCAAAAAGGTTATAAATTGTTTACTCTAAACACTAGAGAGATTCTTGTGAGTAGGGATGTTATTTTTCAAGAACACATTTTTCCTTACAGGTCAGTCACTATTTCGATTCTTCTTTAAACACATCTCATCCGAATAATCCTCTTATGTTTTCTTCTGATGATGATTCTGAGATTATTTCTTCTTGGTCACAAAATGTTGATGATCTGTCTTCTTCTGATTTTCATTGTCATGATAATAATAATTCTTCTGATGTGCGCAAGTCATCTAGGACACGTAAAACACCCGCTTGGTTGACTGATTTGTTCACTCTGTTCATACTAATTCAGTTGATTCTATTACTTCTGTTCCTTCACCATATCCTCTATTTTCCTCTGATACTTTTGCCAATTATCCACCCGATTATACAGCTTCTTTAGCCCATGTTTTAACAACTCATGAACCATACTGTTATAAAGAAGCATCACAGGATCCGAATTAGGTATTAGCTATGAATAAGGAACTAGAAGCTTTAGAGTTGAATGATACTTGGGAACTCACCAATTTACCTAAGGATAAGCGAGCTATAGGTTGTAATGGGTTTATAAGATCAAATATAAACCTAATGGATCTATAGAACGATATAAAGCTCGCTTAGTCGCTAAAGGATATACTCAGGTTGAAGGGCAAGACTATCATGATACATTTTCCCTGTCGCTCGTTTAGGTACTATGCGAGTTCTCCTTGTTGTGGCTGTAGCTCGTGGATGGCCTTTATACCAATTAGATATCAACAATGCTTTCTTACATGGGTTCCTCAATGAAGAAATTTATATGAGACCACCCCCAGGATATGCTAAGGCCTTACCACAGCAAGTTTGCAAGCTTAAGAGATCACTTTATGGTCTCAAACAAGCTTCTAGACAATGGAATGTGGAAATATGTCAGTTTTTAATTCATCATGGCTTTACTCAATCAAAGGCTGATTATTCTCTTTTTACAAGAGCTGTTGGGAATGAATTTACTGTAGTTCTTTTATATGTGGATGATTTACTCTTGTCAGGGACTAGTACAACTGATATTGCTTTGCTTAAGCATCAACTTCATGAGGCTTTTACTATTAAAGACCTCGGCCTTGCTCGTTTTTTCTTAGGGCTGGAACTTTGTCGCACTTCAGCTGGTCTTCTTGTTCATCAGAGAAAATTTATTCTTGATCTTCTATTAGATGCTAGTCTGTCTGGGAGTAAACCAGTATCTCAGCCTCTTCCTACTGGATTTAAACTTCGCCGTGATGAAGGAACTCCTCTTGCGCATCCTATTTCCTATCGTTGTTTAGTTGGGAGGCTTTTGTATCTGACCATCACCCGTCCTGACATTTCCCATTCTGTTCAATTTCTCAGTCAGTTTCTCAACAACCCTTACAGCGCTCATCTTGCAGCGGCACATCATGTTTTGAGATATTTGAAAGGCACTTCCTCTCTTGGTTTATTTTACTCAACTAACAATTCACTTGTTTTACAAGGTTTTTCTGATGCTGATTGGGGCTCCTCTATGTTAGATAGACATTCTTTGACAGGGTATTGCATTATGTTGGGTTCAGCCTTGGTTTCATGGAAAACCAAGAAACAAAATACAGTTAGTACATCAACCACAGAGGCTGAGTATCGCAGCCTCGCTACTACAACTAAGGAACTCCTATGGCTCTCCTATTTGTTAAATGATCTTCGGGTTCCTATTTCTTCTCCCCTTTCTTTACATTGTGATAATAAATCTTCCCTTCAAATTACTGCTAATCCCTATCTCCATGGAAGATCTAAACATATTGAGGTTGATTTGCATTTTATCAGACATCATGTTGCTAGTGGTTTTCTACAACCGGTTTATATTCCCTCTCATACTCAGCTGGCGGATATTTTCACAAAGTCTGTTTCTGTTTCTCGACTTTCTTTTCTTGGATCCAAGTTAGGCCTTGCATCGGCTCCACCTTGAGGGGGGGATGTGAAATATATATTTAGTTTGCTACGTGGCCTGTTTCTATAGGTCCACTTGTCTTTATTTATTGTTAGTTTGTTAGCCTTTCTGTTTTGTATAAATACCTTTTCTGTTTTGTTTCTTAACAAGAATACTGAGAACAAAACAACATAATGAAAGTTTACTCTCTGTTTTCTATAAACTCTAAGGCTCATGTTCGGTTATCTTCTGGAAGAAACCTCAAGCTCACAATTCTAAATAAATTTTTAAAAATTTTGGTTAAATAATTTAATACTTTTAGATTCAATAATTATTTCGACTTTAAATTTTATTTTATTAAAAATTAAAATTATTTTTTTGTTTTTATTTTTTTTAAAAACGGTTCAGTGTTTTCAAAATCGAAATTGAAAACCGATGGTTTCATGGAATCGGACTGCAACCGTGAGAGACGGTTTCAATTTCTCAATTTCAAGACCCGAAACAAGCGATTTCAGTTTCGATTTGATCCAATTCAAAAACCATGACGATGTCTAATCAAACCACGTAACAATTCGAGCATACCAAACACATTTACAGTTTAACGTCAATAATAAATTGAGCAAGTGCTTAGCGGTTTGTCTACACTTCGCAGGTAAGAGAAATTCAGCAATTTGTCTCATTGGTATAGTATTGGTCCATAGAGAAATGATTTTTCCCGGCTAAGAATGGTTGAAAATTGTTCCAGTAGCATAAAGAGGCAAGTCCACTCGTTTCCATTGACTCACCTCTCATGTTTTGTCATAACTTGGGCCACATGCAGCAGGATTCGCAGCTAACATCACAAAAGTGGCAAAAGTGTAGAATCACGTTTCATAGCTTTCATGCAAAAGGGCTCATTATTTTTGCTATGTCAATTGTGAGTTATGCCACATATGGCCTATTTTATTTTATTTTTTTAATTTTCACTTTATATTATAATTATAATATAATTTATACATTTTTTTATTTATACATATATATTATCAATATTATATAATAATTTATATAACATATTATATTGATATATATTATAATAATATTATTGATATATATTTATCAATAAGGCTCTTGCAACTGCTCAAAAGACAATGGTGTTTGGGAAGTCGGATATGGAGATGATATCAATCGTAGTGTTGTGGAGGGAAATGTTGATTGTTAATATAAACTTATTATTAATTTTAGTAAATAATTCAATTAACTTCACATAATTATTAATTAATATTTATTAGTAATTTTACAAAATTAATTACTCATTTAAAATTTTGATTAATGTCACATCATATATTACAATCTTTTGACCATATTAATAAATTTCTAAAGAATTACAAATTTAATGACAAATTTGTTTAATTTTCTAAAAGTTGTAAAAACAATAGCATTACTACTGCCGGTTACATATATGAACTATACTACATCATAAAAGTTATTAACAAACATATCCTATTTCATATTACAACCTATACAAGACTTCATAAACATGCAAAATTCATATTTAAATGTACATCACATATCAAAGGCATTTACTACAAAATAAAGAAAAATATGCTAATATAGATATTGTAATAAATTATTCACACACATGCACACACCAAGAAATTCTTAAATCCAAACATGAAAACAATAACAATATATCACAACCAACTTATTAAATTGTAGAAAACATATTTTATAATAGGGTTAATGTCAAATTTGGTACCTCAACTTTGCTCAAAAATTCAATTAAGCACCTAAACTTTACAAAGTTCAATTTCAGTACCTCAATGAACTTTTTGAGGCCATTTTTGGAACCTCTGCTAACGTTGTTAACCCCATTGCTGATGTGGACATACGACCAATCACGCCGTGACACGTGTCATCTAACATCGCATATTTTTATTATATTTTCGTCTAACATGGCAAAGCCTTCATTCTTATTTATTTTTCCATTGTAATTGGTTTTATTTTTTAATAATTAATATTATTTTGTTTTAAAAGTAATTTTCAATTCATATTTAGAGCCCAAGCCACCCAAATGAGAGCCTACATCTCTCCTAATGCTTTTCTCTTTGTACATACGTTCTCAGTAATACTTTCACTAATTACTCATTATATAGAAGACTAGATACTTGGAAATTAACCATGTGGGACTTTTTCTCTCTCTATAAATCTTGGCTTTCACTCTCTCCTCTCTTCTCTCACTAATTGTCTCTTCTCTCTTAAGCTCCTTAAAATTCACTATCTTCTCCTCCCTCACAAATTCGACTGTCACTCTCTTGATTTTCTTTCTATAGCTCTTCCTCCTCGCTGTAGACACACACACCATAGCAAGTTAAAAAACCATGGGGGTTGCATTCGTAAGTTGGCTATTGAGCTTAATTTAGTAGTCGTAGGCCTTATTTTCCAACGGAGGTAAGTTGAATGTGTTGTTGTATTTGACTAGTAGTTTTGGTGGAGTCTAGTGTTGGATTTGGGTTTTGTGGATGTGATTTGGAGTGGGTTCGATTTGACGAGTTCATTCAACTGTGAGATGGTGGAGGTATGTTCAGTATCCATCTCCATCTTTCCAACAATGGGTTTTGGCTTAGGTGGAGGTTAGTTCAGTTATGAGATGGTATCGTTTTCCGACAATGGGTTTTGGATTAGGTGTTTGGAATGTAATTACAGCATGTAACCAAAGCTCCATTGCAATGGAACACTGGTAGCTCTCTAATCATTACGATCTCTAACGCGCTCATCTGCAAGATCTCATCGAACTTACTGCTTCCGTCGAGCTCTATTGCCAAGTCAGAGCTTCGCTTGGGCAATGTCGATTTGTTTAAGTTACTTAAATTCTCTTCTCAAGCAAACTTGATTAGCAACAGCTTTCGTCATCTCAGCCTCAATGACAATACAAACAAATGGATATTGATTGTCAAATCTTGCTCTATTTTTTGTTCTTTAAATAGAGTATTGCTCGATCCAATCTACATCTATTTATCTTTTTTCTTTCTTTAAACGCAAACATTATGGTTTAACTAAAAAATTGAAGGTACTGTCAACTCCTCCAATAATGCAGCAACACAAGTTGTTCTCCCTGGTGTAGGAAAATGATTAACTTAATCCTTGTTGTCTAATTCCACTGCATTTCTCATTGCATGAAACCACCACACCACCTCTGCCGCAAAACGACACCCACGACTATCAAACTAATCCTATCAGATAACTCACGAATAAAACCCCTATGATTTTTGGGCTTTCCAATATCTTTTATTATTGTGGTTTCAACAAGACAAAGTCGTTGAATTGGTTCATATGCTCGTTTACATGGATTGGAAAAATGAGCTTCAACTTGTGAATTTGTTTTTATTTTGCAATTCAGACCATTTGGTTTGGGACTATTAGCACTAGGAGTTGATTACTTCTACTTACTTTTGCAAGAGAAAGAAAAAAATGGATTACATAGATGGAGAGTGTTAGATGGTTCGACATTGTAAGGGGGAGAGAGCCTTAGTGAGATAAAGAAGAGAGAGTCCCACATGGTTAAGTTTTTAAGAACTATTCCTATTTATATCCTTTAAATGGATGAGTTATGTTTAAAAGGCATGAGACTGGGTAATGAACGGACTAAGTGTAATTGTGGGTAATAATGGGCTTTTTCTGCTAGTTAATACAAGTAGGCTTGGGCTTTATGTGTTTAATATTTATTTAAATAATAAAATAAAATAAATTATAAAGAAAAATAAATAAAATTTAGTTATTTTCCACATTAGAAAGGGAAAAATAAATAAAATAATATTAAGATGCCACATCAGATGACACATGTCACGACGTGATTAGTTCGTATGTCCACATAAGCCATGGAGTTAACACCGTTAGTGGAAGTACCAAAAATGGCCTCAAAAAGTTCATTGAGGTAATGCAATTGAATTTTGTAAAGTTTAGTTCTTAATTGAATTTTTGAGTAAATTTGAGGTATCAAATTTGACATTAACCCTTTATAATATGTAAAATACTTTACTTACCTTAACTGAGTGAAAATACTCCAAAAACTTGTGCAAAAATACAAAATAAAACCTTCTCAACACCTATTATCACATAAACATCAAAACATGAGGCATTTTGAAGGGGGGAAAAAAACAAAATACAAAACCAAACCAAATCAAAAGCACATAAAATATTAAGAGAAATCGAGTGAGGATGAGGAAGAGAGACCTATGAAATTGCATTCATACATGAGCACATAAAATATTGAGAGAAATCGAGGGAGGATGAGGAAGAGTGACCTATGAAATTGCATTCATACATGAGGGAGAAGGAATGTATGAATTGTTATGATCAATATAAAATTGTTTGGAATCACGAAAAAGAGAGTACAAAAGCAGTGAAGAATTGTAAAAGAGAGAAAGAGAGAGAGGCAAACAGAAAAAAGAAAGTGTAATTGTTTCTTAATATTTCTCTCTTAAAAAAAAAACAGAAGAAGAAAGAACTTATTTATATCAATCCTCAACAGATTACTACTATTATCTGTTGACAGGTAAGCTAACTTCTATTAGCAAAAAGAGGACACTAAAGTAAACAAAAAATGCTAAAGCTACAGCTAAGACAACAAAAGGTAACATCTCAACTATAATAATTAATAGAATAATATGTATTCACATCCCACCCTCAAGTTCGAGCTTCCTTCAAGCCTAACTTGGAAAAAAAAACTAATGTGATGCTTTCCCAAGAGATTTAGTAAGGAGATCGGCCAATTGCAGGCGGGAAGGAATATGAAGAAATCTTGAGAAATCCTGCCAGCACTTGATCTTTGGTAAAATGTACATCTATATCAATGTGTTTAGTTCGATTATGAAGACATGGATTAGAAGCAATGAGCTAGGTTAATCTATTATCACAACACAAAGTAATGGGTAAAGAAAAAAGAACACCAAGATTAGTCAAAATATAAGATATCCATAACAGTTCTTTTGTAGTAGTAGCTAAGCTTCTATACTCTGCTTCAACTGAAGATGTAGAGACGGTAGATTGTTTTTTAGTTTTCCAAGAAACTAAAGAGCTACCAAGCATGATGCAATATCTAGTGACTGATTTTCTGTCAATAAAACAAGATCTCCAATCCAAGTTGGAATATGCCAAGAGATTAAGAGAATTAGCAACTTGATAATACAGACCAAGTGAAACAGTACCTTTAAGGTATCGCAAAACATGGATAGCCGCTTGATAATGACAAATTCGAGGAGCAGCAAGAAATTTACTTAGTTTATGAACAACAAAACAAATGTCTAGCCTTGTAATTGTTAAATACAAAAGCCTTCCAACAATTCTTCTATAAATAGAAGGGTCTTCTAACAAGTCATCATGCTGATCTTCAAGTTTTAGACGAGTAGACAAAGGGAATTTGGTGGGTTTGGCTACTGTCAAACCAACATTAGAGAGTATATCTAAAATAAACTTCTGCTGATTGATAAGAGTACCATGATCTGTCCGACGCAATTCTAATCCCAAGAAAAACCGTTTAACACCCAGATCTTTAATGGTGAAGGCATGATGAAGTTGAGAAGTTCAACAATCATATGAACATTAGATCCTGTCAATAAAAGATCATCAACATATACTAAAGCAACTATAAAACCATCATCCAATCATCGGGCAAAAAGAGAATAATCACTTTTGGATTGTATAAACTGATGATCTAGTAAAAAATTGGAAATTTCTGCATTCCATTACCTTGAAGCTTGCTTCAGTCCATATATAAGGAAAGTTTTAAACAACAGACTTAGTTAGGTAAAGCTCGAGTGTAGTCTTGTGGAGGCAACATATAGATCTCTTCATCAATAGACCCATGCAAGAATGCATTGTTAATATCTACTTGATGCAAAGGCCATTTATATGCAGTGGCAATAGCAATCAGAATGCGGACTATCCCTAGTTTAGCAACGAGAGAAAAAGTGTCATGATAATCAATTCCTTCAACTATGTGTAACCCTTCGCTAGTAACCTTCCCTTATAAACCCATTTACATCCAATAGGTTTCTTATCATGAGGCAAAGTAGTTAATTCCCATGTATTATTACGTTCTAATGCACCAATTTCAGTATTCATGGCCTCCACCCATTCTTTATGTTTTACTACTTATGAATAAAAACATGGTTCTCTAACGCTAACACATTTGCCAAAGAAGCCTTATAATAATGTGGATAATGATAAAAGGTATTGGAATCAAATAAAGGATATTGTGTTTGAGTGGGTCTGATATATGATGATGGTGAAGGAGTGTACTGTGAGTGTAAAGGTTCTATGTCTGAAAGTGTATGAGTAGTAACAGAATGTACATAATCGTGCAACCATGGAGGAATCTTACGAGTTCTAGCTGATCGTCAAATAATGTGAGGGATCTCCAAAGAAACATCCGAAGAATCACGAGTAGGACTCAAAATAGGAGCAACAGTTGAATTCTCACTCAAAACATGAGAATCAGGACAACAAGAGGATAGATCGGTATTGGTATCAAAAGAAATAGAATCATGAGGAACGATAGTATCTGACTCATTTTAAAGAAAAGGAAACCGATTTTCACAAAACACAACGTCTCTACTGAATAGAATTTTTTTGGTTTAGATCTCATATAGTTTATATCCTTTTTGTCCTTGTGGATATCTTAGAAAAATGAATTTAGTACCTCTTGGTTCAAGTTTGTCTTTATGAGGATGTGTATTTGCTACAAAGCATAAACAATCCAAAGTTTTCAAATGTGTATAATCAAGTAAGTGACCAAACAACATTTCATACGGTGTCTTGTTGTTTAAAGTTGATGAAGGCATACGGTTGACAAGATATGTGGCTATAAGAACACACTCACTTCAAAATTCTTTTGGTAAATTGGCTTGAATTCTTAAGGCCCTACAAGTATCTAACAAGTGTCTATGTTTATACTCAACTCTACCATTTTATTGTGGACTATAGGTCATAGTCCGTTGATGCATAATTCCTAGACTATCAAACAAGGACTTGCAAGCAAAAGACATAAACTCAAATCCATTGCCAGTTCTAATATGTTTAGGGACAATAGAGTAATGTTTCTACACAAAACGAAAAAGTTTATCAAGAAAAAAAGAGACTTGTGATTTATGATTTAACAAAAAGGTCCAAGTACAACGTGTATGATCATCCAAGATGGTCAAAAAATAAGAAGCTCCAGTAATAGAGCATACATGATATGGTCCCCAAAGATCAATGTGCAAAAGATAAAACACATGTGGTGAGTAACTTTCACTTCTAACAAAAAAGCAAATGATGTATTTTTTTCCTTATGACAAACTTCACAAAAGAAATTGTCTAAATTCAAGTGTTTACAGACTTCTAAATGTTTCATCTTGGATAAGGAAATATGACCAAGATGAGAATGAAACAAATTGACTTAATCAAAACACAAAGATAGAGCAGTATGCTAGACTTTGTCAGCTAGAACTGAAGATCATCCAATAGCTTCTGGTAGTAAAAGATATAATCCTTGATGTGTTTGTGTCGAAGCAACATGAACCTTAGTTTTTAAGTCCTGGAAATGACAATAAGTAGCATGGAAAGTCATAGAAAGAGAGTTATCAGCAAGGAGTTTACTTATGGATAGAAGGTTATGTGAAAAAGAAGGAACAAAAACACCATGTAAAATCAAACTTGCATTGATTTTAACAGAACCTACTGTGTTAACAGTAATCATAGAACCATTTGGTAATTTGACAATAATGGGTTTAGGTAAAGTGTATGTATTTATTTACAAGGAATTGAAGGGTGTCATATGGTTGGTAGTTCCTGTGTTAACAATCCAAAAACCATGATTAGTCATCAAAGCATAAAAATATGAATATGGAATTGAAGTACCAGCAAATTAGACTATATTCGCCATAGCATTATTGGAATTTTGATTCACTTTCAAGGCTTTTATCAACTCACTATACATGTCTTGTATCATACGAAGATCAACCCATTGATTTCCTTTCTCAGCATGAACCCCTGGTTGATCATTACAATCTATTGTGTGATCAAAAGGTATGTGTAACCCCTATTCTATTCTATCAACACTACGATTAGCAACTGAAGATTTTCCTTTAACCTTACGCCTTCCTTTTTACTAATCTAGATAGCTTACTATTTGAAAATAGTTCTCAATGCTATGCCTTCCACTACGACAATGCTTACAAAAAAGTTTAGTATTCACAGTCTTCCTTTTTCTTTTGTTAAAGGAAGATCTATTGTCTGAAATCTTATTTGCCAGAAATGTCAAAACATCAGCATCAATTGATAGACTAGTAGAAATTTGCTGCTACTTTTCAACATGTTGAACTAAATAAAAAACTCAATTCAAAGATGGCATTAGCCCCATTGCCAAAATTTGATTTCGAACAGTCTCATATGACTCTGTCAATCCCATCAAGAACTATATGATCTTGTTCTGAGATTCATATTCAGTAAGACGATCTTTAAGATCACAAGTACGAAAATTAATCCTTCTGCAAGAACACATCGGTATGCCATTCAACATTTGTAACTCGTCCCAACATTTCTTAAGTCTGTTATAATAGACGCCTATGGACTAATTCCCTTGCCTAATATTACTAATCTCATGTTGTAATTGGAAAACAAGTGGTGCATTAGGTTGACCATACTACTCATCAATTTCTTTCCATAAATCATAAGCAGATTGAGTAAACAAGAAATTCTACACAAGATCACTCATCATTGAATTTAAGATCCAGCACCTCACCATGTAATCGCATCATGTCCATTTCACAAATTCATTCAAGTTTTCATTAGGTTTTACAATACTTCCTTTGATAAAACCTAGCTTAAGCTTGGCTCCAAGTCCCATCTTAATAGATCTACTCCAAGCTAAGTAATTTGATCCATTAAAAACAATATTGCCAATGCACATACTCGGATTATTAGAACCACTAAGAAACAAAGGATCAAACACATTCTGATCAATATTAAGACTTTTAGTACGATCAATAGGAACATCCATTGCAAACCTCAATAAGAAGAAATCAATTTCGCAAGTAAGAAAATCGATCAATATATATATACCTGTGTGCTCTTATACCATATTAATTGTTATGATCTCTATAGAATTGTTCGAAATCACGAACAGAGAAAGTACAAAGCAGTGAAGAATTGTAAAAGAGAGAAAGAGAGAAAGGCGAACAGAAAAAGGAAAGTGTAACTGTTTCTTAATATTTCTCTCATAAAAAAAAACAGAAGAAGGAAGAACTTATTTATATCAGTCCTCAACAGATTACTATATTATCTGTTAACAACTAAGCTAACTTTTATTAACAAAAAGAGGACACCACAACAAAAAAAAACACTAAAGCTATAGTTAAGACAACAGAAGGCAATAGCTTAGCTAAAATAATTAATAGAATAATATATATTCACAAAATGGCCTTTTGCATATTATATAGAGTTCGAATGAGCGAGTTCACCTCACTGAAATTTCCTAATGGTGAGATAGTTCTAACCATTTGGGGATACTGTAAATCTTTTTGTTGACCCAGCATATGAGGTGACTTTTGCCTCATATGCCATGTTAGTAATGAGACTTCCCTATATGTCGTGTCTACAATTTTGTAGATAGGAGATATGAGACTGCCTCTCGCCAATGCCCTTTTCTTTGTCTTTTTTTTCCCTTTTTTTTTCACTAGTGTCTCTACTGTGCTAAATGGAGTTTGTGTAAATCAAGCATTATAAACTAAAATAATTCCGTATTAAGTTTTTCACATGAACTGATCTTTTAAGCTAGTAGTAGATGCCAAGAAGCCAAACCCATTTTAATAAGGATGTATTGGGAATATTTGAATTGGTAAGCTTGGAATAGCTGCTAGACCAATTCATCTGCCTTAGACGTTTCTCAATTAGTTTGCATGAATGAAAGAAATATTCAAGGGTCTAGGTTATGAGAAACCCATTAAGAATTAATATTCATTAAAGTCCAAAATGGAGGGGCTAACAATACAAAAACTTGGTGTATCTTATTCAATGATTGATAAATCCAAAATGTATACACTTTTCATCTCCAATTGATGCTTAATTGTGTAAATATTTGGATATAAATATGATGATTTGGTGCTTTGATGAGTTTATCTGTGCTAAAACAGGTCATGGAAGGATTAGTAAGTGATTGGGAAAAGAATCAATGAAGAATAGAGCAAATAAGGCGAAAAATGTTGCAACATCGGTAAATATTTGAATCAACGTTGCCGGCCTTCATGAATTCCACAGAAGCAAAGTTTTTAACACTGCTGTTGAATGCTAGTAGTGTTCGTAAGATGAAATGCGGCCATTCCGAATTCATCTTACGCCGGTAAATTTTGAGCCTACGCCGCCGACGTTGAAACATGCTCTCAATTATCCAGATTGCATTTCTTTAACGCTGGCTTTCTACACCACCGACGTAGGAAAAGAAACTGTCGATGTTTATGCTGATAGTTGAAAAAAATTTCGAATTTGTTCTGTACTTAAAAAAGATATGAAAAAGGGGGAAAGAAGAAGAGAGTTCGGAGTTCTTAGTTTTCTTTTAGAATAGAGAGAAAATAGAGAGTAGATACATAGATATAACTCCATAGATTAGATCTAGCATAAATTTGTTCGTTATTAATTGTAGAAGACATGAAAATTGCATTTTGAACACTTTGTATGGTTTGAATTCTAAATTCTACCATCTGTTTTTAGTTAAGTGAGTATTATTTTATATTTGATGATAAATATGTACTCAATTGTGATAATTATCATGTTATTAGTTGTAATTATTATGTTGTGCTAAATCTTGTATGGTGATAACGTGATTAAAACCAGATTTGCTAAAATGATTGTTGAATTTATGATATTTGGTTGTTAGAATCATGTAAAAATTCTTGTTTGATTCCTGAAATGAGCCTTGTATTTGGGAGGATCTTGGTAAGTGAGAAATTAGTTGAATCGGGAGAAACATCTGATTTCGTTGGAATTAATAATTGAGTTTTAATATCCAAATGCGAAAGCTGAGATATTATTTCCTTTAGAAAATTTTGTTGTAACTAATGCAATGTTTTAAGTTGGATTTGATTTAGGATATTAGACAATTACAGAATCGGGAGATTCATAATTGTTAAAGTTGATTCCTTTGATAATCTAAGTAGCGAAAGCAACTAGATTGTTTTAAAGTTTATAAAGATTTTTAAGAACTTTGGAAAAAGTTTTAAATCATGTTAGTTTCATTTGAATTTTCCTAAATCTAATTATTATAATAACGTAAGTTCAATTTGATTAGCAAATATTGGGATTTGATCTTAGTTCTCACTATTGGGTTATATAAATTTCTATTATAAAAACTTAGTTGAGTAGATTAACTTAAATTAGAAAGTAGGTAATTAGTGTAACTTATCAATTAATCTGAATTACATTGCCTAAATATTAACTGGAATCATAATAATTGGTATTTAAGCTTTCCTCGTGGGAACGATACTCACTCAACACTTTACTATTTGATTCGATCCAGTACACTTGCTAGAGAATTCGCTTTTGAAATTCAAAAACATTTTTAGCGGATCAAGTTTTTAGCTCGTTGCCATGCAAAGGTTAATATTAAACATAATTTGGTTCTATTAGTAGTTTAGGCGCATTTTACGTTTGGTGTGTTTTCTGTTTTCTTTTTAGGTTGTATGCACAGGAGTAGAAGTAGGGAACTTCTACCCCTTAATCTTGAGATTGAACGCACACTGCGTTCATTGAGAAAGTGAACAAGAAAGAGAGCAAGAACAATAAGAAGTGATGGCAGAAGGTGAAAACAACAATAATCAATTCAAGCTCTTGCCAGGGCATTGAGGGATTACACAGTACCTATTGTGTCAGGATTCCCTATCAGAAGACTAGCAGTTCAAGCAAACAACTTCGAAATCAAGCCTAATCTAATACAGATGGTTGAAGCTCATCAGTTTGGAGGATATCCTAATGAGACACCCGATGATCACATTGCCAAGTTTCTCCAATATTGCAACACCATCAAGATGAATGGTGTACTGATGATGCAATACGCCTTCAGCTTTTTCCTTTTTCATTGAGGGATAAAGCTTTGGCTTGGTTCAATTCACTTCCACAAGAGTCAATAGTTAATTGGGCTGATTTGTCAAGTAAATTCCTGAGGAATTTTTTCCACCAGCAAGGACAGCAAGGTTGAGAAACGAGATTACCAATTTCACCAAATTCCATGGTGAATCCTTGTATGAAGCTTGGGAGAGATATAAGGATGCAATCAAGAAGTGTCCTCATCATGGTCTTCCTGATAATCTCTTAATTGAGATATTTTATTTGAGCTTAGATGAGACGTTGAGATCTTTAGTTGATGCTGCTTCGGGGGGTGCTTTAATGGGAAAGAGCTATGAAGAAGCTAGTTCATTGATAGAAGAAATGGCATCCAGTGCTCACAATTGAAGTTGTGAGAGGACCAAATTGAAGGTTGCAGCTGTGTAGGACAACGAAGCGATGTCTCAACTTACAGCTCAAATTTCAGCCTTGACAACTCAGGTAAGTAAACTTACTACTTCTACTTCTATTATTCCTAATCAAACTGTATGTTGTGAAACTTGTTCAGGTCTACATCCTTTCACTGAGTGCCCACATAGTAATTCACCAACTTCATTTAGTGGGGAGCAATTGAATTATGTTGGGAATTTCCCAAGAGGAAATCAAGGACCATTTTCAAACACATATAATCCAGGTTGGGCTCATCACCCTAATCTATCATGGAGGAATGATAATAATGTGTATAGACCACCTGGATTTGAAAGACAAGGTCCTGTGAGAAATGCTTTGCCACCACCAATTCAACCTCAACTTCAAAACCAACAACAAAACCATCCTTCAATTGAAGATCTGATGAAAAACTTCATGCAAAAGACTAAGACATTGATTAATAATCAACAGGCGACCATAAAAGATCTTCAAGGGTAAATTAGTCAGATTTCCCAACAAATAAGCAGTAGACCTTCAGGATCCTTACCTAGTAAGACTGAGGAAAATCCTAGAGGAGTGAATGCTATCACTCTATGGAGTGGTAAGGAGGTGGAAATTCCAGATAGGATGGTTGAAGAAAAGAATGAGGTTCAGGTTAAAGATAAGGGAAAAAGAAAATTGGAAGAACCAGCTCAAGGATCACATATTGTGAAACCATATGTTCCTCCAATTCCTTTTCCAAGAAGGCTGAAGCAGCAGAAACTGGATGAGCAATTTGCAAAGTTTTTGGATGTGTTTAAGAATACAATAAACATTCCTTTTTTGGAAGCCATTCAAGAGATGCTTCTTATGCTAAGTTCATTAAGGAATTGTTATCTAAGAAGAGAAGGATAGAAGAAAATGAATCAGTGGTATTGACTGGAGAGTGCTCCATGATACTACAGAAAAATCTGTCAAGTTTACCTGCAAAGCAAAGAGATCAAGGGTTTCACTGTACCTTGCACTATAGGTAATTTTCAATTTGATAAAGTTTTAATTGATTCTGGTGCAAGTATTAATTTAATGCCATACTCTATCTTCAAGAGACTAGGACTAGGTGAATGTAAGGAAACACACGTTACCTTGCAACTAGCTGATAGAAGTGTCAAATACCCTAGGGTATAGTGGGAATGTCTTAGTGAAAGTTGACAAGTTCATATTTCCAGTAGATTTTATAGTCTTGGAAATGGATGAAGATAGAGAGGTGCCCATGATTTTAGGTAGACCATTTTTGGCTACAGGTAAGGCTTTGATAGATGTAAGCAAGGTAAGCTTACTCTAAGAGTTATGAATGAACAGGTTACATTTAATGTCTATGATGCTATGAAGCATTTTGACGAAAATAAAACTTGTTATACAATAGATATTATAGAGGAGCTTATATTAGAGTCTTTAAAGGAAAATGTGGGAATAGATACTATGGAGTCAGTTTTGAAAGACTTTGAGGACTGGAGTGATGATGAGGAAGAAGAAGTAAGTTTGGAGGAAGTGTCTGAAATTAGATTGAAATTATATGAGGAGTTGGGAACTAGTGAAAAGAAATCTGTTCCATCTTTGGCACAACCTCCCACTTTGGAGTTAAAACCATTACCTGATCATCTAAGGTATGCTTACCTAGGAAATGATGAAACTTTACCAGTTATTGTTTCATCATTTTTGTCAATGATCAGGAGAACAAGCTATTGGAAATCTTGAGGGAACATAAAGAAGCAATTGGATGGACAATTGCTGATATCAAAGGAATTAGTCCTTTGATTTGTACTCATAAGATCTTGATGGAAGATGAGTGCAAACCTACAATCCAGCACAAAGATGGTTGAATCCAACTTTAAAGGAAGTAGTGAAGAAAGAGGTACTAAAATTGTTGGATGCAGGCATTATTTACCCTATTTCTGACAGCAAATGGGTAAGCCCTGTACATGTAGTACCTAAAAAGGGTGGAATGATGTAGTGAGAAATGAATCTAATGAGTTGATCCCTACTAGAACTGTGACTGGGTGGAGATATGCATTGACTATAGGAAGTTAAATGATGCACCCGGAAAGACCATTTTCCCTTCCATTTATTGATCAGATGGTTGAAAAACTTCTGGACATTCATACTACTATTTTCTTGATGGATATTGGGATATAATCAAATCCCGATTGCACCAATGATCAAGAAAAGACCACTTTTACATGTCCCTATGGTACTTTTGCTTTTAGAAGAATGCCTTTTGGTCTTTGTAATGCACCGCCACTTTTAGAGGTGCATGATGGCTATTTTTTCTGATATGCTTGAGAATTTTATTGAGATTTTTATGGATGACTTTTCAGTTTTTGGAAAATCTTTTGAAGCATGTTTAGAAAATTTAGCTAATGTTTTAAAAAGATGCAAAGAGACCAATTTAGTTTTAAATTGGGAGAAGTGCCATTTCATGGTAAAAGAGGGAATAGTCTTGAGGCATAAAGTTTCTGAGAGAGGGATTGAAGTAGATAAAGCTAAGGTAGAGATCATAGAGAAATTACCACCACTAACTACTGTAAAAGGTGTCAGAAGTTTTCTGGGACACGTTGGCTTTTACAGGAGATTCATAAAGGATTTCTCAAAAATTTCTCGACCTTTGTGCAAGTTGTTGGAAAAAGATGTTGTTTTTGTGTTTGATGACAAATGTGTGCAGGCTTTTAACGTGTTGAAGAACAAGCTTGTTTCAACACCAGTGATCGTAGCTCCAAATTGGGAACTTCCTTTTGAGCTAATGTGCGATGCTAGTGATTATGCAATAGGAGTAGTGTTAGGACAAAGGCAGGGTAAGATTTTTCATACTATATACTATGCGAGTAGAACATTGAATGAGGCCTAAAGAAACTATGCAAGAACTGAGAAAGAGCTATTAGCAGTGATATTTGCATGTGATATTATTTAATTGGTTCTAAAGTCATAGTGTATACTGATCATGTTGCTCTGAAGTATCTGTTTGCTAAGTCTGATGCGAAGACTAGGTTGATTCGTTAGATTTTACTATTGCAAGAGTTTGACCTTGAGATAAAAGATACAAAGGGAACGAATAATGTAATTGCTGATCACTTATCAAGATTAGAAACTAACTTGTTAGATAAGGAGATAAATGAAAAATTTCCAGATGAGAAAATACATGCAATAGCAATCCAAGATCTACCTTGGTATGCTGACATAGTCAATTACTTGGTAAGTAAAATCATTCCATATGGTTTATCCTATCAATAGCGAAAGAAGTTCCTTCATGATGTGAAATTTTATTTCTGGGATGAACCATATTTGTTTAAAAAATGTGCTGACCAAGTAATAAGACGATGTGTCCCTAAGACTGAACAAATAAGCATAATTGAACATTGTCATGCGAGAGAGGTAGGAGGACATTTTGGAATTGAGAGGACAACAGCTAAAGTGCTATCTTGTGGGTTTTATTGGCCAACGTTGTTTAATGATTGCAAAAGTATATAATGACTTGTGCTCAATGTCAATGAACAGGAAATATATCTAGGAGACATGAATTACCTTTAAACAACATTCTGGTGATAAAGCTTTTTGATGTATGGGGCATAAACTTCATGGGTCCTTTCCCTTCATCCTTTTCTAATAAGTATATACTCGTGGCAGTAGACTATGTGTCTAAATGGGTTGAAGCAGTTGCTTTGCAAACCAATGATGCCCGAGTGGTAGTGAAATTTTTGAAAAAGAACATTTTCACCAGATTTGGGGTGCCCGGGGCAATTATAAGTGATGAGGGTACACACTTTTGTAATAAACAATTTGACAAGCTTTTGTCAAAATATGGAGTTGTCCATAAGGTAGCTACCCCTTACTATCCCCAAACAAGTGGACAGGTTGAGATATCCAATAAGGAAATTAAGAAAATTCTTGAGAAAACAATTAATGCATCAAGGAAAGATTGGTCTTTGAAGTTAGATGATGCATTATGGGCATATCGAACAGCTTTCAAAACACCTATTGAAATGTCTCCCTACAGATTGGTTTATGGTAAATCTTGTAACCTACCTGTAGAACTTGAGCACAAGGCATACTAGGCAATAAAAATCCTTAATTTTGATGGAAAAGTTGCTGGTGGGAAAATAATGCTTCAATTAAACCAAATGGATGAGTGGCGGAATGAAGCATATGAAAGTGCTGAATTTACAAAGATCGACCAAATAAATGGCATGACAAAAACATCTTGAAACGAGAATTTTTGCCGAGGCAAAGAGCGTTATTGTACAATACTCGTCTCAAATTGTTCCCAAGAAAGCTAAGATCATGATGGTCTGGACTGTTTGTCATAAAAAGAGTCTTTCCTTATAGTGCTGTGGAGTTGAAGACTCAGGATGACCAAACTTTTAAAGTTAATGGTCAATTACTCAAGCACTATTATAAAAGAGAAACAAAAGATAGTGAGACCACTATCATTGGTGACAAGAAGGAGTGAAGTTCATGATGAAAGTCGGGCTAAGCGACTTAAAACCTAAACGCTGCATAGGAGGCAACCCATGAGATATAGGATTTAGAATAGTTTTAGTATTATTAGGTAATAGGTATAGTTTTATGTGTAGTCCTACTATAAAATTCTAGCATAAGATTAGATTTATTTGGTGTTAGTTTGTGTATACATGTGTGTGTTCAGTTGTGTTGTGTTTACAATTTGTCTGGATAAGACAAAAAAAAAAATTTAGGAATACACATTGTGAGAGTAAGTTTTCAGTAGGAGGAGGAAAACTGCAGAACATTGCAGTAGAGTTCAAACACCAGCATTAAGGAGCACTACGCTGCTAGTATTGAAGTCGATGTTGATGAAGATAGAAGGGTATTGTTCTAACGCCGGATTTTGGAAAATTGAACACTACCGGCTTTGAAATGGGAATCCAGAAAACAGATTCAAATTTCCAAACAAACACCGGAATTTGAGGAACATTACACCATCGGCATTGCAGATTAAGTTAAGAAATCAGTACCACATTTCTTAACGCTAGCAAAATCTCAAATGAACGCCGCAGCGTATTAATTTTATTTGTCGGTGTTGCAGATGAAGTTAAGGAATTAGTACCACATTTTTTTAACCTTGGATTTATACGCCGCCAGCGTATAAATTTTATTTGCCGGTGTTGGGCTCTGATACGCATGCACAGAAGTCTTAAACTCTACATTTCATTTTCATTCATTCAAAATATCTCTCACGACTCTCTATCTCTCTCCACAATCTCTCTCGTTCTCTCACTTTGGAATACAAGTTTTTTGGTGTTTGTCAATTGAATCATCAAATAAAAGGTATGATCTTAATCTTCAATTCTTGTGTCTTTCATTTAGAGTTCAATCTTGTTGAAGATAGTTGAAGAATCTTTGTAAATGGATGTTGAAATTTCAATTTATGATCCATGAAAAAATGATTACATGCAAGGGAATGGGTTAATGTTTTTTTTTACATGTATGTTGGTTATTCATTTTGATTTGAATGTTGTTATGGTTCTTGTGATAATTGTGGTAAAAATGCAATTAGGGTTCATGAATATCACTAATTTAGGGATTTTGTTTGGAGTACTAAAAAAAAAAAAAAACTAAAAAAAAGAAGGAATCTCATTTTGTTTGAATTCAATTGTATTTAACGTTCAATTCAAGGATGCCAGTGTACACTTTCCAAATGCAAGTGTTGAAAATTGTCATGTGTGTGCATAGCCCTATACTTTGATTGTATGTTTAATATAAATTGAGAAATGTAGACATGTTCAAAGCATGTATACATACAATTTTGTTACCATGATTTCAAAGGTCACAATGAATGTAGTGATTAGCATTTGTAATGAGGATGTAAAATTTGTTTTGATTCTTGAAAATGATCAATAACACTATTTGGTTTCTCTGATTTATGGCTTGAACCTGTGTTCTGTGCTTCATTGTTTATTGTTTCCATGTTTATTAATAAATAGTTATCCATAGGTATGGCACCTAGAAAAGAAAACAGGTCAACCATCAACGAGTCAAACGAGAAATGTACTTTCTAGTCAGCCTTATGCTGTGGAGAAGAAAAGCAAACTTGAAGACAAGGAATTCTTAAACAGCTATTACTTGGATTGGAGTGTTATGGAGGATTATGGGTTAAGTGAGATTTTGCAGAACTTAATCGAAGACAAAAGATGGTTCAAGGTTTTTAACATGACAGAACCAGCTTATCAGAACTTAACCATAGAAGTTCTGCCGACCTTGAGGTATAGTAAGGATAGAGACGATGATGATGATGATGATGTGCAAAAAATCATTTTCAAGCTTTTGGAGAGAAGAAAATGGTGCCTTTGAGGAAAATTGGAGTATATCTTAGGTATTATGAAAGTGAAAACGAAAATGCATGATTGCCCACTAATTGCCCTGATGATGAGTCACAAGAAAGTTGTGGACTGAGTTGATTCATCCGAGTACAATTGATTTTAATCCTTCAAAATCATTGAATTCCCACTTTGTGAACTGAGCATAAGCTGCTTCATCATATTATCGCCCATACTCTGACTTGTAGAAAGACTAGTCATAGTAAATTGAGTACGTTTGATATGTTTTTATTACATAGTATAATAAAGGGTATCAAATAGATTTGGGAGTTGAAGTAGCTAATTTCATGTTGAGGCAATCTGAAGATGTCCAAACCTAATGGATATTTTGTGGAGGATATATCACCTAATTGCTGAAGGGAATGGGTAACTTTCACGAGCCACTGAATGATATCAAAATTTCACCCAAGAAAATTTCCTCTGGACCATTCAGATCATGGGGTTTGAGTAAAGTACCTAGGGCGTACAACATCTTGAGGAAATAATGGCTCTTGAAATTCTACCTGATGCTGCACCATTTGATCGCTCGTCAACATCTGCAGCACCACCACCTCCTCAGCCTCCTTCTGATTCAACTGGGACAACTCTAAACAAGATTGAATTAAATCTGACAGAGTTAAATGAAAAGTTTGAACAGGAGAAAAAGAAAAACAAGAAGTATATGAGCACGTTGTTTAACATGCTCAAAACTGCAATCTCCTGTTTCAATCCTGCTACTGCACAAGAAATGAAGTATAGCACATATGAGGAAAGCGAGTCAAGTTCTGAACCTGAAAGCTAGAGATCCTGCTAGCTTGTTGTTATTAGCTTTCCTAGTGTTTACTTTGGTATGGTTTTTGAATTGTTCTTCAAAACCAATTTATGGCTAGACTTATGCAGACTATGTTAGAATTTATGTTGCTTCGTCCCTATATTTTGTTAAGTGTTTTTGCTTTCTTTGTTTTGGATATCTTTTGTTTTGTGGAACAGGAACTGTTGAAATTATCTTTCACTCATTTTGCTCAATTGCATCCTCACAATGGCATTGGATTTCAAGAAAGTATCAAATCCTAAATTTGTTTTTCAATCCTTTCTAAACTTGGTATGACAAACAGTGAGGGCACTGTTTGATATTAAGTGTGGGGAAGAAGATGAAAAACATGAGTTGAAAAGTGTATTTATGATTTCTTTTGTGTATATTGAATTTTGTTAATATTATTTGACATTTAAAGTCAATTTATCAATTCACATTTGAAACTTTTGTCTTGAAAAGCATGATATTGCAAAATTAAGGCTAAATTTTTTAGAAATCTGAAAAATGTTGAATTACTTGCTGAGCTGCCTTACTCACTAGCTAATGTGGTTGGTTTACTTAGTTTGAATTAAGTAGATAAATCTATAATAAACAAATTTACCTTCTGTTTAGCTTAAGAATTAGAAGACTGAAAGTTGATCTAATCTTAATGTGAAAAATAAACAGGTTTACTTCTAGGAAAGTTAAGCTTCTATATAATCCTTTTAACACTTAGTAAAAGAGGTAAATGAAACTTTTAACTTAGTGATCCTTAATAAAGAGTCTTTAATTAGGAGAATTCAATTAAAAGATTAAGAGCAAACTTAGCCTTTATCCACTTGACTCAGGTAATTGAGTCATGAGCATTTAAGTCTTTGGTAGAGTGAGGGAGAGTTCGTAGGGGTCCCTTTAAAACCTGGTCACTTAGGTGATGAGCCTGGAATGTGCCGACTCTAGGAACTCACTTTAACAAATGACAAGACAATTGAGTTGAAAAGAAGCGGGCTGCACCCCGTCTAGAGGAAGGAAAAAGATAGAGATATATCTCTACCTCTGAAAAAAAAAAAAAAAGACTTTGAAATAAGGAAAAATCTAGGGAAAAGTTAGATACCACATGCTTTAATTTTGTGTTACTAAGACAAAATTTTGGCTAAAATCTAATGAAGTTTAAATGGATATTTTTCCTTTTTGGACTATGTGTTTACTTTTGAACAGAAAAAGCTTAGGTTAAACAATAGGATTAAAGTTTGTTTAGTTTAGATTTGCTATTTAATTTTAATTAAAGTAAGCTAATTACATAAAATAGTTAGTTTGAGTAGCAAGCACAAAAATGCAAGTTATAAAAGTAAAGGAAAGAATTATGTGTCAAATGTCAGATTTTGTTTTTGAGTTGAATTGTTTTGCTTGAGGACAAGCAAAGGTTCAAGTGTGGGAAGTTGATAAATCCAAAATGTATACACTTTTCATCTCCAATTGATGCTTAATTGTGTAAATTTTTGGATATAAATATGACGATTTGGTGCTTTTATGAGTTTATCTGTGCTAAAACAGGTCATGGAAGGATTAGTAAGTGATTGGGAAAAGAATCAATGAAGAACAGAGCAAATAAGGCGAAAAATGTTGCAACACCGGTAAATATTTGAATCAACGCTGCCGGCCTTCATGAATTCCACAGAAGGAAAGTTTTTAACACTGTTCTTGAATGCTGGCAGTGTTCGTAAGATGAAATGCGGCCTTTGCGAATTCATCTTACGCTGGCAAATTTTGAGCCTACGCCGCCAACGTTGAAACATGCTCTCAATTATCCAGATTGCATTTCTTTAATGCTGGCTTTCTACACCACCGACGTAGGAAAAGAAACTGTCGGTGTTTATGCTGATAGTAAAAAATTTCGAATTTGTTCTGTACTTAAAAAAGATATGAAAGAGGGGGAAAGAAGAAGAGAGTTCGGAGTTCTTAGTTTTCTTTTAGAATAGAGAGAAAATAGAGAGTAGATACATAGATATAACTCCATAGGTTAGATCTAGCATAAATTTGTTCGTTATAAATTGTAGAAGACATGAAAATTGCATTTTGAACACTTTGTAGGGTTTGAATTCTAAATTCTACCATCTGTTTTTAGTTAAGTGAGTATTATTTTATATTTGATGATAAATATGTACTCAATTGTGATAATTATCATGTTATTAGTTGTAATTATTATATTGTGCTAAATCTTGTATGGTGATAACGTGATTAAAACCAGATTTGCTAAAATGATTGTTGAATTTATGATATTTGGTTGTTAGAATCATGTAAAAATTCTTGTTTGATTCCTGAAATGAGCCTTGTACTTGGGAGGATCTTGGTAAGTGAGAAATTAGTTGAATCGGGAGAAACATCTGATTTCGTTGGAATTAATAATTGAGTTTTAATATCCAAATGCGAAAGCTGAGATATTATTTCCTTTAGAAACTTTTGTTGTAACTAATGCAATGTTTTAAGTTGGATTTGAACTAAAGAACTAGGGAAAATTTGATTTAGGACATTAGACAATTACAGAATCGGGAGATTCATAATTGTTAAAGTTGATTCCTTTGATAATCTAAGTAGCGGAAGCAACTAGATTGTTTTAAAGTTTATAAAGATTTTTAAGAACTTTGGAAAAAGTTTTAAATCATGTTAGTTTCACTTGAATTTTCCTGAATCTAATTATTTTAATAATAAGTTCAATTTAATTAGCAAATATTGGGATTTGATCTTAGTTCTCACTATTGGGTTATATAAATTTCAATTATAAAAACTTAGTTGAGTAGATTAACTTAAATTAGAAAATAGGTATTAGTGTAACTTATCAATTAATCTGAATTACATTGCCTAAATATTAACTGGAATCAATAATAATTGGTATTTAAGCTTTCCTCGTGGGAATGATACTCACTCAATACTTTACTATTTGATTCGATCTAGTACACTTGCTAGAGAATTCGCTTTTGAAATTCAAAAACATTTGTAGTGGATCAATGATCTTTACAATGATCTAATGAATATCATCAATGGTTCATCCCATCCATTGATATCCAAGGTTATTTAACATATAGATGATATTTAACAAATGATGATATATAGAAGCTGTATGGATCATATAACACGTATGTGCATGTAACACATTGCAATGCGTATGTATAACTTACATATAATTTATTGGTCTTACATATATATATACATATATATATAAAATCTAAATGTTAAATATATAATACATATAGCAAGCAAATAGTGAGATATTTATTCATATGTATGTATATATATATTTAGTTGTTATATATAAATATAAATATTTTATTAGTGTGTAAAAGAAAAAACACTATATATAATTATTACATACAATACAGGAAATGACTACATATAGGAAAGAGGGGGGGGGGGGGGGGGGTGGAGAAAGAGGTTAAGGAATTATGTATTTCATGTATTAGAATAAGAAATGTCATATATAACTTTTGGCTATATTCTAAAATGACAAAATAGTGATATATTGGTTTTTTTTTTTTTTTTTTTTTGTTATATTCCAAATTTAATGTTGCATTCCATAAGGTGAACCAAACACTAAAACATATATTCTTTGAGAGAGAACTTTAAATAAAATAAACATTAAAATGTAATTTTTTAGCCATTAGTAGTTATAGTAAGCGAATGACTTTCTATTCCCGTCCTCCTTTTCAATTCCTCATCTATTTTAGGTATTATTAAAAAAAAATTTAGTGAAGGTTCTTCAATGAAAAGAAAAGGAAATTTGATAGCGTTGAGGATTTGAAAATTATTTTAGATATTGCACCGACTACTGGTCCCTAGACATCGTAATAAAAAATGTGTTTCGCTATGCAAAAGTCCAAATCCACTTTTAATCAATTTTTTTTTTTCTCAGTCCGCAATAAAAGGAGCATACATATTATATTAATACCGAAAGGGTCTCGCACTCCACCGCGTCAAAAATTCATATGATCGTTGAGCCAGCATTGTTATTTATTTATATTTTTTCTTCTTTCTCTTAATCCCTTCTTTCTCCACTCAATCCTTCTCATTATAATATATTATTACGATATTACTAGCTGTCCAACCGATCAATAAATAAACAAAAGAATATTTAAAATGGAAAAAAGGAAACAGACAAGGATTGCAGGTTACATCATGAGAGCCTAACTGGTAAAATCATTATAGCCGGTTTGGTAGACCGTCCTATCCTATGCTTGTCGTGTATGTCTATGATCTTCCGTCCATTACTTGATAAATTGATGTCATGGCAAGAAAAATTGAAATTGTGTTGCTTTTGCGTATACTTTTCTACACTACGCCCAGAAAGATTACGCCCACAGGAATAATCCCGCCAATCCAGGATACTTACACTCTACTGAGATATGTAAAAGGTGATAACGAGGAGAGAAGGAAAATATCAAAATTCTGCCGTTTGGTAGAAAGAAAAATTGAGGAAGGAAGGAACAGTGAAAAAAAATTCACCAGATTTCACCATCTCTAATCTCAATAAAGAAAATTATAAATGTCCTAGTTAACATTAAAGAAGGAAACGGTATGACTATGTTGATCTTGAAAAATATTTGAAATCCCTCAAATATAAAGTGATTAAACTCTAATCATTAAGAGGCTTCTTTTTGTAATGACTTATTGCTTATCAAAATTTAAAAATTAAACGTGCTCAGAGAAGAGTTTCGAGTTGTTACAGTAGTATAGGAGTAGTTTGTTAGCCGAAAGTGAGGAAACTAAATGCTATAAGGGCAAAAAGCTTTAAAGTAGGATATCACTTGAACTTATATGGAGTACCTCTAATGTCTTCTTATCTGGTGTAGTTATGGATTGTGTGACGAAATTGATAAGAACGTTGATTCTATAAATGGAGAGAATGTGATATTCCTCAAATATAAAGTAGTAAAACTTTAATTATTGATATTTCTTTTAGTATAGTAGCTTATAGTTTATTAGAATTCTAAAATTGAGTGTGCTAAAAAAAAATACTTTCAAGATAGGTAATGTTTTGTTAAAGTGACAATATCATGATAGACGAAGGTTTTAAAATATTACAAAAGCTGTTGTATAAAATTCCTAAGTAGGGAAAATGAAATTTCTTGTTGCGGCCAGTGGATATCTGTTTTTAAGTGTTTTTTTTTCCCGACATATTTTCACAGTCTAATCATTAATTTTAGTTCATTAGGCAAAGTCATGGACCATTAATAAAATAAATTACGTATTTAGAAAAGAACCAATATTTTGTTTTTAAGCTACTCGAAAATAGATGCCTATGTATCATTTACTCTCTGGAAGGATCAAGCGGATCGTAATATATTTTCGAAAGTTTTCCTTTCGTTGTTCTTTTTCTTTATGTTTAAAAACTGATTGTATTCTTCTTTGAATTTTTTTATTAGAAACAAAGATTTATTATTCTAAAAAGGATAACATTCTTTGCATGTTTTTTAGACAAATGCAATATCTTTTTTTTTTTTTTTTTGAAAAAAAAAATTCATCTGAGATAAAAGAAAAACAATTTATTTTGTTTTCTGGAAAAAAATAATTTTTAATAAAACTGCAAACAAAAATTTCTTTTCTGCTTTATTGACAAATTATAGTTATTTCAATATTTTAGAAATTTTGTACTGAACTCCTAAAATATAAAACTATTTTGTTTTTATTATTATGTAAATACACAATAGATAATGAAAGATTGCTGATATAGATAAATCCGGATTGAATTATATAATGGATGATTGTCCACCACGTTAAATATATTGTAATTGATGATAACAAGAGAAATCAAGTCCTCATGACTAGTTTCAATCTACGAGTGATGGATGAATACGTAGGGATGTCAATGTAAGATAATTTTGGTGTTTGAGTGGTATCTATCATAGGAAAGCTTCTATAAGAAATGTAATGGAAAAGTCCCATTTAATTTACTTCTTCCAAAATTTACACAAGGTCCTAAAGTAAAAGGGTTTTGAGGAAGGTGAGAGATGGAAAAGGGTATTCCATGAGTTGGGATACGTTGAATGAGAATAATAATAAGAATTTATTTGTATCGATAATCATAGATGGGTATAATTATTAGAGTAATAAGATAATGTCATCTTGATATAGGATGATGAGGGTTAAGGCAAACTGAAGTAGAGGAATTTCATTGCGAGTATTGGACAATGTGTACAAGCATATGGGTTTAATTGGGTATATCCAACCTAATGTGGAAATTTGTAATCTCGGATTGGCTTTGGAACACGCAAGGCGGAGCAACTAGAAACTAGAAAGGCATTAAGGTCGAATGCGATAAGACATGCACTGCCTAATTGGATAAGAAAGGGCAATTGATTATTAGACATGTGACAATAATAAATGCCCAGTGCCAATTGGTTGGCAAGTTTTCTAGCTGATTGGGCCGACTTTCTTAGTCGAGATCAACGTAGTTGGGGAGCTTGATTATGACTTAGTCGAGATCAACGTAGTTGGGGAACGTGATTATGACTTTCTCCGCGCTGCCCAATTTCAAGATGCTGTGTCGTGGTTAATATTAGTATTGTAAGAGAAAGAAGTCAAATCTTTGGGACTCAATTGAAAAAAAAATTCATGCATTTTGAATAATGTGAAGAAAATGTAACTCTATTCCCGTTTACACGATGATGATCCACGAGCTTCACTCGTGATTTTCCAAACTATATAAAATTCAGATCCACCAATACAAGTCGTCCACCATATAATACAAAGTTTACGATAAAAAAAAAAAAAAAAAGAAAAGAAAATAATTGGAATGAAGTAGTTAATGCTAAGGCTTAAAAATATCTTTTCAAGCAAAAACGTTTTTCATTTAACATATTATCTTAAAAATAATATATATGTTGTCACTTGCATAAATATGTGAGAATAATTTCAATATGTGAAATTAATTTTATATATAATATAATGTAGTGTGTGGATAAAGTGTTATCTATTATAGTAGTCGGAAACGATTTTCTCTTTTAAAAAAGCAGATATTGTTTGCCTAAAAACATCAATGTTTTCCTTATGAGGGAAATTTTTGCCATTTAAGTGGATGTTTTTAACCCATCATGCAGATATAAATAAGAAAAATAAAATTTAAAAAATCTTTTGAGACAATATTGTATTTTACACCTCAACTTAAAGTATTTTTACGATTATACACCGGAAGTTGTTAATTATTAATTTGTGATAACATCGAATTTTACACCTCAACTAAATGCCCTTTAATGCATCTATTATGGTCTTCCACGTATGCTAAACCAGACTTTTGGGGGGGCGCCTAAATGCCTTTCGATGCATATACAATCGTCTTTGCCCAAGTTGAGATCATCAGTGTACTGTTTTACTTATGTGATAAAGCTAGCTCTAGTTCGTCATTAATCTCCAACTTCTGAATATTCTTTAACCTCTTAATTATAACTAAAGAAAAATCCACATTCAAATTTCATGTATTCTGTCAAACTAAGTCTAATTACTCACAATCCAAGTGAATGTTAATGAGTCGACCGTATGAATATATTCTGACAATAAATGCTAAATAAGGCCTTTGTTTGCCCGGATGATATATCAATGTAAATTCTGGAGTTTGAAATCGGACAGCATACCATGTTGTTTTAAATATTATATATAATAAAAATTATTCAGAATAATTGTAGAGGGTGCTTAATACTTGTGATTGATATAAAGAAGTTTTTTTTTCCCCATTATTATAATGGAGAGGAGATATTTGAACATACACCTCTTGCTTAATAGATGGGATTTCATGACACTAAGTTGTAAATTTATTAAAGATATAAACAAGATTTGAAAGTATAGGTTCATATGCTTTTAAATGGTTTACATGCTAGAAAGTGTTCTTCTTTTGGAAAAGAAAAAAATTCTTTGCATATACCTTTATATGCTTAAAATTTAATGTTAGCATATGCAGTTAAAAAAAAAAAAAAAAAAAAGAAGCTAAAAATGTAACCAAAAAACTTTAGAAAAGCCCAGGGGATTGGTACGTCTTTATTTGAAAATAGAAATAGCGTCTTTTTCTTTTCGAATTGTTCTTGCATTTGGAAAAAGCAAACATATCCCTCAGTAGATATAATATATAAATTCGATTTTAATTGTTGAATCACGTTTCTATACGGTTTCTATTGTCCAAACAAAGGAGGAAGCTTACTCGAATCGCATCTTTTGTTCAAATCAGTTCCTGATGAAAAGCGTTTCAAAATTTTTTTGACTTTTCTAAAATGACATAATTGAAAAGAAAAAAACAATAATAATGCGTCTCACCTAGAAAATGGACCGGCCAAAAGGAAAAAAAAGAAATGAATGATGAAAGGGTCACTCCAGAGTCCAGACAGGGAACCATGCCCGACATTGTAAAATGTTGAAAGAAATATATGATACATGCAATAGTAGTGTTTGTTTATCAAAGTCAAAAACGCTTATCACAATGTGTCAACTGGCATTTATTAATGAAAGAATAGGGATAGATTGCCTTTTTCAATTGCGGGAATTCGAAAACAAGCAAGCCGGCCAGAGCTGCCTCCTTCAACATGGATAAGGCTTCTCTAAATGTCAGTCCCTTTCCGATAGTAACGAATTTTTTGTCAGACAACGAAAAAACTGGTATCTTTGACAACTGATATTTATTATCAATCTAACACACAAGAAAATGTGTGTCTCCAGAAAGGAAAAGAAATTTTGATTTATTGCCGGGATTAGTGGTCCATTTTTTAAATGAAAAAAATCTCTACCATAAATTATTACAGAAATGTAAATTTAGCTTTCAATATTTGGTGCTATTAAGTTCTTGTCCTTGCAAAATAAATTGAAGCAGGAATCAAATCCCTTCCATAGCTCCTCATTGTAAAAATACATCTCTTGATTATATGTGTGTCAATGTTCGAAAGGAGATGTATATCCCTGCCATTAGGGATGGACAAAAAAACCAACCGAATCAAACTAATTCACAACCGAATCAATCTAAACTAAAAATATGATTTTTTTTAATGGTTTGATTTAAAATTTTCAATCCGAACCAATCCATAAATTTATAGTTTGATTTGAAAGGTAAACCAAACAAATTCGTAAAATCGAATTAGACTGTTTTAGAAAAATATAATAATATTTTATTATATTTCATATGATTTCATTTAATATTTATTATTTGGTGAATATTGATTAAAATCAACTTGTTCATTTTTAAATTTTTTTAGGCTCATGATATGTATTTTTTTGTTGATAATGAACTATTATTTTTTTAAGAGCTTTTAACTTTATAAAGTATGAAATTTATTTATTTAGTTATAAAATCTTATTATGTATTAACTGTTTAATATATCTTGTCAGCTCATCATTTTATTCGTTGATGAATTTTGTTAATAGATTATTTTTTTATTTTAGCTAAATTTATTGGTAGATAATTAATTTGATAGTTCTATTAAAAATTATAAATTATGACTTACTGTTATATTGGTAGATAATTGATTTGATAGTTTTATTAGTGGATAACTGATTTTATAAAGAACCATAAATTAAAAGTATGATGAATTCATAAAGTATTTTTTGTAGTTCATAATATAAACATTGTAAAATGATATAAATATTTAAGTATCTATACAAATATAAAAAAAATAGAAAAAAGAAAAATTTTAGTTAGAATTTTGATTTAATCCGTAATTCTAACCTAACCAAACCATTATTTAATGGTTTAAAAAATTTATAATCCGAATCAAATCGTTACTTAATGGCTTGACTTGAGATTAAAAAAAAAAAAAAACTAAACCATAAATTATGGTTTTGTTTGATTTTAAGAAAAATCGAATCAATCCGATCTATGTCCATCACTACTTGCCCCGAGTGGTATATTCTTTCTTAATCATTGTGATGAAATTCACTTTGCCAAGAAAGTAAGGCCCTAAGGGAGCTTAAAGTAGAAGGAAAAGCATGTGCATTAGCGAGGTGAATCATTGCGGTACCGTAAATATAATTTGTGTCGTGCCAACTGGCCAACTTTCCATTGGGAATATTAATGAAGTTTTACATATTATAGTTTCTATTGTTAATTACTAACATTTTATGCCACCAAAGTATTATAATAACAATTTCTACTTGATCATCACGACAGCTTGTACATTACAGATCAAATTTAAAATTTATTAGGTAGAAAGTTGTTACAAAAAAGTGTCTTATTAGCTACAGTCTACAGTATGCCAGCACGTTCAAATTGCAGTTTGACTGGCAGCTATCCCAAAAGTGCAAGTTTAATTTAGTGCACAAAAAAAAAAAAATAATAATAAAATAATTCGCCAACTCAAGAAGGCCAGCGTAGTTTGTCATGTATTCTCCGTTTTTAGTCGCCTCCTATTGCTTCCAATGTTCCCTTCACTAGTTGCTGTTTCAGGAAAATGCTACCGGCATTAGCGGCGACCCGGTGTGATCTTGTCTAGCTATCATCTTGTCATGAACTGGGTCATGTCTAAATAAATATCTTAGAAAAAAAGATTTTATGGATATTACATAGGCTAAAATTATAATGAGTTGTGGCAGTATTTTAAGAAGATTTTCATAGATATATGATAGTAGGATAAATAATTTCTAAAATAATTACATATGTGTTCTACATATATCGTATACATCAAAGCTTTATCAGTATTTATATATTATTTATACATAGTAGACTACGTAATTCAATATTTTTTTTCTCTTTTTAGTACTAATTCATCCATTTATTTGAATGTATTATTATGGATGGAATGCAATCCCGTTCATACAACTATTATACAAAATGGATTAACTTGTATAATAGTTGTAACTTTATCAATATTTATATATTATTTATACATAGTAGACTGCATAATATTCGATAATTTTTTTCTCTCTTTAGCACCAATTCATCCATTTATTTGAATGGATTATTATGGATGGAATATAATGCCCTTCACACAACCATTATACAAGTTGATCCATTTTGTATAATAGTTGTAACTTTATCAGTATTTATATATTATCTATACATAGTAGACTGCATAATATTTAATAATTTTTTCTCTCTTTAGCACTAATTCATCCATTTATTTGAATGTATTATTATGGATGAAATATGATGTTGTTCATCCAACTATTATACAAGTTGATTCATTTTGTAAGTCAAGTGATCCCAATTCCCAATAAACGAGATTAAATTGCTCCTTTTGATACGTTTTAAACGGTTAATTAGAGTATTCACATCCCTATGAACCTTCACACAAAGTTTTTAGAATGCCACATTAGCATTTTAAGGACCTATCCTTTCTAATGATCTCACTATTTTATTTATAAATCCTTCACACAAGACTTTTCATAACTTTTTATAATTTTATGAGTTTTATACATGTTATACTTAATACTATTATTTTTTTCAAGTGATGATAATAAATAATAATTTATAAAATTATTTAAGAATAAATTATATAAAAAATGAAAAATTTGCATAAAATACATTATTTATATTTAATTTTTTATTAGATGCAAAGTAAAGGGAAAAAAAAAAAAAAAAGGGAGCGGATAAATTGCCGTTGCAAATTGCAACGGCTTCAGCGTAAATGAAGTGGCCAAAATTAAAATGGCCAAGTTCACATGGGGTCCGACTCATGTCAAAAAATAAAAAATAAAATAATAAGTAAAGATATATTTTTTGAATCTTTTACAGAGAACCCTAAAAAGTAAGTACCTCTTTCTATCGATCTCAAAGAGTTATTTAGGTTCCGTGTTAAAGACCTTAGAATGGAAATGCTTTTATCTGAAGACGAATATTATGTGAACTTTGTCGTACTGTATATGAATTGTCTAATTATTCATTACGAGAAATTGGGACAATTGAAGTGAAATAATAATAGTGAGCGGGTCTTTTGTGGCGAGGCTTAAATTCTCATGGATAGAAATTTGCTCTTAGGAGAATGTGCTCTGATTATGTTTTAATAAATAAATATTTGACACGTGTTTATAAAAAATAATAATTATTTATTTTATTTTAAAAATATTTTTATATTTTTAACCTTATTTAATCCTTTATAAGTATTTATTTACTGGGATAGAGTTGTGACATAATTTTCTCAACAGTAAATATTTATCCTTTCTGATAGGATTTCTTTTGCAGTAAGACGTACGGAACTTTTATTTCTAATTTTTTAAAGTGGAGTAGGCGTGAACTTTTATAATGGGGAGTGCTTGTAATAACAATATTTTGTACCATTTATAGGGATCTTATTGTAGCAATTTCCATGTTACAATAGGTCCGCATATATTAGAAACCAATCACTGCAAAACGCGGGGAGATCTTGATGCCATTCGGGGAGGCTGTTTCACCGAGCTTCTTACTGCATGCAAGAACGTGTATGTCATTGTCATACCACATGCAACTCCTATTAGGGAATAGCATATCCCATCAATGCTAAGATGATTTATCACACTGTGTATCGTTCCATCAATACTTGAATGTAAATATTCGGCAACTTCTATGGCAGCTTAACTATACTACACAACGACCTAAATAAGATAAAGAGACTGCCATTGTGATAATAAAGGCACTTACTTTACTACTTAATGCTTTTAGTTTAAGCATTTTCTCCCTAAATTCTATGGCAAACCTAGACTATTCTTGACAACGGCAATTTAATTAGAGATGCATGTAAATGTTTGAACCCATGACATGGTCTCCAAGTCATCAAACCCCATAGTATTGTAAATAAGCTAAACGACTTCATACTAGTTAAGCTCAACTCTTTTGAAGTTTAGCTCACTCGAAGCTAAATTTAAGGTCGTTAATGTAAACGTTTGAGCTCAGTTTAAGCTTACAAACTAGCTCATTTTAATCTACAAGGAGGTTCATTAGACATGTATTTGAGCTTGTCATCTAACCTATGAGTTTTATATTATAAGTTTATTGTATATAATCAAAACAAAAGATAATTTCTATATTATATATTCATAAATGTAATTCATATTTTATTCATTATAAGTTCATCTACTTATCTATATTCATTCATTTTAAATATTTAACTTTACTAGATTTAACATGAGTCAAGTTATCAGTGGTCTACTTGAGTTCATCTCTTTTTGAGCTTGCTCAACTTGAACTCAATTTGTAAATGAGTAAATCTTAAGTTTAAGGTAAACTTTGTTTATCTAAACAAGTTAGAGCCAAATCTAAGGCTTGTTAATAAAGTCAACTCAGCCTGAACTTAATAATTTTTCAAATGGGTTAAACCCAAGCCTTTAAGGCATATTTGGATTGTCATTTTGCCATTGTTTTGGTATTGTTTTCAAACCGAACTGGCATTGAACCGATACATAATTGATACATATATGATATCGATGAAAAACACACAGTTTTACTCATAAATTGACAAAACCGAATCGATATTGAACCGCTCCAATAATGAACCAATATCGAACCGATACTGATCCGATACAAATAAAAATCTGATAATCTAAACAGACCCTAAAATTCCAGGTCATTTGTATCCCTAGCGGTACACAATACCAAAAGTTCAACCGCATAATTTGATTGCGCACTTTTTAACCAAAATTATACGAATGAGATGATAAGGTATTTTACAAACTAAGATAAGAATATCCATAGTGGACATCGATACACAGACATATACAAATGTATCACTTTCATTAAAGTAAAGAAGTAGGTGTGGATCACTGTTCTTATTTTAATTTTTCAAGTCAAATAATAAATAAAGTAGGAACACTACACATGAAGCAATTATTGACACAATAATGCCAAACAGCACTATTCAAATTTGCTTCTCTGTAGTGTGGTCTTAGTGTTTAGTTCTACTTTCCGCCCTAAAATAATGTGTTCCTAGCGTAATTGTTTGACATTTCTGTCTGGACAATGTAAAAGTGAGAGTGGAAAATATAGTCCATATTTCTTTTGCATGGAAAACAGATCGAAATTCCCACAGCCTCTACGTCCCCACACGCTTGCTTTAAATCAAAGTCTTTCTGTTTGGTTTGGTTATGACGAATTTCCGGTGCTTTTTTTATTTTTTATTTTTTTGCATGATTCCATCCCCATGAAAAGACAAAATGATGCATTTTCCAGGCCCTCATTATTTACGTTGAAGAGATCTGGTCGTCGATATGGATTCCCTTCTAGATACGTATGACTACATCCATGCACCACTGCATGCATGCGAAAATCCACTATTTAGAGAGGTTTGACATCGAAAAAGGTGGCTTAGCAATTATCCGTTTCTCATTTAAAAAGAAAAGAAACAAAAAAGAAAGAAAAAATATGAGTATTTTAGGTAGAAAATTATTATTCTAAAAGCTGCAAATATATCATTTTATATTTCTTCCATTATATTTAAAATTCTAATTTTAAAATTTGATTTTTATTTGGACCTTCAAATCTTCAAAAGATTGTATTTTTTAGACTCCTGTATAACTATTGTATCCTTAATATAACGAAAAAGAATATAAATAACAAGGCTAAATAAATAACATTACGTGTAATAAAATAATAATTAAAAAGGTAAAATGTATAAATTGGAAGAACAAGACCCCTTGTTCTAAATTGCAAAAAAATATTTAACTTCAAAGATGGACCAATTAAATCCATATGAAGCAAATAAAAGCTATGTATCCGTAACTTAATTTTATAGTTTTGCATCATGATCACAATTTCACCCAAATTTGATGCTCAATATTCCTTTTTCCATTATATGTACACTTTAACTATGCAGCATTCCCATTCGTTTGCTTTCAACTTTTTTAGTTTTTATCTAGAGTCTTATTTTCTAAATTAATTTAGAAAATGAATTAATATTGTGTGTGTGTGTATATATATATATATATGAATGTAATCAAATTTTCTATATGATATATATAATTTATGTTCTATATGTATTCTATATCTTATACATGTACGCATCCTATATAATCTACGTATTATATATGTTATTTATATAATTTATATGTTAATATTTTATAAAATATATTAATGTCATTTAGTAGAAAGACAAAAGAAGGGAGATCCAATCGGTTTAAGGGTATAAAAAGAGGACATTTAATCCGCATAGCAAAATTTTAAATGATTAAATGAAGGAAACTAGAAGAAGTTTAAATGGAGGGGATCCAAATCCAATGCAAAACCATATTTCTTTGTCCCGAGAATGTTTCGCAAATTGATAAAATATAATACAAACACATGTTTGTTTTCGTAGAAAATAGAATGCCCTTGCCGGCTTAACTATAATGCATAATTCATCAGTTGAATCATCGGTTACTTGGCATCGCTCTTATCAAAGTCAATGAGAAGGCCCAATCATTTGGACACACATTTTATCTAGTGGGCTTGGACGACAACGTCGGGCTCGATTAAATTTCGAATAAAGCTTTGACTGCGAAAGAAGCCAATGGAGGTTAGGTCTAGCTCGTTATATTAGTATAAATATATATACACACACATTAAATAAATGAAAGGGATATTCCACTTGGTGCAATATGACAACAATATTGACAATTTTTATGGGGAAAAAAAAACAACGGCGTCCAAGTAATGAAAAGTCAATGGGTATAGGATTTAATAAACTCGTCTTTTCAAGAAATAAGGTTAGTAAACTTATATCAATCTTGATTTTTAAAGAAACGAGTTTAGATAAATCTTAAGAAAAAGAAAATTCATTAAGATATAAAAATAAAATAAAAATTATTGCATACATACAAAAAGTATACAATAATAAATATTTATACTATATTCCATGTGAATAGTATTTAATAATTATTTATTTGCAACATTTAGTGTGTTATTAATAACAACATAATAAACAAATATAATTAAAAAAGCATGTATATTTGTTTTATATAGAGTATCACAAAAACAAGAGTCTCACTTCAAAATAATATGAGATTTTTTTCCCCTTTGAACCATCTTACTTCTAAGAAAACAAGTCTATTCAAAAGAAAAAAGAAATCTCACAATATTTAGAAGTGGTATTCTTGTTTTGGTAATACTTTAAATAAAGCAAATAGACATGCTTCTTTTAATTATATTTATTAAGTGTGTTATTATTAATAATATATTAAATGTTGAGAATAGATAATAATTAAATTCCATTCACATGAAAAATAGTATAAACATTTATTATCTACTTTTTATAATTTTGCAATAATATTTATTTATTTATTTATCTTAAACATTTTTTTTTTGTCTAGACTTGGCCAAATTTGTCTCTTCAAGAGATGATATTGGTTTAAGTCTACTAACTTGATCTCTTTAATTCTTTAAGATATAAGTTTAGAGCCAATGAACTCATCTTTTTAAGAGTGGAGTTCAATTTACTTAAATTTGAGATTATTAACATTTTCGTAATTTTTTAAAATATTATTATTTATTTCCATTTCCAAAGGTCTTGCATAAACTTTTCACGACAATAAGTCAACATCATCTAAGAATCTCTTCCGTTTCTCTCAAAATCTATACAGTCCCATAATATTCCTACTTTTATGCTATTAATTTTTTTTCAAGTTTATTTTGTAATAGTCATGGAAATTAAATACATATAGATGAAAAGTAATAAAAATAAATAAATGGGTTAAATAAATAAGCTAATTGCAAGCAATGGCTAAATTGTTATGCAAATTAGAAAAAGGAAAAACACAAGGGAAGAGTCAAGTGTCATGATTCATGTTTTAAGGGATATCATGTTGAAAGGAGCCCTATTCAAAAGTGAATTTATAACCATGTAAACATTAGACCCATCTATCTTCATAAGATCGACAACAATCAAGTCTTTCCCCCTATGAGTCAATTTCTGACAATCTTTTGTAGTTAGGCCCATTGGGTCCAGGGTACTCATATGGTGAGCTTAAATCAAGACTTCATGGTTTATGACATGTTGATAAAAGTATAAATCTTAACATCTCCACTTTTCTCAGCTTGTGAAGGATTTGAGTCATCGACATTTGAATCCAGGCAAGCTATCTTCATGGTATTGTTGCACTTAATTTAATATCTAGGGCATTTGGTTGGCATATGGGGAATATAGCCTCGAGTTCCCTACATTTATAAAGGCTTCTTTGCCTTTATCTTCTTCCTCTGGTACAATTGGTGTCCGATACACTTAGAAATTTAATCATTAGTGTATCTATGGATTAATACTAATTAATCTTAAAGAAATCCCAAGACATAACATAAGAATTAAGGTTTCTTGAATAACAAAAATAGAAAAAGATATGGACTGTATTACCTTTGGATATAACACACCAAGAATAACCCGAACTAAGCTCTTGCAAATTTAATATGACTTACAAATTAACTCAAGTGGTTTGTTTGCCACAATTGCGAATATTGATAAGAACACAAGTATCCGGCCACAATCAGTAAAGATTGGTAAGAGAAAGCTTGTAAGAGTAAGAACTCTCAAGAAAGAATTTCATAAACTAATTATCAATTATTGTAATGTTTACAAAAAAGCCATTTATATACTAATGACCTAAATAAGGGAAAAATATTATTTCAATCAAATCCAGTAAAGGAATCTTAATAAAATAAAGAAAAGATTTAGAATAATCCAAGTCGTCCACATTATAACGAGTCATGTCACGAGCATGATGTGGGCCGTCATCTCTACTATTTATAAAACTCCATAAGCATCATAGACACGAACGAAGGGCATAATCTCCTTCGGGTGATTCAAAAGAATGTATCATGGCCAGGATCGCAATTGTTATCTACTAATCATTGGCACTATCATGAGCATGACCATCGGCTGGATCTCCTTGACTTGCACTACTATTTATCACGACCTAGATAACAGGTATGATTAATATGTTTTCTTCACTTTCTTTATCAATTATAAATTGATCCTTATCAGTGTCTTTCTTATTAACCTTCTAGTTTTCACTCCATCTCAATTTTATCCCATCGATTACAATATTTGCAAAGCTAGTTGTATGGTGTCCAAGGAATGACTAAAATAGATGCTATACAATATATAAATGAATGCACTACTTGAATCCCTTTCTAGCAGTGAGATAGGCATTTTAGTAGATATACTTCTCTATCTTTGTGTATAGTCTTTGAAAGATTTAGTAGTCCACTTATGCATGTTACTTAGATTCAAGATGAATGGTGTAACTTCAATATTGAACTTATACTAGTAGTAGAAGGCTCTATCTAGCTTATCTTAGGTGTTAGTTTCATTTAAATTAAGCTACAATACCATACAAGGGCTAAGCATATCAAACTATCTTGGAAAGTTTAAACCACTTTCCAGCCATATTTTATGTAGCAAGCCATCTTACCAATGTAAAGTTTGAGATGCAAATTATAACAACCCAACCCATTATATTTTTCAAAATCAAAAGCCTTGAACTTCTCAAGGAAGGCATCATCTTCATGAGAGGGTAGATTGGCCATACCCATTTATTCTAACTCATCATCTATCTCAAAGGATATCATTTGCTTAGTAAAAAGTGTAACGCCCTAAATTTAAGGGTATTTACAACCTGTCACATGTCCATATGGATTGTAGGGGGGTAAGTTTTTTTCACGATATTTGAAATTTTTTTCTTATAACAGAATAATACCAAAAAAAATATTTCGTACTATGATGGTACCTAAACTTTATAATTGTTACATGCATGGCACCTTTGAGTAGAATCCAACTATATCTTCAACCAGAAGTTGGCGTGGAATGAGAACTTGATTAAAAAAATGATTTCTCTCTAAATCAACATGTTTATTTATTTTTTATTCTTTTTTAGTTTCCCTTCTCTCTCTCACCTTTCACTTCCTTGTTTCTCCTTCTCCTTCTTCTTCTTCTTCTTCTCCATACAAACCTTAAAAAAAAAAAAAAAAAAAAAACCAAAATCCCATAGGCCCATTAAAAAAAAAAAAAACTAGAAAAACCCTCACTCTCTCTCTCTCTCTCCAAAGCATTTATAGCCTATTTGCTTGGAAGAAAAATATAGTAATCACTATGTATGCCCCCCCCCTTTTTTTTTTATAGAAATGGTTTTATTAAAACTTTGGTAGCACATTTAGAAATCAATTACTCTAATAATAAAACAAATTGCTTAGAATAAGGAAGAAAAAATTTAAGTAAACAATTAAAATTCAAAAAATTGAAAAAAAAAAGAGAAATATATGAGGTTCAGATTCTATTTTAACAGATTAAAAAGTAGAAAATCCAGTACGACTACAAAAATTTCTACACCAAAATATAGACAATTCTCCATGTCTATCAATTCATCTTTTCTTCACTTATAATGACCCCTAAAAAATCATCATTACCTCCTTTTGTATCCCTTTATATTTGTTCCTTCCACAAAGAACATAGCATTTGATTTTTCTTTAATTTGAATGAATACTTTAATTTAAAAAACATCAGTTAACTCACCAATCTTGCAGTGAGTTTAGGTTCAACGGATTGAATGTTAGTGAAGATCACTAAGTTAGAATAGGTTTCAATTTAGGAATTCAAATTAAAAAAAATCAAATTTATTATCCAATTTTTTCCTTTCCTTTCCTTTTTATTTGATGTCATGACAATTAATTATGAAGCCAAAAGAAAAAACATAAAGTATCCACCTTTATGATGAACCACCGACAAGTAGGACACAAAAACCAATGCCCATCACTAAAACAAACACTAAATCATAAAAATAAAACAAAATGTATGGACTTTATAGGAGGAAATAGAAAGTAAGGGAGGGATGTGAATACTACTAGAAGAAGAAGAAGAAGAAGAAGAAGAAAGAAGAAGAGAGAAAGAGAGAGGACTTCTATAGATTTGTTTTTTTTTTTTTTTTTTAATGAGTTATCAGATTTTAGGGTTTTTTTCTTAGGTTTGTACAAGAAGAAGAAGAATCGCAAGGGCGGGGGTGGGGGGGGGGAGATGGGAGAGAGAGAGAGAGAGAGAGAGAAGTAAATAATAATAATAATAATAATAATAATAAACATGCATACTAAGAGAGAAAAATGATTTTTTTAATTTAGTTCTCTTTCTGCCAGCTTTTTGCTGGAGAAATGATTAGATTCCTACTAAAGGTACAACACGTAAAACAATTAAAAAGTTTGGATACTGTCGTAGTATGAAATTTTTTTTAGGTATTAGTTTGTTACAAACCAAAATGTTTAAGTACCGTGAATGAAACTTACCCTCGATTATAGACATGCAAAGGCGTAGAATTTACTATTATCCACCATGAACCTCATAATTAGCCCTAAAATTTCTCTTGCATCAATAACTTCAAATAATATCAAAATATATAAATAGATTTGTAATCTATCACATAATAACATCTTATATTCTATATAGATTCATCTATCAAATGATTCAAAGAAAATCAGCCCCACCACTACTATAAGAATTATACATAGAAAATAAGTATTATCAATAAACTCTAAAAACATGTTACTATGTAGACCAAAAATATATCCCCTACTCCGCAACTAAAATGTCTTCAATGCTAATGATACTCCCCAAACCTGCTAACTAGTTGTGACTAATAATGCAATATGTTTATACATTCACTACCTGTACTTTAAAAAGATTAAGAGTAAGCTGAAGTCTAGTATGGTATACCACAAATACACATACATGGGACCATGTAAACACACATTCATAAGTAGAACTATTAATAATGTAACAACCAACATTTTATAATCTTTATTTTAAGCCAAGCAAGCAACATAAGGATAATTTAGTATCTCATGCACACGTAATATAATACATACATACATATATAATGTTGGGTGCTCCCCCGACATCTATAAGTCTAAACTAAATATTAGGTGCTCCCAAATATCCCCAAAACTAAAACACCTAGATCTACCTAGATTATTTCCATCCACGACTACAATTAAGACACCAGCACACATGGATAATCGAGATATTGCAATAATAGCATTGATACTTTCCACCAAGTACCAACGACCATGCACAAGAAATAAACACATTATTAAAGTTTGATAGTTAATTAGTCCATTTAAGTTTCTAACATAAACAAGCATAAACACAGGTAAGGTATACACATACCTAAAAGGTAGACTAGTTGCAACACTAGAATTTCTTCAACCTGAGTTACAAAATTATTAAGGTATTTAGAAACATATACTCTTCTAAATTCATCTATCTGTTATACTTTCTATAACTTTTGCTCCTATCTTATAAACATTTATTCGAAGCTAAGAATTTAATTATAAAAGAAAAGGAAAATAGGCAATTAGTTTTGTAGTGTTTGGATTCCAAAGTTTTAAAGTGACTTTAAACACTTAAGAGTGAATTTGAACAACTTTTAATTTTCTTTGATAAAGAAAACATGAGTTTTGAAAAAGTTGTTTTATACACACATGCTAACACAACTAGTATTCTCACTCATGTATTTCTATACATATAAGTACAAAACTTGTGTACTTATTTGTGTTAAGATTAGAAAGAAGACTTTCAAGGACTTCAGGTCACTATGTTTAACACGAGTCTAAACACGACTTATGTACCCACTCGTGTTGAACATAGAACCATAAAAAGACTTGGAAAAAACGCTTCATAAGACTCTTCAAGGACATAAACACAACCTGTGTACTTCGTCATGTTGAGTACATAACCTAAGTAACACAAAAAAATACATTGCCTGTTCAACACGAGTAAGTAGATGACTTGTGTACTTAGTCGTGCTGAACACAGAAGCTTGATTTCTTCGTAAATTTTCACAAAGTTCCAAACTTTCCTTCAATATAGACATCAAAACATGATTAAATTCAAACCAATGCTCTCACGTATGCATTCATCCATTTCAAACCATCTTGCAAATAAAATATATCACTTGCGCAAGAAACCACATTAACTTGTTAAAATTTTGTAATTTCTTCACGTTTCCATTTCTTGAATCTTTCTCCCTATAGAAATTTCTCAAAAATTATTTCAAAAACTTGCTATCTCCTTATTACATTCTGATGTCAAAGCTAGCTAAGCGACAAGACTCTATATTTTAAACATCAGTTTTGTTGAAAATTGATATGAAGGGGGGAAGAAGTTTCACTTACTGTAATTCTTTTTGGGAAAACTTCAAGAATTATTACGCCTTAGGAAGTGAGGAAGAGTTTCTACTATTTTCATTGAAGAATATGCAAAAAAGTGAGTGCAGTTATGTTTTACGGAGCTTTTATATGTTGGGTATCAAACATTCCTTTTCATATTTTTACTGAATGGAAAACTCTACCCTTAATAATTAAAATGCAAATTTCTTCTTTACCCCTCATTATGAAATATTTACTTTGGGGTATTTCAAAAATTCAGCAAGAATTTTTCTTCCATATACTTTCATAATTTACCTGATCCTTTTTTTAGCTTTGAATCATAAACTTAGATTCATCTCCTTGCAATTCTAAAGACTAAACTTATGCTCCTTTTTCTTGTTAGGACCCGTACTTGTTTGATCAATTGAAGTATGTACTTTTCCAATAAGATGAATCTCTTATTAGAATAAATGCTTGTGAGCTTCAAAGAAAGATTTAACCACTTATATCAATAGTAAACATAATAAACTTAAATAAATTGACACGTTTATATGTCGCAAATTTAGTTGGATGGTAAAACCTAATGTAAAAAATATACTATAATGATCACATTTAAATGTGGCTAATTTAGATAAATGGTCAGGTGTAAAACATGCAAATGTAACTTAATGACCATAGTTAAATGTGGTAAATATATAATTCGATATGAACTTCTAAACGTCACGGCATTAAACAATGGGAAAATGTAGTTTAATCACATTTAGCCACATTTAAGTATCACCTATACATTTGACATGTCACATTTAAATGTGAACATTTCAAGAAAATTAGCGCGTTTAAATTTTCCACTTATGCCTGCCTTTTAAATGTTGCAAATTAATTTGCGACACATCTTTCACACCATCTATTAGTTATAGTTATAAAGCATTATAGATTGTGTATGGTAACGTTTGATTTACTTTTAGCCATGTTTTATAAATGTGACCAAAGAGTTAGAAGTCTATAAGTTATATTAACTGTATAATTTATAAATGCATCTAGCCTTATTGAACCAAAAGGGTTAATATCGTAAATGATACCATAAAAATTGATTAATTTATTACCTGAACTTAGAAATCGATCAATTTAATACTTAAATAGCTTTCAACTTGATTAATTTAATACCTAAAAAAACTTTACAAATGTACCGATGGTATGCATGAAAAGTTTCTTCAAGTATCAAATTGATTAATTTTGAAAGTTTATGTACTTAATTAATCAATTTCAAAATTTAGGTCCCTAATCACACATTTTAAAGTTTAGGTATCATTTGTAACATTAACTCAAACCTAGAAAACAAAAATTACATATATACTTCATAAGTAAGTCAAATCCATAATTACTATAAAATTGAAAGAAAAATCATTTCAAGTATTATAACATTATAATCAAAATAGCAAAACTCAAATTAAACTACATAGATATCATAACCTTAATAAAAATTTCATAAAAACAGTTGTAACATTAAAGATTTAGTTGTGGATTACCAAGTATTTTTAAAGAAATTCATAAAAAGAAAAATGTGACAACTATACAATCAATACATGATTATTAATAACTTAAAAGGAAGAGATATACCTAGAGCTTTTTAATACCTTTGGTTGTTGGAGAAATACTAGCTGGTGGATTTAGAAGAAGAGAAAAAAGGAGTGCAGTCATGAGGTTTCTAGAGTAATTATATTCAGTTAGGTAAGTAAATTTTTTTTGGATAAGGAAGGTGATAAACTTTTGAAATTAAGGCTTTCAAATATTTTATTTTCCAATAGGGTTATTGATAAAAATGGAACTCGAACTTTTGCAAAAAGAACAATTAAGTACCTAAAGTTTGGTTTTTAATAATTTGGTACTTGAACAAAGTTTTCATTCACCTTTTTCATACCAGGAGTTTGATTTTGACGATTTGGTACGTAAATAAAATTTTTGTTGACAATTTTTATACTTGAAACAAGATAAATAAAGTATGAAAAAGTTTGCAAAAAGTTTATTCAAGTACTAAAATTGTTAAAAGCAAACTTTAGTTATGAAAAAGGTCAATAAAAATTTTATTCAGGTATTAAATTATTCAAAACCAAACTTTAAGTACTTAATTATTCATTTTGCAAAAATTCAGGTACCATTTTTGTTATTATCTCTTTCTAATATTGTTTCGCTAGGCTTTCAATCGGAAAGATTTGTAAAGCTTTTAGTTAGAAATTTGACTGTATGTTGATCATAAAATCGAATATTAATTTAAAAAAAAAAGTTCCCAAAAATCAAAGTAAGAATCACAATAGATTAGGACATAAAGAGACAATTGGGGATTTTTCTAAATGAGGGAAGAAATACACTAAAAATGTAGAAGAAAAAAAGTAATAAAAAAGATTTAAGTAGTTGTTTAAATTTATTATGCGATATTAGGTATCATCTAAGTTATATTATAAAAAAAAAACACAAAAATAAGAAAGAAAAAAAAGTTGTAGTCTTAGTATGATGTATAAATTATTAAAGTCCATTTCTTATATTCAATAAATTTTTTGGCTATATTTTCTTGAATTCAACAACTTAGTATAATATATAAATTATTCTTTTTTTTTTTAATTTGCATACAAATGCATGTATAAGACTTATTAATGAGAACATTAATAATGCTTTTAAAAGGTATAATAATTTGCCTCAGAGATCTTGACTCTCTGTAAAGTATTTAAGTTGTTTGACTTGCTAAAACCATATAGGATAGTAGAGTATTCAGATAGATTTTAGTATTACTTTAATTAGTTGATACTATGTAATAAGCAAAATTTTATAAAGAAATTGTAAATGTATATTATATATTATAATTTATATTGTTATTGATAGACATAAAAAATATTATAAAATTAAAAAATATATATATAATCCTTTAAGTTATGATATTATATGATAAGATTTCATCATTTACATTTAATTATGTAAAAATTCTAAGCTTTTTACTAATATCATTTTATATACAAAGGTATATTTTTTGAAGTAATGAAAAGGTATTTTTTTAATAACATAGAAAACACCATATTAATGTCAGCTTTTAATATATAATTAAAAAGATACAGATAGTAAAATATTTGGAAAACAAATTTGAAAAACCCAAAAGAAAACAAAATTTTAAAATTTATAAAAATCAAAGGATATTAAAAGTTAACATTAATGTAGTGATATTGAAAAGGTACAATCATAAAACAAAAAATTTGTTGCTTTTCATTAAATTTAATTAAGATATAAATAGTTGATATCAATGAGGTATAATAGTAAAAACATCTATAATATATACTATAGTATATAATAGATAATAAATTGTTGTAATATATCATATATATTGTAATAAGTTACGTGTCAATTTTTTTTGTTCTGTTGAATGTTATATTATAGTAATATGGTTTCTCATGAAACCTAGAAAAAGTAATACTAAAAAGTTACAAATATGAAAATGTAATATTTTATGAACTGTAATAATACAAAAAGGTAATATTAAATAGACATATACAAGGAGAAAGATAATCTTTCAATAATAATAACAATATAAGATATAATATAAAATATAATAACATGTAGCTTTTGCTCGGCCCTACTAGCTGAACTAAAGCTTGAAACAAGCATCAATGCAGACAAAGGAGACCTCAAAATCTTTTTAGACTTTCAGCTCGTGGTACAACAAGTCAAGGGCATGTACGAAGCAAAGAGCAAAGAGATGACTAAATACCTAGAGGTAGTCCGACCTCTCACTCAAGAACTACCTTATTGGGACGTTATCAAAATACCCAGAGCTAACAATTCAATGGCTAATAAGCTTTCTAAGCTCGCCTCTATAATAGTCCCCGACCTAGGAAAAATCGAAGGGAAATCTTTGTGAAGTTCCTCTTAAAAAAATCCACTATTAGTAAAACCTACGAAGTACTTGAGCTACAGTAGACAGTCTCACCACCAAGTTAGATGACATCGATAGAGAGATATCTAAAAGACGGTACATTGCCCTAGATGGAGTAGAGGTGAAAAAATTGATGTACAAGGTAGCCAACTACACCCTGATCGATGGAGTCTTGTACAAAAGGGGCTTTAGCTTTCCCTTACTCTAATGTTTATGCCCAGAAAAAGGACAAAAAGTGTTAGAAGATGTCAATGTTAGGGAATGCAATATCTACGTCAAAGCTCAGGCACTACGTACCGTGTCATGCGAGCTAGCTACTTCTGGCCTATGATGAAAACTAATGCCAAGGAATTCACATAATGATGTGAACAATGTATAAAGTCACCCCCATTGACCACACATTGAGCACAAATCTACTATCCCCAACCAGCCCATGATTATTCTCCATCTAAGCACTTGACATTCTCAGACCTTTCCCTCTTTCAACAAGATACAAAAAATTCCTCATAATCAGCTGTGACTATTTTACGAAGCGGGTAGAAGGCCAAGTTTTAGCTAAAGTCATGGAAAAAGATGTCTAGTACTTCCTTTACAACATCTTAGTAAGATTTGGAAGCCTCTACTACATTGTAATGGATAACAAAAAATAGTTCAGGTAAAAAACAATCATAGATTTTTGCGCTAAGTACAAAATCACAGCACACTATACCTTAGTCACGCACCCATGAGCAAATGACCAAGTTGAGATGATTAACAAAACCATCATACGAAGCTTGAAAGCTAGAGTCGACTGCTTATGTGGCAAGTAAGCGAACGAGCTCCCTAACATACTATGGGGATACCGTACCATTAGATAAACCCTAACAGAAAAGACCCCCTTTCGAATTGCTTTTGGATTTGAAGTTTTTTTACCTATTGAGCTTGACCTACTAAACATCTAAGTCTAGTCTTTAGATAAGCTCATCAATGAGGTATGCCTCAAAGTTGAACTAGATGCCATAGAAGAAACTCGAGACGGTAAGTAAGAGAGTGGTAACTTACCAATAAAGGGCAAGTAAGTACTATGACAAAAGATTCAAGCACAAGATTTTCCTCCTTAGTGACCTTGTCTGTAGAAAGTTAGAGGCAATGAGATCAAAAGAAGCCCATGGAAAGCTCGCTTCAAATTAAGAAGCCCCCCGTTAGAGTAAAAGAAGCACTAAGGAGCAAAGCATACAAGCTTGAAACTTTAGATGGTAAGCTCATCTTTAGAACTTGGAATGCTAACAACCTGAGAAAATTCTTTGAATAGATGTGACCTACTTTCATCAAGTACATGTAAAGCTTAAAATATGACCTTCTAAAGTCGTGAAAAGATCATGCATGAAATAAAGTTCTACACTAATACACTCTCTCAAAATCCTCTTTTGAACAAAAGATAAAACAAGTCCAGTAAGTGTCTTGGGAATCTAATGAACTCTACCTTCTTGTGTTAAATGAGCTCGGATAACTACCCTCGTGAGCTCGAGTAACTCCCTCTTAAGAGTAAATCCCCTCAAGAGCTCGGGTAACTCTCTTATAAGGATGACTCCCCTCATAAGCTTAAGTAACCTCCTCTTAAAGGCAACTCCCCTCAAGAGGACTCGAGTAACTCTCTCTTAAAGGTAACTCTACTCGTGAGCTCAAGTAACTCCCTCTTAAGGTTGACTCCTGTTAAGAACTCAGGTGACTCCCTCTTAAAGGTAACTCCCATTAAGAGGTCGAAGCTTATAAGACATAATGCATCTTATTCAACAAATGATTGGCTTAGGTCCACAATTTCGACTAGAATTACCATCTTTGTAGTACTTGAAAAATTAGTCGCGAGCTAAAATTATATGAGAAGAAATCCATAACAAGTGCAAAACCAAGTTCATCGATTCGAAACAAATTATTACAGTAGTTTTGATTAGCATCTCATTCAGGTTAGTTTTAAGTAGCATCTGGGTCAAAGTTTACAACAACATATTACAAAGCTAAGAAAACTACAAAAATATCCGATCTTCAAGATGAAAAGCATTAAGCCATCAAGCTAAAGGGAGCTTGATCATCAAATCCAAGTTCACATGGATGATCATACGACCTTAAGCAAATAAGGTAGCAATGCACCATTCACACAAGAATCTTAGCTCGAGAGGCAACTAGCCACATTCAATCTAAGTACCTAACATTTTTCCAACCAACTCACCATGGAAGAGGATCAAGGAAAGGAACTTGGAGCACAAATGAGGGGACATCACTTCCTCCACAATAACCCTAACCCTAAATAAGCCATTAGGAGACTGAACACAAGGAGGAGGATAAGCCTTTACATCCCTTGCCACTCCTACTTGCCATGAAAGTGGCAAAGAAAGGAGCTAGGAAGTAGGAGAAAAGGGTTCGATGTTTCCTCTACAACAGCCTCGACCTTAAATAACCCATTAGGGGACCAAATCATCGAAGGGGGACAAGCCCTTGGTCACCCAAAGCATGACACCAAAGTCACTACGACTACACAAGAAGGACATAAGCCCAACGACCTCGACCTGAGGACTATAGAAGAGAAACACAACCTTATATCAATTATCCAAGGTGGCAATGGAGATTGAAACTTGAGCAATATGCCCAACCCATTTGTTGATCTCGGTGATGGACTCATGTAAACAGGGACCACAGGGCGTTCACCCCCTTAAACAGGGATAGCAAAGTGCCAGAAACTTCTTTCTACAGTCCATGGCCCCTAAATGCTTGATCTCTTAAGCTAGAGGACATCAACTAAAAGTGACCACATGGTCTAATCAACTGCCAAACATATGAGAATAGAAGATAGGATCTTGCATGAGAAGCAGTATGAAATCAAAAGGCTAGAATTGAAATGTGAAGAAACACTTTGGCTAAGAAAGCTATTTATAGGAAGAAGTAAATCACACCGGAAACAACACTTAATGCAACTAAATCTTGAAAATATCGACTACAATTTGCTCTAGTTGTTCGATTAGGCTTTATAAAAGAAAGTCCCCTAGCACGCGGAGGTCTGCCCACAAACTAACATTGTCTCCTATAGCTAACTTACCTTGAAGTTGTCACTACCTAAGTATAAGATCGACAAGTTTTATTTGCCTTACATAACCAATGTATAATAAATCTAAAACTGAACTAAGGAGAAATCGATTATCGGTATTGATGATCAAGCTTGTTGAGCTCCAACACGACCTTTAGAAAACATAATAAAGCTACAGGTACATAGTAAAATTCCCAACAATGATTAGGGTAGGTTTAGCTTATGCATTAATGGACAAAAGGAAAGCCATAAATTGGAGGAACAATAATGAGAAAATTTCATTTAAGGAAAAATTACACACTTAGAGCCACTGAATGGCTGACGAACGTCCTAAAAAGAGTTGATGACACGACTTGCTAAAAAAACTAAAAAAAATGAGGAAAGGAGATGAAGAAGACAAAAGAAATGATGATGAATGTAAAGCAATTCAATCTGTTAAACAATTAGCAAAAATCTCTTCTCTCATTACAAGTTGAGGAGCTGCAGCAGCAGCCTCCATTCAACCTTCGCTAGAAGCACCACAAGTAACATCGCGTTGGCCTTCTAAGGGAATCTCTAGTATCGACTCAACTTTAGGTACCACTGATTCAGATGCCTGCAGATCGACCCTTTGAGCTACCTCTGGAATGATACCCTCACCCTACTTAGCACCAGCACTACCCAGCACGTCACCATCCCCAACCTCATCAATGCTACTCTCATTACCATCTTCATCCTCCTCATCCTCGTCTTCTTCTCCAACAGCATCAGCAAAGACCTCACCAAGAAACCAAGATCCAGGTTTGAATACCTCTCCAACAGTTCATTCCTTATCAGCTTAGTTATATCCGAAGCAAGCTTCTTTTGGAGCCCCTTCCATTGGTTGCTTTTAAAGAGCTCCTTTAAGGTATGCCTCTTAGTTACCCCATTGGTAAATAGACCACTATCCAAGCCCTTCACGTGGACCTGCAACAATAAGAAAAAATAAATAAATAAACAACAATAATAATCATCGTAACAGCAAATAGAAACAATCCTACCTTCAGATTTTCCTACTCCAAGTTGGATGCTTGAACCTCCTTCTTTAGCTTATCAAGCTCTGAGATGGCCAGCTCAATCTCCTTCATCTGCTTCACAAACACCATAGTAGCATCATTCAATTGGTAGGATAGGGAATCCCATTTTTACTTCATGCCCTTCCACTTTTTTTGTAATCTACAGCAGCAACCTCAACTAGTGATAGTTGCTTTCACACCTTGGTTACATCGACCTGGCAACATAAGTTCTTGTTCTTCGTCTCCTTCTATAGCCTTTCTTTCTTCTCCATTATAGCAAGTAAGTTGCTTTTGTGCCTCATCACGCTCTTCATCACCTCGATAAATTCTTTCTCTAAACTGGCATCTAACCTCTCAACCTCCTTAGAGCTCTAAACAAAAGGAACCAAACTCAAATAGTGCCTACCAAAAGATTAACAAACATAAGAACACAGCTTACCAGTATAGGTTGCTCTTTGATAACCTAAAAGCTTCAATAGTCGTCATTACAACGTGAAAATGGGCAATAGGAGGATGAAAACACCTCAAAGGTTGTCCACAACACATACACACACATACACATATAAATGACTACACCTCACTTCATACATCTTATGTGCTAAAAAGTCCACAGCCAAATCCATGGATGGGAGCTCACTAAGGAATGTCCTCAACCTCTTCTTGTCCTCAAGATAAGCAACCTCCTTAAAAGAAGGCCACTCAACAGATACACCACTTTACTTTATGGCCTTACCTACGATGAAGTCAATTAAACCACTAGCGATACCTCTACCTAGTTGACCCCCACGAGCTCCAGTCTTTGCTTGGTCGCCAAGGATAATAAGGCTGCTCCCAATAGCCTCAACCCTAGGGGACAATAAAATATTCATTGTGATCGTAACTGGGGAAAGTTAAGCCCTACATCAAGATACCGAACATGTGGTAGAGTCTCTACAAGTTAAGCATTCAAACCAACATCGGGAACAACACCTCCTTAGTCTAGTGCGTCTACCTTGACTATCTATATATTGACCTTTGAAGCCTGTGCATCAACCTCAACCTCAACCTCTTACTTCTTCGTAGGTGCCTTCCTCTTAACAGAAGTTCTCTTTCTTTTCTTTAACAAACCAACAAGAATATAGCTCACATCCATCACCTCCTTCTCAAGCTCTAAAACAAAAATGACAACAAAGAGTCAGTAGAAAAAACAAACACCTACTCAATCGTGCTCAAATGTTCAGAAACTATGAATCCATCACCAAACAACAACAACATCCTCCCTTTAAAGCTCAACTCAACAAGTAATAGGGGAGAGGGAGAGACTATGTCCACATTTGAAAAACCATGTCATACCTCCATTAGCAATAGGCCTCCCCCTCAAGATATTATTGATCACGAGCTCGACATCCAACGGCTTCCCACCTCGCAACCTCGTAAACTCATCGATAGTCATTTGGGCACTAGAATCACGAGGCCCCAACCTTAGCGACATCATGGAACAAATAGGTTTGCACCACTTCACCTAAAAATAAAATTGGTAATGGGAACCCTTTTGGATCTGAACAATTCTAAATCTTTTCTTCTAGTGTTGGTCGTTGGAGCTCATAAGGCCATTAAAAAGCATGAATGAGCTCTTGCACCACCTCGTGAGATACCACCATGCTTCGTTGGATTTCTTAAAATGATAATACCTCTGAAACAGAACCGAAGTATGTCTCATATGCAACCTGAGGCACAAGGCCTCGAAGGCCACCAGAAGATGCCAAGCATTCGAAGGTAGCTATGCAGAATAAAGTTAGTGGTAACTGAAAAACCCTTTTGAAAGGGAGAAAATGGAATCCTTAAGCCAAAACTGAACGCCTTATCATACATGGAAAACATCTACCCTCCCAACAAGTAAACTTGATTATACCAAGAAGGGAGCATGATCTCTTAATCCTTAAGGCTTTACTTTTGCTATGGACTCTATCAAGCTCATCAAGCTCTGCCTCGATAAATATGCTATGGACTCTATTGGGGTCATCATCGACAACGGCCCCTGTCCTACAATGGTTCCACAAGTTCTTTCCCTTTGCCATCATTTGGATACTTATCCGAAGGAATCTAATATGCCACCTCAGTAAGTTCAAAGTACGAGTCAACACAAGAGTTAGTACCCCTCAAGTCCCCTCTATCTCCCTAAGCCTTCGAGTCCTAATCACCTCTCAAAGTCAAACCCCTATTTGGAGTACTTGTGCCATCACTTGAGCTTAAGTCCCATAGACTAGTGCTCACCTCCCCCTCTCCTCTCTCTACCACATCGGTAACCCTCTAAACCTACCACTTGAATCATGCGAAAAGGATTGAGAGCCACATGAGCTCAACATTGTTAAGATGTTAAGACAAAGTGAAAGTAGGAAAACACTGATGATTTGAAGAATACTCTTTTTTGAATGAATTAAGAGCAAAGAATATATGCCAATGAAAAATTCCTATAGGGCATACATATTTAGAGGAGACTGAAGGGATATGTGATGACCCTGATCCCTCAATACTTGCGAACAGGCTTTAAACAAATAAAACCCTATGATGACATCATGGCCATCAATCATAGCCATCAAATGTCATGAGTCATTATTACAACCAATGTGACTTTTCAAATCTAAAAATCTTTATGTAAAAGCCATGCAACCTTAAGTCAGCAAGAACAACTCCACCTAAAATAGGTTGAGCTCTAGAACCACTAGCTTAAGGTAACTTAACACCAGAAAAAAAAAAAAAACAATGGCAAAACAACTTAGATGGGAAGAGCCCTCAGGAAAGCTAATTTGGGGAGTCAAACTCATGGATTACGTACTCTCTTTATTCCCACATAATGAGAGTAGGGATGACAAGTGCTGATAGTGGGATATAGTCCACGACCCACTCGGGCCCCCGAGACCTTGAGGCCTAAGGAATAACCAGTCTCGTTGGCCTAAGAAGGGCGCACTCAAGACGGTGTCTCGAGTTCCAACCTAATAAGGAAACCCAAGATACCATCTAAGCTACCAATCATAGAGGATGACGAATGACCTCTCTAAGAATTTGATCTCTGAGACAATTCACTAGGCTCTTCCTTGAGTTGCTTCTGCAAGATTAGGCTTGATAAATGAGCGACCTCCGTCAATACTTGAGTCTTACCTTGAGGGGAGGGGGGGAGGGCACATAACCAGCTCGGCCACACTCCTTGCAATCTCATCTCTCCAGTTTGGGTACCTCCATCATCTTGAGTGCCAGGTCAGCTACTAGGTGGAGATTTACCCTAGCTAAAAAAATTTGGTGGAATCATTTTGGTATGACCCTAAGAACAATAAATAACCCTTCCCTCTAAGGAAAGAGAGAGTCAACTTTTCCTTACGTAAGTGAATATTCTTTAGATAAGAAAGGACTCATGGACTAACTTAAGCATTGAAGAAGCCACGCCGGGTAACCCCCTGTGTACCTCTGACTGCTTTTCTGTGTTTATAAGAGCCTATCTCTATCAACAAATCAACTCGTGCAACGGGTATAAAAAAAATTTCCAAAATTGTGTTTCAAGATAGATAGATAATAGATGTAGTATCTAAAAGGTATAATATTAAAGATAATTACAAAGGGATATAAATAGAAAAGTTAAAGAATTTATAAAAAATAGGTAATTTTAAAAATATATAGTATGTAACAGGGTAGATTCAACTAATATAAAACCTATCTTAAAGCTGCCCTAGATGTATCTTGAAATAGCCCAAATTTCCACACTTAATTAGTTAAATAATATTAGTTAATTAGTATAGAATTTGATTGCAAATAGTTTGGTTAGTAGAATTATAAAAATATTAGTATGTGATTAGGTATATTAGTATAATCCAATCTTTCATCTAAATATGTCTATTTATCTATTTATCCACTTTACTTCAAAATTTTCAATTAGACTTAAATTCTTAAATTTCCAAATTTACAAGAATTTACATTACAACTCATCTCAAGAAATCTTTTTATTTAACTAAAATTCTAATTCACTTTCTCTAAATTCACATGTCAATTTTATCTTCTTAAATTCGAAGTTCTAAAACCATAAAAGCCCATTTCACAATGCAAACCCAAGCCCAATTACTTAAACAAGCCCATAAGCCCATAGTCTTTGCCTTATTATGCACCTACATGCATCCAATAATTCTATGAAGAATTAAATAAATATCATGTGCTAAAGTCAAAGCTACTTTATGCGATTAAACACTCTGTCACACCCCTACATAGTACCTTAGTTGTATCAGTGTACCATGTAACTAACTAAGACCTACATAAAGTTGCATAAAAACTATAAAACTAATGTTTCCCATTTGAAGTGGACAATTGAACAGGATCGATAGTTGTTTTGAGTGAGAAAGAGCTTTCATATATATATAACCATAAAAGAACATAATATACAAATATAGAACTTCACATAATATTACAACCAAGGTCTATAGGGCTTCAACCGAACCCACTTACAAAAAAACTTACAAGGATAAAAAAATCTTAACTTATACTATTACATCCCATAAAAAAAGTCTCTATAACATATATGGTCTCCTTCTTAAACAAAACATATAGTCCATTCTAGTCTATCTCTCGCATCTGAGCTTGGTTATGGTCTCCATGCTTAAAACCCTGTAATTCAATAATCTAAGAGAGCGTGAGCATATAAAGCTCAATGTAAAAAAATCTTAACATTATCATTACGAACAAACAAGTTTAGTTAGTAATCATATGCAATGCATAGATCAACCATATGCACCAAGCATGGTTTGAAAAACCAAAATTCAAACCTATGGGGATTTACGCCCTCCCTAGGGGTTGAAGGATAGATTTAGTAGTTCATGCCCATGAGAAACTCAAACCAAAGTAGAAGGACTTCCTATTCACCTAACCCGCCAGGGGGAATAACCTCTACCAGAGCCCCACAGGATACGAGTAGTCTTTTAGAGAACAATTTTTTTTCAAATAAGAACTTCTACTTTTGAAAACTTGAGAAATCTCACTAAGTATTAACATTGTAAATAAACTCTGACACAGACGATCTCCTTCGAAGCCTTCTTAGTTTCTGCGAAACTGACAACACTATGGTAACCTATAAGTAGACTCACTGGTCCCAACAAGCATTACTATAGAATCGAAATTTAACACGTGACATGAGTACCATGTTAATGCAATATGATTAGATGAAATACATGTCATATTAATTTTAGAATTCTATTAAACTTAATTCCATATTATCAAGTAGCCAAATCAATTTTAGACACACAATGAGACAACTATAATTTGATGTCAATGGAGTAGTTGTCACTTCGATTATTAAGAATTACAACTCAAACATACAACATAAAATATGCAATATTTCCCATCCCTATGCAATTGATTTCCTATAGTTACGATTAAACTATATTCCACTATTTATAATCACAAACAAGGTGATATGATTCAAATTACTCACCCGTGCATGCTCCTTAATCGTTGTAATAGTCCAACAGGAAATCCAACTTGTGATCCAGGGTTCCTATAAGATAGAAAAGCTTGTATTACTATCTACTTAATAAAGACAAGAAGGATTAAACAAGGTTCTAAAGCTAAAAGAGACGAAATGACACTTTAAAGTTGCTATGCCCTTCACCATGCCCCGTACTAAGGGCCGCATGAGATAAGGCAACACATAAGCTTCACCACGCCCTTCGCCACGCCCTATATAGAGGATCACCTGATGACCAAAGGCCACCATACCCCTTGCCATGCCCTATATCAATAGGCGTGTCAAATAGGGAGAAGAACAAAGGCTACCACTACCTCTGCCACTCGCCATATTGAGGAGAACAGAGGCTACCACCACATCTACCAAGCCCCATATGGAGAAGAACAAGGGCTACCACTACCTTTGCCATGCCCCATGGCAAGGGGTCTGGCTACCCAAATTGTACTAAAATCGTGCCATGCCTTCCCTCATGCCACATAGCCTATTGGCAGCAAAAAATACTTTTTCACCTCACATTTTTATACACTTTAACCAACTTTTGTTGCGTCAAATCCATCCAGTACACTCCAAAATCTTCATATAAGTCTCAAATTCACCATTCACTCCTTCAACTCTTCTAACCCATCTTTACCATTCACATCAAACAACCATTCAACAAACCAACCATAAACTTCAACCTTTAGAGCTTTAAAACCACTTCATTTATCATTCTTCTTCTTATATCAAACAACCAAACTCATAAACATTCAATATCAGCCATGAACCAACGACAACACTAATCCTATAACTACTCAAACACACAAATAACAAATAACAAATACAAAGCATGAGTTAACTTACTAAACTTGCTTTAACTTAAAGATGAAGGCTTGTCTTGTTTTTCTTAGAGATTTAAGAGGAGAAAATGTAGTTGATGGATGGAGTGTGTATGTGTGTGGTAACTGTCAGTTTTGAAAGAGAAAAATGAAGGAAATGAAGAAGCAAATTTCTGCCTCTTTAAGGATAATTATTTGCATATAAACAAAATTCACTTTGACTTTCAAGGCATTTCAAAAATGATTCAGTGTGAGTGTGTGTGCATGGGAGTTGTGGTGGGTCATCAAGATAATCTTGCAGCCAATAAGTTTAAAAAAACCACATATATTACACCATTATATTCCTAAACTGCTAGTATTATTAATTATTCAAACTCAAAATAAAGTTTTATAACAATTTAATTTATAAATCCTATTTAATAAAATTAATTCCTTATATGAATTTATATCAATATTATTGGTAATTTAGAAATTAAGTTTACAAAACTCGATTTTCTATAAGAATATAAGGAATACTTAATTAACAATTTCTTCAATTCAAATCCATTGATGATTTTGAATTTCTATTCTTACTAAATTGATTTTATAATAACTATTATACTTAACTTTACTCTAATTTCGTACACTACAATATATACAATCAAATACCTAAATTCTTTACTTTCTAATTCTATTTATGAAAAAACTTGGAGATTACACCCTCCATCTAGCACCATTTTAGCTGGAAATGCTTCATCTTCTTCATCAAAATTTTCTTCGAAAAATTCACCAAAACTCTGCCAAATTTCTCAATTTTCAAATCCAGTATAATTTAGGTAAATAATATCTACTTTCTCTAATTATTAACTTATTTATTTCTTCCCCCAAAGTCAATTTCTATCTCCATGAACTCTTAAGTGAGTTAGAAGATTAGAATTGATGGCTAGGTAGGGTTAAGCTTTAAGAAGCTTCTACAACTTTGAGAGAAAGGTACATGAAGGTTTTCTTGTTTCTTTTGTAAGATAGGTGAGTTTATTTAGTTTTCATGTTAAACTATTGTTGAATACATAGTCATTGATGTTATTGGTGTTAGATAAGTAAGGGTTGAGTAGCAAAGTTGATAGTTCAATATATATATATATATATATGATAAATTTTGCTTGTTTAATGAAATCAAAGATGTGTATATGAAATTGTAGTGTGTATAGAGACTTATTAAAGCTTGATATGAAGATCATGTGTTGATTTTGTGATGTATTTGCTGAAAAGAGATTATGCTAATTAGTTAGATGATGCAAAATTTTGAATAAAGAACATTATAGTCAATACCTTATTTGTCATAGGCATGATAAAAGGAATTATCTTCTTAGAAAATTTATTTTGGCTAATCATGGGCATGATAACACCCGTGATTCCCTTGGCACAAATTTCATGACTCAACTACAGCCACAATTTAAGCCGTGATTCAAATCACGACTATGATGTAAGGTATGATTTCCTCTGTCTTTTTCAAAATTTGGAACGCCCTTGGTCACATGCATAATGGTGCTTGTGATGTGAATCACGGTCGTGATAAGTCCTTTGTTACTTACTTTATATAAAAAAATAAATATATATATATACATAAATACTAATTCAAGTATTTGCACAAGACTTTACTAAAGTTAAATAATTGAATGTGGATTTAACATTAAATTATGAAAATATATTAAGATATATAATACCTAAACTTGATTAAGTAATTAGTTAAGCGTAATAGATAAATTGATTGATACTTGAACATTGTATGAGATGAGTTCTTTCGAATAGATCCCTTTATTCGATTATGCCTATCTTCTGATCTATTGCAAGTTATATAAATTCAACCATATACACTGCGATATGTTTATTGTTTGTTGAGGATGGACATCCCTAATGAATTAAAGTTTAAAGACTTCCTAATAAATGATTTTCTTACTTTTACTTATGCCCTTTAATCTGGTCTGAGGAGTACCAAACTTATTAAACAAAGCCAGTACAGTAGTTAAGTGCTTAGGTTAATACCACCCCCACCCTCCCTTCCTCTCTCTCTTGTTAAAGATAATCATTAGTGGCTTAGCGGATAGCTGATGGGGTAAACGGCATTGAGATAACGCTTACTTATACTTAAGAAGTAATATGGTTTAGTTCACATTTATGGGACCGGTAAAAATAAATGATATTATGGATTAAGATAAGTAAAGATGTACAACGACTATGAACCTTAAGCGAAACTATTATTTTAGATGTTCTTATAAGAGATATAAGTATTCGTGCTACTTATATCAACCCCTAAGTTAAAATTAATTAGCAAACAAACATAATAAATGATATATTTTTAGATAGCCTTATGCGTAATTCTTAGTATTATGCGTGGCTAAGCTGGGGACACCTTGACTTTATTTCGAGGCATGACATATCCTTACTTGGTGTTCCTTTTATTTTTGTGTGGAGGCTCAATAGTTCAATTTTTGCAAAACCTAGTTAAAGTTTTGTTTGTAAATAATGTAATTATTTGGGTAAAAGTTTATGTAATGAATTAATTTAAGTATAGGTTTTTTGCACCTGGGTTTATGAAGCTATACTAGAAAAGATAAACAAAATATTATTAATTTCAACTGATTGTATAGTTTTTGAAAGGGGGAAAATAGAGAAAACCATGTATAAAAAAGTGGACAAAAAATTGAACAAATTTTTCTAACATTTACTTTTACAAAATGTCATAAGTCAAATTGTATGCTTACTTCTTTTAACATTACTCATAAACATCACTAATACTCTATCATATGGAACATTTAATAAATGTCACTAAACCATGTAGAAATTAGTGACATTTGTAAAATTTACATATGTTACAAAAGGTTGAATTTCTTAAAGTGATGCTGGTTTTATAATTGAGAGAGCATTGGGGCATGAAGCATAACAAATGGGTTGTGGCATGCGAAGTAGAGTTTGCGAGTACGCAGAGTTGACATGACACACAAGACATGTGAAGTTAAAAAAAATCAAAAGAAAAAAAGTAGAGCATGCATAGGCTGATACATAAAATAAGTGGGATAGTATAGCATGACACAAAAAGCATAAGAATCAACATACGAGCCTTTTTCTTTAAATGAGATAAAAAAAAATATTGATTTAAGTAATTTTATATTACTGTAATTTTTATTTAAATATATTGCATTTTTAATTAAATAAATTGATATATTTTATTTTTTAATTAATATAACATTATCAATATAAATTTATATTTTAGAAATAATTTCAAATGCATCAAAAATTTAACATAAAATATTTTTAATAATTAAAAAAATGTAATCATAAATAATTTTAATTTCATTTTCTAAGTATCATGCTAGATAATTGAAAACAACAACAGAGTAAATTGTAATTTCACAATTAACATGATTCTTTAGAATCTATTAAAATTTTAATTTTTATTAATAATTATACAAACTTTATACAATGATTAATTATAAAAGAAAAAGAAACATATCATCATTGAGCACATCCTTCTGCCTTAATCCCTGACCATCACATCCTAAAATCGCCTCGAACTCACCTTAATGTTCCATTTGTGTTTATGCCCACAATTGCAACTTTAGTGGTGACAAAGACTCCCATCCCGAGTCACTATACTTAGGGCACCAAAAGTGTGGGTCTACTATAAGAAAATTGGATTTTACCTATGTTTAATATGGATCACTTTTTATAGAAGAAACATCACCTAATACATTCTGTCACATTTAATAAATGTAACCAATAATCGTCGCAAAAGGTATGTTATGGATTTATTTGGTGAGTCAATTATGTATTTCTTTTCAAATACCAAGGGAATTAAAAATATATTTGCATATTATTAATAAAATAATAAATTTGCTTTAATTTATCCTTTAGATTCAATTCATATTAGATATTTGTCAAATTTACATTGTAAATTTTTTAAAGAAAACTTCCATAATATAAATTCTAATAACCATAGAAGAAAAAAATGTGAGTTTGAAATAACAAACGAACTATACAAACTATGTGAAAATAAACTCAATTAAAAGGCACATAGGAGGCAGGCAGGAGGCACAAATAAATGGACCGGCATAGCTTGACATGTAAAAAAAAAAGATGCAAAGCACAACACATTAAGCACATAAGCATGAATAGGCTAGACACAAAAGCACACTAATAAAAGGTGTGCAAAATTTAGCGCATGAACAGCACGGTAACATGATTACCATGCATAGGCACGAGCTTAAGTAAAAACTACTCAACAATTAAGTAGAAGTAGTGCTAAAGGTAACAACTAATGAACATATAGAGGATATAATTTTAGGATTAATCAAAGCCATTATTCATACTTACTAACTTGAAGCTCTATGATGAATGAGACTAAGTAAAATAATAAATAATTAAGGAAAAGAACTAAAAGTCTTTAAGAACAAGAGCTCCTTAAATACTGTTGTGGTTTGCGTCACTAGCAACAATACTATGAATTTATATAGGGAGGCTTTCGTGTTCTTCAAATAAACATGATTAAAATTCGATGCTCTCACCAACATTATGACACTACATCTGGTAATAAGAGAAAATAAGAGTCACTACTAAGTTTTTAACATAGATTTGTTAAATACGCTAGTTTCAAAGATGTCGAACCTTCATAATGAATTCACGTTTTGAGTTGTTGTTTTCTCTCTAGTAAAGTTTGATGTTTCTTCTAGTAGACTCAACACATCACATCCCTATTACACATATAAGATTATGTTAGTCAACTAAAATATTTTGAAGATAAAAAAAATAGCTAGCAAATGGGGGAACTTACATTGACAAAATAATCGTGGAAATGGACAAATAGTAAAGAGGCCCCATACGAGCCTCTATTTCACAGCATTGCCATCTGCTGGTTTTATAATTGATTGAGCATCAAACCATGAGCTTGAGTAAAAAGTGCTCAATAATTGGGTAGAAGCGGTGCCAAAGGCAATAACTAATAGACATATATAGGATATGATTTTAGAATTAATTAAAGCCATTATTATGCTTATTAATAAGCTCTATGATGAAGGAGGCTAAGTAAGGACAATAAAGAATTAAGGAAAAGAACTAAAAGACTTTAAGAGCAAGATTTCCCTAAATGTTGTTGTGGTTTGTGTTATTGGCAACACTATTATGTATCTATATAGGGGAGCTTTCATGTTCTTCAAATCAACATGAACAAAATTTGATGCCTTCACCAACTTCATCGTACTTCATTTAGTAGTAAGAGAAAGCAAGAGTCAACACTAATTTTTTAATGAAGATTTGTCAAATATGCCAGTATCAATGACGTCAAACCCTTCTTAACAAATTTGCATTTAGAGCAGTTGTTTTCTCTCTAGTAAAGTTTTATAGGTCTTCTAGTAGAACCGATGCATCACCTCACTATTACATATATGAGATTACGTTAATCAACTAAAAATCTATGAATAGAGAAAATATCTAGCAAACAGCGAAACTTACATTGACAAAATAATTGTGGAAATGGACACAACAATGATGCCCATATGACCTTTTTTTTCACAATACTGACAACTGCTACTTTTGTAAGCGAATAAGCATCAAGCATGGACTTGAGTAAAAACTGGTTGACACGAGTTAAATTAGTGTCAAAGGTAATAGTTAATAAACACATACAGGATATGACTTTATGATTAATTAAAACCATTATTCATGCTTACTAACTTGAAGCTCAACAATGAAGGAGGCTAAGTAAGGATAATAAATAGTTAAGGAAAAGAGCTAAAATACTTTAAGAGAAAGAGCTCCCTAAATGCTATTGGTTTACATTACTAGCAACACTTCTATGTATTTATAGAGGGAAGCTTTTGTGTTCTTCAAATCACCATGATAAAAAATTGATGCTCTCACCAACTTCATCACACTACATTTGGTATTAAGAGAAATAAGAGTCACCCTGAAGTTTTCAACGCGAATGTGTCAAATATGACAGTATTAAATGACATCAAACCCTTCTTAACAAATTTATGTTTGGAGTGGCTGTTTTCTCTTCAATAAAGTTTGATGTGCCTTCTAGTAGAATCAATGCATCACATCCCTATTACATATATAAGAAAATAAAGAGAATTAGACTTGAACATAGAGAGTATGAATCAGTTGTTATTATTCATATGTTATTATTCGTATGTGAAAGAGTTTTTTACAAGTAGTTACTTTTATATAAGAAACTTATAGCTAGCTAGTATTATGCGACCCTATCAAAACATAATAAGTGGACCTATCAGAACAAGACATGTGGAAAGTGAACTAAGGGAAAATAAATAATAAAAACACTAATATGTTAACAATTATTGATGCTTACTGACTGACACAAAGCTCTGTGATGAAGTAATAGCAACACTACTATGTATTTATAGAGGGAAGCTTTTGTGTTCTTCAAATCAACATGATCTAAATCCGATGCTTTCACCAACTTTATCACCCTTCATTTGGTTGTAAGAGAAAACAAGAGTCACTACTAGGTTTTTGACGCAAATTTGTTAAATATGCCAATGTTAATGAAGTTGAACCTCTTAATGAATTTGCATTTGGAGCGGTTGTTTTTTTGGCTAAAATGAGCTTCTTTTTTTCATAGCACCGAAACTACTAATTTTATAGTTGATAGATCATTAGGGCATGAACTGAATAAAAACTACTTGACAATTGAGCAAAAGCAATGTCAAAGGCAATTTCTAATAAACATATACATTATGTGATTTCAGGATTAATTAAAGCCATTATGTATGCTTACTAAAACTCTAAGATTTGTGATGAAGGAAAAATAAATAATTAAGGAAAAGAACTAAAAGAATTTAGGCCTTAGACATTGTGCAACACTAGTATGTATTTATAAAGGGAAGCTTTCGTGTTCTACTAAATGAAAGTTTTGATTCGACCTTCACTCCCAACCCTGGACTATTAATCCTATTAATAATGAACACCACTACCGCAAACAGATTTTTGGGGACCAATCCTAGTAGGTCCTTACATGAATCTCCTTGACATTATATACCTTACTGCCCAAATAACTTAAAGGTTAATACATGCTTATTAAGTTCACTCAATGTTAGGTCAAATATTACTGAGTCCACTTAATGCCGTATCACATACTTACTGAAAACTAGTAGAGCTTTGAACTTTCTAGAATGAGGTTTACGTAGCACTTTTCCTTTATTGAATTACAAATTGTCAATTCAAATTCATAAGCTTACAAGTTCCTAGAAGTGTCTCTTGCATTCAGATCAAGAACTTTCAATGGTAGCTCCATAGACTCTCAAGTCAAGGGTTATAGCAGCAACTTGGCTACTATTTAAGGAGTTTTGCTAATAGCTCATGATCTAAAAAAAATCCTTACTATTCCAAGCAATCATCTTCACAACTATAGAGGTACAATGTTTAGCTCGGTATAATTTTGTTCTTAACTCGTTTCCCTACAAAAGATTAATGGTACCTATATTTGATTCTTTACTAAGAAAAGTACTAACTGTGAAATTGTGTTTGTGTTTATTTTTTATTTTTGAGAAAGAAGAACTACTCACTGCTCTTTAAGTGCCAAGACCTCTTAAAACTCAAGATCAAGTTCAAGCCTGATAAGGGTATCAATGTTCAAATTGTTCTACTACTTATATTTCTTTGGTGTTTATCATTCCAGTAAATGATTTCAACTACCATAACTATACTAGAATTTCTATTCATGAGTTGAGTATGTTTCTGTTAATAGAATAAATCTGTTGCTCCTCTTGTATCATTATTGAGATCTCTACCAAACAAAGCCTTCCAAGGATTTGGATACCTGTTTTGCCTTTTAGCGTATCAGATCCCTTGAGATTCTTCCTTGTTGTTAACTTTATGAATATGAGACAAAGGGAGTGGATTAAAATTTACCATCATTGTGTAAGTAAGCTGATAGTTATGCTTATAATCTATTTTGCCACATATGCTCTAACTTTAGAATTAACTATCTAGTCTTTTTTTTTTTTTTTTCAAAGAAAATCAAGGAAGCCCTTTTACACCTTATAAAAGACATATCAAGAAGCCATACTCCCTCATGAAAATTTGCAAGGTGTAGAATAGAATAGGATGTTGACTTAACGAGTATCTTGGATAACTCACCCTTATCTTTGCTTCCTTCCATCACTGAGCAAAATGTCTTTCTTTTACAAGACAAGTATAAGATTTTTCTCAACATACATAAACATGTCTATCCCTTACGTCCTCATCGATTTCCTTCTTCCTTTCCTTCTCATCTCCCTCATTAAAGATCCACATTTCAACACCATCGTCCTTCATCAACCATATTCAACCACATTAGGTTGCCACCTTTCTATTCCATATAAGGACCTTAAAGTTTCGAAAGTATTCACGATGATAGCTTACGAAATAAAATCTCACCCTTTTATTATTGATGTTCCTTATGAAGCTCCCTTAACCTTTTCTCTATATAATCTAAATATCAATTCCTAACTTACACTTCATTACTAGGAATAACCGGACATTCTTCTTCATTTTTATGTACAAAAGGTCATCATCACCACTCCCGAAGTAGGAACCTAAGCGCTCCTTAGACATAAGTATTTTGGACCAACTACATCTACTTATTTTGTTCATTTTATATTAAAAGCATAGACTTTAGGGCAAGTTCGAAAGAAAAAGAAACAACTTCTAGATAAGTCTCCTCAAATCCCATGTGTTCCTTATACACAATATTGCACTTTATCACATGTTCGTAACGAATCTTGCATAATCCTTATAATAGTAGCATGATAACCATACATGAGACTTCTCTTTAGTACAATATTGTTGTACTTCGTAGATATCCTAAGTGTATGATAAAGGACCTTTGTAAATATTGATTAAGCCAGGTTCCACAGTAATATTATCGCATACAGGAGTTAAAGCTTTAGAAATTTCGTTCTACACATATACATATATATATATGAACTCATGCTCATATGCATGGAGTAAGATAAGTATGTGTATATATGAATATCCTCTTCTTATGCAAAAATATATATATAACTAAATAAAGAGAAAGAGAGAACGGCACGCACATATGAACAAGTATAAGAATTATTATAATAGTCATATGTGTGTACTCTTATTGTCCGCCCCGAAGGATACCCTAAACGTGGTAGTCCACCGTACACAATATTAAAGCCTAGAAATAACCACCTTAGTCATGCGAAGGCTTTCATACTATGTACAAGGCGTCTAACACATGGAGGAGACACATCGGAGTAATACATTTTATATTGGTACAACTTAAGTAACAATGTAAAGGAACTACACTTCACTATATTCAAATACAAATAATCATACTTCAATACAATTTCAAAAGATTTCATACATAAAACTATTACAAAGCAAATCATAAAACCTAGCTAATATCTTCAAGCATTCTTATTCCCTACCGGAATCCCGAAGTCACATTCGGCTCTAGCCATCTCGGTCCCTACTTAGCATTCTTGAGATAATCTGTTCATTCAAACATCTATTGGGGTATAAGCTACACTAGGTTATTGATAATTCCCTTAATTCCGTACCTGTAAGCCCCTAGATTTTTCGATAATATAAGCAAACCCTAAGAACTGGAAGTCAAAACGAAACCCTAAAGTTAACCTAGTTATATGATTAGTCTAGTGAATCTAGATCCGGCAATCCCGTGTTCTTAAACCGTAGAAAATGAAATTAAGATAATTGTGGAAAATGGTTCGTGATAATATAGGAAACTTTAAAAATATCGATTCTTAATTTTCTAATGTCTTTCGTATCCGAACGGGATCAATTTTCAAAAACCATGCCCCGTGCACCGGATAGTGAAAATATTCCAACAACACTAATAGATTTGTAAAATATAAGGTTTTCAAAATATCAGTTTAGAATTTTTCGGTAACTAAAAAATATCAGATATAGCTTAATTAGCGTATTTTCTTTACTATCGTATTTAATAGTACTTTTCTACTATTCATTACTATTCACCTATCTCTACTTTTTCTTATACTCTATTCTTACACTCTACCATATCTATACCTTACAATTTACCTTCCCTATACAACTTTAATCACATCACACTTTATACATTATTTCTTTTATTATAAAACAAACAAAATAAATCAATTTCCCCTCCTTATTAAGCAAACGGTGCCCCTCTCTCTTCTACCATCCCAATTTATTTTCTTTTCCATTTTATTTAATTACATCTAATTTCCACTCCAAAAATCTATAAATACCCCTTCCTCCTTCATTCTTTCACACAACACAATTCATACTAAAACTCTCCCAAAATTTCTCCATAAAGTTCCTCTTCTAAAATCTCTCTCAAGTCCTCTCTTTTCTTTAGAAAACCCATTCCCACATATTACTACAAACCATTCTTTTCTTCTTCAACAAATATATAACCTTAGGTAAAAGTTTCTTTCATATACTCATCATGTTCATACAACTTAACAAGAGTTTAGTATATGTTTCTTAGACTCATGAGAGTTAAAGAAGAAACAATTTATTTATGTTTTGTTTTTGTTCATGTTTCTATTCTTTTCTTTATGTTATTATTATGTTGTTATTGTTATTGTTATTATTATTTGTTTCTAATCTAACTTATATAAAGTATTATGTATATTATGTATATATATTTATTTAGAGCATATAAGCTCATTTGTTATTTGTTTACTTTCAAGTTATGCAATTTATTTATTTCATATAATTAATAAGACTAGTCTTTCTAGTCTTAGACTTATCCATATCAAGTCAAAACAATTTTCTTTCTTTGCTTTACTTTTCTTTTCTTTTGAGGATTAGTCTATTTTTAGTCTGAGGATACCTTGATAAAGCTAAGGTTCCCAATACTTGACTTTACTTTTATGCTCTTATTTTATTCATCTTATTATGTTGTTTTATTACATTTCTCATAGTTACATATTCTCATTCATGCATGAACATGTTGATATTGTCTCAACCATAATGGAAATGAGTTTTCTTAAGTAATAAAAATGAACTCTCTTTAAAAATAAATTTTGTCACATAAGGAATAATTTCTATCCTAACAAATATTTTCTAAGATTAGATAAGTTTAGCTCAAGTTTTAGTAATAATACTATATGTGATTTTATCAAGAAATACATAAAGTAAAGTTATTACAAACTCTCTTTTCAAACCAATAAAATAAGAAAGTTTCTTTAAACTTAATTCCTCGTTTAACCAAAAGTTTTCCTAAACTTATTTATCAAAGTTTTCTACCAACACTCTAAAATACTAAGGTCGAGATAAGTTTTTCAAAATTAACTTATAATATCATTGATATTATTCTTTTAAAGTGGATCTAACATTAGAAAAGCTTTAGAACACACAACCATGAAATATTTAAAAACTATGTTTTCCAAAACACTAGAAATAAATTTATGGGAATCTAAAAGATTAAAAATTTCTTTTTGAAAATGTAATTATTCTCAAGTTAAGAAATGGAGTTAAAGAAGGAAACACTTACTAATAAATTTTCCAAACAAAATTAAAAAGGAGATTTTCAAGTCTTAGCTTTTCTCACTTTAAGACATTTTGTTATACAAAATCATTGTTGAGACAACACCACTAAATTCATGCATATGGTTTGAGTTATATATATGTATTCAAAGGATTTTTCAACCATAATTATCTATATTTTGTACAAAAAATTCTTGAATGAAGAAAAGTTTGAAAACTTAAGTTTGAAATTGGAATTTTTGTATCAAATATGTACGTTACTATTCCGAGACCCAAATAACTTCTTTTGATAAAAATAACCTTAGAAATAGATAGTCTTTTCGGCAAGTAGAAATCAGTATATTATATGCGAAATTCCGAGTTAAAATGAGCAAGTTATGGCCATTTTAAGTTGGAATTCTCCATACGATTTTTACGATTCAATGAGATAGAATTAGAGAGTTTGAATAGATCTTGGATGAAATACTCATGTCGGGTATTTCTTTTGTTTAGTGTCGAGGACAATATCTTCTCTTCCCGAGGATTACTTCGACTCCTAGATCGCTATGGACGAGTGAGTTTCCCTTTACGCTTATGTATTCGCGCATGTGCTTGTAGAATAGAGCACTAGATGTTAGGAAAAGATAAAATTGATATGCATGTGGGATATCATGGGAATTATGTATGTGAATTATTGTGTGCAATCAATAAATAATAAGTATATTGGAACTCGATTTGTGATTGATATAAATGTTTCCATGTATGTATTATTATGTGTGCAAATATTGTTTGATCGCTTTAAATGATTTAATGTTATATTGAATCCTCATATAATAAATTGCTCATGCATATCACTTAGAATATCATTTCAAAATTTTGCTACTACTCCTCAGCATGGGACCGGAAAGGTAAGCTGCCTTGCTACAACCTTGAGAGTTTAGGACGTTCGGGGAATACGGTCTCAAGTTGTAGCCAAGCCGAATCGATCGCTTTGGGTAAGGAAAGCCCGGGGACTAGCAGTATGATTCGTTGGAACCCCAAGACACGCATAACTTTATGGAGGTCGTTTGGGACCCCGTTCAAAGCATTTCTTAACCACCAATGGAGGGGTAAATCCATCACACACACGAAACAGATAGTCGTATGTAATGTTTGATCATATGGTTGTTGCATTTCATATGCTTGATTAATAAACTTGGTTGATTGCTTGTTATGAGTACTTTTGCGTAAGGAATATCTCACTAAGCTAGTTATGCTTATACTCCTATAGACTTTTGATATTGCAGGATTATCTTTTGCACCTGAGACCATCTTGATCTCCCGGGTAGAATCTTTATTTTGGGGAGCTTTTGGAAGAATTTTGTTTTGAAGTCTAAGAGTAGATTTCTTCTAAAATCTTCTAACTTTAGTTATTTTATCTTTATTAGAAATGTGTTATTTATCGGGGGAATGCCCCTTAGAAGATGTAAAACTTTATATTTTAATGCAATATATTAAGTGTTATTTTGTATGTTCCGCTACCAATATCTTAGAATGCATTACTTCACCAGTCTCCCTTTGATGTGAATGTACGCCTTGTATCGATATAGAAACTTTCAAGTGTCTGAGGTATCATTCTTAAGTTTTAATATTGTGTATGATGGGCTGTCACGTTTATGGTACCCATTGGGGCGTGACAATACCATAACAAGCAAGTTATAAATCAACCATATGCTATGCGTAAACAAACACATGAGCAGACAATTATGTATAAGTATCCGGAACTTACATAAAGAATGGATTTACGCCCTCCATATCTTGGGTTAGGGATGGTATTGAAAGTCTACACGACTGCTGGTAGTCCCTGAGCCCTTGGCTCATAGCATTCGACTCGGCTAGACTCACCCATGGAATGCATCCCCGATGGCCTTAGTTCCCTATGAATGAGCTCTGGCATCGGGTCTCATTATCCAAATGAGTCATCGGACCATACCGATCGACCTGCGTAGGACTAGCACGCTACCAAATGCAACATGTCTGATGCGATGCATGACCAATTTAACTTTTGCTTAGGTCAAAATATTTATACATTCTTTAGAGTGACTAACCAATATCATAACATAACAGAAGTAATATGAACAGTGCAATTATCCTATCGAATCATGGTTTCGATATGCTTAGTATTCTTGGCATACATACATCAAATCATCATCTATCCCATCCCCATTCATATCGGTTTTTATCTTGTTCCTATAATTCTAATGCAACTAGCTACAAGCACAAACAAGATAACAGAATAAGAAGAAGACTCACTCGGCCATTGGATCACCATCTCTTAGTAAAAGTAATCCGTGGTGGGAATCATCGATTTCGGGGTCACCTAAAAAGGAGGAAATACCATAATAAGTATTTTATCACTTAACTAATCCAAACTATCTTATAGAAACTATCAAATTCGTAATCTCGTCTTAAGCGGGAATTCCAACTTAAAACAGCCATAACTTGGTCGTTTCTAGCTCGGAATTTAGCAAATTATATATCGATTCTATCTACTTCGAAAGATCTATCTAATTCTAATATTATATTTAAGTTTTGAAAATATTTGGTCACGAACAGGGGATCATATCTGATCAGTAACGATTCCATTTAGAAAAATAGTTTTGAAATTGCTTGAAATGTTTCTATTTGATAATTCACGAATACATGAAATATGAATGATTTTCTCACATAACGATTTTTCTAAGATGAACGACATGTGATGAGTTTAATGTATGCATGATTTGATGATTTTTGCTAAAAGAAATTTTATAACTTTTATTTTGCAAGACCACAATAACAACTACTTATGAAAAATCTAGTTTTCTAACTTTGATACACACTTGTGTTTTGGAATTCATCTTAGGAATTTCTAGTTATCTTAGTTAAAATTGAGTCTTCATATATACTACCTAAGCCTTCATTTTACATAGAAATTTGCATTTTGCACTTTGCAAATATGTTTTCAAATAGGATTTACTCAAAAATCGAATTTTAGAAATCGACTTTTGAATGATTCCTTTGGAAAAACTTGTTTAATGCATTAAAATTAAGACTTTACTATACCTACTGCTTAAGGACTATTTCATTACATAAAAATTTTATTTTGAACTTGGATAATAGGTGTTTTCATGGCATCATCCAAATTACGAATTTTACAATTGACTACAAACTCAAAATTTTCCATCTTGATTCTATTTCTTGTTTTTACAAATTAATCTCATCAAACTCATTTCAACTTGTAAAAATCACTACTTATGATATCTATGACCTAAACTCTTCATTTTTCATATAAATCACAAGTTTTGGAGTTGATAAATGGGTTTTTTAAGACATGGTTTGAAATCATCCGAATTTATAAAAGTTAGATAGAACTCAAATTTTATACTTTGTAATCTCTTCCTATTTTTGAGAATCTCTACTAGTAGATCTACCATTTACTTATCAAAAATATCTTCTATTGATACCTATTTCATATGTCTTCCATTTTCTAAACAAAACTTTCATTTTGGTGTTGAAAAATGGTTTTCAAAATTGGTCTTGGTTGAGATCCAAATTTACCAAATTTATTTTTGGACATATCTTTTGATAAAATTCATCTAAACTTAGGAAAAATCATCCTTTACATATCCCATCTTAAGAGTCTTCCATTTCTTGAATAAAATCTTTATTTTTGAGTTGTAAAACATGTTTTTAAACTATGCCTTAGCCAAAATCAGAAAATGAGATTTTTATTTTGAAAATAACTTTTGAAAATCACCTTTGATTCTTATAAAAAGAAGTCTTGATGATATACATCCACTAAACCTTCATTTTCTCAACTAAAACTTTCATTTTGAGACTTGGAAAGTGGTTTTTAAATATAGGTTTTGTCAATATACGAATTTTACTATTTTTATTCAAGTTCAAATATAAGATCTACACATAATATGAACATGAATATAAAAGAAATGCATGGTAGTAAACTATGAACTCATAGATCTAAACTTTACTCCTAAAAATTATTCATTTATGATATCTATTCCTTAAGCCCTTCATTTTAAATGAAAAATACACATTTTGAAGTTGAAAAATAGCTTTTCTAAATATGGTTCCCTTTTTATCCGAATTTTCAAAAATGATTTTTGTTGAAACTAAAATAGACATTGAGCTTTCTAAAACTTTTTTATTATCATCAAGCTATTAGAAGTTATTTAAGAAAATAAATCAAAAGTCTAATGCATTTATGAACCTAAAACACTAGATCTAGTTTACTATACTAGTTATAAATGCATGAACACTAAGATAGTTATGTAAATGGTGAATATATGCATAAATCATTAGCAATAACAAAATAATAACTCAAATATCAAAATCTAAAACATAAACAAAATCAAAGATACAAAAAAAGTTAGATCTACAAAATATAACTACTTTTAAGAAGAAAATAATAATAATACAAGAGAATAATAATGGAGAAGAGGAGTGTTTCATTTTAGCATGATCATCCTTAGCTTTTAAGCTTATGGAAGGTCATCTGATGCATGAAACTTTCACTATGACTGCACGTGAAAGACCAAGGAGAGAGAGAGGGAATTTGGTTTGCTTTTGACTTGGAATTGTAATGTAATTAATGATATGTGTAGCTTCTTGAAGAAGGATTTGAAAAAGGGTTATTTTAATTAATTTTGTGTATTTCAAGAGACAAAAGGGTAGCAAAAAGGAGTCAAAATCTGCCATGAAGTGATATAATGAAGTGTAGAAAGATTGAAGTGAAAAAGAAGTGATGTGTGAAAGGTGTACTTAAAGTTATGGTTTTGAGAGTACTTTCTTAATAAATAAAATAAAAATAAGAAAAAAATATAGAAAATATATTCCAAATATTTGTAGCAGATTTTTCATAATAAAAATAATATAATTAATTAATTTATTTTAGTAAATTATCAAATAAGTTACCGGTATGATCAAAATACGCGAATATGAGCTATAAATGATATTTTTATAACTCAAAAAATTCTAAAAATTTATTTTATAAAAATAAAATATTTTTCATTATTAAATTAATTTATTTTATTTTTAGTATCGGGTCTTAAATAGAAACTGATCCCATAAAAACCTGAAACGAACTAAATTTTGAAAAACAAAATTTTCTATGATACATAAAATTTATCTAAAAATATAAGGGTTCATAAGAATAATAAAATTGTATAATGAATAGTATTGAATAGTATCAAAAGACTAATTAATTACCGGTAGTAATGAAATATGAATAAAATCGCAAAATAAGATAATTCTAGTTATCGAAAAATTATAAAAATGATATTTTAGAAATCCTTATGAAAATACAAGTCTAACGGTACTAATGGTATATTTTTGATATCTCGAGCCTCGGGAACGCTTTTGGAAGTCTATATCCAAACATGTTCGAAATAGATAAAAAATTTACCAATTGTATTTTTAAGCGACCTTATATTACTACGAGCTATTCTACATACTTAAACTACACCTCGACCTCTAGGGTTAAGGGCATGAGATTGCCGGACTTAAACTACTGTATTCCACTTAGGGTTCTCAGGTGGTTTTCCGATTTAGATCTTAGCCAATTTGGAAATTGATTTTATTTTATACAACATATTTAATTTAGGAAACTTATTTTAAATTTTTTTTTGTAAGTATTTAATATCTCTCAACGTTTTTTGATTCTTGAATTGAGTTTTATTTCCGAAAGTTTATCGTTATTTACTTTTTAATAATTTGTTTTTAAATTCTTATTACCCGATTTTACAATTTAGAGTTAAGTATGAAATTTGTCGTACGTAGTGGTTTTGAATTTGGAGACTGTTGAGTTTTATTTTATTTCAAGAAATCTCATTTTCTTAAGATTAAGAAATTTCTAGATTCGCTTGTGATTTAGGACTAGTCAAAGTTCGGTTTTAATTCGGAGTCATTTTTAGGGTTTATTTTCAAAGTTCATTTTGAATTATTTACTGGAATTTTCCGAGGCTTACACTTATGCATGTGCTCAATATGATGTTGACGATGATGTGATGACGACAAAACAACAACAACAACAAAAACAACAACAACAACAACAGCAACAACAACAACAACAACAACAATAATAATAATAATAATAATAATATAATAATAATAATAATAATAATAATAATAAATGTACACGTACATATATAAAGAATATAATAGTAAATGAAATGATAGTCATTGAACTGATGTTTATGTAATAGTGGTTCTCTTAAATATATATATTACACACACACATACTCTAATTTTAGTTTTAGTTTTTAGTTTTTATTTTATTATATATATATATAAATACTTTTTTTTCTTTTCTATCTCCGCAATAGTTTCTTATCCCAAGCAAAGCACCTTCTTGGGGCTAGACCATAAGAAGATTTCATAGAAATATATATATATATATATATTATATATAAGAAAGAAAGAAAAGAAGGAACACATGCGTCATCCATAGAACATACGAAATTATAACTATCCACATGTAATTAATTGTCCTGAAGAGCTCAGCATGATGTTGAAACTCTCTTTCATGTAGATTATTGTGTAATTGTTTGTGTACAAATGCATACAATACAAGTACTCGTAAGACCAAAAAAAGAAAAATATTTCCATGAGATATCGACATATAAATTTGAACATATATAATAAGGTGCCATAAGATAGTACATGTATGTATACAAAAATAATAACATAAATAAATAGAATTAAATTTAGGTGTAACTAGGATAGAAACAATATGAACAAGGTGTAAAAGAAACTCTTACGTTATTGTTATTCTAATATAAAGTAAATAAACAAGGTGTTCTTTTAGGTACCTGATAATATGGATAAATGTAGTTATGTAAGTAAATGTAGCAATAAAGGTACAAAAAAGGGGACGTTCTAGTGCAAAAATATATATTTTTTTGCCTTCTAAGTAGCCTAAATGTTAAATTCGATCATGCCATGCGAAAGTGCATCTCAAAACTTATGAAAACGACTACAAGATTATTGAAAATGGATTTAAAATGAGAGAGAGAGACCATAAAAATAAGAAACAATGTTAAAAATGCAAAAAGTAGCAAAAACTAGTAGAATTTATTGAAGTTTCTAGTGAAATTAAATCTTATACTTACTAAATATATTGTCCTTTTATTTAGGTAATTCCAAGTCACACCTTGATTACCCAGACATCCAGTACAATCAGTAATCAACATGCACAACGATTATTTTCTATGAGTATTATATTTAATGGTGTTTATAATTAGTTGCATGATAAAAAGATAATATGTCATGAAATGGAATTCATGGAGAACAAGTTTATGCACGTGAAATGATGTTGTGTATTGATTGTGATGAAATTTTTTATTATACAATAATTAAATCTGTATGCTGCATCATAAGAGTAATCATATTATAAATGTCTATAATATTAATTGATCACTTGAAATGAATATTAATTATAGTCGAGTTGAAACAAATAAATGGTTCATGCATTACACGACTTGCATAAAGGATATCGTCAACATCACATAGTAGATCGGGTGTGGCCAATTGAAGTCATGCATCTATAAGCCCTCCTCTGAGCTTTGGGAACTACCTTACCCTAAAAAATGTAGCCCTTTTGATTGGAGCCTTGCCAGCATCCACCACCTAAGGGATTATAACCACACCCTTAGGAGTATAATTGTAAGTCCCCGAATTTTTTTTTTTTTGGATCCAAATTAAAAATCTAAACCCTAATCGGAAGTCAAACGGATTCTTAAGTCAACCAAAACCCTAGTTTACCGTAACCGCTTAAGTCCGACATTGCCGTTTTCTCTAGCCTTAGAAAACGAAGTTGGAAAAGTTTGCCATAATGGTTCGTAATAGTTATAGGTTGCGTAAAAATATCAGATTGAAGAATTTCGAGTGTCCTTTGAACCCGATCGGATATAGTTTTTGAAAAACGTGTCCGGAAGCCCGGAGTAGGAAAATTATTCCGAATATACCTTAGACTCGTAAAAATGTAAGATTTCCAAAAATATCAATTTCGTAATTTTTCAGTAACTAGAAATATCAGATATCGCTTTTATACGTGTATTTTCTTACTACCGGTATTAAATTGTCATGTCTACTTTTACATTACACTATTTTCTACTATTCTATACTATTCATTTATCTATACTTTTTTTTACAACCTATTCTTACTAGCCATACACCTATTTCTTACACATTTTCATTTCCAATACAACTTCACATCTTTCATTTCTTACTTTTAATTAACAAAATAACAAAAAAATAAAATTCTCCCCTCCCAATACACTCAAATGGCGCCGGCCACACCCCCTCCATGCAGCAAACTGTTTTATTTTTATTTATTTAATTAACACAAATTATCTCCCACATTTTCCTATAAATACCCCCTCATACCTTCACTTCTTTCACACCACTTTTATACTAGGGTCTATTTGGATTGTCTGTATTTCATCTGTATCTGTATCTTTTTTAAAATGATATATGTAAATATATCCGATTTGCATTTAAATTTTATCTATTTTTGTTCTATTTGATCTTTTGATGAGAACTGTCAACTTTTTTTTATCTATATCTATTTCTTGATAAATAATTTGTTAGCAAAAAGTTTGAAAAAGTGTCTGTATTTACCAAAAAAAAGCCAATCCAAACAGACTCTAAAGTTACTCTCTCAAAATCTTTCAAGAATTTCTCTCCAAGAAGTTCTCTTTAGCTCATCTCCTTTAGGTAAAAATTCTTCAAGAAGTCTTCATGTTCATCTACTTAGTATAAACTTAATGTGTGTTTTCTAAAACCATGAAGGTTAGGAAAGCAACAATAGGTTCATACTTTGTTTTTTTTCATAATCACAATTTCTTTATGTTCATTTATGTTTCTTTTATGTTCATTACTATCTAACATATCTATATGGCTATATATACTATTTAGAGCATATAAGCTCATAGTCTTGCAATTAATTTACCTTTCATGCAATTTATTTACTTCAATGCAATTTATTTAATTTAGAGTTGATTTTAAGACTAATCATTCTAGTCTTAGACTTGTCCTCATCAAGTCAAAACATTTTCTTTTCTTTTCGGGACTAGTCTTTTCTTAGTCCCGGGGTACCTTGATGAAGCTAAGGTCCAATACTTGATTTATTTTATATGTTTATTCTTTTAAGTTATTATGTTCTTTTCATATTTTCATAGTTTATGATTCATATTCATGCATGAACATAATGTTTTTGTCTCAACAAAAATTTAATAAAGAAGTGTCTTCTTAAACTAAAGGTTCATTTTAAATAAATGTAGGAAATAGATTTCTTAGAAACTCAAGAACATGCTTGGAAAAGATTTTTCTCAAATAAACAAAAGATTTCATGAAAAGCTTATCTTTCATCAAGAATTAGAAATTCTTTTGAAATCATTATAAAGCAACAAAAGTATCATTTTGAAAGTTGTTTAGAAAATAAAACTACTCCTTAAGGATTTAAAGTAACTACAAGAAGATTAATTTTAGAAATATTCATCTCAAATAACTCAAGAATCCTTCCAAAAGTAAAATGAGTATTCTAATAAGAATCTCAAGTTCAAGTCTTTTAAAACCTTACTTTTTATAAGTTGAGACAACTTCATTTACTTCATACATTTGTCATGAGTCATTACATATATGTATATACCTTTCAAAAGCTTATAAAATACTTGAAATATTTATCTTTTCAAATGAGCTTTGTTTTCAATAAGGGAAGAAACAAGTCTTTGTAAATTCGTGGTAAATCTGGTCGCTATCTTTTCGGAACCCAAACGACCTAGTTTTATGAAAATAAGCTTAGGAATGCGTAGATCTTTTCGAGTAGGTAGAAAACGGTATATTATACGCGAAATTCCGAGTTAAAATGAGCAAGTTATGGCCATTTTAAGTTGGAATTTCCTTTATACGATTTTTACCGCGATTTTAAGAGATTAGAACTTCAAGAATAGAAGTCTTATGAAAGACTCACTTTGGGTATTTCATCTTGTTTAGGTGACGAGGACCCGAGATCGTCTATCCGGAGGACTACTTTGATTAGATCCACCGATATGGAGTGAGTTAATTCTTTTCCTAAGTTCATTTCCTTGATTGTGCTTGTAATTAGTAGCACTAGAAAATTAGGAAAAGATAAATGAACAATTGTCATGAAATAATTGTTGAATGAAAGTTAAGTATATCGAAAGACGATATGTTAAATAAAGTGTGACTTGTGTATTGAGATGATGAAATTATGGATGATCGCCTTTAATATGAAATTCAACTTATATGGTTAAATGTTTAATTGAAATTTATTCATGCATATCATATACATAAGTCGCATTTGTTCACTACTTTTCTTCGTGTGGGGAAACGAGGAAAGGGTAGTGGTGGCTGGTAGGAGCCGGTAAGTCTACATGGTGGCTAGTAGGAGCCGGAAAGTCTACAGGGCAAGCAGGAGCCGGTAAATCTGCAGATAATGATGGTCGTATGGGCCTGTAACCTCCCAACCCTTGTCATGGAGGGCGTTAAATCCATGCTACACTTGATTTCCGGTTAATCATGTGTATCTTGCTTGTTCATATGATTGGTGCATTTTCATATGCTTTGATTAAATACTTGTTGATTTTCGGAAATGTCTTATAGTTGGAATTATCTCACTAAGCTAGTCATGCTTATACCCTTATAGTTTTCTATTACAGTATGATTACCTATGGTTGGCCCCGAGGAGCCCCGTATGCCAGGTACGAGTGTAAGCTACTAGGAGTTTTTGGAGGAAGTTTATGTAGTTTTAGTTTTGAACATAGACTTCTAGGAAAAATCTCTATAGTAGACTTATGTAGTAGATATGTTTATTTTGATGTTAGTATTGTTGATCAAAGACTTTAAGACGGGGGAATGCCCCTATGATGATGTACGAATTTATGATGAAATGAAGATCTTATGATTATCTACTAAAGTTCATACTTGTTTTGCTATCTATTTAAACGTAACACCCCTATGAGTCTCCTACTATCTTGGAAGCAAGCCTTGCATATGATAATCGAAGCTCCTGAATGACTATGGTTGTCATCCATTAGCTTTAGTATTGTATGCGGTGGACTGCCACGTTTAGGGTACCCTCTGGGGCATGACAATAATTATATCTACCACTGTTTTATTTAAATAATATGAACTGTTTATTAAAAACAAGTAAATTGGATTAGTTACTACTAGGGCTCAAGGTGATTAGTTTGTAGAACTGATGTGTAATAGAGATTATTTCCCAAGTAACGGAGGGTGCAAATCCTATTATGTGTAGTTTCCGGATGACTATGTGTATCTGAATCATAAGATTGTTTTGCATTGCATGTGTGTGTTAATTAATATGCTTGAAAAGTGAAATATGAGAAAATTGCTCACTAAGCTGGTTGTAACTTGCCCTCATATAGTGAATCATTATTGTAAGATTATCTTTGGGTCGAGCCTAGACGTGGGATGCGACAAGTTAGCACATGGGATAGGTGAGATGTGTGAGATTAGAGCTTAGGGCTATTTCTTCCTTTTGAGTAGCTTTGTTTATCTATATGTATTATTAGACAGCTTAAATTGCTATTGGACATATTATATTTTGTTGGTCATAAACCCTTTATTTATTTATATGATGGTTTTTTATTAGTATTATTATTATTCCATATTCACCATTCATTTAATTAGGTACTATTAAATCCCATGGTTTTTTTAACTATGAATACGCGAGAAGTTTTTGAATGACAAGAGAGTCATTCCTATATTTTAGTATTATGTATGGTGGGCTGTCATGTTTAAATACCCTTTGAGACATGATAAATGTTAATTGTAAAAAAGAAAAAGAAAGAAGATAAATAGGTTTAAGGGTTTACAAAGTCAACACTTAGTCCATATAGCAACATTTTAAAGGGTCAAATGGAAGAAAATAGAAGAAGTTTAAATGGAGAGGATCCAAATCCGTTGCAAAACCATTTTTCTTTTTGCCGAGCATCTTTGTTAAATTGATAAGATATAATATTTTTTTTTCAATTTGAAAATTGTCATGTCCAACAGAAACGACATATCTGGCGATAAGAGATGCAAACAAATGTTCGTTTTCCTAGGAAATAGAATGCCCACTCCGTCTTAACTATAACGCATAATTCATCAGTTGTATCATCGGTTACTTGGCATAGCTCTTATCGAAGTCAATCAGTAGGCCCAACTATTTTTCGGCCATGTAGGCCCAATTATTTAGACACACATTTTATCTGGTGGGCTTGGACTACAACGTCGGGCTCGATTAAATTTTCGAATAAAGCTTCCACAATGAAAGAAGCCGCTGGAGGTTTATGTAAGTATACATAAAAATATAAACTAAATAGATAACAGGGATATTCCACTGGGTACAATATGTCAACAATATTGGCAAAACTTCCAAGTAATCATTGCAGTTAAAGGTCATCCATAGACTTTCCACGATGATAAGTCAACATCATTTAAGGAATACTTCGGTTTTTCTCAAAACCTATAAATTCCAATAATATTCCTACTTTTATACTAATACTTTTAATAGTTTTTCAAGTTTATTTTGTGATAATAATAAGAAATTATGTAAAATGAACTCATGAAAATTAAATACATACAGAAGAAATGTAAAAAAATGAATAAATGTGCCAAATAAATAAAATCATTGCAAGCGATGGCTAAATTGTTTATGCAAATTAGAAAAATGAAAAACGCAAGGTAGCTTCCAAGTCTCATGGTTATAATGTTGAGGGTATCATGTTTGAAGGTGCCCTATTCAAAAGCGAATTGAATACCATCTGAACATCAGACCCATCTTCTGGCAAAAAAAAAAAAAAACCCATCTATCCTCATAAGATCAACATTAATCAAGTCTTGCACCCTATGATTCAATTTCCAACAATCTTTTGTAGTTACGCCCATTGGGACCATGTGGTACTCATATAGTGAGCTTAAATCAAGACGTCATGATTTACAACTTTGTGATAAAAGTATAAATGCTACTATCTCCACTTTTCTCAGTTAGTAATGAAGTTGAGTCATCGACATTTGAATGGAGGCATACTATCTTCATGGTACTTTTGGACCTAACTTATTTTGTGAGTTGCTCGGTTGGCATCTAGGGAATATAGCCTAGAGCTTCCTACATTTATAATGGCCTCTTTACCTATGCCTTCTTGCTTTAGTAAAGTTGGTATATTTCCTATAAACCTTCCAGCTTTCACTTTGTCTCACTTTTGATCCCATCCATCACAATATTTGTAAGCTAGTTTTAATGTGTCTAAGGAATGACTAAAATAGATACTATCCAATAGAATTCATAAACCAAATCTTTTTCTAGCACTGGGGTGAACATTTTCGTAGGTATACTTCTCCATACATACTGTTATAAACATTTAGTAGGCCGCTTGTGCATGTTACTTAGATTCAAAATGGATGTGTGTAATTTCGATATTGAAATTTGTACTAGTCATAGAAGGCTTTATCTAACCTATCTTGGTGTGAATTTATTTCAAATCAAGCTACACATACCATGCACTCGCTAGACCTATCAAACTATCTTGGAAAGTTCAAACCACTAGCTAGTCATATTTTATATAGCGAGCCATCTTATCAATGTAAAGTTTAAGATGCAACATAAGGCAATCGATCTCATTATATTTTTCAAAATCAAAAGCCTTGAACTTCTTGAGGAAGGCATCATCCTTGTAAGAAGGCAAATTGGCCACACACATTTGTTCTAACTCATTATTTGTCTCAAAGCTCATCATTTGCTCAGTAAAAGGTGTAACACCCTAAATTTAAGTGCATTTACAATTCGCCACATGTCCATATAGAATATGAATATGCAAAGGCACAAAACCTACTATTATCCACCATGAACCTCATAATTACCTCCAAAATCTCTCTTGCATCAATGACTTCAAATAGTATAAAAGTACATACATGGATTCATAATCTATTAGATAATACGATCTTATATTCTATATAGATTCATCTATAAAAAATATATCCTCTATTACATGTCCTCTACTCAATTGAAAAGCCTTTAATGTTAGCAACATTCTCTAAACTTGCTAACTGGTTATGACTTGTGATGCAATTTGTTTATACATTCACCACCTGTACTTGAAAAATATAAAGATCGAACCAAAGCCCAGTATGATGTACCACGAACACATGGATGTGACCAAACAAACACATATTCACAAGTAGACCTATCAATAATGCAATAACCAAGATTTTATAATCTAGGTTTTAAGTCGAGCAAACATTATAGGGATAACTCAGTATCCTGCCATATCTAATATAATAATACATGCATATATATGATGTTGCAAACTCTCCAATATCCATGAGTCTAAATTGAATATTGGGTGCTCACTAATATCCCCTAAAACAAAAAACCTAGATTTAACAATATTTTTTCTATGCACAACTCCACTTGGGATACCGCACACATAGATCATCGAGATATCACGATAATTGCAGGAATACTCTCCACCTATTACTAGTAGCCATTCACAATCCAAAAAATACATTATTCAAGTTGGATAGTTAATTGGTCCATTTAAGTTTCTAAAATAAACAACCATAAACATAAGCAAGATATACACGTATCAAGAAGGTAGACTTGTCACAACACTAGAATCTTTTAAATCTAACTAACAAAGTTATTAAGGTATTTAGAAATATTTACTCTTCTAAATTCATCTATAGATTATCCTTTCTATAACTTTTGCTTCTACCCTAAACATTAATGGCATTTACATATATATTTAGTTGAATATAGCGGTTTGATTATGAAGGAAAAGGAAAATGGGTAATTAGCTTAGTAATATTTGGATTCCGATATTTTAAAGTGAGTTTAAACCCATAGGGATACATTTGAACAAGTTCAAAAAGTCTTGCATAATGAAAATGCGAATTTTGAAAAACTATTTTATACGCAAATGCCAACACAATTGGTGTTCTCAATCATGTACTTCTATATAGGCAAGTACACATCTTGTGTACTCACTCATCAGTCATGTACTTCTATATAGGTAAGTACATAACTCGTGTACTCACTCATGTTGAGCTTAAGAATAAGATTTTTAAGCACTTCAAGTCATTGCATTTAGCACCGGTTTCAACTCGAGTCCTATACTCACAAATGTTGGACACAGAACCTTAAAAAAACTTGGAAAACATGTGTCACAAGATTCTGCATGGACATGGACATGACCTATGTACTTGATCATGTTGATACAAAACCTAAGTAACACAAAACAACACACATGACTCGTGTACTTAGTCGTGTTGAACATAGACGCATGATTTCTTCATGAAGTTTCACAATGTTCCAAACTCCCCTTCATTACAAACATCAAAACATGATTAAATTCAAACCCAACCCTCCTACACATACCAATTTGTTTGTTTCAACCCATATTGCAAACAAAATATCATCACTTACATAGAAAACCACATTACCTTGTTAAAAATCTATAATTTCTTCACGTTTCGACTTCTTGAATCTTTCTTCCATTAGAAATTTCTTAAAACTTCTTTCAAAAACTCATTATTTCCCTATTATATTCTAACATCGCTTTTGTTGGAAATCAATATGGTGATTATGTTTATGAATTTCTTATACATTGGGTAACCAACATTCCCTCCAAAATTCTTATTGAATGGACAACTCTAAAATAATTAAAATGCAATTTCTTCTTTACCCCTCATTATAAAATATTTATTTGAGGGTATTTAAAAATATCTACATGAATTCACTTCCATATACTTTCACAATCTACCTAATCCTTTTTTCAACTTTGAATCACAAACTTAGGTTCTTATCCTTGAAATTTTGAAGATTGAACTTATGTTCCTCTTTCTTATAGGGCTTTCGATGGATTCCTTAGTGCTATTTTTTAAATAGGACTCTATATCATAATTTAGGTTAAGACCCTTGATTAATTGAAGCATGTCCTCTTCAAATAAGATGAATCTTTGATTATAATTATCATCACCAGATATCCTAGACTTAGAATAAATGCTTATGAGCTTTAGAAATAGGCTTAACCACTTGTAACAATTGTAAAATTTTTAAACTCCCCAGTTGCTGGCAAAAGTCCTTTTCTTCTTTTTCTTTTTTTTTTTTTTTTGTTAAAAACCTTCTTAAGTTTGATTTTATTATATTTTATTTTTTTAAAAATGTGTATTTGATGAAAATTTTGAAAATTCATATTACAAAGTTTATTAACACTTTATGAAAGTTAATAGAGGTACTATGAATGTGGTTCAAGAGGTTAACAACTGAGTTTGATAATGCAAATGTAAAGATTGACAACTACGTCTAACTTGCTCCATTATCATTATAAAATAAAGGAGTGTGTATCTAAAGTTGTAGGTTTATTAAAATTTATATTTACAAGAATTAAATGACAATTGAGCTAGAGCCTCTATTGGGGTCAAAATTTAACTAACTGAGATTATTTACAACAATGGAAAAAAAATATCCAGAAAAGTCTATTATGATTTTCACTCCTTAAGTATACAATGGGTACGTGCATATCTAGATTAGGCAAAAAGGCCAATTAAGAAAAATTCGATTTTTCTTCCTTCTCAAAATCTTCATTTAAAGGCCAAATTCACAAAGATGGGACTTCATTAAAATTCCCTATTACATTAGTAAGATTGCATGTGGATTTTAATAAAACATGGCTTTTAATGACCCTACTACTAATTTTAATAAATGATGCAATTCAATCAAAATGCGATTTTTTTTTATTTGAAGAACATATACTTTAATTACACTAATTATAAATAAATAATTACCAAAATTGAATATGTTTAACAAAGAATTTTTTCTTAATAATCTCCATAATCAAAAAGTTGTGCTAATGACACAAACATATGAAATCATGTAAAAACAATACAAAGGAAAAAAATTTCAAAAGTGAATGCAAAAACTAAAGTTAGTAGTAGTAATAAGAAAACTTTTAACAACATAACTAAAGAAGTAAAAAAGTAACCAAAATGAAAAAAGAAAAAAACTAGATAGTGAAGAGAATAAGTCGTAGCCTAGTAGAGTCGAAGTGAGTCTTATGTGGCTAGCTATGTCTGAAGCTAAATAAATTGTGTGGTCTAGTTAATGTGTCAAATTCAAACTATCCTCAATTAGGCATTGTAAATAGGCCACAACATGCAAGACATGAGCCCAGCATGGCACACGCAACACAAGAAGGGAAAAGATAAAAGGATAAGCGCATCAGTCCTTAGCACGAGAAGCACACAAAATAAGTGGGTCGGCACAACACAGTAGTTAAGGTATGTAAACCAGTGCGTAGGCCTTTTTTTAAATAATAATATGAGAAATAGTGATTTATTTTTTTATTTTATTGTAAATTGTATTTAAATAAACTATTTTTTATTATTTTATTTGAATATATTTGTCTTCTTGAAAAAATATAGTATATTTAGTACTTTTTTTTCTTTTGGAACGATTTCAATTATATTACTTAACTTATTAACCTCAAATTTTTTTAAGAAACAAAAAAAAAAAATGAAATTACCAAATAATTTTATAATAGTAATTAATTTATATCAAATGTTAAACATGCTTAATTTATTTATTTAGAATAATCATAAATTATTAAATAAATGAAATTAATAAATGCATTGGGATCAAAAGAAAATTAAATTTAATTAAATTTTACAGGAAGATTAAAAAAAATCTCATCAACCATATACTCTCCTAGAGACCCCCTCAAAGTCTAGGCTGTCTAGCCTTACCCCATTGTTATGTCTGTGTCTGCTAATATAAATATGGCGGTAATAATGACTCCCCTGACCTCGAGTCGCTATCCTCAAGCCATCAAAAGTGTGGGTTCGCATACTTCTTGCTAACGACATCAGACCAACCTTTTAAGCACATACATGCTTCAACAATGGCATCTTTTTGCCAATGGCAGTATGGTTCAAGGTTTTGTCCATCTAAATTGAAAACTGACTTCGATGGAACTGTTGAAGCTACAGAAGGCAAATCATCCTGTGCTAATATAGAAAGCATCGGTATCACGTATGTCATCTCTTCCACTAAATGAGGACATCGAAATCATCCCCCCCATTCCCTCCTCCCTCTTCTAGTTCTTCTTCATCAAGTTGCTGGACCTCGTATTCCAGCATGCTACAAAAGATTTCCTAGGAAGTCACACAGCTGCTCCTAATATCCTTGATAATTTGTTTACTTCTCTTTGAAAACCCTGGGATAAGTGATTATTGGATCGTTGTGGTTGGGATGGCAGTGCATTTGTCTGATCATGATACCTACACAAGTCTTTAACAAATTTTGTTGCTATAGTATGAAGACTTATAGCCTCTAATTTAGGATCGGCCACATTAATATTCTTATGGAATTCCTTAAGGAGTGCTTCTATCTCACAAAACTTATACCGTAGATCTAACATTGTTGCAACATGGAAGAGTAGGGAAGAGGGACAAAATAATCCCGAAGCTTATTGGCCATTGCAAACACAGTAGCGGCTAGATTAAGATTGGAACTATAATTACTCAGCACATATGATATGTTAACCAGGTGGGGAAGTACCTAGTTACTAGTGGCGTAGTCACAACACGATAATGTTGTGTTGGGTAAAGAAATACCTTCATGATCTCTTTAAGTGCATGTATTATTTTCCAATCTTAACTCTTTATCATACCAATGATAGGATTAGAGGGATTGAGAGGGTATTGTACAAATTAGTTAGACCCCTTTTACACTTTCCATACTTGATTAAGCATTTTGAATGCAAAATTCCACCTAGTTACATAATCGAGTGCATGTAGCTTTTACTCCAAATGGTGTGCCTTGACAAACTCCATATACATATGTTTAAATCTCCGTGAAACACTAAGATAGCTAATTGCATATCTTATCTTTTCAATATGTATGTCAAGGTCACAAGCTTTAAGGCCTGCTTGCATTGCCAAATTTGTAAAATGGTCGACACATTAGACATAAAAGAACTTTCTATCGTACATTAGCTTTAATCATTGCTTTAAATAATGAATGGTAGTAGTGTTGTTTACTGCATTGTCGAACAATATGCTAAATATAGTCTATATACCAATCAATTGGATGGCTTTTAGGATGTTATATGATATTACATGGCCAGTGTGTCTCTCCTAGAATGGCTTGAATGTAATAATCCATTTCTAGATTAACCATTATTCATCAATTTAGTGATCGATTATATATATATATATATATATAGCTAGATTATACATAATTGATAGGAGATTTCCATACGTCTTAAGCAAGGGAGACAATGCACAAGTAAAACCAAAAAAAAAAATAAACATCGTAAATCAGTGTACAATCTAAAAATCACATGAACAACAAATTATTTTTAGAGGATTATAACTAGAATGAAGGTTTGACAAAACTTCCTTCATATCTTCATGCCTTTTCTCTACAAGGCTCATCACGTCATTTTTTTAACATTTGTCAACCTGCATATCGGTATATGGGTTTCATGGCTGTCGTAATCCAATTGTCAAATTTTACATGACTGAATGCATGGAATGATATATTTGTAGCTATCATCTATTCAACTAGCTAGTCTCATGTATCTTGCTAATTGAATTGCCATGTTGTAGGATCAACATGGTCAATATGGGCATTGTTGTTATTGGTGGGGTCCTCCACCACAAAATGTCCTTTGAACACGTGTGCTTATATATGTTGCTTCAAGTGTCTCATGCCATGGCCGGACCTAAACAAAAACTTATTACTGCATGTTCGACAAATAACATATTTAATAGGTTCTCCATTTGAAGTGAATTCTTGGTTTTTGTAAAATAATTTCAGCAGGTACTATCTTCTTCCTAGGATGTCTTGTAGAACCACCGGTCATGGTAGAGTCATTATTACTCCGTGTTGGGAATTATTGTTCGGTAGGGGAGAAATTTTTTGCCTATAAAAAAAAAAATAATTACAGTTAATTGTGTAGCAAAAAAAAAAAAAAATTAAACACAATAAAAAGTTACCCCTCTTTCATTCCCATTGGCCATGGAAGGTGGTTGTGTGACCGTTGGTAGAGATTGTAAATACCTACTCCAACTATTTCTTCTCTGAGAACATATACCGGCATCGATGGCAAGGACATAGGTGTCATGTTTCCAAAAATCCATGAGTCATCAAACTTGTTGAAATTAGGAAAATGGTCTTGGTTGTTGTTGTTTCCTACTATATCGATATGGAAACAAAAAGTGAGAAAGTGTCAAGGATTTTTGAATTAAAAATGGGAAAAGGATTAATATACATGCAAATATAAGGGCTAAAAATGCTTCAAAATGAGTGGTGTTACAACTTGATGCCCCGATTCAATATATTTAATCAGTCGTCAATGTGCGCATGTGTGGCCAGTAATGTGCCCATGTTAGCCACTTTTTTTTTTTTTTTTTTTTAAGTTGGCCAACATGCGTATGTCACCAGCCAACGTACCCACACTAGGCCCTTTTTTCCTTTCCAGAAGTGCCCATGCTGGTCCTATAAATACCTTAGGGGATGTGGGCATGTTGATTCCAAACCCTTCACTAACACTACTTGTCTTTCATCAAATCACTATACATGCAAATTGCAATAGAAGTTGCTGGAAACTTCACGTTATCATACTAAAACAACTACATGATGCTGCTACTGTGAAAAAACACCTACCTTATCCCCATTGCTACCTTCTCCATCCAGTCCTCACCCACATGATGATAGTGATATTGATATCCATTTGTCCACATTAGCTATGAGAGCACGGTACGAAATTGAGTTTTACTCTTGATTCGTCCTTCTAAGTAAAGATTATGACATGGCTGGGTTAAGTTAGTGGCACAATTTTACTAACGCCTTAAGTGCCACTAGTTTGGTTGCACTTATGGACCTTACGAACAAGACATACATACGAATGCCACTGTAAATGATGTCACAAAAGATATTAATGTGGTTCATTAGGTGGATAGTGGATGCCAAATTCGGGCTTCTATCACTACTTACATGTTTGGCTATGTTCTCCACATTATCTCGAATTACCTCAACTGTTTAATCCATCAAACCAATGAGGGTGATAAATTGTGTAAAAATTAAGATATGACCAACGCGTTCTATTAGGTATTTGACCAAGTTAGCACTCCAATATGTGTTGGTCAGCATCAATTTGACCACCTGAAGCAAAAAAAAAAAAAAAAAAAAATCTCTTAGCAATTTATAAACTAACCCATCATGTTACATGATATTAGCTATAATATATGTCCATGGACGAATTCAAATAACGTCTCTATTGAAAACGTCTTCCTAATGGATGAAATGATTAATTGTCGAGTATTAGATGTCGGTCATTTGGTGATATAATGTACGCGTCGAGTGCTCAGGAGAAAGAATGTTCATCCTACATATGATCGCCTCATCACGCTCATTCTATAATCGTGGGGATTTGACTTTTCAAATTACATGAAAGCAGAAACAACATCCAAATTCACGAAGGGCAACATAGAAAGAATGTTGGGTTTTAGGTATGATCCTAAAGCCAACCAATACTTTAGATATCAAGATGGAGCAGCACAACCAAGAGATGGAAATAAATAAGGTGAATAGAGCTTTGATCTCAACTTAGATAATATGTACCTCCTGTAAACCCCGGGAATTTTTCACATTAGTATCCGACTTCATAATAGATTATATAAACTAGATAATAGATTTAGATTCTGATTGAAGTCTAATAATAGGATAATATTTAGATTTTTGGATAAATGAAAGATTTAGGAACCGAATAAAGAAATTCTTTAACCCTAGTTAATACTGAAAATGAAATCTTGTATCTTGAATAACTAATTCAAGATATGATCTAAAATTTAAACCCAAAAACTTAGTATACAAATAGATTTATATAGAAAACATGAATATAGAGATCAAATGATTGCTTTTTATCTCGATAATGATTCAAGACTAGAATAACGAGTAGTAATGAGTTTATATTTAGACTTAAACCCTAATTTCAAGATTTCTAGTTAAAATTAAAAACTACAAATAAGAATTTATGTTCAGTATCAAAACTAGAGATATAAATATAGTTTAGTTTTTGTATAAAGCTCAATACTGTATAAATGATTATATACGCTTATAACTAGAAAATGATGATCCAAAAATGAACCGTTAAGGTTTTAAATATACAACGAAAATATAAACTGATGAATAACTCAAAATCTAAACTTCAAATAAATAATCAGATCACGCTATTGTTCTAAACCGAGTTTTCTTAAGCTATCGGAGCCTGAAACAAAAATTGACCTAATGAGCTTAAGAAATCTAAATCGCGGGAGATAAATTATACGAATAATTAACTACGTATATATAACTTCAATTTGTATTATTTGAAAATCTAAGCGTTTTGTATAAATTTATAAGCATATTTTTGTACGAAACTTCCAAATATTAGCTAATTTATACCCGTATAACCGTATAATTAACTCAAAATCTAATTAAATAAATAAACTAATGTATATATGTATGTTTTTCGGCTAAGTTCGGTGCAAATTGTGGAGGAAGGAAGAGGAGCCGGAACTTGATTCAATAATGCAATTTTAAGTCAACAAACTCAACTCCAACAACCTAACAAATGGTGACAACTCATCTCAGTATTAAATGCAATGAAAACAGCAGCAAGTTGAGATCAAATTTGGAGGAAATCTGGAAGAAACCGAAGCCGCAACCTCTCCTTCTTCTCCTTCTATATATGTGTTCAATGCTAATAATGAGGAAACCAACAACCTTCATTATTTCCTAAACTTCCCCTAGCACGAATCCACTTCCAGATAACCAACAAAACAAATCAAAAACAAAGAACAAACAGATCATAAACCACCAACTCGGATCAAAGGAAAAACAAAGCCAAAACCCTAAAAAAAAAAACGAGCTTAAAGGTAAGTTGACATGATTCAAAGGATTTTCATCAAATATATGATTTGTAACTGACTTAAAATCATCTTAGGAGCATATTAAACACAAACACAAGCTTCGGATTGCACTCAACGAGCTCCAACAAGGTAAAATTTCAAAACCCTAGCTTTAAGTTCCAAGAATCGAAATCTATATTTATGTTTTTAAACGTGTTAAAAGTTGTTTATATCCTTATATATGATATATAAACTCTTAGAAGTAGTTTAAGTAAGTTTTTAACGTGTAAAAATCAAAGAAAAAGAATCAAACTGAGGAAGAAGATGATGAACAGTGCAACGCTGCCTTAAGGCCGGCAGTGTAAACGCTGCACGCCGGTGGCTTACATGGATAGGCCGGCGGCTTACACTCAAACAGAGGCTGCGTAAAATAATTTTTACTTAAAAATTCAACGTAAGCCGGCTACCTGGAGATCTACGCCGGCGGCGTAGGGCCGGCGTACGTTGAAAGCTGGCAGCTTTCAACACCGGTGCACTCGATATGAAATTTTTTCTTCAAAATGATTTACACCGGCACCTGGAGATATAGGCCGGCGGCCTTGAGCCGGCTTACAGTTAAAATTTCTCCAACGAAAGCTTTTCTGACTTAAACCGAATTTATATATATATTATATCTTCCAAGTATGTATATATGTATGTTATATAATATGAGTATTAGATAGTGACTATAATACAAATATTAAATCTATTTAGGATTAATATCTAATAACTTTTGAAACCCTAGAGTTAAGAAAATATTTAGTGTTAGTTAAAGTATTATTAGTCTAATATTTGTTTTAACAAGATAAAATATAAGAATGGAAATTGAAATGTTAATTTCCTGAGTAATATGACTTCTAAAAATAACCAAACAATTATGTAAGATAAAATAGGAAAACACGACGATACTAAGTATTAATATCGAGTCTAGGACACAAAGCACATATAGGAATTTAGCTAGATTGTATTAATGAATATTTTGTTTTAAATAGGTGAATTTGACTCATTAGGATCTACCAGTGGATTATTACGACTGAGTCGGTATGAGCAGGTGAGTAATTCAGTCATATTGTACTGGTTGTGATTGTAAATAGTCGAATATGTAATGCAAGATAATCAAATGAATGTTTGTTGAAAGTATGATATGATCTGATTGTATGATTGTTAAAATATCTTTATACAAGCGATAACGCAATGGTTGTGTTGTGCAGTAGTATAATGATGATTGTGTGTAATGTATGGTCACCCCGAATTGATTAAGAACTTAACAAAATAATATGAACATGCATTGCACGAATTGCATTATTGCATATATGGTTGTGACAGCCTGCTACGTATTAATATTTCGGATCTCTGTTTTTGCTTGGTTGATCCAATGTGTGAGTCTTCCAAGGTTCTCTTTGGTCTGGCGGTCCTATGAGGAACTAAAAGGCACCGAAGAACGTCGCCCGTAGAATCGCTTTGAAATGATTAATACTTAGGGAGTTTCTAAGGGGATTGCAGGAGATGGTTGTGTTCAATCACTATATTCAAAGTGATAACATTAAAACGAGAAATCGTTGATTCTCCTGTGTACTTAGTCTCTCCTGGGCAGGTGGGTCATTGAGTTGGTTCTTCAACCCATTAAAAAGAGGGCGTAAATCTTTTTCCTGTTTGGATTCTAGATCATCCAAACTTGTATCTGTGCATATGGTTGAGTGCTTGCATTGCATATGATTTGTTAATGACTTGTGTGATGTATGGTATGTCTATTATTCACTGAGCTGTGGTTTCGCTCATACTCCTACAGTCTTTTCAGGTTCACTTTACGACCCTGGTTAGTTACATCCAGGAATATGGCTCCGGTAAGGGCTTTGAAGCTAGAAGTCTACAGATCTATTTTAGTTTGATGGTTATGTACTATTAGAGTAGATTATTTAGTTGTATATTTCAAAGGAGCTATATGGTTTGTAATAGTTTGTAATGGTTATTCACTAAATCATTTCTCTCATATATTTGTTATTTCTTATCAAGCAACTTAAAAGATCCTGTTGTTTTGAAAACCTGTCATTCTCTGAAGGTAATCTAGTGATAATATTCAAGTGTAACTTGTTTATTACTACTAGGGTACCCTCGGGGCGTGACAGAATTAAGTTGGTATCAGAGCATGGTTGCTAGAATAAGAAAGATGAATATGTGAAAGAATTGCATTTAGTGAATGTGGTAAATTAGATTTAGTTAGCATTCATTAGTAGTAGTTGGGTAGTCATGGGTAGAATTATACTGCACAACTAGGAATAAAGTATGTGTGATTATTATTAATCATGCAAATTTTATTGTGTGTGCAGACTAATCCTGCTACGTGTCACATTAGATGGGAGATCTTTAGTATGCAGGAGGAGGAGACTTTGACAGATTACAGGCGCAGACTACGAGTTCTGGTAGAGGACTTGTATCTGAGCGGGATTACTAAGACTTTGGATGAGATCCTCAGCACCTGGAAGCGAGGATTATTGCCTTTGTTTAAAGGCTGGTTATTCTTGATGGAGCGGGCTTTTCCAGATAACGGATCAGCTATAGAGACGCTCTACAGATTTGAGAGGCTGATAGTGCAGAAAGGAGGTGGTCTGGAGATTGATAACATAGCATTTATAGTCTCATCCAGATCAGAGAGACCAGAGCTCCCAGATTTTAGAGTCTGGGTAGATATTGGCAGAGGAGCAGTCTATGCTCATGATGTGAGGCAGGATCATGCCCGGGTCAGAGGTGATGCGGCCTATGATGATGATTTGATGCTTGCACGACTCAGCAGGTGCAGTCACTCTAGCATGTTGATGAGGAAACCGCCTATTATCCCTGAGATAGCAGGTGAGTTCCAGCGTCCTGCTGCTGTACAGGATCGAGTAGTACAGGAGACAGTTCAGACTACTGTCCACATGAGGAGTATCACCACAGAGCTGTTGGATGAGAGAGAGGGTAAGAAAAGAAGGATTGAGGCAGAGAAGTATGTCTCAGATTATAATTATGCCAGATGGATTGGATCAGCGCAGGGAGGATGGATTGAGAGTGATATTCCATCTAGAGCTGAGGGTGAGAGGAGGCCAGCACCCAGAGGCATTAGGGTGATGGACACAGCCCTGACTCTAGCACCTCCAGGGGACGAGGGTGTGATGATTGAGATTGATGATAGTAGTTCTGAGGGAGGAGATGATTACCCTCGATTAGGCCCTCAGGAGAAGGGCAAGGGTCGTCTTCATCCCAGTCCCTGAGTTGACTTGAGTATTATATGATGATGTGTATTATCTGTTATGATGACATTACAGGACGATATTAGTAGACTTTTGATGACTTATATATGTATCTTTTGATGACTATGATAGGAAGCTAAGTTAGGGTAGTGCAATTTTTGGATATGTATATGCACTAACCATGAAAAGCTTTGATGTATTTTGGTTATGTATATATATGTGTTGCATATATACATATGAATGATCTTGATGACTTTTGATAAGACGAGTTATGATCTGACTTAAGTAATATGTTTAATGTTAATAGAATGCCAAGAGGAAGAAATAAAAGTAGAAATGCCAGAATTTCTGGGGATCCACCAATAGATGCTCCTGCAGCACCCCAAAACCGAATTGAGGATGTTTTACAAAGTCTTCAACAACAAAATGTTTTGATTTTGCAAGCTTTGCAAAATATGCAAGCCACAAATGTAGCACCACCTGTTGGGGCACCAGCAATGACTCCACCAAATCCTAGAAGGAATGAAAGGCATACTCCACCGGTTCAATTTCAGGAAAATGGACCAGTGAATCCAAATGAGTCTGCTGCTGAGGTACAAGGACCCCCTCAATATGAACAGGAATTGCCACCACCACCACCTTTACGACCTCAGAGGAATTTGTTGCCGGAATTCATTAAGTGCAACAGATATTTTGAGGGAATACCGGGAAAGCCAGAGGAAGCTGAAGATTGGCTAGCTCAGATTGAGCGATCCCTTGATGTGTTTTCAAGTACCTGAAGCTTTGAAAGTATCTATGGAACTTATTTATTAAGGTTAAGAGCAAGGATATGGTGGAATTCGAAACAAAGAAGTTTGTCCCAACCAATTACTTGGGAAGTATTCAAACGAGAATTTTTGAAGGAATATTTTCCAAGCAGCCTAAAAGCAAAGTATAGCACTGACCTGATGAATTTGACCCAAGGAGCTAAGACCATTGATGAATATGAGCATGAGTTTAATCGGTTGTTGCAATTTGCTCCAGATGCTTATCGGGACAGTGATGAGCTTAAGAGACAGACTTTCATGGCTGGACTCGAACCTCATTTCCAAAGAAGACTTGCTGAATTTGAGATTGATAACTTTGCAGCTATGTTGGAAAAAGCTCGAATTATTGAACGTGCAAGGAAGTATGAACTTGAGAGGTATAAAAAGAAGGGAACTATGTTCGGGAAAAGAATGTATGATGGTTCTACGGCAAGTTCTGTGCCTAAGAAGGTTAAATTCTTCAAACCTTTCAATGTGAACAAAGGAGGAGTAATGGGGAAGAATAATGTAACTTGTTGGAAATGTAAAGGTTCTACCCAAGGTATTGTCCACAATTACAAACAAATGTTATTATTGTGGGGACAGTGGCATATGATAAACGATTGTCCAAAGAGAAAAACTGCAACTTGCTTCATATGCAATAAAGTTGGGCACATATCACCCAATTGTCCACAGAAAGCAAGTGCAATAACTGGATCTTCACAATCTAAAGGAGTGATTGGAGCCTCAGGATCGAAAAATGGGAATGCCAACAAAGCCAGTGCGACGGCCAGAGTTTTTGCTATGTATGGAAGTCCTGTGGAGAATGTGGAGATAGAGGAAGGAGATGAAGAAAATATTTGGGAGGAAGTTGATCCTGAAGAATATGGACTCATTGCAGGTATGTAAATATATATTTGTTTACTTAAAGTTATTAGACACAATCACAAGTAGATGAGCAATAGAAGTCTTTATAAGTTGAAAATAACATGAACTTAATAATTGATACTTAGGATCATTCAAGTAGGGGATCAGACTGCGTATGCTTTGTTTGACTGGAGCAACGCATTCTTTCATAAATACGGATTAGCAAGGCGTATAAGCAATTGGAGCATGAATAAGAATTGAGAGTTACTACGCCAACTGGAGATTTAGTGGTGACACGGGAAATGATCAAAAATTGTCCAATAAAGATTGGAGATCACGAATCAATTGCTGATTTAATTTTGATAGAGATGCAAAAATATGATATTATTTTGGGTATGGTTTGGTTAACTGCTGTAAAAGCAAAAGTTAATTGCCATCTCAAAATAGTATCTTTTGTCAATAATCAAGGAGAAAGAAAAGTATAAAGGTGAGATACTCAGAGAAGTCAGAAGTAGGATAACAGCAATTGAAGTGGAAAATGAAGAAGATATGGAGATGAACGGTTGTATTCTTGGAGCAACTGAAGGTGAATCCAAGAAATTGGATATTCATACCATTCGAACGGTATGTGAATACTCAGATGTATTTCCAGACGAATTACCGGGATTACCCCCACACAGAGAAGTGGAATTCTCAATTGATTTGATACCTGGAACCGAACCAGTATCAAAAGCTCCGTATCGTATGGCACCTGTGGAATTGAAAGAATTAAAGGTGCAGTTACAAGAATTGTTGGATAAAGGATTTATCAGACCTAGTGTTTCACCTTGGGGAGCACCGTGCTTTTGTGAAAAAGAAAGATGGATCAATGAGACTCTGTATTGATTATAGGGAATTGAACAGGGTAACTATCAAGAACAAATATCCTTTACCCAGGATTGATGACCTTTTTGATCAACTGAGAGGAGCAAAGGTATTTTCCCGAATTGATTTAAAGTCAGGATATCATCAAATCGAATCAAAGCAGAAGATGTACCAAAGACTGCATTCCGAACTAGGTATGGTCATTATGAATTTTTGGTCATGCCATTTGGATTAACCAATGCACCAGCAGTTTTTATGGATCTGATGAATCGTATTTTTAGACCTTTGCTGGATATTGTGTGATTGTTTTCATAGATGATATACTTGTATATTCGTCTAATGAAGAACAACATGATGAGAATTTGAAAGTGTTACAGATATTGAGAGACAATAAGCTGTATGCCAAATTGTCTAAGTGTGAATTTTGGCTTAACAGTATATCATTCTTGGACATATTGTTTCTGGAGAAGGAATATCAGTTGATCCTGCAAAAGTTAAGCTATTGTGGAATGGAAAAGACCTGAAACTGTTACTGAAATTAGGAGTTTCTTGGGATTGGCAGGATATTATCGGAAATTTGTGAAGGATTTCTCAAAGATTGCACGACCTTTGACTCAATTGACTCGAAAGAATGAGAAATTCGAGTGGAATGATCAACGTGAACAAAGTTTCCAAGATTGAAGAAAAGGTTAATATCAGCACCAATTTGGTTTGCCCAATGACAAGGATTTATATACTGTCTATAGTGATGCATCTAGAAATGGATTGGGATGTGTGTTAATGCAAAATGGAAAAGTAATAGCATATGCTTCTAGACAATTGAAACCACATGAGATGAATTACCCCACTCATGATCTAGAATTGGCTGCTATTGTTTTTGCACTCAAGATTTGGCGTCACTATTTGTATGGGCAGAAATGTGAAATATATACGGATCACAAGAGTTTGAAGTATATATTTACACAAAAAGAGTTGAATATGAGACAAAGGCGATGGTTGGAATTAATTAAAGATTATGATCTTACATTAATTACCATCCGGGTAAAGTGAATGCTGTGGCGGATGCATTGAGCCGGAAAAGTTATGGAGAAGTGGCTTCAATACTAACGGAACAAAAAGAACTTATCAAGGAATTTGAGAGATTAAACTTGGAATTTTCAATACAAGGTTTGGAAGCTGAGTTAGGAAATCTAATTTTGGAACCTACTTTGCTTCAAAGAATTAAAGAGAGAAAGAAGATGTTGAAATTCAAGAGATTAAACAGGGAATATCCCAAGGAAAGTACAAGGATTTTCATGTGGATGGAGAAGAAGTATTGAGAATGAATAAAAGATTGTGTGTGCCACATGATGAAAGCTTGAGGAAGGAATTAATGCATGAAGCACATTATTCTGGATATTCTATACACCCAGGAGAAACAAAGACATACCAAGAGTTGAAAAATGCATATTGGTGGAATGGAATGAAAAAGGATATTGCAGAATTTGTTGCTAAGTGTGATGTATGTCAAAGGATCAAAGCTGAACATCAAAAACCAGGAGGATTGTTGAAACCATTGCCAATACCTGAATGGAAGTGGGATCAAATTTCTATGGATTTTGTATGCTCATTACCTAAGACAAATGCGGGTCATGATGCTGTTTGGGTTATTGTGGATAGACTTACAAAATCAGCTCATTTCTTGCCAATTAACATGACATATCCATTGGAGAAATTGGCACGAATATATTTGAAGGAGATTGTGAGATTGCATGGTGTGCCTGCTTATAGTATCAGATAGAGATCCACGGTTTGTATCCAGATTTTGGCAAGGATTACAAAAAGCTTTGGGAACCCGGTTGAATTTCAGTACAGCTTATCATCCTCAAACTGATGGACAAACTGAAAGGACTATTCAGACATTGGAAGATATGTTGAGAGCATGTATTATGGAATTAAAGGAAATTGGGACCAACATTTACCATTAGTGGAATTTGCGTACAATAACAGCTACCATTCAAGCATAGGAATGCCACCTTATGAAGCTTTATATGGTAGAAAGTGTCGGTCACCATTGTTTCTGGGATAACTTGGAGAAAGTTTGGTTGGACCTGAACTGGTTCAAGAAACTAATGAAAAGATTTCAGTGATAAAGCAAAGAATGAAAGCAGCACAAGATAGACAAAAGAGCTGGGCGGACTTGAAAAGAAGAAATTGGAATTTAATGAAGGAGAACATGTATACTTAAAGATAAGTCCAATCAAGAGTCTTCATGGTAGACAAACAAAAGGCAAGTTGAGTCCTAGATATATTGGACCATTTGAGATATTAGAACGAGTTGGGAATTGGCATATCGTCTTGCATTGCCACCTAATTTGTCTGGTATACATAATGTTTTCCATGTATCGGTTCTAAGGAAATATGTACCGGATCCAGATAAGATAGTGGAATTAGAACCAATTGATTTGAAGGAGAATTTGACTTATGAAAAGCATCCAGTTAAGATTGGACCGGAAAGTGCAAGTTCTCAGGAATAAAGAAATCCACTATGTCAAAGTATTATGGGATCCAAGACAGAAGAGATTACCTGGGAATTAGAAGAGGAGATCAAGAAAAGCTATCCTCATTTGTTTGAAAACTCAGGTACGCATTCAAGCTTTGAGGACAAAGCTTATTTTAAGGGGGGAGAATGTAAACCCCGGGAATTTTTCACATTAGTACCCGACTTATAATAGATTTATAAACTAGATAATAGATTTAGATTCTGATTGAAGTCTAATAATAGATAATATTTAGATTTTGGATAAATGAAAGATTTAGGAACCGAATAAAGAAATTCTTTAACCCTAGTTAATACCGAAAACGAAATCTTGTATCTTGAATAACTAATTCAAGATATGATCTAAAATTTAACCCAAAACCTAGTATACAAATAGATTTAAATAGAAAATGAATATAGAGATTAAATGATTTTTTTGATCTCGATAATGATTCAAGACTAGAATAACGAGTAGTAATGAGTTTATATTTAGACTTAAACCCTAATTTCGAGATTCTAGTTAAAATTAAAAGCTACTAATAAGAATTTATGTTCAGTATCAAAACTAGAGATATAAATATAGTTTAGTTTCTGTATTAAGCTCAATACTGTATAAATGATTATATACGCTTATAACTAGAAAACGATGATCCAAAAATGAACCGTTAAGATTTTAAATACACAACGAAAATATAAACTGATGAATAACTCAAAATCTAAACTTCAAATAAATAATCAGATCACGCTATTGTTCTAAACGATTTCTTAAGCTATCGGAGCCTGAAACAAAAATTGACCTAATGAGCTTAAGAAATCTAAATCGCGGGAGATAAAATTATACGAATAATTAACTACGTATATATATAACTTCAATTTGTATTATTTGAAAATCTAAGCGTTTTGTATAAATTTATAAGCATATTTTTGTACGAAAACTTCCAAATATTAGTTAATTTATACTCGTATAATTAACTCAAAATCTAATTAAATAAATAAACTAATGTATATATGTATGTTTTTCGGCTAAGTTCGGTGCAAATTGTGGAGGAAGGAAGAGGAGCTGAAACTTGATTCAATAATGCAATTTTAAGTCAACAAACTCAACTCCAACAACCTATCAAATGGTGACAACTCATCTTAGTATTAAATGCAATGAAAACAACAGCAAGTTGAGATCAAATTTGGAGGAAATCTAGAAGAAACCGAAGCCGCAACCTCTCCTTCTTCTCCTTCTATATATGTGTTCAATGCTAATAATGAGGAAACCAACAACCTTCATTATTTCCTAAACTTCCCCTAGCACGAATCCACTTCCAGATAACCAACAAAACAAATAAAAAACAAAGAACAAACAGATCATAAACCACCAACTCGGATCAAAGGAAAAACAAAGCCAAAACCCTGAAAAAAAAACGACCTCAAAGGTAAATTGACATGATTCAAAGGATTTTCGTTCAAATATATGATTTGTAACTGACTTAAAATCATCTTAGGAGCATATTAAACACAAACACAAGCTTCGGATTGCACTCAACGAGCTCCAACAAGGTAAAATTTCAAAACCCTAGCTTTAAGTTCCAAGAATCGAAATCTATATATTTATGTTTTTAAACGTGTTAAAAGTTGTTATAATCCCTTATATATAATATAAACTCTTAGAAGTATTTAAGTAAGTTTTTAACGTGTAAAAATCAAAGAAAAAAATCAAATGAGAAGAAGATGATGAACAGTGCAACGCTGCCTTAAGCCGGCAGTGTAAACGCTGCACGCCGGTGCTTACATGGATAGGCCAGGCTTACACTCAACAAGGCTGCGTAAAATAATTTTTACTTAAAAATTCAACGTAAGCCGGCTACCTGGAGATCTACGCCGGCGGCGTAGGGCCGGCGTACGTTGAAAGCTGGCAGCTTTCAACACCGGTGCACTCGATATGAAATTTTTTCTTCAAAATGATTTACACCGGCACCTGGAGATATAGGCCGGTGGCCTTGAGCCGGCTTAGAGTTAAAATTTCTCCAACGAAAGCTTTTCTGACTTAAACCGAATTTATATATATATATATATATTATATCTTCCAAGTATGTATATATGTATGTTAATATTGAGTATTTGATAGTGACTATAATAAAAGTATTTAAATCTATTTAGGATTAATATCTAATAACTTTTGAAACCCTAGAGTTAAGAAAATATTTAGTGTTAGTTAAAGTATTATTAGTCTAATATTTGTTTTAACAAGATAAAAATATAGAATGAAATGGAAATTGAAATATGTTAATTTCCTGAGTAATATGACTTCAAAAAATAACCAAACAATTATGTAAGATAAAATAGGAGAAACACGACGATACTAAGTTAGTAATATCGAGTCTAGGACAAAGCACATATAGGAATTTAGCTAGATTGTATTAATGAATATTTTGTTTTAAATAGGTGAATTTGACTCATTAGAGGATCTACCAGCGGATTATTACGACTGAGTCGATATGAGCAGGTGAGTAATTCAGTCATATTGTACTGGTTGTGATTGTAAATAGTCGAATATGTAATGTAAGATAATCAAATGAATGATTGTTGAAAGTATGATATGATCTGATTGTATGATTGTTAAAATATCTTTATACAAGCGATAACGCAATGGTTGGTGTTGTGCAGTAGTATAATGATGATTGTGTGTAATGTATGGTCACCCCGAATTTGATTAAGAACTTAACAAAATAATATGAACATGCATTGCATGAATTGCATTATTTCATATATGGTTGTGACAGCCTGCTACGTATTAATATTTCGGATCTCTGTTTTTGCTTGGTTGATCCAATGTGTGAGTCTTCCAAGGTTCTCTTTGGTCTGGCGGTCCTATGAGGAACTAAAGGGCACCGAAGAACGTCGCCCGTAGAATCGCTTTGAAATGATTAATACTTAGGGAGTTTCTAAGGGGATTGCAGAGATGGTTTGTTCAATCAACTATATTCAAAGTGATAACCTTAAAACGAGAAATCGTTGATTCTCCTGTGTACTTAGTCTCTCCTGGGCAGGTGGGTCATTGAATGCTGGTTCTTCAACCCATTAAAAAGAGAGCGTAAATCTTTTTCCTGTTTGATTCTAGATCATCCAAACTTTTATCTGTTCGTATGGTTGAGTGCTTGCATTGCATATGATTTATTAATGACTTGTGTGATGTATGGTATGTCTAATTATTCACTGAGCTGTGGTTTCGCTCATACTCCTACAGTCTTTTCAGGTTCACTTTACGACACTGGTTAGTTACATCCAGGAATAGGGCTCCGGTAAGGGCTTTGAAGCTAGAAGTCTACAGATCTATTTTAGTTTGATGATTATGTACTATTAGAGTAGATTATTTAGTTTTATATTTCAAGGAGCTATATGGTTTGTAATAGTTTGTAATGGTTATTCACTAAATCATCTCTCTCATATATTTGTTATTTCTTATCAAGCAACTTAAAAGATCCGGTTGTTTTGAAAACCTATCATTCTCTGAAGGTAATCTAGTGATAATATTCAAGTGTAACTTGTTTATTACTACTAAGGTACCCTCAGGGCGTGACACCTCCCCCTCCCATGGCACAACAAAGGAATGGGAGATGGACACAGACACGAACACAAACACAGACGGTGGTTGGATTGAGCTCAAACACAATAGTAACCCAGTACATACAACATGTGTGACCTAATGGATAGTCTAAGATAGATAACCAATGTCCAATTGGAACATGGGCAATGCTCAAATCCATGAGTGCCCAAATGAATCAATTCTTTAATTGGGCAAGTTATCGACTAGTGCATCCTCTACCACCACCCCCATAGCCACCGTATCGACCCTCGAGCGATGCTAATAGTCATGGTAGTCAACATGGTGGTCAATCATCACATTTACACTATTTTTTTCTAGAATTAGATTAATTATTCTTTTTAGTTTCAATGTAAATAATAATGTAATGTATATTATTGTTAATTGAGTTAAAAATATTACTTCATTAATTGTCTAAATTTTATTTATGTTAAATGTAAAATTTATTTATAATTCATTTAAATAATTAGTTTAATTAAAATTTTGAAAAGCATCGGAAACAAACCGCATGCTAAAAATAATAAATAAGACCAAATAAATCATGTCAAATCAGACCTGATTGAAAGCACATAAACCAACACACAGAGGCATGGGACACGACACATGAATAAATGAGCCAATACAGTATAGCACATAAAAATAGCACGTGAAGCACAACACATGAGATACGCAAGCATAAATGGGTCAGGCATGCAAAACACACAAAATTTGGCACGTATATGGTACGACATGGCCCATTTACCATGCCTATCCTCAACTTTGCATGAGTAGTGAACAAACTACAATAATATATGAATGCTTCTCATCATGACACGGTGATGCTTGAATCCTTATTGTGCATCTTCCTGATGTTAACATCTAGGGAGAGGTTAAGAAGTCATATGTGATGGTAGTTAAGGGGAGAGAGAGAGAGAAAAAGATGAGTTTGGCATTGGTGTTGTAGTTAAGTCATAGGTTAAGGTTGTCAAAGACTTAATCTGATCATCTACTAGTTTTAAATGTAAATCCTATGCATTTATTTGAGAGAATTTTGTTAAGACTTACATGAAAATCTAATGAAAACTTATGAGATTCATATCTAATTTAAACTTATATTGACGTAATTAATTTGGTCTTATCTTGACTTTCTAGTAGTTTCTCTCTCTTTCTCACTCTTCTGACATACGTTTGGACAAATAAAGAAGATGATCATGCAACTTTGTCTATGACTTTAAAAATAAATAAACAATGTGAAACTTAGATGTACGATTTGGATTCACATGCAGTTAACTATTAAGACATTAAGCTATGGTACTTGATTTATATTGGCTCGGATATCTTAACTTCCAAAAACTGACCATAGCTTGAGTACGACTTGGCAATAAATTGGTCTAAAACTAATCCATTTTCTTTTATTCTTAATAGGCCTAATTTGCACTCTTTTAGTGTAGAATGTTCTAGTATACCTATGTTATAATATAGTTTCAATAAGATTCAATTTAATTAAATTATGAGTTTAAAACTTTTCCTCACCAAACTTTAACAAATTATAAATAAGTCATTTTAAGTCCACGGTTAACTAAAATTTATTATCTTAACATTATAAATCATAACAAAATGGGCTATGGTTAAGGAAAAACAATTTTAAATAAAATCTAATTTTTTTTGTTAATAAACTCAAAATTTAACTAGATTACACATATATTTAAATTGCATTGAAGCTCTTGTGACCTTGAAAATTCATCTTTGATCTAATTTGTCTTTATATATATATATATATATCTTTTTTTTCCTTGGTTTTCTTTTCTTTATGGATTTTCCTTTTCCTTTCCTCTTTCTTTTTTTTTTTTTTTTTTTTTTTGGTGTAAACTTGGCTAGAAAGAAAGGATGAAAAGAATACTAGAGAGACAGAAATGAGGCGTGTACAATGAGACATTCTAGCTTTGCCCAAGGAAAAAGAGTTGCAAGATGTAAATGAGTGATTAACACAAAGTACAAGTTAGATAGAAGTGTTAGATGATACAAAGTAGGACTGGTGCATCAATGTGATGCATGAAAATACTTGGCATTGACTTTGAGGAAACATTTGCCTTTGTAGCAAAATTAACCTCTATCAGTGTCTCTTATGACAACTTTGGAATGGCCTTTGTATCAATTAGATGTAGAGAATGCTTTCTTGAATGGAGAGTTAAAAGAGTGGAACTACATGCTTTCTTCAATGGGGGTGAATAATAAGCCTCCCCATAGTCTTAAACAATCTCTTAGAACTTGGTACACTAAATCTATAGATCCATTTATTTAACTAAGTGAGACAAAGTATATCTCAATTGTTAAAGTTGGATTCATTGGATTAGAATATATTTTAGTTACATAATGTGGTAGCTATATTAATTAATTTATGGGTTAATGTCTCAAATGGTACCTAAATATTGACAAAATATACAATTAAGTACTTAAAATTTGAAATTGAGTAATTAAGTACCTAAAGCTTTGAAATTGACAAATTTAGTATCTGAAAAAACTTTTCATGCATGCTAACAATACCTCCATCAAGTTCATTTAAGTACTGAATTGATCAATTTCAAAGTTGAAGTATTAAATTGATCATTTTCAAAGTTTAGATACCTAATTGTTTATTTAAAAAAAGTTCAGTAACCATTTGTGACATTATCCCTTAATGTATACACCACATATTAAATGTATCTTAATTACATATGGTGATAAGGATGAGATTATGTAGTTAAAGAGAAGGATTAATGATAAGTTAGAAACACAAGAACTTAAAGAGTTAAAATATTTCCAGGGAATGAAAGTCACTAGGAGTAGGAAGGGAACTTTATTGGTTAACAAAAGTATATTTTAAACTTGCTAATAGCAATAGGTGAGCTAGGTTGTAAACCAATAAGTACTCCTTTACCTCAAAATTGAGGAAATGATTAATACTAGAAATAGTACTTGAACTTTGACAAAATATGTAATGAGATACTTGAACTTTGAAATTGATCAATTTAATACATGAACTATAAAATTGATCAATATAGTACTTGAAAGAACTTTTCTTACATGCTAATAGTACTTCCGTCAAGTTCTTTCAAGAACTAAATTGATCAATTTAAAGTTCATATACTAAATTGATCAATTTCACAGTTTAGGTACCTAATTATATATTTGTCAAAGTTTAGGTACCATTTGTGACCTAATCCCTTACATAAACAATGCATCACAAATGGACACTCCAGTTAATAGAGATTAGAATTAGAGACTAGTAAGATGACTTGTATATGTATCCATTACTCAACTTAACATAACATTAATATTCTATAAGTCTTGTAAGTTAAATTGTGCATGCTCCGAGTAAACATCTGTGAATGGGGTCAATAATATATTGAGATATATGAGAGAAACTCTAACTAACGATATCTTCACATATAAAAAGGGTTGAAAATAGGAAAATTGAAGCATTTATAAATGCAAATTGGGGTTTAGATAGTTAATAAATTTCAAAAATAGCGATGATGTAGAATATAGAGTAATATTACAAGGTATTCATGAGGTGATTCAGCTTCAAAGGTAACTGCATGAGTCACATGAGAAGTTTAAAGACATCCTTTGTATAATGAGAGTTAGCTTTGTGTTAAACTATGTAACCACAAAATCATATTGGAAATTAAAGAAGTTGGAATTAAGTTACAATATTTTTGTACCTAAAAATATGGAAGAAAATATTCTACTAAATTTTGATTAAGAAAAGACCTTCTTAAACTTCTACATAAGGTAAGAGCAATGGATGTTGCTTTTTGAGCTTGAAAGAGAGTAGTGAAAGACAATAACTTAATTCTAAATGACCATGCTTTTAGCATGTGATTAGGGTCTTGTTGCTAACTTTAGTTTAGACTCTACTATTTTATCAAAAGCTACTTCTATATTCCTTCTTCTAACCAAGCTTTTAAATATTTTTTTCATTTTAACCTTGGGCTTCTACTTCTAACTTCTAATATTATCTCAATGTACTATATATAATGTATTTAATTACTTGGATAATAAAGTAATTAGGTACTTAGTGCACCATTGGTAGCTTTAAAAAAAAGTGTCAAAAAAACAACTGATGAAAGTAGAGAAAATTTTTATTGAGCATCATCTGGAGGTATAGGACTCAACAAGGGATATAGTATGCATGGATTGCAATCGTGTTATTTAAATAATAGTGGCAAACTCTGCAATGGGTGATACTATTCATATTTTCTTTTTAAAAGTAGATTTTAACTATTCTCATTAGTCTTAATAGCTTGCTACAATAAATTAGGTTCCCATATGCTCCCATTAGGTTGTTTTGAGCCATGCACACTATGGTATTGGTTAACAATAGTTAAAATTTAGGGGTTATTACAAATTACCTCCCTAAAGTTATACCTATGTATGGATTCATCCTTTAAACATTAAAAAGTAAGCTCTTTGATCTCTTAAATTTTTAAAAATTGGCATATTTAAGGACATTTAAGGTTTTTTGTTAAACAAAATGGGGAGAGTTGCAAAATGCCCTCTCATACTTTCACCTATGTATATATTCACACCTTAAACTTTCATTTATATGTAGATTTACACACCCTCAAATTCAAGAAAAATGTTATACGTTCTTCATATTGCCAATTTTTAAAAGTTTAAGGGGTCAAAATCCTCACTTTGAAAGTTGACGAGGCAAATCGGCACCCTAGTAAAAGTTCAGAGGGGTAATTTGCAAATTTGTATCTATTTAAAACATGAATTTTTATTAGAAAATATATGAAATGACCTAAATTTCAATTTTATTTAAATTTCATGTGTTTATTTATTTATTTTAAATTGTTGAATTGAATGAGCATGGTTGTGTTGCTAGTACTCTAAAATGTATTATTTTGCATGTATATATTGAAATTAATATCTTTGTTCTATATGTATTAATGTGTGTGTGTAATAAAATTATTAATTGTGCCTTTTGTACATTAAGGTGTTAGTTAAGTTAGATTTATAAATCAACTTTAATTTTGCTTAACGTTAATGATGGAACTTTATTCATTTAGTTAAGCTAGTATTTATACTCATATAAACCCCAAATGAGATCCAAATTAAAGCCAAATGCAACCTAAGTTCATGTATGCATTAAGGGGTAAATTTGGAATGTGTTAAAGTCAAATTAAGCTAATTTGAACTACTTTTTGGGGGCAGCTCCATTTTATCCGAATTTTCCTTTTCTTTCTTTTCTTTTCTTTTCTTCTTCCATTTCCATTTCCATTTCCAATTCCAAGCCTAAACTAAGAGCAATAGCAAGCTTTGGAAATCAAGTTGTCTTCAAGGCAAAGCAATTACTTGTGAGTGGATTTAATTGTGATTGTTGTTTTGTTTTCCTTTCTTGAAGTAGTTGTATGGATTATTGGATGAATTGAGTTTAATGTTATCTAAATGGTTTGTTCATGTTTGGGATGAGCTAGGAGTGTGTTATATGAGTGTGTGAGTTTGTGCATGTATGGTTGAAGAGATATGAAGTGTTGGGAGGATGTGAAGAGGATTTGTGTAGGAAATTTAGAATGGATTGAAGTGGAATTTGAAGTGTTTAATTGTGTTAATTTCTTGTTTTGAGTTGCTAGGATTGAGTAGTATAGATAGGAGTATGAAGTTGGAAGTGTGGTTGAGGAAGGTTTTGAAGTGTTTTAAGATGAATTTTTCAAAGTGAAAAACAGAGGATTTGAATTCTGTCGTTTAAGTCTGTTTTTAAAACGTACGCCGGCACCTAGGAATTCAACGCCGCCGGCTTAGAGGCAGCGTTGGATTCAGAATTCTTAAGGCTGGATGAAAGTCGCCGGCTTTCGCTGGAAAAGTCAGCCGGCGTTCATTCTGTCATATTGTACGCTGGAAGCGGAAATTAAGGCCGCCGGCGTATGTGTCAAAGCCACCAGCGTATCTAGGTAAGCGGACGGCTTAGACCTCTCTGGACATTTTTGAAATTTTGGGTTTTGGATTCTACACCGGCTCAAGGCTGCCGGCGTAGGATGCAAAGGCTGACGGCATACCCTTGAACATTGCCAGCGCTGGCAGTATTGATTTCCAGTGCATCGAGCACCAGCTTAAAGCCGCCGGCTTTGGCTGCCGGCCTATCCCCTATGCTTTTGAAATTTAAAATCTTTTTCTAAAATTTTTCCGAAGTTTGTTATTTGAGCAATTGAGTATTTATTAAGTGATTTGCGATATAATAGGACCTTTAAATGCTTATTTATGACTTTGTATTCAATTATTTGAATTTCTTTGATTAATTGTGATATATAGATATAATATGTGTATAATTGTGAGAATGAGATCTAAACTTGTTGATTTATTGATTTTTGTGATATTTCTATTTCAGTTAAGGATTCTTCGGTTAATTCATCACCGAGAGATCCTAGTTATATACTAACGAGTTCAGGTACACAATAACTTGTTTGATGTTTGCTAGGACTAGGCATTCATAACTTAACCTAAATTGATTCGGCTTAATATTTGAATGAATTGGATGTCTATTTCGCTGTTTAATCTGGTCCGAGGAGCAGCAAACCTGTCATGATACAATGACATGTTAGCTAGGCGCTTAACCAAGTCATGATGCAATGACTTTACCATGATGTAATGGTACGCTATGATGCAATAGTGATTCTTTTTGGTTAAGTGGGTAGCCGATAGGGGGGAATAGTATCTGAGTAACGTTCACTTAAACTTAGGAGGAAATACCATGATTTAGTTCAAAGTTTATGGGAACTTGTGAACTAGGCTCATGTTATGAACTTAGTTTAAGTAGAGTCGGGCAACGGCTTTTAAACCCTAAATGAAGCTATTATTTTCATGAAATAGATATAGGAGATATAAGTATTCGGACTGCTTATATCAACCCCCTGAGCAGCTGCTGTTACTCAGGATCCCTGAATTCCTGAAGCGTAACCGGGGTTTGAATACCCTCTTGTTGATTTGTGAAAGAAATTGTAATAAAGATAATTACCGTTTAATGATGCATTACATTGACTCGATGATTTGTTTTGCATTGGTTATTGTGTACTAAGCCTCTGGCTCACTTTTGCTCCCTTGCAGGTATTGGAGACGAGTTTTATGATGACTTAGGCTATGGGTCCGATTTCGAGAGATTTCTGGATGAGTGGGACGAATAGGATCCGACCACCCTGAACCTTTGGAAGGAACTTTTTGCTAAGGAAAAGTTATGTATAGAAGGCTTGTTAGTTAAGCCAATCTTTGTAATGACCTTAAGATCCTTTAGGATTCTTATATTTTGAGAAAACTAATTTTTTGTAGTGTCGTGTATTGGCACTAAACGATGTTTATATGATGTAAATGTATGTATAGATTGCTTTTGTTAGCAATCTTGTTTTGTTTAAAATGTTCTTTACAAAGTTTAGTGATTTTGATCAAACAATTCTCATAAACTGTTAGTTTTAGGACAACCTTACATATAATGTGAAAACATTATATGTGGTTGGGGATTCGGTACTCTAAGTCTCGGGATTTACAGGATCGGGTCTTTACAACATATGTGCATGAGTGGCACTGAATGTTCCTCTTGTTCTCAAACTTTATGTTGTAATATTTTATATCAATATTATCTATATATATTAAAGTTTTATGGATTAACTTAATCATTTATACTTACTTCTTTATATTCAATTATATTATGATTATATTTTTCCATCAATTTTCTTAACTTATGATGCATAATAAATTTTTTTAATAACTATTGTTAGCAAATTTGTAGTTTTAAAAGCTCGTTTACTTGGATTCTTAAAACTTATTGTAAATCCCCGAATTTTTGGATCCAAATTTAAAAGCTTAAACCCTAATCGGAAGTCAACTGGATTCTTAAGCCAACCAAAACCCTAGTTTACCGTAACCGCTTAAGTCTGGCATTGCCGTTTTCTCAAGCCTTAGAAAACGAAGTTGGAAAAGTTAGCTATTATAGTTCGTAATAGCTATTGGTTATATAAAAATATCAGATTGAAGGAATTCGAGTGTCCGTTGAGCCCGATAGGACATAGTTCCTGAAAAACGTGTCTGAAAGCCCGGAATAGAAAAAATATTTCGAATATACCGTTAGACACGTAAAAATATGAGATTTCTAAGATCAATTTTGTAATTTTTTTGTAGCTAAAAATATCATATATCGCTTTTATACGCATATTTTCTTACTACCGGCATTAAATTATCATGTCTACTTTTACATTACACTATTTTCTACTATTCTATACTATTCATCTATCTCTACTTTTTCTCACAATCTACTCCTACAAACCATACACCTATTTTTTACACATTTTCATTTCCAATACAACTTCATATCTTTCATTTTTTTACTTTTAATTAACAAAATAACAAAAAAAAAAAAAAAATTCCCCTTCCCCATGCAAGGAGTAGCGCCAGCCCCCTCTCCCATCTCTTCCAATTTGTTTTATTTTTACTTATTTAATTCACACAAATTATCTCCCATATTTTCCTATAAATACCCCCTCATACCTTCACTTCTTTCACACCACTTCCTCTTTAAAGTTACTATACAAAAATCTCTCTCAAAAATCCTCTCCAAGAAGTCTTACAAGAAAGCTCTCTTTAGTTTCTTCTTTAGGTAAACTTTCTTCAAGAAAATCCTCCAAGCTTTCTTTATGTTCATCTACTCAGTATGAACATAATGTGTGTTTTCTAAAACCATGAAGGTTAATAAAGCAACAATAGGTTCATACTTTGTTTTTGTTCATCATAACGAATTCCTTTATGTTCCTTATGTTTCCTTTATGTTTATTACTATCTAATATATCTAAATAGCTATATATACTATTTAGAGCATATAAGCTCATTGTCTTGCAATTTATTTACTTCATTGCAATTTATTTATTTCAAGTTGATTTTAAAACTAGTCATTCTAGTCTTAGACTTGTCCTCATTAAGTCAAAACAATTCTTTTTCTTTTCCTTTTTCGGGACTATTCTTTTCTTAGTCCCGGGGTACCTTGATGAAGCTAAGGTCCCAATACTTGATTTATTTCTTTTAAGTTATTATGTTCTTTTCATACTTCCATAGCTTATGATTCATATTCATGCATCAACATAATGGATTTGTCTCAACAAAATAAATGAAGGAAATGTTTTCTTAAAATAAAAAGTTTTTCTCTAGAAATAAAAATATGGAGTTAATGTTTAGAGGAACTTATGAGAGATTTTTTTTACAAACATACAAAAGAATTACGAAGTAAACAAGAGTTTTACAATAACTTCATCTTTTTTCTAAGTAGAACCCCTTTTCATTAAAATAAAATAATCCCAAGAAACCAAGGAACTAAAATATTCTTGTGAGAAAATTGTCATAACTTTTACAAAATTGTTGGAATCTAAGTTTAAAAAAAATAAATAAATAAAACCACTCCTTAGGAATTTAAAGTAATTACAAGAAATTAAATTTAGAAAAAGAATATTCATCACAAATAACTCAAGGTCTTTCAAAAGTAAAATGAATATTCCAATAAAATATCAAGTTCAAAGTCTTTTAAAAAAACATTACTTTCCATAAGTTGAGACAACTTCATTTACTTCATACATTGGCTATGAGTCATTGCATATATACCTTTCAAAAAGTTTACAAAATACTTTGAATATTTATCTTTTCAAATGAGCTTTTTTTGTAAATTCATGGCAAATCTGGTCGCTGTCTTTTGGAACCCAAACGACCTAGTTTTATGAAATAAGCTTAGAAATGCGTAGATCTTTTCGATGTGGAAAACGGTATATTATACGGAAATTCCGAGTTAAAATGAGCAAGTTATGGCCATTTTAAGTTGGAATTTCCCTTTATACGATTTTTACCGCGATTTTAAAAGAAATTTAGAAACTTCAAAATAGAGTTTTATGAAAGACATTTTGGGTATTTCATCTTGTTTAGGTGACGAGGGACCCGAGATCATCTATCCAGAGGATTATTTCGATTAGACCTACCGATTATGGAGTGAGTTAATTCTTTTCCTAAGTTACATTTCCTTGTTTGTGCTTGTAATTAGTGGCACTAGAAATTTAGGAAAAGATGAATGAACCAATGTTATGAAATAATTGTTGAATGAAAATTAAGTATATCGAAAGACGATATGTTAAATAAAAGTGTGACTCTTGTATTGATATGATGAAATTATGGTTGATCACTCTTAACATGAATTCAACTTATATGGTTAAATGTTTAATTGAAATTTATTCATGCATATCATACTTGTGAGTCACATTTATTTCACTACTATTCTTCGTGTGGGGAAACGAGGAAGTGGTATGGTGGCTAGTAGGAGCCGTAAGTCTACATGGGCCATAGGAGCCAGGAAGTCTATAGGGCAAGCAGGAGCCGAAATCTGCAATATTGATGGTCGTATGGGCCTGTAACCACCCAACCCTTGTCATGGAGGGCGTTAAATCCATGCTACACTTGATTTCCGGTTAATCTTGTGTATTTGGTTGATCATGTGATTGTTGCATTACATATGCTTGAATTAAATAACTTGGTTGTCATATGGAAATGTTATATAGTTAGGAATTATCTCACTAAGCTAGATTTGCTTATACCCTTATAGTTTTCTATTACAGTATGATTATCTATGGTTGGCCCCGAGGAGCCCAGTGTGCCAGGTATGAGCTTACGCTACTAGGAGTTTTTGGAGGAAGTTTATGTATTTTTAGTTTTGAACATAGACTTCTAGGAAAAATCTCTATAGTAGACTTATGTGATAGTTATGTTTATTTTGTTATTAGTATAGTTGATCAAAGACTTAAGTGGGGGAATGCCCCTAAGATGATGTACGAACTTATTATGATGAAGATCTTATTTTATATTTAAGTTTATGCTTGCTTTTGCTATCTATTTAAACGTAATACCCCTGTGAGTCTCCTACTATCTTGGAAGCACGCCTTGCATATGATATCGAAGCTCCTACGTGACTACGGATTGTCATTCATTAGCTTTAATATTATATGCGGCGGACTGCCACGTTTAGGATACCCTCTGGGGCGTGACAGTTTAAGTTGGTATCAGAGCGCAAGTTTTAAACATAAGATAGTAGAAATAGACCTTAAGATAGATAATAATAAGATAGAAACTCTAGCTTAAGATCTGATCCCTTTTTGTTTTACTTGATAGTTGACTTTCCCTGAGGTCAAAGAAAAATCCCGACAATTCCTTAAAGACCATGACGAGACCTTCGTGAACTACTGTCTTGGACTGAGGGTCCTGTGTGAGGAGTTCACTTTAGTCGGAAGGCCCAGGACTGCCCACAAAATGTTCAAGTTATGGAAGAAAGGATTAAGACATTCCCTATGGAGGAACTTGCCTAATGAGCTGAGATTCGATGCTGTAAGCAATTGAAGATGGAGTGACGTAGAAGTTATTTATGTGGTCGAAAGAATGATGATTTTTATGTACCGGGAGATCATGCTGCAACAAATGACCTTCATCTTGAAAGCGGAAGATAGGCGACAAGAACCAGACTTCCGGACTTGGAATAAGCTAGGACCTCTATACATCTACGCACATGATGAGTTAGCAGATCATATGGACTGGCTGAAGGTAGATGCCAAAGAGTGATTCTATTGGTATGCCGCTTACCGACGGATTGTCCCTACACCATCAGAGTACAATACTCAGCCCAACTCCGTCGGAATGCAGCTAGATGTTATCCCAGATGAGGACTTCATCATGGAGGAGGCCCAAGCAAACGAAGGGAATGGAGAGACAAATGGTAGCACAGAAGGAGATCAAAATGAAGACTTGGAGCCTGAGGACACCCAGTCTACATCCCTCTGGGAAAACAGCCCTTTGATCCCCAGTCAAGCACCTCCCCGAAGGCTGAGCCAAGATGTACCCATGGAGACCATTGCAAGGAATAACCCAGTAATGATCTCCGATTCTGAGGAGAGAGGGAGAAGAAACAATGCTTTTGATCCAAATAGATTCCTGAGAAGCAGATCCCAGACCCCCACAATGGCAATGGCACCGGAGAAGAAGAAGAAGGACAGAAGGAAACGAACGGCACGACCCGTGGAGAAAGGATTTCCGCATGACGAAGTTTGGCCGTCTCAAGCAGAGATCACCTCACGATCGAGGAAAGAGGATGACGGTTAGTCAATATCTGCGACAATTTGTCAAACGGCACAAAGGATCCACCAGGGAGTATGAACCCAGCATCCCCGTAAAAAGAAGAAGTTTGAAGAAGGAAGGAATGAAGGAAGAAAGGAGCATAACCCGACGAGTCCAACATAGCCTTTTCCTAGGCTTATCTTTGTTTTAATGCATTAATGTTTTGCTTTTTTTTTTTTTATGAACAATTATCTTTTGATGAGAATGGTTTCTACCTTCTCAAAGTTATGTAAGGATTATTAATTTCCTCTTTTTATTTTGAATGCAAGAATTTTATGTTGATTTGATGATTTCTGGATTTGATTGCCTTAATTTTTCTATGGAATTTCCGATATTTCCGATCTTTTCCTTGTTGCGAAAATTTAAGAAGTATAAAATTTAACAGAGAGTGGTAGGAGAGGTAGAAGACGCGAACGTCGCGCTTCTAATAATATACCAGCAGAACCGGAGAATCCTCGGCAGGACAACAAGCACCAAATCCCCCACCGAATCAACAAGGAGATGTGTGGGCCGCCATCAACCAACTAGCAGGGTTGGTCAATAATTTCATGCAAAATGCACAAAATATGCCACCGCCTGCTGCAAATGCACCAGAAGCAACCGTTGAAGCACCTGCAGCCCCAGAAGCTGAGTCACATACTGCCCCTTTACCAGCACCACCACCGCCCGACCTTACAGAAGTTCCTTGCCGGACTTCATAAAAAGCAACAGATATTTGACGGAAATTTTGGAAAGCCAGACGAAGCTGAAGACTGGCTAGCCCAGATGAAAGTCGTTCCCGCCTACGAAGTTCCCCATCATCTACGCCTGGATTATGGCACATATGTTGCGGTTCAATGCTAGAATATGGTGGGAGTCGAAAAGCAGGGAATTGTTGCCACCGTACCTGGGCAGCTTTTCGTAGAGAGTTTTTGGACAACTATTTCCCTGGGAGCTTAAGAGTACAGTATAGTGGAGACTTTCTCCATATATCCCAGAAGGGAAGGACAATAGAGCAGTACGAGACGGAGTTTAGCCGACTGCTTCAATACGCGCCTGAGTCCTTCAAGCATAGTGAGGAGCTGAAGAGGCAAGTGTTTCTGAGTGGCCTGGATGAAGATATAAGGATGCGTCTGGAGGAGTTAGATCTGAGGACCCTCCGAGAGTTGGTAGAAAGGGCTCGTATCATTGAGGGAGCGAAGAAAAGGAAGAGCAAAGCCACTGAGAGAAAGACCTTCGTGTTCAGTAAGAGAGCTTAGGATAGCTATAACCCCAGTTTTCAGAGTAAAAGGTTTAAGCCCTTCAACAGCTTTCGAGCAAGTGCTGTTAGTAATAAGGACACATCCAAGATCAAGGTGACCTGCTAGAAATGCAAGGAAGAGCACTATCCAAAGAGGTGCCCGCTGTTGCAATACAAGTGCTACTTTTGTGGAGACCCCAGCTACAAGATAGGTGATTGCCCAAAGAAGGTTTCTACTGTTTGCTTCGTTTGCAAGCAAACCGGGCACTTCTCCAATGAATGCCCACAAAGAAAGAATGCCCCCGCTAGACCATTTGGGTCAGTGGGAGGAGTGGCACCGGCAAAGAACGGAAACGGAGGAAGCAACCCAAGCTGATCTGGAGCAGCTGTCCACAGAATGAGGATATACAACCTGGAAGGACAGTGGGTATGCGAGGAGTCCGATGACGAAGGAGCAGAGCTCGCAGCTGTAGATGGAGATTATGGCTCAGATTTTGGATTGGTGACAGGTCAAAATCGAAACCCTTTTCTTTAATGTAATTTGTTAAGTTTCCTACATTCAATACCTACGGTACAAGTATAAAGTTTTAATACCCGCGATTAGCTTAAGTATACCAGTCTCGTAATTAGTATAAAAATTCGAGTGCAGGACGCATACTCATAGCTAGTCAACCCGCTTATGCTTTGTTCGATACGGGAGCTACCCATTCCTTTATCACCGTTAGCCTAGCCAAGCGAATTGGGTTACCCATAGATACTATTGCTACTAGTTTTTGAGTTAAAACCCCCACCGGAAGCATAGTAACGACAAAGGAAATGCTTAAAGGATGTCCCATGGAGATACAAGGAAATCACTCTAAGTGTGACCTAATAATCTTAGAGATGAGCAAATACGAAGTCATCTTGGGTATGAGTTGGTTGACATCTGTCAAAGCCTTAGTGGATTGTAAATAAAAGGAAGTGAGGTTTAAAGACCAAAGTGGATGTGAAGTAGTGTTTAGAGGAGAGTCCATGGTGAAGTTGAACTCATTCGAGTTGGTGGATGAGGATGAAATCAACCTTAGTAACCTAGATGAAGAAGAAGAGGAAAAGCCTGAGCTTGGATCCATACCCGTAGTAAAAGAGTTCCCAGATGTATTTCCGAACAAATTTCCTGGATTACCACCAAAGAGAGAGATCGATTTCAAGATTGATCTATTAGTCAATATGGAGCCGATATCAAAGGCACCCTATTGAATGGCACCAGTAGAGTTGAAGGAGTTAAAGACTCAGCTACAAGACTTGTTAGATCAAGGTTTTATCTGACCAAGTGTGTCACCTTTGGGAGCACCAGTGTTGTTCGTAAAGAAAAAGGATGGTTCCATGCGTTGATGCATCGACTACCGGGAGCTTACTAAGGTTACCATCAAGAACAAGTATCCACTCCCAAGGATAGATGATCTCTTCGATCAGCTTCAAGGAGCAAGTGTCTTTTCAAGGATCGATCTACGGTTAGGATACCACCAGTTGAGGATTAAACCTGAGGATGTACCGAAGACAGCTTTCAGAACTCACTATGGACATTACGAGTTTCTAGTGATGCCTTTTGGATTAACCAACGCACCAATAGCTTTCATGGATCTCATGAATCGAATATATAAACCCTTGCTGGATAAGTGCGTGACAGTCTTCATCGACGATATTCTGATCTACTCAAAGACGCGAGAGCAACATGAGGAACACTTAAGGATGGCATTACAGACCTTACGTGAGCATAAGTTGTACGCTAAGCTGTCTAAGTGTGACTTTTGGCTAGATAGGATATCCTTCTTAGGACATGTCGTATCAGGAGAAGGAATATCGGTAGATCCTGAGAAGATCAAGGCAGTAATGGAGTGGAAACAGCCTAAAACAGTTACTGAAGTGAGGAGTTTTCTCGGTTTGGCTGGATATTATAGGAAGTTTGTTAAGAATTTTTCAACCATCGCCAAACCCCTCACTCAGTTAACCCAAAAGGAGGAGAAGTTCATCTGGACAGACAAGAGGGAGCAAAGTTTCCAGGAACTAAAGAAAAGACTTGTCTCTGCCCCAATTCTAATTCTACCGGACCCCGAGAAGTCTTATACAGTGCATAGTGATGCGTCAAGGAATGGTCTCGGATGTGTGTTGATGCAAGACGGAAAGGTAATCGCTTATGCATCCCGACAGCTCCGACCCCATGAACAAAACTATCCTACCCATGATCTGGAGTTAGCCGCGTTGTGTTTGCATTAAAGTTGTGGAGGCATTACTTGTATGGACAAAGGTGCGAGATCTACACCGACCATAAGAGCCTCAAGTATCTTTTTACACAAAAGGAGCTGAATATGCGGCAACGGAGATGGTTAGCTCATCAAGGATTACGACCTTGGAATCAACTACTGTCCGGGGAGAGTGAACGCAGTTGCAGATGCCTGGTAGGAAGAATTATGGGGAAGTAGCTTCTTTGCTCACTGACAAGAATGAGTTGATAAAAGAATTTGAAAGAATGAGCATTGAATTCATAGGGCAAAGCGTGGAAGTAGAGGTTGCCAACCTTGTCATGGAACCCACCTTAGTAGAAAGAATCAAGGAGGCCCAGCGATATGACGAGGCAATTTTAAAAATTAAGAAAGAAGTGCAGGAAGGAAGGTACACCGATTTTTCCATAGATGAGGATGAAGTGGTGAGGATGAAAGGCAGGCTATGTGTTCCGATGATGAGGACATAAGAAAGGAAATCATGGAAGAAGCACATCACTCCGGATACACCATGCATCCAGGAGGAACGAAGATGTACCAAGATCTAAAGAGCCACTATTGGTGGAACGGCATGAAGAGAGACGTAGCAGACTATGTGTTGAAATGTCCCACATGCCAACAAGTAAAAGTGGAGCACCAAAGACCTGGTGGACTTCTGAAACCCCTGCCAATACCCGAGTGGAAATGGGACCAAATCACAATGGATTTTGTGTGTGGATTGCCAAGGACGTCTGGATATGATGCGATTTGGGTCATCGTGGATCGATTGACGAAGACGGCCCATTTTCTTCCAATGAACATGACGTACTCTATGGACAAGTTGGCAAGAATGTACATAAGAGAAATAGTACGCTTGCATGGAGTACCCGCTGGAATAGTCTCCGACCGAGACCCAAGGTTTGTATCCAAATTTTGGATGAGTTTGCAGAAGTGTATGGGAACTAAGCTACATTTCAGTACTGCTTATCACCCACAGACGGATGGTCAATCGGAGAGGACAATACAAACGTTGGAAGATATGCTGCGAGCCTGCGTAATAGAGTTTAAAGGTAGTTGGGACGCACACTTACCTTTGGTAGAATTTGCCTACAATAACAGCTATCATTCCACGATCCAGATGCCACCCTATGAAGCATTGTATGGAAGAAGATGTCGATCACCTTTGTTTTGGGACGATATAGAAAAGTTGAGCATTGGTCCTGACTTGGAGCAAGATGCGGCTGACAAAGTGCGGGTTATCCAAAGAAAAATGAAAGAAGCTCAAGATAGGCAAAAGAGCTGGGCAAATATGAAGAGACGTGTGCTTGAATTCGAAGTTGGAGACCATGTGTACTTAAAGGTAAATCCCATCAAGAGTATTCACCGAGTTCGGGCCCAAGGAAAGCTAAGCCCACGCTACATTTGACCCTTTGAAGTATTGGAAAAAGTGGGAAATCTTGCTTATCGTCTAGCACTCCCTCCCAACCTATCTGGAATCCATAACGTGTTTCACATATCAGTTTTACGGAAACATGTGCCGAACCCTACCAGGATTACAGAGCTAGAGCCTGTTTGGCTGAAAGAAAATCTCACATATGAGGAGCATCCAGTTCAAATCTTGGATCACAAGGTGCAGAAGCTCCGGAATAAGGAGATCAAGTATGTGAAGGTTTTATGGAGAAACCACTCACACGAGGAAGCAACCTGGGAGGCAGAAAGCGACATATGCCAGAAGTACCCGAGTCTGTTCAAGGAATCAGGTATGAATTTCAAGTTTTGAGGAAAAAACTTTCTTTAAGGGGGATAGGTTGTAAATCCTCAAATTTTTGGATCCAAATTAAAAAGCTTAAACCCTAATCGGAAATCAACCGAATTCTTAAGCCAACCAAAACCCTAGTTTACCGTTACCGCTTAAGTCCGGCATTGCCGTTTTCTCAAGCCCTAGAAAACGAAGTTGGAAAAGTTAGCTATTATAGTTCGTAATAGCTATAGGTTATATAGAAATATCATATTGAAGGAATTCGAGTGTCCTTTGAGCCTGATCGGACATAGTTCTTGAAAAACGTGTTCGGAAGGCCGGAATAAGAAAAATATTCCGACTATACCGTTAAACTTGTAAAAATATGAGATTTCTAGAAACATCAATTTCATAATTTTTCGGTAGCTAAAAATATCAGATTTCACTTTTATACGTGTATTTTCTTACTACCGGCATTAAATTGTCATGTCTACTTTTACATTACACTATTTTCTACTATTCTATACTATTCATCTATCTCTACTTTTTCTTACAACCTACTCTTATAAACCATACACCTATTTCTTACACATTTTTATTTCCAATACAACTTCACATCTTTCATTTCTTACTTTTAATTAACAAAATAACAAAAAAAAAAAAAATTTCCCCTTCCCTATGCAAGGAGTAACACCGGCCCCCTCTCGCATCTCTTCCAATTTGTTTTATTTTTACTTATTTAATTAATACAAATTATCTCTCACATTTTCCTATAAATACCCCCTCATACCTTCACTTCTTTCACACCACTTCTTCTCTAAAGTTACTATACCAAAACACCTCTCAAACTCTCTCAAAAATCCTCTCCAAGAAGTCTTACAAGAAAGCTCTCTTTAGTTCCTTCTTTAAGGAGACTTTCTTTAAGAAAATCCTCCAAGCTTTCTTTATGTTCATCTACTTAGTATGAACTTAATGTGTGTTTTCTAAAAACATGAAGGTTAAGAACGCAACAATAGGTTCATACTTTGTTTTTGTTCATTATCACGAATTCCTTTATGTTCCTTATGTTTCCTTTATGTTTATTACTATCTAATATATCTAGATAGCTATATATACTATTTAGAGCATATGAGCTCATTGTCTTACAATTTATTTATCTTTCATGCAATTTATTTACTTCATTGCAATTTATTTATTTCAAGTTGATTTTAAAACTAGTCATTCTAGTCTTAGACTTGTCCTCATCAAGTCAAAACAATTCTTTTTCTTTTCCTTTTTCGGGACTAGCCTTTTCTTAGTCCCGGGGTACCTTGATGAAGCTAAGGTCCTAATACTTGATTTATTTCTTTTAAGTTATTATGTTCTTTTCATATTTTCATAGCTTATGATTCATATTCATGCATCAACATAATGGATTTGTCTCAACAAAATAAATGAAGGAAATGTTTTCTTAAAATGAAAAGTTTTCCTCTAGAAATAAAAATATGGAATTAATGTTTAGAGGAACTTATGAGAGATTTTTTTTACAAACATACAAAAGACTTACGAAGTAAACAAGAGTTTTACAATAACTTCATCTTTTTCTATGAAGAACCCCTTTTCATTAAAATAAAATAATCCCAATAAACCAAGAAACTAAAATATTCTTGTGAGAAAAATTGTCATCACTTTTACAACATTGTTGGAATCTAAGTTTAAAAAAAATAAATAAATAAAACCACTCCTTAGGAATTTAAAGTAATTACAAGAAATTAAATTTAGAAAAAGAATATTCATCACAAATAACTCAAGGTCTTTCAAAAGTAAAATGAATATTCCAATAAAATATCAAGTTCAAAGTCTTTTAAAAAAACATTACTTTCCATAAGTTGAGACAACTTCATTTACTTCATACATTGGCTATGAGTCATTGCATATATACCTTTCAAAAAGTTTACAAAATACTTGGAATATTTATCTTTTCAAATGAGCTTTTCTTTGTGAATTCATGGCAAATCTGGTCGCTGTCTTTTTGGAACCCAAACGACCTAGTTTTATGAAGATAAGCTTAGAAATGCGTAGATCTTTTCGAGTATGTGGAAAACGGTATATTATACGGGAAATTCCGAGTTAAAATGAGCAAGTTATGGCCATTTTAAGTTGGAATTTCCCTTTATACGATTTTTCCCGTGATTTTAAAAGAAATTTAGAAACTTCAAAAAAATAGAGGTTTTATGAAAGACACATTTTGGGTATTTCATCTTGTTAGGTGACGAGGGACCCGAGATCATCTATCCAGAGGATTATTTCGATTAGACCTACCGATTATGGAGTGAGTTAATTCTTTCCTAAGTTACATTTCCTTGTTTGTGCTTATAATTAGTGGCACTAGAAATTTAGTAAAAGATGAATGAACCAATGTTATGAAATAATTTTTGAATGAAAATCAAGTATATCAAAAGACGATATGTTAAATAAAAGTGTGACTCTTGTATTGATATGCTGAAATTATGGTTGATCACTCTTAACATCAATTCAACTTATATGGTTAAATGTTTAATTGAAATTTATTCATGCATATCATACTTGTGAGTCACATTTATTTCACTACTATTCTTCGTGTGGGGAAACGAGGAAGTAGTAATGGTGGCTAGTAGGAGCCGATAAGTCTACATGGGCCAATAGGAGCCAGGAAGTCTATAGGGCAAGCAGGAGCCGGTAAATCTGCAATTATTGATGGTCGTATGGGCCTGTAAGCACCCAACCCTTGTCATGGAGGGCGTTAAATCCATGCTACACTTGATTTCCGGTTAATCTTGTCTATTTGGTTGATCATGTGATTGTTGCATTTCATATGCTTGAATTAAATGACTTGGTTGTCATATCGAAATGTTATATAGTTAGGAATTATCTCACTAAGCTAGATTTGCTTATACCCTTATAGTTTTCTATTACAGTATGATTATCTATGGTTGGCCCCGAGGAGCCCAGTGTGCTAGGTATGAGCTTACGCTACTAGGAGTTTTTGGAGGAAGTTTATGTATTTTTAGTTTTGAACATAGACTTCTGGGAAAAATCTCTATAGTAGATTTATGTGATAGTTATGTTTATTTTGTTATTAGTATAGTTGATCAAAGACTTCAAGGTGGGGGAATTTCCCTAAGATGATGTACGACCTTATTATTGAATGAAGATCTTATGTTTATCCATTTAAGTTTATGCTTGCATTTGCTATCTATTTAAACGTAATACCCCTGTGAGTCTCCTACTATCTTGGAAGCACGCCTTGCATATGATATCGAAGCTCCTGCATGACTATGGATTGTCATTCATTAGCTTTAATATTATACGCAGCGGACTGCCACGTTTAGGATACCCTCTGGGGCGTGACACTTACGTTTCGATGTTCCAATTCTACATTTCAATTCTATGAGTCCTCTTGCATATCTTAGTTCCAAGTTTAACAACCATGGAAAGAAGAGAAAAATTCTAGCTATGGCTTCAGGATAATTTTTTACTAATAACGTGACTTTGATGATGCTCATGTGTAAGAAACAAAACACTAGAAATGTGATGGCATAGAGAAAGCCTTGTTATTAAGGAAGGAGTGTGAAGCATCCATCAAACCCTAAGTTTTAGAAAGCTTTAGTATTTTTTGGCATTCGACTCCAAACCTTGAAATGTGAGATTAGGTCTTGCCATGGATAAGTTAAACCCTATTGGGAATTTGAATGCCACCAATGTTGCATGGATCAACTAAACAAGTTGGGTTGATGAATTGGCTAAATTATAACCTTCCAACCTAATCTATGAGCCATATAGGTTTGTAATGACTCCATTCAAATTTGAATCACAATGGACCCAATCAATTTACCCATTTATTTATTTGCACCACTCTTATTTCATACCACAATACCTTCTAGACATTGTAATTAAATATACCTATCATGATCACTCATTGATATAAGAAATAATTACAAGGTGCACCAATCATTTCCATAATGAGTGTATCTTACTTTTAAGTCAAGAGTTACCATGAGGAAAATTCTATGGTCTTATCACATTACAAGACCAATCCTATCAGTTTTTTAATGGCTCATATTCATATCAATACATAAATGCTTAACATATTAATTATGATATCTATTTTAATATTTAGATTATTGATCTCATAGTCATGTTTAGATATTCTCGTTACCATGAAGATCATATTGATTTTTGCATAAGAATAATACATCTGTCACATTTAAGCAGATGTAATCATTAGATACTATTACTTTCTATCTATAAAAGTTTCATAGAAGCACACTTTCTCTATCTTATATACCACAGACAAATAAAGAAGATTTGAAAATATTCTGAAATTATTCCTGCTTATTATATTCACTCCAATTCTTAATTGCTCTCAATACTGCTTGTTTTACAACTTGGGCATCTTGATCCTGAGAAAAACCAAACAACATAAGAGAAATCAAATTTCAAACCAATGAGCATTATAATAAATGAAATGGTGCAACAAAATATTTCAAAGAAAAATTTCATATTATTTTACTTACACTTCTAATACCCCAAATTGTGATAAAAGATTATTAAAAAATTGTAGCACTGTGTCATTTTACATATATGTGCGAAACAATTGATATTATCTCATGGGATAATGTGTAGTTAGTGTAACTATTAAGAGTTTCCGTTAAATAAATATTCAAGAATTAGCTAGTAGGGAAGCATTCTCATCTTGTAGTTGTATCTCAATTCCTTGTTCGTGTAATAAGCCTCTTGTTAAATGTGGTACTTGATCACAACATACTTTACCACTGTGATATGTCAAATTTCACATAATTATCACTTTTTATATGTTGCTACATAATATAATAGTTGGATTTCCATGATTTTTTGATGCATTATATAATTCATCAAGCAACATTGCTTAAATTGTAATAGTAACCACTATATTATACTTAATTGTATGGAAGATTTTAGGTGCATTTATTCTCTATTCAAAGGCTAAAAGGTACTCTTAATCTAAATTTAAAGAATAGGTGGAGATGCTTTTCATATCACTAATATAGTTGATAAATGTTTCACAAAATGGTATAAAAGCATGATATATGTTTTAAATTTCATTATACAACACATTATATTACAATCACATAGTTTGAATCCTAATAACATGCCATGTGTAAATTTATCATAATTTTCATTGCTTAAAGAATAATAATGCAATTCTTAAAAAAAAAAAGACTCAAATTCATAGTACTCCTAATGTGATTTTCTTGGTAAAGAAATGGTCATGTTTAGATCCATTTTGTTGGTAAAGAAATGGTCATCTTTAGGTCCACCTAAGAAATAGTGATTCTATGAGTGCATGACTATTTTGTATGCTAAAGAGAGAACAATACTTATATAAGGAATATGAAAAGAATTTTATCCCCTAATTATGTGTGGTACAATTATATGTATTATATTAGGCTTTAATATTGTGGATACTTCCTTTAATTCCTCCTTGTTTTTAATATTATCAAATGTATTATACCATGTTAGAGAAATTTCATTCATTAAAAATGCATTTTCTCTTTTTTTTTTTTTTCAACTAAGATTTCTACTTAAATCGGTATCCTAGTGGTCAATCCAAATATTTCATTCAAGAGTCAATATAAGAATGTAATAAAATTTCAAGTTGACATATTAATCAACATTATAAGTGCAGCAACGGATATTAAGGCTTAAACAAACTTTAATGAATTAAGCTAAAGGCTAACAACTTAGTGTCGATAGGTAATATTAGTCATGGTCTCTCCAAGCTCAATCTGACTTCCTTAGGCCATGAGCCGTTCTCATGATCCCCAGACCAATCTATTCAAACCATGAGCCAACCTATCTTAAGCTTATGATGTCTTAGTGATAGCGCTAATTGAGGATCACAAAGTCGAATTAAACTACCATGCTCAACAATAGTTTGAAAATCTCTTGTCAAATTCATTGTAACTAATAAACGTTGTATGAACCCTTCAAGAAAGTAAGTAAACTTGCTAATTTTCTCAAACCAACACTATAGTTTATTGTAGGTTTCCTAATTTATGAAGATACACTTGCTAAATCTCCTTGGATGTACCATCTTAAATAATCAGAAAGCAATTTCCTTAGTTGAGTTTATTCGTCTTTTTGATTAATTATGGAATTATTACTATAACCCCCTACCACGTCCAAGTAAGATAAATTATCTCTTTCTACTTTCCAATCATATTGCTATTATTTTTCCCTACACACATGCTGAATTAGGTGCTTGAGTCATCGCACCTAGTAACCCTTTAACGCCCATTAACATTATTCTATCTTGCAAGCCCAATACATATGGATCACTGATCTATTAAATTAATATTTATATTAACGAAAATCCTCTTTGAACACTTAACTTTGTGTTTTTCTATTGATTCATCTTGTTTAACATTCACTTAGTACATCTACATTTTAATTCAAGTCTAATAATATCATCACCACTTGGATGGTTCATTAGATCCCATTTTTAAGTCTCCTCAACTATCTCTACTCACCTTTTCCACAATTTTACTAATGCTTCCTGCATTATAGAAATTTTGTATTTTTCCACTTCATACCTAAAATTTGACTTTTTTTTATGTAATTATTTTCCTTGTAAATTTCATTCTCTAGTAATGCCTTATTATAAATATTTTGCTCTATACTTTTATAATTTTTCATATTCCATTTACATATTGCATGTTGTTCAAACATAGTATTTTTATAAATGATGAGTTTCTTCGATTTGAGGTTATTATATAATCTTTAGATTATGTGCTCTAGTATTTGATTTTAATGTGTAGCAATTTTTCCTAGGGATATGAACTCTAAGCTTTAATAGGTGTTTGTATCCTATGGCCTTTTATAATCTTCATCATTGAAAAAATCTTGTCATGAATGCTTTGATCTATAATTCTTTTATTATCATCTTCCATTATTTCATAAGTCTATGATCTCTTTCATTATGCAATTTGTTCGCTAAATTATTGCATTTAAGCTAAATTGTTGCCTTCACATCATATCTAATAAAAAGATTTTGTCCAATTCCAACATTTTGACAAAATTACAACTTGATGAGTTATAAGCTACACTCTTATGTCTTTTTGATGTCATAACATTATAGCATTTTTTCAACAAAGTTCTTAATTTACGAAATATTTTGGTTATTAATGATTCTTTTAGCATAAAGTTATGCTATTTTTTGTATTATTTCTAATTAGGATATAAAATTGTTTTATTTTTCAAATAATAGTGGTATCATATGTTTTACCAAATACTTTAATATTTAATGCTTTGCCTAAAAAAGTGATTTATTGTATTGTTTTAGTTTTTAGTAAATTACACCAGAAGGTCCCAACGTTTAGGGATAAGTTCATTTAAGATCCTATCATTTGAAGTGATTCAAAAGAAGTCCTAATGTTTGGAGAAGTTGGTCAATTGAGATCTCTATTGACATGTGTCACAATGTTTAGGACTTCTAAGTTTTAATTAAATATTTATCAACATGACAAATGTCAATAGAGACCTTAATGGACCCATTTCTTCAAACATTATGACCTCTTTTGAACCACTCAAAATATTGGGGTCTTAAATAAACTTACCCCTAAATGTTGGAATCTTTCGATGTAATTTATCCTCTTAGTTTTATAAATATCTAGTATTTGTAGACTTTATCAGCTCTTCTATGATAGATAAATTAATCTTCTTATTCTTTTATTATGATATATAGTAGATATAGCTAAGCATTTTATGCTAAAGCAATGTTTTTAGTCCTCCTACAACCAATTTTGCACACACATATATATTTACTATAAATTTATGCCATTTCATTATTACTTTGGCTACTAACATTCCCTCGAATCCCTAACCTCAGATAGTGGAATAGTCTCTTCCATATAGCAAGAAGTTTCCTTTCTTTATCATTCATTTAATGTTAAGAAAAAAATGTCAATGTCTTTTGATGAGCCATTTACCATATCGTATCCTTAAAATGATAGCACCCTCTATCTTCTACAACAACCTACTTCCCCTATTACAATTCGTATATAAAAACTTATATATATATATATGTCTATTTCCTAGAGAAACTCATATTACTTGTTAAGATAATCAACAAAAATATAATCAAAGTTTACTTATTAAAAGGAATATTTTAATTATTTATTAGGAATCTAAAATGAGTATCTGTAATATTGAAACATGATATTTTTGTATAGTTGTAGTTAGTTGTCCACGATAGTTTGTGAATATTATGTCAATCTCATAAAAGCCTATGATTGATCGAGGAACATTAGAAGAAAGATGCACCTAAGGGGTGCTTGTGTTTATATGTTATTAGACAAGGTATGGTTTTGTATGTATATGACATGCATGTGCGATATATTCTTTTAGTTACAAGGATTCTTTATTTAGAGATTGTTATGCACTTCTTGTGAAGATGATTTTGCATTTGATGTTAGTCAAATGTGCCTCTTCTATTGATTGTTATCAACCTGATAACTAGACATGACCTAAAAAGCTTAAGTAAGGTAAGGACATGTCAAAATGGGATTTATCCATCTTTTGTTTAGATATTATGTATCTTGGGCATTTAATCAAAATTGAGTGAATTAAATGCTCACAGTTGTAATATGATTAAAGTTTGTCCTAAAGTAAAAATAAAAGATCAAAATTGTGATGATGCAGTCATACAAAAGTTTATTCCTTATGGAAAGGGAGATGCAATCACACATGTAAATTATAATAGTGATAATTAATATCTTTCCTAGAGTATTTGATGGCTTGATAAACTTGAATGAGTGATTTGATAATTATATACCTAGTAGCATATTGGGCATTTGATCAAAATTGAGTGACTCAAATGCTCACAGTTGTAATAAGATTCAATTTTATTTTAAAGAAAAAAAAAATGATCAAAATTGTGATGATGCAATCATGTAAAAGTTTATTCACTATGGAAGGGGAAATGCAATCACGCATGTAAATTATAATTGTGACAATTAATATCTTTCCTAGAGTATTTGATGGCTTGATAAACTTGAATGAGTAATTTGATAATTATATACCTAGTGTTAGGTTACGGATCCAACTCATATGGGTCTGTAACATATAACAGAGGAAATCCTAAACATTTTTATATTTAGAAGAAGAAAATAAAGAGATTTGTGCAAACAAACGAGACTTGGATGAGTTCTATACTCCACCTAGCGAAGCTGCTAGCATTTAGATGTTAGCCACCAGTGTTCAGATTTACGCCACTGATGTAGTGACGACATTAAATTTTTGCCGAGAACAATGACGTTTCAATGCTGGCTTAAAACCGTTGGCGTTGTGCTGGCCTTCAACATACACTGGCCATAAAGGCTATTGACGTAGAGGCAACCTATGTAATCTGTGAATCTTCCTTTGGTTTTCATATAAATACTCCTTGTTTTGTCTTTTAAGTCATCACTTTTGGCAATCTAAAAACCTAGAGAGTTTTAGAGAGAGTCTTGTTTCTACAATTATTTAAGTTCTACCATTGTGAAAAAGATTTGTGATCCACTAGTATATCTAGTTAAAAAAAACCTTGTAATCTAATTATTATTGGTAGTGGAAGAATTTTGTTTGGGGATTCCATGGTTTTTCTGTAATTAAGGTTTTCCATGTTAAATCCTGGTATTCCTTTTTATTGGTTTATTTTTTCAATTATTTTTAATTATCACTATAGGCAAGAGGAAAAAAATTAAAATTTTCCTAACAAGTGGTATTAGTGCTAGGTTGAAAAAAAAGGGGTTTTTTGTTTTAGGGTTTTGCAAGCATGGCTGAATCATCAGGTACGATGATAAATTGAATTCATTAAATTATTCTATCTGGACGTCAATGATGGAGGATTTGTTATATTGTAAAGATCCATATATGCCTTTGGGCGGTGATGTTGAGAAGCCAATAGATAAATCTAATGAGGATTGGGCAATCATGCATAGAAAAACTATCGGTTATATCTGACAATGGGTTTATCATAATATGGATCATCATATTGCTCAAGAAACCGAAGCTGATATTCTATGGAAGAAATTAAAATCCATGTATGAGAGGCAGACTGCCTTAAATAAAACCTCAGTGATTAGGAAAGTGGTGAATCTGAAGTATAAGGATGGATCCAATATGACAGAGCACTTGAATAATTTTCAAAGTCTGGTGATCTAGTTGTCTGCTATGAAGTTTGTGCTTGATGATGAGATACAGACATTTTCATTGTTGAGTTCATTGCTTGATAGCTGTGAGACACTTATGTTGTCTGTTAGTAATTCTATTCAAGATAGAAAGCTCACCATTGAAATAGTAAAAGATAGCCTAATGAATGAAGAAGCCAGAAGAAAAGATCTTGGCACAAGTTCTGAAACTCAGGCACTTTCTACTAATTAGCCAGAAAGACGTAGTAGATGCAGAAACAAAGGCTCATCTAATAAATCTAGGGGAAGATCTAAATCAAGAAAGAAAAATATTAAATGCTATTACTATGATAAGCCAGGTCATTTCAAGGGAGAATGTAGATTTTAGAAGAGAGAGTAGGGTAAAGGTAAAGGTGATAGAAAAGATGAAGACACGATTACTGCAGCAGTAGGTAGTGAGATAGTTGTTGACAGAGATGAGGACTATGTTAGCCTTGCATGTCATGATAGTGATTGGATTAATGATTCTGGTGCCCCCTTCCATATCACATCACATAATGAATTTTTCTCAACTTATACTACCAACGATTATGGCAATGTTAGGATAGGAAACAATGAGATATCAAACATTGTTGGCATTGGAAATGTTGTTTTGAAGACTAACATTGGTTGCAGGCTCATTCTTAGAGATGTCGGACACATTCCAAATATCTGCCTAAACCTTATATCTATAGGGAAACTTGATAATGAAGGTTATCATTGTCACTTTGATGAAGGTAAATGAAAGCTCATAAATGGTTCTCTCATAGTGGTAAAAGGGAAGAAGAGTAATACCTTTTACTTAATATTAGCAAAACTATGCAAAGAAAATGTGAATCTGATTGATGACATTTCAATGGAGCTTTGGTAGAAGCATCTCAGTCACATGAGTGAGAAAGGACACCAAATGCTTGTCAAGAAGCAACTTTTGCCTGATGTTAAAGGTACTCCTCTGAAAACTTGCATTGATTGTCTTGCTGGTAAACAACATAAAGTTGTGTTCTAGAGAAATCCACCTCTTAAGAAATCTCATATAATGGATTTAATTTACACAGATGTGTGCTATATCAAAGGCAGATCAGTAAGTAATGCTCTAATTTTATGACATTCATTGATAATCACTCTAGGAAGTTGTGAACTTTTGCTTTGAAGTCCAAAGATCAAGTAATGGATGTGTTTAAGCAATTCTACATTAAGTTGAAAGAGAAATGGGAAGACAGTTGATATGTGTCAGAGCAAATACTGGTGGTGAAGACAGAGGATCTTTTGAAGAATATTGCAAAGAATATAGGATTAAATTCCCATAGCAGAACGGCATAGTAGGGAGGATGAATCGCACTATCACAGAGTGAGTGAAGTATATGTTATCATATGCCAAGTTACCAAAATCATTTTGGGGTGAAGCAATGAAGATAGTTGTCAACCTAATTAATCTATCTCCCTCTTATGCCTTGGATGGAGATATCCCTGGGGGAGTTTAAACAAGTAAAGATATTTCTTATGAACACTTACATGTGTTCGGTTGCAGGGTATTTGTGCATATTCCCAAGGATGAAAGAGCGAAACTTGATGTAAATTCAAAGCAATATATTTTTATGAGTTATGCACATGATGAGTATGGGTATAGATTATGGGATCCAATAGAGAAGAAGATTATCAAAAACAGAGATTTGGTCTTTCTTGAAGATAGAACCATTGAAGATATTGAGAAGTCAAAAAAGTCGAAATCCTCATATGAGATCCTTGCAAATGTAGATCCAGTACCCTCACTTGAAGATTCTAACAATGATGGAGGGAATGTGGAAGATTCAATTGAAAAGCCCAAAGAGCCTCATCAGCAGATTGAGTTGAGGAGATCTTCAAGAGATCGAAAACCATCAATTAGATATAGTCTAGAAGAGAATGTAATGTTAAATAATGGGGGAGAGCCAGAATGTTATTTAGAAGCCATGTTACATGAGAAGAAGAAGGAATGGGTTAAAGCCATGTAAGAAGAAATGAAATTCTTGCATGAGAACAAGACGTATGATTTGGTGGAACTACTAAAGGGCAAGTGATCATTGAAGAATTAATGGGTATATATATTGAAGACTGAAGAAAATAGCTCACAATTAAGGTTTAAGGTAAGATTGGTTGTGAAGGGATTTAGTTAGAAGAAAGATGTTGATTTTAATGAGATTTTCTCACCAGTGGTGAAAATGTCTTCTATCTGGGTTGTACTCAGTGTTGTTGCCTGTTTGAATTTGGAGATTAAACAAATAGATGTGAAGACAGCATTTCTTCATGATGACTTACAGGAAGAAATTTATATAGAGCAGCATAAGGGATTTAAGGTCAAGAAGAAAGAGCATCTTTTTTGTAAATTGCAGTAGAGGTTTATGAGTAGAAACAAGCCCTAATGCAGTGGTATAGGAAGTTTGACTCCTTCCTAATTAATCAGGGATATACCAGGACTGCATCAAATCATTGTGTTTTCATAAAGAGATTTGGCACTGGTGAGTTCATTATTCTCCTATTATATATTGATGATATGCTGATTATTAGCCATGATGCCAAGAAGATACAAGATTTCAACATTACTTTGAGCAAGTCTTTCACCATGAAAGACTTTGGACCCCCATGCCAAATTCTTGGTATGAAAATTATTTGTGATAGGAAGAGCTAGAAATTGTGGTTTTCATAAGAGAGATACCTAAAAAAGGTGTTAGAGAGATTAAAGATGAGCAAGGTGAAACCTGTTTGTTCTCCACTTGCAGGTCACTTTAATCTCAGTTCTCAATAGTGTCGTAAAAGTAAGGCCGACAAAGAAGAAATGAAGATGGTACCCTATGCTTCTGCTGTAGGTAATCTAATATACACAATGGTATGCACTAGACCGGATATTACTCATGTTATTAGTATTGTCAGTCGCTACCTCTCGACTCCAGGTAAAGAGCATTAGATAGCTATTAAATCGATTCTTAGGTTTCTCAGGGGCACTTCCAGATTATGTTTGCAATTTGGTGGTGGTAAACATGTATTAGAATGGTTTTCAAATGTTGATATGGCTAGAGATCTTGATTTTAGAAAAAATTCACTTCAAATTATCCTGATTACTTATATAGGGGGAGCAGTATCTTGGCAATCAAAACTGTAGAAGTGTGTTGCATTATCTACTGCTGAAGTGAAATATATTGTTGTGACTAAAGCCTACAAGGAAGTATTGTGGATGAAGAAATTTTTAGAGGAATTGGGTTAAGAGTAAGAAGACTTGTTGTGATAGCCAGAGTGCTATACATCTCAGTAAGAATCCTGCTTTCCATTCTAGATCCAAACACATTGATGTTAGGTATTATTGGATTCGAGATGTATTAGAATCAAAACTTTTGAAGCTATAGAAGATATATACTAATGAAAATGATTCATATATGATGACTAAAGCTCTAACCAAAGACAAACTTTTTTGTTGCAAACAGATAGCCAGTGTGATAGAACCCCCCATATGAGTTGGAGGGGGAGTTTTTTGGGTTATGGATCTAACCCATATGAGTCTATTACGTATAATAGAGGAAATCCTAAATATTTTATATTAGAAAAAGACTTAGAAAATAAGGAGATTTGTACAAATAAAGGAGACTTGGATCAATCCTGTATGCTGCCTAGCAAAGCTGTCAGCAATCATATGTAAGTCATCGGTGTTTAGATTTACGCTACCAATGAAGTGACGGCATTCAATTTTTTTTTAGAACAACAACATTTCAATGCCTACCCAAACTTGTTGGCATTGTGTCGGCCTTCAACATACGTTGGCCATAAAGGCTGCCGACGTAGAGGCGGCCTATGTAGTTTGCAAATCTTCCATTGGTTGATATCCTTATTTTGTCTTTTAGGGCATCACTTTTGGCTATCTAAAAACCTAGAGAGTTATAAAGAGAGGCTTGTTTCTGCAATTGTTTGAGATCTTCCTTTGTGATGAAGATTTGTGATCCACTAATACATCTAGTGAAGAAAAACCTTGTAATCCTATTATTGTTGATAGTTTAAGAATTTTGTTCAACGATCCCGTGGTTTTTTCCCAATTGGAGTTTTCCATGTTAAATCCTAGTGTTCCTTTTGATTGTTTTATTTTTTCAATTATTTTTTTGTTATCACTATAGGCAAGAGGAAAAACATCAGATTTTTCCTAATACCTAGTGGCATATTGTCATCCTAATGAAGACCTAAATGATATGTACAATAAAACAAAAAATTTGAAAAATGAACTTAAAATAACTAAAGGGTTTAGACACCTATATAGGTTTGCTTTAAGTCGATCAAAATATATTTGGATGTATTACTAATTATTTAATTAAAGCATTTAGAATCATTTCGAAAATTATAGTCATCTTAGAAAATGAGAGTTAGTAAATTAGATTATATTGTACCAAAGGATAATTAGACAAAGCCGCTAAAGGACAAAGTCATATCATTAGTGCTTAATCCATATTTAATGAAACAATTTTCTGAAGCTTGAATATTTAGAAATGTACATATGTGTACATTCGTAAGTGCATATGTAGAGTCAGCATTTTAACTTTGAAATATGATATTAAGTATCTAGTTATGACCTCTATAGTAGATAAATAATCTACTCATTCTTCTAATATATCTCTAACCCAAAAAATTTTAGATACCCAAGAGTTACGAGTAAAGTAGTGTTGTTAATCCTCATAGGTAGCCAATCCACCATAATTTTTCCATTAAATAGAAAATTTCTTTGTCATTATATCATCACGTTAGTTGTCAACATTAGGTAGGAATTATTTAATAGATATTACACGATATGTTACGTACTCGTGGTGCCTAGGTACTAACTTAGAGTGTATATGTGTCTACTTCATATTGCAAGGAATGTCCCTTCTTCATCATTTATCTAAAGTTAAGAAAAAATTGTTTTAACTAGAATACTAACATGATGATCTTCGTGAGCCATGTACTTCGTCATAAATATATGATATATTCCTTACTTATGGTAGCAATCAACTCTTTGATTCGAAGTCTCCATAAGACTATACACATGTATGTATATCTTTGAAAAAAATTAATTACATGTTTACGTGGCAATGCAATATGGAGACACTTAACAAAAATTTTACAAGAGTTTGAAAGTTAAATTGGAGTTGTTATTGACCATGAAATTTTTCCATTAGCAATAATCTAATAACATAATCACAAAGGATTTCCATATAATGCCAATGTTCAATTTTAGTTGGTAATTTGTGACGAATTGCTAATTTATGTCAATCTTATAAAGATCTATGATTAAGTGAGTGCCTTTGCTTGAGATTGTCATAAGTATTGATGCAATGCCATGCTCTAGCCATATAAGCAGATGATATTCTTTAGGGATTAATGTTAATAAGTTACTAGAAGTGATCCATTGTTTGAATAATATTACATTCTTTTATCTTTAATTCATTTTGTAGTGAACTAGTGTGATAGTTATTTAAACTTAGATTGTTATGACTTGTTTGAATGGTTTATCATGCTTTAATGATGGTGAAATGCAGCTCCTTAGATGAGGTTCTTTCCTCTTTTATAGGGGCATTTATATCTTTGACTATTTAGTCAAATGTAAGTGATTAAAGCCTACTCTAGCAAGATCTAAGCTTATGTTGCTCTACTAAACCAAACTAAAGAACAAATTTATGATGATGTAAGTAACCATGTATAAATTGATTATTGATATTGAAAGTAAGAGATAAGATGCACATTTACGATAATGATCATAAAGATCTTTTGAGTAGTATTTGCATGTTAGGTTGCTTAATGTATATTCCTAGGTACTTTGATAAGTTTGTCCTTAGTATGTCATTGTAAGCATAAAAAGGCACAAAATAATACATTTAGTAGCAATAGCTAAAAGGATAAGAGGCTAAGAAAACCTTAATTGATTTATTTTGAATCAATTAATTTTATTTACATGAAGAAATAATTATTTATTCAATGTGCTCTAAATGAATGCATATCTATAGCCATTGATTTATATTATATTAATAAATGAAGGGATAATGTCACAACGCTATCTCAACTTTCGTTGAACTTTTAATTTGATTAATTTCATACTTAGATAGAGTTTCCGTGTACACTAACACTACCTATTGATGATATGGCACTCTTCACCTATAGAGACCAACTAAAAACCAATCAAATAAACCAAATACCCGGAGGGGCCTCCCCCCACCGCCCTTTCGTTTCAGGTTTTGTTTCTGCGCTAACAGACCCTTAAACTATATATTTTATATGAGGACAACTTTCTAGATAGAGTTTTTTAAGAACCTGAATTCACTATAATTGTTCAGCTATATTTGTGATAGCTCTAGTGCTTCTCTTACTGGGTTTTATGGAGCTTTTTCCTACTAGTTTTATATAATGAAAACTACTTTGTGCAGGCAGTTCCATAGGCTTATTGAAATAAGAGCAACCAATTAATCCATAAGCAAAAACTTGGATGTCGAATTATCTTGTTTTTATCAATTGTAATACTAATAACCATAATAATGTATTTATTTATGGATGTAATAATATTACTAGCGTGTGTTCGTGATTGTATTCATCGGCCCCGCAGTTTTCATCTATTTGGTCAATTATGTCACTTCTATGTCCACTCACATTCTATGTGGTCACCTCGGCAATCTCGAGCTCGCTCCTGCTTCCTTTGGCAACAACGGCATCCAAGTTTTTACTTATGGCGTGATGGTAAGAATCATTTAGTGTTCTTGCATTACATCTTTTATGTAAAACCTAATGTGAGAATGAATAAACGTATATCATTTATTCAATTTTTTGATTATGGAATGATTGGCTGCTATGGAACAACATAATGTTTAATTCCTAATAAGATGAAGCGCTTCCATGATGTTTAAATCTAAATCTCCACAACTCAAAACCATAGCTCGCTCATTTTCTCTATTAAAACAAGCCCATCTCAAATCTCACTTTCAGATCCAATGATGGCGATGGAGATGGCGAAGACGAATAGAACAAAGCCTGGAAATCTTCCTGGTTACCCAATGATTTATCCTCCAAAACAGCTCAAGCTCCATGGGAAACCGACGTCAACTTTACTTCCCTAAACCCACCTTCTCCTTCTCCTAACAATGTTCCATTGGATGCTGATGCAATAACTAAGGCATTTTGTGGAGAACATGAATGAGAATTAGGGGCAGAGAAGAAACGCTTCAAAGAAGAAACAAGAAAAGGAGGTAAATGGGGGCCTATATGAGTTGAAAAATTTGAAGAAAGACTATTGGTTGAAAAAACAGAGAGTTCATGTTGGTTTATAGGTTAAGGAGATTGAGAAAATGGAGGAATAGAAGTTGGGTAGTGGCAATGATATTTTGGAGATTTCACTAGTAAGATGATCACCTTTGTCGTTTTGATGTTCACTCGTAAGAAAAGTGTGTCTACAAAATTATCCCACATCTAAGAAATATCATTAACTAGCCTTATATATAATATAAGGTTTAAGGATATCATCATTTAAGAAATAGATGTTATAAGATCGAGTGTTGGTCTGATAGGTTGGGTGTGTTAATGTTATGGCTCATTAAGTAGAAGCTGAATTTTTTCAGTACAATTATCATACTTAGAAAAGATATTTAATTGTAAAAATGGGTTAAGTACAAGTTACTAATTACAAAACATTATAAAATTAATAGTTAATTGTAAAAAAATGATAAAATACAAGTATCAAATTTATATTTTTAAATTTTTGATAATTAATTATAAAAATAAATAAAGTTAAGATGTGACAATTACATTATAGTATATGAATTGAAGCATGTATGAAGGTAAAATGTGTAAGCTTATGTACTAAAAATGAAATTTATTTCACATTCACTTGGCAAAATTGAATGACATAGGTCTGGCATAGAAAAGCAATTACAGTTCCTTGATTCTTTTTTCCTTTTTCGTTCTTTTTTTTTTTTTTTTTTGGCTATATCATTTCCTTTATTCATTTGCTCAAATAATTTTAAGGAAGATTAGCTCAATAGCCAAACAAAATACTATAATACGATTATATGTGATAACAAGATTGTAATAATATAATCATACTTATGTCAATTTATTTTTTAACTCATAATCATAAAGTCGGTGTTTATAATAACCCAATTAAATCTTACTTATTAATTTTGCATTAATATAATATGTTAAACATCATACAATACAAGAATTTTAATCAAATAACTTTTATGAAAAATATAGAATCATGATTGTATTATTAGATTTGATTGATTATAACATTACAAAACACCTTAACGGCGTTATTAATATTTATTCTTTATAAAAATGATGATAATTACTGTTTTTTATACAAATATCATATGTTGTGTACCATATATTGTTAATTATCATATCATAATTTTATTATATGATACTCAATGTCATTGAGATTAATTAAGACTAATGAATCTTATTCTATAATGCAAAATATTGTAATTTTAAAAATATTGTCATCCTAATTTATGACATTATTTAATATTAGATCATTATACATAGAAATTATTATATAATGTAGCATTTGTCGCAATAAAAGGTAGTTATTATACCTTACCTTGTAAGATCTAGGAAATAAATTTGTACTTAGATCTTACTTTAATTTGTAGCACCTTGTACCCACTGTTATTGCTTATACCCACGCTATGGTATATACGTCGTATCACTCACAAGGTATAAGGTTCTCTATGAACCTCTAAATTTTTCTTTTTTTTTTTTTAATTTTAAGTTTATTATAATATATAAAATTTATATAATATGTAAAACTATTTTAATTTTATATAATTGTTACAAATAACCTATAAAAAATGTAAAAAATAATTCTTTAATAATACAAGTTTTAAAATATGCAGAATTTATTTATAATAACCCAATTAAATTTATAACAAATACTTGTAGAACTAGGTTATATGATTTCAATAAAATTGTATAACATTTAGCAAATTCTAAAATTAAAAAAAAAATTGGAGACACCTGTGTGTTAATTAGCCTTAAAAGATAATAAACACTCCTATATAACTTAAAAGTTTAAGCACATACAATAGAAATTCTTCCAAAATTAAAATTACAACTACTGTCAAAATAAGATATTACAAGTTTTTCTAAATAAAAATGCCTAAAAAGTTGCCTACAAATGATAATCTTAAACAAAAGTGACTGAAAGTTATAAATAAAGTATTGTTATTTATTTCTTATTTATTTTACATTATTTATAATATTTAATAGACAACATGTTTTGAGGTGGGTTCAAAATACCTTGGAACATATAGCTTTTATATAATAGTATAGGATATAAAGACTACATACCCATACACTACCCATTAACCCTCAATACCTACAAAGACCTTACTAGATCAAAGAGCGCATGATTGGATACCTTGTACAACATAATTATCCGCTTACCCCTAATACAAGGTAAGAGTCCTAATGTCTAGAGTGTTATTATGAATTTTTATTTTTATTTTTATTTTTATCTTTTGTTTTACCTAATTAATATTCTTCACCACCTTACAAAGAAAAAAAAATGTTAAATATGCAATTTAAATTGCCTTAGCGAAGGGTTGTGTTCACGACCCCATTCCACATTATCTATAGGAGATATTTTTCAATGAATAGCTATTATGTGTTTAAATTGCAAATGAACAAAGTAGCAACTATTTTAGCTTAAATAAGGACGCAATATGGCATCAATGTTTACTTATTCAATCATTTTTTTAATTGGTGTACTTAGTTTCCTTGTTTAAGAAACACTACAAGGTGTTAAGAAATGCTAATAAAAAATAGACTTAATAATATACATATACTAATGGTAATAAAATCAAGTAAACAAGTAATTGTTTTATGAATAGATAGGATATCGAAGAGTATGTGGTATATCAAACAAGATTAATCAACATTGGAGTCCATTGACAAGGCTACGGCATATTCATGTGTGTTTCATGGTAACATGCTTTAGGAAATGATGGGTTCATTCTTGGTCCTGTGGAAGATTTTTCCCAAATATGATTTGATATGGATAATAGTACTATCACTATGGGAAGTGGCTTAGACTTATTTTTGCTAAGGATTGCTATTCGAAATGCTTGAAGTTCCTTTGTATTAGTTGTGATGCAAAAGATGAACCTAACAATCTATTGAGCGCTTCCAATAACCGACTTTCATTTGTGAACAACTTGCTGTTAGAGGGTTAAAGGGGTCACTAATATCCTATTTAAGGTACAAGAGATTTCATCAGAAAAGAGAATAGATGAGAATTCAATTTACACATGTAAGATGATCACTATGATTAATGATCAAGAATTGAACATATATATATATATATATATATTATATATATTATGCAATTATATGGTATGAAATGAGTTAAGGTTGAATAAATAGAAACGAAGAAATGAAGCAAAGGATTTTGGTGGAGCCTCTATAGCATCTTTCGCTTGGAAGATTACTAATAAGACAAAGTAATAAAGAAAAAGTCAATGGCCGACCGATGCAGTAGAAGTTATGTTGCCCAATATTATCTTGGAAGACTAACCTTATCTTAGAAATTTATTAAAATATGAATTTAGTACCCTTTCATACTGAATGCGGCTACATGCATATTGGTATTCTTTCCACTAATACAACAACCGTAAAGAATGTTCATATATGAAATTGACACTAGACATGAGATGGCATAAGGAGGATAATGTCACTTAGGAAGGAACGTTAAGACATTTAATCGATTGTAAAAGCATAGAAAGCCTCAGATGACAAGTTTTAGGAATTTAGTTTTGAGGCTTAAAATGTGATATTGGATCCTACCACAGTTTATTTAGTTTAGGAACCTAAGTAAACAATCCATGGTCTTTAATTAAATGGTAATACATCACGGTGCACCAGAAAGGCATACCAGTCATGTCTCAATTGTGATATTGATGCTACCAATGGACAAATGTAGAGGAAATATCATTATATTGGTCATAGTTAGTTCAACAAAATTAGGCATCAATGGCATCATGGTACTATAAATTAAATAGCACAATCAAAGGTAAAACCAACCACAAGGCAAGTTATCAATGAAAAATCTTTTATTCAATCAAGTTGGTATAAGAGATGGCTTATGAGATATATAAGTAAAATGTTTGGAATTTTTTATTTTTTTTTCGGTGAGAAAATGTTTAGAATTGATGTGTTGTATTTTTAATTCTTTTTTTTCCCCCCTCTAAGTTTTATCACATTATTTTGTCTTAGTGCCCTGTATTCTTATTTTATCTACTTTTGAATTGTGTAATATATTCATAAAAAATTATAGAAACTATGAAATTCATAATATGTTATTCCCAAAAACATTTTTTTTTTATTTTTTTAAAAATAATTTTGCCAAAAGCAACTATGCCCAATTCGACGAATTTTTTATTTCATGCTAAGCTTAAAGGGAAGAAAAAGCTTGCCACTGAGCGAGACTTGACTGGTGAAGCCCTATAGCAAGTTAGTTCAACAAAATATGCCTAATCCGACAACTTTAAGGCCTACCCTTTTCTGTCTGGGTGGTTGAAACAGAAATTACCTCTGTAGTTGTTTCTACAGCATTTGACTTTGACTTTTTTACAAATGTAAGTTGATAAATAAGAGGAATTTGGTTGAAAAAAATGCCATCTCTGACATTATAAGTATTCCTAAATCACTGGCTATCAAATCGGACTTTCCCCAAACTAAGGAGATTTAAGTCCAACATTAATGTGATTTGTCCAGCATCTTAAGAGATAGTCAAGGGGAATGATTAACTTTCTGTTATTACGATTAGGGACATATCTCGTAAAGCTTATGGGCCAGTTCAGATGGTCTATTTATAATCTATATATATCTTATTTGTATCAATATTTATTTATATTTAATCTATATAACTTGTTTGTGAATGAAAATGTATATCTTTCATATGTATCTGTTTTTGATAAACCGTATTATTAAAACAAACATGAAGCAAGTGTTGAACCGACGTCAAACCAACGAATCAAACACACTCTAAAGTTATGAAACGAGAGACTATAGCATTGCCTTGAGTAAAACATCTCTATTGTTGATGCGAAAAATAGCCTTTGCTCTTTGCTCTCCAATGTTGCTCCTTCTAAATAACAACTGGTATACTTAGTTACTACCACAAAAACTCTTCTTATAATGCCACAATCATATATAGAATAGATGTTTCACATTTCAAGTATGGATTTTCATTAAATTTGACAATTCTGTATAAAAGACATTTATCCTCATTTGTATAAAAATCCTTTAAAGGTTTTTAGGATCACCAAAAAGCTAAAATATAGTACTCTAGAAGGAAAACCACCTCCCTAGACAGTTGGGGTTTTACGGTAATAGACATGAAATTGATTTTAGATCCATTTTACTTCATAGACAATAATTTCTCGGACATTCCACCCAAAAAAATTTAGGATTAGACTGGGAAACCCTTAATATCTCTTGGAAGAGAAAGGAATGAGTCTTTTTTTACTTTTGGAAACCAGATAGTGGGTAAAAATAATGGTATGATTGGAGAAGTAGGGGAATGAAATGATATTAAAAATGTAATGATGTTTAAATAAGGAAAGAAAAGAAAATGAACATGTTTTGATGATTCATACAATGGCAAAATCTTCGAATTTCCTTCTAGAATCCATTTTTAATAATTGACAAGACAACATGAGAGCGAGAGAGAGAGAGAGGGAGAGGGGGGGAGAGAGAGAGAGTGTGTGTATTTTGTGCAAACAAGGCCCTAGTTGTAAGATGATGACTCAAGAGAGAGAGATCCCAAGAGTGAGTTAGAGAGAGAACTGTGAAGGAATAAGTAAATTGTTTAGGAAAATAAATCCTAGTTAATAATCTGAGCGAGGAATGAATTAAGCAATGATTTTCTAGTGTTTGAGGAATCTAGTTTATTAATGTTATCAAATTATGGAATCAAGTTTTATGAAAATCGGAATCCTATTCCTAAAACAAACAAGGGCTAATGTCTCCTCGGATTCCTATTCCATGGTAAACGTACGTCAGCTTGTCACGGTCTTGGTTGAACATGATAATGTAAGAAGCAAATGATGTTCCTATTTTCTTCCTCTATAGAAGGAACTTTGGTGTAAAAATAATATTCAGTCGTTGAGCATATATTATTTATCCGACATGTGACAATGGTTATAAAACAAATCGCACAAAAAAAGATCGAGTTGTAAAATATCGGTACGCCTTTGTCACATGTCTAACATAGTTAGCTTGTAATTTATGAAAAGTACAATAATTTTTCAGCAACTGTGTAATGCCCCCAAATAATAGAAGAAGCTAGGGAAAAACCACCTCAAACTCAACTTGGAGATTGCCTCGTTTAGTTAAACCACACGCGTCACGTGTAACTTTTAGAAATTTCAAGAATATAACATTAATGTCGGGTTATGTAACATGATGTTTGTCGTATAGTTACCGTAGAACTTTAACGTGGTCGAATTTTAGAACCGGTCGGTGATAAATGAAGAAAATTAATAAATAAATAAGTTAAAAACTTTTTCTTACATCTCCTCCTACTGCTTGAAGGTGGAAGTTGTCTGAGCAAGAAACCCTAGCGTCCAGAATGTCGAGCCCAAGCTCCTCGAATGCCTCAAGTATTGAAACAAGCAAACCAGGACAATTTCGCTCCGAATATACGTTGATTCGAAGTCCTTTCTCTAGGGTTTCCACCGTAACTTCCTGAAGTAAAACATAATAAAAACACAACTGACCAGTTAAATTCAATAATGAATGATACGGACACATGTTAATAATTTAAGTCATCATTTAGGGCGAACGTAATTTCTTTTTTTTTTTTTTTTTGGGTGAAATTAACTTATGTGATTTATTTATGACATACCATAGGAAGATTTTGCTCAGATGAAGTTCCTAAAGTTTCAATTTCTTGGTTTAATATTTCCACTTTTTGCTTCAACTCCTCTATATACGTTGTAGCATCCACTATGATTGAGGTTTTATTCACCTACACAAGAAAATACAAATAATGAATCTAACAACATATATACAAAGATCAGATGAGGGTTGATTTACTAGTAAATGAATCAAGTGATATCATTAGCTCAAAACCAAATTGCCCAAATGAATCGAATCATCAAAACAAATCTATTTTATTATCTCTAGAAGCAAATAAACGCAGTAGAAGTAGGGCCTGTGGTATCGAAACGATAATACAAGTACGAACTGGGCTTAATAGGAAATGACTATACAAATATAATATAAAAATTAATATGATATAGGAGCTACAAAACGTAATCATACAGAAAATAGAATATATTTGTAGTCCACCAACACGAATTGGTATCTCGTCTCATACTTTTGTCAAGTTGATTTTGAAAAGGAAAAACAAATTTATTTACCGCTGAAGACTCGGTAACGGAGCGAAGTTGCTGTAATTTCTCATAAAGAGCAGCCCGTTTTTCTTCCCGAGATGCCATAAAATGGAGTCGGAAGCAATCTTTTAGTGCCTCCCCTTGGGTCTACTACCTCTTCTAATCTTTTTTCCAATCAATTGTAGATTCACAGAAGCGTTTTAAATAGTTGGATGATTATGGGGGAAAAAAGAAAGGAAAAAGGGAAAGAACGACAAACAATAATTAGATGATGAGCTCATGAAACCTTAACTTATATGATCGGTTAGCTTGGTTTTTGCACGAGGGGCTCCATTCCAATTAAAAATATGTCATTATGTCATAGTCATCCAACGTTTGTCCATCTCTTGTCATGATTATATATTGCCTCATATTTAGAAGGATAAGTAGTGGTTATATATGAATTCATAATTTAAAAAAGAAAAACGATCTGAATTCATATGGTTTGTCATGCACATTTCATTTAGTTTTTAATTGTTCATTCATTAACTTTTGCAAATGTTAGATTTCTTTATATATATATATATATATATATATTTGTACACTTTAGAACGGATCACTTAGATAATGAAAGACAGAGAATAAGAGTTTTGATTGTACAAGAAACCTAGATAATATGATATTCATATTCTCTCTTTTTGTTATTTGTTTTTTTTTTTTTTTTTTTTTTGGAACCATGTACTCCACGTATATGATTAATTTTTTTTTCATCTACCTAAATGTGATTTCTTTTTAAATGTATATATACATATATATATAACGTGTGCTATCCTAAATTATGAAACTATTGGCTATTTTTTAATTTCATAACACAACACGCTCTTATTAGATGAGTCAAAATAATCTCAAACGAATTTAAGCTCTCACTGACCATACAATTTAGGACATAGAAGGCTATGAAATCTCCATTTCACAATAAATAGCACCTTTTTCTGTTCTATCAGTAAAGTAATGTTATTTCTACAATTCAAACGGAAGAAGATGGTGATTTTGCTATCTGGGCATATATATTTAGGGTTTTACAAACTTCAATAACATGTAGAACTATATAATTTCATAGGAATTTCTATTGAGAATCACAAACAATTGTTGATATAATGAAACTAAGAACAACTCTTTTGGGATCATAAATTCTGCTAAGAGGAAAATTTTGTCAAAAATTCATGGTAGAAAAGTCAATGTTTCCTACCGTTTCATGAAGTAGGGGATTTCAACGATAACGGGGTCATTCCATTTCTGACAAAATTACTATAATAAGGAGCAAACAAACTTTCAAGTCCCCCTTTTTTTTGCCTTTAACATATAAAAAACTTTCAAGTTGATGAGGACTCTCGAGTGACTGATATGAAGAATTATCTTATCGTTTAGAGAGTATTTGACTTGGAATTTTTTTTGTAATTTTACAATTTTCCTATTTATTCCTAAAATTACTTTATTCGAAAGAGTTTGTAAATTGTAAAAAACAAACAAAAAAAAAAAAAAAAAAAGAAACAAAGGGAAAGGGTTGTCTAGTGGCCAAGTATTCTGCACTTTAGAGGCTTCCAACAAACAGATGTTGATATAATGAAACTAAGAAAAACTCTTTTGGGAGATTTGATAGGTATTACATGTCACATGTAATATAAACGTGGTATAAATAATTAAAAGTTTTTTAACACGTAAGTATATGGATGATGATTGCTTCAAAAATTATTTATTATATCTTTTATGTATTAGCGTATAATTGGTAGTTACATACGATATGTATATCTACCTAGCATGTATCACTCATCTAATATCTCTCATCTAATATTTTTCCCTGTTCTATGATAAGTTATGTTAAGAGGTAATTTCAGTGGAAAATTCATAAAGTGCTACCGTTATCTGCCAAAGGGATATTTTTGGTGGATAAAAGTCGAGTACATGTTCAAACTATTGAAAGTAATTTGTTCTTGGGATTCGATGTTTAACGTGTAATTTAATTTATAACGAAAGACAACATATTGCTCAAGCTTTTCTTCTGTTTTTTTTTTTTTTTTTTTTTTTCCTAATCATATTAGAAGCGACGAGAAACATAAAAATGGAACCTAGCACAAGCCAAGCCATAAAAAAAACAACTGTACATGTCATTGTACGGCAATTGAAACTGTGGAATTCATGAGATAGTAGAACTACTATCTATACAGATCATATATAATCATTACCATAATTTGTCACTTCTACACGTTAAATTAGACCACTTAACTAGAAATCGTCCATCCACAAATAATTAAAAACCCAAACAGAACAGTTCCGTCGCGAAGCCTTCGCCAAACATGTCAGAGACGACATATGCGTAATAACAAAGTTTACAAATGTACGTGTTCATCATGTTGTCATATCGGTTGTACATGGGAAATCTGTCTGTAATAAGGGTATGTTTGGTTGGCCATATTTTGGTCATTTGATTTTTTTTTTTTTTAAATAAATTATTTGTAATGAAATAGATATAAATAAAAAATAAATATTTTTATTATGAACGGATGAAATACAAATAAAATTAAATACAAATAAAATATAAATACAAATCAAATAAATAAGGGAGCTCAATTACTTAAAAATACTATAATCTAATTTATCATTTAAATGTCTCTATCATGCTGGCTTCAAGAAGGAAACTGGCTCAACCGTTCGTTGCTCAAATGAGAATAATACTACAACTTGGACTTTGTCTTGACCAATCTAACATGGTACGGCGTGGTTCTAAATAGTGCGGGTCACATTATTGTATGTGAATGGATAAGGATTATTAGCAGTACAAACTATATCTCGTGATTGCTATGTTTGTTGCTGTCACATATACGTACAATGGGGCTCCTCCTACGCGTTTTTATTCATGCACAGCTAAATTAAATGGTCTTGAACTCAATGGCAAGTTTTGTAGATTTATAAAGAGGCAGCAAAATTATAAAACTTTTATTAATACCTATATTAGGAGTTTGTACATCTCTTATAATGCTAATATCGTGTTCTCTTATATAGTTATATACATGTGTTTTTGTGTGTGTGTATATATTATTCTAGTTAACTCTTAAAATTGTTCCAAGCAGTTACAAAGGCCCATTTTTATAATAGAAAAGCATAACAAATGGGTGGAGCTTTAAATATATATATATATATATATATGTCTGTATACATTTATATAATAACCATTTATTACCAAATAATGGAATAACATTTCAATATAAAATAATGACCCATTATTTTGGAATAAATTAAGTCTAATTTTAAAATAATTAGCGACATGATTGTAATAGATTTATTGTGTGGCCTTCTAGGTATACTAAGATAATCATCACGTGATAGAATAAGCCATAAACTACCATGAATCGATACCACATAATCTCTTCATGAAAGATATCTCGATTGAATTATTGCATGTAATGTTATCACTCCTTGTTCACTTGAGTGAATGAATAAAACTATAATAGAATTGTTATTTTTAAGGAATGGAATAAAAGTTTGATAGGATTTTTATTTGTTGTTTTTTTTCCAAATTTGTTAATTTTTATTTAAATAATGATATTTTAGGAAAATATTCTATTTCATTATTGAATCGTTATTTAGTTTTTTTTTTTTCAGTGGACCATAAGAGCTATTGCAACGCAGTCACAGAGAGCCATTACGACACGCTAACATGAAGAGTCAAACTCGATACCTCAAGGATGATGACCTACATCGAATGTCACTAAGCTAGAAGGTCATTGGCAATTGTTATTTAGCTTGAGTAACAAATGGTCATTCAATATTTTTGTAATAAGCTATTTGGTCAACTAAATATCGTAATAACTTTTCATAAGAAATAAAGTTGTTGTGAAATTACTATTATAAGGAAGTGAGCAAGCACTTAATGTTTAATCTTTACTGGGTTCTCAAATATATTAAACTCAATAAAATTTAATGTGATTAGTGACTATAAGTCATTCTTACCATAACCAAGTGGCCTTTAAATACCATCTCCTCAATTTAAAAGAGTGATGAATTTTATCATGACATATTATTCTCTCTCTATAAGTGGTATTATACTCAATAACCATATTATTTACAATATATATTAAGATCATAATTACCAACATTAAAGTGCAACATTTTGTATATAAGATATATGAAGATTTCAAGTATAGAGATTATGTCTACTCGTTCATATAAAGAAAGAATAAATGATATTAAATATTTGGTATCATCGATTGACGAGTCGTGTCTAAGATGGACCCATTTCACTTTGGTGTCCACTTGCATAACTTGGATATTAACGTATTGGTTTAAATGTCTACATCACCCATGAATATTCATCGGATAAATGATAATTTTAGTAATATCATATCATGAAATTTTCACTAATAATATACATTATTTTTCCAAACATTTTCTATTTGTGTATGAACTATATTGTGAAACAGAAAAAAATATATATAAACACAGCAGAAACTTACTTTTATAATCAGTATCTACAAATATGTAAAAGAATATCTTCGAAGATTGTGAAAAGTTACAAAACTTAAATGGCTGCCTAAAGTAGGTGCTGCTTGGACCACAAAAGAATTGCCATTTTTTAGTGGATCATAATCATTACAATCATCTAATTAAACAGATGTTTGTGTCGTCTGGCAATAATGTAAGCTGAGCTGGCACGACCTTGTGGGACGTGACGAATACATTAACCCAATGCATGGAAATTGCATCATTGGCTATCAAAAAAGAATCTCACTCGTTTTTGTCATTGGGGTATGATTTTCTTGTTGTCTTTTTACCATATAAAAGCAAGGTAGAAAACATTGGCTACGTTAAATTACCAAGTAATGGTTTCAAATCGATGCAAGTGAAAATGCTAATTCGTTCTGGGATATAGTGCTTAATCGTATTTGTGAAGACTAATTTATTATTGTTAGTTTATTTACACGTGTCATTCTCTTATTCTTTTTTAACAGCTATTATTATACCTATTCAAAAAAAATCATAAACTTAGTTCAACTCATTACGAAATTGGGGTTTATGCCACAAGCATATAAAGGTCTTAGCATATCGTAAAATTATTATTACACTTACACAAAATATACTTTTCATACGTTAGTGAGTGAAAGTTGGTTATGTTAGTTAGCTCCATTTGTGTAAAATATAAATATCAGAATATAATGTATGTGTCCATTCTTTTTCAATTTTGTCTTTTAACAATTTATATCTTATTTGTTTCTATTCTATATTTGATATGGATCTACTAAAAGTTTTACATTTGGAAAACTATTTTGTCTATATCTTTTATTCCTTTTTTTTTTTAAATATGATGAAGATAGTGATTAAAATTGAGAATTAAAATGCAAAATTCTCATACTTTTAAAAAAAAGGTTTGAAAATATGTATCTTATTCTTTATAAATGATAATTTATTTGGTATATTAGCACCCTCAATATTGTTTCATTAAAATGAAGTTCATTAGGTAAGATTTTGTTATGCCTGTAATTGGATTTCATCTTTGACTATTGGTTGTGACTTCATATATAGTGTCAATGCTTTAACCTAATGAATTTCTTCATCACAAGATGTGATTTGTTGTTAGGATAAATTACATCAAATGTATTAATGTTTGGGGGTAAGTTCAAAGGTATCAATGTTTTAAATAGTTAAAAAGAGATATAAATATTTGACATAGTATATCAAAAGAGGTATCAACATTTTGCAAAGTTCATTTAAGATATCAATGTTTGGATTAATTTTAATTTTTTTTTTAATTTTCCATCAATAGTCAATTATTAATACCATATTTGACTCACTTTGCTAAACGTTAATACCTCTTTTTAATAACTCAAAACGTTGATACCTTAAATAAATTTATCCTTGAAACATTAATACCTCTTTTCAACTACTCAAAACATTGATACTTTAAATAAACTTACTCCCAATGATACCTTTTTATGTAATTTACCCCTTGTTGTCATTTCTGGCTCATTCCTTCCATAACAAAGACTATAATTAATATGAACCACTATTCACATGGAAAATAGAATATAATTCAAACCCTTTATATATTCTAGCATAGTTATTCAAAACATAATCGTTAATGGAATGAATTGAATTCCATGGAGTAAGTTTATGAAAAAAGGATTGTGGGAGCAAAGAATTTAAGGTTTAAAGATGGAAATATTCCTAAACTAATGAAAATTCTCAAAAGTTGATTAAATGGATTAAATGTGATAGATTTAAACTTGATGTTAAGCGCATTTTCACAAAAGAAAAATATTAATACCCAATTAGCATTGGAGTCGTGAAGAGAAGTAATTAGTAATAAAGAAAGAAAATGGACCATTAATCTTTCAATTACAGCATGAACTTTATATTTCAAAGCAAATGAAACAAGCTCTAGGTACATATTACAATGGGCCCAAACATTGTTGGATGAATGACAAACAATGAATAGTTATCCCACTTATAATTATATTCACATGGATTAGTGTCGATGTAGTATGAACGATAGAACTTTGGAGTTTGTGTCATGACCAATAATGTTACAGTCCCTATAAGAGCTTGATTGAGGTTTTGAATTTTTTAGTGTAGACACCCCAAATATGCATATTTAAGACTTCAATTTATAGTAAAAATTAATATTGTATTAAGATCACAAATTATAATAGATTTAACAAAAAGAGAAATAATAAAAATAAAAAATATATAATAAATATAATAGGTTTATAATAATAAAAGTAATATGAACTTGATATAATATCAATTTTAATTATAAATCTTTTTTGGACCTAATTAAAAAGCCTACAATGGGTTTATCTATTTAATTGGGTCCATTTTGAGAGTCTCAAATATTATTTGGGTGCAATCAAAACTCAGGCACGGGCCAATAGGTTATATGGATAAATCATGAATAAGTAATAGAGAGGGTAGGGGTTTGAATCTTGTCAAAGGAAAAATTAAGCCTTTTATAATCCTCACCAGTATGTGCCATGTTGCACGCTACTATTAGCGGAGCTAACGTCATGATGACATCAGCTGTCTTCAATCTCCATCCCCTCCCTTTTTTTTCTCCAATGTGTGCCACATAGCATGCTACCATTGCCCAAGCTGATGTCATGATGACATTAGTTGTCTTCAACCTTCATCTCCTCCCTTTTTTTGGTGTAGAAATAGGTTCATATGGCCCTACCCAAGGCCATTTTTGACCAACTTTCCATCATTATTTTAACAAATTAATGGTGAAAATGTGAAGTATGCATGGAGTATTACAAATTAAGACCAATTTGTGTCTTAATTCGTTGATATAAGAGGTCAAAATTGACCATGAAAATTGGGAAAATTTTGGACATTTGAGAGCTTCAATCAAGAATGGTGATTGTGACCAATTTGAAGTGTCATGAAGCTTCTTAGGGTGCTTTTTTTCACCAAATACGAAGGAATACTCGTTTGAAACTAACGAATCTTTACTAAATCATCATCAATTGGAATTAGAAAAATGAAATCCTAATTCCATTGTTTTGATTAGAGAAATTAATTGACTTCCATGTTTTTTTTAGCTTCAATCCTATAAATTGGAGCTCCAACAAACCATTAAGCATCAAGAATCACAACAAAAATCCACTCAAAAAGCTCAAATTTGAAATTCTTGGAAATTAGAATTCTTAAGTTAAAACTTCAAATTTAAAGTTTTATGGAAATTTCAAGTTAATTGGTCGTTACAAGAAGGACCAGGTAAGTGAAGGTATCAATTGGCAGCTCTAAGTGACTTCGACGTTGCCGGCACCCACTCCGACCAGCAACCGCTGTGAAAGCGCCCCTATCCTCTTCGAAAAACCTTCTCCTACCGTTCCTCCGTGCGAACAGCCACCATTGGATTGTTCCTCATCCTGTTCTCAGCCCAACTGACAAGCTCACCGCCATAAAACATCGACGGAGCTACCCGTTTTACTTCCATCAGCCTCTTGCCTTGCTGCGACCGGACATCCAACCAGAATCAGCTTGGAGCTCCGACCCGCGTTCAACCGGTTGATCTGCGCGCAAGTTGAATTCGTACAGGCAAGTTTCCTCCTTATTCTTTCTTTCTTAATTTAATTAGTTCAAATAAAAAAAAATATAATAGAATAATAAAAAAAAACTTTTACCACTTAGAAAAAATGATTTTTTTTCTGAATTTATAAAATAATCATGCTAGCTAATAGGATTACATCTTAAATTCTTTTTTGTTTATCAATTCCTAAAATTTAAGAAACTTAAATTAAAATAGTTTGAAAATAATAAAAGAAACCAATGCATTAAATTTTTACCAAAAGAGATGTTATCTGATTCTAATTAGCAGGTACGTAGGCTCCTCCAGGGTGATATAAAAAATATAAATTTTTTTTTTTGTAAATAATTGATTTATTATTTATTGTAAATATTGTAAACTTTGATGATGAATTGTAAATATCATAGTTTGTACATTAGTAAAATTTTGAACATAAAAGAGACAAATTTTAACTAAAAAATTTCAAGTAATAACTATACGATTTTAATAGAATAGCCCTCGAATCTAGAACAACTGGTACTTAAACTAATTTTCGAAATTAGTTTTAAATGTGGGCATGTAGCTATGTTAGAACCAACCGACCTATTGGTTCCAGCTTCAAAATTTTTCTTGGTCATGTCGGGTGGCAACTCCTTTTAAAATTAAGCATTTCTTTTAACTCCTAGTCAATGGTCCATATCAAATGGGTAAGTATTTGATATGGATCGAACTAAAAAAATCAAATTGAAAATTGAAAAACCCAGGCTCGATAGTTAGCAATCAAATGTTATCTGTGAAACAACTACCCTTAGTTAGTAAAGCCTTTTACTTAGTACAACAAGTAGAGAAACAAAGACAAATAATTTTTGTCACTTCAACTAATATTGATGTAGCTACATATTTCATGAACATAGGAGAACACACTATAGAATCCATTAACAAGAAGAAAGGGAAGAATCCTAGTGCTACTAAAAAATATGTAAAATAGTGCAAGGCCAATGGACATTCTATAAACAATTGCTTTCAACTATTTGGTTACGCTAAATGGTGTAACAATAAAGAAGCACCAAGGCATTAAGTAAAATGGCTACTCATTACAGTATAGCCGATAGTGTTTACATCACCTAAGACTGTGTATAATTTAAGGGATACTTTTATGACTAATACAAGAGAATTTGTTAAAATTGATCAACAAACGAATCATACAATGAGTCAAGAAGTAATAAAGCTAATGAATAGAAAGCAATTACAAGAGGAAACGATGGCTAGTTTGGCACATTTTGCAAGTACGCTTTTGATCCTTTATATTGTTTTAGTGTTTTCGTTACAACTTAAGTTGCTAAATAGTTGACATTAGTGACGCTAATCACGTAATAACATTTCGTTTATTTTTGTTGATGTTTGAACTTTATTAACACAATTCTCTATAAAATTACTTAATGGGCATGCTAAGTTAACGTGTTTGATCACCTTAATACATAGCAATCCTCTCCTTATAATTGACATGTGCTCCTTATACTTGAATTTATCCAAACTCGCTATTTGTTAATAAGGCTTTGATCATAACAAGTTAATAACATGGTTCTTTTCTTTACTTATTAAGACCTAAAAAGTAATCAATACATTGCATTAGCCAAGACTTTTATTGGGTTGTTTGCTCTAGCTAGAATCTAATGCCATGACAGTTTTTTTGTTCTTTAGGAGACAAAGTATATAAAAAGTCTTTCTGTGTTTATTTTTTATTTAATAAATTAAATATGCTCCATTTATCATAAAATATAAATAATCATTATTTTTTTTCTAAAGATTCAATTTGTCGATGTTTGTACGTATGATCCATTTGTAAAACATGCTATGAAAAAATACATATGCTCCCTTTAGTTTGAAGTTCTCATTATTCCTTTTGTACATTTTACATGTTTAACAGTGATATTTGATGACTATGTCCCAGTCTATCTATTTCAAGAGCTCATTATTTCTTTAATACCTTTTAGGGTAAATGTCATATTTGATAGTTGAACTTTATTGATTTGTGCAATTGGCTATCTAAAATATAATAGTGTTAATTTACTACCTGTGAACCTTTTGAGTTCATTTATGGTACCTAAATATGATAGTTAATTGCAAAAATGAGTAAAATTGAGATAGTTAGGGTAGTTAATTGCAAAAGTGAGCAAAGTTTAAGTATTAAATTAACACTTTCAAATTTCAGATAGTTAATTGCATAAATTGTCAATGTTCATGGACCAAATGTGGCTTCATCCCTATTTTTATGACTATATACCTTAGACTTAAGACTTATTTGCTCAACGGTAAATCTCAGGTTGTGAATGTTCTTGAAGAACCTTTTTATGTGAATTTCAAATCAATTTTCAGCTATTGCTAGGTTGATATGATCAAATAATGGAATAGAATTTATATCTCATGCATGTTGATCAATGTTCAATAACTTAAGATTTATCCATAAATACTCCAAAAATTATAAATCTTAAAAAATGGGAGGGTTGAGAAATCATACAAACACCTTCTTGATACAATAGCTTTAAGAATACATATAAATTTATTAAAGAATTTTTCGAAAGAGTGTATCTATACAGCAACATGCCTCATAAACAAAATGCCCATGTCCATATTTAATCAATGGTAATCCCATAAGTTATCATTTGGGGAAAAGCCTTTGTATGATCAATTGTTTGGATTGTTGGATTTTTGTTTGTATCATATTCATATCAAATCTGTATCTATAACTTATCTTTTTCAAATATATATCATATATATGTATCGTATCTTTTTGGTCTATTTATGAGTAAAACTGTCAGTTTTTCATCGATATCTATTAACATTTATTTAAAAATAACAAAAATATGATGTCAAAAGGACCAAATAATAAGATGATTAGTTTCATTGCTAAGCACATTCCTCAACATGGTTGTCAAAATTGTAAGTTACCTATAAGATTCTATGAGTTTATAATTATATAAACATTTTTTTGTTAATCACACTAGATACAAAATCATTTAAATAAACTTTAAGTAAATTTATGAATTTAGGTATACGAGTGTGTAAGTTTATGATTTCATATATCTCCACTGATTCTATACATCCTAATGAATAATGATAACCATATTCGTCAGCATTATAAATTTGATTCTAGAGTAAATGTACTTTTTCAATGTTCTCTAGATAGGAGAAAAGGCCACATAGTATTTGACATGCATGATAATAAGATGGTCATAAGTAGAGGTGCCATTTAATATAAACATGTTTATTAATTTATACATGGTTCATTAGTAGGTGTTTCTAATCCTCCTTTTACTCTGTCTCCATCATGTTACGTTTGATGATCGTGAGCCTATTATCATTCCAATTTTGCCTATTGATCTCTTGTAGATTAGTTTAAATCTATTTTCCTTATGTCATTTGCTTGCAGTTCATAATAATATCCATGTTCCACCATCATCATCTTCATTCTAAACAAGTCATTATCTCTATTTATCAATACACATTGCCATGGAGTTCCTTCTACTGTGCATTACTCTATTAGGGGGGAGAGAGAGAGAGATAGAGAACAATGATTACATACACATAATGTGTATATGACTTCCCTAAGTGATGCATGTTAGTTCTTCTACTTATATGATTATGTTGGAATAATAACACATGCATTAAGTACTTAAGGACCATAGTTGTTAATCACAAGCATCTAAAAATAATAATTAGATTTGTATTGAATAAAGATACAGAACATTAAATCTTTACAAAATCTAGAGCTAACTAAGTGCAATTAAGGAACAAGCAATATGAATTGCTGAGGTTAACAAAAGCATATGATATGATGGTAATACAAAAAGCTATAATATATTGTTAGTAGCCAAAAGTAATAATCAATTAAAGGGTTGACTACGAAGATAATTTTTCACCTATTGCAAATGACGTAGTGAAATAAAAAAGGATTATCGCAAACTGTTGATTAGCTCACATATACCTGCTTGAGATCTTTAACACCTATTAATTCTGAGAATACCTAGGTTATTGGCATCAAAATCCAAATACTATTGCAAGAGATTCAAATTTTGGGAGTAAGGTCAAAACAAGCTCAGTGAGATTTTATTAAAAATGTCAAAAGCTCCCTTTGTTTTGCCCTAAGGCTTACATTATAAAGAAAACACCAAAAAAGAAAAAAAAATCTAAAATATTTCTAAATATAAAATTAAAAAAAAAAATTGAATGACAAGCAAGAAGAACTCTGTCTTCAAGGTTAGTGGCTTATGTGGTAAGGCCGGCAGTGTATGTGGCAAGGTCGGTGGTGTATAACTTTCAACACTTATTCCTCCTTCCCATTCTATGTCACTTCTCTAAGTATTGATGTGCTATCTCTTTTACTACATCATCCTCCCCAGGGTGAACAGAATTCACCCTCAAATTGTTGTTGTTCGAGTTATCACTAGTGTATGGGATGAGATGCTTCACATTAAATACATTTGTAGTTCGAATATGACTGGGCAGCTTTAATTTGTGATCATATAGATTGATCATCTCTAAGATCTCTACTGGTCCAATTTTTCTAGCAGAGAGTATCTTATAATCACTTGCAAAAAAGCAATCTTTAGTAAGGATGGCCCATATATAGTCTCCAACATCAAACTCTAAGTGTCATCTCTTCTTATCAGCAACTTTTTTGTATTCACCCATAGCTTTTGTTAAGTTGTAATGAACATTTTATTGACCTCCTGTAGGCTGTGCACAAAGTTTACGGCCTTTCCATGAATCTTAGTCCTATCTAGCATAGATGTTAAGTCAAGTAGACTCCGAGGAATAACAGAACAGACTGCCTAGAATGGGCTAAATCCAATACTATGGTTGACAACATGGTTTTGTGCAAACTCAGCTTGACTAAGCTTTTGATCCTAACCCTTTACATGTTCTCCCAATAAGCTCCTTAGCAGGTTTTCCAATGATCCATTCACCACCTCAGTCTGTCCATCTATTTGTGGATGATAGGTACTACTGAAATTTAGCTAAGTATTAACCATCTTCCACGACTTCACGAGAAGTGACAGATAAATCATGTATCTCTATCTGAAACAATGGAACTAGACAAACCATGTACTTGATATACCTCCCGTTAGTATAACTATGTAACACACACAGCATCTATGATCTTCTTGCATGGAATGAAGTGCACCATCTTGGAAAACTTATCGACTACTATGTATATGGAATCATTACCTCACTGGGTACGTGGCAAGCCTAGAATGAAGTCCATGCTCACATCCTTCTACGGCTATGAAGGAATAGGTAGCGTCATTTATAACCCTGCGTTAGTCGTTGTCCCTTTGGATACTTGGCAGGTCATGTACCTTTGTACATACCTTTCCACTTCCTTGAGAATGGTAGGCCAAAAAAAAAAGATGCATGCACCAAATGCAAGGTTCGGTCTCTACCTACATGACCCTCACCATGTAACTCTTGAATGATCTAATCCATCAAACTACAGCCTAGGATGCATAACTGATTGCTCTTAAGAGAAAACCATCTTGTAGCACATATTTTGTTCTTTCATCAGCTCTGACTCTTGCAAGTATATTAGAAAAGAAAGGATCATCCTCAAGTAATTCAGAGAAAGAGCTAAAACCCATTACCTCTACAGTCATTCTACTCAATAGACTCCTACGCTGACACAGTGCATCAGCAACCCTGTTGATGATCCCACTCTTATGCTTTACCATAAAAGTACAATGCTCTAGATATGCCACCCATGATGCATGATGAGCTAACACCTTGTCCTGGCTGTGTAGATGCTTTAGAGCCTTGTGGTTAGTATACAAGATGAACTCTTTGTAAAATAAATAGTGACTCCAATGTTTCATAGCTTGCACTATGTCATAGAATTCAACATTATATGTGTTATACCTTAACTTTGTCCTTGTTAGCTTCTCACTAAGAAAGGCAATTGGCATGCTATTCTAGCTCAAAACTTCTCCAATTCTTACCTTCGAGGCATTAGCATGTAGCTCAAGTGGTTGGTGGAAATCAGGCAGCACTAGAATCGGGGCTATTATCAAATGCTTCTTGATCTGCTAAAATGCCTGTTCTACTTCATTATTCCACATAAACTTCCCACCTTTCATACAGTCAGCGATTAGATCCATAATACTGCTAAATTGTGGAATAAACCTTATGTAGAATGAAGCAAGACCATGGAAGCTTCTAACCTCAGTTAATGTAGTGGGTCTAGGCCACTATTTGATTGATTCTACATTGGATTCATCAACCTGCAAACCCTCAGCAGAAAATACATAACCGAGAAAGAGTACCTCTAAGGTCATGAAGACACATTTCTTTTTGGCAGCAAAGAGCTTCTCTTTGTGCAGAATAGTAAGGACCTCCCTCAAGTGTTGAAGATATTGCATTACATCGGTATTGTATACCAGTATGTCATCAAAGTATACAAAAACACACTTGTAGATAAAATGCATCAAAACTTGTTTCATGACCTACATAAATGTATTAGGCACATTAAATAATTCAAATGGCATAACTAGCTACTCATATAACCCCTCTCTTGTCTTGAAGGTAGTCTTCCATTCATCACCAACCCGAATGTGAATTTAACGGTAACTGCTTTTTAGGTCTAGCTTTGAGACTACCTTAGCACCACCTAGGTTATCTAGCAAGTCATCTAAGCGAGGGATAGGAAAATGATACCTGACAGTAATTTTGTTAATGGCTCAATTGTCTACACACATGTGCCAGGAGCCATCCTTCTTAAGGGTTAGAAGAGCCAGGGCTACACATGAGCTCAAGCTCTCCCTAATGAAACACTTCACAAGCAACTCTTCCACCTGCCTTCTCGATTCTTCATGCTCTATAGGGCTCAATAGGTAATGTGGCCTATTTAAAAGGGATGCACCAAGCTTTAGAACAATCAGGTGTTGAATGTCTCTTACTAAGGGTAATCCATCAAGCAACTCTTCAGGAAATACATCCTAGAACTCCTCTATAATCGTAGTTGCTAACTCAGGCATTGTTATCTCCTTAGTAACCTCGTTGCCTACTAGAGCACATATCACTTTAGACTCATGCATCTCCTCTTCAAATTTTGCTAGAGATAACATAGTAGCACTTGTACTTGCCTTCATAGGTTTGAGCTCAACAACACCTCTATTTAGTACCAACATCCCTCGCACCCCCTTCCCCCCCAAATCGTGATTCACATTCCTATCAACGTGCCAGAGCCTTCCTAATAACAAGTGACACACATCCATTTTAACCACATCACACCAAACTAAGTCATTATATTTGGAACCAATGGAAAACATCATCAATGTTTGTTTGGAAACATTTACCTCACCTCCCTTTTTTAACTAAGCCAATTTATAAGGTTTAGGATGTTGTTCTAATTGTATGCCTAGCTTCTATAAAACTTCAATTGAAACAATATTCTCGCAACTTCCTCAACCAATCATGAATCACTGTACCTTATCCAGAATTGTACAAGTGGACTGAAAATTATTGTTTCAAAGCCAATCTTCATCAACTGCCCTTGGCTCCATACAAGACCTTTTGATCACTAGATTCTTCATGCCATCACCTGTGAGAATCTCTTTTTTCATGTGTTTTGCATCAAGTATAGGTTCTATATCCCCTTCATCCTCAAAGACAACATCATCATCATTCTCTTCATTTTCATTAAAAAATAGTGCCTTTTTCTCTGCCTTTCTACACTCGGATTTTCGATGACCAAGCCCCTACATTTGAGACACTTTATTCCACTACCACTTGGTCCAGTAGAACTAGGCTTATTGAACCATCCAGCACTACTATTACTAGCAACTCCACTACTTATAACCTTAGTACCTACAAGATTAACCCTGCTACCACTACTTACAGTCGCACCACTACCCAACAACCCACTGCTTGATCTTCTTTGTTGTTCTCTACTATCAAAGCTCTCTGATGAGCAGCAGACACTTAACAAGATCAAATAAATTCATAGTGTCTTGTATTTGCGCCTCAACCCTCCAATATACCTTGATACTAAACTGGTCACCCATCTCCTGAATCTCATTCCTAGCAACTCACTGATAAAACTCAAAAGTGTAATCATCAAATCAACTAACATGTTGCCCTATTTAAGATTTTCCTATCTCTAGTACATGATGCACTAAAAATTGTAAGGCAAAAATGTAGAATGCAGGTGATTCTTAAGTGATTTTCAATTTGTCCAATCTAAGTCGGGTCAATTTCGTCTGTTGCCAGCATGCTATGGCCCTACTACAGAGTCGAGTTGCCACCAACTACACTTGTTTGTCATTAGGGACATTCTTAAAATCAAAAATCTCTTCTACTATGGCCAACCAATCTAAAACTCCTCCGATTGCAAACTTTCATAGAACTCCAGTATTTCCATTCTCATGCCTAGCTCCCAACGCCTCTGGTCTTCTTCTACGTGAGGTCTACCACACCTATTTAATAATTCAACATGTTGTTCGTCCTTCTCGACAAAAGAGGACTCATCCTTTGCCTCATCCACATCTGGCATCGGATTAGGGTTTCATTCCCATCTACGATTTTCATTCCTTTGAATCCTCACAATGCACCCATTCTTTCTGTTAATCGATCCATAACTCCCTCCAATCTACGTTCCAACACCGATCTAGCTGCTCATCAATCATCTTCCCAATCCTTCGATCTAGATCATCATGATCATAGATCTCACCCATTGCAACACGACATTTATTAGCTTATCTTCGATATGCCATTGTTTCCAAGAGTGAACACAGCTCTAATACCAAACTAACGCAGTAGGACACAAAAGGGATTATCCTAAACCATTGATTTGCTCACGAATACCGGCTTGAGATCTTCAATACCTATTAATTCTGAGAATACCTAGGTTGTTGGCATCAAAATCCAAATACTATTCGAATTTTAGGAGAAAGAGCAAAACAAGCCCTGTGAAATTCTATTCAAAATGTCAAAAGCTCCCTTTGCTTTGCCTTAGGGCTTACATTATAAAGAAAACTCCAAAAAGGAAAAAACATCTAAAATATTTTTAAAATTATGAAAATAAAAAAAAAAATCGAATGACAAGCAAGAAGAATGCTGCCTTCAAGATTGGCAGCTTATGTGGCAAGGCCGGCGATCTATGTGTGTTGGGTTGGGGGGAGGTGGGTAAGGGAATCAACCTAGAGCTTTCAACACTTGTTCCTCCTCTCCATCCTATGCCACTTCTCTAGTATTTATGTGACATCTCTTCTACTACATCAGCCAAGCTAAGAGTGGCAAGAATTCTCATTTATGTTGTAACAATAATCAATAGTCCTTACATCAAATCAATATCACTAACTCTTTTTGGAATGGTCATTTACATGCAGAGATATACATATAAATATAAATAGATATATGTTAACCCTTAAAGCTTATGCTAAAGCTGGTCTTAATCAAATGTGCAATGAAAGTTTTTAATTTCTCATTAGAAATGGTTTGTAATTTTCTTGTCAACAAATAAATGGATTTCTAGTAGTATTACTCCATGTTGATGATATATTGCTTAAAAATACCAATGAATCTTCTATTGCTTCATTAAAACATGGATTAGATCTTTATTTTATAATTAAAGACCTTGGGTTAGAAAGGTGGTTTCTTGGATTAGAGATTTTTTGTTCCTCTATTAGTACTTTACTGAGTTAGTGTTTTTTTTTTTTTTTTTTGTCATAGTATGTTGATCTAATTAATTATAAGCGTACTACTCTTCCCAAAGCTTACTTGTTCTAAAGTTAGACCAATACATAATTTAGTGCACGCATATTATTATTAGTTCATTTTACACGTGTCATTTTATTATAATTGTGCTTTTATACTTCACACTAGTTTGTAAGTGAGAGTTGGCTCTAGATGTCATTACAGGTTGGTTCGGGTCCACAACCAAACCCATTGGAGCTAGTATAGTTCCCATGGTTCAGTTCTAATTTCTCTGAAACCAAGAACTGTGAATTAAAAAAAGTGAAAAAATTTAATTAAATAACTTTACTAAATTTAAGTAAAAAAATGAAAAAATAAACTTTTAACTTGAAATACCACTAGACTTAATTACTTATAACTCTTAATTTCAGTTATGCAATTATTTATATACAATCAATTACACTTTTAGTTTCATGTTAGTAATGTGAGATAATAAAATATTCATGATACAATAAATTCCACAAACATAAAAATAAGTCTCATGTTCGTAAGAAAAAAAGTTCACTTAGGTTATAAGTCTATTTAAACCCAACAACACATAATTATTTCAAATATATTTATTACTTATTTTTAATGATAACATATTAAATGTTGTAAATACGAAATACAATTTTACCATTCAATGAAAATAGTTTAAATATTTGTTTTTAATTATAATTATTCTTTAATTTTCCTTTTTTTATTTTTGTGTTGTGGAAAAGTCGGTTCACCCCATTCTTGAACTGACGGTTCTCAAACTTTTGAGTTAGGCGGTTTTGGGGGGTGGAACCTCCAAGACCCACTAGAACCGACAAGTCTTTAATTGGTTTAGACCCACCTTCCCTAAGTCGGTTCCTAATTGAGGAATCACTAGTGACTAGTTGAGTGAGTACCTGATTTAGAGCAAACCTATAGTGACGGCTAGTTAGTTCCATTGGTTTGCTTAACTAATATGGGATATAAGCAATAGGATACTCCACACATCATCTTTTTTTTAATCCATCTTCATTATATTAATTGGAAATCTGAAGTTTGAAAATTATATAATTATAATAATGAATTTAAATTTCAAAACTAATATTTGAATAATTAACCTGTTTTAATCTTATCATAATTATAATAAAGATGAATGGTAATGAAAGGAGTAGGAATAGGAATAGGAACTAAGAAGTGAAAGTTACATATTCTTAAATGGAGAAAAAACTAAGAAATACATTCTATTCATTAGGAAAAAATCTTTATTTAGACTTTTGTAATATTATATATATTATTGAAGAAATAAGTATAATTTTATAGGGATATGATGGGTATACGTGAATTTTCATAGATTTTTCAATTAGCTATCCAAATTTCGAGATTGTTAATTTCGATATCCAAATAAAATTTTCAAGATCATCATAACTATTTGTGTTAACTCCATCTCAAGTCGTCCATATAGTTGGCATTTTCAACTTTTTTACCAATTATAATTTTCTATGTCATAAATGATTATTTTAATAAAGAAATTCTGATTAAAAAGACTAAGTAGTCGAAATAATATCTCATAAGATGAATATTGTAAGCCCCGGAAAATTTCAATAAATGATTCTAAGATGAACTTCAAAAATAAACCCTAAAAATCACTCCAAATTAAAACCAAACTTCAACTAGTTCTAAAACACAAGTGAATCCATAAATTTCTAAATCTCGAGAAAAATAAGAATCCTCAAAAACAAAATAAGAACTCAACATACTTCAATTCCAAAACCACTACGTACGACAAATTCCATACGTAACTTCGATTTATAAAATCGGGTAATATAGATCCCAAAAACGAATTATTAAAAAGTAAATAACGATTAACTTTCGGAAATGAAACCCAATTCAAAAATTCTGAAAACGTTAAAAGATATTAAATACTCACAAAAAATGAAATGTGAAATAAATTTCTCAAAGTAAATACGTTGTATAAATATAAAATACCAGTTTCCAATTTGGCAAAGATTTAGACTGGAAAAATCACCCGAAAACCCTGACCGAAATACAATAACTTAAGTCCGGCAATCTAGCGCCCCTAACCCTAGAGGCTGAGGTATAGTTTAAATATGTAAAATAGCTCGTAGTAATATAAGTTTGCTTAAAAATATCAGATTGGTAAATTTTTGACCTATTTCAAACCCGTTCGGATACAGACTTTGAAAAGCGTGTCTCGGGACTCGAGATATCAAAAATATACCAATAGTACCGTTAGACTCGTAATTTCATAAGAATTCTAAATATATCAGTTATATAATTTTTCGGGTTATAAAAGTTACAGTTATAACCTTTTTATCCATATTTCATTACTACCGTTAATTAATTAGTCTTTTGTACTATTCATTTTTATTTCATTACACAATTTTATTATTCTTATAAAGCTTTATATTTTTAGATAAATATTTTATATATTATAGAAAACTTTGTTTTTATAAAATTTAGTTAGTTCGGGCTTTTACGGGATCAGATTCTGTTTAAGTCCCGATACTAAAAATAAAATAAATTAATTTAATAATTAAAAAATTTTAAAAAAATATTTTTATTTTCATAAAATAATTTTTTAGAATTTTTCGGGTTATAAAAATATCATTTATAACCCATATTCGAGTATTTTGATCATACCGGTAACATATTTATTAAAATACTAAAATAATTTAAATAATTATTTAATTTTAATTATGAAAAATCTGCTAAAAATATTTGGAATAAATTTTCTAATTTTATTTTATTTTATTAAGAAAGTTTAGTTGGTATCAAAGCGACAAGGTTTTAGGAATTAGGTGGGAAGACTTTAGGAGAATAGAATGTTAAGACTCGATCTTAGAAATGGATAGATAAGTGTTAGATATCCCTTAAGTAAAGAAGAAACTAGATTTAGCTGCCTGACCCTTAAGATGTGACTTTCGATTGTAAAGGATTTGACTTCTATCTTGGAGACTTCTGGAGAACATAGAAATAGACATATAAGGAAGGAAGATCGAAAATAATTAATGGGACAACAGAATCTATTCTAGCAACTGCAAAATATAGGGATAAGTGACCTTACCCAACTGTGGTTTAAGCCAATAAGAGAAATGATAGATTTCCACTTTGACTTAGGAGACCACTAGGTGGGAAGGATTAATTGCGTGCTTTCACCATTTTTCTAAATAAATAAGTTTAAAGAAAATAAAAAGTTATAACTCTTTTTCTAAACCATAAGCAACTAGTGTGTAGTATAATTAGGCTAATGTGGCTGTTTCGTCGTGTTTCTAGGAGACTACCTGAGAGAACATGCAACAGCCGACTAACCTTCTTGAGGAACAACAAGTGAGAGACACTCCACCACCACAAGATCCAATGCAACAAGTCATAGACCTTCTAGGATGTTTGGTGGATACACAAAAGCTCCTCTTACAACAAGTGCTTATTAGGAATATGCCGATTCAGGTGGAAGGACCCCAACAAGTGACAATGCAAGGAATTAAGACTCCTTCTGTTATGACTAGTCTAAGCTCCAAAGTCAGGAGGTCTAAGACAAATAACCTATCTATTAAGAATAAACCTTTTAAGAGATGTCAGATCCATTACTGGAAGTGCAAAGAAGTTCATCATCTAAGGCAGTGTCCACAGCTGAAGCACAAGTGTTACCTCTGTGGGGATCCTGAACATAACATTATGGACTGTCCAAGAAAGAAAACCCTAAAGTGCTTCATTTGTAAGCAGCCGGGACATCGGGCAAGGAAATGCCCCCAAAATAATTAACAAGTGGATAGCTGTCCTTGCTTGGAAAAAGTCAGTCTCCTAGAAATATCAATAGATCCCTCGTGTTAAGCGTTAGGAGCAAATAACTTTTTGGTTTATCATTTCATTCATGAATTAATTCCAATGTATGTTTTGCATCCTTTCTTTGAACTTTTGTAATGGAAGATTTACATCTTATCTTGATTTCATGTATTTCGTATCAAATATTATGAAGTTCTTATTATTGATTTTTATTTCAGTAGAATTCCAATATTTCTTATATATGTTTCTATTTCCGCATTTTTGAGTTCTATATTTCCGATAAGTTTCTTTAAGTTTCTTTTAACGCCTTAAGACGTAATAAAAGATTTAGAATTTTCACATGAGCTTAATAAAATTGTAGGAGATATACCCAACCACAATAAGAACCCGTCATGACTCCTTTAGGAGCCAGAACCAACGATACCTGAACCACCTAACCAAGGGGGAAATGCTTCAATAGAGATTGAACGGCTTACTAGTCAGATAAGAAGCTACATGCAACAGACTTAAGCCAGTTCAGCGTCTACACCTATAAGATATGTGCAAGAAACGACGCAAGATGAGCCACCATCACCTCAATACCACCAAAGCCTCTTACCATGCTTCATAAAGTGTAACCAGTATTTCGATGGAGTTTTGGAAAACCAGATGAGGCAGAGGATTGGTTGGCACACATTGAGAGGTCCTTTAATGCTTTTGAAGTACCACACCGTCTGAGAGTCAATTATGGAACGTATATGCTCCGCTTACATGCCGAGTATGGTGGGAATCTAAGGAAAGAGAGTTGACGCCTACAGTTACATGAGAGATGTTTAAATATGAGTTTTTGATTAAATATTTCCCCATGAGCTTAAGAGTCCAGTATAGTGCCGATTTCCTCAATATCTCACAAGGAGATCGTAGTGTGGAACAGTATGAAACCAAGTTCAGTAGATCATTGCAATATGCTCCGGAATCATATAAGCAAAGTGAGGAACTCAAAACACAAGTGTTTCTGAATGGTTTAAAAGAAGACCTTCGGATTCGATTGGAAGAATTTGATATCAGGAGTTATCAAGGATTGCTAGAAAGAGCACGGATAATAGAAAATGCTCAAAGGAGAAGGCAAGAAAAAAATAATAAGGAATTGGAGTTTTATGTTGCAATGACCCCGAGTTGAGAAGTTAAAACACTTCACTTGGATAACGACCCAAACAAGGAAGAAGACATAATATTGGATAAGATACAATGTTGGAAATGTAAGGGGCAGCATTACCCTATACGGTGTCCACGACTTCAATCCAAGTGTTACCTCTGTGGGGACCCCAGTCACAAAGTTGAGAAGTGTCCCAAAAAGATAACCAACGCATGCTCTCTTTGCACAAAAGCGGGACATTTAGCTAAAACATGCCCTGAACGGGATAACTTGCATGTTGCTTCGCTGGATTTACCAAGAAAAAAGAGGAAGAGATATAATAGGAATAAAACAACAAAGGAAAAAGGAATCGAAGTTCTTCAAGAACATCTTCATCCGGAAATCTAGTCCACAACCCTCACACATATGTAGCTTATGAAGAAGCTAGTGATGAGGAGCTGGAGTCCTTGCCATGGAAGGAAGCGAGGATCAAAGATGCAACTCGGTATCAGGTTAGCGCTATACCCTTAGAATACGCATATTTTCCTGTCAATAGAATCAAGGAGATAGGTTGTTAGAAATACCTTTGAATTAAATGGCTAGACTAAAAATAGGAAAGCCCGAGACCATTAAAAGCTAGAATGAGCCAATGATGGAAACTAAAAAAACTCGATTAATTTAACGAATTCCAAGATACCCCTCATACAACTTCTTGTAAATAAAGAACTTTGAAAGATCGAAACCTATGACGATCGTTACGCAAAAGTTAAAACTTCAGTAATCAAATCTCAATTACCAAACTCCATAAGATCTTGAGTAATAATTATACAATAAAGCAATGAGATCTCTTGATTTCAATCCCATCAAGATGATCACGATGATAAGAATTTAAAACGATGATGACCATATTGTTTAAGGAAATATAAATCAAAGCACAATATTGTATATACAGCTACATAAGAATGGAGGAGCGAATCCACAACCTTCGTTGGTCAAGTAATCGAGTCATGAAAGGTCGTGTTGTCATGAGTCGTCTAGTGTCGGTCGAGTCAAGTCGTTGTGGTCTAAGTCAAGTCCGTGTCGTTCTCCAAAAGAGTCGTGTAAGTGAAGGTTGGAATCGCTAAGCCAAATCTTATAAATTTGTATGTGCTATATTTCGTAAAATATCTATCATGCGAAATTTAGAAATGATACAAACCAAAGCATAAACCGGTGCTAGAAATAGAATTTGAAAATCCACAATCTTTTCTCGATAAACGATATACACGTAACAAGTTTTGCGGGAAAAACTTTCCTTAAGGTGGGGAGGATGTAAGCCCCGGAAAATTTCAGTAAATGATTCTAAGATGAACTTCAAAAATAAACCCTAAAAATCACTCCAAATTAAAACCGAACTTCAACTAGTTCTAAAACACGAGCAATCCAGAAATTTTGAATCTCGAGAAAAATAAGAATCCTTAAAAACAAAATAAGAACTCAATATACTTCAATTCCAAAACCACTACGTACGACAAATTCCATACGTAACTCCGATTTATAAAATCGGTAATATAGATCCAAAAAATGAATTATTAAAAAGTAAATAACGATTAACTTTCGGAAATGAAACCCAATTCAAAATTCCGAAAACGTTAAAAGATATTAAATACTTAAAAAATGAAATGAAATAAATTTCTCAAAGTAAATATTGTATAAACATAAAATACCAGTTTCCAATTTGGCAAAGATCTAAACCGGAAAAATCACCCGAAACCCTGACCGGAATACAATAGCTTAAGTCCGGCAATCTAGCGCCCCTAACCCTAGAGGCCGAGTGTAGTTTAAATATGTAGAATAGCTCGTAGTAATATAAGTTTGCTTAAAAATATCAGATTGGTAAATTTTTGACTATTTCGAACCCGTTCGGATACAGACTTCGAAAAGCGTGTCCCGGCTCGAGATATCGAAAATATACCAATAGTACCGTTAGACTCGTAATTTCATAAAATTCAAATATATCAGTTATATAATTTTTCGGGTTATAAAAGTTACAGTTATAACCTTTTTATCCGTATTTCATTACTACCGTAATTAATTAGTCTTTTGCACTATTCATTTTTATTTCATTACACAATTTTATTATTCTTATAAACTTTATTTTTTAGATAAATATTTTATATATTATAGAAAACTTTGTTTTTCTAAAATTTAGTTTTCGGGCTTTTACGGGATCAGATTTGTTTAAGACCCGATACTAAAAATAAAATAAATTAATTTAATAATTAAAATATTTTAAAAATATTTTTATTTTCATAAAATAATTTTTTAGAATTTTTCGGGTTATAAAAATATCATTTATAGCCCATATTCGCGTATTTTGATCATACCGGTAACATATTTATTAAAATACTAAAATAATTCAAATAATTATTTAATTTTAATTATGAAAAATCTGCTACAAATATTTGGAATAAATTTTCTAATTTTATTTTATTAAGAAAGTACTCTTACAACCCATACTTTCAAGTACACCTTACACATATCACTTCCTTTTCACTTCAATCTTTTTACACTTTATTAGGGTCTGTTTGTTTTAGCTTTTTTCCGGCAGATACAGATACTTTTTCAAACTTTTTGCTAACAAATTATTTATCAAGAAATAGATATAGATAAAAAAAAAAGTTGACAGTTCTCATCAAAAGATCAAATAGAACAAATATAGATAAAATTTAGATGCAAATCGGATATATTTACACATATCATTTTAAAAAAGATACAGATACAGATGAAAAACAGATAATCCAAACAGACCCATATCACTTCATGGTAAATTTTTCTTTCTTTTGGCTGCCATTGTCCTTTAATTTACTCCATTTTGATTAAATTTATTATATTCCACTCCTTCTTAAAGAAGCTACACACACCATTTATTACACAATTCAATTTTTAGTCAAAAATTCAAACAAACCCTCTCTCTCCTCTCTCTCTTTCACGTGGACAGCCCCAAAATTCTGCTCTTGTTTTATTTTTTTTCTTTTTCATTTAATACCCTCCTCTCTCTCCACTTAATGCCTTTCATTTATTTCTTTTCATTCATTTGAAACCCTATCTCTTTACTCCCTCTTTTCCTCTCTTTCTTTCTCCTTTCTCTCTTGTTCTTACAAAGAACCTTGCTGCCCTTTTTTTTTTTTTGGAGCTCCCATACATATTTCTTGAAGATTTCTTAAGTAAACCTTCTTCTTAAGCTTCCATAGGTAATATAGGTAAAGTATAATGAGAGTTTCATGCATCAAATGACATTCCATTAGCTTAAAAGCTAAGGATGATGATGCCAAAAATGAAACACTCCTCTTCTCCATTATTATTATCTTGTATCATTATTATTTTCTTGTTTAAAGTTGTTATATTTTGTAGATCTAGCTTTTTGTAGCTTTGATTTTTGTTTATGCCATAGATTGCTATATGAGTTATTATTTTTGTTATTGCTTATGATTTATGCATATATTCCTCATTCACATGTGTTCATGCATTTAAAACTATATAGAAAACTAGATCTAGTGTTTGGAGTTCATAAATGCATTAGACTTTTGTTTTATGTTCATAAGCAACTTGTAGTGGCATGATGATAGTAGAATGTTTTAGAAAACTCAAGATCTATTTTATTTTCAACAAAAATCATTTTTGAAAATTCGGATGAAAAATGAACCATATTTAGAAAAGTTATTTTTCAACTTCAAAATGTGTATTTTTCATTTAAAATGAAGGGCTTGGGGTATAGATAACATAAATAAGTGATTTTGATGAGCAAAGTTTATTATCATGGGTTTCATTTAGATTTATGTTCATATTATGTGTAGATCTTAGATTTAAACTTAGACAAAAATTGTGAAATTCGTATTTTGGCAAAGCCCTATTTGAAAACCACTTTCCAAGTGACAAAATGTAATTTTTACTTAAGAAAATGATGACTTAATATATGTATATCATCAAGACTTCTTTTTATAAAAATCAAAGGTGATTTTCAAAGTTATTTTCAAAATAAAAATCTCATTTTCGGATTTTGGTGAAGACATATTTTAAAAACATGTTTTCCAACTCAAAAAGGAAGTTTTTATTTAAGAAATAAAAGGCTCATAAGATATGATATGTAAGGAATAGATTTTCATAAGTTTAGATAGATTTTATCAAAAGATATGACCAAAAATAAATTTTGTAAATTCGGATCTCAACCAAGACCAATTTTGAAAACCCATTTATCAACTCCAAAACTCATGTTTTATGTGAAAAATGAAGGGTATAGGTAATAGGTATCATTAAGTAGTGATTTTTACAAGTTGGAATGAGTTTTGATGAGATTAATGTATAAAACAAGAAATAGAATCAAAATGGGAAATTTTGAGTTAGTAGTCAATTTGTGAAATTCGTAATTTTGAATGAAGGCCATAAGAACACCTATTATCCAAGCTCAAAATGAAAATTTTATGTAATGAATGGAGTCCTTAAGTAATAGGTACCATAAAGTATTAAATTTTAAATGCATTAAACAAGTTTTCCCAAATGAATCATTCAAAAAGTGGATTTTCTAAAATTCGGATTTTTGAGTAAATCATATTGGAAAACATATTTGCAAAGTGTAAAATGCAAATTTTTGTGTAAGAATGAAGTCCTTCGTGGTTATGTATGATTGAGACCTAATTTTCTAAATATCCAATGATTTTTACATAAAGGAATCACCACGAAAACAAGTTTTGCAAAATTCGGATTTTGGAATGAACCAATTTTAAAAACATGTTTACAAAGTGAAAAATGGAAATTTTTGTGTAGAAATGAAGGTCATAAGTAATATATATAATGAAGACTCAATTTTGACAAAAATAATTATATTTTCTTAAGTAACAAACCCAAAACAAATGGAAATGATCAAAGTTAGAAAATTAGATTTTTCATAAGTAGTTGTAATTATGGTCTTGCAAAATAAAAAGTTATAAAATTTTCTTTTAGCAAAAATCATCAAGATCATGCATACATTAAGCTCGTCTCATGTCATTCATGTTAGGAAATCACTCATATTGCATGTATAGCTAATCTATATGGTAGAAACATTACAAACATTTACAAAACGATTTTTCGGAAGTTGAAATAGCTACTGATCAGAACTGATAAGACCTTTTCGAAGCTTCAAAGTTTTCAAAACTTGAAAATAATATTATAATTAGATAGATCTTTCGAAGTAGATAGAAATCGATATATAATTTGCGAAATTCCGTGTTAAAATGACCAAGTTATGGCCGTTTTAAGTTGGAATTTCCGCTTAGGACGAAAATTACGAATTTGATAGTTTGTATAAGATAGTTAGAATTAGTTAAGTGATGAAATACTTATTAGAGTATTTCTTCCTTTTTAGGTGATCCCAAATTCGACGATTCCTTACCACCGGATTACTATTACTAAAAGACTGATGATCCAATAGCTGAGTGAGTTTTCTCCTTGTTTTGTTATCTTGATTGTGCTTGTAGTTAGTTGCATTAGAATTATAGGAACAAGATAAAAATAGATATGAAAAGGGATGGATATATGATGAGGCTGTGATGAATGTATGTCAAAGAATACTAAAGCATATCGAAACCACGATTTGATTGGATAACTGCACTATTCATATTATTTCTGTTATATGTATGATATTGGTCGGTCACTCTAAAGAATGTATGAATAATTTGACCTAAGCAAAAATTAAATTGGTCATGCATCGCATCAGACATATTGCATTTGGTAGCATGTTACTCCTACGCAAGTCGATCGGTATGGTCCGTGGATGACTCGTTTGGATAACGAGCCCGGTGCCAGAGCTCATTTAGAGGTACTAAGGCGCATGTGGATGCATTCCTTGGATGAGCCTAGCCGAGTCGAGTGCTATGAGCCGAGGGCTTGGGGACTAGCAGCGGTCGTATAGACTTCAATACCATTCCTAACCCAAGATACGGAGGGCATAAATCCGTTCTGTGTGTGGGTTCCAGATACCCATGCATAATTGCTTGCTCACGTGTCTGTTCATGCATAGCATATGATTGATTATAACTTGCTTGTTATGGTACGGAATTAAGGGAATTCTCACTAAGCTAGTGTAGCTTATACCCCAATAATTGTTTAAATGAATAGGTTATCTCAAGAATGCTAAGTGGGGACCGAGATGGTTGGAGCCAAACATGACTTCGGGATCTCGGCAATGAATAAGAATGTTTGAAGTTATTAGCTAGGTTTTTAATTATTTGCCTTGTAATAGTTTATGTAGGGAAGTCTATGGATGAATGTAATTGAAGTTTAATGATTTGAATTTTGGAAGTATAGTGTTTTGTATTTGGAGTATAGTAAATTGAAATTCCTTTACACTGTTACTCAAGTTATATCAATGTAAAAATGTATTACTCCGATGAGTCTCCTCCATGTGTTAGACGTCTTGTACATAGTATGGAAGCCTTCACGTGACTGAGGTGGTTATTCTTAGGCTTTAATATTGTGTACGGCGAACTGCCACGTTCAGGGTACCCTTCGGGGCGTGACAAATATTAAGTTGCAAAGGATGGCCCATAATTTTCAAATAATCCAATATTTTGAATGAAATATGTTCATCAAAATAATTGTGTAATATAAAGATAAATAAATTATAAAGAAAGGCAAGTGTGTCATTTGATATAAAAAAGAGGGTTCTATAGTCAACTCCAAAGTATATAAAAGGATTATTAAGAAGGGTCAAAGTGTCGAAGGATATTATATAAGAAGGTTTTATGGTCAAAGTTTAAATATAATTGTATCGTGTTCGCATGGCAAAGACTTGATTAAGAATGGATTTTGGCTGTTTAAATTGGACATGAACGTAGTGTTTTTTCCTAAGCAATATACCTCTATAAATAGACCCTTAACCTATGAAGTGGTCACACCATTCCTCAATCACACCCCTAGATGAATTTAGATACGAGCAAGTCACACGTGAGATTGATTGGACGATTTTGGAGTAGGCCAGCATATAGGCTGTCAGCTTATAATCCTAAGCTGCCAGCCTAAATACACTGGACGACGGCTTAAACTCTAGCATTAGAGAGCCGTCAAAGAGTAGGGATGTAAACGGGTCGGGTTCGGGTCGGGTCATTCTGTCCTAAACCCGACCCGATTATAAAATCGGTGTCCTAAAACCCGACCCGACCCGATTTAATTAAAAAAATAATCAATGTGTGTTTATATATAGGAAAAAGAAAATGAAAAGCTCATCCTTTTGAGCTCTTAATAAGTACACTTTGAACATCCATTATGGTTTTCCAAATAATATTTTTAAGATAAAAAATACATGTCCTTTTTTTTGCCCAAAAAAAAAAACACGTCCCTTTTTTTTGCCCCAAAAAGAATACATGTCCTTATATATTTTTTTATATATATATATATAAATTTATCCTTCGAAGTCAATTTAACATAGCATATCCGAAATAAATAATTACAGGTTTGGTTCATTAGGATCATGAGTATACACACATATATATATATTTGTTTCTTCTAACTATGCATTATAAAAGAATGACGGTATGAGGAGGACAAAATTGGACTGGTCTTACTAATTTTTTCACAATCTCAAATTTATTATTTTTTTTATCGATGTACCATTATCTCCTCGTTCGTGGTCATACTTACCATATATATTCTATTCATAATCATTAAAGTCATCAATTATATTGGTTTGTTAACTTTTCTTTCCCACTACACACACGAATAAATACAAAAACAAAGAAGAGAAACTTTTATGGGTTTTGGTTCTCCTTCGGAAATCTTCCAAGCAGACAACGAAATTGATATAACTTACCAATGTATTATTTTTCTTTGAAAAATCTAAATAATACGAATCATAGTGATTTTAAAATTGAATAATACGACAAATGATATCTAAATTTTGATAAAATAATATGATAAATGATACATGAATTTTTATAAAATATATATTTAGATATTTAAATTTTGAAAATAATCAATTTAATGTTAAAATTTTGAAATTGATCAATTTAATACTTCAAAAATTTTAGAATTAACTAATGAACAAAATGATTATATGAAAAGCATCATTCAACTAATGAACAAGTAAATTCCTTAAACTAAAATTTTTATTTTTTTATATTAAATCGGGTCGGTTTTCCAACGGGTTATGAGTACAACCTAAACCCGACCCTAAACCCTATAGGGTCAGACTCTATATGGGTTTTTTAGCGGGACGGGCAGGTACCCTATAACGACCCGCTCCGGTTGCATCCCTATCAAAGAGGAGACGAAGACCGATTTACGCCGGCAAAATGGCCATCAGTGTAGTAAAGAAGGCCATCGGTGTATCATGGTAGGCCGCTGGCATACTGGCCTGCTTACAGTGGTGTTTTTCCAAAGCCAACCCTCTCTATATATAGACCCTAGACCCCATGACCTTGTCACATCTTTTCTTCAGCAAAACACTTAGTAAGTGGGTCTTTCTCTAGTCTTTTTCAATAATTCTCTTTAGTTCGATCTTTCAAATACGAGTTGTTCTAGGATTGAAGGAGATCTAAGATTTGTAGCGAAACCTTAGAGTGATTGGAGATCTAAGAGACTCTGATTCAAAGGCCAAAGGTAAAATCTTTCTTAGGGTTTTATAATTCCTACAATTTTAGGATTATAGGTTTATGATTTTTAGTTTACTATCAAATTTTAGGAGAATTGTAGATTAGGGTTCTTATTCCGATTTGAGATCTACAAGTTCTAGTACGTAAGAATCTATTCTATATTGTTGTTCAAAGAAATTTATCTGTTGTTGCATTTTGAAATTGCTAATTAGAGACTTTACGCATATGTATTGAAGGAAGTTGTGAAGATTAGGAGGTTTTGGAGAAAGCTGTGTTGAACGGTGTCTTTGAATTGTGAACAAAAGAGACAAGGATATATGAGAGATTAGGGTTCCTTTCTTTAAAAAGTTTTGTTGGTGGATTTGAGTTGAAAGCGAATCCAGGTACGACCTTTCCTTGTTTGTTGTTTTTCTTGCAAGTTTAATTTTCTGATTGTTGTCTGTTGGAACAGATATATAAATGAACTTAATTCTATTTGGCTTAATTTGTTTTTCTAGATGTCTTTGGCTTTTACCAATAAAGACCTAACAGACAATGATACTGATAAGGCACCCTGATGATCCTTGTGTGTCATTGTCCCTAGTAGAGTTGCACTTGGAGATGATTCTAGTAGATTTAGGTGATGTGGCAGTATGACCGTGAGTGCTTGGGGAGTACCCATTTTCAAAGAGTTGGTTGATTTTCTTATGGGGTCTAAGTTACTCCAGGTTTGGGACTAATGTACAATAGTTCTAAACTGTGTTGATTTACTGGCTTAATAAAGATAATAATATGGTTGTTTGCATTAGATTAAGTTGCATTTGATATATATGTTGTGTGTGCATATGCATTTGTTTTGTGGATTGGCGTACTAGGCGATTTCGCTCATTCCTTTCATTTTTTAGGTACAGGTGATGATGACGTAGTATTTGATTTATCTGGTTATGATCTGTACATAGATCATAGGGATGACGATAGCAGTCCAGATTACCCTGTTGAGGAATAGATTCAGATATAGATTTATATGAGAAGAATTTTGAGATCATTTACAATATTTGGAACTATATAAAGAATTTATATATTAAAAAGGATTTTTGAAATTTTATGTGTTTTGGATTTGTTGGCTTTGGTTTTGCCAACATTGTTTCGATCAAGAGGATGTTTGAAAATATTGTCATTTACAAGTTTTACAGGATTTGAACTTTCTACTGTATCCTCTGAGAGAGTTATGGAGATTATATTTTATATGTTTTAAATTGCGGTATTAGAATATTATAGCCTTTGCGTGTCCCATTTAAGAGAGAACACGTGGCAGGTTGTAATGCATTAATTTTGGGCATTAGCTTATTTAGTATCAGAGCAATAGGTTTTGATCTTGATAGATATAGGTTATGAACTCCTTTGGACAGTGAGCATTGATTAGTGGGGTAGCAAATGGGTTAGGGATGCTTTAGTTTATATCTATTATGATCTTATAGTACCTTTAATGTTTTAATCTTGATAGTATGTTATCTTTGTTCTTATGTTTATAGGTTTAATATCTTAGTATGCCTCCAAAAAAAAGAGCCCTTGATACTAGTTCATCCAGTCATGGTGAAGAGGAAGTTAATGAAGGACCACATGAGAATATGCCACCTGAGAATCAGCCACCTTTTGATTAGGTGCATGAAGATTTACCACAACCACCGCCCAACTTGTAGGTCAACAGGTGCCAGTGAGTGATGCACAACTCATGTAAGCGATGAATACTCTTTTGGAAGTAGTTTCCCAATAGCATGGAATATGAGATATGAGACTCAAAGAAACGATGGGAATGGTGGATATGGACCTAGGCATACTGATGTCTTGAGTTTGAACAAGTCTGTGGATTTAGTTTATAAGTTTGAATTAATGCCTGGAAGGCCACTATGGATGGAAGAGGTTAAGGATAATTTTGCTGCCCTAGATATTCTTGAAAATAAGAAGGTGGAGTATGTCTTCTTTTTTCTCATTAAGAGATCAAATAATTGATAGATGAATATCAAGAAACATATGGTTAGAGTAATCACCTGGGATAATTTCATTAGTGGAGATGGAATTTTAGAGATTTAATTTTCAAATATAGCAAAGAGTGTGGTATACACAATACAAAGATAATGAAGGAAAATGAATTGATATAGATTTTGAATAGAAAATTTGGTTTTGAGGTAAAAAGATGGATAACTAGAGTGGAATGGAAGGATTTAGTGACATAATTGATGCATGAGAATATAGAAACGGGATGGTAGTGTAAGATGTGATTGGTGGCTTAATGGACATAAATCTGTAGACGGTAAAATGAGAATGACTAAATAAATAAGGTAATCCTTAAATCTTATGAAAGGTATGAAGGTTCATGTCGAATAATAATTATAAGAAAGCGATGTGAATTCGGTGAGTAGGTTTATTAAAGGGTTAGAACATGAGATTTAGCATCAAGTGAATTTGATAGATGTGACCAAATACTCAGCTATGGTGAATAAAGTAAAGACAGTTGAGCAGGATTTGAATAAGATTAAAAATAGTAAAATTCAAAGAAATCAAGTTTATTTGAGAAAGAGACCAGCCTCTAATATTCTTACCCAAGAAAAGGCAAAGAGGCCTATCACTCATCAAGTAGGATCGGCAATTTAAGATACTGAGGGGAAGTGTATTAGATACTCTGGACCACATGATATCAAGGATTGCAAGTGGCCTGAAAATGCTTATTTTTCATGTGGCAAGGTTATGTACAACCATAGATTTTGTACCAAGAGAGTTCTTCCACGAATGTTTTGTTTTAAGTATGGACAATGAGGATACAAGGCCATAGATTATAAGGAGCTTAGTATGCCAGTGGTTCCAAGAATTTAGATAGGACAACCTCGGAGTCAAGGACAGAGGGCATTAGCTTTAGTTTATGCCCTTCAGCACAGAGATATATCTAAGGTGAATACTATTGCTGCAAGTAAGATCTCTATACTCATGTATGGTGTTTAAGTAATCTTTGATATTGGTGTAAGATTTTATGAATTTTTGGATCATTGTATCTGTATGTTGTTAGTGTGTTGAATGTATACTAGGATGATTTTGGGAATTAGAGTTTAATCTATTAGATAGAGATTAGTTTATGAATAAGCTTGAAGTGCATCGTACTATCTGTAAGGAAAGTAGAGAGGAATTAAATTGCTAAATTGAAAATTTGAGTAAGAATAGAGGAAATTCTCAGTTGTGGTTGAAAGTGTAATTAGGGAGGGGGGGGGGAGAGGGGGAGGCGGGGGGAGTCAATAAAAGTGAAGATAACCTATATCAGTATGATGATGAAGAGTTAGATAATATGACCAATGTAAAAAAGAGGAAAGTAAAGGATATTATTAAATTAAGATGACAATATCAAAGGTACTGAGCAGGCAAAGACGTAAAAAGATGAATGACTAGAGTTGACTAGAAGGAACTAGTGGTGTAATTAAGAAGTAGGAATTCCTTATAGATGGTTAACAAATGGATTGTTAGCTTGGCAAATATAGTGTGTAGATAATTGAGAAAGGACATGTTGAAGAATAGAGAAAAAGTATTAAGATAATCAATATAAATTAGAGAATAGTCAAATTCTATGAAGATATGAATGAACAGGTGGAACGGCAGTTGCAAGAAGGAAATGTGATCTTAGTAAGTGTAAGATATGAGAAATCTAAGGATGATGAATAATAATAATATCCGAACTATTATATGATGACGAGTTTTAGGATGGATCTTAGAAAAGTATATACGAAACTACATATATAAATCATTATATAAAGTAGTTATACAAGTTTAGGAGACAATTGGAATGGCACAAATGGTAAACAAAATTATGGATTAACTATGGCGTCTGACAATAATGGAAAAAAATTGATTAACCAATAGAGACATAGATGTTATGATCATCTGAAATAACAAAGTAATGTAAGGTTTGATAATTAGAGTTAGAGTTAAAAAATCTTAAATTTTGTGATTTGAGTTTTTTTATTGTTATTTGAAGGATTTTAAGGTGAATACATCCTAAAAAAGTTCAATGGAAATGGTGGTAATTAGAGGTAAAGTACAATGGTCAAACAATGTTAATGAGTTGGATTGAATTTTCTACAATTGATGATGTAATGATTGATTTATGGACTGAGAGATAAAAGAAGAAATTTTGTTGAGTAGTAGATTTGATAGTTATAGAAGGATACTAAATCCAAGTGAAGAACAATCACTTAATCTTGGGACAAAGAATGGATTTGTAAGGTAAAAAAATTTTGGAGTCAAAGTGCATTAGTAACCTAGATATCAAGAAAAATTGGAACGTTAGGAGTATTGAAGTCAAAGGACGAGTTAGAAGTTATCTAGTGATTTTGAAGATTTGCTTAACGACACAATTGTTAATTTTTAAGCTTTATATATATAATATATATATATATTGATGGAAAATATAAGAAAATATATTTTGGAGATTGAGAAAATATATTGGAAGTGATATGGTTAGTTAATGAGTATTTTGAGACTAGATGAATGATATGCATGTGATGTGAATTTTTTTTTTTTATATGAAACAATAAGGACAAAAACTAAGTCAAATTAATAGAAGTACAAGTAACACAGTAACATTTGGAGCTTCAGGTTACTGTAAGATTTGACCTTTGGAATTTAAAAGTATAGTTAAGATTTTAAGCTTTCTTAACATCGCCCGAGGAATTGGAATGAAGATTTAATACAATAAAGTCGAGGCAAGATTTCTTGATGAATATTGTTAATAAGTTTAAGTTATAGTCAAGAGGTGTGTTGTGAAGTAATGGAGGAAGTGAATCCAAATTGAGTGATAAAAGTTAAGAATTAAAGAGACGTCGATGGAATTGTATTCTAGCTAGAAGATATAAGCATGAAGATGGATCAATATGGTGTAAAGAACTAGAAATAAGAAGAAAAGGAGTGACAAAGAACTGATGGATGCATGGACAAAAAGGAGTTAATGATTCAGATAACTTTCGAGGATGAAAGTTTCTTTTAGGAAGGGACAAATGTAATATAAAGATAAATAAATTATAAAGAAGGGCAATTGATATAAAATAAGAGGGTTTTATGGTCAATCCCAAAGTATATAAAGGGATTATTAAGAAGGGTCAAAGTGTCAAAGGATATTATAAAAGAAGATTTTATGGTCAAAGTTTAAATATAATTGTATCATGTTCATACGGCAAAGACTTGATTAAGAATGGATTTTAGTTATTTAAATTAGACATGAACCTAGCGTTTTTCCTAAGCAATATACCTCTATAAATAGACCCTTAACCTACGAAGTGGTCACACCATTCCTCAGTCACAACCCTAGATGAATTTAGATACGAGCAAGTCGCACGCGATTGATTGGACGATTTTGGAGTAGGCCGGCATATAGGCTATCAACCTATAATCCTAAGCTGCCAGCCTAAATGCAATGGACGACAGCTTAAACTCTAGCATTAGAGAGCCAGAGAAGAGGGAACGAAGATCGGTTTACGCCGACGAAGCAAGGAAGGCCACCGGTGTATCATGGTAGGCCGTCGGCGTACTGACCGGCTTACAGTAGTGTTTTTCCTAAGCTAAGGTTGTATTTTTCCAAAGCCAACCCTCTCTATATATAGACCTCAGACCCTACGACCTTGTCACATCTTTTCCTCAGCAAAACACTTGGTAAGTGGTCTTTCTCTAATCTTTTTCTATCATTCTTTTTAGTTCGATCTTTCAAATATGAGTTGTTCTACGGATTTGAAGGAGATCTAAGATTTATGGCGAAACCCTAGAGTGATTGGAGATCTGGGAGACTCTGATTCAAAGGCCAAAGGTAAAATCTTTCTTAAGGTTTTATAATTCCTATGATTTGAGGATTATAAGTTTATGATTTTAGTTTACTATCAAAATTCAGGAGAATCGTGGATTGGGGTTCTTATTCCAATTTGAGATCTATGAGTTCAAGGTACATAAGAATCTATTCTATATTGTTGTTCAAAGAAATTTGTCTATTGTTATATTTTGAAATTGTTAATTGGAGACTTTACGTATATGTATTGAAGGAAGTTGTGGAGAGATTAGGAGGTTTTGGAGAAAGCTGTATTGAACGATGTCTTTGAATTGTGAATAAAAGAGACAGGGATATCTGAGAGATTAGGGTTCCTTTCTTTAAAAAGTTTTGTTGGTGGATTTCAGTTGAAAGAGAATTCAGGTACGACCTTTACTTATTTGTTGTATTTGCTTGCAAGTTTAGTTTTATGATCGTTGTCTATAGGAACAGATATATAAATGAACTTAATTCTATTTGGCTTAATTTGTTTTTTTAGATGTCTTTAGCTTTTACCAGTAAAGACCTGATAGACAGTGATACTGGTGAGGCACCTTGATGATCCTTATGTATCGTTGTCCTTAGTGGAGTTGCACTTGGAGATGATTCTGGTAGATTCAGGTGATTTGGCAGTAAGGCCGCGGGTGTTTAGGGAGTACCCATTTACCAATATATGTATATAATTAAGTATTTTCAAAGAGTTGGTTGATTTTCTTATGGGGTTTGAGTTACTCCAGGTTTGGGAATAATGTACAGTATTTCTGAACTGTGTTGATTTACTGGCTTAATAAAGATAATAATATGATTGTTTGCATTAGATTAAGTTGCATTTGATATATATGTTGTGTGTGCATATGCATTTATTTTGTGGATTGGCGTACTAGGCGATTTCACTTATTCCTTTCATTTTTCAGGTACAGGTGATGATGACGTAGTATTTGATTTATCTAGTTATAATCTGTACGTAGATCATAGGGATAACGATAGCGGTCCAAATTACCTTGTTGAGGAATAGATTTAGATATAGATTTATATGAGAAGAATTTTGAGATCATTTATAATATTTGAAACTATATTAAGAATTTATATGTTGAAAAGGATTTTCGAAATTTTATGTATTTTGGATTTTTTGGCTTTGGTTTTGCCAACACTGTTTGGATCAACAGAATGTTTGAAAAGATTTTTTATTTACAAGTTTTACAGAATTTAAACTTTCTGCTATATCCTCTAAGAGAGTTATGGAGATTATATTTTATATGTTTTAAATTGTGGTGTTAGAATGTTATAGCCTTCGCGTGTCCTATTTCAGAGAGGACACGTTGCGGGTTGTAATGCCTTAGTTTAGGGCGTTACAAATTGTTTGTGTCAACGTGACAATCTATTGCTTTTCAAAATTAAAATTTGTTGGACAAGCAGTTAACACAATTAGTGTGAATGAATATAAAAAATATAACTAGCTACCAAAATTGACAATATGGAAATGTAGGTATTTTAATTGAAAAATCAGTCTATGTACTAAATGTAATATTACTCTTTTATGGAAAAAAATATATATATATATTAATATACTTGTTCTTTCATGTTATTTGGTATCTCACTTGCAAACACCTAACTTAACAATGGTACCAAATAGATTGTAGAAAAGAACACGTGATTTGGCCATAATTTAATTGCATTCATTTTTTCTCAATGTATACTATGTGTGTGCGCATGTGTGCATGCTTATGCGTGTGTGTAGAGACATACGCAATAAAACATAGAATACAGTAGCTATTCAAATATTTGGCATATGAATCCATAGCACGTTTGGTACGTAGGAATGGAATAGAATGGAATCGTGATTCTGGCTTATATTCTCTTTCCCAGTGTTTTGTAGCATTTTTAGAAGCCATAATCATGATTTCTTGGAATTAACGATTTCAGTTTGAAAGGAAATTTGATTCCACCTTTGAAAAGGAGGAATCGCAATTCTATTCCATCCTTATTAATTATATGTAGTGTAATTACTTTTTAATTCTATTATGTATTCATATTTTGTATTTATTACTAAAGATATTACCGATAATTGCACTTTTTAGCTATTTCATTTTATGTAATCTTTTAAACTTAGGAATGAATTTATCATTCTCAAACCATTCCATTCCAATCCATTCTTAATTATCCATTCGTATCAAACGTGATATCAGAGTGACAGTAAGCTGGGATATTTGTTGAATAAATATGCAACAACCCAATGATTCTATTGTGATAATTCAACACTAAAATCACCAATGCGTGAGAATAACATATAAATCAGATAGATATAAGATAGGTCTTGTCAAAATCATCCCTGTCCTTTTTGTACAATGGACAATATATAGCGTGCGATGGTGGATTAGATTTATAATCGACCGAATTGTAGTCCTATTGCCAAACCGTATAGAAATATAATTTACAATTCTAATGGGAAATTCAAGCGCAGGCCACAGCATTAATGTAATATGGAGAACAAAATCAAAAAGGGAGAAAAGAATTGTCTCTCTCAAATTCTAGCTTTTACAACTTTAACGGCTTATGTCAACTATCAAATAGGGAGAAATTAAATTCTAATTTATTATAAATGCAATACAGTTGTGATGTCTATTATAATAATCATATAGTATAAAAAATAAAATAAATAATTGTTAGAATAAAAATAAAATATCTATAATATCTCTTATTTTTATTACAGATAAATGATAATTGCATATATGATATTTTTAAGATAATAGTATTTATGACTAAAATTGAAATAAATTATTGAATGGCAATTCATATGTGTATATGTTGCATAATAGCAATTCAATACAAATTGTGATTCCTTCAACTAATCATTGTAATGCTTTACATAAAAGAGAAGAAACTGCTAAAAATTTGGGTAATAGAGGCAAATTTTGCCTCTCATTAACCAAAATTATCTATATGGCCAATGAGAGGTGAAACTTACCTCTGTCTAGGCTACAAGAAAAACTCGCCTCATATGTCCTTAAAAGCAAAAATCAACTCTTACCTAAAGGCTATTTGTGCCTCTAACGACCTAATGTAGCCAAGCTTTTCCGACGAAAAATTGAATAGAAATTTTTGCCTCAATAGGGCTAGTGAGGTGAAAATTTCCCCTAATAAGGTGAACAATTTTGCCACATTTGCCCATATATGTATTAGAAAGTGAATAGTTATTTTCCTCAATTAAATAGAAAGATAATGCATAGGTAATACACACTGTGTACGTACACATAGTGTTTATCAACCATAGATTAACACATAGAGGAGAGAGTGGACAATTTGAAGATAACCATCACCTATACAACTACCTGTTAATATCCAATTGATAGTTACATACTATATATAAGTATAATGCCCACCAAATCTTTTCTCTAAGAGAACAGACTCTAATAATAGGAATTCCTAGTTTATCTAGTCTAATTGACAATAACCCATCATATCAAAATTGATAGAAGATAGTAGAAAATGTAATTTTTGAATTTCACTCAAATTTGTTAATCATCGGCTAGTTTATTTCCTTTCCTAAAATATGACTAATAGAACCTTCAGTTTATTAATAAGAATTATGTTGCTCCCGTTATACATGAGGGTCCAAAAGGAATATTTAACTAAGCACACCAAGCTAACCCCATTCATCAACTAATTTTACCATTAGATAAACACCATACTTTTTATTCAGCAAAAATCCAGTTTGATCTCCTTCACCATCCCTTAAATTTGCATCTACATTGATTTTCAGTCTTCCTTCCCTCGGTCTCGTCCACTTAATCACATATAAAGAATTTATAATAGGAGATATTATTTTTATTCTAAAGAGATTGAAGAATAACTTGTTAAGGTTTAGATGTTTCATTTATAGATAAGTACTTCCATTGATTAAAATATTCTCCTTCGTTCAAGTCGTTAGATATATTTTCCAGGCAAACAAATTAATGTAACTATTAATGTCTGCTTTCAATTTATACATAGTCCCTCTTTCCGAATTCTCGTAGCCCGAGTATTTTTATTTTCATTCTTTTCCCTTTTTTTGCCCTATGCATCGAGATATCATTAGGTTTTACTTGTTTTGATTACTCTATATTGGAAATATTTTGGTGAATTATTGCAGGAGCTACAATAAAAATCAACTTGGGGTAAAAGGGTAAAAGGGTAATTTTATATGAGACACCCATCAATACTCTATGCAATAGGGGTTGGTATGGAGGATTATAGGGTAAAGTATGAGTACATATTTTTCAAAACATGCTCTCATATAATAGGGTATATATAGCATGTTCCAAAGTATCTTATACCCATCATATTGAAAATTATTAAATAGTATTAATAAATAACAATATTTTATTTCTTATTATATGATCACTTTTGTTTAAGTTTGTCACTTATAAACTACCTTCTAAAAATTTTTATTTTAGAAAAAACTTTACTATATTATTTTGGAAAAATTTTGGTTGTTCTAAGTGTTGTTTATCCTCTACGGCTAATTACAACAAAGGTACCTCTAAAGTTTAATGCTATATAAATAATTTTATAAGTATTTGTTGTAGGTTTTAATTTTCATACATAAATAAATTTTGTATATTGCAAAATTTATATTATTATGGGATTACTGTTATGATTCCTTTCTATTGGTTGTTTATAGTTAATATATAAAAATAAGATAGTTTTTCATAATATATGACATCATATATATATTATAAACTTTATATTTAAAGAAAAAAATCATTATTTTCTTGGAAAAAATTACAAGTTCCTCATAGGTCAAACTATAACCTAAGGGTTTTACAAGTTCTATAATGTACAAAATATAAAATTTAATTCCTTATACTTTATAGATAAGATACAAAAAAGATTTAATATTTTACTTACCCTATAACTAATCACTTTTACATAGAACCATATAATCATGGTTGGGAGTGCTTGCCTTAGCTTATTAACATATAGTGTACTATCCAAGACTCAATGGGAAGAAAACTTTGAAACGATTCTTAGAAATTGTTTAATATATAAGCGAAATTCAATGTTAGTAGTTATTATTAGAAAAAAATATTTTAAAAAAAGGAAAGTTGACAAGATTTGTTCAACCAACATAAAATGAATGGATCCTTCGAAAAATGACATATAATTTTGACTCTTAGGGCTCATATTTGTATAAAGGCACCTAGTTACTTACTCTTGTTCCAATGGACGTCGCACTCATGTTTCAGGTTCTCAAAAAATAGTAAATAATTATATATTTTAATCATAATTTTTGTTTTTTACTTCTATATGATGATATTTGTAAAAGATAATTAAAAAACCTTAACTGTGAAAATATTACGATAATCGCTACTATATAAATAGATAACTACTAATATTAAAAGAACTACCTTCTTAGTGGTGATTATCATAATATTACTATTTTCACCCATATAGTGTAATTTTTTTTCTCTTTCTCCTTTTTTTGTCAATAAAAAATTTCACAATGGCTTCGATTCTAGTCACCATCACAGAAGGCTATAGCTACCCTCTACCATATTTTGCAATGGAGATCACTAATACAACACCATATCCATAATTGGGTGGAGCAGATGATCTACCAACAGAATCCTAACGCTAATAACGACTAATCCCATGATCTTAGGTGCAAGAGAGGCACCTTTGCCTGTAGCAAGAATCGATTCCATAATTACTAGGAGTCAAGGGTCGAAACCTTACCAGCTGAGCTAACATCTACTAATCTTTTTTTCCTCTTTCATTGTGCTATTTCTATCGGTTTTATTATTATCATTATTATTGTGTTATCATATATATATATAATCAACTTTGCTCTGACAACTCAAATCGTCTGGACAACTTGGCATCACAGCTTAATTTGTTTGTCTTGTGATTGATTAGACCTCAACACTTCCCATCAATATTAACCGGTTGTTGATTCATGAAACGCATGGACGCTTGTCAATATTCAACTTGGCTATTTAGTTTGCTTAAATGAATTCTTAACATCTTCATTAGGACCACACCAATTCCATTTTCTTCTTTGGATTATTCTACCAATTCCTTATAACATGGGCTCGTTTTCATCCATCTAGCTAGTGATCAGTTTAGCGGCTTTCAGAACATTTTCGAAAAAACAAATATGTATTGAAAGTCATTATCAAATTCCTGACATCAATTAGATAATAAAAATTAGCAGTAGGTAGACTAACTATACCCTTGTTTACACGGAAGGAATTTCAGCCTCCTAACTCTACACGTCTCGGCTGCCTGTGGGTTGTCTTGTGACAAGTCTATTAATTTCATTAATTGTAAATAATCGAATGTCCTAAATGATCCTAGTATCTTTTCAGTCACCTCGAATTTTAGATTGCAATATGAATCTTTTTCTAATATATTTTTGGGACCCTATTGTTGTAATCATAGGTGAAAAATGCATTAATTATATAGAATATGTTCCATACAGATCGTTTCAAACATAATTACACAAATAACATCACAGTATAAGTCTTCAAAACTATACAAATAACATAATAGTATAGACAGGAAAGTTTTAAATAAGACATCTAACAAAACACTAGAGAAAAACTATTCCCTAATCAATTCCATGCAATGGAATAAAGAATTGTAACTCCATCAAATTAACAAATAACTATTCCCTATTCTCCAGTATATTTTCACATATATCTAAGAGAGACTCTGATTAAAGAGTCTAGGGTATGTTAATATTTTGATATATATTATTCCTTGTCATTTTACATGCAACTATATTACCATAGAACTGTCACGTATGTTGGGCTGTCGAAGTCCATCATGGTCAATTACGATCTCTGCTAGTCGACTAACAAAGCTATTGTCGGTCCATAAGTTTCTTAACTTAAGAGAAGATACATTAGATATTATATGTAACTTGTTATTATATAAGGTATATAATACTATTAAAATTTTGATTTATTAAGGTACATGTAAATTATGAGTAGTGATTGTTTTAAAAACTATTCATTCCACAACCATAAGCATCAAAATTTTGTTGATACTTAGGGCATGCTTTTGTTTTATCTCAACCCATGCGTGTGTTACAAGTGATGCTATGAGACTAAGCATGTTTAAATTGTATCTTGCATTGAGAGTGATTATAACACACCAACTAATGAATATTTAAAATATTAAAGAAACAATCCTTGTGCATTTTTTATTTAAAATGAAAATGTATTAAAATGGTAGAGAAAAGCTTCAATGGTACTAACATGCTAGATGTCCTGATAAGTGATGTATAAGTACTAGTAAAATTTTGGTATCATGTGAACAGTTCATTTAGACACATGACGTGTTGAATACCGTTAATTTAGATTAAAATGAAAAATAGGCTTTCCATTATTCAAGTAGCATGAAGTAAGATTCGAAACGTAAACTCCATATGATATCATATTAAGAGTTAAAAATCTTATAGTCCTGAAAACGTGTCCTTTGCTGTATGGTAAAACACTAGAGGGGGCAAAATTATAAAACACCAAGTGGGAAGTGTCACCACACACAAATTGATTCCACGTCCCAAGGAATAACAAACACTAGACAATAAACTTTCCATGAATGTGAATAATGATTACATTGTAAACAAATGTACATAGAAGTGGAATAAGCAATTCAAGAATTGGGCATTTTGTGATTAATGAAAGCGCGGAAAGTGGCATATTTTTGCATGGGTTACATCAGGGGCAGAGAGAGATGGAGAGAGAGACTGAGATAATAAGCCCGTGAGAAGTATTTGGAGGGATTGACAGCTAGACAACATTTGACGCTTCTTTTGCTGCTTTCGTTTTGCCTCTTATTTCTTGTATGTCTTTCTTCACGGGCAGATTCTTCCATGAAAACGCGTTAACCTACCGCACAAAAACACTGATTTGTGTTGGGTGTTTGTGCACCTTTTGAGATCGAGAGACTTGTTATCATTTCACTTTGCTTTATCACTATTCCAAAGCCATCATTCTCCTTCATTTGTCCCAGATGATAGGTAGATTCCCTCTCAAAAGTTTCTGGATGCTTATATTTATGGGATCAAGGATAACAGTAGTACTGCCCAACTGACTGGTTCATTACGAAGTTGTGCAAATCATTGCAGTGGAAGGACAATATAATAAAAGAGTAAATCCTAGATATATGTATACTTTTATATTTGCTTCATATTGCACTCAACTTTTTATATTTAAAATTTTATGCTTAATCGTCATTTTTTAAGGGAAAAGTGCATTTAGTCCCTATATTAATATCTAATCCTTAGATAAAAGGAAAGTGTATATTTATTGACTTACTTTTCCAATTAATCCTATATTTTTTTCTATTTAAGTTCTTAAAATTTTCTAAGATGTATAAATTAGAATTTCTTTTTAAGAGCTTTTACAATCACGTCGATGGAACTGTCCAGTCAATCATACATAAATATAATAATTGAAATATTTGTAAGTTATTGGATAGTAATAGGACTAGTCCTGTCAAAATTAATAACAAAACCATAAAATTTTATTTTCTTTTAACACATAGATGTTCCTCTAGAAAAAATAATAAAGAAAAAAAAAAGGGAAAGAAGCAATAAAAGGGGTAATACCAAGCTCCGTCAATAAATTTTATTGCCACTGATATCTAGAATAAAAATGAAATAAAATCAAATGGCCTTGGATGGTGGGTTTCCTTTTTCTTTTGATGTTAATGGCAAAGTCTAGCATGAAAAATGAAAACAAATAAAAATGGAATCCTGAGTATTAGGTATTTTATTTCTTTTGATGCAATTGAAAAGACTGGAATGAAAGAAGATGGATCTCAAAGGAAAAAGGTTTTGCTCGATTCATGCATCCATAAGTAGAAATTTAAGTAAATTGCAGATATTTCAGTGATAAGTTCGTTTAAGTCATTAATGTTTCGAGTGATTAAAAGGAGGTATTATCATTTCGCAAAATGAATCAAATAAGGTATGAACATTTTGCAAAGTTTATTCCATATATCAACGTTAGAATTAGGTTTCATTTAAGTTTCATAATTTTTGCTAATGGTCAATTAATAATATATTATTTGACACATTTTATAAAATATTAATTAGTTCCTTTTTTTAACTAATTCAAATGTTGATACCTTTTAACTTTAACATAATTCACCCATAGAAAATGGAGTAATTCATCACTGCTTTCTCTATTTCAATGGGTTTGTCAAATCTAATCATAATTAAAAAAAAAAAAAAAAGATAAGTTAATTCTTTAAAATATTAGTGAGAAGAAGAGCGACAGTAAGAGAAGATACAGTTTTGGAAATGTTTAAACTTGTTCATAGCCAATTTAAAAGGAGGTGTATTCTCAATCTTGGAATCAAATTTTTCACCAACAACATCAATTGTGACTTTTAATTTCATCGAGCTTTTCCGAAAACACGGGTATTTCTTGATTTCTCTTTTAAAGTTAGGGTTTGCGATTCAATAAAAATAAAATATAATCTACCAATTTATCCTTGCCATTTTTCCATTTATTTTTTCAATTTTTTATTTTATTATCGTTTTATCTAATTAAGTTTATTTTATAATAAAAATTATTTTAAATTAATTATTATTGACCAATGAGTAGTTACCATATGTCAATTATGGATTGAAAACTTAATGGTGTCAACAAAATTCCAAATTCATGAAAATTGGTAAATGTTAAGGAATTTTAAGGAAAAAAAATTGATGATTCATATAGAAAAATAAGCAAATGCTAATGATTAAAAATGTACTTTTCTTAAATAAAATAATAAAAAAGAACCACTAAAATTGGGGGAAAATGCCTAAATTCATGGGCAAACTTATCAATGAAAGTTCAAAGGCAACTTTTTTAAGATTTTGAAGTACAAACGAATATATTCAATGGTAAAAAGACAAAATGCATGAAAAGTAAATGTAAAAGCATGTATTTATAATTTACCCATATTATAACAGAGGAGATGCAAGCTTCATATATGGCTAGACTGGCTACTGCCAAGTGACCTTGCTTGAAAACTCAATACCTGAATATATATCCACATAATGGGCAGCTAGCTTACCATATGGATCGAGCTATTGTGAACTTTTATTTTCATTTATGTTATTAAGAGCAATTGAGAGAATTTATTACGATTTAAATGTTATACATAAATAAATATTTACGAACTTGTAGGTAAATATTTTGAAGTTAAGCCGAGCTAACAAGCTAAAGTATACTTACAAAGTTCCATTACAAGGTAAAAATCACTTTAATTTTGGTATTAGAATCAATAAATGTAATAAGCTTTCAAACTGAAATTGCTTTCGTGCATGCACATATTTCACGAGCTTTACTACTTTTCATTAATACTAAAAGAAAATTAAGAAAATCAAAGGACATTTATGAATGTGCAAAAATTTACAACTTCTATAGCAATTCCATGCGGAAACAATCTAGGATATCTACATGAGATAAAATGATAATTTGGACCTGCTTTAAAATATATATTAAGATTATATATACTCGGAATGTGACAGGAGTGTTGTTGTTCTTGCATGAAAAGACTATCTTCACCATGCTCATGTGCAACACGGAGCAGGCTGCGTGTATGCACGATCTTGATACCTCTTACGAGGTCCCTGATATTCTGGACTTTATGTCCCTTTGAGTTACCCAGAAAAAGCCACGGCTCTTCATCTCTTTTATATTTATACCATTTTCATATCGCGTGTAACCGTAAGGTCCAACCAAGGAAAGCAAAACAAATTCAAATTAAAAGCAAACGTCAATTCAAGGGATTTTGACATTGTCTCCATCCGTAGAAAACAAAAGGTTGGTGAACCCACACATTCACATGTGCGAACTTTAATCATCAAAAGAAAACAACGTACCCTAATGCATCCATAATAACTTGTCATGACCAGCTTGTCTTGCTCGCTTCCAATATTATTGCCTCCCTCCCTATGCACCTATTCCATTGTTGAAGTAGTGTAAAGGTTAAGCTGGCCATTGAGGTGGAAAACTCCAAAACTGTTTTTATCATACACCAAAAGTTTCATACTTTTAATATGGGAATGATATTGATTAGCAACGCGTTTGCCACAACGCCAAAAGGTATCATTGATGAAGATGAAACCTTTTACAATTCTACAGCATTCAAAGTATCATGTTGGATTGTGACTTTGCTTACCTCTATTTCTATCACGAGTGAAAATGCCAGCATACCCGTGTCAATCATGTCTGCCCAGTCTTATGCCTAAAAGGATTGAACTTTTAGCTCCTTCAAATACTTATGGAAATTGCCAAGCTTAGCAATTTTGCCAAGGATCGAAACGTATAAAAGTGAAAAATAGAACCATAAACTTAAAAAATCATATACCTAAATTTATATTTTACTGAAAATTTACATTGAAATATTTTTACTTTTTATCTATTACAAGTATTAAAAAAAAAAAAGAAAAAGAATTTCTTACGAAATTATAAAACTTAGAGAATAATTGCATGAGTTAACCTGCAGCTTTTATGGATTAGATGAATTAAGTACACTGTTCACTTCTTGATGGATGATATATGTTCATCAATGACATCTTGATATATTTGAAGACTCTAGAGCAACATGAAGTGTAAGGACCCGCTATCACCCCTATATTTGAAATAGAAGAAAACGGTTTTCCAACCACATATAACCCCTAAGGTCATATGTAAGGTTGCCTAATGGAATTGTTTGAGTAATTGTTTATCTAATTCCATAAAGGTATTATACAATAGGGGACATAGATTTTTTTTTTTTTTAAACCTTAAGCAAAACGATACTACCACATATTTTGGCAAAGGAAACAACTCAACCTCTAAATAGCTAAATACACACATATATATATACATATATATTACACCCAAAGGCTTCTTACAAGCCTTAACAAAAATCCTCAAAACACAACCCTAAATTAACACATTAATTACATCATCAACCAAAAAGAATCACATCTAATCTATTACATTCATAGGGGTCCATTGAGTCCATAGTCATCTCTAATCCTCCAACCCATCAAGAAAATCTTCAAAGTCGGTTCCATACCCCATACTCGTATAGAACTCATCTGAATCATCACCTGAAATAGATAAAATATGAGCCAAAGGCCTAGTACACAAGTAACGACTACAAAATGCGAAGTAGATCACACATTCTTAGACTAAATGCACTATGCAACAATCACTTGTTCATTATTAAATCTTTAGTTAATAAGACAACACGGGAGTATTCAAACTCCGGACAACAAGGATCTAGTATTACGTCCGCCTCCCTGAGTGGTTTCTACTGTTCATACAGACTAGGCAGCCCCACCTTCCGACGTAGCCCGTAATACTAGGGGATCTTGAGTAACGTATCACGACGCTTAGGGGGTTGATATGAGCAGCTCGGATACTCATATCTCCTAAACAATTCTATCCATTAACGAGAAAGTATCCTGCCCCCAATTTAGGCAGGGTGCCGCTCTCCGAACCAGATTCAACGGCCAATAACAACAATCAACACTCATATATCAATGGAATTTTTCTTAATTTAAGGTAGCTTGTTTTGATGCCTATCCTAGCAAAGAGACAAGCAAGTTACCGCGTACTTGAGATAGCTCGGGAGTTAACAGGGTTGACTGGGCAAGGATCTATCACTGTTTAATCAATATTAATTCACACTTAGCTTAAGCACTAATTAACTAGTATAAAATATAAATATATCAAAGAAGTCCAAATAAATTAATACAAAGTCATAATAAAGCATTTAAGCATCCTATTATATCCCAGATCGCTTAACAAATACGTAATTGATCATATATCAAACTTCGAAAAATTTTGAAAAAAGTTTTAAAAATTCAAAAGCGCAAGGGATACGCCGGCAGCCAAAGCCGGCGGCTTTGAGCCGGTGTTCAATACTATGAAAATCAACACTGCCAATGCTGGCAGTGTTTAAGGGTACGCCGACTGCCTTCATTCTACGCCGACGGTCTTGAGCCGGCATAGAATCCAAATTCAAAATTTTTCAAAACATCTAGCCCAGATACGCTGGCAGCTTTGACACATACGCTGGCAGCTTTGACACATACGCTGGCGGCTTTGATTCCCAGCAGCCAGTGTATAATGTAAAAAGATGAACGCCGGCTGACTTTTCTAGCAAAGCCGGTGACGTTCGGTCAGCCTTAAGAAATTTGATTCTGTGGGCTTTCAACACCGCTTCTAGGCCGGCGGCGTAGAAACCCCAGATGCCGGCGTAGTTCAAATTTTAGCCTATACGAAAATGTTTTTTATTTCCCCTGTTTTTTACAACTTGTTCATTTTTCAAAAATTTTCCAAACTTAGTCCAAACTTTCTAAAGCTTGTTATATGATCCAAATACTATCCTAACAACATGAATTCTACTTTTAAGCATCAAAACACTAATCACACTTCAAATTCACATCTCTACTACTCATTCTTCAATCTTCCAAAATACTCATCCCCACACATCCACACTCCTATAAGATATATACTACCACTCCATTAGCCACATAATCTCATTCAAACTATCATTAATGCATCAAATCAATCCCACACCAATTATTACATCAAAATCATTTCTATTCTAACATTTACAAACAACACAATATAGAACATAAAATAAAAGATAAAGTTTGCATTAAACTCACATGACTAGATCTTGGCTTGGAATGATGTTTAAATCCTAAAGCTTGTAATAAATCTTAGCTTAAGGTTTAAGATTTTGGGATGAGAAAGGAAGAAAGAAAGAAAGAAAGAAAGAAAATTAGGATGAAAGGGAGGGCTGCCCCAAAAAGTGTCCAAAACATGTTTAAACAAAGTCAAATCTCATCCAAATTTGCCATAAGGGGTATATTTGTCCTAGGATTAATTTGGGCAAAATTTCAAATGCATTTGAATTGAATTTAAGCTCAAAAAGTGGGTCTAAGATTTACAAAAATTCTATCATACATCTAAACAATTCAAAAGTAAATTTACTAAATTCTAAACATAACACTTGCATATTAATTTGAAAAAGACACACACATTCATTACACTATACACACATTTATAGATATCAAACAATAATATTAATTTCATAATACTATACACATATAAATTAACATATGCACTAATTACATTAACTAAGCACACATATATATATTTTTCATTCCAATAACACTTTAGTATGCAATTTAAGGAATTCATGGCTATTTCATGAAGAGTAGTTGAGATTAGCTTTACAAATATTAAGAGAGCAAAAGCTTTACATCAAGTTGTCTAAGTGTGGTTTCTAGTTAAAGAAAACATCCTTTCTTGAGCACATAGGAACTGGAGATTACATTGTAGTTGATTTAGAGAAAGTAAAGGTTATTGTAGATTGGAAAAGGCCTAAAATGGTCACAAAAGTGAGAAGTTTCCTTGGATTAGTAGAATACTATAGATGGTTTGTGAAGGACTTCTCTACAATTGCCAGACAACTCACACAATTGACATAGAAAAATGAAAGTTTTAGGTAGACAAAGAAAAGAGAATAAAGCTTCCAAAAGCTCAAAAAAGAGATTGGTATTGACAACAACACTCGTGCAACCTAACATTGATGAGTCATTCACCATGCATAGCAACACTTCAAAAAATGGACTTAAATGTATGCTTATGCAAAATGGGAAAGTGATTGGCTATGCATCAAGACAATTGAGGCCTCACGAACAAAATTATCCAACAGTTGAGTTAGAGCTTGCAGCTCTGGTGTTTACATTGAAATTGTGGTGCCATTGTCGTTACAGTCAATAGTGCGAGATTCACACACTCCACAAGTCTCAAGTATCTATTCACCCAAAAAGAGCTTAATATAAGCAGAGGTGATGGTTGGAGATAATTAAAGACTATGACCTAGGTATAAATTATTGTCGAGATGAGTGAGTGCAATAGTAAATGGCTTGAGTAGGAAGAAACATGTGAAAGTAGACTCTTTACTCAGTGGCCTAAAAGAATTTATATGGGAATTTGAACGACTTAATATAGACTTCACATGGCATGAAACTAATGTTGAGATAGTAAGCTTGGCCTTTATCTTACTATAGTGAAAAAGCTTAAAAGTGCCTAGCAACATGACCTTACCTTGCAGCGGAAAGAAGAAGTATGAAATAAGGTACACTGATATTAAGATTGACAGTAAAGGAAACATCTAAATGAAGTTGGACTTTGTGTACCAAATGATATCGAACTTTGTAAGGAGATTATAAGCGAAGCCTACTCTTTTGGATACATCGTTCACCTAGGAGGTACAAAGATGTACCAGGATCCAAAGAGTCATTTATAGTGGAATAATATGAAACGAAATGTAGCATATTATGTGATGAAGTGTGAGATTTTCTAACTAGTGAAGGCCAAGCATTGGAAAAGTGAGGAATATTGAAGCCATCACCTATTCCAAATTATTATGAATTTTACGCGTGGATTTCCTAGAATGGCAAGAGGGTATGATGCCATAAAGGTGAATCTAGATCGCCTCTTTAAGTCCCCACACTTCCTCACCCTATCAATATAAGCTACTTACTTGAGAAACTACCAAAACTTTACATTAAAGAGATTGTACAAATTCATGGTGTACTCGCCAAGATTATATCCGATAGAAACCCAAAATTATTCTCTAAGTTCTAAATAAGGTTGCAAAAGAGTTTAGGAACCGAGCTATAGTTCAGCATAGCATAGCATCCTTAGATATGGGCATGTGTCATGGAGTTCAAGGGTAATTTAGATGCATGTTTGTCGTTGGTGGAGTTCACCTATAATAATATCTACCACTTGATAATAAAGATGCCACCATATGGGGCACTATATGGTTGGAAATGTCAATGTCATTTCTTTTGGGACAGTGTAGAGAAACTTGCCTTAGGGTTGAATCTAGTTTAACAAGCAGTCAACAAAGTAAGATTTGTATAATAGAAGATGAAAGAAACCTAAGACCAACAAAGGAGTTGAGAAGATCTCGAGAGATAAATCTTTGAGTTTGAAATAGGAGATCATATATATTTGAAAGTAAGCCCTATCAAGGATATCTATAGAGTAAAAGCTAAGGATAAATTAAGTCCAAGGTACATAGAGCACTTTGAGATTCTAGAGTGAGTGAGAGATTTAGCATGTTGAGTGGCACTATCAAAAAGCCTATCTAGGATCCATAATGTTTTCCATATCTTAGTCTTGAGAGAGTATATGGCCAGTCTAGATAGAGTTGTCAAGCGAAAGCTAGTACAACTAAAAGAGAACCTAACACATGAAAAGCATCAAGTACAAATTTTGGATCAAAAGATATAGAACCTTCATAATAAGAAAATCCACTATGTGAAGGTTCTATGGAGAAACCACACTCATGAAGAGGCTACTTCGGAAGCTAAATATGAGGTGAGGTGCATGTATCCTCATCTATTTGAGAAACTAAGTATGTCTTGCTTCAAGTTTTGTCAGCAAAATATTTCAGGGGGGGTTAGTATGTAAACCCCAAAAATTTCCAATATGGTTTAATGATATCAACTTCAAATTTTCTAGAAATATTCTCAAGACCCTAAATTATTTGACCTAAGACGGTAAAAATAAGATCATCATATAACCTTAAAACAAATAAATTAAACCCCAAATACAATTTAAATATCAAACACTAGAAATAATTCATAAACCTTGTAAGTACCAAACACCTAGAAAACCAATAGAGAACTAAATTATAGTCTAGAAATTGCTAACACAACTTAAATTTTTCTCATAAACAATCTCAAAATCCATGAAATCAAAATTTATGGAATAGAAAACCAAATGTCAATTTAAAGATGAAATCCAATGCAAAAACCCTAATATAGCTAATACACCAATCAACTCAATATGATAAAAATAAATTGAGATAAACCTAAAACAAACAATACCAACTTAAAATATAGAATTTAAGATCATAAACTCTTACAATACTAATACAAAACTCAATGAATTCTATAAGCACCAAAATCTAATAAGAACCTATAGCAATGAATTCGATAAATTCTCATTCAATAACTTACTTCAATATTCTATCCAAACAACAACAATATTAATTAATTTGAGTAAAATATGATCTAAAATAATAACACAACACATTTATGAAAGATAGGGTAATCTTATGAGAATAACTAGTTAAACGCACCAAACCAAAACCAAACAATTCCTTTTAAACCAAAATCAAATAAAATCTAAATCTAGCCTACTCCTATATTCATAGCTAGACAATGATGACCATGACCATGAATAAATACCTAATAAAAAGACTTAATTAACAGGTCAAATTCTCATATAATAGCTTATACAGAACAATCATTAGGCATGGCTAATTGCACATGCTATATACAAGTTTCAACTACTATAATTATAACTTAGAGACAAGAAAAAACATATAAATATTACAAACAAACAAGCTAAATTTTTTCCTTAGATTTTCCTACCTAACCACAAGACTTAGAGAAATTGAACCCCTCACCTTTATCTCCAATTGTTGGCAAGGAACACACCACTCATGCACTTAATAAATCATTCATCCCACTTAAGCTTCCTATTTCACTCTCATTTCCTTAACATTTCAATTACACAATCTTTTAGACTTCATCTCTTTTCTTTCGAAAAAATTCTAGCCAAGAGCTTCAAATTTACCAAGAGACACATCATCTCACCATGCTTCCTTTTATCCCCAAGACCAAGTAGATTTTTAAGACCAATTATTGCAAATGGATATTTAAGACCAAAAAGGATTTTAAAGGCAATGCTAAAAGATATATTGTATGTCTTGTTGCCAAGAGTCTCACTCAAAAGAAAGGCATATATTATGAAAAGACTCTCTTTAGTGTCATTGACAACTTTTTTAAAATTATTATGGCACTTGCAGCTCATTATGGCCTAGAGTCTCATAAGATGGATGTGAAGGTGGTGTTTCTCAATGACAGCATTATGAAAATGATATATATATGGTGCAACCATAATTTTTTGAATTTAAGACATCAAAATATCTAGTATGCAAATTGGAGAAATCCAATTATGGATTGAAGTAAGCATTATCCCGTCAAAGGTATGGAAAGTTTGATTAAGTGATTTCCTCTTTTGGTTTAAAGGAAAACGCTATCTATCAGTGTGTATATCACAAAATCAGTAGAATTAAATTTATTATTCCAACGTTATATGACAATGATATAGTGCTTGCAAGTAATGATATGACTTGTTGCATGATACCAAGATATTTCTTTCAAATAATTTTTAGATGAAATATCTTGATAATTTATTTTTTATATTAGGCATATAAATCCATCATAATCGTTCACGAGGTATATTACACTTGTCAAAAAGGACATGCATCAATATTAAATATTATATCCCGAGAGATACTCCTATGAAAAAAGGTGATAAGTTCAATTTACTTTAATATCTTAAGAACGACATTGAGAAAAGGCAATGAAATAGATTTTCTATGTATCAGTAATGAGGAGTCATATATAAGCTCAAGTATGTACGCATTCAAATATTATGTATATTGTTGGAATGCTTGACGAATATTTAAGTAATCCTAAGATGATTCATTGGAAGGTAGTAAAATTGTTATGCAATACATGCAGTATCCAAAGAATTATATGCTTACATATAAAAGATCTAGTCATTTAGAGGTTATGTCGTATTCCTACTTCTATTTTCTTGCATGCCTTAATAACAAAAAATTAACTTTATGTTATATTTTCCTAATGGATGGTGAAATTGTATCATAGAAATGTGTTAAACAAACACTTATGGTGTCCTCTACCATGGAGGTAGAATTTGTTACTTGTTATGAGGTCAAACCAAGGAATATGGTTACGGAATTTTATCACAATGTTGTAAATTGTAGATGGTATTAAGAGACCCTTAAAAATTATTGTGATAATAAGGCTACTAAACTATATTCCAAGAATAGTAGGAGCTCATCGAAATCAAAGCATATTGACATAAAGTTTTTAATTGTTAAAGAAAGAGTCCAAAGTTTTCAAGTGACAATTGAGAATGTTAGTATAATCTCGTGGTTGTAGATTTACTTACTAAGGTTTACAACTTAAAGTATTCCATGAGCATGTTGCCCACATGTGTGTTGTACATGTTGATGATGTGATAATATAGTGGGATTTTTTATATTAGTTGATATTTAGTCTTATTATATTTTTATAATTGACTCATATATGCTTATTGAATTTTCTAAAATAAAGCTATGTGTTTCTATTGTGATTATATATAAAGTAAGGAGTATGTTATAAGTCATAAAGTAATACCTATTGGAAATAAGCATGTCAAGAATCACATGCATGAAAATTTCATGCTATACATCTATAATTGATCTATAATGTCAATCGAATTAATATTGATGGGTCCTATCGCAACAAAAAAATGGTAAGGGATGCTTTGATCCTATATTGATATGATTAATGGACTAGATTATTTCAAACATGAGACTCATTATCAACAATAAGACTTGAGCTTATAAGGATTTTATAGTGTAAAATTGCCAAGTGATATTTGACGTAAGTGGGAGATTGTTATAATTTTATGTGCCAATATATCAATTAAATGAATATTAAAGATTGCCTAATTGAGTTAAGAAAACAATCCTTTTAAATAAAAGTGATCATTTAATTTTTGGTAAATAAGGGTCTTAAAACTCATCTATGTAGGCTTTTAAAAGGAGCCTTAAGTGTAGAAATGTACCTATTTTATTTCACTTATTATAACACACCATAATGAAATAAAAAAATAAAGGCTATAAATAGGGTTGATGTCACAAGCCTATGTAGTGAGAGGATCTTTTTATATTCCACTTTTTCCACATCCCGTTTATGAGAAAAATTAAGAGCATGTATTACTCTACACTACATGCTAAAAGACTCTCAAAAGGAATAGTTTTCTATATGTATTTATGTACACTTCTACACTCATTTTAATTTTATTTGGTATCCTAATTTCGTACAAGAGATCTTGAAGTTTTACATATTGAAATTCATTGTTTATGCCTAAAGTATTTTCTATTATCCATCACTCTAAATACAATAGAAAATAATGACATTGAGTTTAAATCTTTGCAACTATAAAAAATTGTAAGTATCATATTCAAGTATGACTTAGTTGACCATTTATTCTACAATATAGAGATGTTGATACACCTTTGTTCATAATAAAAATGTCATAACATAAATTTAAAATAGCAACATTTTTTCATGCCCCAAAACCCCAGCACTTGTGCAAGCTAACTATTCTCACTTGCTAGTCTCGAGCAAATTCTACAAGGTATAATCCTAATTGTAAGATTTTGAGCTAGACTTCTATATAATATGAACCTTAGTATTTATCGTCCTTGAAATTAAATATAAATTTCAATAACAATGCAAATAACATAATAAACATTACAATGTATAGCTATTACCAAATTAAATAGAACACCAAAATTACGATATAAAACCCTAAAAATATATCACAAATTCAATGGCACAATCAATAGTCAAATCACCATGAAATGAACCATCATCCCGCATATAATCTCATTATCTTATGTTTAGTTCCTAAATATTTCCTAATTGTAAAATTAGATAAATTAAACTTAATAACCAAAATCTAAACAAAAAAAATTCAAAATAATTACATTTGAGTCAAGTGATACAACCCCAAACAATAAAATTAATCTACACCAAAAAAAGAAAACATATATATCTTCTCATATTCAGACATGGACACAGGTCAGGTTAGATTTGTGACCCAGCTCGAACCACCATCAACAAGTTATTGGGTCATGATGTTTATGTATTAATGTGTGTGTAGCATAATTATTAATTGTGTCTTTTATAAATTAAGGTGTTAAGTTAAGTTTAGATTTATAAAATCAACTTTGGTTTTGCTTAAGGTTAGTTGATAAAGTTCTTAGTAGTTAAGTTAATAATTAGGCCTAAATAAGCCCCAAATGAAACTCAAATTCACCCAAAATGCAAACTAAAGTTGCATATGCCTTAAAAGTTACTTTTTAGATAAGTTTAAAAATCAAATTTGCCTAATTAGACTCCTTTTTGGGGCAGCCTCCCTTTCATACGAATTTTCCTTTTTCTTTCTTTCTTTTCTCTTTCTCTTTCATTTCAATTTCCAAGTCTAACCCAAAGACAATATTAAGCTTTGAAAATCAAAGTTCTCTCCAAGACAAGGTATTGACATGTGAGTTGATTTAAGTATGGCTTTTGTTTTGTTTTCATTTCTTGTAGTGGTTATGTGAAATCTTGATTAGGATGAGTTTAAATGCTATCTAAATTGTTTGTTCATGCATTGAAATTATCTTGGATTGTATTTGGTTAGTGTATGAGTATTGTTTATATATTGTGGAAGTGATATGAAGTGTTGGGAGGAAATAAAGATAGTTTGAGTAGTTAAATTAGAATGAATGGAAGTGGATTTTGAAGTGATCAAATGTGTTGATTTCATGTTTTGAGTTGCTAGGATTGAGTAGTGTAGATAGGAGTGAGTATATGAAGTTAAAAATGAAGTTGAAGAAGATTTAAAAGTGTTATAGGGTAGAAATTTCGAAGTGGAAAAACAGGAGATTTGTGTTCTGTCGAATAGGTCTGTTTTAACATACGTCGGTATCTAGAAATTCAACGCCGCCGGCGTAGAGGCAGCATTGAAACCAAACAGAAGTAAATCTTTTAACGCCACTTTGGAACACCACCGGCTTTTACAATAAATTTTTCCAGCGTTTGTTCTTCAGAACGTACGCCGGTAATTTGAGAGTTTAAGCAGCCGGCGTAGGGTCAAAGGCTGCCAGCGTACATCGATACGCTGCCGGTTTGTACCTCTCGGGAAATTTTGGAAAATTTGGATTTGCATTCTACACCGGCTCAAAGCCGCCGGCATAGAATGAAGGCAGTCTGCGTACCCTTGAGCACTACCAGCGTTGGCAGTGTTATTTTCATAGTGTTGAACACCAGTTCAAAGCCGTCGGCTTTGAATGCCGGTGTATCCCCTGCGTTTTGTAATTTTAAAAACTTTCTTCAAAATTTTCCGAAGTTTGATATATAATCAATTAAGCATTTATTAATCTAGGATATAATAGGATGTTTAAATGTTTTATTATGACTTTGTATTAAATTATTTGAATTTCTTTGATTAATTGTATATATGAGTTAAATAAACATGTTTTATGTATGAATTTGATATTTAGACTCTATGCAAAGTTTAATGAATTTCCTTATATAATTGATTTAAGATTGTGATATATATATATATATAATATTTGTGAATGTGGAATCTATCTTTATTTATTGATTATTTTGATATTCCTATTTCAATTAAGGATTCTTCGGTTAGTTCTTCACCGAGAGATCATAGTAATATACTAACGGGTTCAGGTACGCAATAACTTGTTTGATGTTTGCTAGGAATAGGCATTCCTAATTCAACTTAAATTGACTTGGCTTAATATTTGAATGAATTAGATTTCTATTACGCTGTTTAATCTGGTCCGAGGAGCAGCAAACCTGTCATGATGCAATGACATGTTAGTTAGGCGCTTAACCAAGTCATGATGCAATGACTTTACCATGATGCAATGGTACATTATGATGCAATAGCGATTCTTTTTTGTTAAGTGGGTAGCCGATAGGGGGAATAGTATCTGAGTAACGTTTGTTTAAACTTAGGAGGAAATACCATGGTTTAGTTCAAAGTTTATGGGAACTTGTGAACTAGGATCATGTTATGGACTGAGTTTAAGTAGAGTCAGGCAACGGCTTTTGAACCCTAAATGAAGCTATTATCTTCATGAAATAGATATAGGAGATATAAGTATTCGGACTGCTTATATCAACCCCCTGAGCAGCTGCTGTTACTCAGGATCCCTAAATTCTCAAAGCGTGATCCGGGGTTTGAATACCCCCCTGTTGATTTGCAAAAGAAAATTTAATAAAGATAATCACTTGTCTTCTAATGCATTACATTGGCTTGATGACTTGTTCTTGCATTTGTTATTATGTATTGGGCCTTTGGCTCACTTTTGCTGCTTTGCAGGTATTGAGACGATTTTTATGATGATTTGGGCTATGGGTCCGATTTCGAGAGATTCCTAGATGAGTGGGACGAATAGGACTCGAACACCCTGGGCTTTTGGAAGAATTTTTGCTAAGGGAAAATTATGTATAGAAGGCTTGATAGATAAGCCTATTTTTGTAAAGACCTTAAGATCCCCTAGGATTCTTTTTGATTTAAGAAAACATGTAATTTTTGTAGTGTCTTGTGTTGACACTAAGCAGTGTTTATATGATATAAATGTATGTATAGATTGCTTTTGTTAGCAATCTTGTTTTATTAAAAGTTCTTTATAAAGTCTTAGTAGTTTTGATCAAACAATTTTCATAAACTATTAGTTTTAGGATAACCTTACATATAATGTGAAAACGTTATATGTGGTTGGGGACTCGGTACTCTAAGTGCCGGGGTTTAGAGGGTCGAGTCTTTACACTAGTCAACCTGAGCTAACCACCAAAAAGGAAAAAAAAAAGGAAAAAAGTTAAATAAAAAATAAATGTAAAAAAAAATGTTTAAACTCTTTGTTATGTTAATAGTGAAAACTTAATACTATTCATGACATTATATGTGTTGTTGTTTTTTGACAAAATAAGTAATAAATACAATTATAAGGATATTGAGCCATATTTACATTGTTATAGCCCGAAACTTCACCTATTGAGTTATTGTCTACTTTGGCAAAATGCTGCAAAATTTTCTACTTAGTCTTAGCTATTTCCCAAGAGATCATCCATCTTTAGAGTGCTCTTCATTGAACACACATGCTTTAAAGTTCTAATAAACTCCAAGCCGTTACACCAAAAGTACATGATGATTAAAGTTTTATCATCTTATATTTGAGGGATATCACAATCTTCTCAACTTATAGAGCTAACATACAGGTCAATTTTGCCATGCATGTCCAAAACCACATCAAGTAAGAAGGACTCTAGAGGTGCTTCGTATAGGCTTAAGTGGTACCCCTACTCTAAGGCATTTTGTCTCTTATAGCACTTAGCTCCCTCACTTCTGGCTACTAACCTACTCTAATACCACTTGTAATGACCTAATATTCCTTCCTACCGAGGTTTTTTTTGCTTTGGGAAAATTTCACACTGTTTTGATCTTGGTGTCAACTACTTCCTAAGAGGTCATTCACCCTTAGAATGCTCCCTACTAAAAACTCTTAACTTTGGAATTACGATGAACTAAAAGCCATCACACAAAAATGTTCGCTTTAAGATTAGAGTTGCACCATTTTATATTTTATGGATATCACATTATTATAACGACCAAAAACTTTGCCCTTCGAGATATTGTCTACAACGTTCTCGTTAGATTTGCCACACAAGTCCAGAACCATAGAGGTGCTCCATACAAGCTCAAAAGGTGCCCCCACTTTGAGGCAATTTATCTTAAATAGCATTTAGCTCCCTTACTTCCAATTGGTAAACTACACTGATCCAACTTGTAATTACCCTGCTCACTAAGATATTATATGCTTTAGTGAAATGTCATGTGGTTTTATCATTGGTGCCAACTGCTTCTAAGCAGATCACTTATTAATAATTGCCATGGGCACCTTTATTTCTATGATGATTCGGGACTTTCAATTGATAATTTAAATGATAATCACATAGATATGGTACTTAATATGTAAATTTGTTAACTTCAGGTGATATGGAACTTATTGTGAAGAATACAAGTGGATTCGATAAGAAAAAGAGCAAATATGAAGGAATTTGAAACCATATGGGGCCATATAAAAGACAATGTGAGCATTTGAGAAAAACTGAAACCATAAGCTGAGCCATATGGGCCCATATGGCAAATAGTATCAACTTAAAGTGAACATCAAAAAACCATACGCCCAACCATACTGGTCCATATGGAAGGTGGCATCAGGCTAGAAGCCTTGATCCAAGAGTCATATACCTGACACCATTAGCCCGCTAAGATTTCTTTGCAGGGAACAAAGAACCACATGGTCTACCAAACGGGCCATATAAAAGACCATATGAACGATCACATGCTTTTCTTCATGCTTATCTTTAGGTTTTTCAAGGTTCATATAAATACATTCTTCTAGAAGGGCCTAAGCAAGAAATTTACCCCAAACATTAAAGAGAGACTTAGAGCATCCATTGGAGAATAAGTAAAAGGTTTTCGGATTAAAGACATTGCAAGATCACTTCTTTTGAAAGAGTTGTATTGATGAATCTTACTTAATTTTCTAGTTCATATGTTTTTATTGTAATATCTATGGAGGAATAAACCTTTAGGTCTAGATCTACACAAACCCTATTTTACTATGTAATGAAGATGAAGTTTTAATGCATTGCTATTGATGTTTCTTGTGTTCAATTGCATGTGATGCTGAGTTTCTTAAATTTATATTACTGGTTTATGAGTTTATGTCTTATGTTATTAACGTTAATTAAGAAATTACTTTTATGATTATACCTATTCAATTGAAAGGATTTGCTTGTGATTGTAGAGATAAGATAACAAAAATGTTCTGTTTTTATATTGAATTGTGAAAGAGTTCATGTTCTTCATGCAATTTTAGGTTATTGTTAATTAAGAAGAGATCCTAATTGATTAAACTAGGATTAGAAAAGTTAATATTCTTAAGAAAGAGATTAGCTTGATAATTTACAACTCTACAGCAAAAAACACAATAGAATCAATTTGAGCTAGCAGTCAAATGAAATCTAGGTTGTTTTGACATCGATATAATATATAACTTTGCTATTTGTGATCTTGGTTTAGTAATAATTAATAGGATATTATTAGTTAGTAGTTAATAAAATAGATAATAAACCATTAATTAGTGGTTAGGTAATAGGGATGAAGTTATTACTAGTAGTTAGTGATGTTAGAGGGACGACCCTATGCTTAACACTATATTACCTACATGATAAGTACACTTGCCTAGTAGATCGTGATTTAGAATTAAGAACAGGTTTTTATTTAAAACGATTCTACGATCAAAATCACCTATCCTAAGAGTACTCTTCACCGAGCATGCTTAACTTTAGAGTTCTTATGAACTTCAAGCCATTGCATCAAAATATGCCTTAATGATTAGAATTTGACCAGTTTATATTTTAGGGATATTATATATATAGACCTCTAACCAAAGTTTTTTTTTTTTTTATTTCTTAACAATGTGGGACTTTTTTATGTTTTTAAAGTTGTTTTTTGTTTTAAATGTTTTATAGTCTCACAATACTAATTTTACAAGCATAATTGCATGTATTCTTATGTAAGTAAGTGCACATTTTAAACAATTCTTTCAACAAATGGACCAAAGACTTTCGTTCTTAGACTCAATTTTATTTTCAAGTTAAAAAAAATGTCTTAGTTAATTGTAATTAGGCAAATTACATGAAAATGTATCAATGTTTGAGGGTAAGTTCATTAAAGTTACTAACATTTCAAATAGCTAAAAAGAGAAATCAATATTAAAAGATAATTTTATTCAAGCTATCAATAATTAAAGAGATTAAAAAAAGGAATCAACTTCCACAAAGTGAGTGAAAAAAATTATCCATAAGGGTTGTCACGGAAAACTAAGGAAAGTTAATTGAAAACCAATCTAAATATTGAGACCTTAAATGAAGTTTATAATACATTGATACATCATTTGATTTACTTTACAAAATATTAATTCATCTTTTTAACTACTTGAAACATCGATATCTTAAATGAACTTACACCTAAATGTTGATACCTTTCTAGTAAAGTTGTTCAAAAAAATCGATTGAATCACAAACCGAACCAAACTAGAGATTTAAACTAAACTAAACTGTTTTACATTTTTTTTCTAATTCAAACATTTTTTTGTTTTATTTCTTTTATTTAAAAAATTATTTTAAAATAATTTATTTATATATGTATCATTCATGAAAATGAATTTAGAATGATAATATCATGTTGTGATTGTTGTTGTGTGTCTATGAATAAAATAATTTTTAGATTTTAGCCTCTAGTGTTCTATACATTCCTTTTTTTCCTTTTTGTCTTACTAATTAATCCACTTCTATTACTTATTACTTATTGGTTTATATAATTAATAAAGTATTAATCAAATTATATAATGAATTAAAATTTGCGTCTTTTATTTGAGAAAGCTATTCTTATTTTATCATGTTTCGCATATCATTATCATTAAGTACAATTATAATGACATAAGGGATTAAGTCTCTCACCTGCTATAAGTTTAACATATTTATTTAGGTAGATAATTAATTTTAAATATTATTGTTTATACTTGTATTGGTAATATGAAATATGTAATTAAAGTTTCTTGATAGAATGTATTTTAATTTTAAGAATAAAAAATAGTTTGAAAACCAAACCATACCAAACTTTTTGTATTCAAAAAAATTACAAACTGATAGTTAGGTTCGAATTTAAAAGAAAAAAAAAATCACACTGTGCATACTACTACTTCTAGTATAATTTATTCAATTTAAATTTATCTCTTTTTTATGATTAATTTTATCTTTCAAAAGAAAATATTTTAAAACTTCGTTTCAAATTTTGTTTCTAATGAAAGGAAAATGAAAATTTAGGTGTTTCAATGGGCTATGAACCGCATTACCTTAAGTTGGACGATTCCAACTACCTTTGTCCAAACCTATGACTTGGTAAGTCCTAATTAATTCAAGCTTGTACGCATGTCTATTCATATTTGCCCAAAATCGCTCTTTTATCATATTAACTAGAGTTGTGCATGAAGGGTGAGTTATGCAAGCCAACCTGTTTAACCGCAAAAAAAAAAATGTGGGTTTGGCTAGAAATTTCAGCCCACTTTACTTTATAGGCCATTTTGGCCCGACCCGCATAACCATAGGGTTAAAATAGGCTAACTTGCTTAAGGGTCAGGTTAGCCCACGAACCCTCATAAGTTTATATATATATATATATATATATAATATATATAAAAGCAAATTCATGAAAGTTTAAGAAAAAAACAAAAATCTAATAATAATAAACAATTATATGTAAGTATTTTTAAAAAAAATTAACCATATGAAAGAATAAGAAAATAAAATGTTAATGTTAAATAATAATTTTTAACATAATCTTAGGTTTATCTTATATTATTTATCAATTTTTTATCTCATATATAAATATTTTTTTTCAATTTTGATTAAAAATAACATTTATATTTAGTGTGATTATATTTTAATGTCAAAATTGCACAAAAAAAAAAGGAAAATAAAAAATTATTAGCGGTTTGGCTGGTTGGCTCGCATAACCCACCAACCCTAGTGGGGCAAGGCGGACCAATATTTCTAGTCTTCTTTATAATTAGGGCCAAGCGGACCGACCCACATAACCTGTAGGCTAAAGCAACACAAGGCAAGTTAACCCGCTTAACTTGTTTACACAGCTCTAGTATTAACACATATTGGGTAAAGCAATTAAAGTATACATCACAATGACCTAACTTTGAAACATTTAACAACAAATTTCTCTCTCCCACTTAAAGCCATGTCCATAATTTCAAGGAAACTACCAATCTATAAATTATACGCTTTATGAATGAATGAAAACAGAAATTTAATAAGAATTTGCAATTGCATCACAATCATCAATTTAATATTACATACATGATGTTAATATCTTAATACATGTTACGATTAAATATACCATGTTAGTTCACATGTTATGATGACTAATTTGTTTTACAACTAAATGTACCATATTGCACATTGTTTACACATATCAATATACAAATAAATACTTTGATGTATCTAAAATTTTTCATAAGGCCAGATATCTATTATGTATTATATGAGATATTATATCATTTTTTTTGTATTAAATGCTATGATATATGCAATACCACTATATGCATTAAATTTCGCTATGTATCTTAAATTTCACTTTGAATCTACTTAAACTAAATAAATCATCAGAGTGGAGTTTGGATTCCACCTTTGGTACCAAACAAAGGATTAAAATTTTTATTGTATTCTCAATTCCATTCCAAGATAAAGTAAGGGGTTAATGTCGCAAATGGTACCTAAACTTTGGTAAAATATACAATTATGTACCTGAATTTTAAAATTGATCAATTTACTGCTTGAAAAAGCTTTTTGTGTACACCAATAGTACATCTATCAAGTTATTTCAGGTACTAAAATGATTGGTTTCAAAGTTTTTTAGTTACTAAATGGATCAATTTCAACGTTCAAGTACTAAATTAATCAATGTCAAAATTTAGATACTAAATTAATCAGTTATAAAGTTTAGGTACCTAGTTACATATTTTACCAAAGTTAAGGTACTATTCGCAGCATTAACCCTAAAGTAAAATACAATAAGAAATACAGTACCTCTATCAAGTTCTTTCAGGTACTAAAATGATTGGTTTCAAAGTTTTTTAGCTACTAAACAGATCAATTTCAAAGTTCAAGCACTAAATTGATCAATTTCAAAATTTAGGTACTAAATTGATCAATTGTAAATATTGGATACTTAATTATATGTTTTACCAAAGTTAAGGTACCATTCGTAGCATTAACCCTAAAGTAAAATGCGATAAGAAATTATTTAAGTAGTTTGAGTTATTATAATTGATTGGTTCATAATGTCATTTTCATTGGTTATCACTTACATAGCGAAATAAATTTATATTTAGATTTTGTTTAGTTTAACTTATTTCCATTTGTTTAGTATCTTTTTATATTCACTCGATTTGGTGTGTTTATCGAGAAACCATTACCAAAAAGATGAAAAACATTAAAATAAAAGCACATATATATCCCTTGTCATGACCCTAAATAAGGGCATAATAGGTTTACTCTAAAATCATCATAGCACGTGTGCACCCATAACATAAAAACCACCTTGCAAGTCATAAATTACAAAATTGTAATTACTTATTCTCTCAATGTGTAACACACACATAGATATTTAGAAAAATAGTTTCGAATATCGATATTTCCACAAATTGCAAGGACCGCAGAGAATCGAATACCCTACCAAGGATGAAACAAAGTAAACTAACTTAGGTTATCTTTCATCCACTATCAAATAAGACTACAAAAGAAATAAATCAAGTTTTAAGTCTTTTCTCTCAATTAAGTTTAGTCCATGGTCATTCTTATCCTTTAATCATCATGACTTGATCTTTGGCATGCTCCACACTCGATTCCTATCCCAATCCCATCTTTATGATTTTCCTACAAAAATAACTATTGGGAGGTAAGCTACATTTAGCTTAGTGAGATATATTCCTATGCAAAACGTACTCATAACAGATAGAATAACAAGCAAGTTTTTTACCAAACATATGAGATGCAACATCCACATAAGCAAGCAATGCGTAGATCAACCGGAAATCATATGTTTGAATGGATTTACACCCTATTCAGGGTTAGGTGTTTCTAGTCCCACACAACCTAATTTTGCAAATATGTTCTGTAGATCTTTTAGGCTCCTACTCACTCCAAAATTGATAGTTCTTTCAGGCTCCTATTCGCTCATGCAAACTTTCGAACCCCTACGAACCCCACTACTATACTCTTATTCCACTGAAGTTATAGCAGCGAATGCAACGCAACCTACTTCATGATGTGTATGATCAAATTAAGAATTTGTTTTCTTCATATAATTAAAGTATTTAAAAGGTTACTATAAAATATTTGTAGACACTTCAACATGACATGAAGACAATAATTAATTTACAAACAATTCAAATTTCGGTATGCTTAATATAATTTCAAAAAACACCATGATCACAATCAACCCATCAACCCATGCATATTCTATTTTATCTTTTCCTACTTTTAGTACATCTAATTTACAAGTATAAACATAAGTACGAAAAACAAGGAGATAAACTCACTCATCCTTAATGCAATCCTTAGTTGAAGTGATCCTTGGAGAAAGGTAGTCAAATTCCTCGTTGTCTAAACAAAAGAAATACTCAAAATGAGTATTTCGCATTGATTTTACTTAAATTTCTAATTATAATTACTCTATTCACATCATTTTTCTCCATTATAGAAGTTCCAATTTAAAATGGTCATAACTTGCTCATTTTAACTTAGAATTCATCATATTAGTAGTCATTTTCTACCAAATTTGAATGCTTTATCCATTTCTAAGGTTATTTTTAATATTTAAGGTTCGAAATCATGTGGTACAGAATGCATCCTGAAGATTCCATACCTTATCATTTTCAATTTTCAAAATTTTTGCTTTATTTGGACTTTATAAATCAAGTAAAATATTTCCATAAAAAAAAAATAATAATGATAATAACATATATTACATGTATGATCCTAGTGATGTTGCTTAAAATAGAAAATTCATTAAAACAGCTTCCATGAAAAGGAGAAAATTTAAGTTTTTAGAAAAATCACTTTTAGATGTTTAAATAAAATTTCAACTCTATTTTTTTGTAAATACGAATAATTAATTAAGAATCATAATTTTATATTCATTTTGAGTTTATCAACATTTCATTTTTGTAATAAAATTCTCTTAGCTAATTATTTGCAAAACATGAACTTTAGGTGTTTGGTGGAGAAAAATTATTCTACGTTGGATTTTCTTTAAACTTCCTTAAGTTTTGGTATTTAAGGAAAATTTGGGTAAATGACTTATCCTAGATTTTCTTTCTTGGTGAAAAGGGCTTTAATGCATTTTTCATAAAAAAATTTCAAGTTGTAAAATCTTTTCTACAAATTACATGGGTCACGGCATTAAAAAAAAAAAAAATCTTAGGAGGTTGATTTTGTTTCAAAGTTTTCTTTTGGATATAGTAAAAATCTAAATTCTTAAATCTTTATAAATATGAATGTTAACTATAACCATGGTCTTATTTTTAGTTTGCATCTTGCAATATCTTAAAGTCATAGTAGAACTTCTTTCAACTAATTATTTTCCAAAACATGAATCTTTATATAAACTACTTGTGGTAAAAAAAAATTTCTTTTGAAGATTTTCGTAAATATGTAGCCTAAAGAAAATCATGGTTTATCATTTAATTCAACTCTTTGAATGTTTTATACTTACTTCTCAAAATTTCATTTTAAAATTATTTTTACTAGACATAGATTTTTCCTTGTCTATGGTGAAAATGTTTCAAGTGGTATTTCTTAAAATTCCACTAAGTCTTGGCATCTTGAAAATTTGGATGGATGTTTTATTCTAAATCTTTTATTCTTGATGGAGAGGTTTTCCCCATGTATTGAAAATAAGGTTTTTAGGAAAATATTTTCATAATAAAGAATTATCAACATTTACGTTTTGGAAATACTCATATAGAAATGAAATTAATAGCATGGACTTATACCAAGAACATAAAAATTATAAATAAATAAAAAAAATCATGAAGATATTAAAACAAAAGTTTGGGAATCTTAGCTTGTTATCAAGATTTCTCAGGACTTAAATAAATTTCAGTCACCATAAAAATAAAAGCATAAAGAAATATAACTTAGAAATCTTAGATCTTTTTCAAGGCTTCCTGAGACGTGAAATATTTCCAATCTCATAAACAAAAAAATAAGCAATAAGAAATCATGGGAGTCTTAGATCTTATTCAAGGCTCTCTGGGACTTAGATTATGGATAAGTCCCCTTTTTGTTTTGACTGGAAATTGAATAAGTCTAAAACTAGAAATTGACTAAGCTTATTTAATAGTATGAAATAAATAAGAGCATGACATAAAAGTACAAATAAAAAGAGTTAGATTAGTGAGCATTTAAGCTCTATAGATATACATATTACATATATTTACTAACATATACAAAGTTAAAGTTAAAAACACATTTCATCATAATGAAAACATGAATCATGAAGTTGACAAGACATGAATAATATGTTGTTCCTATATTCACATTGCTCATGGGTATTTCATATGGAAATAAAACACACATAATTTTCATGTTATGTTAACATAAGCTAAGAAAGAAGGTTTTAGTATTCTATATAAAACAAGATATGGAATTTGTGTATGGATAAAAGAGGAAACGAATGTTTGAGAGGAAGTTTAGAGAGCAAAGTTTGAGGAGAAAGTTTAGTAGATTTTTTTTATGAATAATGAAAAGTGTGAAGAAAAGTGAAGGGAGAAAGTGGTACTTATAGAAGGAAATGGGAGGGGGCTAAAGTATGGAAAATAAATGAAAAAGAAAATGAAATTGAGAGAAAAAGGGAATAGGAGGTAGCAAAATGATGCACATGAAACAAGAGGAGAGAGGGATATAGAGAGAGAGAGAGAAACAAGAAAGAAAAAGTAAAAAGAAGTTATGTGAAAAGTAAAGTGTAAAGTAGAAGAGATTAGGCCTGTTTAGGTAGTTACTCTAATGTCATTTTGACATTATTTTGGTGCCAAACAGATACCGAATCGATATTGAACCAATACAAATAAAAAAAATCGATAATTTTACTTATGAAATGACTAAATCGAACCGATATTGAACCAATATCGATATTGAACTGATACAGATCTGAAACCTAACTGTCTAAATAGGCTTATGTGTGTAAGAAAAGTTATGGATGGTGTAAGAGTTGTAAGAAAAGTGTAAGAAAAAATAGAGATAGATGAATAGTAATGAATAGTAAAAAGTAAAATAAAGTGACAAATTAATTACCGATAAAGATAAAATACGTGTATAATAGCTACAACTGATGTTTTTATGAGCCATAAAATTTGAATATGATATTTTTATGAAACGATAAATCATTAAAATATATTTGGAAGATGAATTGTTATTATTTTATCATTGATTGTTATCCAGTTTTGTTATCTCAGTCGGCATACTAGTCATCGATTGTAGAAATTATTTTGCTGATGAAACTTGATTTGAAAATTTAGAGACCATATTATAGAAAATAATTTTGCATTATTTTATTACTAAATATTAATGAAATTATATTGTCTTAGTTTACGTGTTCATGATCGGATACGGAAACTGATCCCATAAAGGTTTGATACGATAGAAGTTTTGTCAAATCTGATCATTTTAAGACTTATAATATATATTTGGTTCATAATTTAGGTTCATAATATTTTCTATATAATTTAATATTTTTTATAAGATTACCGTAAAATTTTGAAGTTTACAATTATAGGAAATTATTTCTTATTATTTTATTAATAGATATTAATTGATCAATTTGCGTGATAGAGCTCAAATAGATGAATTGTTTAACGTAGAGTTTTCGAATTTGATTAAGCTATTAGATCATTTTGTTGGTAATATGTTTTTACTATACAATTTACTTTATTTGATCTAAGGTTTCTAAGATTTTGATCTGATCTGATATAATTTAGGATTTTGGTTATAATGCGAATTTTAGGGTTCACAATGTGTTTCATTTATTTTATTAAAATTCTAATTAATCTTCTGATATGATTTTGGCTTATATTATTTAATTAATATCATACTATTTTATTTTATTTTCGTTTTTACTTGTTTATTATAATTACCTTGATACGTTATTTGTCGAATCAAATGATTTGTTGGATGTGTAGTTTATGCCAAAAATTGTAAGCTTTATAGGTAATTAGCCCTAGAGTCTTGTTGTGTTATAGGTTATATTGATATGATGATTACATATGTATTATTACCATAAAATTACAATGTTGGATATAAATCATGTTGTATTGTTATAAGTTAGGCAAGTTATCATGACTAAAGTAATACAATAATTATAGTCTTAATATTGTTACTTTAATAAAATTGTCTTAATATGTGGATCAATTATGGTGTTGTTGTTATTATTATTATTATTATTATTGCCATACCGTAAGTTGTTAATTATAGCACATTTTTTATGCTATTAATACTACTATTACTATAATTGTAAATTATAGTAATAGTTTGTCATATTTTTACTATGTATCATGTGCCTAAAATAACCACATGATTTAATTAGTAATGTAAATATTTTATAGGTATTAATTTTAGAGCCTTTCTATTTTATTATGATTACTTGTCTTATATTTTGGATATTTTCTATATATAATAAGTTATTTACATTATTTGAGTGACTTCCAAGAGGTTTTACTTACTAATGGAGGTGGTGTTATTACTTCTTTAAGAGATTCCTTTTTAAAGGATACTTCTTTTATGATTAGCTTCTTTAAGAGGTTACGATCATCTTTAATTATAAGTTCATCAGCAAATATTTATTTGCGATTGTTTTGGAAATTTACTCGTTAGACATTATTTAATTCTATGTGTTTAATGAATTTAGAGACATATTTATTTTTATTTGCTAGAGTTAAAGTTTTATGATTAATTGTGCTATTCTTATTTGAGAATTTTTTAGGGATATTTATTGCTTTTATAATTATTTTTTGAAAGCAAATAATAATTCTTTTAAACTTACTAGAGCCTTAATAATTACTTCATTAATTCTTTAATTTGTCATCACTTATAGAACACAAAAAGGTTAGTGGAAATTTTGTGGATAACGATTATGATTTCTTAGACTATAATTAAATTTTTATATTTTTAATATTCTTAAATAGCGAAAAATTGGGAGTGATTTTTGCAACTTTTCTCAAAGCCTCTTGAAGATTTTACAGCATATTATTATGAATTATCACAATTAGGTTATGCAAAATTAGGGGGTTTACGTCTCTCTCTCAAAATTACATTCCTAATAATTCCTTATAAAATTGAATTTTCTTACCTTTTTGTCATTATTTATGGCCCGTTCACTTCGTTGGGAATGAAATTATAATTCAAAGGGAATGTAATAGAGTTGTAATGGCTATTACAATGTTTACTTGATGTAAAAAATAAAACAAGTAATTATTAGAGTAAAAGATAAAATATTATAATATCCCATGTATTTATTGCAGAGAGAGGATGGGTTCATTTTGACTATTCTTTGATATAAACATCATCACAGGTTAGTTCTAACTTAGGAATCAACCTGACACTAGCAATTCGGAATTAGCCCAAGATCTACCAAATTTAGTGAGTGGAGTTGGTTCTAAACATAAAAATTGGAGGACAGCGCAAGTCAATGACCCCAATAAACCCTATAGAGGAAAAAGAAAAAAAAAGAAAAAGGAAGAAAAAATAAATATAAATAAGAAACAAATATTTAAACTATTTTCATGTGAATAGTGAAAATTGATTTCCTATTCATGATATTCAATAAACATCCTTGAAAACATGTCTTATTGATTATATATATATTATATATATATATTTTAATTTTTATCTTTTTACAAATTGTTTGTATCTTAAGTATTTTATTGTCCTACGCTGCTAATTTTACAATTAAAAGTAGATGTGAATGTGTATAAATAAATGCAAAACTCAAGAAATTCTTTTAATAAATGGGCTAAAACCCAAGTTTATTTTAATTTGAAAAAAAATAGTGTTTTTTTTTTTTTAGTTGATTCTTTATATTACTTAAATGAGCTAGTGTTATTTAATCATTTTTTGTTCTAAAAAGCCAAAACCGTAGACCCACTAGTTTCCTAAAAGTGAGAATCAGTTAGGTTCCTACAAATCCTGCTCCTAAATTTTGAAACCAAGAACCAACAAGTGATTTTGGAACCAAACTGGATTGTGATGATGTCCACTTGGATATATGGTACAGATATAAGCAGTCACTTGTTCCATTTAAGCGATGTATTTAAGGTGTTATGGAAAGAAAATTTTTTTAGAAATTTAAAAGAAATGTGCATCTTGTTGATGGTAAGTTCTTTTCTAGCTTTTTACTTCTAGTGATGGAGTGCAAGTTGATGATGAGAAAACCAAATCTATTATTGTTTAACCAATACCCAAATTTGTTGTTGATCTTAGTTGTTTTCACGAGTAAGCTTCATTTTATTAGAGGTTTGCAAAGGGGGTTAACACGTCTATGGCACTTTTCATGGAGTCTAGTAAAGGTGTAGGGTATAATGGAGTAAGTGGGCCACAAAATAATTTTGATTTAGTGAAGAGGGAATTTATTATAATACTTATAATTTCGCTTCCTAATTTTGATGAAGTGTTTGAGTTAGAGTTTAATGCTTTAAATGTAATAAAAGTAATTCATATTCAGGAGAAGGGAGAGATTCATATATTAGCAAAAACTTAAGAGGAAAGCTTTGAATTGCCCTATATATCATATAATGTTATATGCATTGTTCCATTCCAGCTCTTACTATTTAGTAATATTTTTACTACTTAAGGAGTTTATGATCTACCCTAATCACAAATCGTCAAGTACCTGAGAAGGCAAAACAATCACATTAGTGGGCAAAATCAATGGAATGTTTAAACCTTTACTTATGTTATCAAATATAATTGAGGAAATGTGGATGTTGTATTGCATCTTGTTTCATGTGTATGGTCGTATGAATACCATGAAAGTTAAGTTGTTGCGGTTTAGTACTTTGATCGAACATCACATTGGTGATGAGGATTTTGCAACATTAAATCTACTTCTCCAATGAAGTGGCTATGGATGGTTATCATGTGCTTGAAGGTTATTTGCTTTAGTTAAGGGAAGTTGTGTACTTATATAGGTTCGATGAGGGAGATTCTAGTGAATGGGTAGTTGCATTTGAATGGTTTAGCAAGTCATTTTGGAATTCAACGCACTAATATAATTTTGAAGGAGCATCTTTATAGGCCTTATATGAGGCAAGATGCCACGCCCTAAATCAAGACTTAAGGCATGCCCAATCTAGCCACGTATAATACTTAAGCATTACATACAAGGCTATCTAAAAAGAAATCATTTATCATAATCATTGTTAATAAATTTTAACCCTTGCAATCATATAATTAGATTTGTTAAAACCATTGAGTAAACAGCGGAAGATAAAACTTTTACTACTTCATGTATATCAAAAACTACCTTTGTGAGTATAGCATCATACATATTTACACATTTAATACCAACCATCAATACTTCAAAACCTTAAACACATAGTTTCTCAAAACATTAAAAAAATTTGTGACTTGGATTTACAGGCCATAGGCTTTTAGATAAGCCTTCACTAAAATACAAGTTTAAAAACAACTTTAGAGTTTGTACAAACACAAAACACCATGTCCAAGGGTTCTAGTTGTCCAATTCATCAAGAAACTCCTCAAAATATATGTCGTACCCCATATAATCATAAGAATCATCATCATGATCTCTAGTCCCTATAAAACAACAAATGTGAGCTAAAGCCCAATACGACAATAACACAGTCACATTCATGATGAATACACACACTTGGTCTAATGCAATACAATATTTAATTATTTATATCTCTGATTAAGATGTAGCAAAACAACATTAGAACACTTACACTTTGATACCAAGCCTCTGGGAATCTAGGGGTCCTGAATAGTAGTGACTACTTAAGAGATTGATATAAGTAGCCCGAATACTTGTATCTACTATAGGAACATCTAAAATGATAATAGCATCATTTACGATTTACAACCGTTACTGTAACACCCTGAATTATAGGCCTATTAATTTTTTGGTAATTGTTAAATAAATAGTAATGTCTGTGGAAATTTTAGAAAATGTCTAAAAAACCATTCCCGCTTTTCGTGAATTTAAATATTGGTAGTTACCAATATGAACAATAAAAGATTTCATTAAAATAAAAATATAAGCATAAACTATACCTATATCAAAGAAAAATTTTCCGTAAAATATAACAATAATAATATGATTAATACATAAACTAAAAACCAATAAAGATAAGTAAAATAATAAATTAGATCCCAAAAATAATTCAAAAGATACAAACAAAAGATAAACACTATAAATTTATAATAATAGAATGTAAGGACCTGCTATCACCTGTAAATTTGAAATAGGCGATAACAGTTCCCCAACCACATATAACCTATAAGATTATATGTAAGGTTGTCTGAAGGAATTGTTTGAGTAATTGTTTATCTAATTCCATATAGATATTATACAATAGGAAACATAGATTTTTTTTTTCTAAAACCATAAATAAAACTATACTACTACACATTTTGGCAAAGGAGTACAACTTAACTTCTAAATAGCTAAGTACATATATATATATATATATATATATTACATCCAAAGGCTTCTTACAAGCCTTAACAAAATCTTCAAAACATAACTCAACTAACACTATAATTACATTATCAATCAAAAGGAATCACATCTAGGGTTGTTTGTTTTGGCTTTATTTCGGCAGATACAGACACTTTTTCAAACTTTTTGCTAACAAATTATTTATCAAGAAATAGATATAGATAAAAAAAGTTGACAGTTCTCATCAAAAGATCAAATAGAACAAATATGGATAAAATTTAGATGCAAATCGGATATATTTACACATATCATTTTAAAAAAGATACAGATACAGATGAAAAACAGACAATCCAACAGACCCCTAATCTATTACATTCATAGGGTTCCATTGAGTCCATGGTCATCTCTAATCCTCCAACCCATCAAGAAAATCTTCAAAGTCGGTTCCGTACCCCATACTCGTATAGAACTCATCGGAGTCATCACCTGAAATGGATAAATTATGAGCCAAAGGCCCAGTACACAAGTAACGAATACAAATGCGAAGTGGGTCACACATTCTTAGACTAATGCATTATGCAATAATCAATGGTTTATTGTTAAGTCTTTAGTTAGTAAAACAACATGGGAGTATTCAAACTCCGGACAACAAGGATCTAGTATTACGTCCGCCTCCCTGAGTGGTCCCTATTATTCATACAGACTAGGCAGCCTCACCTTCCGGCGTAACCCGTAATACTAGGGGATCCTGAGTATCGCATCACGACGCTCAGGGGGTTGATATGAGCAGCTCGGATACTCATATCTCCTAAACAATTCTATTCAATAACGAGAAAGTACCATGCCCCCAATCTGAGCTGGGTTGCCACTCTCCTAATCAGATTCAACGGCAAACAAAGACAATCAATACTCATATATCAATAGGATTTTCTTAATTTAAAGTAGCTTGATTTTGATGCCTATCCTAACAAAGAAGCAAGCAAGTTACCGCGTACCTGAGATAGCTCGGGAATTAACGGGGTTAGCTGGGTGAGAATCTATCACTGTTTAAAACAATATTAAATTTCACACTTAGCTTAAGCACTAATTATCTAGTTGAAAATACAATTAATCAAAGAAATTCAAATAAATTAATACAAGGTCACAATAAAGCATTTAAACATCCTATTATATTCTAGAACGCTTAACAAATACTTAATTGATCATATATCAAACTTCGAAAAATTTTGAATAAAGTTTTTAAAATTCAAAAGCGCAGGGGATACGCTGGCACTCAAAGTCAGCGGCTTTGAACCGGTGTTCAACACTCTGAAAATCAACACTGCCAACGCTGGGAGCATTCAAGGATACGCCGGAGGCCTTCATTCTACGCCGGCGGCTTTGAGCCGGTGTAGAATGTAAAATCCAAATTTCCAAAAGCTTGTAGTTAATCTTGATTTAGGGTTTAAGGTTTTGGAGTTGGGAAAAGAAAGAAAGAAAGAAAATTCGTATGAGGAAAATAGGGCTGCAAAAAGAGTCTATAACTTGTCCAATTAAAGTCAATTGTCATCCAAACTTTGCCATTAGGGGTATATTTGTCCTAGGATTAATTTGGGCAAATTTCAAATGCATTTGAGTTGTATTTAGGCTTAAAAAGTAGGTTTAAAGTTTGCCAAATTTCTGTCTCAAATCATAAGCTATTCAAAAGTAATTTGATTAAATTCTAAACATAACATATGCATATTAATTTGAAAAAAGACACACATATTCATTACACTATACACACATTTATACATATCAAATAATAATATTAATTTCATAATACTATACACATATAAAATAACACATTCACTAATTATATTAACTAAGCACACACACACACACACACACATATATATATATCATTCTAATAACACATTAATATGTAATTTAAGGAATTCGTGGTTATTTCATAGAATATAAATAAAGTCAAATTAAAAACAATTTAATTATTAACAAGTCATAAAATACCAAAACACTAATAATTTAAATCCTTAAAGGATAAATTATAATTTACAATAATATTATTAAAATTGAAAAATAAAAATCTTAATTTAAAAATTTTAAGTATACCATAGTATTCAGAATATTTAATACAGTAAGTACGTAAATTTTTATCTAAAAATAATATCGAATGAATATTTATTATACGTGTTAATTAAAATCCAAAAAATTAAAATTTCTCCACAATTTCCAGCTTGTTGCCCACGCCATTTTTTTTCCTATAAATTCTCAATCGTCTCTCTCTTCTCTCTCGCATTCTCTCAATCCTCTCTCTCTCTCCGTATTCTATCTCCCAAAGTCTTCAAATGAAGACTTAAAAAATAAAAAAAAAAGAAGGTAACTTCTCCGAAACGGAGAAGACAAAAAAAAGAAAAAAGGCAAAAAAATCCCTCCTGGTCGGAGAAAAGAAAAAAAAAAGAAATAATAAAATAATAAAAAAGGAATTTAGAAGCTCCTCCGATCTTCAAAAGCTCGTATCTTTCACATACGACAATCGATTGCAATTCTGGAAGTGATGTTGTGATCATGGCGATACGCTCTTCAATTCAAGACTACACAAGGTTAGGTTTCGGTCACTCTAAAATTTTACTATTATGATCCGGTATGTAGAAGTTTTCGTAATATTAAGAGTTTTAATATTAGTTTTTATTATAAATATACATATTTACATGCATATATAACGATAATAATATAAAATTATGTCATGCTCCGTATGTGTGTTTAGACTAGTTGATATTACTTTTCGCTTATCAAATGGATAAATTGATAAATAAAAACGCTAGATGATAGAAAATTGATTATAATCTTAGATAATTAATATTTAGAGTCTATTTATTAGTAAATAGAAATTTAGAGATAAATCGCTAGAGTTGAAATATACCCGATGGGATCAATAATTGATCAAAATCTTTTAATCTAAAGCCCAAATCACAATCCTGATTTCACAGACATGAAAGTTATAATATTTTAACCCTATATAGACTAAAAACCCGAGTTTGCTCTATTAGATCTGGAAACTCTAATCACGTAGGTGATAAACATAAATCTATCTGATTCCATAAATTTTAGAATTTAGTTTTCAACCTGAAAACAATGTAAGAAAAATATGGAACATTAATTATAGATATATCTATAATGTAATACTGAAAAATTCTTGAAACACTAAAAGTTAAGCGTGCTCATGACCTAAGATGGGTGACCTCCTGGAAAATGAATAGTAATTTTCCAAAACGAGTAATCTCTCGATAAATATAATTCAAAGACAATAACTAGTGGTTTAGAATTGAATTATTATATCCTTAAAGTATATCAGTTAGCAAATAATGATTTAAAGATAAATCGCTAGGATTGAGATGTAACCATTAAAACTAGATATTAGGTATAATTTACATAAATAAGACTCAACCTAAGATTTTAATATCGAAAACACTAAAACAAAAATATTCTTAACTTATATAAACACTCGTTATGTTTTATGAAGTAAAACTTAGCTAAAGAAACAATTAGAATTAAGTAAAGTAAACCTATAGCGTAGTTCTGACATTTAAAAAGAATAGAGACATTCTATGACAAGTTTAAATAATTTAAAGTACACACAACATATACTCATGAGTAGAAATGGAATTAAGAAGGAAAATAAAAGCTTAGAAAACTATAGAATCTTATTATAAAAGTTTTAGCCCTATAAGAAAATTTTACTTGAATTTTATAAATAGAACATATTTGATCATTTGATCAATAAAAAGACTGAATATATATAATTAAACTTTAATATATTACCCTATATACAAATATGAGTTTCGTATCATACGTAGAAATAGGATTTTGATACATAAACTTGATAATTTAAGTATCATATAGATAAAAGATAATTTAGCTTTGGATATACTAGATAACTCAATAATAAACCTATATAGACATATGAAGATTTCAACACATATAAAAGAATAGAATCCTAAAATAAAACTTAAGTAATTCAAATTACAAATTAGAAAATCAAAATAATATAAATTATAATTGAAAGATTAAACTTAAACAAGAATTTCGTAACTCTAAGTACAAAATTAAACGCTTATAAGACTATAAGGATATAAAGTATAGATTAATGAAAATCATAAATATTAGTTGATATAATCAAATTAACTAGAGTAACATACTTAAAATAAGATTAAGACAATCAAAATGAAAATAAGTATAAATATGTATACTTTAACTAAAAAGTTGAGTAATGGACTTAAATTAAAGTATAATCACTAACACTTTATAAAATAAACATTTACAAGGAATTGAACTTGAAATAATTATTAACAATACAAAATAAGAAACCTAGGCATCATTATGATACCTTTCGAGCCCCTAAAGTAACATAGGAAAATATATAAAATGATTAGTTTAACCTGATAATTAAAAACTATATTCGATAAGTTTTCTAATGACTACTCATGCTAAAATCTAAGTTAAAACGAGTATAATATGCCCAATTTAAAATTTCGTGAATAAACTCGATATTTGAAAATATTTAAAATACTTTTCTTAGGAAAACTAAGATTATACGAATTTTATAGTTTAACTTACGAAGCGTAACCTTTACAAACTTCAAAATGACTAATTATGTGTTAAGGTTAGATTAAAAATGTTAAAACTCGAAGTTTAAGACACAAAGACATAATAGGTTTCTTTATATGAATAAGAGTATAGTAATGGATATCTGTTATCTCGATTCTCAGGGGATACAAATCCATCTTCAAGTTTTCTCATAGACTTCTACGACCATTAAGCAAGGATAAACAGGTGAGTATATTCCGATGACCTTCATCTGCTTGTGCTTGTAGGTTTAGAGTATGATATTTTGTTAATATAAATTAAATTATTCAAGTATGGGGTTAGGAAATTTACACTTGTGGTTGCTCGTGTTTGTTATCTTTGTTGGAAATACTATACATTATTCTAAACGTTAAGTATTGAGTGCTGTTTAATCATTTTGATCTTTGCGAGTGTCTGATAATTGTTTGATCGCCAAATAAATGGACTTAATGACTATTGTCGTGATAATTCTAATATTGATCACGCATTGCACGATTGCATGTAGAAGGCCATCACCACTACACTTTGACTCGATGAGCCACACTGTCCCGTGAGAACGATGAACATGGAGGACCAAAGTGGTATATGCCTAGTGTGTACCATGGGTCTTGTTCTAGGGGAATGGGAACTAAGTCGTCCTGGGGAGAAGGCCCACCTCCTAGGATCGTGCCAGGTTATTGTTAAAGATATCTTGCTTCAATGGGATGTTGTTATATGTATATTATTTTCTATATATGAAAAACTCCTTGAATAAATTTGATTCCCGAAGTATTAGCGGTCTGGGTGCTGATGTGTGGATGTACCCCAACTCCGGATTCGGAGGGCGTAAATCTAAATATATATATGATTACCAGTTGGCTATATATATTTGTTCATTTGCTTGTCTGCATTGCATATGTTTGTTTAATAACTTATTTGCTTTTGCTTGAGCGGTATGGAGCGAGGGTATACTTCACTCAGCTAGTTGTAGTTGACTCCCCAACAATTTGCTTTTGCAGGTAAGTTGAATACATGATAAAGGGGTGGCCTAAGCGCCTAACTATCATATTGACATAATCAAGCAAGGTTGTCACTCTTTAGACCAAATTAAATGATGCAAACAAAAGCATAACTCAATTATTGAGTTATCTTTAAATATTAATTAATTTAAGATGCCTTCCCTAGCATACATCATAGAAGTTACTACATACCTATTAAAAATGGTATACCTTGCAAAGGATCAAAAATCGGGCATAAACAAGCAGGAGAATCTATTTCAACGAAATTACATCATATAAGATTCAAATACCCATCTATTTATCTAATCACATTTATTTTATTTTATATAATTTTTAATTAGATATAGGGGATGGATCATGCCATGGTAGTGGTCGTGATAGTCATCACGAGCCTCATCACACCGTATTAAGGGAAGAAAAGTAATCAGAGGAGATCCCACCCCTCGTTACCACCATAATCTAGACCATCAACTTGTGAAAAGGAACCAAAGGAGATCACGAGTCAAATCATGTACGTAATTAATAGGAAATTTTAGAGTGGAAAAGATCATGGCATTTAGTATACCCATGACCAGCAAGGTTTTAGTTCTATGTTTTTTACTTCAAAATTTTTGAATCTTACATCACTTAATTAGTTACTAAGATCCTATTTCCAACACAAATATGTCAATATTAAATTATAAACATAATATCAAGCATTATCAAGTTCGTATATATATACTTACTCCATATGCATATACATAACATTACTTTTATCTAACAAACATAAGTTTATCATACATGTTTTTGAGTTCTAACTATTAACTTCATCACTAAAGCTTTACTTATTCATCACCAACAACATTAACAATCCTAACTTCAATCCTAACTCAAAATACGTAACAAGTAAATCCACTTGTCTTACAAAAATCTCAAAGTCACAATATAGCAAAACACCTTAATATCATCTTATAGCTAGTATTCTTGATTCAGCAACATCTTCATCATACACATCATTATACCATATTTTCATTAGTCATTCATCAAACACTTAGAGTACACATATATAATTACATTTTTATTTCCACATACATGTCCATATAGCATTAATTTATCAATAACATAAAAAGTTATACTTTGATTTAACACCAACATCATCAAGAACATATGTTGAAGACAATTAATGAAAAGAATCAATTTTACTTACTTGTTTAGTAATAACTATCAACTAATTATTTCACTTCCCTAATTCCTTAGCTTGATTTCCACTTCAATTTGTCTTCTATCTTAGTTCATCACTTAATATCTTATGTGTTGTGATTTATAGGGGTTTTGATGTTGGGATTTTGGAATTTTGGTAGAGAAAATAAGAAAGTTTAGAGAAGAAGAAGAAGAAGAAGGAAAGAAAATTGTAGCTAAATGAATTAGGAAAGGAAGATCAAGGTTTTCTAAACTTTAATGGGCTTATGGACTTGGATTTGGGATATTGGGCTTAGGTTTGCTTAAGAGAAAAGGAAATGGGCTTAAAATTTATAATAAATCACGAAATCATATTCAAATGAAATGTTTTGAAGTAAAATAAATAATTAAGCATATTGCAATGAAAACTAAATTATTGAATTTCTATTATCAATTTATTTCTTCTACAAACTTTTGTCACATTCACATATAAATAATCACACATAAATATTTTTATAATTCTATCCACTAAGCTATATGTAACAAATTTTTATATTATTCTAATTACATTCACTTATAGTATTTGACCAACATTATCTAATTAACTAAGGAAAAGGTTTGGGGTATTCCACAAGGCATGTTTAAGGTGCTAAAAAGGTGTCACATATGTAGGAGAGTGAAGAGTAGAAGGGAGGCTTAAAGCCATGCTTGTCAATATTTTGGACTTGCCCATGAACACAAGGAGGGATGGACTCCATAATGACAAATTTCATAGCCTCTCACAAGATCAATGATGTCATCTTACTAGCCTGTTCTTGTATGAGATATTATGGCTTCATAGAATGCCTCATAACATACTATCCAACAGAGATGTGAAATTGCTCTGATGCTTTTGGAATACTTTGTGGCAATGAATTAAAACTAAACTTCTCTTCAACATGGATTATCACCCCTTAAAAAATGATCAGACGCGGGTGGTGAATAGAACCATTAGAGTGCTACTCTAAGCAACAATTAACATGAATCTCAAAAACTATGACTTATACCTACTAGTAATGGAGCTCGCTTACAACTAATTTATCCATAGTTTATAGTAAAACTCCTTTCAAAGCAAACCAACTACTTCAACAGAACTATTATAGAATTTTACTTATAAGGGATATAGTGTAAGTAAGAATAACAAAGCCAAGGTGGTCAAACGTTCAAGAGATTCAATAAAGTGTCAAAGGCAATCAAACAAATAAATAGAATAATATATGGAATGGGGTAACAAAGGAAGGAAGTAGATGGATTTTAGCTAAGAGATCAGGTATGCCTTCATTCATAGAGGGGTGGTCTTCAAAAGAAAAGGAATCAAAGTTAGAATTAAGAGACGGTAAACCCTTCAAAGTTTTATGATATAATGCTTACAAGTTCAAACCATCAAAATATATTACACCTCTCACCACATGTTCCTACATGAGAAGACTCACTAGATTTGACAATAAATCTCAAGATCTCTAAGTTGGTGATGTGGACCTCATATCCTTTGGACTAGCGCTGGGCTGGAGCTAAAGCTAGGGAAATTCACAATTCTGTTAAAAGTTTCTTAGTGATTGTGATTTTGAGCTTAATTACATGATTTAGATCAAATCATTGGATTTGCTGAATTTTATTAGTTTAGCATTTGAAATGCTTATAAATGAAGGAGATATTAGTTAGTTACAATTATAAGACAAAAGAAGTTCAAGGTTCATCCATCATTGGTTTAGCAATTAGTGTATAAAGGGACCTTAGATGCATGATACTTTGAGCTACCTTCCAATTGACAACTACATTTCATCTAACCTACTTAATGATTTATTAACAATCCATGCTTGTGTTAAACTTTGGACAACTTTGCCCCTCTTGCGTTCCTATGCTTCATTAAGGGACTTATTGTCATTATGCAGCCAAAATATTAAAAACCTTAATCATCATTGTGGAGTTTTCCTTCAATCTTGTTCTTATTAATCCCCATTATTGTGGCAGCCACCAATCTACTTAAGTTGCCAGTCATATCAGTTTTAGTAATCCCATAAGCTAGTTTAACTCCCATTGAGTCCTATCCTGTAGTGACATAAGTTATGCATCCTTTCAAACTAATACAAAAAACCCAAAAGTTTATTTAATCTAAATAAGTGATTGTAAGTAGCCTTCGAACTTGCTTGCCCATATTACCTAAGCTAACATTTGTTAAACTAATAAACAAGTGTTGCGTTCTGTTAAAGTGTTCGACATTAAATTTTCATTTTATATTTATACATAGATCGTTTCCTTTCGAATACATATTAGAATTTTTCTTATTTTATCTTACGGTCTCCATTTGTTTATTCTTTTTTAATTTATCTCATACACGTGCCCAAGTGTATAATCCCATAAAAGAATCTCTCTACCTTTTACACTTTAGTAAATCATATATCCACATTAAAATTTTTAATTGGATACGGTTTCAAGCTCTCACTAAATTCTTGAAATTATAGAGGAGAAGGGCCTTCCGACCAATATTTTGGAAGTCTTAATGATGATTCCAAAAAGTAGATGTATCTTTTGAAAGTTTTGTCAAGGTAAAATTGCAATTGAAGAATTCATGACATGTACCCACAAGTCAATAGTTTTGGGTAAAACTACAGCAATCCCTAGCAAGTTTCTAGAAAATAATGAAATTAGTGTTGCATTTTTGAATAAATTAAAAAAACAATTCCACCAACCCACTCCCAGTAATTTCAATATAACTACAACTATCCCTAACAAGTTCACATCCGGCAATTCGTTTTGCTCTAAGAAATATGAATTCTTTTGGCAAAAATAATTCATTTGGCAAAATATCGAGCATGGTACAAGGACCTCCAGTTTTCTTATTTTCTGAAAGATTAAAAAAAAAAAACAAATGCTTACGTTTCCCATATTCTTAGAAAATTGCTGTCAATAAAAGAATCCAAAGCTCAATATTTACATGAGAATTCCGAAGTGAAGCATATTAAATGGCACTATGAATAAAAACTGATCACGTCGTCACGTTACTATGGCGAAGAATAGGCTAACTATTGCTATTACGAGCCGTACGCTTTCTTCTCCTTCTGATCAAATAATACAAAAACCCACCAACCACAAACAAAATGACCAATCCATCAGCCACACCAATTAGGGCCAGAACCCATTTCTTTAAATTGGACTTACCATGACTATAATGAGCCCCAGCCCCTTTTGGCACTTTCACCATGTAACTAAACCCACTTCCTCTCTCAACTGTTTTACACCGATAGCAAGCCCATATAGACTACATTCTTGGTCATTGGAGTTTCCTTTGCCTGATGAATAAAGAGCAGCTGTACAATTGCAATCTTTTAAGCATAAGTTTGTGCATTCTTCTTTGGATGTATTGACCTTACTAATAGCACCCCTTAGTACACTCATAACACCATCTAATTCAACCATCTCCACCCCATTACGGCCGCAGAATTCACCGGTGATGTCCTCGCTGCAGCCCGAGCTCATTTCTTTGACCGCCCGAATGCAGGAGCAGGAATTTGAGAATGTGCATATGCCATAAGGCTTGCAAGCCAATGGAAGATCACATGTTGTGTTGAGTGCTTGAAATGATGCCTCAAATTTACCTTGGTTGGTTGAGTAATAATATAGCCCCATATTTCCTGTCTGATTATTCAAAGCTAGGAATCTTGGTACTTGAGATTTTTTAACTGGAATCTGTGCAATTTTTTTACTTTTGTCATTAAACAACACTAGCCCTTTTGGACCCAATTGAACAAATGTAATGTTTCTGTTCTTGGATGGCATAAATTCCCAGTATGAATACTTCAACTTACCAGAATTTACATAAAGTCCAATCTTGTCTTCTCGAATTTCAAAAGTATAGGATAAACTCAAATTGTTGCTAGGAAATGATGTCAAATGAGTGGCCACGTCTAGTCTTTGTCCATATAGCATGACATCGGTCGGGAAATTGAAACTCTGCCATTTAATATTGTTCGATGCGTCTGCTAGAACTAAATTGCCTGACTTCAATATCTGCAATATCTGCATTAACAATTATACTGAGCATTCGGAGGTAAACTCATTACAATAGATGATGTATAACTTAATATACAAATAGTAAAATTATATAATTAAAGATTATATTTTCTATTAAATAGTTCAATTCAATCCCTTCATATGTGTCATATATCTATTGATAAATAAGTGGGAAAATAAAATATATGGCAAGAAATTCCTAGTAAATCTTCCAATTCTCCTTTAATTTCTGAAATCGAAATAATGAAAAATTATAAGTTAAAATATCTATATTACTTGATCGGAGTATACTAAATTTCTGTCTAATGAAAGAAACTTAATGAAATGAAAAGAAAAAAAAAAAAGGTCAACAAGAAGATTTATAGTGATTTGGATTTGTTACCTTCACACCCTGCCCAGAAGTTCCAGTTCGCCATCCAATGACCTCCTTAGGACCCTTCAATTGCAAGTCTCCATCCATAGTAAGCTCAAGGACACATACCTCACTCATGTAAAATCTAGAGTAATGACCAGAACTCCACACCCTAACTTCTCCAAGAAACACTTGAATTGAACATGCATACTTCCCATCAATAGCTTCCACAGCAAGTGCAACTCTAAAATATGGAACTACTTGTTCATCCCTCTCCATCAAATAAGCCCTCCCTATGAAACCTGTTGCGTATTCCACAGGAACCGCTAATGTAACACGGTAGTTAATGTCAACCTCGGATTTGCAGTAACCATGTCCGATGAATATTAGAAGATATAAAACAAAAAGGTAGAGCTTCATGGGGAAATAAAAGTACCCACTTCTAGTTTCATCTCGAGCACTAGTCTATCTTGATTTGTGTGATTTTGATGTGGTGTTGATGAGAAATTTTAGGCAACCATTGATGGGAAGAGTTGGAAAAATTAAAAGATAAAGCCATGAAATGTCCCACTTCAACTTCCAAAAAGGTCTCAAGCATTGGTGGTGCGTACAGATAAATCATTTTGTTTCCTAAAACCATAAGAAAAAAAAAAAAGGGGGTGAAGTGGCCAAGTGGGTCTACTCATGGCATTATGGCTAGGAAGCATTGATTACCGATTACGTAATTTTCTTTTGCGTAATTAATGAAATGACGCATATTAAGTTATGTACCATACAGTTGGTGAGAAACCAGGCTGTCCATGTGGGATGGTTAATGGTTTAATTAGGTGTTTAAACGTGAATTGAGCACTCTCATTTATTTATAATAAATGTAAATCATGTAAATGTTCTCCAGGCAAAAGAAAGTTGAAAATAGTTATGGGTTTAACATTATTATAGCTATTGATGATAAAGTAGGGACGGGTTTTAACAAACGTGGTTGCGACCAATTGAGTGCCAATATCTTTAGTGCATGCGCAAAACGTCCTTTTACGAATTTTTTTGTGATAGAAGTGTGCCTTGACTTATAAAAACATAAAATTAAAAATAAATAAATAGAACCTTTTTGCAGTTTTCAAATTTCACTTGCTGACTTCAGTCTTATGCTGAATTGACGTGGTATTTCATGTCAGCAAAAATCTTGCACTTTCAAGTATCAAACTTTATTAAAAATAAATATATATAAAAATAAGTATTTTTACTCATAAACAGATCATACAAATAAGATATAAATACAGATAAAATATAACTATAGATAAGATAATAAAAATCAGATCATCTAATCAGATCCTAAACATTGTTATATTTTAAAATAAAATAAAATGTACGGATAATGTATTGAGATTTTCAATTACTGTCTCATAAAATCATCTCACTAATCATCGGATCATTGTATAATTATAAGAAGTTAATGCAATAAATATTTTTATAGTCAAATCATAAGTTAAATGGTCGACCCTAGAAATACTCTACAAATTGATATATTGTTACGTATAAATAATGAATGAGTGTACTGAATTTAAGGGTAATGGTGACTACTTTATTCTTGCCTAGCCACAAGCATATAGTACTAGAAAAGATATAACTTATAAGATTCACTAGCGAAAAAATTAACACTTTTTTTTTTTTAGCGAAAGAAAATTATTTCGATGTAATTTTTTTTAATCTCTCTTTTCCTTTTTTTGTTTCTCTTATGGTTGACAAAAAGTACCGCATGCATTCTACCTTCTTTGATCTACTCATGCTATATATTCATTTTCTTCCCCATTACCACTGCCAGCACTACAGTAATGATCATATCATTTTATGATGAGTTTTCTTATCATGATATGAAAAACAGACCTTTGCTATATATTAACTATGTATAGGTGATAATTATGAATGTTTTGTCAAAGACATTGTTTGTGACGTGTGACATACTTATTATACCGGTTATGTCAAGAAAAGACGGCGCCAATTGCCAAAAGCATAGAACATTCATGTACGAAATTATGCAAGAAAATTAAGCTAAACCTTTATATGATGATGTAATGATAAAGTGAAAAAAGTGGCAAATAAATACCTAAAAAATAGGTAAAATTGGTCAGTAGCAGTTTCATAATTGCAAGTTCTATCTCAAAGAAAAATAACTAACAAAAAAGCACTCTCTTTAGGCATGCTATATCACTTTTAGGAAATTCTTTTATTTAAACCCTCAAAAGGACAGTTTTTATATTTTATGTAGGTTTTATTTTCATTATAACTTATTATAGATACTTCAGTTTTACATGTCATCCGGCATTTTATTCGTATTTTTATGTACTTTGTGTCCTTAAGTTCTAAGAACTTTCTATTTTGGAAAGTTTTTCAAGTTCTATTTTGGGCAGGTTTCTAGCCTACTTATATATATATGCCTTAGGCCAAATGAAACATTTAGTTATCATATTTTTCAATAAAATTTCACAAAGCCGTTATTACTTTTGTTTCTCAAATCTCAAAATTACAGCATATTTTGATTTTTGACACTAGTAACCTAGGTGTTCTTAGAATCAATAGGCTTTTGAATATCACACACTGGCATTCATGCGTGAATTAATGGTTTTGTGATAAAACCCTTTATTTACCTACTACATCATGTGACAAAGAGCCTCTAAAAGCATCCTCTCATATATCCTCTACAAGGTTCTTAAGATGTTATATTAGTATTTTAAAAATATCTTGTTCTCAAAAATCTCATGGATAAACATCCAATTTTGAAGAGATAGGTTGGTGGTCCTTAAACCACCTATCTTTGGCAACATCCTCCATTGAGGGTATGTCAAATAAGCATGTGGGACCACATGCAATACATATGCAATACATATATGGTCTCATTGCTTATTTGAGACACCCTCAATGGAGGGTGTTGCTAAAATGGACCACCTATTTATTTTTCCAAATTTTGTATATAAACTTTGTACGAAAAATTAATTTCATACTTAAATATTGAAGTAATTAATTTAATACCCAATTAAATATTTTATAACTATTTTTACTACTACTTAATACCATTCACTCTCTTTGCAAAAGTAAAAGAGGCAACATATAATTGAAAATTTAACTGATGCCCCTAATATTATTTAGCAGTGATAGGCTACTTTTTCCAAGCCAACAAACAGACTAAATAAAGTTAGTAGGGTAGTAAAAATAGCTACAAAAACTTGAATTGAATATTGAATTGATCATTTCAAAATTTAGTTACCAAGTTGCTTTTTTTGTACAAAGTTCAGTACTAAATTTTACATTTCCCCAAATCTCACCATTTTACCTTAAAGTCCTTCATGTGGAATGATCAATGGCATCTAACTACTAGTAAAATTTTTTAAGTGGACATTTTTATAAAACTATGAATTGTTTCCACCTGTCACTTACCTGAACATATGATATATCAAGCTTATTGAATCTGTTTTCCTCCATTTCAGGTTTTGATATCTTTTTAAGTTTTTATGGGTTTCATATACCTTTATATAATACCTTTTCTTCCTTTTCTCCAAAGCAAACTTAAAAACATGTAAAGTTAAAAAATAAAAAATATATATAAACATTAAAGAAAACTATATTTTAGGGTTTATGGTAGAGAAACAAAAAAGTTGAAGAATCCTTTTCATTATTTAAGATTTTAAAAAATAAGGTTCTTATAGAGGGTCATTTCACTAATTAGGCCTTTAGCCTAATTTAATGCCACAGGTTAGTCTTCTAGACTAGTGATAGGGCTTAGAAGACCAAGTCTAATAAGGGATGTCATAGGGAAATTTGGCTTGATAAGCTTGGAATAGAGATCGTCAAATCGGTTTATTCTGCTTTTAACATTATTTGGTTTTCTCATGAGCGAAAAGTAGACTTAAAAAATATATTCGTACGTTAATTAAGGCTTTATTTGGCTAAAATAGGGCTTATTTGGAATAAAATAAGCCTATTTCTATTTTATATTGAAAATGGTTATTTTAATAAGAAAATGGGTCATTTTTTATTATAAAAGCTCTCATTCTATTCTAGGTTCATATCCAAAGCCTATGCCTACATATATTAAAGAAGGAATGGATTCTAGCTGTCGGATTCATAGAAGAGATCTAATGGTTGCAAGCAATGCTTCATCTCAACCATTCATCCATCCAGAAGTAATCTAACAATTACTACTAGCCTCCAACATCTATAAATAAGATGATTCTCTTCTCATTTGGAAGTATTCTACAAATTGCTAAGATTGAAAGCAACCCAGATATGCTACAGAAATATCTCCAAGAAAGATCACAGTACCTATTCTACCAAGAACGAGTCAAGAACGATTAAGTCTACTTGATTTGATCTTCTGTCACACTAAGAAATCGGTTTGCATGTTTCCCTTCCCATGCTTTCTTTGCGACATCCTACACGTGTTATCAAATCAAGACTTCTCTCAGGTCAACAGCCATACTTATTGCACATGATCAGCCAGCTATAGTAAGCCCACCATACAATTCTTAACATAAGATTTGAATCAAGAAGCTTAAGATGAGGATCTCAGACAAGTGGGATAGATTCATTCTTCACTACCAGTATTACAGTGCTATGTATGGAGGAACATTGTGAAGCATGGAAAAACTTCACTTGCAACATCCAAGGTGTCATCCTCAAACTCAACATTTATCACTGGTGGATTTGAAGGAATGGCATCAACATCCATCGTCAGTGTAGTCTCTCGGTTCCTTGTTGCTAACTGAGCCTATCGCTCCTCATACCGTCGTATATTTCCATGTGGGTCACTTTCCTCTTCGGTCTACATCTAATCTTCCCTAGGTATTGTGGGCTCATTCTCAACAAGTGCTTCTTCCGGGTCTTCCTCCAAATCTTCTTTAGGGTCCTCTTCTAGATCTTTTTCCTCCTCTTCAACTTCTTCTACTTCCTTCTCGAGTACTCCTTCTTCAACTTCACCCAATCCAACATCCACTAGGACTTCATCTTCATTAAGTTAAATTCCCATCAATGGCGATGGTTGAGGTGCCTCCTCATTGGGTGGTTTGAGCATATCCTGGTACACACCGTGCCAATAAAAGGCTCCATCATAATCGGCTCTACACCAATCACTGTGATCATTGAGTTCATTACGAGCATAGATGAACAGTAGCTCAATTTGCCTCCAAGTTTGGAAATTGGGAAAACTTGGTGTTCCTTCCCTTTATAGCACAAAAGTCGTCTCCTGCAACATGGACTCATTGTTGGTAAGCAAGGCAATGTTTTCAATGGCATAGATTACTTCCATCTCCAACCATTTCTTTTTCCTTATGCGGCATTATCTTATCGTCTCAACATCATTTGCCCATTCGGTATATCTCAATCCCTTTTTCCATAGAACAAACGTTTCTTTCAACGATTTTGGTCTTCCCGCTAAAGCAAACTCTTCACAACGGACTCTAAGTCTTAGCGGGTAGTTGACAAGGGTTTCATTTGGCCTCTTTCAGAATTTCTATGCCTCTAGGTGGACTTATCTTAGGGACATCTATTTACAAAAGAAAGGGAGTCAAAAAACTTATTCTACCCATGCTAAAACCATCTAAGTCTTTCTTATTTCCATTCTACTAATTTCTTCTTAAGTCCATTTCTATTGTTATGATCTAAAATTCTTAACCATGCTCTGATACCAACTTCAACTGTCGCCCTAAAGGATACCCTAAATGTGATAGCCCACTACACTCAATATTAAAACTTAAGTATAACAATCTTAGTCATCCCAAAAGCTTCGATACCAAGTGTAAGGTGTACATTCACGATCATAGATGACCAACTTTGAAACAAGTTGTTTAAGAAGACATTCATTAGCAATTAAGAATGGAAATCATAACATAACATCTTAAATATAGGAAATATAAAAGTCTTACAAGATGTTAAGAGGGCATTCCCTTATCAAAAGATATGATCTATCAAAGTCGATTTAAAATAAAAAAATGGAGATTTACTTAGAAGTCTAAGTCTACATCTAGTCTTTGACTTCTTCCAAAAACTCCTTAATCCAAAAGGTAATACTGAGAGAAATAATCCCGGGGTGTCAACCATAAATAGAGGTGCTACAAAAGATATCTATAAGGGGGTAAGCTTCTTGCTTAGTGAGAATTAATTTCACAAATAAAGTACTTAGAAGAATCAATATTCAACCAAGTTATGTAACAAGCATATGAGATGCAATCAAACACGTGAGCAAACAATACATACGATTTTCCAAAAATCATATGTTTGAATGGATTTACTCCTCCATTCGGTAGTTAGATGTTCCAGCCAACAAGGCCATACTTCGCAAATAAATTTTTTGTAGTTTTTATACGTGTCACTACTAGTTGCTAAATTGTAGTGATTTCGAGTATCTACCCACCAATTTATAACGGGCGATCAAAGCCATAAGATAGATTTTCAAGTTCTATGAACCTCATTACTATGACCTTATCCCACCAAGGGTATAATAATGAATGCAATTTGACTCACTACGTGTCATGCATGAATCATTTTATTTAAGTAGTCATGGTATAATATTAAATAATTTAAAAGTGATCACAAAATTAGCAAACAATCATTCCTATACTAAATCATACAATAATTAGTTAATAATTCTCGCTTCGATATATTTAACATAATTTCAATCATATAAGTAAGGCACATGCACTATCATGTTTTATCTTTTCCTAAAGTCTAGTGCTGCTAAACTACAAGCAAAAACATAAGTACAGAAATGTAAGAATTTATACTCACTCGACCATGGTAGTAGAAGCTTCTAATCAAAATAGTCCACTAGGTAGGGAAACTCGTACTCCACTGCACCTAAATAATAGAAATAGTCAAAATAAGTATTTCTTGGAAGTTCTACTTAAACTTGTATTTCTATTTTACTAAGTTCATCAAAATTCATGTAGAGTAAAATTCCAACTTAAAACAGCCATAACTTGCTTATTCTAACTCGGAATTTCGCATATTATATATCGTTTTCTACCTACTCAAAAAGATCTATCTATTTCTAAGGTTATTTTCTTCATAAAAGGTCATTTGGTTTTCTAAAAGATATGGTACATAATCAAAACGAAAATTCCAACTTTTAAAATATGATTTTTCTAACTTTGCATCAACCAAAAATTCCATAGAAAACATACAAATATATATATATGTTAAAAAATCCTTTTAATATATATGAAACCCATAATATATACATGATTCTAATGATGCTGTCTTAACCGATGATTTTTCATAAAACAATCTTGTTTTGGTAATTAAAATTGTGAAGTTTGACAAAATTATATTAAATTGTTTAGAAATAAAACTGAGGATTTTTAGGTCATTAAATATGTGATATAATTTATTTTCTTAGATTCTTAAAAGTTAACTTTTGATTCAAGAACTTTAGTCTTTCTAAGTTATTCTCAAATTTTATTTTCTAAGTATATTTTACTTGGTGAGTTATTTCTTAACTTATCTTGGAAAACTTGTGTTGGTCTTTTACTAAAATTACTAGTAAAGATTTTATAATCAAGTTTTTACGAAAATTCCTTATAGAAAAGTATTATTAATCTTAAGGTCTTTTAATGGTAGTTTAAAAAGAAAATAAAAAGTTCCTTAGTTATTTTTTGTAAAAGCTTTGTATGTTAACAATAGTAGAATCTATGGTGATTTTTGTTAAATATTCTTTGAAAGTATTTGGCTGAAATGAAATCTTAATTCTTAATGAAACTTTTTTCCTAAGTGGTAGAACTATATTTTTGAAGTAAGTTGAGCTTATTTTCTTTTACTTATAAAAGAATCTTTTTATTTTTATTAAGACAACAATCAATATGATCATGCATGAAGTATGAGTATGTTGCTAGTAACATGACCAAAATAATAATAATAATAAGGGAGATGGAAAAATATAAGAATGAGCAAGAAACAACTATCAAGTACTAGAAGTCTTAACTTGATTTCAAGGCTTCTGGACTTAGTCATGGATAAGTCCAAAGAAAGAAAAACCAAAGAAATAAGAAAATCGTTTTGATTTGATGAGGACAAGTCTAAGACTAGAAAGACTAGTCTTAATATTGAAGCATGAAATAAATAAATAAATTGCAAGCGTAAATAAATAAATAGCGGTTATGTTAGTGAGCTTATATGCTCTAAGAAATATATATAGATACATAAATATAGATAATATAATATAGAAGTTAGGTTAGAACAATAATAATAACATGTATATAAATAAAACAACATAATAATAAAACAACATAAAATGTAATTTATTCATCAACAAGAACAAAATATGAACATAATGTTACTTCTATAACATTTAAATGTTTAAGAAATATACACCATGGTCATGTTAAATTACATACATGGTAAGAATATATGGGTAAGAAATTTACATAAGATGGAAATATAAGAGTGGTAGTTTAAGAGAGGTTTTGTGTAGTATGTATGTAGAAAGAATGTAGGAAAACAGATAGTAAAAAAAGGCAAAAAGAGATTTTTGAGAGAGAGGATTTGTGTAGTAATTTTAAGAGAGTTTTAGTAAAGTAAATGAGTATGTGAAAGAAATGGAGGAAGAGGTGGTATTTATAAGTTTTGATGAGAGAAAACTGTGTGATTAAAATAAATTGAAAAAGAAAAAAAAATAGATATGTAAGAGAGAAGGGAGGCGCTGGTTTGAAGAGAGAGAAGGGGAGAGTGAGTTGATTTTGATTTGTTTTATATTTTTGTTAATTAGAAGTAATAATTTGTAAGGTATGATGTGATTAAAGGTGTATAGTAAAAGTAAAAAGTAGAAAATAGGTATAGTAGAGTGTAAGAATAGGTGTAGAAAAAGTATAGGTAGATGAATAGTGTAGAATAGTATTATAAATAGTAGATAAGATAAATTAATACCGATAGTAAAGAAAATACGCGTAATTAAGCTATACCTGATATTTTTAGATACCAAAAAATTATAAAACTGATATTTTTAAAATCCTTGTATTTTTACAAATCTAATGGTATTATCGGAACATTTTTATCGTCGGGTGTACCAGGGCATAGTTTTCGAAAACTATCCCGTTCGGATTCAAAACACACTAAAAATTAACGAATCTGATATTTTTAAGCTTTCTTATATTATTATGAACTATTTTTCACAATTATTTCGATTTCATTGTTTAATGGGTAAAAACGCAGAATTGCCGGATCTAAATCTACTAGGTTTTGTTATAGGTTTGTTGATTTTAGGGTTTTTCGGTTGACTTCCAGTTTAGGGTTTAAACATAAACCGTAGCTTAAAATCTAGGGGCTTAGAATAGAGTAGCTTGAAGAAATATTTGTAATGGGGCTTTGAAACTATAAATATAGATATTATTTATTTGGACTTGATTTGTGGGCTAGTGACAGGGCTTAACGAGTCCAGTTCAATCATTGGGATGTCTTGGGGAGATTTGGCATGGTAGGCTTGGAGCAAGAATCGTTGGGCCAATCTGCTGCATCCAACCTTTCTTAAGTAGACCCATGCATACAAGGGATGACTACTAGCCTTAACTCATGAGGGGCCCATTCAAGATAAATATGAATGGAGCTTACTCCATCTCATTCGTCAATCACTGAGGTGATCTGATGGTCGTCATTCACGTTAAGTGCCTATAAATACTTAGCAACTCCTCCTCATTTCCAACTTTTAAAGAGAGAAGACAAACAACATTCTATAGAAGAGGCTTTGTAAGGAAGATCAAACAAGGCAAATCAATTGATTTCTACTCCAACTGCTCAAGAACTATAAGGTTGACGCGCGAGGTCTACTCAAGCTCCCTTACCTGTCACTTGTGCATTTGAGACATTGAGATTGTCTATTCCTCCTCTATTTTCATTCTCTCCAAGTCATCACACCATCAAATGTCATTTCCTCAGCAACACTTCGAAGTCACGTGCTGGACGCAAGACCCACGTGACACATGCGTGACCTCTACCAGTAAGAACCCTGCATCTACAATATTCAAGCAAGTTCCTAATATCAAAGCCAGATAATACACATTAATGTTGAGTGCAAATTATTAGTCCAGGCTATATTTGCTCAACTCACCTCTTAAAGATGTCATTACAAGAATTACTCAAATTTCTTTCGTTAGGAATGATCTTCTCTCCACAAATAGTGCATGGATGAATCCAGTTGGGCTGGCTCCGAAAAGGGAAAACATGACTACCATTTGTAATTACTAATGGTTGGATTCTCACGATTAATGAAATATCTTATTATATCATATTTTCCTCTTAATTTAAACCATTAACCACCCATGGCACTATTTTAAGAGGATGAATTGAAAAAAAATCAAAGAAAAGTAAATACGGAGAATCAATTTCCGGGATAATGAGGTCATACATCATACCCATGAACCAAAAACTTCCCCCTGTCTCTATTGGCCAAATTTTATAATGGTTTTAATTAGAAATAGTAGACAAAAGCACTTGTGCTGTGCGTGCGGAAAAAAATATAAGATATACCTCTATTGACCAAATTTTATAGTGGCTTTAATTAGAACTAGCAGACAAAGCACTCGCTATGCGTACAGAAAAAAAAAATATAAGATAAAGTATTAGATTAGATAATAATTTTCTATGGCAATAAAATGTAATAAAATAGTTATTGTATTATTATTTAAAATTTGAATGTAATTTTTTGAGAAGAAAAAGAGAATGAGAATGATTTTGTTAGAATGAAATTAATGAAAGAGGGAGGGATGAGAGGTTATTATTTTGAAACAGTAGTAGTTACTATTTTAAAAAATAATTGAGGAAAAAAGAGAGGGAACATGGAAAGTGGTGTGAGTGAGAGAGAAAATGAAGCAAGAAAAAGAAAGTGGTGTGAGTGGAAATTATTAAAAAATTTTAAAAATTGTAAATAATATCTTTTTAAATCTTAATGTGATTAAAAAACAATTTTAATTTAAAGGCAATGATGGAAAAAAGAAAAAGACTCCAAACCCTGTTTCTTTGACTTAAATAATATAAAAGATAATACAACAACATATAAATTTATAGATAATTAGTACTGAAAAAAATTCTATAATAAAATAGTGGGAGCTAGTATCTTTTGTAAAAAGTGTCTACTACTAAAATGATTTGAACAATATGAATACATGTAAAAAAATGTTACCAAAATTGGACAAAGTGAAATGAAATATATGCTTGGTCTTTTAATAAAATTGCCTAGAATACATAAAAATATAAAAGAAAGAAGAAAAAGTAATTCTTTTATTTCCATTTTGAATTTAGAATAGAAAATAGAGACAAAGAACTAATTAATATATGCACTAAAATCATCTTTTGCAACATCAAATAAGCTTTTAACATCTAAACTACTAAAAGAACTTAAATTTTCTTATTTCATTCTAGTTGGTTAAAAAATGTTAAGAAAAAAAAATTTCTTGATTAAAAATAGCAAGGAAAAAGAAAATCTCTACAAGGAAAATCAAAACTCTTCTATTTAAAATAATAAATCAAAACTCTTCTATCTAAAAATCATTATATTTTATTTTTTTAATTAAAAAAAGGAAAAAAAATATATGATCTCTATGACAAAAATTAGAACCCACATATTTAGAAAAGAAATTAAAATTTCTAGTGAAGACAACTGTAATGTAAATGTGAAAACCATTTGGTGGAAAAAGGAATATTTTGTTTTACTCTAATTGATTAAAAAAAAGAACCTTGGTTAGGAAAATTAAAACCTCTTTTTTAAAAAACATAAAAGGTATATTTTTATTGTTCTATCTTATTCTAACTAATTATAAAAATTGTTTTTTTCATTCTAATTAATTTAAAAAAAAAGGAAAGTAAGCAAGGAAAAAAATATAAAATCTATGAAAGGTAAATTAGAACTTGCATATTTAGAAAAGAAATTAAAATTTCTAGCGTGAAGAAAATTGTAACCTATATTTGAAAACCATTTGATGAAAAAATGTTTTTTTTTTTTTTCTCTAATTGATTTAAAAAAAAAAAAACCTCGGTTGGGAAAATTAAAATCATAAAAGGTATATTTTTGTTGTTCTATTTTATTCTAAATAATTATAAAAATTGTTCTTTTTCATTTTAATTAATTAAAAAGGGAAAGTAAGCAGTATTGCAGAGAGTGAGAGAAAATAAGAGATGAAAAGATATTTTGAAATGCAAATCATAGGAGAGGGAAACGTGTGGAATGGAGAGAAAGGAAGGGAGGGAAGGAGGGAGAAAGAGAGAGATGGGAGTATTAAACATGGAGTGGGATCATGGGAGAGAAACATGGAAACAGAGAGCGGAGAGAGAGGAAGAGAGAGATCATGGGAGAGAGAAACGTAGAAACGAAGAGCAGAGAGAGAGAGAAACATGGTAATATAAAACAAAATTACAGTAATATCCTTAAAAGTTTGAAAGAGTATTACAATACTATACTTAGAAATTCGCAGTCCATGGAATATAGGCAATTCAAGTAATGGGCAACAAAATGGAATTTCATAAAACAAAATGTGGAGTCCATTCAAAGTAGGTATTTGCTTTATAATAATAGAAGATAAGCAAGTGCATTAAAATTTTGAGGGGAAAAGAAGAGTGAATTAAGGTCTTAATGCACTAACCATTTAATCTTCATATTTGCAACGTATCAATTAAACCTTCATTAATTTTTAGCTTGCCTAATATAATGAAACTCGTATTAAATGGTTAATGCATCCATGAGAAACTGAATTCATGGCCATAGTTATGGTAAATGACACAACGAAAGAAAGAGAAAACAATCTTTAATTATTTATTGATTTTGTGAATACCTAGATAACTTTAAAAAATAGTGCAAAATGGCTCAAATTTCTATTTCTAATAATAACTGATATTCTCATTGTCCTAGAGCATATATTTATAGACAACCTTGAAGGCTATTAAAAAAGGGAAAATTTTAAAAAAGACATCATATTAAATGACATTAAAGGGAATTTAAAAAGGAAAAGACTAAAAAAAATCCTATTAAAAGACATTAAATGAAATTTTGAAATGGAAAAAACTAAATAGAAAAATCCTATTAAAATACATTATACTATATTGAAAAGATATTTTTTTTAATCTTGATTAAAAAAGAAACTGTTAAAATATATTAATGGCAAGCTATTAAATATTTGATATTGATCGCATCATTAAAAATATTGACTGCATCAGTAAAAATATTAGCCACATCATACCCTTAGGTTAGACAAATTTTGCCCTCGAATTTTCACCATGTCATGCAAGAATTGCGCGAAATTAATTATACACACACACCACAAGCAATCTTTGTTAGGTGCTAGAGCGGCTGGAACTATGTAAGAATTCACACTTTTCTAAATAAAACCTTTAACCAAAAATTTCTCAACCTATCTCCTTAACTCCTCATGCTCTTTAAAAACTCATTTTGTAATGTGTCCTTTTGAAAGGGCTGCTCCAGCTTTGGGATTAACTTGATGTTAGATATCACATAATGAGGTTAATCCATCCAGTAAGTCATCAGGAAACACTTTGCAATACTCTGCCACTATGGAACGTACTGCTTTAGGAACTGCAACCTTCTTTCCTGCCAATGTTTTCCTACCATCTACAATCAAAAACACTTTTTCTTCAATATACTCAGTGTCAAAAACTGGTCCTCCATTAGCAACAGCCTCAAAAACACCATCTTTTTCATCAACAAAAGTATCAAACAATGGTTCACCATTAGTCTCAAAAACACCATCCTCTTTCTTATGATGGAATAAGATAAACAATGATAAAAATAAGAACAGAAAAATAAAGAACACACAAGATTTACGCTGAAAACCCAAATCGGTAAAAACCATGGCAAAGAAGAGAAATCCACTAATGTTAAAGAAGGAATTATAAGAGGATGTATAGAAGTTATTCTATCTCACAAAACTCATAAACCCTAAGGAACAACAAAAGTAACACATATATTTGGGGTAAAGGCCGACTTAAGAATCGAAATCTGAAACATTTTGATTATATGCTGGCTAAAGGTCAGCAGCTTATGAGTCCAACACTGGCAACGTAACCAATGAAGGCCGGCAGCATAGAGGCGGTGTTCACAATTCACAGAATGCATGTCTTTATCACTGTCTTCAAGGTCGATGATGAATAAGAATTTAGGTCGGCAGCATAGAAGTATAAGTTGGTGGCATTGAGCCTGCTTTGAACGATCATAGAAGTGAAATTCTTAAAGCCGACTTGAAGGCCGTGGTGTATGTAATGTAAGCCACTGGTATTGATCCAAAAACTGGTTGTGTACTTGAATTTGGTCACAAACATTAACAATCTTCACTTTGACACAAATTCAAGAGCAAAATCAACAAAATTCAATCTTCAATACATAAACAACAAACATTCTCCTCCTCTTCCACAAACCCCAAAGGGGATCAATTAGCAATCAACACCAACTAAGTCCAGATAGTGTCTAAACTTGGGTATGGGAAGTATTTTGGTCATCATATTAGTAGTTTATCCAGAGTACTCACCTTGCTTACAGCAATATCACCATCAGTAATAATATTACGAATAAAATGATACCTGACATAATGTGCTTCATCCTCTCATGATACATCTAATCCTTAATGAGGTATATTGCACTCTGACTGTCACAAAAGAATGTTGCGATCTTTAAGTTATCACTGATTTCACCAAATACCCCTTTAACCAAATAGCTTTTTTAAAAGCTTATGTAATAGCCACGTACTCAGCTTTAGTTAAGGATAGAGCAATTATCGCTTGCAAAGTGGCTTTCCAATTGATAACGCAACCACCAAGTGTAAAACTATAACCTGTGAGAGATCTTCTCTTACCCAAATCTCCAGCAAAATTAGAATCCACAAACAATTCCATTTCTAGTTCTACCAAACTATAGATAAAGATTAGTAGTACCTCTTAAGTATTTGAAAATCTACTGAACTCTCTACAGTGTTCTTTACCCAAATTTATCATGTACCTACTGACAACACTTATAGCATATGACAAATCTAGATGAGTACAGACCATTGCATACATAAGAGATCTTACAGCATTAGAATATGGAACTCTTCACATATTTTCAACTTCATCATCTAACTATGGAGACAAAGCAGACAAAAGTTTGAAATGTGCTGCTAAAGGTGTACTGACAAGCTTAGCATTCATTATATTAAACTTGTAAAGAATCTTCTCAAAGTACGCCTTCTAACTGAGATGCAACGTACCTGCTTTTCTATCCATCAAAATTTTCATTCCAAGTATCTTCTTTACTGCTCGTAAGTCTTTCATTTCAAATTCTCTACCCAACTAATTTTTAACCTTTTCAATCTCTCCTCTATCATTGGCTGCAACCAACATGTCATCAACACACAAAAGTAGATATATAAAAGACTCGACGTTGCACTTTTGAGATACACACAATTATCAAAATTACTTCTCTTGAAATCATGAAGGTAATGAATAAGTCAAATTTCTTGTACCATTGACTGGGTGATTGCTTCAAGCCATAAAGTGATTTTTTCAACATGCAAACATGATCCTCCTTTCCTAAGATCACAAAGCCCTCAGGCCGTTGCATGTAAATATCTTCATCAAGCTCTCCATACAAGAAAAAAGTCTTCACATCTAATTGTTTCAACTCAAGATCTTGCAAAGCTACAATACCATGTCATGCTTTAATAGAGCTGTGTTTTACAACAGGAGAAAACACATCGGTAAAATCAATATCTAGTATTTGATGGTAGCCCTTTGCAATGAGTCTTGCCTTATATCTGGGTTATTCAACTCCTAGTGTTCCATCTTTTTTCTTGAATACCCATTTAAACCGAATAGTCTTCTTCCCTTTTGGAAGCTTCACTAAATCCTAAGTGTTATTCTTGTAAAGGGATTCCATCTCCTCCTACATTGCAATCATCCACTTACCAGAATCATCACAATTTACAACTTCTGAGTAAGTAGATTGTTCTTGATTTGAATCAATATCCTCCACCACATTAAGTGCATAAGCAACAAGATCTGCCTCTGCATATCTCAAAGATGGCCTAACTTCTCTCCTATGTCTATCTCTAACAATGGAATACTGTTGTTTGTGATGATATAGAGACAGAATTATCCTGTGTTTATGATCTAGGCTGATAAGTGTTCTCTGATGTTGACCCAGAATCAATCTAAAACTCTACCTGCATTCTTGATTTCTACTATACTTTATCAAATGAAGTTGTAGAAGATAAGTCAGATAACAGAGATGCTTCATCAAAAATCATCCCTACTGAAATTTCTTCAAATCTGGACACCACAATTTATATCCCTTGACACCATGTTTAAAACCAAGAAATATGCACTTCAGAGATCTAGGCTCAAGCTTCCCATTATCTACATGAGCATATGTAGGACAGGCAAAAACTTTCAACTTTGAATAATTAGTAGGAGTACCAGACTACACCTCTAGTGAAGTCTTCTTCTCAATAGCTGTAGATGGAGATTGGTTAATCAAATAACATGTTGTAGAAGCTGCTTCAGCCTCGAATGACTTTGCTAATTGGCATTAGACAGCATACACCTGACTTTCCCATAGTGGTTTTATTCATCCTTTCTACTACCCGTTTTGTTGAGGTGTACCAGGAACTATGAGATGCCTCACAATTCCCACCAACTTGCACAGAACATTGAAATCATTATAACAAAATTCAAGACCATTATCAGTGCGAAGACACTTTACCTGCTTCCCAATTTGTTTCTTAATAATTTTCTTCCACTCCTTAAATATAGGTAAAACATCAATCTTCTATTTTAAGAAAAATACCCAAACTCTTCTGAAGAAGTCATCAATAATTGTCAGTATGTAAATAGAACCTCCACTTGAAGCCACTCTAGACAGCCCCCAAAGATCAGAATGGATATACACCAAAATACCCTTTGTACTATGAGTATATGTGGTAAATCTAACTCTTTTCTATTTCCCGAAAACACAGTGTTCACCGAACTTCAACCTACTGATGTCTTACCTATTAAAAGTCATCTTCTGCTCAATTCAGTCATACCAACTTCACTCATATGTCCTAGACGTATATACCATAGTCTAGTATGATCCTCATCTGATAGAGAAGAAGAGGTGACGACTGCACCACGTGCAATCACAGAACCCTATAAGACATATAAATTAGTAGTCTTGTTCTGTTATTTCATCACCACAAGAGATCCTTTACTAATCTTTAGAACTCTACCTTCGCATGTATATTTGTACCCTTTAGTATCAAGAGTACTTTGATAAATCAAATTTCTCTTCAAATCAGACACATGTCTCACATTTCTAAGTGTCATAATAACACCATCAAACATGTTGATCTTTATGGTGCAAATACCTACAACTCTGCAAGAAGCATTGTTTCCTAAAAGGACAACACCTTTAGAAACCTTTTCATATGTTAAAAACCAATCCTGATTGGGACACATATAAAAAGTACAACCGGAATCCACTCCTCGCTGATCTGAGGATCATCATAAGAAGCTATGAGAAGTTCACCACCAGTGTGGTCTTTAGCTACATCAGCTTCAATAGATTTTTCTGATTGTTTCCCCTTCTGATTCTTAGCAGTTCTCTTACTCTTTTTATGCAACTTATAGCACTCCGATTTAATGTGTCTTTTCTTCTTTCAATACTTGAAGACCTTATCTCTGTTTGAAGACTTTGACCTTCCCCTTGAATTACCAGAACTACATTATTGACTCCTACCATGAGGAACAAGACCCTTTGCTTTAGACTTGGATCTAATTACTAAATGTTTTTTTCTCAAAAGATGCCAAAGCATCATACACCTCTTCCATGGTAAGAGAATCGCGACTATATAGTATTGTGTCTCTAAACTTCGAATATGAAGGAGGTAAGGAACATAACATAATTAAAGCCAAATCTTATTCATCATACTTAACTCTAAAGTTTCCAAATATGAAACAATTTCTTTAAAAACGGTCAAGTAATCTTCTAGAGACCCTCCTTCTGTCAACTTGTGCGAGTATAATTGCTGCTTCAAATGTAATTTATTGGTCAAACTCTTCGTTATACACAGCTATTCTAATTTTAACCATAACCCAGTAGTTATCTTCTCCTTCAACACATTCTACAAAATTTGATTCGATAAATGAAGATGAATTTGAGAAAGAGCTTTACAATCCTTGCGCAATTTTTCTTCTGGTGACCAAGATGAATGCATCTTGTCAAACCCTAACAACGCATCATCCAAATCCACATGTGCTAATATCGCTCACATCTTAACCTGTCATAGAGAAAATCTTATGCTTCGATCCAACAAAGGAATGTCATACTTCACTTTTACCATTGTAGAAGAAACAAAACACCAAAACCTTTGGCTCTGATACCACTTCTTATGATGGAATAAGACAAACAATTACAAAAACAAGAATAAAAAACATAAAGTACACACAAGATGTAAAACCCCAAAGTTTTAGAATCGGTTTAGCTTGAACCTTAATCTGGAAGTCAACCGGAAACCCAAAAGTTAACAAAACCCTAGTTAAACGTAATAGCTTAAGTCCGGCAAACCCGAATAAGTAACCCCAAGAAAGTAAGTAAGAGTTTAGTATGTAAAATAGTTCGTAATTGCCTAAGGAAGCTTAAAAAGGTCAGATTAGTAAAACCGCGACTCGTTTTGAATCCGAACGGATACAGTTCTTTAAAAACATGTCCCGGGGCTCAGAATAGTAAAAATATTCCGAATATACCGTTAGACTCTTAAAAATATAAGGTTTTCAAAAATATCAGTTTTATAATTTTTCGATAAGTAAAAATAACAAATATTGCAATTATACGTGTATTTTCTTACTACCGGTACTTTATTAGTCATATCTACTTTACATTACAATATTCACTATTACTCTACACTATTCTTTTATCTCTACTTTTTCTAACACCTACTCTTACAATACCATAACCTATAACCTTTACTTTTTACCTTTCTCATAATTTTATTCACATCTACCTTACTTATTACTTCATTTAATCAACAAAAATACAAAAAAATAAAACTCTCTCCCTCTCATACTCCCATGGCCGGTGCCCCTTGTCTCCCTCTCTCCCTCATTTTGTTTCAATTTTTTTTATTTAAATCACACAAAAATTCACTCCTCATTTCCTATAAATACCCCCTCCTCTTTCACTTCTTTCACATAATTACTACTCATAAATTTCTCTACCAAAACTCTCTCAAATTTTCCTCTCAATACTCCCTCAACATAATCCCAAACCACCTTTTACCTGCACAAAACCCATAACTACATAATATTTCAAAAACTTTCTTTAGGTAAACTTTCCATTATACTTTCTTCTTCTTATGTCATGTAACTTTACATGACCATGGTATGAGTTTCCAAAAATTAAATATTATGGAAGCTACACTATGTTCATGTATTGTTCTTGTTCATGAAAATCTATTTATGTTTATGTTGCTATTTTACTTTATTCATATTTTTATTATATCTAAGTATTATTATGTATCTATATATATACATATTCTTTAGAGTATATAAGCTCACTTGAAATTTATTTATTTCCATGCAAAGTAATTTATTTATTTATTCCATTGCAATTTATTTATGTCTTGTTGTTTTAAGACTAGTCTCTAGTCTTAGACTTGTCATCATTAAGTTAAAATAATTTTTCTTTCTTTTATTTTATTTCTTTCTTTTGGGACTAGTTTACTTCTTAGTCCGGGAGCCTTGAAGAAGCTAAGACTCCCAATACTTGACTTTATTTATTATTTATGTTATTTTTTATTGTTATTATTTCTCATAAATCATGCCCATTAAGATTGTTGTCCAAATTTTTCCAAGCTCTAAAAAAAAATTTTTTTGATAAAAAGGAGATTTTATCACTTAGAAATAAGTTTATATGAAATATAAAATCTATGGTCTAACAAAAATAAAGTTATTCCTTTTCAAGTTATAAGAAAAACTCACTACAATTTTAGAAGCCACTTTTGTTTTGAAAAGCCTTTTTAATCATTTTATGTCACTTTGTTTTTCAAAAAGAAAATGATTTTTGATACAAAAAAAAAATGATTTCTATGAAAACATAATATAAAGGAAACCTTATGAGAATGTAATGAGAACTTTCAAATTAAGATCTTTTAAACAAATGGTCAAAGAAAAAGGAACAATAGCACTAATGTAGAGAATTTAGAAAAGAAGAAAAATAAATTTCGAAAAGTCATCTAGGAAAAATAATAAGTCAAACATAAAGTAATTCTTTGAAAACAAAAGCAATCAAAATATTCATTTCAAAAGATTTACAAAATGAATTTCTTGTAAACTATAGTTTTATAAAACTTCTAATTGACATTGTTTTACTCAAGAAACATGATTGGACAACAAACACTTGAGCATGAATAAAATATGAGCTAAGTAGCTATAAAAAGAGAATTTTTCAACTATATAGATAACTAAGTATTTATCAAACAAATTTTGAATGATTTAATGTTTGAAACAAATTGTTTTTGGGTGAGAAAAATTCGTAGTGAATTTGATCACCACTGTTTTGGAGCCTATATGATCTAGTTTGATAAAAATAGTTTTAGAAATGGGTAGATCTTTTCGAGTAGGTAGAAATCGATATATTATATACGCGATTCCGAGTTAAAATGACCAAGTTATGGTCATTTTAAATTGGAATTCACCTTTATACGAACTTTAACGTTCTTATGACATTGTTTTATCAAAATTCAAGAAAATCATCAAGAAATACTTATTTTAGGTATTTTCTTTGACTAGGTGATTCCGAGGAAGGATACCTATACTCCGATGACTATTTCGACTAAGTGGATTGTGTGTACGACTCATCCGTTTAGAGATTTGTCGACATGGCATCGTGGGTTTATTTCCTTAAAATGCTTTACTTGATTGTGCTTGTAATCTAGTCGCATTAGAATTAAGAAAAGACAAATGGATATGCATGTAAGATAATTTGTTGAAAGGATCCTAAGAATATCGAGGCCCGAATTGATTTAATGTTTGTTTTAGTATAACACTTTATTTATATGAGATTCTATGATCACCTTAAATTTGATAATAATGATGTTATGATATCATAAATAAACTGATTCATGCATACCACGAAGTGAGTCATATTGCATTTGGTTATTATCCTTGGGTGAGAAGGATGGTAGCTCAGGTCGAAAGCAACACTTGGTGGAGTGACTAAAAGCGATTGCTTGGCGACATGAAGAAAATGCTTGGCGGAAAGTCTAAAAGCAAGGCTCAATTCAAGTAGACTTAATATGCTTGGCGATATTGATCAAAAGCATAATCTTTTTTTAACTAAAACTACTTGTTTTGAGGTTACGTATCACCAAACTCTAAATGGATGGCGTAAATCCATTCAACATGTAGTTATCGAAAAACTATATGCATTATTTGCCTACGTATATGTTAGATCTCATTTGTTTGCTTAAATAACTTGTTTTAATTTCGTTTCAAAAAGTCATTTATGAAAATAATTCTCACTAAGCCTATTAACTTATATCCCTATAGATACTTTTGCAGTTCACCTATTTGTGGTTGAGGTCGCGTGGACCCTGCAGCCAGGTATTTTCCTTTTGGTTAAAGAATTTCTAGATGTAGCTTAGTAATGGATAAGATGAAGAAGTATTCTTGTAATAGATTTGTGACTGGGGAATGCCCCTAAGTTTTGTAAGATTATTGATATGAACAAATGAATATTATGAATCATCTTTTCTTAATTTGTTATTATATCTTCTTAAGCTTCATAATTCCATGTATGGTCCTCTAAATTTGTGAGAGCATGCCTTACACTTAATGTCAAAGCTTCTGGGAATGACTAAGGTTGTCATACATAAGCTTTAATATTGAGTGTGGCAGACTGTTATGTTTAGGGTACCTCTTGGGGCGTAACACAAGATTTATGTGGAAAACCTAAATTAGGAAAGACTACTAGCACAGGAGAGAAAAATTCACTAGTGTTGAAGAAGGAATTACAAGAGAATGTATACAAGTGATCCCAAATCTCACAAAATTCACAAACCTTAAGGAACAACAAAGTAACATATATATGTTGCGTGGAGGCTGACTCAAGAGTCAGAATCTGAAAAGTCATACATTTTGATGGCTGGTAGCTTATGAGTCCAACGACGGCAGCATACCCAATGAAGGCTAGCGGCATAGGGGCAGCATTCACTATTCACAAAATGCGGATCTTTAACGTTGTCTTCAAGGCTGGCGGTGAACAAGAATTTAGGCCAGCAGCATATAAGTATAAACCTCATTGTTCAGCCAACTTTGAACGATCACAGAAGTGAAATTCTTAAAGCTGGCTTGGAGGTCGACGGTGTATGTAATGTAGGCCACCGATGTTGATCCAAAAACTAGCTGTGTACTTGAATTTGGGTCACAAACATCAACACTCTTCATCAATATAAGAATTAAAGACTAATTGTCCTTTAGCCTCAAAAACATCTTCCTCTACCATAAGTACACACATCCTCTCTGCAAGTCGATCCATTATCGCATCCAATCGATGTTCTAAAGCTATATCCGTTGTTCGTCAATCATTTGTCCAATTCTCCAATCTAGATCATCACGATCATAGGTCCCATCCACCGCATGCCGTTAATTGGTCTGCCTATCTGATGCTATGATAGTCCAAGAGTAAACACGGCTCCGATACCAAACTAACGTAACGAAAGAAAAGAGATAACTATTACATTCCGTTGATTCTTAGAATACCCCTAAGGCAGTCTTCAATTTTCTATTGATTCTCTGAATACCTAGATAACTAACATTCAAAGTTCAAATAGCTATTGAATAATTCAAAGATTTTGAGAAAAATAGAGTAAAACGGCTCAAATTTCTACTCTTGATAATAATTGATACTCTCATTGCCCTATGATATATATTTATAAGCAAGCTTGAAAGTTGTCAAAAAAGGAAAAAGACTAAAAAAGACATCCTATCAAATGAAATTAAATGGCATCTAAAAGGAAAAGACTAAAAAAAGATATCCTATTAAAAATATTTTGAAAAGGAAAAAGAGTAAAGAGGAAAATCCTATTAAAAGACATTAAACCATATTTAAAAGACATCTTCTAAATTTGACTAAAAAAGAAACTATAAAAAATATTTTCAATATTTACAGCATCATTAAAAATATTGATTATTTCATTAAAAATATTAACCGCATCAGTAAATTAGTCATCGATATATAAAAGTAGCCTTTAATCTAGGTTGATAAGTATTATAGATGAGAGAATCCATCTAACGGTATTACGCATATGTAATATATGTCACAATTGGTATTCCTATTCTCATTTTTCATTCTGTTCACTAAGAAATATTCATAGGTAGTTGACTTTCCGAATTTACTAAGAAATTTTCTCATTCTTTTAGGATCGAAACTCCTAGCATGCATAATGCTAATGCTTCATTGATAAGTTTTGACCTTTCTATAATTTCTCTCTTCCTACTCTCTTTAAGATTGAGAGAGCTTCTACGATTCCATTCCAGTCAATCATATAACCATTAAAATAAACATAGTAATTGGAATATTACTTATTTTAGTGATTCGATCACGGTTGGGTATGGTGTGAACCGTTTGATAGTGATGAAGCCGGTCCCATCAAAATTATTGACAAGATCATAGAATTTCCCTGAGTTTAAGTTTCCATAGTACTAAAAAGATTATGGTGACTTTAATTAGAATAAGGAAGCACATTAACACCTCATTCACTTTGCCCTATAGAATAAGGAGTGAATTGAATTTCAATTCATTAGGAATGTAATATGGATGTAATGGCTATGACAATATTAACTTGGTGTAAAAAAAAAAAGTAAGTAATTATTAGAATAAAAGTAAAATATCTATAATACCTTTTTATTTATTATAAAGCAATGATATTTGCACAGGTGATATTTTTAAGACATAAATATTTATAATACAGATTGAAAATAAGGGAGCTTCTACAATTTCATCGACAAGACTGTACAATCAACCATCTAATTGTTTAAACAAGTATAATAAATGGAATATTAACTATTTTTATTATTCGATCACGATTGAATATAGTGTGAGCGTTAGATAGTGATAGGATCAGTCCCATTAAAATTAATGATGGGACCATAGAATTTGTCTCAAAATGAACCATAAAATGACAATTCATGTGTGTTGAGATATGAATTGCTATTCATTATTTCATATAATGGTAATTTATTATGAATTGTCATTTTTCTCAAGTTAAATGAATAGCCAATCTCTTCAAGTGAAAAGATATAAGGTTAGAGGGGGAAAGAAAAGTGAATTAAGGTTTGAATGTTATCCTATTATAGGTGAAGTCTCATCCTAATAATTTATTGATACATTTATTTGAGCGAAACTTTGGGATATTTCAACTAGATTAAGTGAAGTTTTAACTATGATTAATCACCAGAACAATATACAATTATTTTAATAATGGAGAAAAAGACATTTATTGATCTTAACATTTCACCACTATTTTTAAATAATTAATTCTGATAATGAAATTATTCACAAAAAAAAAGAAAAAAAAATAACCGGCCACCCCATAACTAGACGATGATTGGAAGGGCTAGGAAATTAAAGGATGGTCATGACGTACATGTAACGGTAGATCGTTTTGCAACCCTAATTTAAAAAGTAAATAAATTAATTAAAAGGGCAAAACAGAAAAAGAAAGAAAGCAAACCTGCGCGATCCAATTAGATTTCCTACTTTCTTCTCTGTATTTTTTTTCTTTTTTTAACTCTTATTTTGAAGGTTCCAACCACATTTAATTTCATGGTCATTCTAACCAACCGCTAGTCTTGAGAGTAGAGGGATCTCTTTTTATTTCCTGCATTCTTTTCTTTTCTTGTTCTCTCTTATTGATTTTACTTCATATTCTTAATTAACTTTTTATATAATTATATTGTTTATTTAATATAGTTATGTAGATTTATCAAAATGTGCTACATAGGCCACTCTTCAAACCTAATCCAACCAAACAACGAGCCGAACTGAACTGAACTTATTTTGGTTCAATTCATAATTTGGTTCAAAGAGGTTCAAAATGATAAGCGGTTAGATTTAAAAAAGTGAACCAAATAGGTTCTCACTAAAAAGTAAAAAATTGGCAATAATTTTTAATTCAAATCTTATTGACATCTTAAATTCCTTTTTTTTTTTTTTCTTATTCACTCATACTCTTCAGTGTACTATTTTCCCTTCACTTTGATCTCATCTTTCAAGCAAACTTGCACACTTTTGCTATCACCTAAGATACAATGTTACCATGATATAATGTTACATGGCTTTATCATACATAATTTTCCTCAATTTGAACATCAATCTTCAATTAGCAACTCCGAAATTTAATTAGTAATATCAGTTAGAACGACAAGTCCTTACAAGCAGTTTGAACCGAACCAATCTAAACTTAACCGCATTGAAGCAATTAGATTCAAAACCCCAAACCATTAAAAGCAATTCGTTTATCAAGGATTTGAACTAAACTATTTTAAATACAATTCTTATGGATATGATCATTGAACTAAACCATAAACACCTCTAATGTTGCACATATTACAAAAGTTATAATTTGTTAATAATGCATGTGATGAGGAATTAAATAAAGATGAAAGGCTAAAACTCAAATAGAAGAATGGTAAAATGTTGAAGACCAATAGTATACTTTTTCACTTTTATCTAGCCTGCATCTCTAGCAATATGGAATAACAAGGCCAGGATTTCAAAGTAAATCCCAGCAGAGATGAGACCTAGACAGTAATCCAACTTAACCTAAGATGTCATGTCGAGAAAGGATGCCCTTACATAGCCAGTGTAGAGCACAGGCACAAATGGTAAGAGAAGATCACGTCACGATATTACCATTTAGCAGTCGGGTCACGAGTAGGATGTAATCGGGTCGGTCATTAATAGGTTTTCAACCCAGTAAAAACCCTATAGGATTGAACCCTATGGGATAATAGGATCGGGTTTGATATAGGTAAAAAATCTTGTACGATATTAAGGTCGGGTTTTAATACTACTAAAACATGATGGATACCCATCCTACCTATTTGACCTAATAAAAATATATATATAATTTGAATACATTTACTAAATGTAAACATAGTAACAGGCTAAATTTAAAAACAGGTTAGCAAAGAGAAGTTGAATTGTTATATTATTAGACTATTATTTTATTGACTTAAGTCTGTTGAATCTATTAAAAAAAATTATAAGCAAGGCAGGTAGTCAGACAGATAATAGGGTTGATAGTTAGGCGGGTAATCGGACGGATGGCGAGTTTTAGAATAAACCCTGTAAGACAGGCTTGGATATAGAAAGAAAACCCTACAGGATTATAGAGTCGGGTTTGGTATGCCTTATAGTGTACGGGTTTTGGTTTAAATTCATACGACCCACCCAAATTCGATCTGATTGCATCCCTAGTCACGAGAACTAACGAGGTCATAGGCACAATTATCTTATATATTTCTTTATGGGTAATTTGACCATATAAGCCTAATTTTTTTTCAAACCTTGATTTTTTTTTCCAAGTTACTCCATTCACCCTACTAATGTAAGAAAAGAAATCGTTCAGCTACTATTGGATTGGCTTTGAGCTTTCTCTAGGTGTATGTCTTGTTTCGTGCTTCAGATTTACTAATTTATACAATTAACTACATGAAGTTTAAAGGTATTAATTTACTATCTAAATTTTACCTAGTTTTTTTAATTAACTATCTCATCTAGTACAATGAATGAACTTAAAAAATTCGTAAGTGTAAATCGACAGTTTTAAATTTCAGGTACTTAACTGTACAAATTAACAAAGTCGAGGCATCAAATATGACATTTACCTAGCTTTCGTTTTTTGAAACAAAATCAAGCAAGACAAAAATAAAAAGGAAAAAAAAGTAAAAAAAACATGGAAAAGGAAAAAATAACAATAAACATAACATAGCACCAAAGAGACCAGGAATATTTACCCTACTGTCGACGAAACTAATAGTGGACTATTTGGGCATGAAATTGGTAGATGCTGGGCATGAAATTGGCAGATGCTACAATACCTCGCTCTAGGATAAGTCAAAATGGAGTTGAAAGCAATTAAAAAATCAAAACATAGAGAATTAAAATTATTATGTTAGATTTAAGTTAAACTCTGTGGTAATTTAAATCTAACTTCTTAAATAAGGTAACAAAACCATAGAAATCTAATTTAAATAACCGAGATAAGGATTAGAGAACTGCTTCATTCACATCTAACTTCTCTTGAGCAAGATCATACAGTTAGAAGAAAGCTACTAGTTTAGATCCCTTAACAAACTCATTCGAATAATCATGAATTAAATTGCATTAGTGAAAAAAATTATCTCATATGCTAAGTCAATTGGGAATCTTGTAGCTTCCCAAAAAGTGAGATATAGAAATTGGCATGAGGCGAGTCCCAAAACCCTAATCTAGTTGTCATTTTTTCTTCTTCCCTACACATAGCTTTCATCTTGTAGATGTTTTTCTCTCTCTCGATTCTCACGAACTCTCTCTTGAAATTTCTATTGTTTTCTCCTCTTTTTTGGCAAAGTTATAAATATTTTGTTATGTGTGTTTATGTAGTTATTAAGAAGCTTGTAGTTGACTATTTTCTATAATTTTTAAAGAGTAATTTTGCATATCCATGTTGGTTCAATATTTGAAATTATTTGAAGTTTGTGAATTTTGATTTAGACAATTGAATAGGTTGGTCTTTTATGTATAATTATGTGTAATTATAAGAATTTTCCGTTATACATATATATATATATATACACACACATGTATACATGGCAAAAAGGGGGGCATTTGGTGTCCCACATCTCTTGCCCTTTGAAATTAAATAATACTCCTTTTTTCTATACAATTGTCTTTTCAACTTTCCAAATCTTTATATTTATTATTAATTGATATTACAAGGGTATATCTAAACATTCCTACATTTCAACCCACAACTATATTCCACTTCCATGTCAATCTTATTCCTACTTTTAAGACCCATTTTTCTATTCACATTATATTTAACTTCCATTTAGATGTTTTTATTCCTCTACATCACCTCATTTTCAAAATAAAAGCATATGATATATAACATTGTTAGTTAGAGACTTGGACTCCTATTCATATGGCAAGATGAATTTGGTGAAAGGGAAACAAAACTTTCCCTTTAAATACAACTTTATAGTTTTCCTTTCAACCATTTCTAATCTACCATGGTAAAACATAGTAAGGGGAAAAAAAAAAAAAAGCCTTTTCAAGAGATGTAATGAGCACTCTAATGATTATGCACCTATTGTGCTTTATTTTGCATTGTCCTTTTTTCAAAGAAAGAAGTAAAAAAATAAAAACAAAGTTACTTCTTTGTTTTCTGCATTCCTTCCAAGGACTTGGCTGAAGGCTAGAAGAAAAAGGTTAAAGGGTGAAATTTTCAAGCGACATCATACAATTTTTTCAACATTAAATATGTAAGTGAAATTGAGAGAGAGAGAGATCATTTACGGGTTTGTTTGGATTGTCTGTTTTTCATCTGTATCTGTATCTTTTTTAAAATGATATGTGTAAATATATCCGATTTGCATCTAAATTTTATCTATATTTGTTCTATTTGATCTTTTGATGAAAACTGTCAACTTTTTTTTATCTATATCTATTTCTTGATAAATAATTTGTTAGCAAAAAGTTTGAAAAAGTATCTGTATCTGTCGGAAAAAAGCCAAAACAAACAGACCCACATCTCCATATTCATTATTTAATGGTATGCGTGCATACAGAATTGATAAAATACAAAAATACATCAAAGTTCTTTAATTGGTATGCCATGAGAATTAGTGATGCATCGATAACTATGCCTATACATGAAGAAGAAGGATGACCAGCCTACCGACAGTGGGTTCATAGGAAGCTAAGGAGAATTATATGCAGAAATTCAATGAACACGCTTATAGTAATATGATATTTTTATATTTATTCCCTTAAGAATAATCATTTCATTATTTCAAATGAAAAGAAGATGCATACAAGGAGGAAGCAGGATGGCCTTATGGTTATTACAACTAGTCAAACCCCTATAAGTGACATGGACATTAGTGAGGAGGTGTTAGGTTACAAATCTAGACACTGGCAAAGCCTAAGATAGAGTGCTCCAATTGTTAAGGATAGGCACTACTACCATGAATAGCTATGTGACAAATCTAGTGTTGGCTCCAGTAGTGTCGATAACTAAGGCACACTAGAGAGAATTATGGCTATGGAGCTTTAGCTAAGGGAGTTAACTAAACAACCTCCCATGTCATTTTATTAAGATATGTTGTATATTATATTTTTGGAAAATTAGTATAATTAGCAAATACCATGTACTATATGATATTTTTTATTAGCACATGTAATTAAATTTATATTAGCCTTTTTAGATAGCTATGATTAAAACAATTTATTTCTTACCTTTCTTGCTTTCTTATAAATCTGTGTATATTGCTCCTTCAAGGCTAAATGAATGATATATGTTTTGGCCATCTCTAAATCTCTTTGTGGCATTGTATTAGAACCTGTCTAAATCATCGACCTTCTGCTGCCATGGCTAGAGAAAATAGAAGTGATGGAGTGATAAAAAGGAAGACAATTTCCCCGTATGATATTACAGCAAGTGATAATCCTAAAAGTTTGACAACAAATTCAATTGAAGGGTGAAAACTATGATGAATGGGCTCGTTCTCCATGGACTGCATTATGCATGAGAAAGAAATTTGGTTTTATTGACGGAATGGTCAAGCATAGAAGCATATTCAAATTCCATCCACAGCATGAACTAACTGAATGCTACCTTCAGCCAGACGCAAAATTCTAAATTCAGTCAAACCCAATTGGAACTCGAACTTTGAAATAAATATTCGATATTGTATGATACTATAATCCACCACTCAATTTGATTATGGGCAAAAGAGGTACATTCGAGGTTAGAATAATAGTTAGAAAAATAAGGGGAAAATTAATTTTTAAAAAGAAAACACCTTAAACATAGTACCTTGGAAAACACAACCTAAAACACCTTAAACATAGTACCTTGGAAAACACAACCTACTCCTTAAATTGACCAACCAAAGGAGAGTAAGAAATAAGTGCAAGTTATTACTGCTACTGAACCCTCCAGAAAGGCTAAGTTGGCTCTTTCCCTGAAGTTGTATTTCAATGCAGGCAGTCTTTGTAAGAATATCAATGTACCTGAATTGAGTTTCATTGAAATTCCAAAGACTTTTTACTTCAATCAAAAGCAAGAACTAGATCATAAAATCCGAACTAGTAAAATGCTTGCGATGCACAAAGACACAATTACATGTCCTGTACATACGCATCAGCATAGCACAGTATAGTTGTGACTGAAAATTACTCTCGTGCCATGTCCATACAAGACATGCGAAACATGTATGATTCTAAGGAGCCACTCATTTTGTCATCATTCATGAATCAAAACCGCTCTGCTCATAGTAAAAGCATCCATGGATACAAACAAAACAGTTACTGAAACTACTCAACATCTTAATTACCATCTCATAAAAAAGGCAATACTAAAATTGGTCCGATATCAAGAACATTAAATCATAAGTGCGTGGACTGTAAACAGTAACAACATTTTCTCAAGCTACATTTTTTTTTTAAGGGAAAACTGTAACCCTAAACTCAAATTCCAACAAAAGCCTTCTTCCCACCACCAGATGATCCAGCTGGAATAACTTTCAAAACATTGAAGCGCACAGTCTTTGACAATGGCCTGGTGTACAAATTTTCATAGAATTTGAGAAACTATATTGTGTCACGACAGTGCAAAGGGAAAAAGGAACAAATGACTAAAGGAACTAACCTGCACTGGCCAATAATGATATGATCACCATCTTTCGCACGAAAGCATGGAGATATGTGTGCAGCAATGTTGGAGTGCCTCTTCTCATATCTACAATAATAATTAGAAATAAATCCCTTAAATTATATTCAACGATTCTGTCAACATGTCAGAGTGAACTATTTCTTACCTCTGATACTTCTTAACGAAATGAAGGTAGTTTCTACGGACAATGATTGTTCTCATCATCTTGGCACTATGACAAGTACCAGCAAGAATGCGACCCCTGATTGACACATTACCAGTGAATGGGCACTTCTTATCAATGTAAGTACCTGCCATGATCATTCCAAAAATGAGACACAGCTGGCTTGACTCCATTATACTTATATTCAGAAAATTCGATAAGGAAAAAAACAGTGGGTGATGCAAATGCATCTCCAAACTAATGCTCAAATCTGAATAGAATGATCAAAGTTTTAAAGTACCTACAACTCACGAGCCTTTCAGAAATGGTTTTGGGAACTTTAGCAACAGATTGGGAGATACATGAATCTTTGCAAGTTATAAAGAGGTGAAAACACACATTGGAGTTCTAATTAGTGGCACATTGGGAGATACAAGCATCTTATCAAGAGTTATAATGTGGTGAAAACACATTTTGGAATTATAATTAGCGACAGATTGAGAGATACATGCATCTATGCAAAAGTTATAGTCGGTGAAAACACTTTCTGGAATTATAACTAGCAACCGATTGAGAGATACATGCATCTATGCAAAAGTTATTAAGCGGTGAAAACACTTTTTGAATGTTTAAAGATCTATGTGTACCTAATGGATGGCTTTAATGGCATATTTGCAATTTATCAAAAATAATTGCAAGGACAAAAATATGCAAATACAAGAAAAATGAGCATTAACCACAACCAATAGAACATTCTTGCAGTCATTACAAGTTCATAAACCCAGAACCCACTCTGTCATTGAGTAAACAATATCCATCTATTGAAAAGGGAAAATTGTGCAGTAACTTCTTCTAGATGGTGTGTGATTCATCAAATTTTGACAATATGGAAAAATTATAGAAGTTATAGACTATAGCCACAAAATGCTGCCAAACAAAAATTGAGAAAAATCTAGACAAGCATGACTTTATTATCTTATACAATGAAAGATAAAAGCAATATAAATGAGCTAATCCTAAAACTACAATATTGTAAAAAGAAATTAAAGAAATTCTTCTTTGTAAACGAAACCAAAAAACCCAGACATAGAATAAACTGCACCTTCAGTGGCTTCTCTGGGCGTCTTGAAGCCCAATCCAATACTCTTCCAGTACCTGTTGCCTCCCTTCCCAGGTCTCTTTCCTTTGCCAGACTTCTTGGAGCTACATAAGATCCAAGTACGTAAACATTTCAACCATGCAAAACCATTACATAAACATAACTACACAAACTATATTTATTAAACTAGATCAGACAGCAAACAATCACGAAGCTTTTCCTTATCTACCGAACAGACAATACCAATGGGCATTTACAATTTCACCTCAATTTTTGGTTTAATCTATGCTCCCCTTATTCATTCACAAGCCTCTTGGAAGCACTTCTTAAGAATCTAAAGGAAAAACCTTTCCACCTTTCCATTGTCAATTAGACATTTCACAAGAAAGCAAGTCCTCGAGAAAAGTTAAAAGTTCATTCCTTTGGCCAATCCACAAGTGCCCAGGTCATTTGCTTTAATGTCAATTAGACATTTCACAAGAAAGCAAGTCCTCAAGAAAAGTTAAAAGCTCATTCCTTTGGCCAATCCACAAGTGCTCAGGTCATTTGCTTTCTATTTTTATTACAATTAAGCTAACAAATGTGTAAATGATCCCCTGAAACCTTAAAAATCGATTTCAATTAAAGATTAACGCTTTTAGGGAAATTAAGGGAAGCTCATAAGGATTGATAATTAGACATTTCCTATATAATAATACAACAAAATACTCCAAAGCTGTTTCATTTATAATAAATGACATTGAGAGCCTGATCCGCCAAGTGATTCAGTATCAAAATTGACATGGCTAGCACCGATTACAAAAAGTACAATGAATTGAAGCAATATGATGCGTTGGTCATTAAACCCTAATCTATAGAGACTTACCATAGGAATACCTTGGGCTGCTTCAAGAATGCCTTCTCGGTCTGCAACAAGACCGCATAACACAACATAAGGACTCCATTTTTATGTCTGAGCAGTCAGAGAGAGAGAGAGAGAGAGAGAGAGAGAGAGAGAGAGAGAGAGAGAGATTTCGCGATTTACCTGGGCGTCCATGTTTAGGGTTCGTAAGATGCAGAAGCAGCAGCTGCAATCCTTCTTCCGGCTGTAACTGGGCGTGTAGGAGGCGGAGAGAAGGCTGAATTATTGATTTTATACTGGACAGAACCCTAATACATGAAATGACTAAACTACCCTTTCGGGTTATGTTATACTCTCAAGTGCCATATGAGTGGTGCTGTAAATATACTCATAAAATTTTTTTATCTATAATTTGAGAATTTTTGTTTTCTTCTTTTTATCGTCCCCCAGGGGGCACTTAGATTCTTCGTGAAAAAATATATGAATAAAAAAGTGGAACGAAATTTTGTTGAAATATAAATCAGGTGCTTATTTTACTTGAGTACATAAAGCAAATTCAAAATTTAAAAAGATTTAACAATAATAATGATTTGACTTTTACAACTTTATTTTGATAAAGATTAAATAAAAATATAACAAGAAAATAAACTCTTTCCTAGGAAAAAAAAATAGGATTGTGGAATCAAACTAAAAGTTCAAATTTTTTTTTTAATACGAGTCAATGTACGTGTTTAGAGTAAATCAATTGGTTCAAAATCAAAATGATTTTTTTTTTTTGTCTTTCAATTAGAGTGTACATGAGCATGAAGATAGAAATAGTCTATCTCTCTATGTTCACCTTCATATATCAAATAAGAAAATAATATCTTATTCGGTATCTATACATTTAAAATTACTTGAAGTTGTTGGTTATTTCTTTATATGTAACGTAGGTTTAATTTTTAGTAATAGGTATATATATATATATATATTTGCGTATTTTGATTACTAGGTTTTTGTTTGTTTGTTTTTTTAAGTCAACCATAAAACATCTCTATTCAAGAAAACCCATTAAAGGACATAACTTTATTTTTATACCAAGTCTTTAATCTGTTTAAATGGCTACTTCATTGCAATTTATTTTTATACGAAGTCTATTCTAATTCACGTCATGCTCTCTCTTGTTCCTCCACTAGAGAACTTCCACAGCTATAAGAACTTGCCTTCACACCTACATCTCATAATCTCCTTTGGTTTTTAGTCACAATCCTTGCTGTAACTAGCTTATCCATCTAATGCTATTCATTTAACTCAAAGAAAACAACTCTTATTGCATTCTTTGGATATGGAATACCACCTTCAAAGACATACTTATTTTCATGCTTCCAAATTTGTTAAAGAGCCATAGCAACACGGCTTGTTGGTTCCATGATTTCCAATTTCAAAAGATAGCTGCTCATCAAGAAGTTCCCAGGCCATCTAGCTATTTTGGAAGTATATTGCAACTTTATCTTCACATACAACAAATAAACCACCTTGATCGAACCTAATGACAATGGAAGGACATATGTTGCACACTTCCACTAATTCTTCATTAAACTCACAATTGAGTTATTTGGCATCTTCTCAAAGATTCCTACACAATAAATTACCATTAGTGGCAAATGAGTTTGTTCAAAGCCTCCAAAAATGATGTTTTTGTTTCGGTTTATAATTAGTTTGTTAAATCTAATTCTACAATCTTTCATTTACAACAAGAGAACTTGATGCAACACACGAGACAAAAGAGGAACATCGGTTTAGTAGCAAATGGTAAATTATTCTAACTTAAAAGTCTCCTTATGTTGATCTTGACTAACTCATTTTATTATCTATTTGCTTTAATACTATGGGGCTTGCATATATAGGTTGCTTTTTCTCAACTAATATCAAGTGTTCAACTTATTACAATTTCCAAGTTCCAAGTTACTGGATCGAATTCATGATTAATATCATCTTTTACCTTTAGGTTTCTAATATTTTTGTCAACACCATAGATATTCAATTTAACTTGGTATATTAGGAATCCAAGGGCTATTCCAAAACTTCACTCGATCCCCCTTTCTTACATGTTACAAACTTTCCTTAATGAGGCTAAAGACTTCTTTATACCAATTATTAGAGAAGAGAAAAAAACTAGTTAAGTATGTTAAAATAGCATGAGTTATAAACTTTATCAATACTTTCTTCCCCTTAATGATAATAAATCATCTTTCCATCCTTGAAGTTTTTTAGACCTTATGCTTTGATCTACCCCACTGTAAGGGAAGACAAATAATTACCTAAACCAATTTGAGGGTTACTATCAAAGGTATCACAATAAGTCAACTTAAGAAACTTAGTATTGATGAGATGAAAAACAAAGAAGACTAAAATTTGATCAATTGCCCTAAAGTATGACAATAAATCTCCATGATATATTTCAGCCTTAGTAAATTCACTTGTGATGATCCAGTGAAAAATAAGGCATCATTTACAAATAAAAGATGTGTTTGATGAACCAAGGGTGGTTACAAATTATTTTGATGAGAAAATATATTGCACAAATGTTCCACAAATTAATTAAACTATATTTAATAAGCAAAACTTGTTTTTTATATGTTTAAGCTTTAATGTGCATATATGTGTTCATGTTTGTACGTGTGTTGTTATCTGCAAATTGTGCATGAACAAATTGTCATGCACCAGTCTTGATCGTGGACTTCGTCAAGGGCTCGATTGGTCCAATTGAAGTGTAAACCCAAGGCACAACAAGCTTAATAAAACAAAATGCCTAGACTTGGTTGCGAGTCATGTCGAGGGCTCCATAAGTTTAACTCTAGGGGGCGATAAGTTTAAATATGAGGCTTCACAAGCACAGACTTGGTTGATAGGTAAATTGACGCACGACAAGTCTAGGGTGCTACAATTTAAAAAATAGCCGTTGTAGACTTTTAAATTCTACCATTAGAGGTTCTTTCGGAGGAAAACAGAAATGTTTATAAAGTTGCTATATAGAGAGTGTTTTTTGGTGTTTTGTAAAGGAGAGAAGAGAGTATAGCTTAATAGGATGAGATTATGGAAAAATGCTCTCTCATTTTGTGTTTATATTTGTTGAGTCAATAGTATCATAGTAAGATTAGTGAGCTAATATTGTAAGGCACTATTCATGCATTTATTTGTGAGTGTTTTCATGAAGTCCTCGTGTGTTAAGGCATTGGATAAAGTCCTACGTGTGTGTGGGCAATTGGTAAAGTCCTCTCAATGAAACAATGAGAATTCTTCTGTCAGTGAGGCATTTGTGAATTCCTCTGTTAGTGAGGCATTGTAGCAAAGTCCTCTTTATGAGGCAATTGTTTTGTTTAAATGAAGTGTCAAATCTTCTTTAAATGAGACAATTGTGAACTGTGGAAACTAGGGGGTGAGTCAAACTCTATATTAAATCTGGTGTAATCTTCTTATTCCCTTATCTCTTTATTATTATTGTTGAAATTGTGCATAAAAAGATAAAAGAGATAATAATTGGTTAAGTAAGCTTAAAATTTGTTTTAAAAACACGCCTTGTAGCTTCTGCTTCTGCTTCTGCATGTATGTGTAAAGAAGCCTAGTTGTGCTTTAACTTTTATTTATTTTTTTCAACAATTAGTATCAGAGCAAGTCTCTAAGGCTAATACTCAACCGCATCTTAGAGAAAAGTTTCTGTGGTTTTCTAAAAATGCTAGGCTTATATGTTTCTATATGCCAAAAATAAGTTATTTATTAAATGTAATTTAAGTCTTTTAGTTGAACATCATATCATTACAAATGAGCTTTCACCCAGAATGCTTAATTGAGAGAGTTAAGTTACATTTAATAAGTTATTTATTATATGTAGCTTGGGAACCTTTAATTGAGCATTACATCTTTTACAAGTGAGCTTTTATCCAAATGTTTAATTAAGAGGGAGCAATATTGTGCAATAATTATTCTCATAAAAAAGGGGGAGATTGATAAACCAATGATGGTTACAATCTTATTTTGATAGGAAAATGTATTACACAAATGCTCCATAGCTTAGTTAAGCTACATTTAATAAGCAAAACATATTTTTGATATGTTTAATCTTCAATATGCATATATGTGTTTTGTGTTTGTATGTGTGTTGTTTTCAATAGATTATGTAAGAACAAATTGGCATGCCCTAGTCTTGATTGCGACCTTGATTACAGACTTCGTCGAGGACTCGATTGGTCTAATCAAAGTGTAAACCTAAGGCACGACGATGAAACAAAACAAGATGCATAGACTTAGTCACAAGTCACATTGAGGGCTTGACAAGTTTAACTCTAGATGCAATAAGTTTGAACATAAGGCTCGATAAGCACAGACTTAGTCAATGGATAAATTGAGACGCGACAAGTTAAAGGCATGATAATTTAAAAGATAGCCATTTTAGACTTTCAAATTCAATTATTAGATGTTCTTTTGGGGGAAAACGGCTATATTTTTAAAGCTGTTATATATAGTGTTTTGAGGTGTTTTTTAATGGAGAGAACAGAGTAAAGCTTAATAGGATGAGATTATGTAATAATACTCTCTCATTTTGTGTTTACATTTGTTGAGTGAATAGTGCAATAGTGAGATTAATTAGCTAATATTGTAAGGCACTATTCATGCATTTATTTATAAGTGTTTTAGTGAAATCCTCATGTGTTGAGGTAATAGGTAAAGTCCTACATATGTGTAGATAATTGGTGAAGTCCTCTTGACAAGGTAATGTGAAGTCCTCTGTTAGTGAGACATTATTGTGAAGTCCTCTTTGTGAGACAATTATTTTTATTGAATGAAGTGTGAAGTCCTCCTTGAGTGAGGCAATTATAGATTGTAGAGACTACGAGGCAGCCCAAACTCCACGTTAAATCTAGTGTAATCTTCTCCTTCATTTATCTCTTTATTGTTAATGTTGTAATTGTGCGTAAAAGGATAAAAGAAATAATGGTTAGTTAAGTGAGCTTAAAATTGGTTTTAAAAACCTGCCTTGTAGGTTCCGCTTCTGCATGTATGTGTAAACAAGCCTAACTGTTTTTTAACATTTATTTATTCTTTCCAACAATGTTAATATAGGACTTCCTCTTTTAATCCTTAACATTTTCAATCATTACTTAAAGGAGTCAACTACAAATAAAAAGAGGTGACAGAAATCGAATTCCCTTGCCTAAATTCCCCTATTCGGGAGAAAGTGACCTACATTATTCCCATTAATCATAAATATAAATATATATATAAGAGGAATAGAAGAAGAAGAAGAAGAAGTGACATAACACATTATCCATTAAACCCATTTGGAGAATCCCATTTTGATCATAAGTTCCTTTAAAAAAGACCTAATACGTGTCTCTTCTTGCTTATATACTAAATCAGTGTGTACTTGATGAGGGTAACCAATTTAATGTGGAAACTGATTTTTTTCTTCATAAATCTAAAATTAAGATATGGACGTAATTAATATTTATAGATATCATGAATATTAAAAAACAAACTAGGTTGTGATTTGCATTATATTTTGATAGACACTACAAATTATAAAACAATCACTAGTGTTAAAAAAATCATAATATTCAATCAATAAATTCACTACAATCTAAAAAATAGATCTATAAGAACACAAATAAAGAGCAAAATATTTAATATTTAAAAATAAGACTTTACAAGTCTCTCAAAAAAATAATATGCAGAAAAACACATTTTTACCATTGATGACAAGATTCGGTCTCTATATTGTCACATACAACAATCCTAACAAGACTTAATGTATTTGGAAACTAACTTACTAATGAGATGCCAAATAAAAATATTGGACACTTAATAGAATAGACTCATTGCTATAATACCATAACCAAAACAGGAAATTAACATATTTAAAAATATGGATAATATCATAAACATTACCGAAACTTTAGCAAAATATACAATTAGGTGATGAACTTTGAAAATGATCAAATTGGTACTTGAACTTTGAAATTGATCAATTTAGTACTTAAAGGAACTCGATGATTGTACTATTAACATACATGAAAATTCACCACAATCTAAGAAATAGATCAACAAGAACACAAAATAATAAAGAGTAAAATATTTAACATTCAAAAAGAAGACTTTGCAAGTCTTTCAAAACAATAACACTTAGAAAAACACAATTTTCATCATTAATGACAAGACTCGATCTCTATATTGTCACATACAACAATCCTAACAAGCCTTAATGTATTTGGAAACTAACCTACTAAGATACCAGATAACAATATTAGACACTTGATAGACAAGACTCATTCCTACAATATCATAACCAAAAGAGGAAATTAACACATTTAAGAATACGAATAATGTCATAAATGGTGCCCAAATTTTAGCAAAATATGCAATTAGGTACTTCAACTTTGAAATTGATTAATTTAGTACTTAAAGAACTTGATAGAGGTACTGTTGATATACATGAAAAGCTTTTTTAATTACTAAATTGATCGATTTCAAAATTCAGGTATTAAATTGATCAATTTCAAGATCCAGATACCTGATTGGATATTTTCTTAAAGTGTTAAAAAAATCCCAATATTCAATCAATAAATTCACTACAATCTAAAAAATAGATCTATAAGAACACAAAAGAATAAAGAATAAAATATTTAATATTCAAAAACAAGACTTTGTAAGTCTCTCAAAACAATAACACTAAGAAAAACACAATTTTCACCATTAAGGGTTAATTACACCATGGGTCACAACGTTTGGAGGTGAGTTTATTTTTTATCACAACGTTTGCAAAAGTTCATTCTGAATCACAACGTTTGAAAAAGTGATTCAATTCATGTCACAATGGACATATGTCACCTTCTCCTGTTGACACGTGTCACCTTTCTCCTGTTGACATGTGTCCACCGTGACCTGGATTGAATCATTTTTATAAATGTTGTGACCTAAAATAAACTTACATCATAAACGTTGTGATCCAAAATGAATTTTTCCAAACATTATGACCCAAATTAAACTTATCCTCAAATGTTGTGACCCATTGGTGTAATTTACCTTCATCATTAATGAGAGACTCGTCTCTATATTGTCACATACAACAGTCCTAACGAGGCTCAATGTATTTAGAAACTAACATGCTAATGAGATACTAAATAAAAAAATTTGACACTTGATAGATAAGACTCATTCCTACAATATCATAACAAAAATAGGAAATTAACATATTTAAAAATACAGATAATGTCATAAATGGTATCTAAACTTTAGTAAAATATGCAATTAGATACCTAAACTTTGAAAATGATTAATTTGGTACTTGAACTTTGAAATTGATCAATTTAATACTTAAAAGAACTTCAAGGGGGTACTGTAGGCATATATGAAAAGTTTTTTTCAGATATTAAATTGATTAATTTCAAAATTTATGTATTAAATTGATCAATTTCAATATTCAGATACCTAATTGAATGTTTTATTAAAGTGTTTAAAAAAAATCACAATATTCAATCAATAAATTCACTATAATCTGAAAAATAGATCAATAAGAACACAAAACAATAAAGAGTAGAATACTTAATATTAAAAAACAAGACTTTGCAAGTCTCTCAAAACAATAACACTAAAAAAAAAAAAAAAAACAATTTTCACCATTAATGACAAGACTCGTTCTCTATATTGTCACATACAACAATCCTAACAAGACTTAATGTATTTGAAAACTAACCTACTAATGAGATACAAGATAACGATATTAGACACTTGATAGACAAGACTCATTCCTACAATATCATAACCAAAATAGAAAATTAACATATTTAAAAATATGGATATCGTCATAAATGGTGCCTAAACTTTAGCAAAATATACAAGCAGGTACTTGAACTTTGAATACAATCAATTTGATACTTGAATTTTAAAATTGATCAATTTAGTACCTGAAAGAACTTGACGGAGATACTTCAGGTATTAAGTTAATCAATTTCGATGTTTAGATACCTAATTGAATATTTTGTTAAAGTTTAGGTACTATTTGTAATATTAACCCTTAAAATATAGCTTCAATTTATAATGTATAGAACAAAGTAATATCAAAGTAACATATCAATAGGATAAGGAATTAGTTTGCCAAATTAGGCTATAAATATCTTCACTCTCCTAATTTGCCTAATTTTATTCCTACCATAGTCGTGGGACTAAAAAAGATTTGTCCTTGAATCTTAACTACTTTAGACTTGGAACTTCTTTGGCAACATCTTTTTTTCAAGTTGTTTAGTCTACATAAATAGACTCCTCGACCCTTTAGATTTCTTAATAATTAATATCTACTTCAATTAAGCTTATTGGACGTAGCTTGAAAGTCTTGCCATGTTTCTTTATAATGCATCCTTTCTTGTATCCATCGTGAATAGCTCGTGTATCATACTACAAATACCTCCTTAGCAATAAACAAGTAACATCCATAAGAATTACGTCAAAAGGAACATTGTTAGTACAATCACCAATAAAATTAGGTACTCTAACCTGTTTGTAGACATGCATAACTCCTTGATGACATAGTTAATTAAGAGCATATGGCTTTGAATGCAATTCAACCTATAAATCCAACTTAGGCACCAACTTTGCAAAAACCATGTTGGTGTAGGTGTCTCCATCAATTAAAGTCAAACACGTCTTTCCTTATACAATACTTTTAGTATGAAGAAGATTAGTTCGTTGTAGTAAAATTGATTCTGCCTGAGTTAAACTCATCTTCTAAAGCAGTCATACAAATATTAGTGGCATCTAATACTTCTTCTTTTGTTTCTCACTATCGCTGCCTTCTTATCTGCTTCATTAGTTTCGAGTTTCTTTCAAAATCATGACATAATTATTAGGACATTGAGATCCTATATATCCATATCTTAGACACCAAAAACATTTGATGTCCTAATTCTTCTTTTGTCTTGTTTGTAATAGGTTCTTTCTCATCGGTGATCTTTCCCTTAGATTTTGCACTATACAACAAAAAGCTACTTTTAACTACCAAATTATTAATTGGTAGTACATGCATCGGAAGGAAAATTTTAGGACTGGAAGGACGACTTTTAGACTACCAGAGTGATGATTACGTGGCTAAATATGCTATAATTAACTACCAAATATTAAAAATGGTAATTGAAAAAAAATTTTAAATCATTATATGTATTGCTACCAAAATAAAAACTATATCTATAAGATTTAATTAACTATAAATTTTGCATCTAGTAGCTATCACATGTGAATCCATTACCAACTTTATACTTAGTAGTTATGATTTATGAACTCTTTTTGTATTAGTTACCAGTGTGAAACAAAAGAGATATAGTGTAAATGAAAAGCCCTTATTTTTTATTCTCTTCTTCTTCTCTAGTAAAAGCGGTATGTCTTCTTGCTCTTTCCTCTCTTTCTTTAGGTTCAATCTTGAATCTCTCTTGAGACTACTTTGATTTGAATCAATGTTGTTGTTTTGTATGTAAGTCCATTTAGCATCATTCTTTGTTTGAGAAAACAATATAATTTTAGTTTGCATATATAGCTTACAATGACTTTTGTATGTATTATTAGAAATTTTAGTCACGTGTTAAATTGTATAATTTTTTACTTTCCCATCCATCAATGTCTTTTGTATGCATTTTTAGATGAGATCAGGAATCTAAGAGCTCTTATGTTTAATAGGTCCCACTGATGTTGATAGTGGTCATACGGATCCAAGCGGGGGGCCGAAAGGGCCTCCTGCCTCCCTTATTAAAAAAAAACTTGGTCATTATAATATATTTAAATAAGAAAAAAATGCATTATGCTTATATTTGTAATAAAGCAAATTTAGCCCCCCTAATCATATGATTCTATGTTCGTCTCATAACATGTTTGATTGTAGATTCATTTATATGGAAATCATGGTTATATTTACTTCATTTTATAGTTTTACTTTATGAGTCATAATATTACACAATCTAGGGTAATGTTCTTTTAATTTTTTTTGCAAAATACTAAACAGTAAAGTAGGTTACATACTAGGAACTCTAACTGGATGTTTCTTCAGCATCTTTTTATTAGGTTATATTTTTCTTGCTTCTTCTTCTTCTCATTAGGTTCTTTTGGTTGTGTCGATTATGGTAGTACGACCAATACATGATGTTATTGCCTATATCTTTTCTAGGATTCTCTCTACCTTTTATTTTCGATTTTTACTTGACACAAGAAAATCATCTATTGAATGTACTAGGAAGAAGAAGAAGAAGAAAAAGAAGAAGAAGAAGAAAGGTTTAAGGGTTTCATTTGCTTTTTTGTTAAGGTTCCTATCTCTTAAGAAAGTTTAAGCATGTATTTTGGTTTGGAAAAGAAATCAAAGCTTTGAGTCTCTATTCTTTCCTTTATCAAGTTAGTCTTCTCCTCTACTTTCTTGGATTTGCTATGAATTTTGAGTGGTTTTGGTTTTTAGCTTGTGACTATTATTAAGTCTTTTTTTTGTGTGTTAACCTCTTTTTTTTCCTAGTAACAATTACATCCTTTATAGGCCCATTTGTAGGAATTATAAGTGCTAGATTTGGTTAAGAATTGGTGAATGCACTATGGAATATATATCAAATATAAGTTTCTTGTTTTGATCTAATGGTTCCTTTTTCTTTCTCTATTAACTTAAACAAAATTATGGTAGGTACATATGGCTTTTAAATTGGAAATTTCATCACGTGGTTTTCCATTTGTAAACTCTTGGCCTATACACTTTTTTTTAATAATTGCTACCACATACTTGATTTATTTCATTTCGAATAGAAATTTAAGTTTGACATATAAATCTCCTCTTCATTTACCTATGGGTTGATGTACTCTCTTTATGTTTGCAAAGAACAAAGCTGTGGTGGATGCAATTGTTATAGGTAATGAAAGATGCAGTTATCTTACAATATTTGATTTACTCTAAAAAGGTCATATCTGCTTATGCCTTCAATTGTGATTATGTATTAAACAGCTCCATAAGAGAAATAATAGAAAGTACAAAATCACTATAATATTTGTTCAAACATTTAGAATTTGTTGATTCTTATATTTATGGCATGTTTGTTACAAAAGATGTTCTATTATAAAAATAGTATGCTTCCATTTTGGCAAATACAATCTTGTCAAATAGCTGTTCCTCCAAACTTTAAATGTGTTTCAATGGGATGGGATGATTCAAGAAACTCTTTTGTGAATCGATTATACTAAACATGTAATCCATACAAATGCCCCCCCCCCCCCCCCCCCCCCCCCCCCCCCCCCCCCCCCCCCCCCTCTTTTTATTATGTATATTTTAAATACCATAGAAGAAAACTTGTTCATTAATAGAACATGATTATTATATGAGATTTTCATAAAAACAAACTAAAGAGACAACGAGTCACACAAACTCTTTTTATAATAGAACATCTTTTGTAACAAAAATAGATTCAACAGTCGCACTCAAGGTTTGAAATTGGAGTAGTAGACCTAGTTATTCTTTGAAAAAATAAAGTTAATTAAAAACTACTAGCATACTTTTTTCCATCTTTCAACAAATACATTTAAATTATGGAAAGTAGATAGATTTGTTATAATTGTTGTTCGATGAAATTTTTTAACAGTTTTTTTTATCTTATGTGTTTACAAATAGAGTATCTAGACTTCGTTCTCATCCATAGCCATTAGCTGAAGTTGAAATAATCGTAGCGGTAGGAGAGTATCTAAGGCCTCACCAATTGAACATGGTAAGTTATTTTGAATTTCTAAAATATACTATTTTTCTTTTTAAAATACCGCTTCATGCTTTGAGGTGAATATAATATTTAAATATATCATGTATGTTTCAATGGAGGTAGAGATATAAAAAGACACTTATTGATTGCATTTCTTCTTATTTTGCACTTATTAGTCTCACACCCTCTAAGAGTATATGATTTTTGAATGGTGCTGTCACTAATACTAGTTTCTTGGATTAAAAATGACATTGTGCCTATTCAAAAGTTCTATAGGTAGATCTATGATGTTACTTTTAACTCTTACAGTTATTTTCTCTTAATTCAACAAAAGTGGTATTGAGGTAGAATTTATTAAAAGAAGCAAACAAAAATAATTTACACACTCTTTGTCAAGTTAACTAACATTCCTGTTATAGTTCATTTGGCACTAGCTTTTTCTATCAGTATCTTCTGGGTTGAGGATTTGGAAGTGTTAACATTCAATGAATGATTTTTTGCATATTACTTGAATAAGGATGTCGAAATCTTTTAAATCAACTTGAAAATTAATGAAGATGTAATGCCATGGTATCATCTTGATTATATTAGCAGTAAAATTAGTTGCCTTAGGCCTGTCATTATATAGATCTCCTTTTATAAACATTTTATTTAAATTTTTTTATCCCTTATTAATCTCATTGGGCCAAGAGATAGATCAAGTTGGTTGCCTTTTGTCTCTTTCCACGTTTCTTTATTTATTTTTTTAACCTACGATGAATATCTAAATCTTCCATGTTATTTGCTTGCTTAAAATTCTATCTTGTCGCTTTCTCATGTTTTTGTTTTATTGTCATTCACACTTATATTTATAATAATAACAACAAGCACTATGCTAGCCTAACTTTAATTTTGCTGGTACGAGAAATTTTCATACGATGTTATGTCTGTACTTTCATAAGAAATTATCATTTTCCAAATTCATCTCAACCTATGGAGAATATTGATGGGTCGTCTTCTAACACAAATGTAAGAAGGGAAAGAACACATCCAAATAATAAAGAAATTGACCATTGGTAATGTTTTTATTGTCATGAATCTAATGATTCTCATGCAACCTTTTTTAGAAATAGAAATTTGAACAGAGTACTTGCATTTTTTTTACGTATTCATTTATTTTTTAACTGTAATTAAATGAAGTAGCTATTACAAAAAAAAGCTCACATTGTCTTTAAGGAAAATTTAAACATGAAGTCTTAAGTTTCAATATTTTTTTCTCCTTTGGCTAACATTACATATTTCAATATCTTGGAAGGGAAATCTTGATAGTTTTATGACAGTTAATGAGATTACATCATATTGTTGTTGGATTAAATTAACATGTTGATTAGGGATGAATTATTTTCACTTGTTATCAAATTACTTTAACACTAATATCTTTTGAGTGTAGTAGAGAAGCCTCCTAATCAAAGTAGAACCATAACTTAAAGTTGAACAATTTGCACAGTTGAGGTATCAAACCTGTTATTGAGATTATATCTGTCATGCCTCAAGGGGTACCCTAAATGTAACAATCTGCCACACTCAATATAAAAGTTTAAGTATGACAACCTTAGTCATTCCCAAAAGCTTCGATATTACGTGTAAGGCATGCTCTCACAAATTTAGAGGACCATACATAGAATTATGAAGCTTAAGAAGATACAATAACAAATTAAAAAAAGAGGACTCATAATATTCATTTCATTCATAACAATAGTCTTACAAGCCTTAAGGGCATTCCCCGGCCACAAATAACTATAGTTCAATACAAGAAACTTTCTATGAAGTCTATATCTTATCAAACACTAAACTTCTTCTAGAAATACCTTAACCAAAAAGGAAAATACCTGATTGCAGGGTCCACGTGGCCTCAACCAGAAATAGGTAAACTGCAAAGGATATCTATAAGGGTATAAGCTAATAGGCTTTGTGAGAATTATTTCCATAAGTAAACTTCTTGTGTAGTGAAATTCAAACAAGTTATTTAAGCAATCAAATGTAATGCAACATACACGTGGGCAAACAAGGCATATAGTTTTCTGAGAACTACATGTTGAATGGATTTACGTCCTCCATTTGGTGTTTGGTGATACGTAACCTCAAAACGAGTAGTTTTAGTTAAATTATGCTTTCGATCAATACCGCCAAGCATATTAAGTCTACTCGAGTTGAGCTATGCTTTCGGATTTCCATCAAGCATTTGAATAATTTCTTATCGCCAAGCAATCGCATTCGATCATAACCGCCAAGTGTTGTTTTCGACCGTGCTACTATCCTTCTCACCCAAGGATAATAACCCCATGCAATGTGACTCATTTCGTGGTATGAATGAATCAATTTATTTAAAATATCATAACATCCTTATTAACAATTTTAAGGTAATCATCAAATTTCATACATATCAAGTATTATACTAAAACAAACAATTACTTACAATCAATTCTCGTTTCGATATTCTTAGAGTACTTTCAATAATTTTCACATACATATCAATTTATTTTTCCTTACTTCTAATGCGACTATACTACAAGCATAATCAAGTAAGGCTTTTAAGGAAATAAACTCACATTGCCATATCGACACTTCTTTTAAATGGATAAGTCATTTAAACAATCCACTTAGTCATAATAATCCTTGGGGTACAAGTATTCTTCCTTGGAATCACCTGGTCAAGGAAAATACCCAAAATGAGTATTTCTTTGATAACTTTCTTGAATTTTGACAAAACTATGTTATAAGAAGGTCAAAGTTCGTATAAAGGACGATTCCAATTCAAAATGGCCATAACTTGACCGTTTTAACTCGTAATTGCGTTTGGTCAAAAAAAAAAAAACTCGTAATTGCGCATATAATATACTAATTTCTACCTACTCCAAAAGATCTATCCATTTCTAAAACTATTTTCACAAAACTAGATCGTTTAGGTTCCGAAACAGTGGTGATCAGATTCACCACGAATTTTCTCATCCCAAAAGCGATTTGTTTTAAACATTAAACCATCCAAAAATTGCTTTGATATACACTTAGTTATCTATAAGGTTGAAAATTTTCTTTTTCATAAATATATATATATATATATATTTCATTTTTCATCCATGCTCAAGTGTTTGTTGTCCATTAAAATTTCTTGAGTAAAACAATGTTAATTAAGAGTGTAGAAAACCATAGTTTACAAAAATTCCATTTTGTAAATCATTGAAATGAATATTTTGATTTTTTTGTTTTCAAAGAATTACTTTTATGTTTATCTTACTATTTTCCTAAATGACTTTTTGATAAATTTCTTCTTTTCTAAATTCTTAACATTAGTGCTACTTTTTCTATTTATTTTCTTTGACTATTTATTTGAAAAATATGGGTTTTGAAAACTCTTATTTTCATTTTAAGGGGTTTCCTTATATCATGTTTTTATGAAAAATATTTTAGTACCAAAGTCATCTTCTTTTAAGAAAACACAATAATACAGTAAATGATTTGAAAAGCCTTTTCAAAACAAAAGTAATTTTTAAAATTGTAGTGAGTTCTTCATAGAACTTGGAAAAGAATAAATTTACTTTTGTTAAACCATAGAATTTATCTTTCATATAAAACCTTTCTTAGGTGATAAAATTTCATTTTTGTCAAAGTACAATTGAAGCTTTGGAGATTTGGACAATAATCTTAATAGGCATGATTATGAGAAATAATAACAAGCAAAAATAATATAAATAATAAATACAGTCAAGTATTGAGAGTCTTAACCTCTTCAAGGCTCCCAGACTAAGAAGTATACTAGTCCCAAAAAGAAAGAAACAAAGAAAGAAAAATTATTTTGACTTGATGAGGACAAATCTAAGACTAGAGACTAGTCTTAAAATTACATGAAATAAATAAATTGCGAAGAAAGAAATAAATAAATTACTTTGCATGAAAGTAAATAAATTGCAAGTGAGCTTATATGCTCTAAAGATATATATATATATATATATATATGTAGATACATATTAATACTTAGTTAGATATAATAACAATAGTAATATGAACAAGGTAAAGTAACAACATAAATATACAAATAGAGATTCATGAACAAGAACAATACATGAACATAGTGTAGCTTCCATAACATTTAGTTTTTAGAAACTCACACCATGGTCATATAAAGTTACATGACATGAGAAGAAGAATTGGTAAAAAAAAGTTTACCTAAAAAAGGTTTTTGAAGTATTATGTAGGAATGGGTTTTGTATATGTAGAAGGTGGTTTGACCGTATTTTTGAGAGGAAAATTTTAGAGAGATTTTGCAGTGAATTTGTGGATAGTAATTGTGTGAAAGAAGTGAAAGAGGAGGGATATTTATAGGAAATGAGGAGTGAATTTTTGTGTGATTTAAATAAAGGAAAAATAAAAAAATGAGAGATAGAGGGACAAGGGGGTGCCAGCTACTTTCATGGGACAGAGAGAGGAGAGTTTTATTTGTATTTTTGTTAATTAAATATAATATTAAGTAAGGTATATGTGAAATAAAGTTACGTAAAAAGTAAAAAGTAAAAAGTAAAGGTAATAGGTGTATAGATATAAGAATAGGTGTTAGAAAATGTAGAGATAAAAGAATAGTATAGAATAGTGTAATGTAAAGTAGATATGACTAATAAAGTACTGGTATTAAGAAAATACGCGTATAACTACGATATCTGATATTTATACTTATCGAATAATTATAAAACTGATATTTTTGAAAACCTTATATTTTTACAAGTCTAATGGTATATTTGGAATATTTTTATCATTCCGAGCCTCGTGACACGTTTTTCAAGAACTGTATCCATTTGGGTTCAAAACGATTTGTTGTTTTACTAATATGATCTTGTTAAGCTTCCTTATGTAATTACGAGCTATTCTACACTAACCTCTTACTTACTTTCTTAGGGTTGCTAAAACGGATTGCCGACTTAGATTATTACGTCTAACTAGGGTTTTGTTGACTTTAGGGTTTCGGTTGACTTTCCAATTAGGGTTTGAGCTAAACTAATCACAAAACTTTGGGGGTTTATAATATCTAAGAATAGAAGACCTATGGGAGATTATGCATCCATGTTTTCAATTGAGATGGGCATATAAATATGCTTCCATTACCTACTTGTTCGAGATGGTTAGAAATCTATTGAAAATGAACATAAAGAGCAACTTTATGAGCACATGCTAGTATATAAATATAATTATTTGCTTTATATGCTCTAGAAATCTAATGTACTATTTTTTTTTTCTATTGTATATTTTAGGGATACTTTCATATAAAATGATGGAATGAAAGCCCTAGTGTTAAAAAAGCTGTAACTTTGCCAACCTGTACAAGCAATTTTGCCATACATGTCATAAACATTACAAAAGGTTGAAGGTAGAGAAATTAGGAGGCAAATACCTTATATTGGCTTGAAAAAGAGAGAGGATGTGTGGTTATCTTTATATAGTATTTTTTTTATTTAAAGAAACATTAAGTAAGTTATTTAGAACTTTTTGTATCTTATAAAACTTCTCTATATTATATTTTATTTGAATCAATATGTAGAAACACTTACAATAGGATGCCATGATTGTAGCTAAGCACCCCATGTACATTGTAGTGGATCTCAATCATTTGTACAAGCACATCATATAGCCATGTGGTTTTATTTAATCATTACTTAAGGAACATATTTGATAAGAAATTATTTTGTTAATGCATGTTATTATCATATGCCAAAATGTACTTGCATATCATTATATAAACGTAGTTATTTCCACAATGGTAAATGGGCATCTCTTTTTGTTAAACAAAATTATGTGTTTTCTTTGTTGTTATCTTTTTGGTTTAATTATATGATGTTATTTATAAGGTTTTGCATATTTTGTGATCACTATATTATGTTATGATAGGCTAAAATGGTTGCAATACAAAGTGAGGCTCCTCCAAATAATAAGGAGCTATCAACTGACATGACATTTGCACTAAGGTCCTTGGTGAATGTTTAGGGTATGTTTGTGGACTTGGTCATGGTTCAAAGCCTCCACCAAAAAAAAAAAAAAAGGACGAGTCAAATTCTGGTGAGTTTCAAGAATTAAGAGATGACTTAGTAGATGCTATAGAGGAATTAACTGGAACATAGGAACAGTTAACAAGCACTCTACAAAAGTTAGCTGAGGCAAGAGTTGAATTGAATAATACTAATGCTAAGATGCAAGAACTTAGAGAAATAGTGAGATGCCAAAGTGAGCAAATAACAATCATGCAAGCTAACTAACAAGAAATTAATTTAGCTCGGGTGAATGGTTCTTTTACAACGTTAAATGGCAACAACAGATGCTAGATTTTGCTATGTCAAATGGTAACTATCCTTTTTTTTTAGTTGCATAATTTATAAAACTAGCTTATAATTGGAGACTTTGCTATCGGTTTGGAAACTTATATTCAATGTTTAGACTAATGTTTGTTGGTTGTAGCTTTACTATAGATTATATTGTGGTTAAACTTTATATCATGTCAACAATTTATTAATTTCAATTTCTTCTAAGTTTTGCTACATTTACATGAATGGTTAAAGTAGAAGATTATATAACAGGTTGTGTAAACAAAATGCAAGTGATAATGGTACCAATTATACTGTGTAATTAGTAACCAAGTCACATTTGGAAGCTAATAACACAATTTTTAGCTACAAATATTGATATTCGATAATGTTTTTAGCCACTTAAGTGTGGTAATAAAAGATATGACATTTTATTACCTACTTATGTTGGTAGTTAATTGTATCACTTTTCGCTACCAAAAGTTATTATTGCCTATCATATTATAATACATCTAGCTACCTAAAGGCTTGAATTTTTTTGCTACCAAATCATCTGTGGTAGTCGATAGCAGTGGTTTTAGCTACCAAACCTCATTACTTGCTACAATTTAATGACTCTTTTAACTACTAGTATTTTAGTAGCTAAATGGGATTACTTTTTGCTACCAAATGAGATTGGTAGCCAATACCCTTTAGCAACCTCTCAAATATTACCAGAAAAAAATTGGTAGCTAATACTTTTGGTTACCAAATTTTCCTTTTAGCTACAAAATATATTAGTAGCTAACTGTCAAATTTGTTATAGTGATATTTCTTTCCAACTCTTTCTTCTCTTGCTCTTCAACAACATCATCAGAATTATAAGAAGAAGATTTTTGAGAGTATCTTTGCTAGTGCCTCTCAACTTTGCTCCCCAACTTAATCCCATTCTCCAAGGTATTATAGTGCTATAGTTTAACGACATTAACGATGTCAAATTTGGTCCACTGATAAACTTGGTAATATTTGGCCAAAAAAAGATAAACCTGGCAATAGCTTCTTCAAATGACTCCTTCAATTCACATTTGTTCAACAAAGTCTCAAACTCTTACACATACTCTTAAAACCCCCTTTTTACCTAGCTTTAAGGATTATGATTCAATCAACATATCTTTTCTATAATAGCCAGACACAAATCTATGTCTCATTAATCTTTTCATCAATGCCCATGTTATGCCTCAAAAAGGAGCCTAATAGGATTAATCTAAAGCTATCATACCACGTGTGCACCTGTAATATGAGAACCGTCTTGCAAGTCAGAGTATATAAGACTCTATCTATTTATTAATGTCACTATTTAAATGATATATTTACATATAATAATATATTGATTTCAACTATGGAATCCGATTTTTCACTTTCTTACTAAGATCGTAAAGAATCGATATCCCCTATCAAATAGTGAAATGGGGTTTCAAACCTATAATATACAAATCTCAATTATTTATACAATTTAGCTAATTTGCATTCTGAGTTTGACATAACCTATATTTCTATCTTCAATAAAGTTTGTTGGAGAAGCTTTCTTTATACATTCCTAGCCCAATACCAACTAGTATTAATCCTGTACAAAAATTGTTAGGGGGTAAGCGAACCACGGGCTCAGTGAGATAACCTGACCAGACCACACACCAAGCACTAACAGACAAGTTTAATTAACAAGCGTATGTAATACAATAATCAACCATGAACAAGTACAAGTTTGGAGATCTGGAATCTAAACAAGATGAAGATTTATGCCCTCTCATCGGGGTTGGAAGGAAGCTATGGAGAGCGATATACTGTGCCTAGGAGAATTAGAGAACCAAGGAAGAATGAATACTTTGAACTCTCATAAATTATTTTAAAACGTTTCACTCTTATCCTTGGAACAAAGAAACACCATTAAGTATTAGCCATTTCATGTCGATATCACGAGCGGTGTTCCTTCGATACCAGGTAGTTCTCGTGGAACAGAACAAAACAAAGGTGCTCTTAGAAGAACTAGAAAATTTACATTTAGAAAAACCTAACACGTCAGCCGAGAATCAAAATGCTAATATGAGCGGGGTCATCACTCCTTTTTAATGTAGTATATGCAATTGATGCAATGCATGTCCATTTTCATAAATGGTACCAATAGTTTTTAGTCAAGTTTAAAGTGATCATATAATTTACAGACAAACATCAACATGGTTCATATAATATTTATCATACAGTAGAATTATCACTTATATTATGATAATTTGGCATACACAAATCATTATGCATTATATCCAATCCCATATGCATATCAGTTGAATATATTATTACAAACATAGCTATTCTACAAGCACAAACAATGCGACAAGGTTAAAGTTACTCACCTATTGTCCTCACTAATTTGTTATAATATGCTACTAGAAGTCCAAGAATTGATATATTTTTCCTATGAAATGAGATAACAGATATCTACTACTATACTGTTATTTATGTAATGGTGTTGACGGTATTCTTTCAGGTTCTAATTATCAGTTCTAATATATTTTTTGTTATTTAGTTATGATCTTTAACTTCATATAACTTATATTCATGTAGTAAGGTTATAAAATTTATATTTATATAAGAGAAATCTTCCTAAATTTATAAAATATTTTGAGTTTAATTGATAATTCTGTTATTAAGCTTTTTCTATTTATATAGTCTTCTTAGTATATTTACCTTAAGGTAATTGATATTTGCTATCTATTATTTATTTTCATTTTTCTTTTCTTGATTTTAATTGATATCTATATTTTATTTGAGATGTTTTCTTTATTCAAAATTTACTCAAGTTCCTTTTTCGTTAGTGTCCGTTTTAATTGTGAATTCTTTTTTTTGGGTCAACCTTATCTATCTTATTGAAATTTTCTATTTATTTAGTATTTAGTTCTTTAATTGTTTTTCTAACATATTCGTAGTTTTTCTTAGAGCTTGAATATATATTAAGTATTCACTAAACTTAAATTTTATTTCATCGAATAATTATAGAATTTGTGTTTAATAGTTTAGTATTTTATCACCATCATCATTTTTTTTATATCGTTTGTTAGTGCGATCACCTTATGGTATCTAATATTTATTTTCTAACATTTAGTTTCATCGTATTTCTCTTGATTATATATCAATGTTATTATGTGTTATTTTTAGCAATCACATTATTTGTAATTTTAAGTTATTTTAATTTTTTATTTTTATATATTTATCTATATAAAATAATCACTGAACAATTATCATAATCTAATTTTTTTGTTAATTAGCTAAAATGTCTTTTAGTTGTAAATGGTGATTAAAATATAACACTTAACAAATATTTAAGCTTATTAGTCTTAAAATTATTTATATTTATTTATTTATAATATTTTTATCTTTTGGTATTATTATATTATTATTATTATTATTATTATTATTATTATATTATTTATTATTATTATTATTACATGTTACAATGAACAATTTCACTTAGGGAAAATTTTGTGCGTACACCGACATCCAAAGCTGCCAACGTTGCACTCAAGTTTGCTGGTGTTCATTGTAATATACATGTCTTAGCTCCAGGGAACACTGGCGGGAAACGCTGGCTTTGAAAGCCGTCAGCGTTACAACATACGTCGACATCAACGCCACTGGCATTGAATTTCAATTTGTCGATGTTCGTTTATTTCTCGTAAAAAATAACTTACATGTCTTCTATTCCAGGAAATGATGTCTCAACACCGCCGGTTTATCTACGTACGCCGTCGGCATTGAGTATGTATACTATTGGCATAGGATCGATGTAGATACTGTTCATTGTCTTACTTATTTTTCTTTGGTTCGAAATTCAATTTTCCTATATTATATATGTATTATACTTGTGTTTAATTTACTTCTAAGTGTTTTTCTACACTTCACATGTATCATGTGTGACATATCAATACATATAGCATCTTGTAATCATCATCTTCTATGATTTCCTAGCTTCTAAATATTGTACTACATAAATGGAGCTTTATGGTGAAGAATTACCTTGTTTGGGCTATTGTGATGATACTATACCTCTTCCCTTGGTTTGATCCGATTCTAGGATTAGTATAACATTCATTAAATCAATGTTTTGTATGATTACTAGCTAAAAATGAATTTAACTTACCTTTGTTTCATGTTTCTTTTCTAAGTTTGGAGCTTGTTTAAATGGAGTTGTGTTGTGTGCTTTGTGTGTTTTTGTTGCTGTTTTGGTGCACGAAAGTATAGCTATTGAAGGTATATTTGTGCTGTTGTTTTGTCCATTAAGGGGTATATATATGTTGAAGAAGGAAGGTAACAGCAATTGCAAATTTTTAGCCAAGTTGAGGAGTCTTTTTCACCACTAAATGCAACTTGGTTTGCACGAATTTTAACTCATTAATTGTGTTGCTAAGTTACGGAGTGTTGATTGGTGTTATATGTTGAATTGTGGACTTTGTTGGAGCAAATTTAGGGTAAGTTGTTGTTGGTTTTCGATTGCTACAAATCCAAGAAATTTCCAACCGTAAAATCCAAGCTCAAGCCACCGAATTTGCATATTTATTATTATAATATCATTTTATTAATTAATTATCTTAGTTTTAGAGTAGTTTATCAAGTTAAACGAGTACAAATATGGCAGTTATTTGGAAGTTTGGTCTCTAGAAATTTATTTAAAGCTTTTATAATTTTCTAGATTATCTATGAGTTCAAAGTTGAGTTTAAGGCTTATGCGATTAAGATTTTTTAGGTCCGGTAAGCTAGGTTAGGATTTTAGTTCTTATAGGCTCAGGATTTCTTAACTAGAACAATGATGTAATTCAAATATTTTTCTAAAGTCCATATTATTAGTTATGGATCTGTTTTTGTTTCTATCACGTATTTATAACACTAGTGGTTCGTTTTTTAGTTATTATTTTATAATCAATGAATTTTATAAAGGAGTTTTATTGGTTTTGAAATGTAAGGCTATTTTTAACTATATCTTGAGTTATTTGCTCAAGATACAAAATCTTGTATTTGGTATCAATTAGAGTCAAAGAATTTTCTATTTGAGTTTTTAAATATATAAATGAGTTTATTGCTACTTATAGGTATTCTAGAGTTTTTATTTGGTTATAAGTTTAATATCTATTTTACATTTACTATTCTGTTTATTTTACTAGTTATAAAGATACTTGAATTACAATAGCTACATTAGAATTTTATTCTTTATAAACTCAAAATATTCTAACTAAAGTATTAGTATAATTCAAATATTTAGTTAATGTTTAGATTCTTTAGTATTGTTTGGTTTTTTATCTCTTTGCATATTTCATAATCTTGATGAATCAACTTCAAATTATCTTTTTATAACTATTAGGCTTTAAAAATTAATCGTCTTTTATTATGATTAATATTGAAAGTCAAACTACAATTATTTGTTGAGTTATTGATTCGTGTTGTAGAATCTTGTTCTTAGAATTTATTTATTTTAATAATTAGTGTTTATAAATTTTCGAAAGATATTTTAAGGTCGTAAAATATTAGGATTAATTCGAAAATTATTGTTTTATTATTCTAAGGAAGATATGATTTATTTTCTAACTATTGAACTTAAGAACACCGATTTTGAATTTTACAGCAACAATCGATTTATCATCAATCATTATTTGTTCATACTTTAATAATTTAAATCAGTGAAAAATTGAGAGTGATTTCCGTGACTTTTCTTTTATTATAGTTTTTCATAATTCTATATTATATTTTTAACAATTATTATAGTCGGGTTTTTGTAAAATTAGGGGAATTACAACCCACATACGCACTTTACCTTCATTAGCCCTATATCTATCTCTCTGCAACTTATCCCACTAGAAACTAGCATAATTCGTGAAAGCTAGACTCATCATTTTCACTTTAGTCATCTCATCCCATTCACAAAACTAAAATACTTTTTCAATCCACAATACCTAATCCAAGAGCTCCTCATGCTTGCCATTTTCAATGAAAGGGTAGAATTTTTAGTTTAATATTATCAATTCCCTTGTGCTTCAATTACGTTCATTTTGCTCCTTTCATTGTCAACACTAGACTTACCACTAAAGTCATGTCTACTATGACTCGTCCTATCTCGCACACTAAGCTTTTTTAGAATAGTTTTCAATGTTTCTTGCATCTGATTGAATTCATATCCTATTACTCCCCCTTCATTGTTTCTATTATTGCCATCACCCAACTCTAGAGCCTATTATTGCTATTGATGAGCCTATTTTGCAACATCTTTCAAACAATCCTAAATCTTAAAATAACAAAATAAAAAGAGAATATTGAATTATCATGGAGCGTGGAATCTTTACTCTATTACCAAATTGATACGTGTCTCTTCTTACTCAAATACTAAATGATGCGTACCTAGCAGTGGCTACCAATTTAATGTGAAAACTGACATCTTTGTATTTTAGATTTATCAAGGTAAATATAAGTTTATGATATGGATGTAGTTAATATTTGATAGAAACCATGAATATTGAAAACAAACTAAGTTGTTTTTCAAACTAGAATTCAATAGACACCACAAATTATAAAACTACCACAGGTGTTAAAAAAATTCATTTAGCAAGTACACCACAATCTAAACAAATAGATTGGTAAGAATACAAAAGAATGAAGAACAAAATACTCAATGTTAAAAAATAAGACTCTATAAGTCTCTCAAAATAATATCATAAAAAAAATCAATCTTTATCATTAACAACAAGACTCAACCTAGACTTTGGCACTGACCTAACTCAGCCCGGAATTGCTATATTACAAATCAAGTTAGGGTTGACCCGTAATTAGTCTGTTGTATACTGAGTCGAGTTAGCTTAATGGTTCATAGGTATGGTAGCAACCCATTAAACCGTGAAAATGAATACACAATACCCTTAAATTTTTCATATATACTAAAGCTCCATTCTTCCTCTTTCCATTCTCATTCGAAAAGACACACCAACTCACCTCATCATCCAATAGATGACAAATCTCTCTCTCTCTCTCTCTCTCTCGCCACCCAACCAACCCCTCCCTCCCCCTCCTTTCATTTCCATTACAAACGTACGACAACAGATGGAAGAGATGAAAGTAGGACCCACCTAAAAGCTCAAAGTTGAAGACAAGGATAACGACGGTGACAAAGACAATAAACCCGAGGATGATAACAACAATAGCAACCACTGCCATCATTCTAATGACAAAATTTCCAATCCTAACTCTAACCTTAACTCTTAAATTTTCTAGTTTTCAATTTATCTTCTTTTTTTTCTTGGGATAATATAAAAAAATGGTACATGAACTTTCGCAAAAAGTTCAATCAAGTACTTAAAGTTTGGTTTTAAACAATTTAGTATCCAAATCAGGTTTTCGCATACATTTTTCCTAACTAAAGTCTGGTTTTGACAATTTTGGTACCTAAAACAAGTTTTCACAAATATTTTTTCTACATAAAGCAAGTTTAATCAGATACCAAAAATGCATGCAAAAATTTCCTTCGAGTATCAAAAATGTCAAAACCAACTTCCAGGTGCTTAATTGAACTTTGTGCGAAAGTTCATATACTAAATTGTTCAAAATAAAACTTCAGATACCTGATTAAACTTTTTGCAAAAGTTCATGTATCATTTGTGACATTAACCCTTGTTTCTTTCACTCTCTCCCCTTTATTTCTTCTTCTTCTTCTTTTTTTTTTTTTTTCCAATTAGTCTTTAGGCCATTGTATTCATTTGTTAGACTATGTTTTCCTTTTAATCTTTGGTTTTGGCGGGGATAAGCTCCCAAAGTAGCAGCCTTGACCTTGAAAGAGAACACTTATTGTAATTCCATTTTAGGACAACTCAACGATAAGGGCAAGTCCTTTATGTTTTATTAAACTTTTAGAACACAAAATGTTCATTTATGACATTAGTCCATCGTATTGTCAAGTGTCTTTGTTTCTTTTTTTTTTTTTTTTTGGTTTTTTTCCCTTACAACTTGCCTAACTCAGCGGGTTGGCAGGTTGATGGTCTTGAATCGTCTACGACTTAACTATTCGCTTGGTCATCAAAGGGGTCATGACCCATACGATTGGTGCGAGCCAACAAGTCTAACTGGTCGATGCCAGGTTGAGCCAGGTCATTAGTTTGACTCGACCCATTGGAGGTATAACTCAACTATATATAGGCACATGTCCTAATCCTAACTAGACTTAATATATTTGGAAACCAACCAACAAATAAGATACCAATGAAATATATATTAACTTAATTTGCATTTGGTTTTTTTACTCTTGGTTAATCTTGTTGGTCTTTCTTAACCAAATTTACTTTCCATTAGGTCCAAATTTTCTTCAGTAGGTCCTAATAACTTGGATAATGGGATTGATTCAAGATGTTGATCACATCTTATTGATATGTTAATAGAAATTAAGAAAAAGAGTTGTTTTCTTTTGTATTAATTAACTTTGGATTTTCCATATGAAAGTGTATCAATTTAATCTAAAATATTTAACATAGTGGTTTTTGCTTTCAATCCTCGTGAGTTCCCCCTTAAAACATCATCTTCATGACTTTAACTAAAATTGCTTCTTTACTTCATTATTGTTTCTTACATTGTGTTGGTCAATTTGTTGTCACATATATAGAACAACATAAGGTTATAACCATCCAAAAATAAAAAAGATCCTTTATGCAAATCTTTATACTATTGATTTGCAATTGTAGATAGTAAAATTTTTCAAGTCCTTAAATTTTAATCTACATTGCTAAAATTCTAAAATCCTAATGTAGAATAAAATCCAATAGAAGTATAAAGACATTGAGTGGAACAATAATGAAAATAAAAGGTTCAAGGGTGGGCTCCACATATATGAGCTATTGCTCGTTTACCTTGCAATTCCATTAGACCCTTATTCCTTATGAAAACTCTATTATAAAAAAAAATACTGAATAATCATTCTTTATTCAAACTTATGAATGATAATTTAATAATGAAATTGTTTTCTTCTTTTTTTTTTTTTCCTAAAACATCTTCATTTAAATATGAATAGCAAATAAAAATTTTACCACAACTCTATTCCATTATTCAATACTAATTGCATGTTCATTTCACTGTAATTGTGATTCTATTACGGCCATATTCTTTATGAATTGCTGTTACGACGTTCACTTGACCGAATAACGATTCCATAAGGAATCTTTATTATAAAAAATATTGAACAATTGTTCCTTTCTCAAAACTATGAATGACAATTCAATATTGGATTTATTTTTTTTCTTTTCAAAATACTCCAATTTAAATAAAAAGTTAATAAAGGAAAATCTTATTACAATTTTATTCCATTTCTCAGTAATAGGAATTCCGTTACAGCCTTACTCATTCAATAAAGTGAACGTGCCATAACAATTTCACTACAATCTTATTCATTTAGAGAAGTAAACAAAGCTTTTTGTTCGACATAAATATATGTCTCTAAAAAAGAGGACAAAAAAAGGTAAATTGCACTAAAGTTTTATAACGTTTTGAGATGAGTTCATTTGAGGTTTTAACTCTTGGGGATAAGTGGATCATTTTAGGATGCTGTAACAGGCTATTTGACGCCATTATACCTGTGAATAAAACATTGTTAAGTGTCATAAAAATAATTTTTCTTATTATATGATCCATTTGGTAAATTAAAAAAAGAAAACAAAAAAGAAAAAAAGATTTGTGGCTTGGATTTAAAACACTCTGAGAGAAACCCTTGCCCCAATTAAAACACTCCACCATGAATTCACAATTAGAAACTGAAAGATACCCTTAAACCTGTGACAAAATTATATGATCCTCACACAATGTAAAAGCATTGTCCATGTATGGCACAAGGTGCTCGTCAAGAAAAACATTGGTGAATTCATTTTTGCAAAATTTCTGGCGTAAATTGGGCAATGCATTACTACAGGAGTTTCATTTTATTAGCAGACAAGACTCACACCCGACATTACAGCCACGAGGAGAAGCTATGGTTGTAGAAGCCAGTGATTCCAATTGCAACCTTTTATATCCATCAACTAAGCAGTAAGTACCAAGTAACACGAAGACATAATAAGCATGATAAGCAAAATTTTTACGAGCCAGGTAAATTTAGTTAGGGTTTAGATGAATTTGATTTCTGCAGATTTGGGGATTTTTAGGGCTCTAGTTGTGTATTAATGATGGAGTGTTTTAATTGGGTTAGGGTTTCTCTGTGTGTGTTAATTCTAAGCCACACGGATCCTGTTTTAATTTGCCAAATGCGGTCGGATCTCAATTAAAATGTATATTTTATTATTATATTTATCCACGTGTTAGCTAGCAAAGTGCTTAACACTGTTTTATTAACTGGTATAACGACATAGTAAAGCGGCCGTTATAGTGACCTAAGATAATCGATTTGTCAAAATATTAAAATTTATTTTTAATTACTCAAAATGTTGAGATTTTAATTAAACTTAAACCTAAATGTTATGATATTTTAATGTAATTTATTTAAAAAAATTGGAATGGATGTCATATTTCGTACTTACAAGGATGGAATCCTAATATCAAATAGAGAAAATATATTTGCATATTATATATATATATATATCTCTGAAAATTAAAGAAATCAAATGGGTATAATGAGCAAAAAGAAATTAAAATCACATGCCTATTGATGTAATATGAATTAGTGTCACTAGGAAAGACTTAACAAACGGGAACTAGATTTTTTCTATTTAATTTTTTATAATTTTCATTATTTTAATTTTTTTATTATCTAACCATGTGTAATTATTGGTTAAGATTACAAGCAACAAGATGCATAATAATGATGTTTAAAATATTTTAAGAATTTAAATAATTTTAAGTACTAATTTACAAATGAAGGAAATTGAATGAAAAATAATTAACAGATTCAAATCCTAATCAAAGAAATTGCCATTTATCTAACTGTAGCCACACTTAAATAAAAAATTAATGCTCGACGAGATTTTTCTATCGCAATGTCGACATATTTCAGTGGATGCTAAAGAAACAGTTGACAAAATGTATTTCTCCAGGGCAGGTGTAAGAACATCTTGACCAGGATGACCCCATAATGTCATCATATTTTTGCAACCTCCCCATTTATATAAAAGCCATAATTCATATGGTTAAATTACAACACAGCCCCCGATTCGAAGACAAGCCGATGCTTTCCTTGACATGAAAATTAAGGTTGGCTGTAAGGGATCAGGGACAGAAGGGTAATTCAGAAATTGTCTTGTCTGCAGCCTTCTTAATTTTTTGCCCTTGGACAATGGCAACTTGTCCAAAACTTCAAATCTAGCATTACACCATCTCCCATGCTTTTACGCAAAAAGAGAGGAAAAAAAGACGAAGAAATGTGGAGATTTGAGGATGCTGCTTTGATATTGGTTAACGTGATACTAAGGAAGACCATATATATGTATAAAGAACTCGCAGGCTTGGTCATTGATACCGTTTCTCTTTTGACGTCAGCTATTCAATTTTCAGGCACCGTACTCCGGCATTCTAGCACAACTTCTGGCGGTTCTTCTTCCATCACGGTGTCGATGGCTGCTAGGTCGTATCGGTAATCTTTCTCAAAGGAGGAACATGTTTTTCATAGTTTTTGAGAAAATTATTCGATAGATGGGATTAGGTATTATCCATATGTGTCGATGATTTCGATGGTGTTTGTACGATGGAAAATAAAAGATTCCTCAATCCCTCTTTTTCCCTTTTCTGTTCATTTTTTGTAATAGTTATTCTGTTTTAGGGTTTGTAATGTTTTTGAAACATGCCCAGAACATTTATCTTGTGATGAAAACTTTATTGCATATTATGGTTCCATTTTTCTTGTGAATGATATTCGTTACAACCGAGAATTGATTATTATCTGTCCACAAATTTTGTCAGGTTTATAATGTTTGTGAAACATGTCCAGAACACTTATCTTCTGATGTGGGTGATATTCGTTACACAACTGAGAGTTGATTTTTATCTGTCCAGAAACCATGTTTGCATTTCTCCATTAGAATGTTATATATATATATATAATTAATAATTAGTGCTGGAAATTGCTGATACAATAACAGGAACAGGAAACATTAAAAATACGACAATAGAAAGAAATAAGAAACACGACATGAAGATTCATGATACATACACCAAGAAAAATTAGGTTTTAAAAATAAATTTTTTATCTTTAACTATAAATTTTCATTGGACATACACCAAGAAAAATTGGGTTTCAAAAATAAAATTTTTATCTTTAAATATAAATTATTATTATTATTGTTTTTTTATTTATAGAGTTATATTCTATTTTATTAATTTTTTGTCATAAAAATTTAATTTCTAAAGACAATTTTCTTATAGTAGTATAAACGCGCTAATCTCTATAATTGGCACAATATAATTAATATATCCGATCTGTAATCACGAATTTTCAGGAATCAATTATATCAAGTGATTATTCCTTTTCTATTGCATCCATGTGCGTGATTTTCATGCACAAGAACAATCATCTTTTTTGTTGGCCAAAAATGTTTTTTTCTTTTTTTTTTTAAGTTTTAATTTGCAACTCCTGCTGCCGTATCCGTTTCGAGAATAATTTAGGTTCACGTGAATGTTAATTCTGGTGTAACGATTCCATCAAAAAAAAAAAAAAAAAAAAACCTCTTTAACATGGTTTAAACAGTAAAATCCAACACATCATCATAGTTACAAACCATATTAAAGTTTTTTGTTTGAAAAGGTGGCTGTGTCCGACTCTAGATATTAGTAAAAATCAGCAGTCTTAGCAATACCCACCCTCACCACCGGACGATGCTTTTCATGAGTCAATTGTGACAGAATGTCAATTTCCAATAAAAGACTTCTCTTACATATATGTATATGTGTATTACAAAAATAACTAGTGGGCTAATTAGAATAAATATAAGACTGTTTAGGTATAAACTTTTGATTAAATATGAGCTCAGAAGTTTATAATTCAGACATATTACTTCTATCAATTATTCGACACATATAATATATATAATATTTTTAAAAAATCCTGGATGCTATTTTCTTATACGTTTAAAAAATAGCCTGTTCACGTCAAAGGATATGCAGTTCATGCGAGTGAAAGCATTAGTATAATGAAAAAGTTAATTTTCAAAATTTTGGAAAATGAATATATATATATATATATATATACATGTCTATATTTTATAGATATGTGTGTATATTATAAAACAATAAAGGACATAATATAACATGTATTATTTAGCTAGAGATGACCTCAGTTATAAGAGATTTGAGCTCCTATACCCTTTGTCTTATATCAAATACCAAGTTTAAATTTAATAATTATTTATAACTATATGTCTACTGCTTTCATCTGACATACATCAATCTAACCCCAAATCAAGAAAAACTTAAAATCAAACTTATTTATCCTTTAAAAGGCTTGCGCTGGCCCTAAGGTTCTTCGTAATCCAAATTGTTCTTCTTCACATTTCCTAATTTCTAAAAGTCTACAAGAGATGGACTATTATTCATATCATATGATTCGAAATTAAGCTCGATTTGAATTTTAGATGGATGATTCTTATTGATCATGGATTTGTCCTTTATAAGAAGCCTTCCATGAGTGATTCACCAAAAATTGTATTAAAGTTTAATTGGATTAAAAATGAAGCTCCAATACTTTATATAGCTTACGACGTAGAGAGAGAAAGAGGTAAGGGAGAGTTTGATTGAATTCTAATAGCTCGTTTTTTTCCTTAATTCTATTTTACCCTTAAATAACCTAAATAACCCTTCTTACTCTACTTAAGCTAAGGGTACATTAGCCTCTAGTTTAATTCCCATAAGAAAATATTTTGAGAATCCAATTACTGTTATACCTTTTTCTATATAATTAAGTTATGGTCATTAATGTAATTAGCTAAATATTTTCTTTTAACCCTTTGTTAATTATATTTAAAACCCCTTTTAGAATTTCTTAAACACTTCAATTGATGAAAGATATTTCAGATATCCTAAGCGATTCAAATGGAAGTTTACTCTTTGCTTTTGGTAGCTTCTTAGGTGATTTGTTGGTTTTCTTATTATACTGCGAATAGTGCAAGATAAAAAATGAGGCTTCAATCATTAATGTATCTGAGTTTTTCAAATATGCATGGGTGGAAATAAAGTCAAGATGTTCTCTACATGATGGGGCTTTGACATGTTGCTCAGTGGGTTGTAACTTTCTTTTCACATACAAACTTTGTCGATAAGATTCTCAAATTTTGATAATTTAATATTAAAACATTAAATTTTAAAACTTAGTATCTGTCCTTTTTATTCACTCACCTTTTAGTTTTGTTACACACATTGAATTTAAATAAAAAACTAAACAATAAATCTTCACAAAAAAAAAAAACAATTATATGCATTTGCTAGGTGTAGCTTGGAATTTGCTTCTTGCATGCATAGAAAAGCTTTCTTTTTCTTTTTTTCTTTCGCCAATTATAATGGGGACGGAGGATTCGAACTTGTGATCTCTCGTGTAAGAAACTAGGGGATATGCCATTAGATTATAAGACCATTAATGTATGCATAGAAAAGCTTAAATAATAGTGACTAGCAAATCTATTCTAGTTATAATCCATGAAAATTCCTCTCTTTCTTTCATAATTTAGATGTTTAGATTCTTATACTAAATGTTTATCTTTAACTTGTTAATGCATCACACCTCTTCAAATATAAAATAAAATATGGAAAGGAAGGGCATACCTTTTTAATTTTCAACTTTTCACCACTTTTTTTCTTTATTTCTTTTTTTTTTTTTTTTATAGATTCTATTCAAGTTCTCAACAGTTTATATATTGACATATTAAAAACTTTTACTAATACTGTTAACTTTTTCTTAACATATGGCAATGGTTAATGTTGCCAATGGTACTTAAACTTTACTAACATATATAATTAAGTACATAAACTTTGAAACTGATCAATTTACTACACGAACTTTAAAATTGATCTATTTAGTACCTAAAAGAACTTTTCATGTACACCAGTATTTTTGTGATATTGATTAGCATATACGAAAAGTAATTTTAGGTACTAAATCAATCATATAACCCCCTCGATTTTTTTAGTACTCTTAGAAAATAATCCTAGAGCTAATACCAAAACAGGAACCCTAAAAATCGAGCCAAGTTAAAACTGAACTCTAAAAACCCTAGAATTGATCCTAATGAATTACAAGTTTTGGACACTTTAGACAATAATAGATAAGCTGGATAACTCTAAATGTCTAATAAGTGTGACAGAATAAGAAAACCCTAAATTACTAAACCCTAAGAAAAAGAGTACCTTTAAAACAAAATGGAAAACCAATAATCATTTGATTCGAAACCCTTATGCTAAACAATTCGTCTATCAAATCTCTGACACGTAAATCGAGGCCGTACATCCAAATAATAATTAACAAGAAAATAATACGGAATAATTTTCTTTAAAATGGTAATAATCTATCAAGTCAAAAATTCACCAATTAAGACAACCGTTTCTATATCGGGTCGTTGGCATACAAATCAAGATAATATCACTAGATAACAATTAATAATAAAATCGTAAAACCCTAGATCCTTTAGTAGCTTTATAAATGAATCTTAAAATCCAAAATTAAAACTAATACCAAAAGTCAAATCGAGTCAACCTTAAACCTTAAAAGCCTTAGCCTCAATTAAATAATCTTGAAAACCACAAAATATTAAATAGACTATAAAAATAGAGTAAAACTCATATTATAAATCAAATATATAAGTATAAGTGTGAACCCCCAGATTTTATAATCTTGCGAGTAAATCTTAAATGTGGAATTTAAATCGAAACCAGAAAAGCTAGCCTAGGTCAACGATGAGTTCTAGAAGATCTAGATCTAGTAAGATCGTGCTAGAAACCTAAAAAAAAAAATGATTTAACCCTAGATTTTAACCCGAAAAATTGTCATATAACCTAAAAAGATTAGATTCACCAAAAACCTGCTTGTTTTGGACCCGAATGGGATTAGTTTCTAAAATCAAGGCACCGACACGCTAAATAAGGAAAATATTCTAACAATCAATCTAGACTCATAATATAGTAAGGAATCATAAAAATACCAGATACAAATTTTATGGCTTCTAAAAAGGTCAGATATAGCTAACTTACACGTATTTTTATTACTACCAGTAATTAATATGTCTTGTTTACCATTCATTACTATTTATCTATCTCTACTTTTTGTTACTACCTCTTTTTACATTTCTTACACACCCATTCTTCTATTCTCTTTTCCAATATTACTTTTTAGTTAACTTATCCTACAATTTACTTATTTTTCTTTACAAAAATTAATTTTTAATCTCTCTCTCTCTCTCACCCTCTCTCCTTTACCCTCTATTTCTTTTATTTTTCATTTATTTAATTAACTTCAAAATTCCATCTCAAAACTCTATAAATACCTCCTCCCACCTTCTCATTTTATATACTTTCCTCTTTACATAAGCAAATTCTTGCAAATTGAAAACTCAAACACTTTTTCTCTTTTCCATTCACGCCACACACACACACACACACACACACACAACCCATTTGGCTTCTTAAATTTTTCTTTCATTCATCTTCCATTTTAGGTAAAACACTAAAACCCTTCTTAGTTTATGTTAACATAACATGAAAAATGTGTATCTTGTGGTTTCCATATAAAATCCTCATGAGGCTTATGCTAGGGAATGAAAATTTAGAAACAATACATTATTCATGTCTTATTTAACTTCATGTTTGAATTTATGTTTATGTTATGTTCTTGATTCTAACATAACTTCCTATACGTTAGTATGTATATGTAGTAGATATATGTTTTAGAGCCTAATGCTCACTAATCTAACTTTTATTTAATGCTTTCATTATTTATTTCTTGCTAATAAATTAATACTAGTCAAATTCTAGTCTTAGACTTGTCATTAATTAAGTCAAAACAAAAGGAGACTTCTCTATAATATAAGTCTTAGAGATGCCTTGTCAAAAAATTCTAAGGCTTCCATTATATTTGTTTTACTCTTAATTATTTTGCTATCTAAGGGGACTTGTCTATTTTTAAGTCTCGAAGAGCCTTAACACAAATTTAAGACTCCATGCTTTTATTTTATTTATAAGACTGGAATTATCTCAAGTCTCGGAAAGCCTTGAAAAAGATCTAAGACTTCTATGTTTTTCTTTCTTTATAATTTTCTTATTTTTATGGTGACCGGAATTTATTCAAGTCCCAAGGAGTCTTATGACAAGCTAAGACTCTCATACTTTATCTTTGATATTTGCCTATTTTGGTTATCTATCTCAAATTTTTATTATTTTATAGGTCTATGCTAATAATTTTATTCATGGTACACTTGATATATTTTACTCATGCATATGCATGGCCATAGGTGATGTTGTCATGACAAAATTTTCAAAGATGTAAATATTTGTAATTCCTTATTTTTTAAATCAACTTTTAGGAACCTTATTTTCAATACTTAGGAAAAATGTCATTTGGAGTAAAAGAATAAAAATAGGCAATCAACTAAATTTTTCCAAAATATCAAAATGAGTTTTCTAAAAACACAAATATTAATAATTCTTTGTTATGCAAATTTTTCTAAAAATCTATCTATAAGACATCTATCAATCTTTTGTTGAAACAAAATTTGGAACAAGTTAACTTTCTAATATGACAAACCTTAAGGATATTTTTGAATGTAAATCAACCTAGAATGAATTTTTCAACAACTCATAAAGGTCCATGTGCTGAAAAATTATTCATTAAGAAAGAGTTATTAGAAGAATAAAAATTTAGAACAATTCATTCACTTAATTTTTCTCATATGCTAAAACTTAAAACATTTTAAAGATGATACAACTTAGAATGATTTTTCTTCACACACACATAAATATTTACGTGTCAAAAAAAATTAGTTAAAAGAAGTTTAATATGAAAATGAAATATTAATTGATTCAAAATAAACATAAAACCATGATTTTCTTTAATTAAGCTTCATGTTTACAAAATCTAAGAATTGAGATTTTATTTAAAAACCAAACTTAAAAAAAAAATTGAGGAGAATACACTTAGAATTTTATGTCACAAATAAGTAAAACTTATGTCTTAGGAAAATAAATTGTCAAATGAAGTTTAGAAATACCTATAAGATCTTTAGGGCTTCTAAGTATATGTTGAACCATGATTTTTGTTAAGTCACATGATTACCAAATTTAAGGAAAAGAATTTTGGTTACAAGTCAAAAGGTGATTTCTTATAAAACTCAACATTATTACTTTTTACAAATATTTGTTTTACAAAATTTTATTTTGGAACAAAATCACTAGGATCATGCATATACTAAGAGTTAACCTTAATAATAAATAATTTTCATAGATAGAAATATTTTTATGATTGTTATAAAGTGACAAAGTGAAATAAAATCTTGGAAATTTTGAAAAAAAAGGCTAGAATGTTTAGGATGAATTTGTATTGCCCTATTCAGACCCTGAAACGACCTTCAATATTAAAAATAATCTTAGAAATAGATAAATCTTTTCGAGTAGGTAGAAAACGACTACTGATATGAGAAATTCCAAGTTAAAATGAGTAAGTTATAACCATTTTAAGTTGGAATTTTTGCAATAGGAAAAAATGACGCGAATAGAATAAATAGAGTTAGAAATTTAAGTGGAACTCTATGAAATACTCATTGCAAGTATTTTTTTTATTTAGGTGACGAAGGACTTGATGCACCACTTCCGGAAGATTATTTCAATAGGAATTGCTCTAATGGATGAGTGAGTTCTTCTCTTAATTTCGTTACCTTATTTGTGCTTATAGAAATAGTGGTACTAGCACGCTAAGAAAAGATAAAAATGGATATATATGAGAAATTCATGAGTTATGTATGTGATTTTACGTTTATTTGATCAAGAGAATATTAAGTACATTGAAACCTTGAATTATTTATCTAATTGCTTGATTACTTATATGTATGACTGTTTGTGAATGTTAAATTGTTTAATCACCCCCCTAAGAGGTCAAGGTTTGGCTTAAGAAAAAGAAATAATCAAGTATTGTATATTGTCGAGTCTCATTAAATGTTACTACTCCTATGCAAGAAGCTTGAAGACCTATGAATCCTGCTGCAGGCATAGATCTATTCCTTCCTAAGGAAATTATATACACTCAAGAAATGCGTTCTTGGGAAGGAACCGCACAGATCGATCGCTATTAATAAGTGCTTGGGGACTAACAGTAGAGGATACAGAGCCTCAATTTGAATTCCTTAACCCATGTCACGAAGGGGTAAATCCGATCTATATACGGTTTCTGGATTACCATACATATTTGTGTATTTCATGTGGTTGTTGCATAACATATGCTTAATTAAAAAACTTGTTTTCTTATGTTTTTGTGTACAAATGATGGGAAGTATCTCACTAAGCATGCTATAAACTTACACCCCTATAGACCTTCGATTGAAATAGGAATACTTGACTCCTTTCGAAGATCGAGACATTAAGGAAATCATCGGTAGACTTTTGAGCCTTTATGGAGAAATTGAGAGCCTAGGATGAAGTTTCATTTTTGGAGAACTTCTTGATGAGCAAAATGTAATATGTTGTTATTTTGAGACTATTAGGAAACACTAATATATTTTTGATTTATTTGAAGGCATTAGCGGGGGTATACTCCTAAGAACTATACTTGACATTATTTATGTTTAATGATATGTATTCCTCTTGCCTAGCTACTTAACTATTATAATTATAAATTGTGCTACTCCAATGCATTCCCTTTGTTGTGAGGTATGCCTTGTACAAATATAGAAACTTTTGTGTGACTAAGGTAGCCATTTTTAGGTTTTAATATTTTGTACGGTAGATTGCCATATTTAAAGTACCTCTCGGAGCATGTCAAATCAATTTCAAAGATTGGATACTAAATTTATCAATTTCAAAATCCAGATACTTAATTGTATATTTTTCCAAAGTTTAGGTACCATTTACAACATTTGCGATTTATTTAAATAAATAATAGAAAAAATGTAATGAAATTGATTGGATTTATAATAATATTAAAGAGAGGAAAGGAAAAAAAAAGCTTGAAAATTTAAAATAAAAGGGTTTTTGGGTGGGGGGACCATTTAGAAGAGTTAACTAAAAAATAACAAATGGGTTGCAGCTCACATATAAAAATTACATAAAAGAGATTAACGTTTAGAGGTACATAGCCAATGGCCTTTTAGCTTGACAATTGGTCTAGGTCCTTATTTTTGAGGTACGAGTTTGATTCCCCACTTTAGTACCTTGTAATGACCCTATATGACTGCTTTGTAATAGCCTTTCTGGCTCACAAAAAAAAAAAAATTGAAATAGCCAACATGGAAGACAATAGCAGATTCCATATCTGCATTGCCTTGCATAATATTGATTCCCATTTTTTTTATATAACTTTTTCTATAAAAGTGAATTGCTTGACTCATAAATGCACTACCCCAAAGAGTTCCAATTAAAAAGGGTAAGAACATGAGTGGGTTGCACTATAGGTTATAACTACAGTGGGTTTTAATCCTTCTCTCTTTTCTTCTTCTTCTTCATTATCATCATCTTTTGTTTCTTTCTTTCTTTTCCTTTTTTTTATTTATTTATTATAGTTGCATAATGCTAGAGTAAAATGTCTTAATAGGTCATCATCCGTCTATTATTTTATAAATGTTCTTGTCATCTTAGGCCCAAGGACAATTGATAACTTTTTACTTTTAGGAGGTTGTGATTCTAATTTTTCAATTAATTTTTGACAAGTTTCCATTCTTTTTTTTTTTTTTGTTTGAAGTTTTAGTCAATTATATAAAATAAATTGTAATATATGTTTATATTACCCTTTTTAATGAATCAAGCTTTGTAACATATCAAATTGCACCTAAAAATGAGTGATGCCTTTTTTTTTTTTCCAGTGAAAGAAAGGATTTTTACTAGAACTACTATTCAATATAATTATAAAAGCTAATACAAATACTTGTCAAACATTTAAAGTCACAATCTAATAGTATCTAAAGAGATGACAGAGTGTTAAACCACTAAATAACATATTCTCTTCATGAAGGTAGAAGCTACCTACTCCGTGAATCTACTCTTTTTAATTTAATTTAATTTTTTTTCAATGATCATCTACTATGTACTAATATGTACAAAATTGGGTAATTTTTATTGGTATTACCTGAACTTTTTTAATATAATAGAATTGTATCTAAACAAAATATTTTACCCATAAAAATACCTAAGTTTTTTAAAATTTTCACCAACAATACATATGGCTAGAATTTGGTCAAATTTTTGGCGAGATGCTGACATGAATAATTATTACTCGTAAAAAAAAAAAAAATCTCTCTCCTATTCACATATTCATTATTTTTTTCTTTTACTTTCCCATCTCTTTTCTCTTCCTTCTCTCTTTCTACTACGCTTCTCCTCCTTTTCCTTCTTCCTCTTCATAGAGATGTCTAAGATGTCTTATGCCATGCAATTGCATGCCCAAATCCTAAAATTGGGTATATCAAACCCAAACACCCAAACTCAACAAAACCTCTCCAAAATCTTCACCTTCCTCACTCTCTCCCTTAATTTAAACCTCTCTTATGCTCGAAGCATTCCCAACTTTCTCTCTACTCCTAACTTTTACTACTACAATACCCTTATATGTGCCCATTCTCATAGCTCTGACCTAACCCACCATTCCCAATATCTCTTGTAAACCCTTAAAGTTTTGTGATCGGTTTAGCTCTGTATTAACAACCCTAAGAAAGTAAGTAAGAGATTAGTATGTAGAATAATTCGTAATTACATAAGGAAGCTTAAAAAGATCAGATTAGTAAAACCGCAAATCGTTTTGAACCTGAACGGAGGTCTGTTTGGATTGTCTGTTTTTCATCTGTATCTGTATCTTTTTTAAAATGATATATGTAAATATATCCATTTGCATCTAAATTTTATCTATATTTGTTCTATTTGATCTTTTGATGAGAACTGTCAACTTTTTTTATCTATATCTATTTCTTGATAAATAATTTGTTAGCAAAAAGTTTGAAAAAGTGTCTGTATCTGCGGAAAAAAGCCAAAACAAACAGACCCATAGTTCTTGAAAAACGTGTCCCAGGACTCGAAATAGTAAAAATATTCTGAATATACCGTTAGACTTGTAAAAATATAAGGTTTTCAAAAATATCAGTTTTATAATTTTTCGGTAAGTAAAAATAGCAGATATCGCAATTATACACGTATTTCCTTACTACCGGCATTTTATTAGTCATATCTACTTTATATTATACTATTCATTACTATTCTATACTGTTCTTTTATTTATACTTTTTCTAGCACCCATTCTTACACCCTATATACCTATTACCCTTACTTTTTACCTTGCCCATAATTTTATTTCACATTTACCTTACTTATTATTTTATTTAATCAACAAAAATACAAAATAAAAACTCTCTCCTCTCTCACTCATGCTAAGGCCGCCCCCCCGTCTCTCTTCCTCATTTTTGTTTCAATTTTTCTTTGTTTAAATCACACAAAAATTCACTCTTCATTTCCTATAAATACCCCCCCCCCCCCCCCCCCCCCCCCCCCCCCCTCTTTCACTTTTTTCACTTCTTTCACACAATTACTACCCATAAATTCACTACTAAAACTCTCCAAAATTTTCCTCTCAACACTCTCTCAAAACTCTCTCAAAATTCTTTCAAAAATACTCTTAAACCACCTTCTACATACACAAAACCCATTCCCACATAATACTTCAAAAACTTTTTAGGTAAAAATTTTTCTTTACCAATTTTTCTTCTCATGTCATGTAACTTTACATGATCATGGTGTGAGTTTCCAAAAACTAAATGTTATGGAAGCTACACTATGTTCATGTATTGTTTGTTTTGAATATCTATTTATTTATTTATGTTATTACTTTATTTTGTTCATATTATTATTGTTATTATATCTAACTAAGTATTATTATAGATCTACATATATTATATATATATATATTCTTTAGAGTATATAAGCTCACTTGCAATGTATTTACTTTCATGAAAAGTAATTTATTTATTTCTTCCATTGTAATTTATTTATTTCTTATTGTTTTAAGACTAGTCTCTAGTCTTAGACTTGTCCTCATCAAGTGAAAACAATTTTCTTTCTTATATTTTATTTCTCTCTTTTTGGGACTAGTCTATTTCTTAGTCTTAGGAGCCTTGAAGAAGCTAAGACTTTCAATACTTGATTTTATTATTTATATTATTTTTGCTTGTTATTATTTCTCATAATCATGCCCATTAAGATTGTTGTCCAAATCTTTAAAGTTCCAATTATACTTTGACAAAAAGGAGATTTCATCACTTAAGAATAATATTTTTTTTATGAAATATAGAATCTATGGTTTAAAAGTAAATTTATCCTTTTTCCAAGTTTTATAAAGAACTCACTACAATTTTAAAAGCTACTTTTGTTTTGAAAAAGCTTTTTAAATCATTTCTATATTACTTTGTTTTCTTAAAAGAAAATAACTTTGGTACTAAGATATTTTTCATAAAAACATAATATAAGGAAACCCCTTAAAAAGAAAATGAGAGTTTTCAAATCATGATTTTTTAAATAAATAGTCAAAGAAAACAAATAGGAAAAGTAGCACTAATGTTGAGAATTTAGAAAAGAAGAAATTTATTTTGTTGAAAAGTCATTTAGAAAAATAGTAAGATAAACATAAAGTGATTCATAAAGTGATTCTTTGAAAACAAAAGAATCAAAATATTCATCTTCAAGGATTTACAAAATGGATTTATTGTAAACTATGATTTTCTACACTCTTAATCAATATTGTTTTACTCAAGAAATTTGGTTGGACAACAAACACTTGAGCATAGAAGAAATACGAGCTATATATCTATGAAAAAGGAATTTTTTAACTATATAGATAATTAAGTATTTATCAAAGCAATTTTTGAATAATTTAAACAAATTGCTTTTGGGATGGGAAAACTTGTGGTGAATTTGATCACTACTGTTTCGGAGCCTAAATGATCTAGTTTGATGAAAATAGTTTTAGAAATGGATAGATCTTTTCGAGTAGATGGAAATCGGTATATTATATGCGCAATTCTAAGTTAAAATAACCAAGATATGACCATTTAAATTGGAATCATCCTTTATATGAACTTTGATGTTCTTATGATATTGTTTTGTCAAAATTCAAGAAAGTCATCAAGAAATACTCATTTTGGGTATTTTCCTTGATTAGGTGATTCTAAGAAAGAATACCCATACCCCGAAGATTATTTCGACTAAATAGATTGTATGAATGACTCATCTTTTTAGAAGAAGTGTCGACATGGTAACGTGAGTTTATTTCCTTAAAAAGACTTTACTTGCTTGTGCTTATAGTTTAATCGCACTAGAATTAAGTAAAGATAACTTGATATGTATGTAAAAATTGTTGAAAGTACTATAAGAATATCGAGACAATAATTGGATGTAAGTAATTATTTGTTTTAGTATAATACTTGATATGTATGAAATTGTATGATCACCTTAAAATTGATTAATAATGATGCTATGATAATTTAAATAAATTGATTCATGCATATCATGATTTGAGTCACATTGCATGGGATTATTATCCTTGGGTGAGAAGGATGGTAGCTCGGTCAAAAGCAACACTTGGCGGTTATGATCAAAAGCGATTGCTTGGCGACATGGAATCAAATTCTTGGCGGAAATTCAGAAGCATGGCTCAAATCAAGTAGACTTAATATGCTTGGTGGTATTGATCGAAAGCATAATTTAACTAAAACTACTCGTTTTGAGGTTATGTATCACCAAACCACGAATGGAGGGTATAAATCCATTAAACATATAGTTTCCGAAAAACCATATGCCTTGTTTGCCCACGTGTATGTTGCATTTCACTTAATTGACTTAAATAACTTGTTTCAATTTTATACAAGAAATTTATTTATGGAAATAGTTCTCACTAAGCCTATTAGCTTATACCCCTATAGATATCTTTTGCAGTTTACCTATTTATTGTTGAGGTCACGTGGACCTTGCAGCCAGGTATTTTCCTTTTTAGTTAAGGAATTTCTAGATGAAGTTTAGTATTGGATAAGATGTAGACTTCATAAAAATATTCTTGTAATAGGTTATAGTTAATTGTGGCTGGGAATGCCCCTAAGTTTTGTAAGACGATTATTATGAATAAATGAATATTATGAATTCTCTTTTCTTAATGTGTTATTATATCTTCTTAAGCTTTATAATTCCATGTATGGTCCTCTAAATTTGTGAGAGCACGCCTTACACTTAATATTGAAGCTTTTGAGATTAACTAAGATCCTTAAGCTTTAATATTGAGTATGGCGGATTGTTACGGTTAGCGTACCCCTTGGGGCGTGACAGTTTAAATTGGTATTAGAGCATGATAAAGAATCTAGGAATCATAATTATAGAATCAGACTTAAGAAGAAACAAGTTAGTATTAAAATAAGAAAGACCTAGATAAGATAAAATGGGTAGAATAAGTTTGCTGACTTCTCTCTTTTTGCATAGATTACCTTAGACAAGGCCAGTCTACAAGCTAAGAATTTTAGAGAAGGACCCTTTGAAGCCTTGGAGAACTATCGTCTAAGACTTAGGGTGTTGTGTGAAGAGTTTGCTTTAGCAAGATAACCTAAGACCATCTGAGAAATGTTTCTAATATGGAAGAAAGGGTTGTTGACTTCAGAGTGGAAAGGTGTAGTGCAGACCATCAATAATTGTCCCATAGGGAAGAAATTGTCCTGAGATAGAAATGATCTATGTTGTAGAATGGATTGCCACGATAGCTGAAGACTGACCGATGCTAAAGGAAGCCACGTTTGTCCTTAAGGATGATGGAAACAGAACTTTCCCCGATTTCCAAACTTGGATGCCAATTGGACCAGTGTTCGTGTACACACACAACGGTTTAATGGATCACCTAGAATGGATGAAAGCTGACTTCAGCAAAGCTTTCTACTGGCATGGAGTTTACCAAAAAGTTTTGCAGCCACCAACTGAAGTATCCATTGAGCCACCAACCTTCACAAGAGTCCTGCTAAGAAGGAATGAGGTTCTACATCTAAGACGAAATGGAATGGTAATAAGAGAGGAGCATATGAGAGAAGCAAGTGAAGAGTCTGAGGAAGAATCCGAGGAAGATCAGGATGAAGGCCAAGAAGAAGGACCAAAACAAGAAGCAAGAAACCAGACTGCTCCAGGAGATGATAAACCCTGGAATAACGAGGATCTAGTAGGAATCATCCGCTGTTTGGAAGAACAACAGGCTCGGAGGAGACATGAGGCAAACTCAACCATGAACATTGATGATACCCCGCCAACAACAAATGAGAACGATAGCATGGAAGCTACAAAGGATGTTACCTGGAGAACCATTCATGATATAGTGTCGGATTTGACTTAAGCAGAACTGACTAATATACATGAGAGGTTGAGGGAAGCAGCCAGAAAGAGAAAGAAATATTTTCAACAATTTACGAGGAAAAGAAAGCTAGGATCACTTAGCAGAAACCCTGGAGATACACCTGAAGAATGAAGGAAGGAAGGAGGAAACCGAGCATATCCCTTGTAGTTCAGCTCAAATTTTGTAATTAAAGACTAGATCAGCAATCCTAGTCTATCTTTTAAGTTTTTGGAATGGTGTTTTATTCTCTGTGATTGTTGTGATTTACCTTGTTGCTATTTCAATTTCCATGTAAGGGTCTTGTACCCGCTATTTTCTAATGAATTTATGCTTTATTTATGATCTTAAAATTTACCTTGATTTAAATTTTATTTCAATAACTATTTATGTAAGTGAGTTTCCATTATATCCACAAAAATTTCCATCAAAGATTTAACTAAGATATCAAAACAACAAACCTAACTTAGAAAATTTTTAAAACAGCCATAGTAGAAGAGGAAGTAGGGCAGAGCAAAGTGCCTCCAACCAACCAGAAGTTGAAGCAGAGCAGCCTGCCGCTCAAGCAGCCGCTGCACCTCATGTAGACTTACACGCTACACTAGGACATCTGACCCAAGTGCTGGAAGCAATTAGGTAGAACATGCCTGCACATGCACCCATACTTGAACCCGCACCAGCACCGGTACCGGCACCTGTACCTATCCTGCCGCAACAGTAAGTGTCAACTGAAGCGTCTGTACAAAGGAGCATGCACTCCCAAAATGCAGCACTACCTCCACCCCTACCGTTAAGGCCATACAAGAGTTCGTTGCCTGATTTTATTCGAAGTAACCATTATTTTGATGGAGCTTACGATAAGCCAGATGAACAAGAAACAAAACACAAAAACACTCCTTCAACAATCAAATTTTCGTGCACTAGATAGCCTAAAATAGGAAAAAAACACATACAAACACAGCCATTAACAAGCTTCATCAAGGTACACATATATAAGCTTAGGAAACCAACACACAAAGGTAAGTTAAGCTTGTTTCAAATTAGTAAATTTCTTAGTCCATTAACTTAACAAATGATTATATTCTACTAAACTTAGGTTCGTGTTAAGCTTGGACAATGATTGAACATCACCTTAAATGTCCCAAATAAGGTAATATTTAATCTTAAAACCTTATTTATACATTCTAATATGTGTAAAAGCTAAGAAATCATAAGTTATGAGGATTGCAAGATGTTATATGAGTAGATATATCACGAATAATAGTTAAGGAATCATGGAAAACACTTAGAAATAACTAAAATACTAAGAACATGTATAATATAAGAAAAAAGAGATTCGAACATGAGAAAAACAAAGATGATGATGAACAATACCTACAACGGCATTATGCAGGCAATGTAAACCACTAAGGCCGGTGGTGTATGTGGATAGGTCGATGGCTTTCATTCTAGCCTTCATTGCAAGAAGCTATGTAAAATTTTATTTCTTGTAAAAATGCACGAATGCTAGTGTATAATCCCTACACCGACAGCGTATGTAGTAAAGTTGGTGGCCTTCGAAGCCAGCTTACATTGGTACAATATCATGTAAAAATTACACAAACACCAGTAGCCTTGAGTTCAACACTAGCGGCATTGGATGCTAACATACGTGAAAAATTTTCCCTGGATGAAATATGTTTCGTTTAGAACTATATTATATATATATAATAAAAGAAAGAATAGAAGATAAAAATTAATAAATAAATATAAATACTTTAAGATTAGTATGTTTAAATATTTGTTAAGTATTAAACTTTAATAACCTTTAAATAAAAAACACTTTTTTTATATTAAACAAAAGATTGGATTATGATAATTATTATATATAGGTAAATATATAAGAATGGAAAAATGTGAATAAGTTATAATTAAGAATTATATGATTCCCATAAATAACAGAAAATGATACGAAATGAGATCAAGAGAAATACGATGAAACTAAACGATATAAAATAAATATAGTTACCATAAGGTGATCAAACTAAAAGAACGGTATAAGTATAATAATAATGATAATAATAAAATATTGAACTATTAAACACAAAATCGATAATTATTTGATAAAATAAAATTTAAGTTTAGTAAATACTTGATATATATTTAAACTTTAGGAAACTATGAATATGTTAGAAGAAAAATAATTAAAGAGTTAAATACTAAATGTAACTATATAAATAATAGAAATTTCAATTAACATAAGATAGATAAGATTGGCAAACGAATGAATAATAAAAATTCACTATGGACACTAATGGAAGAGGAACTTAAATAAATTTAGAATAAAGAATATGCCCTAAATAAAAATAGATGTCGATTAAGATTAAGAAAAGCAAAATGAAAATAAATAATAGATAACAAATATCAACTACCTTAAGATAGACATACTAAAAAGACCATATAAATAATAAAAACTTAATGATAGAATTATTAAATAAGATTCAAAATATTCTACAAAACTAGGAAGAATTTTCCTAAATAAATATAAATTCTACAACTGTAACAAAAGAATATAACTTATATAAAGATAAGGTTCCTAAGTAAGTAAATAAAAATATATTAAAATTGATAACTAGGACCTAAAAGAATACCATCAATATTATTATATAAAATAACAATATAGTAATAAATATCTATTATCTTATTTTATAGGAAAAATAGAATAGTTCTTGGACTTCCAATAGCATATTACAACAAATTAGTAGAGATAACAGGCGAGTAATTTTGACCTTGTCACATTGTTTGTGCTTGTAGTATAGCTGCATTTGTAATAATATATTCAACTAATATGCATGCGGGATTGGGTATACTGCATGATGCTTGGTATTTGCTTGAATTATCGAATTATCATAATATAAGTGATAATTCTAATGTATGATAGTTACTGTATGAAGCATGTTGATGTTTGTTTGTGAATTGTATGATCACCTTAAATTTGATTAAAAACTATTGGTATCATAAATGAAAATCAACATGCATTGCATAATTCGCATATACTGCATTAAAAGGAGTGGTGACCTCGCTATGTATTAACATTTCGATTCTCTAGTAACACGCTTGGTTTTTCTAGATGACATTTTCCTAGTTCTATACAAAAGTACCTTTGTTTTGTTTGGTTCCACGGGAACGAAACTGGCATCAAAGGAGCACCGCTCATGGTATAGACATGAAAGGGCTAATACGTAATGGAGTTTTTTTGTTCCAAGGATAATAGTGAAATGTTTAAAATTAATTTGTGAGATTTTATGGTCCCCATTCTTCCTTGGTTCTTTGATTCTCCTAAGTATGGTATATCACTTATCACGACTTCCTTTCAACCCCGATGAGAGGGTGTAAATCTACATCCTATTTGGATTATGGATTATCCAAACTTTTACTTATACATATGGTTGATTGTTGCATGATATACGCTTGCTAATTAAACTTGTTTATTATTGCTTTACGTGTGGTCTAGTCAGGTTATCTCACTGACCCCGTGGTTTTGCTAACCCCAAACAGTTTTTGTGCAAAAATAATACTAGAATGGATTAGGTTAGGAGTGTATAAAGAGTACTTCTCTATCAGACTTTATTGAAGTTAGGAAAGTAGGTTATGATGAACTTAGAGCGCAAATTAGATAAATTGAATAAACAAGTAAGATCTTGTATTTTGTAGGTTAATTACCCAATTTTTATTATTTGGTAAGGGATACTGATTCTTTGCGATCCTGATGGACTATGGAAAAATCAGAATTCCATAATGAGTTAAATAAAGATATTATATTTATGTAAATAAATTATATGAAGTAAATAACTAAGATAAAGTCTTGTGATCTCTAACTTGCAAGACAGTTCTCATATTGTGGATGCATACGTGGTATGATAACTTTATAACAATCTTACTATGCCCTATTTTGAGGTGTGACATATCCCGCGACCACTACTGTGCTTAATGAATTTATACCTGTTGATTCTTGCACAAATCTCCATAGAACAACACACACAAAATATATATTTTCTAACATATTAATCATTATGTTGTTTGATTAATTAAGTATAGTTCAACACAATTGAATAGTTGATTGTGAATTAATTGTCTTATCAAAATCCACATTGAACATGTAAGTTTAACAATCTCCCTTTTTTATGAGGATAATTATGCACAATTAACCCCTTGTCAATTTAGTATACTCCCCCTTAATTATGTAATTAGGTTTCAAAGGAATTTTCCTAGATTTGATTTAAAAACTTGACGCTTAATTCTAGGAAAATGCACCATACACTTAATTTATCAGTTAGCTCCCTTTTTTTGGTTTATTAAAAGCATACTTTATGCATGTTAATTGTGCATACAACTTATCTCTCCCCCTTTAGACTCATTAAAAAAGAAATCAATAACATAAGTTGCCTCATTCAAGGAGGACTTCACACTTTTCATTCAATACAAACAAATGCCTCACAAAAAGGATTTCACAATAATGCCTTAACACAAAAGACTTCACATTGCCTCAACAAGAGGATTTCATCAATTGCCTACATACATGTAGGACTTCACATGAGGGCTTGATATTGCCTCAAACATAGGAGGACTTCACTAAAATACACAAACAAAATATGTGAATAGTGTCTTACAATATTAGTTAACTAATCCGACGAATGATACTATTCACTTAACAAATGCAAACATAAAATGGAAGAGTATTTTTACATAATATTTGTAAGTTAAATTCTACTCTCTCCTTTAATCTCTCCAAATAACATTTCTCTGCCACATTCAATATTTTAACATGTCTCTCCCTCTTTAATTGTGCATTCTACATTTTTCTTCCTTTGTACTTATAAAAAAAATGACAGATTTATTATATTGCAAACAAGGAGAGATACATAGACAATATACAAGTTCAAAAAGGTTTTAGACATGAAAAAGCATCCTCATATAAATTTGTGCAAGTTGCTGTTTGAAAATTGCAGAATATATTTTTCAAGCATGTACAAATAAGTCTAAGATAATATTAAAATATTTTTCAAATTTTCAAATAAGTTTAGAAAGCAACATTAAACATATCTAAACATTGTTTATGCATTAAAAGCATGAAAAACCATTTTCATGTATTCAAAGCCCAATTTTAGCACAAATTTAGTTTAAAATCTGCATAAAATTAAGATATTATCAAAGAATTCATGTTTAGGCATATCTAACACTTTCATGCAAGCATAAAAAGGTATATAAAGCATGTTGGAACTAAACAAACTCATACAAGTTTACATATTTCAAATTTGTGCACATTTTAGTTATCGAAAGCATGAATTTTCCTCAAGAGTGTCGACAAAATTGTCTACAAATATTTTCATTCAAATTTGAACCTTTGTACAAGTTTGTTTAGATCCAATAAACATGAAAATCCAATTTTGTGCATCTTTAATTCAATTTTAGCTCTTTTAACTCAAAACATGCACAAAAGCATCTTCACACCAAAAATTTGCATATGCAAACACATCAATATATTATATACACAAACATTAAGAGCATAAACTATTAAACTTAAACAAGTTGAGAATATACCACATTTTTGCCCTTAAGCCATTTGGCGTACTTAAAAAAATACAATCATCTTTTTTATGCTCATTTTTGCTTGGGTCCTTTATAGTTATTTGGAGCAAATATTTCCCTTCTTAGCACCCACATATTCTTGCTTGTATAACCCAAATGCATTACTTTCCTTATTGCACAATTATGTACAATATGGTCAAGCTTGCCACAATAGTTGTAAGTTCCATGAGTAGTTCTTAAAACTTGGTTTTATGATATTTGCCATCATTGTTTTTATCATAGCCAACTCCATATTTGTTAAAATCACATTTTTGTTTTCCAAGGAGAGTACTTAAAGTATTATCTCCCTTCATGAATTTGGCTAAGGTAGCATTTGTCACATAAGCTCATTTTCATTTGTATGATCAGCTAGCCCTTTTAAAATTTCATCATTGTTATAACTAGTAAATGCAATATTATCATTACTTTTATCATCACCATTTAAAGTTTTAAATTTTAGATCAAGCAAATCATTTTTAATTGTTAATTTTTCATTGTTTTTATTTAACTCATTATTTTTGCTTTTCAGGTTTTTATATTTATTATTCATCCTATCGTTTTCCAATTTTAAATATTTAATTTCTTCATGCAACTTTTCATTTTCCATTTCAATCTCCTCATGTTCAATTCTAAACTTATCCAACTCTTCCACTTCCATCATTCATGTTTTAAATATACTGTTCTTTTTCTTCATTTTAATTAATTTAATACATGCTTTTTCGTACATTTCACAAATTTCATCATAAACAATTTGTGAAGAAATAGAGCATACCTCATTATCAACGGCCATCAAGCATATATCATCATCTTAGTCAGATGAGTCTTCATCGCTCCATGTAGCCATATATGCTCTTTTCTTCTCCTCCTTGCTTCTTTCCTTTCTTTGTATATAGGCAATATTGTTGAATATACCCTGGTTCATTACACATAAAGCATGTGATGATTTTCTCTTGGATTTTGAGTAGTCGTCATCTTTCTTCTTTTTCATCTTCTTGTTCACCTTTAAAGACATGACGAACTTTCTTGTTAGCTTTTCAAGTTCTTCATCATCTTCTTCCTCACTTTGCTCCTTTTTCACTTGAATTTTAGTCAGAACAAAGAGACTTTTAGTGCAAATTCCTTATTGGTTGACCCCTCTCTATACTTCTTAATCATTTCATGGGTCTTCAGGGTTCCAATAAATTATTCTTTACTCATTTTACTCAAGTCATGTGCCACTTCAATGGTTGTTCTTTTCACCTCCCACTCCTTTGGTAAGAACCTAAGAATTTTAGAGTTTGTCTCCAAGTTAGTATATGTCTTGCCAAGAATAAACAATTGATACAAAATATTGTCGAATCTATCACGCATTTGATCAATTGTTTCATTAGTTTTCATTTTAAAATTTTCAAATTTGACACAAAAAAGACTACTTTTAGTATCTTTTACCCTTGTAGGTCCTTTATAGGTAATTTCAATTTTCCCAAATTTCTTTAGCTGATCTACAAGTGCAAATTTACTGAAATCCCTCTCATTCAATCCACAATACAAAATATTTATTGCAACTTCATTTAACTAAACTTTCTCTTTTTTGGCCTTAGTATAGTTAGATTCATTTTTGCCTTCAATAACTATGAGACTATTTTCTGCAACATGCCATAGAGATAAATTTTGTGCTTTAATGAAAATCCTTATCCTACACTTCTAGTAAGCATAATTTGTATAGGTGATAATAGGTGGCCCGTTCATAGCTTGCCTCTTTAGAAACCCTAGTGCATTTGATGCCATGATCTTTACTCTATGTGTAATTGATCACAAAAGAATGGAGATGAGGCTCGAATACCAAATGAAAACATGAAAATGCACTAGAAAATACTCAAAAGGGGGAGGGAGTGAACTAAGTATTCGCCATACAACGCTCAATCAATTAACTTTAAATACGTTTTAACGGCTCTTTTTGCCATATCGGTTCATTTATTTAAACTGTCACGCCCTAATGCTTGTTACATCTTCATTTTTTCCCTCGACTAGGTCTATGCTCATATTTACTCCATCGAGCCTTGAATTCAAACTTGTCGCGCCTTGGACTTGACCTTCGGCCAAGATTGTTCTTCTTTAATCTTGTTAAGTCTTAGATTTTGAACTCTTCGTACCTTGAATAATGAGCTCTTTGAGCCTTCAACAAACCTCACAACCAAGACTTTGCATTTTTTAATTTGTTGAGCTTTACCTTTGAGCTTATCGCACCTTGAGGAGTGGACTCATCCAGTTCTCGATGAACCTCGTGACCAAGCACTTTACATGTTTGAACTTGTCAAGCTTTAGTCTTGAGCTTGTCGTGTCTTGACTATGGAATTGTTGAGCCCTCGAAGTAACCCACAACCACTGTTGTGCTTAATGAATTTGCACCTATTAATTCCTACACAAATCTCCATAGAACAACACACACAAAATATGTATTTCTTAACATATTGATCATTATGTTGTTTGATTAATGTGTAGTTTAACACAATTTAATAGTTAATTGTGAAACTAATTATCTCATAAAAAATCACATTAAACATAGAAAATTCAACTAATTGTCTCATCATATTGTTTTTCTTAGGAATACAAGATGTTTTCCACTATGTCACAATTCTTTGTTACATCTTGTTCTAGATTTTTTTACTAATCCCTTAGATGAGTTGTTCCATGAGGATTTTAATTCAGATTCTTCACTTGAGATCACCTATCCGACCAATGATATATCTTCTTCTAGTGAGACTATTATATCTGATGATCCAATTGGTAACTCATGAAAATATGAAAAATGCATTAGAAATACTATGAGGGGGGGGGGGGGGGAGGGAGAGAGAGGAGAGAGAGAGAGAGAGAGAGAGAGGGAGAGAGAGAGAGGGAGGGAGAGAGGAATGGATGGGGGGGGGGGGGGGGGGGGGGGGGGGGGGGTGGGGGATGGGTGGGGTGGGGTAGGTGTGAATTGAGTGCTTACCCTAAAATGCTCAAACAATTAAATTTTATGCAATAGATTAAAATGTATTTTAATAGCAGTAGATAACACAACAACACATTATAATATGAAATATAAAAGAGATATGGATAGAAAATTCGAGTCTAGATTTAACGTGGAGTTCGACCTAATTCCTACTTTTCACGATCACCAATTTTCTCCAATCGAAGATTTCACACACTTTATTAATTACCACAAAACACATGCTCAAGCTGAGTAGTACACCACTGTACAACACTTAGGAAATGAAATATTTTCTTTCTCTCTCGAGATACTCTTTATTAGATAGCTGATACAAGAACAGGGCACCAGAATGATTTTCTCTCTCTTTGTAGATATCTATAAATTAATGAATAAGAGAAAAAAGAAATCTTGATTTTCTTGCTTGCAAATGAAGGCACTTTCAATAATGGTTCCCCTTTAGATCTCCAAAGGAATATGTATTTATAGTCTTCAAACATTTAAATGTTCGTTAGAGATAACATTTTAAAATCTCTAAGCATTAAATGTGCTTAATGGCTCTTTTTTTGCCATATTACCTCATGCATTTAAACTGTCATGCCTTGATGCTTGTCGCACCTTAATATGTTATGCCTTCATTTATGCCTTTGACCAAGTCTTTGCTTATATGGACTTCATTGAGCCTTGAATTCAGACTTATCGTACCCTAAACTTGTTGCACCCTGGTTTTGACCCTCGACTAAAGCTATGCATCTTTGAACTTATCGAATCTTGGACTTGAGCTTGTCACGCCCTGAAGAGTAGTCCTGTCGAGCTCTCAACATGACCTGTGACCAAGCACTTTGCATTTTTGAACTTGTTGAGTTTTAGACTTTGAGCTTGTTGCGCTTTGAAGAGTAGACTCGTCGAGCCTTTGATGTAACTTGCGACCAAAGCTGTGCTCGAAAATTTGTCCCTGTTAAAAACCCGCACAATCTACAAGGAACAACACAAAAACAGACACACACACACACACACATTTTAGCATATTATTTATCATATTGTTCAAATAATTAAGTATAGTTTAACATAATTGAAAAGTTAATTGTGCACCTAATTGTCTCATCAAAATCCACATTGAACATATAGGTTCAACAATCTCCCTCTTTTTGATGAGGACAGTCATGCACAATTAACCATCTTTAATTAAGCATACTCCCCCTCAAATAAGCATACGAGTTTCAAAGGAATATTTTCAATTTTGATTCAAAGACTTGATACTTAATTCTAGGGAAATGCAAACTATACTCCTCCTTGTTTTGAGCAAAAACAAACATAACAACAAACATAATAGTTCTTCTCTCCCTTTGAACTCATAAAAAAAAAAAAAACTAAAATACACTTCATGCATGTTAATTGTGTATACAACTTATCTCTCCCCCCTTAGACTCATCAAAAAAATCAACAACACAAATTAGATGCATTCAATATATCTCTCCCCTGTGTACTCATCAAATTACATTTCTCTTCCACATTCAATATTTTAACATGTCTCTTCCCCTTTAATTGTGCATACATTATGCATGTTAATTTGTGGATACAACATTTCTACCCTATGTTCTTATTAAAAATAAGATGATAGAATATGCATAAGCAATATACAAGTTAAAAAATATGTGCAAGTTTCTTTAAAAGAAAATATGTAGCATATGTTCAAGCATATCATAGACTTTTGTAGATAAAACATATTACAAACATCACGAAAACAGATATGAACATCTAAGAGCTTCTTTAGTCCTTTGATCAAGTTTTAGATTATCTTATCTCCATGATATTTAGTATCCATCTTACTTTATTATGCCCAGTTCTCCATGTAAAGTGCAAAAAGGATCTTCACTCAAGGGTCTTTTAAAAATATCAGTAATTTGATTGTTTGTATTAATAAATTCAAAGCTGATATCTCTATTTAGAACATGATCTCTAATGATATGATGTCTAATTTTGATATGCTTGGACATTAAGTGTTGAATCGGATTTTTAGTTAAATTTATAGCACTTGTGTTATCATATCGAATTGGAACATTTTCATATTTTAAACCATAATCCAGCAAGATTTGTTTCATTTATAAATCTTGTGCATAACGGTTAGTGATAACTATATCTTCAGCTTTGGCAGTTGAAAGTGCAACCGAATTTTGTTTCTTTGAGTGCCAAGACACTAGGGAGTTTCCAAGAAAGTGACATGTTGGTGCTCATGTTTTTGTGATCCACTTTGCACCCTACAAAGTCAGCGTTGGAGTATTCAACTAGATTAAAAGAGGTCAACTTTAGATACTATAAGCCAATTTCAATCGTGTCTGCAAGATACTTGAATATGCATTTTACTACATTTAGATGTGATTCTTTTGGACAAGACTGAAATTGTACACATATACACTCCGAAACATGATATCAGGTCTAAAGTTGTTAAATACAACAAACTACATATCATGCCTTTATAAAGCTTTTCATAAATATTTTTTCTATTTTTATCTTTGTCAAGTTTATATTTATGCTCACAGGTATAGGCCTTGTTTTGCAATTTTCTACTTTAAACCTTTTCAAGAGTTCTTTGGTATTTTTTGATTGATTTATGAAGGTTCCACTTGTCGATTGCTTAATTTATAGACCTAGAAAATAACCCATTATGCTCATTTCAAATTTATTCTTGATGTATTCAACAAATTCATTTATAAGACCATATTAGTAGCTCCAAACACAATGTTATGCACATAAATTTACACAATCAATTTATTTGACTTATGATTTTTGATAAACAAAGTTGTGTCAATTTTTTCTCTAGAAAATCCTTTGTTTAAAAGGAAGCTATTGAGTCTTTCATATCAAGCTTTAGGAGCTTATTTTAGACCATAAAGAACTTTGTTTAATTTGAAGACATGATAAGGGAATTCATTATTCTCAAAACCTAGTGGTTACTCTACATAGACTTCTTCTTTTATAAAATCATTTAAGAAAACACTTTTGATATCCATTTGAAAAAGAGTAAATTTTTTAAAAGCAGTAAATGCCAAAAGCATTCTAATAGCTCTTAGTCTAGCAACCGGGGCAAAGGTCTCATCAAAATTTGTGCCTTCTTCTTGATTATGTCCTTTAACAATTAATTTAGCTTTATTTCTTGTTATTATCCCAGATTCATCAAGCTTATTTCTATAAACCCATTTGGTTCCAATAACAGTTCTACTATTAGGTCTAGGAACCAATTTCCAAACTTCATTTCTTGTGAACTGGTTTAATTCTTCTTGGATAGCATATATAAAAAACTCATATTTTAAAACTTCTTCAATATTTTTAGGCTCAGATTGTGATAGAAAAACTAGATTACTCATGTTCCTTAACGATGATCTTGTTTGTACCATATTAGAAGGTTCACATATTATTAGATGTTTTGGATGTGATCTTGCATATTTTTATTCTTTAGGAAGATCAATATTAATAGATTTATGCATACCATCCTTATTATGTTCATTTTCTTTTTTATTATTATTTTCAAGAGAAAACTTATTTAAATAAGCACAAACAATATCTACACCATCACTTGAACATGAATAAGGCAAAGAATAAAAAAAACAACATGACAACTAAGGTTCTCTTATTAAACACTCTATATGCTTTGCTAGTTAAAGAGTAATCTAGAAAAAGTCCTTCATCACTTTTAGCATCAAATTTAGTCAATTATTCTTTTTCATTGTTTAAGATGTAACATTTAGCACCAAATGGATAAAACTAAGAGATGTTAGGTCTTTTTCCTTTCCAAAGCTCATAAGGGGTTTTCTTAAGAATTGGTCTTATGAAAACTCTATTTGATATATAACATGCAATATTTATAGCTTCAGTCCAAAAATATTTTGGTCAATTGTTTTCATAAAACATGGTTCTAGTCATTTCAATTAAGGTTCTGTTTTTCCTTTTGATTATATCATTTTGTTGTGGAGTTCTATGTGCTGAAAAAATATGTTTAATACCATATTTACTACAAAAATCATTTATTTCATAGTTTTCAAATTCTCTCCTATGATCATTTCGAATAGATACAGTGCTAAGACCCTTTTTTATTTTAAACTTTCTTGTAATATCTAAAAAAGACATGATTTGTTTTGTCTTTAAATGCAGTTAAGAAAGGCATATTTTTTGCTTTCCAAAATTAGAGTTTGAGTAGAACCAAATAAGTCCATATGTAATAGTTTTAATGGCTTAGAAGTGAAAATAGCATCCTTAGACTTAAAAGAAGTCTTACTTTGCTTTCTTTGTTGACATGTTTGATAATTTTTATCCTTTTGAAAATTTATTTTTGTTAATCCTTTGATAAGATTCTTTTTAACAAGTTTTGAAATTACATCCATGCTAGCATATCCCAATTATTTTCTATGCCATGCTAACTATTGTCAGTTTGATAATATAGACAAGTTTCATTTGATGATTTGAAATCATCAAGATTAATTCTGTAAATATTTTTTTATCTAAACCCTTCAAAATGAGCTTGATTATTATTGACTCTTTCAATAGAGCATTTATTGATAAGAAATGTTACTTTAAAAGCATTAACAAACAATTGACTTACACTAAGTAGATTATGTTTTTAATTATCAACCAGCAACACATTTGCAATAATTAAGTCTTTGTTTACAAGAATGTTAACTTTACCAAGAGTAGTTGATTTGCGATTGTCTTCAAAGGTATCATTCCCTTGATCTTTCAAGTTTAAAGATGTGAACTTGGATGTGTCTCTAGTCATGTGTCTAGAGCTGTCACCTTCCATGTACCATTTGTTGTTCCCACTTGAATTTCCTTACAAAACAGAGTTTGGTATCCATTTGAGTTTGAGTCCTTTTTGGTTAGGTAGAATAAGGATTTTTCTTCTGGGGACCTAAACTAGCTTACTTTTATGATTCAAATGCATGGTTCTTCTTATTGTATAATTGTATGCAATATGACCGATTCTACCACAGTAGTTCCATGTCCCATGACTGGCTTTTACAAAACGAGTTTTATGGGATTTAGAGCTACCTTCTCTACTATAGCCAATTCCATATTTATTTGAATCATACTTTTGATTTCTAAGAAATGTATTCAAATTCCTTTTCCCATTGATGAACTTTGTTATAGTTGCGTTTAAATCATCTAAGTAAGCTTTTAATAAAATATTTTTTACGTTCATTTAGCTCCTTTAGAATTTCATTAGTACTATTACCAGCATATGCAACATTATTATTATTATTTGTGGTTTTAATTTCAAGATCAAACAAGTCATTTTCAATTGTTAATTTCTCATTAATCTTGCTTAATTCTTCATTCTTTCTTTTTAGCTTCTTATACTATCATTCCTCTTTTCATTTTCTAATTTTAGGATATTTATTTCTTCATGTAGTTTTCATTTTCTAATTTAATCTCTTCATGCTCAATTCTGAATTTATCCAATTCTTCTCTCACATCCATCATTAATATTTTAACCATGCTCTTCTTTTTCTGAACTTTTACTAATTTATTGCATACTTTATCATGCAATGCACAATCTCGTAATAAGGGGGAGAAGATGGAGAACTTACCTCATAATCTAGTGCCATGAAGTACACATTCTCATCCAAGTCACTTGAGTCATCATTACCCCAGTTGGTGATGAATGCTTCTTTTCTGGATCCTTTAGATGCCTTTTTGAGCAGTGGATAGTATTGTTGGATGTGTCTTGGCTTGTGATATTTGTTGCAAGTTATTACATCCTTCTTTTTGTATCTTGATGAGCTACTATCATCATCTACTCTCTTTGTCTTGTTGCTAGGACTCACGAACCTCTTAATCTTTTTGGCCATCAAGACAAGTTTGTCATTTTCATCGTCATCATCATTGCCAAAATCATGATTAGTAGCCTTCAAGGCAATGGCCTTCTTGTTTGATTCCTCTCCTTGCTTCTTAATGAGTTCATGCATTTTGAGTGATCCAAAGGGTTCTTCTTTGCTCATAACATTTAAATCTCATGCTTTTTCAATGGCTGTTCTCTTAACTTCCCAATCCTTTGGTAGTGACCTGAAAAATTTAGAATTTATTTCCAATTTAGTGAAATTCTTCCCAAGTACACACAAAGGATTTATAATGTTAATTATTATGCATCTCATCTATAGATTCATTTGGAAGCATTTTGAAATTTTATAACTATCCACACAAAAGACTTATTTGTGTCTCTTACTCTTGAAGTTCCTTTATAAGTCTTTTCTAATTCATCCCATATCTCTTTAGCTGATCTGCATGTATAAATTCTATTCAAATCACTTTCCTTTTAGCCTACAATGCAATATGTTTATAGCTATATCATTTAAAACTAATCTTTCCCAATCATCTTCACTATAATCTCTTCCTTCTTTTTCTTCTATAGTTAAAGGCCCATTTTCTATAACATTTCCTATTAGTCTGTTTTGAGCTTAAGAAAAATTTTTATTCTACACTTTCAATATGGGTAGCAACCCCCACTTAAAAGCGATAATCTATTGATAGCTTACCCCTCTAGAAACCCTAGTGCATTTGATGCCATAATCTTTACTCTATATGCGATTAATCATAGAAAAAATATAGAGACAAGGCTCTGATACCAAATAAAAACATGAAAAAGCATTAGAAAATACTTAAGAGAGGGGGGGGGGGGGGGGGAGGGAGGAGAGGGTGAATTGAGTCCTTTCCCTAAAATGCTCAAACAATTAAATTTATGGAACATATTAAAAAGTACTCTAATAGCATTGGATAACATAACGACATATTATAATATGAAATATAAAAGAGATGCGGATAGAAAATTTGAGTCTAGATTTAGAGTGGAGTTTGGCCACTTCCTACTCTCCACGATCACCAATTGCCTCCAATCGAGGACTTCGCATACTTTGTTAATTACCACAAAACACACACTTAAGTAGAGAAGTATACCACTTTACAACACTAAGGAAATAAAATATTTCCTTTCTCTCTCTAAATACTCTCTACTAGATAGCAAATACAAGAATAGAGCAGTATAATGATTTTCTCTCTCTTTGTAGATATCTATAAATAAATGAATAGAGAACAAAAGAAATTTGATTTATTTGTTTGCAATTGAAGGCTCTTTCAACAACGGTTCCACTTTGGATCTCTAAGGGAATATTTATGGTTTTCAAACATTTAAATGTACATTGGAGATAACGTCTTAAAATCCCCAAGCACTAAATGTGCTAAATGGCTTTCTTTTTGGCACATTACCTCATGTATTTAAACTGTTATGCCGTAATGCTTATCGCATGTTCATTTTGGCCCTCGACTAAGTCTGTGCTTATGTGGGATTCATCAATCCTTAAATTTAAACTTGTTACGCCTCAGACTTATCATGCCCTAAACTTGTTACGCCCTAGTTTTGACTCTCAACCAGAGTTGTGCATCTTTGAACTTGTCAAGCCTTATACTTAAGCCTGTTGCGCCTTGAAGAGTGGACTTGTCGAGCCCTCGACATCACCCGCTACTGAGGACTTTGTATTTTTAAACTTTTTGAGCTTGTTATGCTTTAAAGAGTAGACTCGTTGAGCCCTCGATGTGACCCATGACCAAAGCTGTGATTGAGAATTTGTCCTTATTAAAAACCTACAAAATCTCTAGAGAAGAAAAAAAAAAAAAAACACATCACACACACACATATATTCTAGCATATTATTTATTGTATTGTTTGACTTATTAAGTGTAGTTTAACACAATTGAAAAGTTAATTGTGCAACTAATTATCTCATCAAAATCCACATTAAACATACAGGTTCAACCTCATCCTCTGAAAATCCCTAAGGATCCTAACTTACTAGAGTAAGAACTCCTTCTATTCTTTGAAAGACTACTATTGTTATTCAATGTCTAACACACTTCATGAACCCTAAAATTTTCGTAAGGCATGCTCTAATCTAATTTGGCAACAAGCTATGATAGAAGAATTGCAAGCTTTGGAGAAAACTAGAACATGAGATTTAGTTAAATTGCCTCTAGGCAAGTTTCTAGTTGGGTGTTGATGGATCTATAAAATCAAAATTCACTTTGATGGGATCATTGAATGGTATAAAACCTGCCTTGTAGCTAAAGGTTATACACAAGAATATGGAATTGACTACAAAGAGACTTTTGCTCTAGTTGCTCAACTTACCATGCATAGTCTTATTACAGTTGCTACTACTAGAAAATGGAATCTTTTTCAACTACATGTCAATAACACATTTCTCAATGGTGATCTGTCTGAAGAATTTTATACGTAACCGCTGCCTGGTTATGAACATCCACCTAATAAAGTGTGTCGACTTCGTCGAGCATTGTATGTTCTTAAGCAAGCTTCTTGTGCTTGTTTTTGATTATGTGTGATCACCAAGTTTACAATTTATAAATCCCATTAATCCTAGATCCACACAAAGGCTACACACCTAATGTGTAATATAGAATTTAACTCGAAGATCGTCCTAAGGATCTATGGGTAAGTACTAGTATTTCCCTTTCACTACTATCTAGCCTAAATTATCAAGGTAATTATGTTAATTCTAATGGTTAATTAAACTCTAACTAATAAACACTAATTAAAAATGTATGAGTGCTTTTCTTGGTTTTAAAATCAATTCACAACTATGCCCCTAGTTTTGATCTATCTTAACCTTTACTACTTATGATGGGATTAACTAATGATTAGTTAAGTGCTGACTGTAGGGTTTATTAATTAAATCACTTACGCTATTCAAGTTAATTGATTCCTAAATTTACATGAGAAAGTAGGAATGTCTTCCTTCACTAACGCCAATGTAAAATTGCACGAAACTCTAAAACCCTAATTAAAGATTAACAATCTATTGTAGAAATTCAAAGTCTCCTTATGTCTAGGTGAAACATGCAAATTCATCATTCATGGATGATCTATCCTATTGATTGAAAATTCTTTCTAATCAACAAGAATTAGACATGTAATAATTTTGGCCATAAATTATTTCAAGACAAATTAAATAACATGAATAAATTCAAAACAGAAACTTTCATCAATTAACAAAGATTTAGAACATGGGTTAGAGTTTCACAATACCTAGGGCATACAAATCTACACTTCCATATGATAAACAACAAAAACAAAAATTCTAGAAGATTTTAGAGATAGCATGATTGATAAACTTCTTTAGAACAATTGTTGTGAATCTCCGGATGTTGTGCCGCCTTTCTTCTTGAAAAGCTTTCCCAAATATGTCCTTTTAGGGTTTTGAATGCAATATTATGGTTCTCCTTCTAAAAATAACGAAATAGGATGTATATGTACTATTTTGGACATACATGACCCCTACACGACTCATGTAGGGAGATCGTGTCCAATGGAGTGTCCTTAAAAATTTTGCATTCTTTAATTCTTACTTTACATAGTACACGACCAGTATATCTTAGTCATGTACTCCTGATGTTGTATTGACCCTCCAAAACTTCATCAAAATCTTTGCTTGTTTCATTATAAATCCTTCATAAGCTCAATTACTCCTTATCAAATCCTTTAAAAGCTCAATTACTCCTTGTTTGGCCCTGAAATGAATAATTCATCCAACAAGCATCCATTTCTTTAATAAGTCAAATAAATAACACATAAAATATGATCAATAAGGCACAATTATTAAGGGTCTTAAGACACTTATCGGTTTTCAAAATTTAGTACTATTATTTCTCAATTTGGTTTCGTCAAAGCTCATATGATATGCTCTCTTTTTTTCATAAAACCAAAAATGGTATTACTATCTTATTGCTCTATGTTGATGATATGATCATAACTAGAGATGATACTAAAGAAATTGCCGATTTGAAGAAATATCCTAGCCAATCTTTTTGAAATGAAAGACTTGGGAAAACTTAATTATTTCTTGGGACTAGAAGTTACTTCTTCATCTAGTGATTATTTTGTCTCTCAAGCTAAGTATGCATATAATCTTATTGCACGAGTTGAATTGATAGAAATAAGATTACTCCTATACCTCTGGAGTTAATGTTCGTCTCACACCTATAGATGGTACTATTCTTTCTAATGCCACTAGATATAGGCAATTGGTTGGAAGTTTACTCTATCTTACCATTACTCGACTTGACATTGCTTATGTAGTTCACATAGGACGTCAGTTCATGGCTACTCCTCGATCTTCTCATTATGTTGCAGTTCTTCACATTCTTTGTTTGTTTGAAGGAACTCTCTTTAATGTTTTATTTTTTTTTAGCTCATTCTTCCTCATGATTACATGGTTAATCAGACGCAAATTGGGCTACTGATCCTATTGATAGGTGCTCTACTGCTAGTTTTTGCTTCCTTTTAGGTGACTCTTTGAGCTCTTGGTGAAGCAAAAAGCAATCAGTAGTTTCTCAATCTACTACAAAAGTGGAGTATAGAACAATTGCTGACACAACCCATGGGCTTTTTTGGCTCAAATGGTTATTAGAAGATATGGGTGCTATTCTCACTGCTTCCACTACTCTTTATTGGGACAACTAAAGTGCAATTCCAATTGCTAAGGACGTATTTCATGAACGCACTAAGCATATTGAGACTGGTTGTCATTTCATTTGTCATTACATTTGACAATGCACCGTGACACTTCAATAAATCGCTTCTAGTGATCAAATTGCTGATATTTTTACTAAAACACATTCATCAAGTTGCTTCCAATAATTAGTATCTAAACTCCATATGGTTTCTAGATAACCTTCTCGAGTTTGAGGGGGAACGTTAAACTGTTGACCCATTTTTAGTTCAATTCGATACAAATTAGGCTAAATTATATAGACTAACTTTACAATTTATTCTTTTCTTATGTTGTATATATTTCCTATTTAATATTGTTTCTTTGACTATAAATAGGTTGTACCCTAGGTTGTACTATGATTCAAACAATGTAGACTCAAGAATACCAATTTCTATTCATGTTTTGCCATTTCTATTATAAAATATCGGATTATGTTTTGTAATTTTAAACTAAATATGAAGAAGTAACAATTGTAAGGTACGATAGATTATAAAAAACATATATATATTTGTGCTATCGGGCAGGGTTGAGGGGGAGTGAAGATGATAGATTAAGGAATTGCCACAATAAGAAGACAATTTCTATGAATTTTTAATGTGAACTAATTGCATGTGGTGTTTATGATTTAGAATGGAAAATTTATGATTGGATCTTTGAGGATTTCATGATATATGTATCACACACACATAATTTGAATTCATATGATTGATTCATGAATATATTCGACACTTGTCTTATAGGTGTGATAAGTGTCCACGAATTGTTAAAAAAATCACATTAATACCAAACTCATACAAATTTACATCTAAAACATGAGATTTAATTTTTCAGAAAGAAATCACATGTTATAGATGCGATTTAACAACATAGAAAAGTGTTGAAATCTCATCTATCTAATAGATGCAATTCTAGTGTTGTTGCAGGTGTTGATCCACTGGTAAAGTTAGGTGTGAGAGCAACGATGACTTGTAAACATAAAAACACAATTAGTGGTATACCAATGGGTAATCCAGCGCCATCACTTCAATGCATAAGCTAGCTATAGGTTTTGAGAGAGAGGAAACAAGATAAGGTCGTGTGGATAATAGATTCTATAGATAGTGCCCGTAACGGAATAGGGAGCCATATAATATTTGCATCCTATGTGGTGGATCCCTACATATGTTAGCTAACTTAGACTCAATGAGGATAATGGTGTCAAGCATGAAGGGTGACTGGACTGGTTTTTGTTCCTTAGGGGAGATGAAAGCACTAAATTGATTATTGTAGGCCTCTAAGTATGGAGTTGCCACCATCAAGACCATGTTGCCATGCAGGGACGGACGCAGGATTCCATAACTGGGGGGGCCATAATCAATATTATTAAAGTTACTTTCATGTCATTATATAAAGGAAAATGTAATCGTCAAACTAAAGAAAAAAAAATCATTCTTAATATGTAAATCATTATCATATATAATGCATAACACATTATTAATTTCTACATGTCATATTAAGTATAATTGATATTTATATCTATATTGTACTTTATAAAAAGCTAGATAATGTTTCATGTTTGATTATATAAAATGTAAAAGTTTTATCACTTGGCATTTCTAACATCTGATATGTGAAATAAGGTAAGAAGACAATAATAAAGTTATAATAAAAAAACTTTCAAAAAAATAAGATTAAAAAAATTAAAGGAAAAAAATCAAATATAATAAAGATGTCTAATCTTGACTTGTCACAGATGAGAGTAGTATAATAAAGATGTCTAACCTTGACTTGTCACAAATGAGAATAGTAATGGCATGCACTTTGATGATGATATTTCAATATTAAAAAACTTATTATATCTACATTTACGTTTACCTTAGTAATTTTGAAAAGTAATTTTTGTGTGAGTTTCAAAAAGGATGCTTCTATGTTTTAAAATATAATTAGGGAAAAAGAAAGAGGGTGAGTAATATATGTAAAATAATATAAGGATGCTTCTTATATGAAATAATATAAGAAGACAATAATAAAGTTATAATAAAAAAACTTTCATAAAAAAATAAGATTAAAAAAACTAAAGGAAAAAATCAAATATAATAAAGATGTGTAACATTGACTTTTCACAGATGAGAGCAGTAATGACATGCACTTTGCTGACGATATTTCAATATTAAAAAACTTATTATATCTACATTTATATTTACTCTTGTAATTTTGAAAATTAATTTTTGTGTGAGTTTCGAAAAGGATGCTTCTATGTTTTAAAATATAATTATGGAAAAAGAAAGAGGGTAAGTAATATATATATATATATAGAGAGAGAGAGAGAACAAATTCATAAAGATTGTTTAAGTTGAGTTGTCTTATAAGGGTCTGTTTGCTTGGCTTTTTTCCACAGATACAGACACTTTTTTCAAACTTTTTTCTAATAAATTATTTATTAAGAAATAGATATAGATAAAAAAAAGTTGGCAATTTTCATCAAAAAATTAAATAGATCAAATATAGATAAAATATATATGCAAATCGGACATATTTACACATATCATTTTGGAAAAAATACAGATACATATGACAAATAGACCATCTAAACAGACCCTAAACATTACAATGTTATATTATAATTTAAAATTAGATTTTGACATATTCAAATAAAAAATCTTATTTGCTTTTATATAAAAAAGGAAAATTAGAACACATAGACTAATTTTAAACTTATAACTAAGAAGATATTTAAAACTTTTTAATCATATGGATAAAAAAAAAAAAAATTAATAGATATTATAAATTAAAAATATTCTAATATAGTGTAATTAAAGAAATTAATATATCAAGATTTCATATTCTTACAATGGCAAATCGAAAACAAATCAGTTTACATAAACAAATATATTTATTTTATTTCTTTTACTATTAGCCATAACAATAGTACATATAAATCTTATTCCAGATTTAATGCTATATTTTTATACTGCCAAAAGATTTAATGCAATATATCTCTTTTTTTTTTGTCCATTCAATATATACCTTCTGGCTTCCTGGCCAAAAAAACAAAAGAAAAAAAAGTAATGTGCCTATCCAGTTTCCAATACAAGGAAGCAAGTGCAGTTAATGCACTAAGTCAATTCAGCAAAATACAAAGGCGCCAGAAACAATTGAAAAGTTGTATTTTGAATTTTAAAGTGACGACATGTTGTAATGGGCATGGGCCGACCGAATGTGGATGGACTGAGGGGGCCTGTCTTTTATTTTTTGACCTGCTCAGCCATATAATTTATATTAAGGTCCAAGAACGTATTAGTCACTTAGTGTTGTTTTTTGGGCTGGGGGGTCAGGATCCTTATGGCCCCCGAAGCACTCCCCCAATCCCCCCCAGACCCGTCTCTGTTTCCATGGGAAAATCGATATATGTGATTTTACAATAGGATTTTAATAATTATTTTTATATAATTGATATTTATGTATTTTTTTTTCCATGGATTGGTAAGCCAAGAATTCTACCATTGTCTATATCATTATATATATTTTTACATTCCTTAATTTGAATAATTTCTTTTTGTAGTTTCCAGCTAAAAATCATGGTAACTGAAGTTTCAAACGACGTGCTTGTTGGAGAGCTTCTTTTTTAAATTTTAGAGATATTAGAGATAGTTATGTGGAAAACAAGTGTAATATCCGGTGAAAATTGATAGTTAGAAAACGGGAGCTTCTATGATTGCATCGACGATACAATCAATTATTTAATTGTTAAAATAGAATATTTTAGTGGTTCATTGATCATGGTATGTACCGTATAAGTAGTTGGATAGTGACATGATCGATTATGTACTGTATAAGTAGTTGGATAGTGATATGACCGATCCTATTAAAATTAATGACTGATTCATATATATATTTTAATGCTGTGGGGGAAAGAAAAGTTCAATCAAATTCCATAGATTGAGCCGCAACGTCGCCCAGTCTCGGTCAATCGAGCTGTAGCTTTAGACATCCGAACTAAATGAAAAAATTTAAAATCAACTAGTTTTACTTTATATGGATAGGGAATTCATCTTTGATCTTTCTGTTCTACCTTTGTTTTCTCATAGGAAAAAAAAAAAAAAAACAATTTTTGTTCAATGATTTACCAGTTTCCTATTTGAATCTAAAATCTTTATTTTTCTCTATTTGAGTGCTTAGTTTTTGTGAAATATGGATATGTGGAGTATTCTGATTGGTTTAAAAATATCAATTTAAATGTATAATCTGAATAACTAAAGATAAATTTTAAAATTAATAAATATAACTAAAATCACAAAATTTTAAAAATATAAATAATTAGGAAAAAATGATAGGAAAAAAACACGGATTATTCACAAAAATATAGCAAATAAACAAATAGCGAGATTAGGATTTCCAATTGGTAGCCGAAAAAAAGAAAGAAAAAAACCCACTCTCTCTTTTAATTTTCCTTCTCAGTGCTTCATGCCCTATTTTTCTACCTCCATACCCTTTTTCTCTTGTTTTTTCGTAAAATCTTTTGCTTCTTTGACATCCAAACACAACATCTCTCCTTTTATTTTCCCTCTCTCTCCAGAAGTTTCTATATCAGATAGCTCTCTTGTCTCTTTTGGTGGTTCTGGACAAGAACACGAGTGCAATGAATAAAACACCACACGCAACTTTGATTCATTGTCCTCTCCAAGGAAGATACAACCCTCTTCCTTCTCTAGCCTTATTTGCCTTAGCTTAGTTCGATTTAATAGTTTCAAATTTCGCAAAATTCGGCATACATCACAATTATGGAGACTATATTATAATATTTGTCCTTTTTTTTTTTCTTTTTTTCTCTTTTTCGATAGTGTTTAAAATGTTATTTTTCCTTTTTCATAGTTTACTATTTTATAATTTGTCTCAATTTATTATATTATTCATTCGAATTAATAATTTTTTCGACAAATCAAAATACAACCATTAGTTAAAAAATATTAGAAAATTTAATGGTGTTAAAAAGGACTAATTTGTTATCTTTTAAAAAATATTAAGATTCAAATAAATAAAAATAAAGGTTAGGATTCAAATAGAAAAATAGTAAACTAAAAATGTACTTTTTCCCAATTTTAACCATCTCTTAATTTCTTTGGTATGCCAATTTCCTTTTGAACCAACCCTTCTAAATTGTTCCTCAGCTTTGTTATTCCTATTTAATCTAAACTCATAATGATTAATCCCGTATTCTATTTGTTAGGATAAGAAGGAGACAAGCAAATATTTATCCCAAAATTGTTGAAAAAAAATAATATAACGATTATTTGCATTACCACTTGATTACATTAACCGCATATTAATGAGTTGCAATTTCCAAAAATCAATTTCCAATATGTGATTGTTAAAAAGAAAATAAAAGATAGCATTTATGATCTTCAATTTCCAAAAATTAATGCGGTCTCTAAATTATACTTATAATATGGCATATCTAATTGGTAATTAATTTAATATAAACGACATAATTAATTTCTGCAAGTGTGGCAAATAGGAAAAAAAATGAAAAAATTACATTACAAACTATAAATTATTGCTGATTATTGATGACGTAAATATAGAACTATTCTTATTTAGAACTTTATCGTTCTTGTTCTAATCATTGATTAAACCCATAAAATCAAAAAAATTCAAATAAAAGAAAAAAAAATTATAACTATAAAAGATACCAATTGGGTCTTTTCTCCTTTGACATCACGGAAAAAAAGTATTGGATACTATTTGTAGATATTCATATCACATAAGTATATTATATTATATATCATATATTGTAATGATATATTATACATCACATCATGACTTATGTATTAGTGCTATGTGTAACACATGTCCATCAATCTTGGTAAAAAAAAAAGTTATAAAAATTAATTCTCATTTTACCTCCATAGAATTGGATTTCCAAAATGTGATTTTTGAGAACTATAAAAATCGCATTTATAAATGACCTACGATTTTTAAAAGTATATATTGTACCTAAATCACATTTATAAGTTGTGATTTCTAAAATAACATCACGTAAATCGTGTTTTAAATATGCTATTTTGTGTAAAATAAAAAATCACATGTATAACATATGATTTTGCAACAATTTTTATATTATTATTTTTATATAACTAGTGTTTGCATAAATAAATTTGTTGTAAATGGGTAAGTAGACAAATATCTTTGAACAAGCACATCATCAACATTTTTCTTTTAAGCAAATATTGACATGTTTTTTCAACACTATTTGTGGTGTTAGCTATGGGATATATATCAATTTCTTATTAATTAAACTAATAAATTTATTCTAATAAATATATTTAATAAAGTAATGTAATGAAAATATGTAAAAGACTTAAATAAAAAAAATACTATTTTATTCTTTCTTATAAAGTACATCACAAAAAAATACTACTATTGCTGCTGCCACTGCTGCTATTGCTACTACTATCGCTACTGCTACTGCTACTACTCATATTGCTACTTCTACTACTGTTGTTACTATTGCTATTGCTGCTGCTGTTGCTGCTCCTACTACTACTGCTGCTCCTGCTGCTGCTGTTGTTGCTACTACTACTACTCCTCCTCCTCCTACTACTACTACTATAGAGGATGGTTTCGCTATTTTTGTTGATTTCACAACAGAAGATAAAACATCCAATGGACACAAACAAAAATCTTAATTTTGGACAGGCTTCTGAAGTGATTTTTTTCTCTTTAAAGATAACATTTTTTTATACTAATTTCTCCTTTTTTTTGTTGTCTTTTTAATATGATTTCCCTCGTTTTTTGCGTGATTTTCTTTTCAATGTGTTTTAATATTTTTGTAGGATAGTAGAATCACGTTTTGTTGTTCCTAGGCTTTCATAATGGGCTCAAGTGTTGCCGTAGCTCTCTCATTCTTTGCTAGACTTGGTACAAGCTACAAATAGGCTTGTATAGCTTTGGCACCCGACCCATGGCATGGACCTACGAGTGGACTTGTGTTACTTTAACACCTAGCCTCTTTTAGCTTTGATATGAGTTTTCGGATCTTTAAGCCCATTCATATTAGGCCACATAGTGGACTTATCTATTATTCTATCTCTCCCGTCCTTTTCTAGATTTGGCATGGGACCACGAATAGACTTGTGTCGTTCTAGCACCTAACTCCTAGCATGGGCCCACGAGTGGACTTGTGTTATTTTGGCACCTAGCCTCTTCTAGCTTTGATATGGGTCGCTTCTGCTTTCTCGATCTCTTCTAGACTTGATATGGGCCCATGAGTAATCCTATGTCACTCTACTATCGACCTATTGGCACGACCCATAAGTGATCTTATGTTGCATTGGTGCCTCGCCTCCCCTAGCATTGATATGAGTTCGTAGATGATCTTCATCTTTACTCTATATCTCTAAATAGTAAGCTATGAGCTTGTTCTCCTAAAAGAGTTAGAGTCTGCTCCAACAACAAAGTATCACTACTTAGGTAGTAGGTATTTACTCCACTAACGAATGTTCACTCCACATTGTCATGGACACTATATCAGGACATATTCATTTTAATAGCGAGACATCATTGTTTTGCCATTAATGATCGACTTTACTAATAAAGCATACCACCATGTCTACACAAGAGTTTACTCTACCATCATTGTAGTGGCACTCCATTGCAAACATGCTTCACTTGGTTGTCAAGTGTACTTTAAATGTTTTTAATGATACCGAGTGACACAATGCCTTTTAAGGTATACAAAACTCATGTCTATCATTATCAACTAAACATTATATTAGCAAGTGTATCAATTCCTCTTCACAACGTGTTGTTCTTTTTGCATTAGAGGTACATTGCCAATGAATTTCAAGATGGATATATAACTTACCGGTACTAAGATAGGTAAATTACTTGAGCATGCTTCACAATCAAGTACTGATGTCAAGAAATTGTTCTTCAAGATAGGTAGTGTAAACCCCGGAAATTTTCACAATAGTACACAGTAGTAAAATAGAAAACGAAAATTAGATAGTGAATTTAGAAACCGATAGAAGTCCTAGAATAGACCTATGAGTTGTGATAAACTCATTCCTAGTTGGAAAAACTTGAATAAAAATTTTCTCGACTTTAATAGAAACCAAAAACGAGATTTCGTGTCTTGAACCGATAATTCAAGATATAACTAGAATAGATTTAAAATTTCAAAACCGATAAAGATACAGTTAATTTATAGAACTTATCGGTATAAAACAATAGATCATAAATACAAACAAACGCTAAAACTGAACAATAATTATCAACTTAGAACTAAAAAGAAAATTTCGAACTCGCTGTTTTAATTGTTAGGAAATTAAAAATTTATTAGGACTTGGTTCCTAATTTAATTCATCGAATTTGAAAATTTAATCACGTAAATTAAAAATACTCAAAATAATTAATCGTGTTAAGTTTTAACTAAAAAATTTGAAAATACAAATAATTTAAAGTGTTGTAGTAACTTAGGTAAATTTTATTTCGATAAAACGTAAATACGACGAGTATAAACATATGCGAATAATTTATTTTCTTAATAAAAATATATTTTAATTAATAAACTATTAAATACATATGTATAAGCATATATATATATATATATATATATATAAGAGGAACATTGGATGTCTTCAATCCGTTGCACTGCTGATGTTGAAGGCTGGAACGTGGCCAGCAGTCCTTCACGCGCGCTGATTTCCCAAGCAGCTGAAGCTCTCCACCGAGCATTAGAAGCCACGCGCGTGAACAGCAGGAGCTCCCCGGGCAGCTTGCTCCATCGCGCCAGCAGTAGTTCAATCCACGAGCAGCAGGGAACGCTTGAGGAAGGAACACCGCAGCAGCAACTTCAGCACGCACAGCTCCATTCCAGCGCACATCAACAAGCAGCAGTGGACCACAGCATCTTCACCTCACGAGCAGCAGCACATCAAGCTCCACACACACACACACACACAGCCCCACACACGCACAGCATCAGCCAAGAGGAGCAGAGCACCTTGGATTAAAACAGAGCAAATGGAAACAGAGCAACTGCAACAACTGACTTTTGGCCCGACTTTATCCGAAAATTGAGCCTCTAAATTCAAACGAAATTGACCCAAAAACCAACCAAAACACTCCACATATAAACAACATTAAATGAGGAGAATTTCAGCACACAAAAACAACCACAACCACTCCAAATATCCATGCCAAATTCGGATCTTGACAGCTGCAGCAGAGGAAAATTTCAACAAATGCAGCAGCACACATCTCCAAATCTAACTCCGATTTTTGCAACATTCCTAGGATTAAATGAGCTGAAATTTTGACCAATTAAACACCAATAAGGAGCCTCCAAATGGACACTTCATATACCAAAAATTAATAAGAAAATCGGATCCCAAATTCGTCCAAAAATCAAGGTGAAATTGTTCCAGAAATTCCAGTTTTCACACTTTAAATTTCAACAAGTTTTGACCCGATTTTTACACTAGTTGATCTCTTATTTTTACACACATAAATAGCATTAATTAGCTACCAAACAAATATAATTAAGACTCTTAAAGATAGCCACAAAAATCTGTCAAACCTAAGTCAAAGTTTGCATCCAATTTGCAAAATCGTGTAGAAAATCCCAGCTGCATTTGTGGGCATTTTTCAAGTCCAAAACCAATTCCAAAGCCTCTAAAACTTAGTCTAATCCTAGTATAAGTATATAAGCCTAAGTTAGACACACTTTGAGCTCATAAACACCCCAAAAACACTCTCAAATTCCAGCTGCAAACCAAAGTGCGTCCAGCACCTTCCAATTCCTTTTTCCATTTCCACCATCAACAAAGAAGCTTAGGAACATTGTGTACTCTACCATAAACCCTAGCCTACTTCCATACCCTATGTACACACACTAAGCTCATCAATAACAACCAAAAACGAATCAAAAATCCTAAGTCATCCTAGGGTTCAAGAGGAGGAGTTTAGCTTGTCAAGGTGAGAAAATTTGACTACATTAGTGAACTTGTATTTTAGTTAATGTGTTTAGTTAGAAACTCATCATCTAATCCTTGATTTAGGTTAAATTCTTGCTTTAAGAGGAAGTTGAACACTCTCCTTCCATTCCAATCCAAGGTAAGCTCCAAATTACAACCTATCCTTGTTAAATTTATGAATAGACCTTAGGATGAATTATTGAGCTTTTGAAGAAAGTTTTGTGGTTGATAAAGGTTGTAAATCTATTGATGAATTCAAGAGGATAGATGGTTGATGTGTTGAGAATGCATAGATATTGTTGAAAGAGAAAAATAACCACTTAGAAGTCTTACAATTATGGTAATAGTAAATTCGGATGGAATGACAAAGTGGACAAAACAAGACTCAAACTTCATCTAATCTAGCCTAAATGCATGTTAAAAGCTTCTAAGACTTTATATGAACATAAAGCTTGATAAAACAAACTTTACAAGCATGATTAGAAGTCCTTTATTACAAGAAAAATGTCATGAACAATTCATAGAAATTATACATGCCAAGACTTCTATAAATTATAACAGAACTTAAATATAAATGAAAGTTTAAATGGGATTCTCTAAACAATCTTCCATCGAAGAAACTTAAAAGAAGTAAGCAATAGATATTCCTTTTCCATAAGAATTAATACTTTAGGAAATCACTATAAACCATAGGAATAATACCAAATACCGATCTAGGACACTTAGGCACTCATAGGAATTTAATTTCCTATTTATAAATATTATTGATGAATATTTCATCTTAATAGGTAATTTCGACTCCGTCGAGGATTTCCCGGTCGATTACTACGACTGATCAGCATGAGCAGGTGAGTGACTTAGACTTGTTACATTGTTTGTGCTTGTAGTATAGTTGCAATTGAAATAATATGTATATATTTAATTGATATGCATGCGGGATGGGAATACAACGTGATGTGTGGTGTATGATTGCATGGCAAACTATCATAATATAAGCGATAATCCTATTGTATGATAAATATTGTATGAAATATGTTGACGATTGTTTGTAAATTGTGTGATCGCCTTAAACTTGATTAACAACTGTCGGTACTATAAATGAAACGGACATGCATTGCACGATTTGCATAAACTGCATTATATTTTTACGAACACCTATCACGTGTTAGAATTTCGGTTCTTGGTAATACTTGGTTTTTCTAGGCAATGGGCTATTAGTTCTACGCAAGTTTACCTTGTTCTGTCGGTTCCATGGGAACTAACTGGTAACGAAGGACGCCGCCCATGGTATCGCTGTGAAATGGCTAACACTTAGTGGAGTTTCTAAGGTACAAGACAGGAACTGAGTGTTTAAAACTTCATTAACATAAAGAGATAATAATTGTGAGGATTATGGATTCCTGTGTACTTAGTTTCTCCTGGGTAGGTGATTCAGGTATCGGTTCCTTCAACCCCGATGAGAGGGCGTAAATCTCCTTCCTGTTTGGATTCCGGTTTGTCCAAGCTTGTAATTGTTCATGTTTGATTGATGCATTGCATATGATTGATAATAACTTGCTTGTTGTGATAAGTCTGGTTATTCACTGAGCCCGTGGTTATGCTCACACTCCTACAGTCCTTACAGGATGACACTTAAGCCTTGGTTGGTGGCTTCTAGGAGCTTAGAGCCGGTATGATTCTAAAGCTTGAAGAGTTTTGGAAACAGGGAAAATAGTTTCTTTATTTATATGTATTAATTGATGTTAGTGCATCAATTTTATTACCTGAGAATTTAGATAGTCTTATGGTTTGTAATAGTTGTTACTCAGACTGTAGTACTTAATTATGGTATTATGATTTTATTTACTTTCATCGTTTCTTATCACGCAACCAAAAAGATCCTGTTTTGTTAAATATACGTCACTTTCCAAAGTAGTTCTAGTATGAATATGTGTATTTGATATCGTCTGGAGTATCAGGCTATATCATAATATATATATTACTACTAGGGTACTATTGGGGCGTGACAGGTAGACATTCTCATAGTAGTCACGTTTGAGAAAACCATGGAAAGTTCATGTGTCAACATCTTCTCCCCTAGTTGATGGCGCATCATTACATGACAAGGTAGTAGCTCCTATTAAGATATTACTTCTTATTTGTGCATTTTGACAAGAAAAAATGCTTGATGTACTTTGACTATCATGGTGCACTTCTATCCTATAAGTCGATGTTGCTTTGACCCTGCAATTGGATGAAATTGCAAAAGGAAAGGGGTATTGCTCCCACCACATGTTCAAAGTTAGATGATGTCTTCCATTATTCATGCTAAAGGTCACTTCAACCTTCACTTTGTAGAAAAAGGTGTCACAACCACCAATCTTGTTGTAGGATTGCTTCGATCATTCATAGCCAAAGTCACTTCAATCTCATGGACAATATTATAGAAATTGACATTGCACTTGTGGCATGCCTATGGATAGATGCTTCTACTGAGTAGTTGCGACTACCATGACGTGATTACTTCAATCATTATGGGGGAGTTTGCTTTTACTTCGATAATATGAAATGAAGTTATGGCTGCCATGGGGTGATCACTTCGATCATCCATGGATGAGGTTGCTTTGACCTTGATTTTGTGAAATAGCATCACGGCTACCGAGCCTACTATGGGGTTGCTTCAACTCGTCATAACTGAGATCACTTTGATCTCGTGAACAATATAGCAGAAATGGATATTGCATCCATTGTGCACTCAGGAGTAGACATTTCTATTAGATGATTGCAACTACCGTGATGTGATCGCTTCGATCAATTATGGATGAGGTTGCTTCAACCTCGTCTCTACAAGATGGCGTTATGGCTGCCAGGCTTACTGTAGAGTTGCTTCAATTGGTCACAGTTGAGATCGCTTCGATCTCATAAATGATGTAGTGGAAATGGGTATTACACCCATTGCTTGCTCAGGAGTAGATGCTTCTACTAAGCGATAGCGACTACCATCAAGTGATAGCTTCGATTAACTATGGATGGGGTCTTTTTTTACCTCAATTCTGCAAAATGTTGTTAAGGTTACTAAGCCTACTATGGAGTCGTTTCGACCTATCACAGCTGATATCACTTTGATATCATAAAGAATGTAAGAGAAATAGGTATTGCACTTGTCGCATGCTTAGGAGTAAATGCTCCTACCAAGTGATAGCAACTACCGTGAAGTGATTACTTCGATTAGCCATGGATGAGGTCGCTTTGACTTCGATTCTACGAGACGGCTTTATGGCTGCCAAGCCTACTGTGGAGTTACTTCGACTCATCACATCAAGATCACTTCGATCTCGTAAATAATGTAATAGAAATGGGTATTGCACCCATCGCATGCTCAGGAGCAGATGCATTTACTAAATAATCACGACTACCATGAAGTGATCACTTTGATTAACTACAGATGAGGTTGCTTCTACCTTGATTCTGCGAAATAGTGTTACAGCTACCAAGCTATTGTGGAGTCGCTTTGACTCATCATAGTTGAGATCGTTTTCATAAATAATGTAGCAAAAAATGGGTATTGCACCCATCGCATGCTTAGGAGCAAATGTTTCTACCAAGTGATAGCGATTACCATAAAGTGATCACTTCGATCAATCATGAATGAGGTTGCTTCGACCTCGATTATGCAAAATGCATTATGTTGCCAAGCCACCTGCGGAGTTGCTTCCACTCTTCATAGCTAAGATCGCTTCTATCTCGTGAGTGTAGAACACTAGAAAAAAATGATAGCTATATCCATGTGCTCATAAATTGTGGTGGCCATGTTAGCTACACCTTCACTTTCCCAAGTGCGATGCATCATGGTAGTGATGATAGCCGTACCAAGATGGTAAAGAAGTGTCCATCTAAAGCATGCATTATTTAATAATGAAAAGATTAGATTCAAGTAAGCATCTTAGATATATTTAAGTACCACATGCTTATCAAAAGTGTTTCAAACATAAGTATAAGCGAGTACAAAGAAGATGGACGGGAAGGGAAAGAAAAAAAAAATACTGCATTATCATTATTGTTTACTTTATTTCTCTTCCTTATTATAGGATAGGAATGAGAAATAACCACCTTCTGCCTTTAGTACGCAGCTGATATTACTAAAAAAAATATTATTTATTATTTGTGCCTTCATCATCCATCATTTGTGCATCGTTGTCTTTAAGTTCAAGTTCGCCATTGGAAACCATTTTATTAACAGTTCTCTTCAACGTCTAATAATCTTTCGTTGGATATCCCATCGTCCTGTGGAATCTGTAGAACTTTGCATCTCCTTTCTTTTTTACAGCGAGTTCCTGTTCAACCCTTGACAATATGAGGAAACCATTCTTTAACCATTGGTCAAGGATAGCATGAACTTTATTCATAGCACACGAGAAAGGTGGAACTTTGATTATCTGGTTGATTAATCAAAATATATATACCATTCAAATCTTCTATTTCAACCAAAATTGAGTCAAGTATACCTATCTTGATAGTATAGTTGGATAAGAACATGTATCATCTCTCAGGGATCAAAAAAGTCTATTAGAGTTGACTCAATTCCTTATTATCTACTTCAGATCATGAAATAAATCTAATTACCAAAAAATTTGATTCAAACTTATTTTTAATAGACGTCAAAACAAAAAGTCAACAAGATATAGAATTCGATATTACTTAGCTCATCTAAACAATAAATTTCCCCTAAGAATATTACTATGCTCAATTTCTAATAATAATAATATCAATGTTGTTTATGTCAAATTGAATCGTAAGATTTCCATATGAGTTTTAATAACCTTATCGAGATTGTTAATCCCTAATTCTTTAGATCTACCTAGTAAACTTTCTTCTAACTAGTAACAATTTAAGAATCGCATTATAGATCTACAAATCTTTTTGCAATCAACTAGATTGGAAAACTTTTGTAGTTCTACCTTTAGTAAACCAAAAATGTTTTTCGAATTACGTTTATCTATTTATACATGCAATCTTTCAATTAACACACATGAAATCAGATATAGAATTAATACTCTAGAAATATTATTCTATATATCAATTCAAAACACGTAATTAGACTAATAAAGGACATAAACTTCCATTGAATACGATTAAGTACAAGACATAGTCATATCTCAAGTCTAATTTATTGTTTAGATGAAATAGATCTTGTCACGCCCCAAAAGGTACCCTAAACGTGACAGTCCGCCATACTCAATATTACAGCTTAAGTATGACAACCTTAGCCATTCCCAAAAGCTTTTATATTAAGTGTAAGGCGTACTTTCACAACTTTAGAGGACCATATATGGAATTATGAAGCTTAAGGAGATATAAAAACATATTAAGAAAAGATGATTCATAATTAGAGGTGGGCAAGTGGGTTAAACGGGCCAACCCGGCCCGACCCACTTTGGCTCGTGGGTTAAACGGGCCAAAAAATTTTGGCCCACTTTAAAAACGGGCCAAAATTACTTAACCCTAACCCAACCCACTTTAGCCATGGGTTAAACGGGCCAGCCCACTTTTTGACCCTTTTAACCCACTTACATATTTTGTGAGTTAAATGGGCCAAGTTGATCCATTTAACTTATTTATACTAATTAAATAAGATATATATAACAAAAAAGAGAGTTTTATAAGGTTATATATATTAATGATTAATTTCATTATTATTTTAATTACTTTTTATATAAAATAAGTTTTCTAAATAACTTATTAGATAATATATTTCATTTAAAACAATAATAATAATATTTTATAAAATTTTATGGTGCATGTGCATCAATTTGTCATTCTTTGTTATAATTAACCCATAAATTTAATCTCAAGTATAAAAAATCTCAAGAATAACCTTCATTAATACATATTTACCCTATAATTATTTATTTTATTTTTTATAAAAGGGTTGGTGGGTCAACCCACTTAACCCGCGGGCTAGCCCACTTTGGCCCGCGGGTTAAGTGGGTTGGGTAAAATTAACCCACTTTTAAACGGGCTAAAAAAAGCTAACCCTAACCCGTTTTTAAAGTGGGTTAAAAGGGCTGGCCCGCGGGCCATAGCTCATTTGTCCAGCTCTATTCATAATAAACATTTATTCATGTCAATGGTTTTACAACTTAGGGATATTTCCCAAGATCACTATTCTATTACAAGATATTTGTACATTTTCTCTAATACTAAACTTCATCTAAAATTTCTTTATCTAAAAGAAATTACCTGCCCACAGGGTCCTCGCGACCTTAATCATAAGTAGGGAAACTGCAAAAGATACCTATTGGGATATAAGCTAATAGGCTTAGTGAGAATTATTTCCATAAATAACTTCTTGTAACAAGATTTCAAACAAGTTGATTTAAACAATCAAATGTAATACAACATACACGTGAGCAAACAAGCATATAGTTTTCCGAGAACTATATGTTGAATGGATTTGCGCCCTCCATTTGGGGTTTGGTGATACTTAACCTCAAAACAAGTAGTTCTAATTAAAAAGTTTTAAGCTTGCGAGCACTCATCGCCAAGCATTCCGAATCTACTTGATTTGACCTTGCTTTTGGATCATTCGCCAAGCATTTCCCTTAAGCCGCCAAGCAATCGCTTTCGGATCTTCCGCCAAGTGTTTTCTTTCGACATGAGCTTACTATCCTTCTCACCCAAGGATAATAACCCAGAATGCAATGTGACTCACTTCGTGGTATGCATGAATTCATTTATTTATAAAGTCATAGCATAATTATTTTTGAATTTAAGGCGATCAAAGAATTTCATACAAATCAAATGTTATACTAAAACAAACATTTAAAACAATTCCGGCTTTGATATTCTTAAAATTCTTTCAAAGAATTATTTTACATACATATTGGTTTATCTTTTCCTAATTCTAATGAAACTAATTTACAAGCACAACAAGTATAGCATTTAATGGAAATAAACTCACAATGCCATGTCGACTATTCCTCTAGGGGGATGAGTCGTTTACACACTCCACTTAGTCGTAATAATCCTCGGGGTAAAGGAATCCTTCCTCGGGGTCACCTAGCCAAAGAAAATATCCACAATGAGTATTCCTTGATGACTTTCTTGAAATTTGACAAAACAATGTTAAAAGAACGTTAAAGTTAGTATAAAGAAATGTTCCAACTTAAAATGGCCATAACTTGGTCATTTTAACTCGGAATCGCGCATATAATATACCGATTTCTACCTATTCGAAAAGATCTATCCATTTCTAAAACTATTTTTGTCAAACTATATCACTTAGGCCCCGAAACAGTGGCGGCAAAGTTCACCACGAATTTTTCCAACACAAAACAACTTTGGCTCAGGAAATCAAAATTTGTTTGATAAATACTTAGTTATCTATATAGTTAAAAAATTCTCTTTTTATAACTATATAACTCATATTCAAGCATGCTCAAGTGTTTATGTTGCCCAATTATTTTTCTTGAGTAAAACAATGTTGGGTTGAAGTTTTTAGAAGAAGATAGTTTTCAAAAATTTTTTGTAAATTTCTTGAAATGAATACTTTGTTTTCTCTTGTTTTCTAAAAACGCTTTATGTTGGTTTTATTATTTTTCCTAAATAACTTTTGAAAATAAAATTTTCCATTTTCTAAGTTTTCTACACTTATACTATTTTAGAAAATGCACTATTCTTCCTTTTTAGTTTTCTTGCACAAATTCCTTTGTTTGTTTACAAAAATTTTCATTTGAAAATTTCTCATTCCTTCCTTATGTCTTATATTTTTCATAGAAATAATCCATGCATAAAAGTTTATTTTCTTGATAAAAACAAAGCGGAACAATATGTGCCCTAAGAACTTTTTATAGTAAGGTAGTTTCTAAAATTTTAGTGGTTTCTTCTTGTAACTTGAAAAGAAATAATTTTATTTTTTATTTTTTTTTTGTTTTCAAACCATAGATTTTCTTCTTTACATAAACTTATTTCTAAGTGTCAAAAATCTCTTTTTGTCAATTTATTTTTTTAGAACTTGAAACTTTGGACAACAATTTAAATGAACATGAACTATGAGAAAATAATAGCAAGTAAAATAACATAAGAAATTAAGTCAAGTATTGGAGTCTTAGCTTTTTCAAGGCTCCCGGGAATAAGAAGTAAACTAGTCCCAAAATAAAATAAAATGGAAGAAAGAAAGAAAGAAAAACTTGTTTTAACTTGATGAGGACAAGTCTAAGACTAGAGACTAGTCTTAAAATAGCAAGGAATAAATTGCAAGGAATAAATAAATTGCAAGTGAGCTTATATGCTCTAAAGGATATGTGTATATATATATATATATATATATATAGATAATAATATTTAGATATAGTAGCAATAATATGAAAAAAATAATAACATGAACCTAAATAGATTTTTCATGAATAAGAACAATACATGAACATAATGTAGCTTCCATAACTTTATAGTCTTTGGAAACACACACTATAGTTATGTAAAGTTACATGACATGAAGAAGAAGAAACTAAAAGAAGGTAGTTACCTAAAGAAGACTTTGGTATGGTTATGTGGTTATGGGTTTTAGTTGTTGGTAAAAGTTGTTTGTGGATTTATTTTGAAAGTGTTTTGGGATGGTATTTTGAGAGGAGAATTTGAGAGAGTTTTGGTAAAAATTTGTGGGTAGTGAATGTGTGAAAGAAGTGAAAGAGAAGGAGGGTATATATAGGAAATTGAGGAGGAATTTTTGTGTGATTAAAATAAATAAAAATTGAAACAAAATTGTGGATGATAGAGAGAGGGGGGCGCCGACCATCTTGATGGGGAGGAGTGATTTATTTTTTTGACTTTTTGTAAAATAAAAGATGTGATATGTAAGGTAGATGTAAAATAAAGTTATGGGAAAGGTAAAAAGTAAGAATTATAGGTTATGTAGTGTGTAAGAGTAGGTATAAGATAAAGTAGAGATAAAAGAATAGTGTTGAATAGTAATGAATAGTGTAATGTAAAGTAGATATGACTAATAAAGTACTGATAGTAAGAAAAGACACGTATAAATGCGATATCTGTTATTTATAGCTACCGAAAAATTACGAAATTGATATTTTTGAAAACCTTATATTTTTATGAGTCTAATGGTGTATTCAGAATATTTTTACTATTTCGAGCTCCCGAACACGTTTTTCGAGAACTGTGTCCGATCGAGTTCAAAGGACACCCGAAATTCGCAAAACTGATATTTTTATAACACCTATGGTTATTACGAACTATTCTAGCTAATTATTCCAACTTCGTTTTCCAGGGCCAAAGTAAACGGCAATGCTGGACTTAATCGGTTACGGTAAACTAGGGTTTTGTTGACCTTTTAGGGTTCCGTTTGACTTCCGGTTTAGGGTTTTATGCTAAACCGATCCTAAAAATTTGGGGGTTTACAGATCTCTTCCATCACTAAACTATTATAACAGTAAGCACAAAGATGGAAATGATATACCTTACTAAGCAATCTTGAATTGATCTTGATAGAATCTTGATCAACTTCTCCAAATCTTGAAAAACTCTGTTTCGAATGCTAAAACCTATCTTTAAATTCATGTGAATATTGTCTAATGAGATTTTTATTATATTTTTGAACTCTAGTCTCCTATTTATTATGGTTAAATGTCTGTTAAGTCCTTAGGATTAGATAAACATAAGTTCCTAGGATATTTTAAAACAATTGATTGAGTCTTCAGCTAAACATGACCATATCTTTCAAATCGTGCAACTTCTTATTCTGTTAAACCATATCATTCACTAAAGAGCACAACCAAAGCTTGGGACAAAATATTCAGTTGTGCTTCTCATTGGATTCCAATAATCTCCTTCTCGCATGATAGCACAATTTAAACACAGTTGCCTGTATTCTTCCGTGTTTCTCACTGTTTCCTTGGAGCGCTTGTTTCCAGAATTACACGAGCAAAGTATGGGTAATTATATATATCATGCTTCTTTTGGTCCATTATGTACCATACCATTCCATAGAAGCACGATTCAACTTGAAGCTCGTTTTTCTTCTTTACCCATGAGCACGACATATACATAGGATACAATAATTCCCCGTGTTTCTTGTTGTCTTCTTTCTCTAACATTCTTCAAAAGCACCTACAAAGCACGACCCCGCTCTTCTCTTATTTTCCTAGAAGCTTGGCTTGAGAATGAGATATGGTAATTACTTGTGTTTCTCTCTTATTTCTCTTGGCACAAACACAAAATAATTCATTATTTCTCGACTAGAGCACGGTATATGACAATGAACAGTGCCTCATTCTGTTCTTTGATTCTTCATTTTGTAGTTCTCCCAGTTGAAAGCATGGTTAAAACACGAAAATTTGTCCCGTTGTGTTCTTCATAATTTTTTGTCCATTTCTTCACTTTTACTTCAAATTTGATATTACTTGATTAATTTTTACTTCAAAGCTCTTTAATTCTCATTATCCTTTTAAAAATAAAAACTAATCAATTAAAGTACCAGATCTTACACTAATTTATATATAATATATATAATTTCCCTATAAAACATATACTAAAATAAATATTTCAACTACACTTGAAGCTTCCCTCTTGAGCAGTACTCACTAATGGGTGCCTCTTCTTATTTGGGTCACCCTTTTGCTTCATAACAGAATTATCTATCCCTCGCACATTCTCAACTAACATTAAGAATGACTTAAATGATAAGTTCTTTAGGTGCATAACATATTCTGTGGACATACCCTGGATGTAGCTTTTGCGAGTTTGCTTTTGTCATATAGTCCTAGATGTCTAAGGAGTGTTCCCTAAAGTGCTCAATGTAATCCATCAGATCTTCATTCGGGCATTGTCTAATACATCCCATGTCAGCTAGTGTCACCCATTCTTGAGTTTCAAAGAATTTCTTAAGAAACGGTTTGCACATAATCCCCCATGAGTCATCGAGGCTAGGGGTGAGATTGACATACTAGGTATGGTCTTTGTGATAGGGTTTCCTCCAATCTTCTGTGGATATGGAAGTATTATGTTGATGAAACTAATGGTAGATGTAGCTTGCACTTATCTTTGATATCTTTCAAGGTCTTCCTTTGTCACATATGATGCAAAAGTAGATGATGTATTAGTGGCTAGACATTGCATCCAAAGGTAGAGAAGCCTCCAAGATGGACCTTTGCCCCTTTTCTGGCAGTAGGCATAGGATCTCTTGGAGTCAGAGATAGCAAAGGCTGTAATGGCTCCTGATGATATCCTTCATCATTTTCAGCAATGATAGTGTTCATTTGCTCGTGTTGATCATCATGTAAAGTCTTATGTTAAGTACCCTTTGGGACAACAACAATTGGTGTAGTTCCAACTATTTGCACTCCTAGTATGGGTAAAATTATCCTAAGAAGCGTGTTTCCTGAAGCAGTGGTAGTGCCAGTTATGCCCAGTAGAAACTGCATGAAGACATTCAAGAATTGATTGAGAGCCTGAGTGTTCTCGTACATAGTGCCTATCATGAGCGCACTATCAACTGTAGGAGTTTGTATAGCCATAAGAGTGGCATTGTCCTCAACCACATGAGTTTGCTCAATTACATTAAGAGGGTTTGCTTCCTGTCCAGCTCCTTTACTGGAGGTGCCATTATTGTCAAGAACGTACTCTCTCCCTAGTGGAGTTGCCAACTAATGTGTGGTGGGGTTACTGCAGCTGGTCAATCACGTGTGATAAGCATGGTATCGACCTAAGAGAAATATTGAACTGTTGACATATGTACAAATATCACAGAGAGAGGTATAGAAGGAGGAACAGGCAAACCCGATTTCTCAAGTACACCAGCGTGATAGAAGATCAAATCAAATAGATTTGATTGTTCTTTACTCGTTCTTCGTGAAGTGAATATCTTGATCTTTTCTGGAGATATCTTAGCAGAGTTTCCACATTGCTTTAAAACTTAGCAACACGCAGAATCTAACCTAAATGAGAAGAGTAGTCTCCTATTATAGCCATTGGAAGCTGATGCTAGCCTTTGAATTGTTTCTAAGGATTCGACGGCGAAGATTGAAGCCTTCTATTCTTTAGTAGTGGGCTAAGCAGGAAATGGGCTTGATGGCTTTTGTTACATGAAGAAGCCCATTCTTAATATAAAAAGGAAAAAGGCTTATTTTAGTCCACATAAGCCCTATGATAATTAAATAAAGCCCAAATTATTCTAGGAAGATATTTTTGGAGTCTATTTTTTGCGCACGAGAAAATCGAATAAGGATAAGAGCGGAATAAACCAGTTTGACAATTCTTGTTCCAAGCTTACCAAGCCAAATCTCTTTACAACTTTCTTATTGGACTCAATCTTTTAAACCTTGTCACTAGCCTAGAAGATTGGCCTATGACATTAGATTGGATCAAAAGTCCAGTTACTGAAATAACTCTCTACAGACAGATATCAATAATAATAGAGCTGGACAAATGGGCCATAACCCGTGGGTTGGCTCTTTTAACCCACTTTTAAAACGGGTTAGGGTTGATTTTTTCAACCCGTTTAACCCACGGGTTAACCCGCAATGGGCCGGGTTGGCCCACTTTTTTTTTTAGATTAAAATAGGTTTTAAACTTAAATTTGAAACTTAAACTAAGATTTGTTCAAGGACAACCAAACGTTTCTGTAAGCCCCGGAAAATTTCAGTAAATAATTTTAAGATGAACTTCGAAAATAAACCCTAAAAATCACTCCAAATTAAAACCGAATTTTGACAAGTCCTAAACCATGAATGAATCCAAAAATTTCTTAATCATGAGAAAATGAAAATCCTCGAAAATAAAATAAGAACTTAGTGGTCTTCAAATTCAAAACCACTACGTACGAAAAATTCCATATTTAACTCCGACTTATAAAAACGGGTAATATAAAACCCAAAAACAAATTATTAAAAAGTAAATAACGATTAACTTTCGAAAATGAAACCCAATTCAAAATTCCGAAAACGTTAAAAGATAATAAATACTTACAAAAATAAAATTTAAAATAAACTTCTCAAATTAAATATGCTGTATGAACATAAATATCAGTTTCCAAATTGGCAAAGGTCTAAACCGGAAAATCACCCGGAAACCCTAACCGGAATACAATAGTGTAAGTCCGGCAATCTAGTGCCCCTAACCCTAGAGGCCGAGATGTAGTTTAAATATATAGAATAGCTCATAGTAATATAAGTTTGTTTAAAAATATCAGATTGGTAAATTTTTGACCTATTTCGAACCCGTTCGGATACAGACTTCGAAAAGCGTGTCCCGGGGCTCGAGATATCAAAAATATACCAATAGTACCGTTAGACTCGTAATTTCATAAGATTTCTAAATATATCAGTTATAAATTTTTCGGGTTATAAAAGTTACAGTTATAACCTTTTTATCGTATTTCCATTATTACCGGTAATTGATTAGTCATTTGCACTATTCATTTTTATTTCATTACAAAATTTTATTATTTTATAAAGCCTTATATTTTTAGATAAATATTTTATATGTTATAGAAAATTTTGTTTTTCTAAAATTTATTCGTTTCGGGTCTTTACGGGATCAGATTCTGTTTAAGACCCGATACTAAAAATAAAATAAATTAATTTAATAATTGAAAAATATTTTAAAAATATTTTTATTTCATAAAATATTTTTTTAGAATTTTTCGGGTTATAAAAATTATTTATAGCCCATATTCGCGTATTTTGACCGTACCGGTAACATATTTGTTAAAATACTAAAATAATTCAAATAATTATTTAAATTTAATTATGAAAAATCTGCTAAAATATTTGGAATAAATTTTTAATTTTATTTTATTAAAAGTACTTTTACAACCCATACCTTCAAGTACACCTTACACATATCACTTCCTTTTCACTTCAATCTTTCTACACATTATCCCACAATTCATGGCAGATTTTTGACTCATTATGGCTGCCATTGTCCTTTATTTACTCTATTTTGACTAAAATTAATTATATTTCAATCCTTTTCAAAAAGTTACATTACACATTAATTATACAATTAATTGAGTCAAATTTCAACAAAATTCCTCTCTCTCCTCCTCACATTCACGTGCAGCACACACACACCATTTGGCTGCCTTGTTTTATTTTTTTCTTCTTTTATTACAATTAAAACACTCATTTTCTCTCCTCTTCATTTATTCACTTTCCCTTTTCTCTCTATTTCCTCTCTTTTCTTCTTCTTCTTGTTTGTTTCTCAAAACAAGCTGCCCCCACATCTTCCATTAGCTTCCACATATTTTTAAAGATTTCTAAGCAAATCTTCATCTCAAAGCTCCATAGGTGATATAGGTAAAGTGTATGAAGGTTTCATGCATCAAATGAACTTCCATAAGCTTAAAAGCTTAGGATGATGATGCCAAAAATGAAATCTTTTCTCTACTTTTATTATCTTGTATTTAATTATTTTCTTGTTTAAAGTTGATATATTTTGTAGATCTAATTTTTGTAGCTTTGATTTTTGTTTATGCCATAGATCTTGTTATTTAAGTTGTTATTTTGTTATTCTTATGATTTATGCATAGATCTATCATCACATGTCATCTTAGTGATTCATGCATTAAAACTAGTTTAGAAAACTAGATCTAAGTTTTGAGTTCATAATGCATTAGATCTTTGTTTATGTTCATGAACTTGTGATAGCATGATGATGGTAGGAAAGTTGTAGGAAACTCAAGATCTATTTTATTTTCAACAAAAACAATTTTGAAAATTCGGATGAAAATGGAACCATATTTAGAAAAGTGGTTTTTCAACTTCAAAATGTATATTTTTCATTTAAAATGAAGGGCTTAGGGTATAGATACCATAAATGAAAGATTTTGATAAGTAAAGTTTAGATCCATGATGTTTATAGCTTATTACCATGCATTTGTTTTATGTTTATGTTCATATTAAGTATAGATCTTAGTTATGAACTCAAACAAAATTGTGAAATTCGTATTTTGGCAAGACCCCATTTAAAAACCACTTTCCAAGTGTCAAAATGTAATTTTTACTTAAGAAAATGAAGGCTTAATATATGTATATCATCAAGACTTCTTTTTACAAGAATCAAAAGTGATTTTCAAAATAAAAATTCTATTTTCGGATTTTGGCCAAGGCCTATTTTAAAAACATGTTTTCCAACTCAAAAATGAAGTTTTTATTTAAGAAATGAAAGGCTCTTAGGATAGGATATGTAAGGAATGGATTTTCATGAGCTTAGATAGATTTTATCAAAAGATATAACCAAAAATGAATTTTGTAAATTCGGATCCCAACCAAGACCAATTTTTAGAACCCATGTATCAACTCCAAAACTCATGTTTTATGTGAAAAATGAAGTATATAGGTAATAGATATCATTAAGCAATGATTTTTACAAGTTAAAATGAGTTTAGGCATGAGTAATGTTAAACAAGTAATGGAATTAAAATGAAAAATTTTGAGTTAGTGATCAATTGTCAAATTCGTAATTTGAGATGATGCATAAGTAATCACTTAGTATTTGAGCTCAAATTGCAAGTTTTATGTGTTAAATGAAGTCCTTAGACAATAGATTAGTAAAGCTTCAAATTTTAATGCATTAAACAAGTTTTTCCCAAAGGAATCATGCAAAAAGTGGATTTTCTAAAATTCGGATTTTTGAGTAAATCATATTGGAAAACATATTTGCAAAGTGTAAAATGCAAATTTTTGTGTAAGAATGAAGTCCTTAGTAGTTATATATGGTTGAGCCTTAAATTTCTAAGTATCAAATGATTTTTACTTAAAGGAATCACTCAAAAACTAATTTTTGTAAAATTCGGATTTTGGAATCAACCCCACTTGAAAACATGTTTACAAAGTGCAAAATGGAAATTTTTATGTAGAAATGAAAGTCATAAGTAATAGATATAATGAAGACTCAATTTTAACAAAAATAATTATATTTTCTTAAGTAATAAATCCAAAACAAATGGAAATGATCAAAGTTAGAAAACTAGATTTTTCATAAGTAGTTGTTATTATGGTCTTGCAAAATAAAAAGTTATAAAATTTCTTTTAGCAAAAATCATCAAGATCATGCATACATTAAACTCATCTCATGTCATTCATGTTAGGAAATCATTCATATTGCATGTATAGCTAATTTATAGTAAACATTACAAACATTTACAAAACTATTTTTCGGAATCGGAAACCGTTACTGATCAGATCTGATCCCTCTGTTCCGAGACCTAAATGTTTTCAAAACTTAAAAATAATATTAGAAATAGATAGATCTTTCGAAGTAGATAGAAATCGATATATAATTTGCGAGATTCCGAGTTAAAATGACCAAGTTATGGCCGTTTTAAGTTGGAATTCCCGCTTAGGACGAGAATTACGAATTTGATAGTTTGTATGAGATAGCTTGGACTAGTTAAGTGATGAAATACTTATTAGGGTATTTCTTCCTTTTTAGGTGACCCGATATCGACGATTCCCTACCACCGGATTACTTGTACTAAGAGACCGGTGATCCAATGGCCGAGTGAGTATTACTTCCGATTTCATTTATTGTATGTGATTGTAATAATAGTTGCACTAGATATTTGGTAAAGATAAAATGGATATGCATGATGGGGACGAATGGGAACTATGTATGCTTGTTGTTGATATGAGAAATGGAATGTAAGAATATCGAAGCCGAGTGATTAACTATTGCTTGTATAGATGAATTAGAATTGATTGTCTGCGATTATTGACTGATCACTTAAAAGAATTGGTATAATTGATTATTCGGAATTGAAGATGAAATTGAACTCATTCATACACGATGGGGATGGAGCATTAGCATTTGTTGGTTTATCGTTGTACCTTAAACGATTTTATAGTTTATAGTTGTCCGTAAGCTGAAACGGTCTTGGTCGTACCGCAGGATTCGTTAATCTGCTAACCCGGGATGGAGGGCGCAAGTCCATCCACATATGATTTCCGGCAGGTCATATGTTTGTTGAATTCACGTTTGATGCATATCACTTGTCTGACTAATCACTTGATTGTATGATGTGTTATAAATGTAATCCTGGAAGTTTTCACTCACTAAGCTAGTGTAGCTTATACCCCAATAGTTGTTTAAATGAACAGGTTATCTCAAGAATGCTAAGTGGGGACTGAGATGGTTGAAGTCGAGAATGACTTCAGGATTCCGGCAAGACATAAGAATGTTTGAAGTTATTAGCTAGGTTTTATTATTGCCTTGTAATAGTTTATGTAATAGAATCTTTTGATGAATTGTAATTGAAGTTAATGAGTTGTATTTTGAAGAATAGTGAATTGAATTTCCTTTACATTGTTACTCAAGTTGTATCAACATGAAATGTATCATTCCGATGTGTCTCCTCTATGTGTTAGACGCCTTGTACATAGTATGGAAGCCTTCGTGACTGAGGTGGTCATTCTTAGGCTTTAATATTGTGTACGGCGGACTGCCACGTTTAGGGTACCCTTCGGGGCGTGACAGTTTCACTTTCGTAGGTTCCTTGTATTTACTGAAATCAATAAAAATATAATTAACAACCATTGTCCTGGTTTTTTTTAATCCCCTTATTATGGAAATAAGCTAAGCAACAGTTGGTTTCCATGTTGACTTGATTAAAAATCTCAGCAAAGATACAAACATACAAAAAATCTTCAATTGTTTGACTGATTAACCATTTGTTTGACGGAAAACATTTTCCAAAAGTTTCAAGAGGTTGTGACATGATTGGTAAAGGTGGTGGCTTCGGCATGGTTGGTTAATTAGATTAGATCGAAAAATAGAATCACCATTTCCCCTTCAAAACCGAAATATGAAGAAGACATTTTCTATAAAGCAAATGAATCCTGATATGAAATTCACTACTAGTTGTGTAACACTAACCATTATAGAATTTACAGAGTACTGCAGATTGGATAGCCCCAAAAAAGTTCAGAAATTTTTTTCGTTGAAATGGGGTATATATATATATATATATATATATCAAATTTGGGGCAATATATATATATATCAATATTATTAAAGTAATATATTTTTTTTCGTTGAAATGGGGTATCCAATATTAGTATTTTTTACTTGAAAAATCATGAGAGATGACATTAATTATAAGACTATTAGTATAATATTGTTTTTTTGTTAAATTTTAAATGAGTCAAGTTAATGGGCTGGCCCGTTTAACCCACTAGCCGTGTGGGTTGGGTTAGGATTATAAATTTTGGCCCGTTTATTAAAGTGGGTTAAAATTTGTTGACCCGTTTAACCCACCAGCTGCATGGGCCTAGCCGGGTTGGCCCATTTAACCCACTTGCCCAACTCTAAATAATATTAAAAAAATAAAATAATTAGTGGTTTTGTATTTGTCCGCTGCAAATAGTAATTATACTTATCTAAAATATAATTGTAAATAAATCAAAACATGGGGTTGAACACTACCCTAAACTTAGCTAAATCTCACATAACCTTTTGTTAGTAACATTCTATTAAACCAGTGAAAACAATAAAAGCAGGAATGTTGTTAAGACATGTAATTAATTATAGGGAGGTTAGAAAACATGGCAAGTTTTCTATAGGATACATAAAAACATCATCTAGTCAACGAAGGATATATGCTTATATACCTAAATATAATAGAAAAATCGCAACTAAAATAAAGAAATATATTGTCGTAAGCAAGACATATTTTTCTTAATATTAAGTATCTCAAAGGAAAAAGAAAAAGAAAATTGAAAATTAATATATAATATAATGTTTTGTTATTCTTAAAAATATATTTCGAAATAGATACAAACAATAAAATTAGGTAAAACTGCATTCAAAGAATCATATAAAATTAAATCGAGTTTGCATAAATATAAAAAGAAAACTATAAATCCTAAAGAGATCCTAAAATAACTTGATTCATGTATGAATATAACATCAACGTTGGCAAGCACATACTTTTCAATATAATACTAAAACAAACCAGAAACATTTCCATTTCCTGTCCTCGTCCAATGTAAATAAGGAAAGGAGTGTTTCATTTGACTCTTACATTCTGATGACTCAAATGAAGATAGATTCTTTGATTTAAAAAAAAAATGTAATAATAAAATAAGATAGTTAAATAACTAGCTAAAAATAGTACCATTTTTTGTTTGTTTTCAAAGAAGTTACCCATCACCATTTTGTATAATTAGCCATTAGCAGATTGAAAGAAAAGAAAGAAAAGGAAAAAAAATTAATTAGGAATAAGATAATAATATGTCCATCACCAACCTTCCTCCTCTTATATCATCAAAATTCAGACAATTACATGGACAGCCAATTAAGGAAATTGGTCACGGCACTAGTAACTTCCCTTGACAAGTGTATAGCCATGTGTCTTGGCATGGAAAAAGGAAAATTTTTTTCCCTTCATGCAAGGCCTTGAGCGTCACTCCCTTCCTCTTCCCTTTATTATTTACCATGAGAATATCACATCTATTGGCCATCTTTCTCAAAAAATTTGTTGAAGACACAACTACTCTACTCCTCGTCGAATGTCTTCTTCTTCCATCTTTTATTTTCTTTATTTGCTTTTTCTCACTATCAATTTAATCCAAGTGTCATTGTGGAAGCAAACAAAGTCATGAAAGTCGACACCATAGCCACTTCTTTTCTCCTAGTAGCATGAGAATTTATGTTTTAATTCTTCACCATTTCTTCCTTGCTTGGAGTGGTATATCCAAATTAATGTGTGTATGCCACATCGATTTAAAAAGAAAGGGGAGGAGAACATGTAATCACCATTATTAAGCATGCCATCACCATTATTAAGCATATCATCTCCTATTCTCTTTTGTTGGATCCTAACCTTTCTTTTCTTTTCCATCTTCTTCTTTCTCGATCCTCATTCTTCGTCAAGCCGCCATTTATATCTATTCTAACGCATCCGAATTATCATTCAACTCCTCCTCCTGAACTGCTGCTCAACATAGGAACATAAAAGGAAGAAATCAAAACAAGCTTTTCTTGGTACACAAGCAACTTCAAGTAAGTATGTGTATATCGACCTCCCAAATTTACATTTATGATGCATTTGTATATGAAATTTTTTTAGCTTCTTCGTCTTCCCCCTCCCTTAAGTAACTAAGAACAATGGAGAACTAATGAAGTAAATTGAATTGACATCTTGAAGCTTGACACCATAGTAGGAAAATATATGATCTTGTTCCAACTTAAAGCTGACCGAGAGTCACAAATGATAAGGAAACACAGCCATAGAGTATTATGAAGTAAATATAAAGTGTTTCTACTTTTGACTATGAAATCTACAATTTCTTTTTCCTTTGTCGACCGGGAAGTCCATGTAGTAGGAGGAACAAATTTTAGCATATGATCCCTTTTACAAATATTACAAGCAGTCATGAGAGATGCCAAAAACACATTCTATTTTTTTTTCCACAAATGTTGAAAGGTGCTTCGACTAATTATTGTATGGAGCTCTATTTGATAATAAAAGAGATTGGATTATTAAATGATCATGTAAAGATACTCATCACCAACAATAGTGTTTGTGCAGTGGATATGAGTTAATAAAGTTATAATGATAATAGGAATAAAACCACAATGGTCCCAAGTAAAATCTACTTAGGCTTGGAAAAATCCACAAAATAATCCATTGGTAACATGCATAAATATTTCCTCGTATAGTGAATTAAAGCAAAATAATGAAAACAACACATGCTCCTTAAAGAAAATAAATCTAGACAGGCTATCTCACGTTCAATATGAATTTTTTTTTTTGGAAAAATATAATAAGACCATTATAAAGTACTTAAAAAAGAAAAACTGTGTGAAATCGGCTATTTAAAATGACAAAGTCTTATGCAGTTAAAGTTTTAAACATCAAACTACGGAAACTGTGAAAAGATTTTGTAGGATGGTATGCTAATTAGTATCTATGACTATTTCTTATAGAATCTTTGTAATTTTTACTGCATTCAGGTGATAGAGACTTTGAAATTGAATTGCTAGTAGACTATTACAATTTGTAAGTACTATGGATAGGTGAGTGTAAATCTGATAATCTCTATATCTCCTTATGCTTGTATTGTAGTGCATTTGTAATTATTTTAATAACTTGAAATGCATGTGGGGCTGGGTTGTCCTTGTGCATGCATCATGTTTGAATTGTAATGCTAAGGTACTATAACTTATTGAAACAAGCTAAATGTGTGATAAAGTACCATAGTGATGGTTGTGATTGTTTGTGAAGCTAAATGGTCATACATATATAAATAAACTTAAACTCTATATTTAGCCGAAAATGATAAATGAATCATGCAGTGCACAACATTTTGTTGTGCAATAGACTCTGAAATAGAATTGTTAGTAGACTATTATGACTCTTAAGCACTATGGATAGGTGAGTATACATCTTATGATCTCTATATCTACTTGTGCTAGTAATGTAGTGTATTTATAATTATTTTAATAACTTGAAATGCATGTGGGTTAGATTACACTTTTGCCTGCATCTTGTTTGAATTGCATTGCCAAGATACTGTAACTCATCAAAACAAGCTAAATGTAGGATCAAGTAGCATAGTAATGGCTGTGATTGTCTGTGAAGTTGAATGGTCATACAACATAAATGAACTTAAACCGTATTTGGCCGAAAATGATCATGCATAGCATCGTCGAAGGCCATTACCACTTATAATAAACTAAATGAGCTACTATCATGCAGTACGAGTTGCATACCATAGGCCTTGTCTAGGCAATAGGAACTAAGTGGCATTTAGGGGTATGACCTATTGTCTAGGATCACACCAATGTCACCGAAAGACTACGCCCACTTTGGGAATCGGGAATATATGTATATATATATACAGTCAAATACTATTTTCACATATTATGATGAAACAAGTTTTATGATAGCTTAGGTCCAGATGCATAGGGTTTCTCGGGAATTGACAGTGTTTAGAGTTACCCCAACCTTTGTCACAAGGGCATAAATCTGTTTTGCATATGGTTATAGGTGAAACATATGTAACCTTTCATTTGCTTGCCTGCTTTGCATATGCTTGTTTAATAACTTGTTTTTCGTGCTTGAATGGTATAGGGTGAGGATATATTTCACTCAACTAGTTATAGCTAACTCCCAATGGTTTTTTGTTGCAAGTTAGTTGAAAGCTAGGATTGGGATAGGATTTAAGCGCCGGCATTCCAAAGATCATGCTCCATGAATTATGTAGTGGATTATGAGCTTAAAATGTAGAACCTAGTCTAAGAGATGAAATTTGAATTTAAAGTCTTCTTTCTTAATTAAACTTAGCAGACATTTCTCTTAAACCTAGGTTCACTTGATCTTGTTATTTAGCAGGGTATCTGATTATCTATGGTCCTTGTAGTCTGTGGAAGTTTTGGTATCTGAAACTATGTTCATAGTAATTAAGTATATGTGCATAAAGCAATGACATAATAATTAATTAGAGTCTAGTAAACTCTGCTTGTAAGGTGGTTCTCATATTACAGATACACACGTGATATAATAAACTTTATAAAAATTCTAATAGGGCTTTTTTAGGGTCGTGACATCCAAATTACCGAGTTAGGTGGTATCAAGGGTTTGAATTGGCTAGACCTGCTAGGACTGCATGGGCCTTTGGCTAGTTTGGACCTATCTTCCAATCTAGTTCCTGGTTCTGCAACATCTAATAATGAGTTTGGTAGGTTTTGGCTTGAAATCGACCCGTAATGATGTCTACCTCAAAATCTTATATACAATAAAAATACATATCTCACATAAGTGGATTTGATGATGTTTTACATGTAACAAAGAAGAAGAAAGTGTTTACTCTTTTTTTTTAGTTTTTAAAGTTTAATAAATTATTTAATTGATTATATTTGATAGTATTAATTTTGGTAATTTGATTTTTATGGACTAATAAGAAGTTAGCATGTATCCTTAATTAATGTTAAAACATAGATTAGGTGTTTGTCTAAAACACAATCCATGACTATTAAGCACGTTGTATTTATATGTATATTTGTCAAAATTATGAGTTAATTATATAATTGTAATCCCAAGATTTTTCTTATCTTAAATTTAGCAATTAGAAAACTTAAACTCATAAATGACAATAGAAAATTAGATGATTAGGTAACAAGTACAAATTTTTCACTCAGAATTTTTCTCGGTTATGTCTTATATTGTGATAAGTAAATTTTCCTATTAGTAAAAGATACTAAAGATAAGATTTAGTGGCATGAGTCAATAACATGACATCTATACTTATATAACTCATGATATCAAGAATAAAACGTAACGATAAATTTATAGAGTCTATTAGCTAACAAACAATGGTTTAACGCTAAATTGCTAGAGATGAAATATATGCGATATAACTAAAACAAATGAATATCTAAAAATTTAGAACTCAAATAAAAATTCTAAATACACTGTTATGAAATTTAGAATTTTCTAAGTCTTATGAGTATAATATATTGAATTACCATTCCAGGCCCGAAAACCTTAATCACATGAGAGAAAAACTTAAAAATATTTAATCTCGTAACTTTCAAATTTAAAATTTCAACTCAATAATTATCTAAGAAAATTATAGAACCTTTAGATATAATTTAAAAGTTATATTCTTAAAATAACTGAATTAATTATACGCATATGGTCCTATATTTTATGTGACAATTTACATATTGCCTTAATTTTTCAAGACCTCTTGAAATTGTATCTCATTAGATATTTTTCTTCAAACACTATTAGAACCGACTCTTCTAACCATATGGGAGGAGAAGACGCCACTTGCATCAAGAAATTTAAGTGTCATTTTCAATGACTCATCTATAGCTTTTGTAAGACCTTTATCATAATGATGTCAAGTGAAAATCACTTCTAGCTTCCTTCACCATTCATTTTGATGCATGAATGAGGGAGAATTTTTACATCATAAACAACAAGCCAACACCAAGTTTTCATTAAACTAAACTCATTTCTCTTCTAATTGAGTAAAGTAATGGATGTAAGACAAATTGAAATGTTCTTATCAACCTAAAACACTAGCCTTGTTGTAAGTTTTGATGCATGGACAAGGGAAAATTTGCATCACTTCACTCCTATCTTTTAGAGGCTACTTTGAAGCAAGCATGAAGCAAGCATTAGATAAGCTGTGGGACCACAATTTGACTTCCCCATTTTCTCACTTGAATCGTGCCACATATATGCACAAACAACCAATTGAAATTCAACCAATCAACTCTTATAATCCTAACTAAGACAAGAAACTATAAGAGGCCAATTGTGATGTCTAGTTCAATTTGAACCATCACTTTGCCGTGAGCTTAACATAACATGTCAACACCTATCCATATCAACCAAGTTCTTCAAATTGTTCTAATGTCTTCACATAGAATATCTCCTTGTGCTATGAATCATACATGAGTCACCTTACCTCCATCACATCAATTTATTTTCTTGACTTTTTCCTTAAAAACTTGCATTAATATCATATAAAGATAACAAGACAAAAATCAAGCTTAACCTCAGAATCTACTACACATATCAACATCTATATTAGTCAAAGTAATCCTAAAAGTAGAAAGACCTTTGGCATGTTTTGAAACAATCAAAAGGCAATTTTCTTCTCATTTTTTGTTTTTTTTTCTTTTAAGCTCTATTCCCTTTATTTTCAAAAATTTTTTATGGGGAGAGAGGTATTGGGACATTAGTGCCATTTCAAACTCAATAATATATCCATTAGGTTTAGGGCACAACACTGGGAATTCATCACTTCCCCTACACTCAGACATCATAAATAATGCAAAACAGCCAATTTTTCCATTTTTCCATTCTAGCTCATCCTTCCCATCCTCTTGTCTTTCTGTGGTACAATGGAATTCCTCATTCATTCACAACATCACATGAACCTTCCTCCTTAATCTTACCCTGCTCATCAGATTTTCTATTCAAAGCTTGTTCAGAAAATTCTGTTTCACAATCCATTTCATGCATATTCTCCTCCATCAAATCACAGTCAATATGCTCAGAATCATATATATTATCATGTTCATTAAAAAGTTCTTGTGATGATGATGCTTACAAAACAGAATTTTCTGATGCAGCAGCTAAGATGTCTATGTTCTCATCAACTTGATTTTCATGAATGCACAAAGGAGATAATTGAATGCATGAAGGAACATCATAAAAAACAAGAATTACCACATAAATAATACCATTTTCCCTCACCACAGTTCAAGCACAAATGATTCACTTCATGTTCTTCATTTTCAGGTTCATTATTTTGTTGAGAATTATAAAGAATATTCCAACAGTGGTCCTTAGGAATCCCCTAGCTAAAATCCATGATATTGGAATGTCTTATCAGGTTAAGCACAAAGAGAGAAATTCACTACAAATTTCTAGCAAAAACAAAAGAAAATAAAACAAGAAAAAAAATGGATGGATTAATAGTATTAAGCTTTTCAAAATATCGCCAATCAATCCCTGGCAACGGCAAAAAAATGCTCGTGGTGTTTTTTGTCTGTGTTTGTAAAAATTGAAGCCTTTAAAATTTTAATTTTCTAAATCGCTTTTTCTAACTACTGTTTCCACAGGGGAAGCGCGCCCATCAGATATAGTATAAAGAAAATGATCTAGGTCGTATTCCAAAGGAAAGTTGGCAAGTACTTCTACTTCTACCCTTTTCCTATTATTTAGCCGATGAAAAACAAGAGGAAAAATCTATCAAAGTAAGAGCTAATCTAAACCTAAACTAACAAAATCAACATTTAAAAGCAGGAGATCTCACAACAGTAGACAAAACTGAAGATAAATCAATTCACAAGGTTGCTTGGGTCATGCTTCACCTTAGATCTATTAATGTAACTTAAGGAATTTCTTAGAGAAGGTTGTGTTGATTATTGAACCGTCGGATTCGCTAATTTAAATTAAAGCTTCTCTCGAAGTCGATAACTCTAGATCTAATAGAAACCAATAGTATAAAATTCCAATTAAATCCGCATAAAGCTTAAGAACCCGTTACTTTAGAAACCCAACTCAATGAATTTTGAAAACAAGTGATGGAAGACTTTTACTCGTCCTTGGCAAGAGGTATCTAAGATCAATCTCATCAATAGCTTAGATCTATCAATTAAAATGATCTCTCGATCTATTTTAATGAAATCAAACATGAACCCATATCGTGTACTATACAAATTCAAGATCCATTAAGCTCAAGTTATTGAATTCAATAAATCAATCACGTTTTCAACAAAAGCACAATTTAGTTATATGAAATTGATCAAGGATTCACAAACCCAAGCAAAATAAAACTATTCCTCCATATGGCAATACAAATCAAAGATTCAGAGAAATATCTTAAACCCATTAATAGATAAAGTAATAAGAACAGAAATCCTTGATGAATTGAACGTTGAAGCATAAGCTGCTGTGAAACACTAAGAGTTCTTGTGTTTCCCTCTCTAACTTCTCTCTCTAAAGAGGAAAATTCGTTCTTCTAATAGGGTTTTTAGTAAAACCCTAAAAAGATATCTCTTTTGGCTGCTAGCTTTCTCGGGATCCGTGTCTCTTTTTTAATGACAGCAAGATGGGCTTTTATATGCTGCTAATTTCATCCCTTCCTGTTCTACCCTTGTTGTATTGGAGGGAGGGATTAAAATAAAATGCTTGTTCTTTGTAAAGTCCGGCTTAAACTTGCTTTATTTGCTTCAAATCATCATATAATCTTCCAAATAAGCTCGTGAAGCCTGAAAACAAATTTTAACAAAATAAATGTCCTTTTCTTGATCAAATCACAAAATTACATAATAAATATGTACAAATAAGCACAAAAATTAAGAGTCTATTGGCGCTTATCAAGCACCATATGCATTCCTAAAGCCAAGTCAGCATCAAAACATCAACTTTCAACACACAAAGCCAAACAAGAGCTTTAAGGACAAATCATAAGCCAATGCCATTCCTTCATGCACTAAAAACCCTAGAAAACTTCTCAAAGGAATTCTAACATTAATGGCCACATCTTTAAGGTAAGAGCATGTGTTAATTAAGTTTAAATTTTACTTGAGTCAAAGTCATATTATCTTATCTTATGCAATAGGGTTCAACCACTACTCTAGTAGGTGGCAATCAACTTCAACTTGTCTAAACTAAGGTAATATCTACTTCATTCCAAGTCTACATTAAGTTTGAATAAAGATTACATTGGAAACTAAACTTGATACTTGGATCATAGGTCATAATAGTTCGATCAAACCCTTGACTTTGAGGAAAACTAAGTCAAATACTCTTAAACAAGGTAATACCTAGTCTATTCTATGAAAGCCACTTGTTTACTAAATTTTAGCATCATCAAGAGCATGATAAAACCTACTAAACTTCCTATTCGGTTGTAACCATATTATGGCTATATCATGAGATATACAATATGATACTTAAGTAATATTGAGTAATGAAGGCATGTGACATGATTCATGAGGATTAAAATGCCCATTTAACCAACTTATGAACTACTTGAAGGGTTTTGGCTGTATGATATAGATCATGGCCCCCATATATATTCTTATGGAAAATTTAAAAATCAATGTGTAATGACATCCTAGAACATAATTCAAGAAGTTGTAATGACAAATTGAGCACAACATGGATCCTTACGAGGATCTTGGCCATAAGGGAAAAATAATTAGTCAAAATCAAATTCAAGTAGCTCAAGACACAAACAACTTATAAGCATAAATAGTGACGAATCTAAAATGAGATACAAAGCTAGGAAACCTTAAGAAACCTACCCTAGACATTCGAACCTATAGGATTAATAAGGAGAAATCCATGATTGATATGAGAAAATGAATCATAACTAACTCAATGACATTTGAGAATACCAACAAAGTGATTTAAGCATGAAAATACAACTATATATGATCTTATATGGGGCAGCACATATAAGAAGCTAGGATTCCTAAAACAAAATCTAAGAAAAATAAGAACAAACAAACTATGAAAAGACTATAAATTCTGATTGAAAGATCAAACTTAAGAATACACTAAAAACCCAAGTATAAAATTTGACACATATAGAATATCAAAGTTATAAATTTCAACTTAAAAGGAATCACAAGCATAATTGATTGACAAGATCAAATTACTTAAAGTTTTACACTCAATTTAAGGTTAAGAGAAACACAATGAAAATAAATACAAGCATAGGATTTGGTCAAGTGTAGAATGAAGAACTTCAAATATAATTTAATTACCAAAACTTAATAAAACTCATAAATTAAGGTATTGAACTCAAAATAATAAATTAAAAATACAAACAAGAACAATAGGACCTATACCTACCCCTCTCGGATCATTAATAAAAATAAAATAAATATCCAAGTAGTTAAAAATAACAAAATAATAAAAAACTACATTTAATAAACTTTCTAATACCTATTCATATGCTGAAAATGAAGCTAAAATGAGTACAATAGGTCTAGTTTAAGTTTATGCGACTAAAATTGGTATCTAAGATTTTTAGAAAGACTTCTCTTACATAAAATGTATTTAGATGAATTTTGTCATCTTACCGGAGGTACTTAACCCTTACAAAAATTTAAAACTTATATTTAAATAAATAAAATAGATTAAGATTTATAAAACTTGAATTAGGACACAAAAGAGCACAATTAGAATCATTATATGAATAACAATATAATAATGAATATTTGTTATCTCATTTCTTAGGAGAAATAGATTAGCCATTGGATTTTCCTAAAGATTACTACGACTAGTGAGCAAAAATTGATAGATGAGTAACTCTGATCTATTATACTGATTGTGTTTGTAGCATAGTAGCAGTTGAAATGTTACATATAATGAAAATGAGTATGTATTCTGGGTTTGGGCTAATGTATGCTATTTGGTGCATGATTGATTATAAAAAGTATGATAATAAAATCGATAACCATTTTGTGTTATAAATATTGGTTGAAAGCATGTTAACAATTTATTTGTAAAATTTTATGGTCACGTACAAAAACGATTTAGTACTACTTGACTTTATAATGAATCTATCATGCATTGCACGAACTGCATTATTACATTAAGGCATGGTAGCCCGTTACCTATTAGTATTTTGGTTCTCTAGTATTTACTTTGTTTTTCTAGATGACGTTTACCTAGTTTTGCATAAGGTTACTTTTGTTTCATATGGTTTCATAGGAACTAAGCAATTAATGAAGGAAGTCACCCGTAATATCGACATGAAATGACTAATATTTAATTGTTATTTCGAAGTTTCAAGGTTGAAAATGAAATGTCTTAAAATAATTTAAGAATATAAAAGTGCCCTTTTACTTTAATTCTTAGTCTCTCCTAGGCATGGCGAATCATTGAGAATAGGTGTTTTTCAACTCCGATGAGGGGGTGTAAATCTTCATCTTATTTAGATTTCGTGTTATCCAAGCTTGTATTTGTATATATGGTTTATCTATGCATTACATATGATTGCTGACAAACTTGCTTTATGTATTGCTTGATGTATGATATGATCTAGTTATATCATTGAGTTGTGTTTTCGCTCACACTCCTATGGATTTTCTATGATATTAATCCAACCATGGTTAGTATCCTCACGAGTAGAGTTATGTAAAAAAACCGACCGAACGGGCTGAATGGAACTCGATTTTCAGTTTTTTAAAACGTTCCTGATTTGATAATAGAAATTTGGTTCATGGTTCGATTCAGATTCATGAACCGAACTACGTAGTTTGAACCGAACCAAACCATTTCACCTTAAAAAGAAATCCTCTTAATGTTATCTTTATTTTTATAGTTAATTGTGTTTTGGAGTAAATTTTTAATTTTTTATATTTATAATTAATACTTTCAGAGTTTCAATGGTTAAAAAATAGTTGTAGTTTCATGGGTATTAGAAAGTACAAATATTCAAGAATATGCTAGTTGTCTCTTTCATCAGTGAATGAAATCTAATCTTATTCTTTCCTTGTACCACACACACACACACACATATTTGTAATGGCACCCGACTAACTTTAAGTCTTAAAAAAGACACTACACCACCAATTTACTTTTATGTTTAATTATTCTCATTTTACCAATGTATTCTAATGATGTGAGAAAATTTGGCTCACTATAGTTGAATGTTGATTTCCATAAATCAATAAATGTGTTGTTAATGATTTTAATAAATCGATAAATCAACTTGTCAATTTTCTATTGAGGTTTGAAATGTAAAAAAATAGTCTATTGTTTTTTTTTATTAAAATGAAAAAAAAAAGAAAATTTTATACGATACATGATTTAAACCGTATATCGAACCATTTTTTTGTGGGTTCGAAAAATTAGTAAATTGAACCATATGGATAGGTTCAATATAGTAAAAATAATCGAACTATAACTTTAGGTTCGGTTTGGTTTGAAGGGCGAATCAGACTGAACCGTACCGTGCCCACCCTTACTTATGGGGCTATGCAATGATATAGATCTTAAGGCTAGGAGAATTTTGGGAAAGGGATGGAAGGCTATAATTTTAATAATAGTTAATAGTTTTGTTTATGCTCTTTTATATTTGAGAATTTGGTTTGTAATATTAAAGATTACGGTATTGTAATTGTTAATATGTAGCATGCTGGTAATGTAACTTATATGTATGCATCATTTCCTATTAATGCAACCGAAAAAATCCTGTCGTAGTCACATTCCATGGTGTTGCTTGGTTAGATCATACATTGATGTTTCTCTCTTATGTCCAACATTAGAGATTTGGAAAGTACTTAAGGCATCAGTTTGTACACAGTGTCACGATACAATTAACGTACCCCTAGGGGTGTGACAATAATTTTACAAATTTTTAGTTTTATAAGTTTATTTCTTAATTAAAATGGATACAAAATTGTTTAAATGCAGACTATAAATATAGTTGTGAATTTAGGCATATGATTTATAACTTTACAATTTTACAAGTTTATTTATTACATGTATTATTAATAATAATATTTTAAATATTGTGAATAAAAAATAAACTATTATTATTCACATAAAAATAGTTTTAACATTTATTTCATATTTACAATTATTTCTTTCTTTTATTTTTCTTTTCTTTTTTCCCTCTTTCTTTTCTTTTATTATTGTATCATAAAACCATTTGAATCATTGGTTCAATTGGTTCTGTAACTGGTTCTTGAATCGGCAATTTTTAAATTGTCGAGCCAAATCGTTTCAAGCGTTTGAGTAGGCTAGACTTGCTAGAATCGCGGGGGTCTTTGGTTGGTTTGCACCTTCCTCCCTATCTAGTTCCTAGTTCCATAACATCAGGTGATGAGTCTGGTCAGTTCTCAGTTGGAATCAACATGTGATGATGTCTACCTCAAAATATTATATGTAATAAAAAATACATATCTTACATAAGTGGATTTGATGATGTGTTTCACATGTAAGAAAGAAGAAGAAAATGTTTTTTTTTGTTAATTTTAATAAATTATCTAATTAAGGGTTAATGAAAAAAATAGTACCTAAACTTTTGCAAAATGTTTAATTAGGTACCTAAAGTTTCATTTTAAAAAATTTGGTACCTATACGAAGTTTTTATTGACTTTTTTCATACTTGAAGTTTGGTTTTGATAATTTTGATATTTGAATAATGTTTTCATGGACGTTTTTCGTACTTGAAGCAAGTCTAATAAGGTAAGTTCAATAATGTATTAAAAACGTCTATGAAAACTTTGTTTAGGTATCAAAATTGTCAAAACCAAACTTCCGGTAAAAAAAGTGTCCACAAAAATTTACTTCAGGTACCAAATTATTCAAAGGCAATCTTTAGACACCTAATTGAACTTTTTATGAAAGTTCAGGTACAATTTTTGACATTATCATTCTAATTAAATATATTTGATAGTATTCATTTTGTTAATTTGATTATTATGGACTAATAAGAAGTTGACATGTATCCCTAATCAACATTAACAAATAACGTTAAAACACAAATTATGTCTTTGTCTAAAACACAAGGCATGATTTTTAAGGTAGAAAATAGATGATGTTAAATATCATCTCAAGAAAATTATGAAGAGATTAAGAATTAAAACTTCTAAAATTCCTAAGTCATCTAAAAAGTTGACTGAGAATACTATTAAGTGTAAGAGACAATAGAGGTTAACAAGTCGAATAGGAATACTGTAAAGGTGAAAGAGACAAAAGAGTTAAGGAGAGGGAAAATGAGGTGAAGGTGGTGAAATTGAAAGTAAAGAAAATTGTTTGCTTAAGGTAAAGAAGAAAACTATTTATGAAGAGATTGAGAAGAGGGTTGATATTGAGCACAAAGAGAATTTCATTTTAAAGAAGCTAGGAAAGAAATAAATATTTGAAGAAGTGGCTGAGTAGGTTGAGGTATAGAAAGGTACTAAATTTGTAAAGGATATTAAAAGTGAGTAGGTGGTTGAAGATGTCATGCCCAAGGTACCCTAAATGTAATAATCTGCCACATACAATATTAAGACTTAGGAATGACTATCTTAGCCACACAAAAGTTTCGATATTATATGTAAGGCGTCTAACACAACAATAGAAAACGCGGTGGGATATGTAATTTAAGTAGTAATATAAAACATACAAGAATTAATAAACATATATCCACCAGATTAATCATATTGAGGTCTTTACATAAACTTAAGGGCATTCCCTCGATAAATTTCTAGGGATTTGTACTACAACTTAAGTCCTCCATACATAAAACTCTATAGCTAAAAGATTTTAAGGAAATTCCTATCTAAAGCCTTTGATCAAATTTCCCCAAAAAGCTTTCCAAAAGCATAGTCTAGCTCAGATATAAAGAGACCTTGAGTATATTAAAGGATGTTCCTAATCTATGGGAGTATAAGCTTAACTAGCTTAGTGAGAATATTCTCAGGTTATCATACTCAAAACCATCGAAATATCAAGCAAGTTATATTTTAACAAGTACATATAATGCAATCAAACATGCTAGCAAGCAAGATATATGGTTTTCTGAGAGTCATATGTTGAATGAATTACGCCCTTCATTTGGGGTTAGGTATACCAGCCAATGACGGCTAACACTTTTTAAAGTAAATTTTTTACAGATCATACCGACTACTATTCGCCAACACAAAAACATGTAGATTATACTGGCTACTACTCGTCAACACAAAACATGTAGATTATACCGACTACTACTCGCAATCACGTAGATACTACCTGTTATACCAACCTATACTATTATACCCTTGTCCCACCAAATATATAATAGTGAATGCAATGTGACTCACTACGTGATATGCATGAATCCATTTACTAAATTCTTTCATGTAATTAAAATAGCTTAGAGGCGATCATAGAATTTGTAGACACTCCATCATGATAATAAAACATAATTTAATTAACAACAATTCATGTCTCGATATCCTTAGTATACTTTCAACAATATTATCATGCGTATTCCATTTTTGTCTTTTTCCTACTTCTAGTATCTCTAACATTATAAGCATAAGCATGAATATGAAAACTTAAGAAAGTAAACTCACTTGGCCATGGTGTAAAAAAGCTCCTAATCAAAGTAATCATCGGGATACAGAACTTCTTCTTCCTCGTCACCTAGACAAAAGAAATACCCAAAATAAGTTTTTCGTAGAACTTTTACTCAAATTTTATAACTCTATCTTCTATTTGCGGTAAAAATCGGATTTGTGGAAATTCTAACTTAAAATGGCCAAAACTTGCTCATTTTAACTCGGAATTTCACATATTATATGTCGTTTTCTACCTAGTCAAAAAGATATATCCATTTCTAAGGTTATTGTCATCATAAAAAGCCATTTGGGTTCCACAACATCATGGTGAAGAATAGTTATGAAATTCCCAGCCCTTAAAACACAAATTTTCCAAACTTTTTATCATCTAAAAATCCTTTAGCAAATACATAGATATAAATATAATTGAAAAATCCTTTTTATACATATATGAACTCACATTTCATGCATGATTCAAGCATTGTTGTCGAAACTATGATTTTTAATAAAACAATTTCCTTTAGAAATTTAAATATTGCAATGGATAGGTTTTCCTTTATAAATCATTGAAATAAAATTAGGATTGTTAGTTTATTTTAAATGAGTACTTTTTATATTTAAACCACCATTTATTACCTTGTAGTTTTTATAAAAATGAACTCTTATATTTTTCTTTAAAACTTATTACTATATGGTATTTTTCACTATTACTTTCCTAAGTGTTTCCTTGCTTGTAAATTGGTTTTTACCTTGACTTAGAAATTTGTCTAATTCTTGGTAGTGTCGGCATAGGTTCTTTTATATAAGTTTTTAGGAAAAATTGTATAATAAAGAATTATCAACATTAAGTTAAATTTATTTTATTTCAAAAAAGTAAGTAACGATACTTTATAACTTACAGTTTTTAGAAAAAGCCTCACAAAATATTAGCACCAAAAGCTATGATGAATTTATTTAAATTTGGAAAAATAATAATTTGTCGAATTAAAATCCTAAGTTTTACTTATAGACATTTCCTAAGTGCCAAGAATTATTTTTGGTAAAAAGCTTAGTCTTAGATTTTTAATGATAGAAGAAACTCTTTTTATTTAAACAATAACATTAGTCTTGCATGAATATGAGCATATGACTATATTACATAATAACTTATATGAATATATGAGATGTGGCAAAATAAATTAGTAAGTAAACATATACACAAAATCAAGTATTGGAAGTCAAGGCTTCCAGATTAGAAATAGACTAGTCTTATAAAGAAAAGCAAGAAGATAAAATAAGAAAAATCATGGGGGTCTTAGATTATTGTCAAGGCTCTCCAGACTTAGATTATGGATAAGTCCCGTAAAAGAAAAGAAAAAGAAAATGGTTTTAACTTGATAAGGATAAGTCTAAGGATAGAAAGACTAGCCTTAATTTTAATAGCATGAAATAAATAAATTGCAAGATATAGTAAACAAAACTTAGTGAGCTTATATGCTCTATGAAATATATATATATAATATATATACATAATATATTTACTAACATATAGGAGTTAGATTAAAACAATAACAACAACAACAACAAAATAACAACATAATAATAAAATGAGGTTTGTAAATGAACATGAAATGACCTAGATTTACGTTTTAATCAAATTCCATGTGTTTATTAATTTATTTTAAGGAGTTGAATTGAATGAGTATGATTGTGTTGTTAGTAGTCTAAGATATAAGATTTTGTGTGTGTATATGTTGATATTAATAGTTTGGTTTATATGCATTAATGTGTGAGTAATGAAATTATCAATGTTGTCTTTTGTACATTAAAAAGTTAAGTTAAGTTAGATTTATAAATCAACTCTAATTTTGTTAAAGATTAATTGATAGAGTTCTTGGTAATTAAGTAGCATTTATACCTCAAATATAAGCCAAATGAGACTTAAATTAAAGTGAAATGCAACCTAAAGTTAATATATGCATTAAGGGGTAAATTTGGAAGTGTAAAAGTCAAAATTAAGCTAATTTGATTACTTTTTGGGGCAGCTCAAATTTTATCCGAATTTTCCTTTCTTTCTTCTTTTTCTCTTCTTCTTCTTCCTCCATTTCCATCTCCATTTCCAAGCTTAAGACAAGGTTTATATCAAGTTTGAAAATCAAAGTTACTCCCAAGGCAAGGTATATATATATGCTTGAATTAATTGAGTTGAGGTTGTTGTGTGGTTTTATTTCTTTTCTTGAAATAGATGCATGGATCATTGGATGAATTGAGCTTAAAGTTAATCAAATGGTTTGTTCATGCATGGGATGAGTTGAGAAGTGTTACATGAGTGTGTGAGGTTGTGCATGCATTGTTGTATGTTTATGAAGTGTTGGGAAGTTGTTAAGAGAATTTAGGTAGGAGAATTTGGAATTTATGGAAGTAGGTTTTGAAGTGTTTAATGATGTTGAATTCATGCCTTGAATTGCTAGAATTGAGTAGTATAGATATGAGTAAGGCTAAGATGTTGGAAGGGGGGTGGAGGAAGGATTAAAGTGTATTATGATATGATTTTGTAAAGTTGAAAAACAGGGGATTTAAGTTTCTCTCGTTTAATCTTGTTTTTAAAACGTACGCCGGTAACCTGGGAATTCAACGCCGCCGGCTTATAGGCAGCGTTGGATTCAGAATTTTTAAGGCTGGCTGAAAGCCGCCGGCTTTCGCTGGAAAGTCAGCCGGCGTTCATTCTGTCATGTTGAACGCTGGCAGTGAAAATTAAGGCCGCCGGCGTATATGTCAAAGCCGCCAGCTTATCTGAGTAAGCGGCCGGCTCAGACCTCTCTGGACGTTTTTGAAAATTTTGGTTTTGGATTCTACGCCGGCTCAAGGCCGCCGGCGTAGTATAAAGGCTGACGGCGTACAATTTGAACGCTGCCAGCGTTGGCAGTGTACATTTCAGAACTTTGAGCACCGGCCCAAAGCCGCGGCTTTGGCTGCCGGCCTATCCCCTGTGCTTTTGAAATTCAAAAACTTTTTCCACAAATTTTCGAAGTTTGTTATTTGAGCAATTGAGTTTTATTAAGCGATTTGGGACATAATAGGATGTTTAAATGATTATTCATGACCTTGTATTCAATTATTTAGATTTCTTTGATAAATTGTGATATGGATATAATATGTATAATTGTGAGAATGAAATTATGCTTGTTGTTTATTGATTATGTGTATTTTATTACAGTTAAGGATTCTTCGGTTAGTTCATCACCGAGAGATCCTAGTTCTACTAACGGTTCAGGTACGCAATAACTTGTCTGATGTTTGCTAGGACCAGACATTTCTAACTTGACCTAAATTGATTCGATTAATATTTGGATGAATTGGATGTCTATTACGCTGTTTAATCTGGTCCGAGGAGCAGCAAACCTGTCATGATGCAATGACATGTTAGCTAGGCGCTTAACCAAGTCATGATGCAATGACTTTACCATGATGCAATGGTACGCTATGATGCAATAGCGATTCTTTTGGTTAAGTGGGTAGCCGATAGGGGGAATTGTATCTGTGTAACGTTTGCTTAAACTTAGGGGGAAATACCATGATTTAGTTCAAGGTTTATGGGAACTTGTGAACTAGGCTCATGTTATGGACTGAGTTTAAGTAGAGTCGGGCAACGGCTTTTAAACCCTAGATGAAGCTATTATCATCATGAATTAGATATAGGAGATATAAGTATTCGGACTGCTTATATCAACCCCCTGAGCAGCTGCTGTTACTCAGGATCCCTGGATTCCCGAAGTGTGACCGGGGTTTGAATACCCTCTTGTTGATTTGTGAATCAAATTGTAATAAAGATAACCACTTGTTCTATGATGCATTACATGAATTGGATGACTTGCTTTGCATTGGTTATTGTGTACTGGGCCTCTGGCTCACTTTTGCTGCTTTGCAGGTTTTGGAGACGAGTATTACGATGACTTGGGCTATGGGTCCGATTTCGAAAGGTTTCTGGACGAGTGGGAGGAATAGGATCCGATGACCCGGGACTTTTAGAAGACTTTTTGCTAAGGACCAGCTATGCATAGAAGGCTTTAGTGAAGCCAATTTCTTTTGTAATGACCTAAGATCCCTTAGGATTCTTATGTTTTGAGAAAACATGTAATTTTTGTAGTGTCATGTGTTGGCACTAAACGATGTTTATTTGATGTAAATATATGTAAAGATTGCTTTTGTTAGCAATCTTGTTTTATTTAAAAAGTTCTTTACCAAGTATGGTGTTTTGATCAAACAATTTTCATAAACTGTTAGTTTTAGGACAACCTTACATATAATGTGAAAACGTTATATGTGGTTGGGGATTCGGTACTCTAAGTCTCGGGATTTAGAGGATCGGGTCTTTACAGAACAAGAATAAAGCATGAACATAGTGTTGCTTTCATAACACTTATTGATTTAGGAAACACACATCATGATCATGTTAAGTTACATGATATTGTAAAGAAATATTGGTAGGAATTTTATCTAAGGTTTATGTGGTGATGGAGGAAGACGAAGTTTGTTGGTAGTTGTGGGTAGACGATATTTTTGTGGAAAGAAAAGTGTGGTTAGGAAGAGGACTTATGGAGAGAGAATTTGAGAGGAAAATTTGGTGGATTTTTGTTAAGTGAAATGGAAAAGTGTAAAGAAGTAAAGAGAGTGGTGGTATTTATAGAGATTTGTGGAGGGAAATTTGTTGTAATAAAATAAATTGAAAAGAAAAAAAATTAGCGAAGAGAGACAGGGGGATCGACACATGTAAGAGGGAGAGAGAGAGAGAGCTTTGGTTAAATTTTGTATTTTTGTAATGAAAAGAAATTGAAGCGTAAAGGAAGTTATGTAACAAGTATTATGGGAAAAGTATATTATAGTAGTAAATATGTAGGTGTAAGAAATAGGTAGTAAGAAAAAGTAAAGATAGGTGGATAGTAATGAATAGTAGAAATTGTACAATGAATAGTGGACTAGATAATTAAGTTACCGATAGAAAAGAAAATACGTATAGAAGTGTCATATATGATATTTTTAGTTATTAAAAAATTATAAAATTGACATTTTTAAAATCCTTGTATAATTACAAGTTTAACGATATTATTGGGATATTTTTATTATTTTGGGCATCAGGGCACGTTTTTTGAGAACTGATCCTGTTTGGATCCGAAACGAATCGAATTTGACAAATCTGATCTTTTTAAGTTGTCGTACATTATTTTGAACCATAATCTATTATAAACTTGTTTCTATTGTTCTCAAGTTTCGAATGCGGGATTGCTAGAGTTAAAACTACTAGTATGCCTTGATCTTTGTGGACTTTTGAAGTTCCGGTTTGACTAGAGTTATGATTTACTTAATTTCACCCTAAAATTGAGGGGTTTATAGAAGAGGTTGATGAGATTGTAGTTATGTGATTTAAAAATGTGAAATTTTGGATTATAGAAGTCATGGAGGAAAAGGAGGTAGTTCCAATTGCTAATAGTCTTACGTTGGTTACTTAGGAAAATTCTTCCATGCAAGTAAATGAAGATTTTGATCAATGATAGAATTTATTTAAAACACATTGTTTTAATCAAGGGAACATGTTCAAATTGATTGTTGACAAAGTCAACATCTCCAATGTGGTGTCATAAGATTTTGTTAAGAAAAATGAATTTATACATGACTCCACATGCAAAACCGTACAACCTATGATGGTTGAATTCACAAAATATGTTACAAGTGCATAGATAGGCACGAGTTCCAATATTCCATAGGTGAGTACAATAACATGGTGGTTAGCAACATAGCTCCTATGGATATTACTCATGTGTTGTTAAGGAGGCTTGGCAATATGATTGTCGAGTTATCTATGATGGCTATAAGATTGTCTACACTTTCCAAAAAGGCAAATAATTGTTTATGTTGCTTTTAATGACTAGTTGAAATCCAACATGAAAATTATAGCATGTCAAAACAACTATGTGGTTAGAACAGCTTATTTCTAGTGTCAACCAGGTTGTTTAACAAAAAGAAGACACTAAAGAAATTTTAGGTTTAGAAAAGTTTGGATTCAAGGTCAAATCTTTTTAGCTTATGGTAATAATATTAATCAAACGAGGTTTACAGATGAGCAAGCGAAGAATCTAAGACTCAACTAAAGGAAAAGGTGTCATTATGCTTCAAAATATCCAGAGGAGCAAAATAGATTTAATGAAAAAACTCGAAGCTAACAACGAAAGTTGGATTGAAGGAAACTGGCTAAAGCATTGGTAGTTGGTTACCCTAGTTGTTCGCCTTGCTTAATCGCTTTATGTTGCAGGGAGCATACTTTTGTGCAATCATGAAGATGTTTAAAGCCTAACTCGCTAGATAATCTCAGATGTTATTGGTATAATTTTGTTTTAGTCATTATAGGTCTTAAATCATGTTATAAACATCTATTTTTATTTGGTATCTTATTATTTAGTCATTTATTGATTAAATTAGGTCATAGTAGAGTTGTCATATGTGTTATAATAGGCTAAGTCATATCACTAGTTAGTAGAGTAAAGTTGAGTTTTGATTCTTTGTTTAAGTATTGACATTGTTCTTTGAGAAATGAATGTCTCAATTAAATAATCAAAAAAGGGAATTGAATTGGATACTCTAAAAAATTTAAAAAATTTTCAAATTCCTCTTTGATTACTTATTACTTGTGGGGTTGATAATCAAATTACAATAACAAAAGTAAACAATGGTTTAAATTGTGTGAAAATAAAAGAGAGAGGGAAGAGAAAATTCATAAATAACTATATATAGTAATTTGGCCTTGTGCCCAAATCTACTCTTCAAGTTCTAAGTCAAGAGCCCTATAATCTATAAGAGTACATTCTACTATATCAAAAAAGTTCTTGAATATAAATAGAAGACTAATCGCTTTACTTGGTCATGGTTCCCTCTATTCAATCTCTTAGCTTAACTTTAAGTTAACACTGATTATTGATTATTAAATTGCACTAATATTTTGTAATTTTACTTATTAATTCATAATTTTATTCAAGTTAGTAGATTTAATTTATTTTTTTAAATGTCATAATTCTCCATAACATTTTATTTTAAATTGTTCCCTTAAGCCTAAAAATCCTTGAAAAACATATATTTAGTTCCTAAGAACCTTAATTGCATATAATGAACAAATGGATTTGGCTGTACTATTGCCATTTGCCTCAGTGGCATTTCATAATCAACATCAAAGAAACTAGTTTAGCACACTTAATTGGTATATTTTAGATCTGATCAATTTTTACCATTGGAATTCAATGCAAAAGGTGTCGAATTAAGGTTTAGTAATATTGGTGACTTGGGAAACAAATGAGTCATGTCAAGACAATATGATCTTAAGCTCGAACTTGAACTCAACTCGAAATCTCAAAGCTTGAGCTTGACCAAGCTTAAGATATTGAGCTCAGGTCTAGCTTGAAGTCCCACGTAAGCTTGAGTTTGATGTGATTAAACTTATTTAGGGTTGATTTATTAAAAAAATACTTTTAATTCTAATTGAAATTATATCGATACTTAATCTTGATTTGAATTTGATTAAAATTTGTAATCAACTTGTGCTTGATAGAGCTCAATTAAACCTATGGGCTAATCGAGATAAATATGTGAAGGTCAAGCACGACTCAATAAACTACCCGAGTAGCTTAAGTTTAACTCAACTATTTTCAAATCAAACTCGAGTAAACATCCAGTCAAGCTCAAGTAATTTGTGAACCAACTTAAGTCATGTGCACCCTTATTGGTGACTTTAATGGTTTTAGGTGACCTAATGGTTGAATTGCTGTTGTGATTATTTTTGGACTTATCAAGATGTTTTGATATATGTTAATAGTTATAGTGCAAGAGGCCATAGTGAAAGTTGTTCTTTAAAATAGGAGATGTAAGAGGTACATGGATCAATGAATATGATGACTAATTCCTTGAGAGCAATTATGGAGGGTTTATATGTGATAGATAGGGCCTTAGAAAATCTTAAGAAAGAGTCTCAATGTAGAGGGAGGAGAAAAAAACTGAAAACCTAGAGGAAAGGACCCGTGAAATTTATGATGTTGAGGGGAGGATTAGGAATCTGGGAAATAAAGGTCTTGAGATGGAAAAATTTACCATTTGTGGGCAGTAGTTCACCAGAGTAGTACTTTGAGTGGTATGTAAGGTGGAATTTTTTTATTGTTTTTGTTTAGGATATATTAAATACACTAGGGTACGGTTAGCTTCATCGGAGTGCAAAGGGTCTATAGGTAATGATGGGAAAATTTGAAGGCTTGAAGGCTCAAAGATTAAAAGAGGGGAAAAAGAGATGAGCATGTCATAACTTATGAAATGCATTATGTAGAAATTTTTATCCCTATATCAAGTTATGGATATTGAAATAAGGTAACATGGATACTAAAGATTATGTTCAAGAATCTAAGATATTGCTAGTCAAGTGTGAGACATTATAAGAAAACCGAGTTTTAGAGACAAAATTTATGGCTCTAAACATACATTTCTATCGCAAAAATTTGTTTTTGTAGAGATATAAGCTATTTTGATAATTTTGTGTTGCAAAATTTCTATCGTTAAAAGTCATTTTTTTTAGTGTGACCAAGCTAAAAGAATTTATCATTGCTAGATTTATTGTATGATCAAGGTATGAGATTCCTAATATTGTTGAGTTACAACATATGAGATTTTGAAGGATATTATGAAACTTGCCACAAAATTGACAAACTTTGCTAAAGAGGAAGAGTCCACTCATCACCAAATTGCTATTGCATCATAATTAGAGCATCCTAATGAATTGAAGATTACCAATATGTTAAAAACCAATTAAGGCTGCAATCTTAAAAAGTTCCTGCATAAGTTAGAGTAAAGACTGCTTAGAAAGCAAGACAGTGAAATCCAATGCTTGAAATGTCTAAAATTGAGATATATAGCTTATTAATCGTTGGGTGATTGTTGTTGGACCATAGTCCTACAATTTGAGATAAATAAGGCATTTGATAGTGGTATGCATGGGATAGTGGGCAAAGCTCTCTCTATGGTGATTCAATGTTATCTAGTTGTAAACCCATCATATGCACTTGAGTAGAGAGAATATTTTCCATCATAGATATCTAGGGCAGGGTATGTTCTTTAATTATTGATGAGGTAGCTACAGTAACTTACAGTCCGTTCACTTAACATGAATGTTATTTATTTCCTCATCATTCTATGTAAAATTGTTATTACGGTTTTCACTTGGGTAGAATTGCAATTTATAATGAATTGCTATTACGCAAAATGATGAATAGTAATTCATAAATAATCCTATCTTAAAAATATTATTTATACAATTATTCTCTCTCTTTAATAAAGACAAGGGACATTATTGATATTTTACCTTTTACTCCAATAATTACTTGTTTTATTTTTTACACCACGTGAATGTTGTAATGGCCATAAAATTCTATTACATTTATGATGAATTGGAATTCAATCCCCCTCCTCCCAAATTTCATATAGTAAAGTGAACGAGTTGTTAGCTTCTAACATTTCTTTTCATGTTTTGGGGCTAAATACTGTAGAGAATCCAAACCTTTACAAGTTACACTATTTTGGTGAAAAGAAGATTATCCATGTCAATAAATAAGTGTAACTACCCTTATCAACAACTAAATATGTAGTTGAAAGTGCATTGCTTATGGAACTTGGTAATATACTGTGAGGTAGGCCTTGGCACTGGGGGGGAAGGGTGTTACGATGGAGTTGAAAGGACTTATATTTTCGGAAAGGATTGGAGATTGGTTATACTCTTACCAATAAAATCAAATGAGGTGTGGAAGTATTAGATTACTTCAAGTATGTGAAAGTAGGTCCAATTTATTTGCTTAGAGATATTTTCACAAGCCAGAAAGCATTTAGATTTGACGACACATCTTCATCAACCTCAAGATAGCAACCAAATTTGAGACTAGAGCTACCAAATATTATTAGGGCCACCTTGAAGGTTGGGAGTGCAAAAGACGTGTTACATATTGATGGAAGCCAATAGACTAGCGACTAGTTGATCACAACATTGGGTGTTGGTAACTTCTTTTATATTTACGTTTTTCTTATCTTATTTATTAATTTTAACCTTGTTCCTTTTATATAGTCATTTTAGGGTTTCTGTTAGTGTCCTCTGCAGGCTTTAGTTGTAATAAACATCATCTGCTAGACTCTTTCTATATTGACTGACTATTGCTATGTTTGAGCGATTCTTCGTACTTGATCTTATCAAACAAACATATGCATTGCGGTGGTCTAGGTTAAATAAAATTATCATAGATAATATAAATTCTTTTAACCCTTTGTTGAATTTCAAAATTATGAGTTATGTTGATTATTGAAACACAAACACCCACAATTCATTTATTGACTAGGTTTGTTCTTATTTGTATTTATCCTCATCTTTTTATGTCAAATCATTCCCTTATAGAGAAAATTCCAAAAATCATAATTTTGTTTACTTTCTAAGAACCACAATATCATATATTGGTCAATTAGATTTGGCTATGCTATCATGGAGTGTGTTGTTGCCTTGGAGGCATATCGCTATTGATTCTTTGTTTATGATAGTCTTTAATATTAAAGGCTTACTAGAATCCACTTTTCAATTAAGAACATCATATTGTTGGTTTGAGATTATGGCCCTTCTCTTTGGTTCAATTTCTTCTAGACATGTATTTGCTTTCTTCTATCAATAAAATAATTACTTATTCTTTGGAAAAAAAAAAATAAAAGTAATAGTTAACATCATCACTTCCACAATTAAAAAAAAATAGGGGGGGAAATCAGGGACTTGACCCTGCACATTATTGAGGTACCTACTATAACCTTAAGGTCAGTTAAGAATTGTTCCGATACGCCTACTTTTATACAAATGAAAACACAGGACACTATTCACACTCATAAATTATGATGATAGAGATTGATATGCGTTTTTGTATAATTATAATCTATGTGATCGACTATCTAGCTAAACTAAACCGAATACTGCTAGTGATGCCGCTACTGGACTAATCATCACGGTTTATCTCATGAAGAATAATTATGAGTGCAACTATAAATGCAAAGTCAACATCTGGGTATACCGTGACCGTGTACATATCCTTTCCGATCAAAGCGCTCTTGAAACTAGGCTTTTTCCGCATCTGCAAACACATACACGCACATAGACATATTGCGATAGGAAAACTTAATTGTTAAAGTAGGATATACTAAAATTTTAGCTCTACATTTGTACCCTAGAACCTTTGTTGAAGGTATGTTAAATAGGATTATAGGATTACTGTAGTTTCATGTGTTTTAGGACATATGTTCTCATTTTTATATATGACACACTTTAAGGTAGAGTGTGATAAAAATAAATAGGTTAAATGCCAATTTAGATTCACTGTAAGATCTAAATCAGTAAATTAAAAAAAAAGTGGAAAATTCAATTGAAAAACAATTGTTTTAGTAAAGTAATGTTTTGATTTGACTTTTCCAAGCAATGAACGTCAATCCTACCTGAGCAATGATCGTCGAGGAATGTCCAAGATGTATAGCACATGATCTCAAAAGCCAACTTCCTTCAACATTAAAGTCGCATATATCCTCCTCTGTATTGTTGGCCATAAATATGTGTAATTTAGTCTTGAATTGAAAAACTGAAGATCTTTTTGCACTAAAAATCATATCTTTGGGATCTGTACTTTCACCCCTGAAAACTTGCCATCTCTTATGGATTGACCATGCCTGGATACAACCATTTGTCAGTATTGTTTAAGCGCGGTTCCTGACTCATGTGTGGTCAAGCATCGGACCGTTTCAAATCGCTAACCGAATGCCGATAGTTGACTAAACCGTGAATTAAATTGGTTCTAGAAAAATTGATAGTTTGATTTGGTTTCAATTATATATGATTATCAAAATCACAATTTTACTGATCTATATGCAGAAAATATAGTAATTGATAAAGTCATATAAAATCATGTAAAAATCAATGAAACCATAAACATATGGAATCATAACTAGATTTATAATTCTATATAAGATAGGCACTTACACATCAATTTTAATTTAGAAAAAAAAAATTAAAAAATTATAAATTTGTAAAATCATATATTTCACCTGAGATTTTGATAATTATGATTCAAATCAGTGATAAGGTTTGCGATTTGATTGATATTTTTTGCAGTATTAGTATTGTCGTTATGATGAGTTCTATCCAGTCCATGGGAAAGGAAAAAAGAAAATAAAGTGAATGAAAATAATAAAAATAACAGATCAAAGATAAAGAAAGAAGAAAGATGGAAAAACAAAATTTCTGGTAAACTGAGAAGAAATCCAGTAAGAATCAAGTCACCTTTGACATCAGGGTGATAATAGGATTGCCAGCAGTATCAAGCAAGATACGATGTTTATGGAAAAAGGTCCACGGCCTCCCTTTCACCTTGAAGAGAATATCGCCGTTGCTCTCGGCGACGACAAAGTCACCGTTGCTCATGGTCATTACCTTCCTCACTATTGCAAGATTAGTCGGATTAGGTGCACAATACTGAGGGCCGACTACACAAACTGGGTTGTTGAGAAGGGGTACGTATGGCTCTTCCATTGTGAAAATTTGCAGAAATTAATGATGCAATACATAACGTGATGCAATACATATTTATGATTGTGTCACCACCGGTGACAATTATGTTTCAAAGGTAATACTAGCTTAAAATGTCAACCGACGTAAGGGCTTAGCTGGAATTTTTATCTGAATTTATATTTGATTTGTTTATATATAAAAATATTTATTTTTTATTTATATCTCTTTTTTAATAAATAATTTGAACCAAAATGATTGACATGTATTTTGCACATCAACGAATCAAATGGAGGTCCAATCAGTTGAATTGTAATAAAGGAGGTGTGAAATTGATTTTCTGGTAGCACATAGATATCGGAAAATCATGAAACTTCGTGGATGTATTTGAAAATAAACAATATTGCAAAACGTGTTCTGGATAGTGGATGGTTCCGTTTTAATTTAAGAAAGTTTCGTAAGCAAAACGAATCAGCACTGTTTTCTTTGACTAGGTATTAATGTCAAGACCAAGTAGCAAATGACATCTGGTGCAATGGTCTTTGAGTTTGAGGGAAATTCTATATTAATATAGTGTTGCATTTTGACTTTGTCTGGTGCTTTGTAATTCTTTTACCCTATAAAACTCGTGTATTATCTAGAAATTTATAAGCATTAGATTTGTCAAAACATTTTGAAAACATTTAATACGTCTTTCAAAATGTTAAGTAGGTATACTAAATTCAACTCTTGAGGTTGAGGGGATATATATATATATATATATATATATATATTAATATATTTAATTTGATCGGTTCCTTCTCCATCTACAGAAAATCTTCATACTATATATCTTTTATAGATAATAAATAACATGATGATAAAATAAGTGTGAGATATGATGAGAATAATGTTGAGTCACAATATAATTTATAGGACTCGTCAAATATCTTTCGTTGGCATAATGAAATTCATCTTAACCGTATAACGTGTTCATTTACATCTCCTCTAGATATTTATTTGACCGGGGAATATTTAAATGGAAAAAAGTGCTTTTGTAGTTTTCAATATTTCACTGATTTTTATTTGAGCCATCAATCTTTATTTTATATATTTATTTTTATTTTAAGTCCTTAATATCTGACAAAATGTTATAAAGTTGAATATATATTAACACAATTAACTTTTTCATTAGTGTTTGACATGTGGTTTTGTCTTTGTAATAATTAAATAAGTATTAACTAAATAAAATAATAAAATAATATAGAGAGTTTGGGGAAAAAAAAAAAAAGAAGAAAGAAAGAATGCAGAAAATCTATCTAAATTAAACTTAAATATACTACACGACTTTTTCCAACAATTGCTAAATGTAATCAGAAATAGGCAAATATCATTTCCGCATGAATAATCACTTTTCTTGTTAAGCTTGAAGCTTCATGAGCCTTAGTGGGGCTCATTTTGCAATATTCAATAGTTTGAATCATATTCTCTAATTCCAATCAAAATTAGAGTCAGAACAATATTGTTCAAGATGATTTCTAGTATTGAAAATCAAATTGATTATTGTTCAAACATAGCTTAAAACCATTATTAAGCTTAAGGTGAACTACATCATTTTAAAAATGTTTATGATCCAGAATGAATAGAATGTATTAATCTTGATTAACCATAGTCTATATAGTTCACCAGCTCATGATTGCGCCTCTCGCGGCCTCCTACCTCTAATGGTGACTTACGATGAGCTAGTACCTCTTGCTCTTACACTATGATTCTCATGCATAATACATTCTATGTATATGGAAATTCATTTATGATACACATGATCCTCATATGATGCAAATATAGAGCATACTTTAAATCTTGGAAGAGAAACCAGACATCCAAACTATTTCTTTCTTATAGGATTTAGGGAGAGAGAGGGTTTAAAAAGCCATTGATAAATCGCATAGTATTATTTTTGATATGGGCTAAGTTTGCTTTGAAGCTACAAATGATCCTCTACTTAAAATAAGAGGACTGAGGAAACAGATAACAAATTATTACACGTGTGAATTACAATATAGCACACATATGGTGTCTCAAAATTTTAAAGCTACTTTAATAAAGCGTAAATAATGCCTTGAATATGACTTATTAGACTCAAAAGTCAAAAGCTACTTTAATAAAGAGCTATAGTAACTTCATATGATTTTTCTATAAAGTCTTGATAAGGTGGATTTTGATGACGACACCTGGCAAATAAAGTGGGATAGAGACAAATTTCCTTTTGGTGACCAATCGGAACCATCATTGTTCTCTTCAAGGTTTAACCACATGGGTATTGGTGCTTTGTCCATGACATTTTGTGAATAGCCATCATGCTGGTCTTGACTATGTTTAGTAGGATTAGGATAAGCTTGAGATCTCTGATCTTGTTCAGGTTCTCTTTGACTTAATCTAGCTTGATCTATGTCCATTGATTGATTTAGATTTCAGGCTTAGAATTCGGCTAAGGTTTTATCTCTTTTGGGTTTTGTTTTCTCATAATCTTGGCTGTAATCCTATGGAATTTCATATTCATAGCCTCCAGGCCAAATTTATTTTACGATTGTCATGTTTTGGATACAAAGCTTTTTTTTGCAGCTCTTAATATTATGCATCATTATCATGTATATCAAAGAGAACACCATATAAGATAACATGATTTGGAAATGGATAAAATTTCGCTCTCTTAATTTAAATCCATTCTTGCCTTAACTAGATGATTAATCTCAAATCTTCTTTGTTGTAGCTTAGACATTTTTCTTCTATATGGTCTAACCATGCCTGTATAATCACTTTTCAATCATAAATTGTATAGAACCTTCTTAGTAATTCTACCAAAGGATAAACTAGCATTCCTTCATGGTATGTGAGATTAGAGAGCAACCTTAATGCCTTTCATGGTTGACATTTGTATGAAAAAAGTATAATGATGAAATAAATACTCATAAAACCACTTCAATTCTTTTGGAAATGGATCCACAAAATGAAATTTGTAAGGGTGAATGAAGGGATATTCTGGATGGAGACCATAAGGTATGAGGTTTAATCCTTCATATTTGCTAAAAATGAGATATTGATACTCCCATATTTTTGTCTTGGTGTCTTCAAAGAAGTTGTTTCTTTCGATCAACTTATCTATTTCTAGTGGTGCTATTTCATTTGGCCATCTTGGCCCATAAATTTTTCCTTAATAGACAAGCAAGTCATTAAGGAAGTTGAAAATACTCTTTAAGGTCTAACCTAGGTTTGTAAAGATCAAGATGTGGCATATGAAGAGAAGCTTTTTGACTTGCTGAGCCTTTAAATGCCTATCATCTAGGATGTGCTTGTTCTTTGGCAAAGATTGCCATAAAATTGAACATGCACAAATATCACCTAAAGATGAATGAATATCTCTAGAAGGCTAGTTTTTGGTCAAAGAATAGATTGATGGACTAATCCACGTTCTTTTAGAACTTTTGGATTCTGATTTCCTTTCTTTTAAAACTTATAGACCCAGTAGGGCTTGATGACTTTTCTAAAATCTAGGAAGAAAATCAGCAATTGATTTTTCTTCTTAGGAATGTGCTTAACTTCATAGGAGTATTTGGAAAACCACTCTTCCATCTTAGTAACTACGTTATCAATGTAATTGTAGAGATTCATTTGATTGGTCATGGAAGCATCATGCGAGTGTCACGTTATATCACCTCAAGAGCTGTGATAAGTATATTATCGATAGAGCATCATTAAACCTATCTTTTTAGTAGAATTTATATCACTTTTAAATGTATTTAAGGTTGTTTTGATAGAATTTGATACTTAATTTAACTATATTTTCATTTAAGGAAGAAAAGAACTTTAGTGAGAATTTATTTAAGTATTAAAGAATTTTTATAGTTTTTTAAGACATTTATGAGCTTGAAGAATTTATTTTTTCTAAGATTACACTCGAGTAAGAGCTAAAGAGTTGAAAATTGAAGAATTGACGTCCAAGAAGATACATGACTCAATACATACGTTGATGCAGTGGGTTACTTAGGGTTTATCACAATCCGTTGAATTCCGTACGATGGTTGGAAAGTGATCTTCAAATACCTATTATTTCTAAGAATACCTAGATAAAAGACATCCAAATATTGAAAATAATAGATAAATTCAAATTTTTTGGGACAAGAGAGAGCATGATGGCTCAAAAGTATGTATTACTAAATAACTGAGTGTTCGTTTACCTTAATGTATACAAATAAGCAAAATCAAAGCTTCTAAAAATAGAAAAAGTCTTAAAATTTAAGGAAAAAAAGTACATCAAAAGATAAAAATAGTGTCATGGATGACATTAAAAAAAGAGGTATCTATAATAAGTTACAACAAAACTAAAACTTAGATAAAATATAAAAATTGTCCATTTGAGGGCCTAAACGAAGGAATTTGTCCTAAAATACAAAAAAAAAAAAAAAAATACTGACCAGTTTCTGTCCCATTTTACCGTGTAATTGTTTGCCACTACTTCCACCTCATCAATCACACGTCAATGTAGTCAAGCCATGCACTACAAAGAATATCAGCTCATTGATTTTATGAGTGTAGATGGAAACACATTTGAAAAACACAACTGTATTTTGAGCCTATGCACTTTGTCAAATGTTGTATAGTTTTAGTGTTCCATGTGTGTGTCTATATATCCCTGTAAAGAGAGAGAGAGGTGCAACCTTTTGGATGAAAGTTTATAAAGAATTTTCATGGAGTTCCATAGAGAGAAAAAAATTAGATGGAGTACTATGTTTTTGTTTTCTTTGATTTATAGTCTAAATTACATTACATTTCCTTATGTTTTGTTGAAGTCTATGATGGAGGAATAATTCTTTAATACCTAGACATTGATGGATACTAGAAATAGGACAATATAAATTTGTCAGATCAGGTTCAAACCTAACGGTGGAATTCACGTAGCAAAATATACTAAATGTAATTTGTTCTTAAAGGTTTTAATAAGGAAGGGATTCCAATAAATCAACCTAGGATTAGGGCTTTTTGATCTCGAGAGAGACATTAATCTAAACTAAGAATTCCCATGGTTGAGGAAATCAATAAGGAAATTGAATCATGTAGTCACATATGTAATTCTAGTAGGCATTCATGAGTCTAGATATTATTTTCTTAATCTTGGTGACAAGTTACTTTGATTTCTTGTTATTTTGATTGATTAATTGCGTTATATTGTAAAGTAGACAATAAGAAAAAAGGAGATTATTGGTAACCACAACACTGCTTTCTTAAGAGTTTGACTTGGTCTCACTAGAATAAAGTTAATATGTTTTTAGGGCACTTGCTAGTAAAATCATTAGCTTTGGGTTTTTGATAATTTATTTGATTGTGTTAAAGCATATAAGATTTTAAGTGTGTAGTGTATGTAATCAATGATGCTTGGACGAATGAACTAAAAAGAATGATAGGATAGAGAAGCATAGAATCTTAGTGTCTTAAATGCAAAATTGATAGATAAGGAATGCCACAGGACTCCTAGGTGTTAACCTTATAGTTCTTGAGCAATAAAGATTAAAATTTGCTTTAATTGCTTTTTTGATCTTTGAATGTAGATGTAATCCCCAAGAATTTTACACCAGTATACAATAATAGAATAGAAAATGAACTTAGGACCCAATAAAAATCTTAGAATGAATTTATGAGTAATAGTGAGCTTATTTATAGCTTGAGACTCGAGTAGAAATTTCTTTGAACTTAATTGATACTATAAGGATGCGACATGTACTATATTAAAAAAATGCATATCAAGTCCCCAACCACGTATAATATACGGATATATTACACATAAGGTTGTCTAGAAAAGGAGTGTTTATGTGAATTTCCTATTTAACCTATTCAAATACATAGATTTAACAAAAGCTACTCAACAAAGAGTAGATACTTTAATGTAACAGCATATGGATACCAGTAACTTGGTATCCCAAAGTTTACAAACCATATATTACATACTATATAAGGAAAAGTAAATACTTCATATTACAACTTAGGCTTATAAACAAGCCATGTCTATACTATTACACTTTTAAACAAAACAAACTTTGAATTGGTCTCTTTTGCCAGGAAAACAACAAGGTCGGTCCCATAGCCCAAGGAATCATAAAACTTGTCATCTTCAATACTTGAAAGAAAGAAAGTGAGCTAGAGACCCAGTACACAATAATACAAACAAATACGATGCGGCACACACTCTTGTACTAATGCAAGACATACATTACTTCATTAAACCCTTGTCAAACTCAAATAAAGTTTAAATCAACACATAATTCATATTCGCACATATACATAACATTCCTTTATTTAAATTTAACCATTGTAATTCATTCAACTAATATACCACATTAAATATCATTTATCTATTTTATTTTAGCTCAAAAAGATTCATTTCATACTTAACTACATACACTTAATTAGTAAAACAAGTTTTCAACTTGATTGGAATATGTAGTAGATGGAAATAATTACAATTTAGGCTTTTATACTTTTAGAATTTGCACAAACTTAAAACATGAAAGTTGTAGATCTCTTTTCAAGCTTTATGTAGCCTTTTGAATCACCTCAATCCAAGTTCGGATGAAAAAATTTATGATCAAAATACAATGACTAGAGGCTAGCAACGACAGAGTCACAGCCATGATTCTCCAAAATGCAACATCAGGCACTTCTAAGAGAAGAGTCATGCCCGTGATTCTCAGGTTTTGAAATTTTATAACAACTCGAGGCTTATAAGGACCGTGCCACGCTCGTGATTTTGAAAAAATTTCGAAACAGAGTTCATTTTAGCTTAAATCATGCCCATGATTCACAAAATTATGAAGATCCAAGGCTCCTAAGGGCATAGTCACACCCATCATTGACATATTTCAAGGGGTTACTAAATCCCCTATTTTTCAAACTCCATTTATCATCTTTTTACACGTCTTGCATCAATCTAAACTCTACAAAAGCATCATACAACATCTTTATTTGATGAGAAGGAAGAAAAAAGTAGAAGAATTCAAGCTAAAAAGTATGTTTCAAATTTATGGAAAATGGATTGGGACTCCTCATGGAGGTTGGTTAGTAGAAGGTGAGCCTTTACCTGCCACCAGAGGCGAGCAGAGGATAGCTGCTAAAGGCATCCAATTAGAGATGACAGATCTGACTTTGGCACCACCGGAGAGCAGAGCAATCAGGATAGATAGCAGCGACAGTGATTCTGATGATAGGGATGGATATCCCCAGCTTGGTCCTAAGGAGAAAGGCAAGGGACACCTGTATCCTAGCCCATAGAGTCAGATCTAATATTATGTTATGATGTTTGTTTTGAGAGGTGGTAGGATAGTTATGATATTTTGATAGACTTTTGATGGTGTGTATATGTTGGATTATGATATGTATGTGATGGACTATAATATGTTACTTTGGATGATATTACTAGTAGATGATAGGAATAGAGTTAGTACCAATTTTGTTATGTACATATAACACTAACTAGGGGACTTTTTGTCTGTTTTGGATGCATAAATATATGTGAATATATACATAAATGTTTATAGTTACTTTAAGTAAAGATGAAATATGATGAATGAAATTTAAACTTAGTTATTACATTTGATACTAATAGAATGCCAAGTGGAAGAGGTAGGAGTAGGATTACCAGAATATCTGGAAATCCACCTGAAAATGTGCCTGCACTATCTCAAAATTGGTTAGAGGACATTTTGCAAACACTCAAACCGCAAAATGCATTGATATTGCAAGCTTTGCAAAATGTGCAAGCACTACATGCAGTTCCACCAGTTGAGGCATTAGCAAGGTCTCCAGCACCTATTTGGAGAAATGTAGGACATGATGCACCAGTCCAATTTCAAGCAAATAGACCAGTGAATCATACTGATCAAGCTGAATTTGCTACTGAGGTGCATGGACCGCCTCGACGTGAACATGAACTACCACTACAACTATTACAACCTCAAAGGAACTTGTTACTTGAATTTATAAAGTGTAACAGGTATTTTGAAGGGATTCTAGGGAAGCTCATAGAAGTAGAGGATTGGCTAGCTCAAATTGAGTGATCCCTTGATGTTTTCCAGTAACGAAAGCTCTGAGGGTACCATATGGATCTTATCTACTAAGGTTGAGAGCAAGAATATGGTGGAATTCCAAACAAAGAAGTTTACCACAACCTATCACCTAGGAACTATTTAAGCAGGAATTTCTGAAGGAGTATTTCCCGGTAGCTTAAAAGCAAAGAATAGCATTGACCTAATGAATTTGACATAGAGAAGTAAGAAATTGATGAATATGAACATAAGTTCAATCGGTTATTACAGTTTGCTCTAGTTGCTTATTGAGACAGCGATGAGCTAAAGAGGCAAACTTTCATGGCTGGGTTAAAGCCTAATTTTCAAAGGAGACTTGCTGAGTTTGAGACTGCAGATTTTGTGGCTACGGTAGAAAAAACCCGAATCATTGATTGAATAAAGAAATATGAAGTTGAAAGATATAAGAGGAGGGGACAAACTTTTGGGAAAAGAACTTATGATGGTTCTATGGCAAATTTTGTGCCTAAAAAGATAAAGTTCTTTAAAACCCTTGGTATGAACAAAGGAGGAGTAGTTAAGAAGAACAATGTTACATGTTGTATGTGTAAGGGTTCTCATTATCCAAGAGAATGCCCAAAATTGCAACACATGTGTTATTACTATGGAGAAAGTGGACACATGGCAACTACCTATCCAAAAAGAAAGATTGCAACTTGTTTTATTTGTAACAAAGTTGGTCATATATCAACCAACTATCCACAAAGAGTGAACATTGTAGTTGGTTCTTCTCAGTATAAAGGAGCAATTGGAGTGACAGGCCCAAAAAATGGAAATTCTAACGAAGCTACTAAAGCAGTAAAGGTCTTTGCTATGCATGGAACTTCGATTGATGATGTGGAGATGGTAGAGGAAGATGAAGGTAACATATGGGAAGAAGCCGACCCTGATGACTACAGTCTTATTGTAGGTATGTAGTTACATATTTCCTTATTTAAAGTTATAATATAAGACATAGACACGATTAGATGCATATTAAATGCCTTTATGAACTAGAAATAACATGTAATTAATAAATGATAAATAGAAACAATTCAAGTGAAAGATTAAACTGCATATGCTTTGTTTGACACGAGAGTAACATATTCTTTCATAAATGCTGAATTAGCAGGACGTGTAGGACTACCAATTGAGACCATGAGTAGAGAGTTGGAAGTTACTACACCAACTGAGGACCTGGTGATAATCCAAGATCTAATAAGGAGTTGTCCAATAAAGATTGGGGATCAGGAATCATTTGCTGATTTGATCTTGGTTGATATGCGAAAATATGATATTATTTTGGGTATGACTTGGTTAACTACTGTAAAAACAAAATTTGACTATCGTCTTAAGATGATATCTTTTGTTAACAATCAAGGAGAAAGAAAGAAGTATAGGGGTGAAATACTTAAAGAAGTAGGAAGCAGGATAACAATAATTGAGGTTGAAAATGAGGAGGATACAGAGTTAAACAAATGTATTCTTGGAGCCACCGAGGGTGAACCAAAAAAATTAGATATATAAACAATCCGAACAGTATGTGATTATCTGGATGTATTTCCAGATGAATTACCTGGGTTACCTCTACACAAAGAAGTGGACTCTTCTATTGACTTGATACTTGGAACTAAATCAGTATCAAAAGCTCCGTATTAAATGGCACCAGTGGAGTTGAAAGAATTAAAGGTGCAATTACAAGAGTTGTTAGATAAAGAATTTATCAGACCAAGTGTTCCACCATGGGGAGCACCAATATTGTTTGTTAAGAAGGAAGATGGTTCAATGAAACTCTGTATTGATTATAGAGAATTAAATAGAGTTACTATTAAGAACAGATATCCTTTACCAAGAATTGATGATCTCTTTGATCAATTGAGAGGAGCAAAGGTATTTTCTTGAATTGATTTAAAGTCAGGATTGTTGGGAATTTAGGGATCAAAGAGCAGCGAAAATATGTATATTTTTCGAAAAATACAAACCCTAAATCGTCAATTATGGATCCATGCGATTCAATCAAATTTATAAGCATAGAATTACCTTTTTGATGCTTTAGAACTCTAGAAATTCGAATCTAAGATGTTGCAAATGCAAACACCCTCTATTGTATCCATACAAATGAATTTCCAATCGGATCTGAGTGTGTGCCAGCACCTTGGAACAATTCCAAGTTTTGGGAATCTCTCACAGAAGGGTCTCTCTTGTTTTAGTTACAGAGTTTCTCTGTAATTATAATGTGACGGCAAGTGTCTGCAAACCCTAGAGGTGATCATCACCTCTTATTTATAAGAAGATGTGACTATTAGTTACCTGCCCTAATCTTATTAGGGTTTTCTCCATGTCACGTATCAAATAAAGTAACAATTTTATTTAATAATTATTTATTATTCTTAATCTTATTAAGAATAATTATATAATTCTTGATATGGTTATATAAAATAACCCATGATCCAATCAATTCATTCTTTGTGTGTGACCATGTAGGTTCACTTAATGTTAGTAGTAGTCCTAAAATACCTTTTAGACCTACAAAACATAATTGGTCTCTAGCAAGACATTATGCCTACCCAAATTAAGTGAAGATCAGTGATTCGAATTTACCTATTAACAGTCAGTTATTTAATCCTTTTGTTACATGATATCTTATAATTAAACATAAGGTGTGGATCAAAACACTCTTATAATGTTTAATCACATATTTCTTGATTCTAGAGTATGACTGACTTAAACAAATGATATTGATAACTCCTTATGAATTCATTTGAGCATCGCCATGCATTTTTCATTCTTACCCATCAAGAGGCCGAAAATATATCTCTCTTAAATTAATGAGAGGAAAAAATCACATCTTAATCACTCAACTTCCTCTACATGATTTATATTATGACCAATCTCAACCTTTATAATTATCCGGTTAAAGATAACTTTGATTGAGTCAAAACATAATATTTCTCATGTTGGTATCTATGGTGATTTCAGGTCTAAGGACTAAAATAACACTGTAAATGAGAAAAACTTATTGCATTGATCCATATAGCATTCTCATATTTGATCATTCCAATACAATGTACTCTTACATGTATTCATGTGCTGAATTAATATCTCATATCCATGATCAATAAAACATGATCATCATCCAGCCAACATACTAGTCTTAATTCATTAGTATTCTATATAATGAACGACTAGGGATAATTCATAATAAAATTATTTCTCACCTTATGGTTTTACTATTAAAGTCACATACTGTAATGACTTAAGGAATAACTAATTTATTTAAGGAATAATACTTTATCAAAGCAAAAAGGCCAATAACAATTTTGAAAAAGAAAATGACTCATATTATAAATATAATAAACATTCAAATGACATAAAATCCATATGGCCTAGGGCACATCACTAGTAAGGATATCATCAAATCCAAATAAAGGTGGAGAATGTACCAAAGACTGCATTTCGAACTAGGTATGGTCATTATGAATTTCTGGTCATGCCATATGGATTAACAAATGTACTTGCAATTTTGATGGACTTGATGAACCGAATCTTTAGACCTTTACTTGATATTTGTATAATTGTTTTCATTGATGATATACTGGTACATTCATCTATTGAAGAGCAACACGATGAACACTTGAGAAGTGTATTCTAGATTCTAAGAGATAATAAGCTATATGCCAAATTATCTAAATGTGAATTTTGGCTTAAAAGTATAGCATTTCTTGGACACATTGTTTCCGATGAAGGAATATCTATGGATCTTACAAAAGTTAAAGCTAATGTAGAATGGAAAAGACCAAAAACAATTACAAAAGTAAGAAGTTTCTTAGGATTAGTAGGATATTACCAGAAATTTGTGAAAGATTTCTCAAAGATTGTGCGACCATTCACATAATTAACCAGGAAGAATGAGAGATTTGAATAGAATAATCAACATGAACAGAGTTTTCAAGAATTGAAGGCAAGATTGATATCAACACCATTATTAGTCTTGCCAAATGATAAGGACCCATATGTTCTATATAGCAATGCATCCAGGAATGGTTTAGGATGTGTGCTAATGCAAAACGGGAGAGTAATAGCATATGCTTCTAGATAGTTAAAACCACATGAGATGAATTACCCCACTCAAGATCTAGAATTAGCTGCTATTGTTTTTGCTCTTAAGATTTGGTGTCATTACTTGTATGGATAAAAATGTAAAATATATACAGATCATAAGAGTTTGAAGTATATATTTACATAGAAGGAATTGAACATAAGACAAACGCAGATGGTTGGAATTGATTAAAGACTATGATCTAACCATCAGTTATCATCTTGATAAAGCAAATGCTATGGCTGATGCATTAAGCCGAAAGGATTATAGAGAAGTAGCCTCAATGTTGACAAAGCAAAAAGAACTCATTAAAGAATTTGAGAGATTAAATTTGGAATTTTCAATGCAAGGTTTAGAAGCTGAACTTGGAAATTTGGTCTTGGAGCGTATACCACTTCATCAAATCAAGGAAGCTCAAAAAGAAGACCCAGAATTACAAGAAATTAAGCAAAGGATACCCTAAGGAAAATATAAAGATTTTCATGTGGATGACGAAGGAGTATTAAGAATGAACAAAAGATTTTGTGTGCCACATGATACAAGCTTGAGGAAAGAATTAATGCATGAAGCACATTATTCTGGATATTCTATACATCCAGGAGAAATAAAGATGTATCAGGAGTTGAAAAGTGCATATTGGTGGAATGGAATGAAAAAGGACATCACCGAATTTGTCGCATACGGTGATGTATATCAAAGCATAAAAGCTGAATACCAAAGACCTGGTGGATTGTTGAAATCATTGCCAATTCCAACTGGAAATGGGATCAAATTTCCATGGATTTTGTATGTTAATTATATAAGACAAATGCAGGTTATGATGTTTTGGGTCATCTAGAATTAAAAGCCTTATGGACGCAGCTAAAGCTCAGTACAACTTATCATCCTTAAATAGATGGATAGGCGGAAAAAACCATTTAGACATTAGAGGATATGTTGAGATCATATATCCTGGAATTCAAAAGAAATTAGGATCAACACTTACCATTGGTAGAATTCGCATACAATAACAGTTATCACTCAAGTATTGGGATACCACCATATGAATCACTATTTGGTAGAAAGTGTTGATCACCGTTATTCTTGGATAATTTGGAGAAAGTAATGGTTAGACCTGAATTAGTACGATAGACACTTGATAAAGTCGTTGTGATAAAGCAAAAAATGAAAGAAGCTCAAGACAAACAAAAGAGTTGGGCAGACTTGAGAAGAATGGAATTATAGTTTACTAAAGGACATCATATTTATGTGAAGATAAGTCTAATCAAAAGTCTTCATAATGGACAGAAAAAAGAAAAACTAAGTCCTTGATATATTGGACCATTTGAGATCTTGGAAAGAGTTGGAAATCTAGCGTATCATCTAGCATTGCCAGCAAACTTATCTGGTATATATAATGTTTTTCATGTATCAATACTAAGGAAATATGCATTAGATCCTGATAAAGTGGTTGAATTGGAACCAAATGATTTAAAGGAGAACTTAACATATGAGAAACATCATATTCGAATATTGGATAGTAAAGTGCAAACTCTTAAAACTAAAGTGATATGTTATGTTAAAGTGTTATGGGATCCCTGACCTAAACCCCGGGATTTTTCATACAAGTAGAAATGAATAGAAATATAAATATAGAAGATATAAAGTTAATCTAGGACCCAACAAAGACCTTAGAATAAAATCACAAATAGTTATGAACCTACATATATCTTTAAACCCTAAAACAAAGTTCTGTAGATAGTAACAGATATCAAAGTTAAGATTTCATAGCAAATATAAAAAATTCAAAGTATAAAACTAATTTAAATAAGATTTCAAGAGTATTAGAAAGTAAATAATCAATAAAGTTTATAGTTAGAAAATAATAATATAAGGATGGACCATTAAGGTTATAAATACACAATAAGAACAAAAACAAATCCATAACTCATAATAGAGACTTCAAATAAATATTTAGATCACATTATTGTTCTAGTTAGAGAATTCTAAAGCTATTAGAGACTGAAACAAAAATTGGCCTATTAAGCTTAGAAAACCTTAATCGGTTGAGATAAAATCCTAAAACTAATTAATCGCATAGACTTTAAACCCAAAGTTGAATCCAATAATAATTTAGAAAATTTGTGGAAGCTCTAAAAAAATTTGGAAATAAAAAATTCTAAATAACTGTCATATTTGTACCCGTTTAACTTAATATACTACCATAAAACTAAGATAATTAATTAACTAAATAATATTATATTAATTTTTCCTTATTTTTGGTATAAGTGGTGTAAATACATGGTTGAGAAACTCTTGAACTTCACCAACTGAAATAATGCAACTTGAGTCAATAAGGATATGGACATGTATCACAACTTGTAAAATTTGATGGAGAGGAGTTGTATTATCTAGGTCGGAAATGATAAATTGCTACCTCTCCTTCCTTCTATATATATATATATATATATATTCCTTAATAAACATCAAAATAAATCTTTTACACACACAAAAACAATAGCCCAAAAAAAAAAAAAAAAAAGCAGCCCCAAAAACACAAATAAACCCAACCACTAAAAGTAAATTCCATTAACAAGATCCAAGCTTAAGGAAGAAATTACCTAGGTAAGTTAAAATTCATTTTTAGTTAGTTATATGATAGAACACTAGCCTAAACAATGTTATTGTAATCGTAGGTTCATGTCAAGTTCTGAGAGAGAGTTTAGCATCTTCAAATCTTCTCAAACAATGTAATATCTAGTCTTAAGACTCCATTAATGCATTATGATATATGCAGAAGTTAGAAACTATGTGGTATGAGGATTATAGGATGTTATATGTGTTATTAAGTCACGAATAATACTTATCAACCATGTGAAAACACTTAGAAGTAGCTTAACTCTAAGTAAAATACATATATCTTGTAAGAAAAATAAGTTTCGAATGGAGAAAAACGAGGAGGATGATGAATAGTGTCAACATCGGCCCTATGCCGGCGATGTAAGTACCTAACACCAGTGGCGTATGTGGATAAGCTCATGGTGCATGAGACAGCGTGCATTGGAACAAAAGCTAGGTAAAATTTATTTTTACAAGAAATGAACGAATGCCGATAGATTGGAATGTAATGCCAGCGGTGTTGACGTCGGCGTACGTTGTAAAGCTAGCGGCCTTAAGCTAGCATATGCTGATACAAGAAACATGTAAAATCTTTGAACGCCAGCATTTGGAAGTCAACTCTAGCATCGTTGGATGCAGGCGTAGACAATAAATACCCATAAACGAAGTTTGTTTCATCCATAATAGTTTATTAATATATATATATATATATATATATAAGAGAACAAGAAGAAATAAAATAGGAAAATAATAAGTATAAATATTTCAATACTAGCATGTCTAACTAATTCTTAGGTGTTGAACTTTGAAAATAACTTTTATGAATAGAAAGCATTATCATCATCATCATCATCATTATTATTATTATTGTAATACTAAAACAAATAAGAATAGAATATGATAATTAAAATATCGAATAATGTGATTTCTAAAAATAACTAGATAATAACATAAAGTCAGATAAAGAGAAACACGATGAAACTAAACGATAAAAAATAAATATTAGTTACCATAATAGGTTAACTAAGAAATGATATAAAAATAATAATAATAGTAATGATAAAATATTGATCCATTGAATACAACCTCTACGAATACCCAATCAAAATATAAATATCAAATAAGATCAAGAAAAGAAAAATGAAAATAAACTATTAAATAATAATTGTCACCATAAGACCATTAAAGGACCAATATAGTAATATGAATAAAATTAAATACCAATATAGGGCATTTAGGCACTCATAGGAGTTTAGTTATACAATATATGTTTTATTGATAAATATTTTTATTCATCTAAATAATTGATCTTGATACTACAAAAGATTTCCTAGTGGACTATTACGATTAGTTAAGATAAGCAGGTGAGTAACTCAAATCTATTACAGTATTTGTGCTTGTAATTAGTTGCACAAGTAATGTAAAGATAATAATATGATTGTTGTGGAAATATATTGAAAATGTGTTGTGAGTTATTTGTTTGGTTGTTAAACCATGATAACAAAAGTGATAATATAGATTGTTTAATGACTTGAGAAAAGCATGTTACATGTTGTGTGTGTAATGTATGATCATCATGAGCTTGACTAAAAATTATTGGCTTTATAATTAAAATAGTCATGCATTACACGAACTACATCATTGCATATTCAAAAAGGGTGACAGCTTGCTACATATTAATATTTTAGTTCTTTGTTAATGCTTGGTTTTTCTAAAGTGTTAGTTCTTCCAAGGTTTTCTTTGTTCCATCGGTTCTATGGGAACTAAGTGGCAATGAAAAACACTGCCCGTAGTATCGCTTTGAAATGATTAATACTTAGGGAGTTTCTAAGGATTATTGCAGGAAATGGTCAGTTAAAATACCTATAAACTAAAGAGATAACCCTAAACGAGAAATCGTTGATTTTATTGTATACTTAGTCTCTTCTAAGCAGCTAGGTCATAAAGTAATTGTATTTCAACCCTAAAAAGAGGGTGTAAATCTTTTTTCTGTTTGGATTCTAAATCATCCAAGTTTGTATCTGTACATATGCTTGATTTATGCATTACATGTAATTTGTTAATAAACTTGCTTGATGTGTAATATGTCTGGTTATTCACTAAGCCCGCGGTTTTGCTCACACTCCTAAAGACCTTTCCAGTTAACTCTGACCTTAGCTATTACTTCTAGGAGCATGGCTTTGGTAAGAATTAGAAGCTAGAAGAAGATAGGATCTTTGGGTTATGTTATCCATTTTTATTTGTAGTCATAAGATAGTTAGTACATGAATTATCAATTATGTGTTTGGGGACTTTTAGAATAGAATTATGGTCTGTAATACTATTATCATATTCACTACTTGTAATGGCAGATATTTACTAATTTGTGTCCTATATGTGTTTATCATTTCTTATCAATGCAACTAAAAGATTCTGTTGTTTGAAAATATGTCATTCTCTAAAGGTTAACTAGTAGTAGTCTACAAGTGTGGCTTGTGTACTACGACTAGGGTACTCTCAGGGTGTGACAATTATAAATACACAATGGTAATGAAAATAGACCCATAACTAACAATATAGAATTTAAATAAATATTTGAATTTCACCTTTATTCTAGTTAGAAAATTTTGAGCCTATAGGGAATAGAACCTTAATTTGACCTATCGGGTTCAGAAACTCAAATTGCGTAAGACAATACTCTAAAAATACTTAATTGCATAAACTTTAAATTCAAGATTTAAACTTAAGGATAATTTGGAATTATTGTGGTGACTATAGATAAATTTTTAGAGATAAAACCTCCATATAACTGATATATAAATATGTATATGACTTAGTATTTCACAAATTAACTTATATTTTGTTAAATAAGTATTAAACTAAGTTATATAGATAACCTATGGTGGAAATTAATCAAAAGAACCAGCTGCTTTATTTTGGAGAAGATTCATGCCACTTGTGTCTTCAAATTTGTGCAAGTGTACAAATTAAAGTCAAATTGAAAATGACTTCAACTAATAAGATACGTCCAAGCAACACATGAATTAAATGAGGAAAAGAACTTGACTCAATTTATAGAAGATGGCAAAAATTTCCTCCCAATTTCCATGATTTGCAGCTACAAAGAGGAGATAACATATTTCAAATATTTCACATGCTCCTCACCATGTATGTCCTTAGGTTATTCTAAGAGTGGATCAAGCCAACAAAGTTTGACAAATTGATCCACTAAGCTCCAGTGGGAACTCATCAAATGGAAACATATGCACACACATTTTGACTTAAAACCTATGCTCTTAAACACACACAAACCGAACCGTAAAATTCGATAGAAAAAACATAAAACAAATCCTGCAATAAATAGCCATCACCGTCCCATATTATCCTACTTGCACCACAAATTATAGCTTATGTATGACTTATATAAATAGGTATTACTAACAAGCAAACAAGGTTATAAATTCTATACACTTTCAACCATAACATTCGTGAATATAAATACCAAATAGACCCCACTTCTAATTTAAGACAACAAAAAGGCAAAACATAACTCCACTTTTTGTACATAAACTCCATTGTGAACCCCACCATTTGAAACAACAAAACAAACCTCTTTTCTTCCACAAAACCTAACCATAACCTACGTCAAAGGAAGAACAAATACAAAACAAACACAACACTTTAAAGTGCCCACTTTTCCTCGTTTTTGCATACTGTAAAGTTCATTTGCAAAGTTAAAAAACAAATTAAAACAAAACATTCCCTCCTTTCTTATTCTACCGTAAATCTCTAGGAGAAAAGTTCCCACTTAGCTAAACAAATTCAAAGTCAAGGAATCAAGTCTAAAAGGTAAGAAAAGCTCCTTTCCAAGTTCGTTTATTCTTAAAACAATTAGAAACTTATTCCTTATTTCTAAATACTATGTTCAATCCTTAAAGGGGAGGAAAGTTAGCCATCAATATCTCAATCAAAACAAGGTAATATCTACCTTATCCTATAGTTTATATATCGTTATGTAGAAAACTAAGAAATTCTATGAGATGAAATGCTTATGAATTCCTACATGTTTGGTTAGGCTATGTATGTATAGATAATTATTTGATGATTTATCAAACTTGAATCATTTATGTTCTATGCTTGGAATATATTACATTTGGAGTTAAATATCATAGAGAATCAACTAGTACAGTAGAGATAAGGAACCCTAGAAATTCGGTTCATGTAGGAAATAGATCCTACAATACATGTACTATAATAAAAGTCATCTAATATTTGATAAAATGCACTTATGACATGATTTATGAAATGAAATTTAATAAATAGAAACCTTAGAATCCCAACAAGGAAGTTCAACTCTATAACTACAACATAAATCATCTCATAAAACTAAGAAAATTACAAAACATTTTGGTTCAACCCCAGCATAGGCCATGCTGATAGGCAAGGTAGAGAGCAAATAGCCTATCCCTCCCTAGCATAGGCTGTGCAGGCGGCAGGGAAGAAAATATAGCATCATCCCTCCCATCAACACAACCTATGCAACCTCTTATGCAGAACTTAAAACTATATTTTTCCCTTTCTTTCCAACATGAAATTAAAACATACTTTTAGAGTCATATCCAACATATCACGACTCTATACCTGTAAAAAAATATTTTTAAAATTAAATTAATTAAGTTTAATATACATTTGATACCTATTTAACTTTATAAACCTATAAATATTTTTAAAAAGATAAATAAAGGATTAGATACTAGAATGTGACCCTATAAATAAAAATAATCTCAAACTTATAAATGGAGATAAAGTTGACAAACAAAGTAATAATAAATGAAAATTTACTATCAACAAGGGCATTAAATAATGTAGAACCCAAATAAGATTATATTAGAAAATCCAATAAAATTCACCCTGAGCATAAATATAAATATCAATCAAAATCAAGAGAAACAAGATGAAAATAAATACTAAATAATAAGTATCTATTACTATAGGGTCATTATCTTAAAGGATCAATACAAGTGATAGAAATTGTATAAAAAGAGTCATCAATCTAAATAAGACTAAAAAGAATAAAAACTAATTTGAACACACTTAGGCACTCATAAGAGTTCAATTATCTAATTATACATCTTATTGATGAATATTTCTATTCATCTAATAGGTGATATCAATCAGATAGAGGATTTCCCTAAAGATTATTGCGATTAGCTATCATGAGCAAATGAGTAACTCAGACATATTACATTGCTTGTGTTTTGTAGTTTAGAAGCATATGCCATGCAAAGATAATAATGGAGTGTTTGTGAATACATGAGGATTCTGTTTGTTATGTGATGTATGGGTGTTTTGACAAACTATTCTAATGAAAGTGACAACAGATTTGTTGATTGTTTGGAAGTATATAGTCTGTTGAATGTCTATATTATGTGTGATTACCTTGAACTTGAGTAAAAACTATTGGTACCACAAATGAAATGGGCATTCATTGCACAATTTGCATAAATTGCATAAAAGTCATTGTGACAGCCTACTACGTGTTAGTATTTCAGTTTTTTAGTAATTCTTAGTTTTTAAATAATATTTATAGAAAAGGTTACCATTGTTCCTTTAGTTCCATAGGAACTACTGGAAAATGAAGGACACCACGTATGGTATCGATTTGAAAGGATTAATACTTAGTAGAGTTTCTAAGGCATGAAACAAGAAGTGAGTGTTAAAATACTACAAATATAAAGAGATAATTAATGTGAGTGTTGTTGTCATTCATGTATGCTTAGTTTCTCTTGGATAGGTAGGTCATTAAGTGATGGTTCCTTAAACCCGATGAGAGCAAGTAAATCCTCATCTTATGTAGATTCTAGGTTATCCAAGCTTGTATTTGAGTATATGTTTGATTGTTGCATTACATATGATTATTAATAACTTGTTTGATGTGTGGTATGTTCTGATTATTCATTGAGCCTGTGGTATATGCTCACACTCCTACAGTCCTTATAGGTTAATCCTTCAGCCATGGTTGGTATCTTCCTAGAGCATAGCACCGGTAAGGTTCTAAAGCTAGAAGGATTATGGGTTAGATGAGATACCATTATCTGGTGATATAAGTTAGATGATGTTTGAACATCATTTTATATATTTTGGGGACTTTACTTATAAGTTGTGGTCTGTAATATCTTATTATTCATAAAGTTATTTAGAAAGTTTTATTTATGATGATGTATTTTATATGTGTTTATATTTCTTATCATTGCAACCTAAAAAATCCTATTTTGTTAAATTATGTCATTTTCCAAGGAAAAACTAGTATTAACATGCATGTTTGATCCTTTTTGATGTTACCTAATCTTTGTAAATACAAGTTTTAGACATCAGACTGTATCATAATATGTATGTTACTACCAAGGTATCCTTAGGGAGTAGCAGTAGAGATATGACAATCAAACAAATTTCTTTAATATTTAGAGTTGCCTCAAATGATGAGAGATGGGTGAGTATATAAAGACATTTAGACTTGATGATAATCATTAGATTATCTTAGTGACTGACAAATAAGATGAAGTAGGTTACTGAAATAAGCTTGTTAAAGGTTTAAGACCAATAGTCTTCCTCCTATGTCCATGAGCTTGTATAAGAAAGGTTGGAAACAAATGAACCAATCCAACGATCGCATTTTGAGTCCACTAAACTAAATCTCTTCAAATCATTCCAATTATAAACTGGACTATTTAAACCTTGTCACCAAGTGTAAGGAGTTAAGCCTATATAAGTATCGGACTAACTTAATATTTAATATAATAATTTCATCTCTTTACATTTTACCCTTGACTAAAATTCTTTACGCAGACTCTAAGTATTTTAGGCATTAATTGTATGCTTTGAATAGATTTGTCGCTGCTTGGCATGACTATGCTGTGGAAAAAACAACACTAATGTTATGTGTGCTCGGATAACTTAAGACTTTTTCTTTTATTTCTTTTTTTTTTCCTTTCTAATCATGACTTACATACTTAATGCTAGTGTTGCAAACTCATTAACTGTATGATATTATTTTGGCTAATTGTCACATTTGGTTCTTGAGTTTTACTTATTTAATTTGTAATTAATCACCTGAAGTTTAAATGTGTTTAATTTGATAATAAACTTTTCCCATTTTTGCAATTAAGTACCTAAACTTTGCTAAATTTTTATAATTAACTACATTAACTTTGTTCATTTTTGCTAGTAATTACCTAACATAGGCACAATAAATGACCTCAAAAATTTCTTAGGTACTAGGTTGACACATTTAAACTTTAGATAATTAATTGAATGTAATATAAAATTCAAGTAACACATATGATATTTACCCTTTTTTTTTTTTTTTTGGGCGAACCATTTACCCTAATATTCTACCATATAGCTGGTGCCACTGTTTGATTGTGGACGTCACTTTTAAGCTATTAGTGTAATTCTTGCTCTCAAAGCATTATACTTCCTTTTCGCAACCTAAGAACTTGACTTAGATCTATTCACTTTTGATAAATGTGAATTTTTACACATTTATCCACTATTAAATAGCACAACTCATGCATGTTATCAAACCATATTGTGAAATTTAAGTTCAAATGAAAGAAATGTTAATTTCTTTGATGAATTGCATAAACAATTTGAATTGGGACAAAAAATCGTCATAAAATGGCATAAATCGTTGATAAAGTGAACTCTAAGTCTAAATATTCTCTACAATTAAACAAGGACTCAATTGGACATTTGAGCCAATAAATGCAATTTTTCTTGTTCATATCAAGCTACGATAGATACACGAATTTAAATTAATACATGAAGCAGCTCTATTTCTTCTATTGCCATTCAACCTAATAATGCTTAGTTTTTTTTTTAATTTGTTTTAAAAAAAAAGAGAAATTAAACAAATTTAGGTTTTGCACACAACACATTCTAAATTTGTGCATAATCCTTGTATGTAGCAGTGAGTAGATTGGTGCCACAAGGAAAAGTGCAAATATTGGATTATCCTATTGAATAGTGTGTAATGGTTTGAAAAGCATACCTTATAGCTGAACCATGTCAAAATCCTTGATGAATATCCACTTTCCGATAATAAAACCTCATGTAAGATGTTTTATACCTTTTATAGCTTAATAAATTATTTATTAGGTAAGTTACAGAAAAAAAAATCAACATTCGAGGTAAATTCATTTAAGGTATCAACATTTCAAGTAATTAAATTGAGAAATTAACGTTTCGCAAAGTGAGTCAAGTAAGGTACTGATAAATAACCATTAAAGAAAATGAAAGAAAGTTAATTGAAATCTAATCCAAACATTGATACTTCAAATGAACTTTGCAAAATATTGATACCTCATTTGATCACTTTGCAAAGTATTTATATCTCTTTTTAACAACTTAAAATGTTGATACCTTAAATGAAATTATCCTCAAATGTTGATACTTCCTAGTATTATTTTCCAATTTCTTATTTGCTAGGGATGCTCACCTATAAAAAATGTGGCATTTTATCTACATTGTTTTGAATTTAGTTAGGTACTAGGTAATCAATTGAGAAAAGTGGCATTCACTAAGAAAGGATTTAAAAAGTGGAATAAGGTTAATAATAGAAAAAAATTATTCATTTTTCACTCATGTTGGATCATCTTGAACATCTCCTCATAATATTTTTGTGAAGTCTTGTGAGGCTTTGGTGAAACAATCTCATCATACTAAGTACATTTGTCAATATAAAGTACTCAATCTATTATAAATTATCATTGAAGTTTTAAACTTTCATTGATGTAATAAAGTGACTTGCTTTTCAAGGATGTGGACTAAATGGTAATAATGAGAGAGATTTGGTTCTCAAAATTAAGGAAATATTATTAAATTGATTAAGTTTTTAGCATCTTACTATCAAACAATGGATAATGTTGTACTTGACAATACTCTTAATAATGCTCAATACGTTTATCTTAGGATACAAAAGGAAATGTTATGGGTCTACTTGGTTTATCATATTATAATAATTTTGATATCTTATTTTTATCTTTTTTAAACAAATTATTTGTCAAGAAATAAATATAAATGAAAAATAGATATTTTTACTCATAAATAGACCAAACAAACCAGATATAAATTATACACGGATAAGATATAGATGCATATCAGATGTAAATAGGATACAAAATAAAATAAGACAATATAAACAGACCCGTACAATGGCATGAAAAATATGTGAGGAGTCAGGCGACTCCAAATATTATATTTTTTTGGGTAGTGGTCATGATGAGTTTAGGATAGAGCAAATGGCAATTGTATTAAGATTTGTTGTCATTGAAAATATTATAAAGGAAAGATACTTCTAACTTATTAATGGTATTGTGTTGACTGCTTATAATTTGAGGAATAAGAAAATTTGTATTATCTCAATATAACTCAAGTGTTCATGAAATCTAAGGATTAGGTATGATGAAGTAACATGTTACAAGCATTGATTTTTGAGTGAATTTCCTTCTGCATCCTATGTTCATTATCTTGCTCATGCCTTAGTTGGAGTAGCAAGAGAACTTTATCCCATTTATCAAATCTTTTTCTAAGCTGAACTATATTATCAATGTTGTATGCTTCTCTCTTAAGTCAAAAGATCAGTTATAAACTGCTTTTACTTTTAATTTGATTGATGGAATTGCAAATGATGAGTTAGAAATAGGCAGTAGAGTCAATCAAGATTAGCACATTATATCGTGTTGGAGATACTCGTTGGGATTCTCATTTTTCTTCCATTAAGAGTTTGTTGAGTACGTTTGATGGTACTTATATTATCAAATTAAGGTAAATTACACCGCAAGGTTACAATGTTTGGAGGTAAGTTTATCTGATGTCACAACATTTTGAGTGGTTAAAAAGAGGTCACAATGTTTAGAGAGTAAATTTATTTTAGATCACTATATTTCAAGTGGATAAAAAAATGGTTATAACATTTAGAGAAGTGGGTTAATTGGGGTTGCCATTGGCACGTGTTATAACATGCCAAATCTTTTAAGTTTTAATTTTAGATATTTATCCTATTGACACATATCAATTATTACCTCAATTGGCCTACTTTTTTAAATGTCGTGACCTCTTTTTAACCACTCGAAATATTATAACATTAAATGAACTTACTGTCAAACATTGTGACCTTTTGATGTAATTTTCCCTATCAAAGTAATTTGCTTTATGTTAATATCGACTCCTAATGGAAAAATACTGATAGCGGGTTTAGTGACAGTTTAGCTCTTGATCCAAATAACAATTTCAAAAAATTGAATGTTAATTGAAGTTTTGAGTTTGGCTTAGAAGTTTTACCTTAAGGATTTCATCGAGCAAGAAAAATTTTCAAGCATGACATTATGAAGGAAATATTTCTCATAATCCAAAAGTTTAAGAGCTTTTCTACTTATTCTTATTTATGTCTCAAATTGGTGGAAAGTGGAAAAGTACATTGATCTTTCCTCTGATTGATTGTTTGAATTGGTTAATTTTTACTCTTCTAATATTGATTGCAACAACGGAACACTCTTTTTTTTAGCCATGAATTTTATGGCATGAAAAAACGATAACCTAGATTTTTATTATTAATTTTTTATTTTAATAATATACATTTTCCTTTATATAACATGAAAGCTATTTTGATGAAGTAGATGATGATATCCTACTCTTTTAATCCTGCACGTCTCTAGTGATAGTAGTTGTCACGCCCCATAGGTACTCTAAACGTAACAGTCCGCCACACGCCATACAAGACTCTTGAATTACCATCTTAGTCCTTCGAGGGCCTCGTATAGATGTAAGGCGTACCTTTACGACAATAGAATACAAGTTCGAATGCAGATAAAAGCTTAACTTGACATACATTAGCAGTAGGATATAACTCATGATGCATAGACAAATATTACATTTACTAAGGGGCATCCCTGCAAAAGAATATTTAGTGGCCTTATACAGTTATCCAAAGTCTTAAAATTTTTCTATGGAAGTCTAAACAGAAATTCCAACTTCTAGGGGAAACTCCTACCTCTTGTACATGTGCAGTCGGGTGATGCTGTCTAAGCCATATATTTGGTAGCTGCAAAAGGAAGAAACTATAGGGACGTAAACTAACTAGCTTAGTGAGTGAAATCTTCCACAGCAACATTCATGTCACAATAGTTCAAACAAGTGATTATACAAGCAAGTGAATGCACCAAACACATGAGAACAACATACATATGACTAGCCGGAAATCATATGTGGATGGACTTACGCTCTCCATCCCTGGTTAGCAGATTAACGAATACTACAGTACTAACTTTATGCCGTTTATGGTTTACGGGTAACCAACAATTATTTCGTTTCTGGATCACGATTAACCCACAATTAATCTCGTTTATGGATCACGATTAACCAACCAATTAATCTCGTTTATGGATCACGATTAACCAACCAATGCTAATGCTCCTTCCCATTATGATATGCATATATCTGAATTTGGAATTAGTCCAATTAGTTGATTAAGTCATTTTATTCAGGCGATCAAACAATTTCTCAACTAATACATCATAACCAACTACACAACCAGAAATTATCACCTAGTTTCGATATTCTTATTTTTATTTCTCATATCATCATCAACATACAATTTCCCATTATTCCCCATCCTACATATTCATTTCTCTTGACCTACACTCTAGTGCACTAATTTATCAAACATACACAATAAATGAATTGAGAAGAGAAAACTCACTCCGCCATTGGTTCGCCGGTCTCTTAGTAGTAATAATCCGGGGGTAAAGGCTCGATGTCCTCGGGTTCACCTAACACAAAAGAAACACCCTAATAAGTATTCTACCATCTAAGAATGTCAAACTTCTAAGACAACTTAGTGAAATCGAAATTCGCGTCATTTCCGAAGTCCCGATTTAAAATGGTCATAACTTGGCCGTTTTAACTCAGAATTTCGCAAATTTTATATCAATTTCTATCTACTTCGAAAGAGCTTTCTAAATCTATTGTTTAAATCAAGTTTTGAAAACATTTAAGTCTTGGAAATGAAGGATCAGTTCTGACCAGTAGGTATGTTGATTTCCAAAAATGTGATTTTCATGAATGCTCTTGAGGTTCTTAAGTGTAAAATGAAAATAAATGCCATGGTAATGAATTTTCCTATCATGAATGTCATGATATGAAATCTCATGTGCTTAAGTTCTTATGAATTTATAGATTAAAAGAATTTAAATACCCTTTATCTTAAGAAACCCTTTCATGCCATTTGTTAACTAATAGATTTGATACACTTGGTCACTCTTACTTGTTCTAAGGATTTTCCTTAGGAAAATTCTATTTACTCTAAAGAAAAATTGACCCTTACATTAATTATATCCTAAGGCCTTTATTTCTTTAATTAAATCTTCATTTGTAAACTTATAAGTGAGTCTTATAATAGGGTTGATCCAAAAATCCGAATTTTGCAAAACTTATTCTTAAGTTGATTTCTTTAAGAAAAATGCATTTTATACTTAGAACTTTAGGTATTTACTTTATCTATACCCTAAGGACTTTATTTATTTAAGAAATTACCATTTTTGAGGTTGGAAAACTAGTGTTTTCTAACCGCCTATTGAGTATTACGAATTTTCCCTACAAGAACTTTCAACCCAAAATTTCCATTGGACTTCATCTCTTGTTTTAAATATTTTCCTTGGTAAATACTCATTTAAACTCATGAAAATTATCATCAAACATCATCTATCACCTATAGGCTTCATTTTTCTTGTAAAATACATGTTTTGAAGTTGATAAAAGGGTTTTTAAGCTATGTTTTCCATGTCATCCGAATTTACCCTATTTCATTTCTTGAAAAGAGCTTTCCTTTTTGGTTTCCTTAACTCATCTACCTAGAGATCTATATACTAGCAAGCTTATTTACTCAAGACAAAGGTCTTTATGACTATTAATGCACAAAAACTCAAAATAGAGATGTGATCTTAAATGCCTACATGAATATGGATGGTAAAATGATAGATCTACCATCTATATGCTTAAATAGGTTTTGAAAACATAAAAACTAAATTTTTATGAAAGGTCTTTTGTTCAAAACAACTTTTAGATGGATAATCATGAAGCTCATGGCATGAAAGCTTGTTTAAATGCAAGATCTACTTTGTGATGGTTTGGTATTCTTGTATTAATATTTCTTTGTCCCTAGCAAGAGCTTATGGGGATCTTTAAATAAAATATTCAAGAATATCCTTGCCATTACAAGGATTTAAAGGTAAAAGAAATAAAGTTCTTTTACTTAAGGTTACAATAGAAGACAAAAGGAAGAAGAAAATTTTGTGTGTGTGTGTGGGAGCCAATGAAGCTCACGACAAGGAGGGTTGGGGAGAGAGAAAAAGAGAGTTTTCTACCTTTGGTAAAATTTGAAATGAGAAGAATGAAGAGAGATAGAGAAAAAGTGGTTTATATATGAAGTGGAATTAGGTTAAATGAGATAAAAATAATTAAAAAAAATTGCACAAATGGGACCAAAATTGGGAGGATCACGCCGGCCACGACTATGAAGGAGGGGTTTTGATTTTTATTTAACTTGTTTTGATAGTTTTGTGTATTAAAAGTCATAAATGGTAATAATTATTTAGAGACAAATAATTCTTAGAAAAGAAAATGTAGTGGAGTGTTTGTAAGGATATAAGAGTAGGGTATGGCTTATGAGTGTAGTAGGTTGTACTTGTGAATAGTAATCAAGACAACTTAATTACCGGTAGTAAGGAAAATACGAATAAAAAGGCTATAACTAATTTTTTCATAAATCGAAAAATTATGAAAATCGTATTTTTGAAATCCTTATTTAATTTCGATTCAAAAGTATTCACAAGTAATTTTTCGAAATTCAAGTTTCGGGGCACGTTTTTCTGTAACAGGTCTCGGAAGGCCCAAAATTAAAATTTTCTAAAAATCTGATATTTTCTTGGTTTGAAATATATTCAAGAACTATATTCAAGATTAATTTTTCTTTAAAAAGTTTCTTAATTGGAAACCGAGGAAAAGCCGGATTCAGGGTTCCTAGGTCTCACTCCCATCTTAAGCTATTCCGGTTTAGGGTTTTGGTTTCCAGTTCTCGAGTCATCTTGGTTACTAGAAAAACTGGGGTTTACAGTAGTGGTGTTTAAGGGTGATGGTGGTGTGGTAGTGTTGGGATTTGATGGGGAAGAGGAACGAGATAAATTTGGGAGGAGGAAAGTGGTCGTGGAAGTTTTGATAGATTTAAGTTTTGAGTTTACTTTTTTTTTTTTATGAAATCAATGAATTTGGTGTCTTGGATGAGGGTGAGGGAATTAGTTTAATTCTTTTATATAGTAATACTGTTTTATTTAATTAATATTTATTTCTGTTATTTATTTAAAATATTTATATGGTGTATCATATTTTACAATTTGTTAAATACAAACATAAAAGTTAATTCTGTTAAAAAAAATCTAACTTATATAAGATTTGTTAAATGTTAACAATTCAAATAATAATAATAAAAATGATGAGGACTCAGATAGAAATCAAAACCAGTGAAATGTCAATAACTAAAAATTATTTTCCATTATAAGGTAATAAGATATATGGAATTCTCATTGATAATTTATCTTCACTATTAATACATTTACGCTTTAACAATTAATGAAACGTTATAATAACATATATATATATATATATATATATTGAAATACCCCAACTCTTCACCTAAAATAGAAATTGGTTTTAGATAGATTTAAATGACTAAATTGAATTATAGGATTTAATTAGACAAATTGATATAATTTAATTAGCTATTAATTAAGATTTGAGTTTCAAATTCCCTAAACATGTCATCAAAGTGTTTAGAGAATTCCTAAACCATTGATTCTTAGCCTAAACACTAATTCCTAAATCTCAGTAAAATTTGAGTTCATTTGCTTATCTTAAAATATCAGTTCTTAAACCCGAACTCAAATTAAATATCTTTTATCTAAAATAAATTCTCAAATTAAGTTCTTATTGCAAGTTCTTAATTTCTAACATATTGGTTCCGAAACAAACTTTTAAATACTCTTGAAATTATAGATATTTGATTTGATAGTTCTAAAACTATACCTATAATCCTTTATATTAATTTTAATCCCTATCCTTATCTTTTCAAACCCTCTATCCTCTGCCTCTCTCTTCTCACTTTTCCCTTCCTTTTATTTTTTTCTCCCAACCGATGGTTCTCTTTCTCTCTTCCTTTCTTCTTCATTTTTCTTTCTTTCTCTTCAAATCTTCAACAAATCTCAAGATCAAAGCCAACTAGAGGATGAATCATGATAGGAGATGAACTAGATAGAGAAAACCGAGCTAGAGGATGAAGCTTCAACTTCTTTTCTTCTCTAAAGCTAAGTATACTTTGTAAATTGTTAGTTTCTTTATGAATTAGGACTTAAATGTTGTATTAATGTTATACATGAGTTGAGAAGTGTTGTTTAAGTTTGTATTTATAAAGCTTATGGTTGTTGAAGTTGAGTTATTGAGAAAGAACATAAATTGTGAAATTGGGGTTTGATGTTGTTTATGATGATTATAGTGATGTTTGATGGATTGAAGTGGGAGTTCGTGTTTATTAGATTGTAGTAAGATCAAATAACAAGTTTTAAGAAGCTTGAAATGAATTTGGAGAAGTTTGAAACATTTTGAACAAATGGTTTTTGCAAAATGAAAACAGGGGAAAATTTGATAGCAGCGTAATGCATGTACGCCGGCATTCAACGCAGCCGGTGTTGAATTCTACGCTGCCGGTGTACGTGCAAAATTTGGCGGTGTTGGGGAGTCATTCGGTGACCAGATTGGTGGACCTCTAACGCTGGCAAATTTTTAATTTTCGCCGCCGGCGTTCGTTTTGCAACTTTTCCCAGTTTTATAGCCTCTTCGTATTTTAGCCATAAATTTTTCATCCGATCTCCGATTGAGGTGATTCAAGTTGCGCTAGAAAGATAAGAAAGAGATCTAAAACTTTCTTGTCTTGAGTTTTTGCAAATTCGAAAAGTATCAGTGCTTAAATTTTAATTCTTTCCAACTGATACATTTTTCAAGCTAAGCTAAAAACTTGTTATAGATTGTTTTATGTGTATTTACTTGAACAAACAGATCTTTTTGACATAAAATGAGATGGATAAATAATATTTGATGTGTAATGATGATTTAGTGATATAATTAAACATGACTTAGATAGATTTATAGATTTAATGAATAATTGAGTTAAATATGCGAGTTTAACATAAAATGAATCTAGTTACAATCTAAGTTCAACTTGACTAAATGAACTTGAATGAGTTAAAATAAATTAGATTGAGTTAGTTTAATTACTTTGGCTTAGTAATTAGATTAAATGATTAATTCTAATGAGTTTGACTTAATGAACTCAATTAAACCAAAATGAACTAGATTTCTTAAGCTTAATCCACTTGGCTTGGCTTTTGAATTAAATGGCTAAGGTTAATCAATTTGACTTGGTAAATGACTTAAATGACTAATTCTAATCAATTTGGCTAAGGTTAAGCTAAAATGGGTTAATAGCTATTAATTAACTTAGATGAATGAATTAAGATGATCATTGAATAATATGGGGAATATGTTGTTTCAAATGTGTGTTACTTAGAAAATGAATGTTTTGGTTTATGAATTCTTTGGTAATGCTTTTGTAATAAAACACTATAAACAAAGAGAAAAGAAATTCTTTGACAGACAAAGGAGAACTGTCCATATTTTGGTGGGGCGATATTCGCAGCCATAGTGGGGTTCCACATTAGTGTCTGATCAAATAGGATTTAATAAAATGAGTTAGAGATTAGTGAATAATTGATATAAGTTCTTGTATGAGTTTGTTGAAGTGAATGTTGATTTAGGTTCTTATAAGAGTTGTTTCTTGAACCAGTGGTAGATATGAGATATATCTTCTGAGATAGCTTTTACTCTACCTTCTGAGACTCTGTTTGGATTTCGTATATGAGGTACGCAGTAACGTATTTGTTCTTTGCTTAGGATAGGCATATCTTTAATAAATTTTAATATAGAAAAACTTAAACGTTTGTTTGAATTGGATGTCTCTTACGCTATTTAAATCCGTATCTGGCCTAGATGGCAGACCGGTATCCGGTTCGGGGAGTAGTACCTTGCTCAGATTGAGGGCACGGTAGATTAGGCGCTTAGACCACCCCTGTCTTTTGATAAGACTTTCTTAAGTGGTACGGCGGGTAACTGATGGGGAAAACGGTATCAGTGTAACGTTTGCTTAAGCTTGGAATGAAATAATATGATTTAGTTTAAATGTTTATGGGAACAGTTGGACTAAGTGATGTTATGGACTAAGATAAGTAAAGTTGTGTAACGGCTGTTAACCTAGATGAAGTTATTTTTCTTTTATGGATATATCATCTAGGAGATATAAGTATCCGAACTGCTTATATCAACCCCCTGAGCATCATGATCGTTACTCAGGACCCCCAAATATCCTGATGTCTGGAGTTTGAATACTCCCATGTTGATTTGTTTATTTTAAAGAAAAGATAATAACTTGTTGATTGTGCATTGCATTTAGTTAAGCTTGTGTGTCACTCCGTATGTGATTGTGTTGCTGTGTACTGGGCTTCGGCTCATTCTTGTTGCTGTTATTCTTTTTACAGGTTTGTTGTTGATAAAGATGATGTTGATGAAGTTGATGATGATGAGTTCGTTTGATGTTGGTGATGATGATGAGACGATGGTATGATGATATTGTTGGTATTGGTGATGCTTGACTCGGGTTTTGGCCATGTGATGATTCGGAGAGAATTTGTGGATGAGTGAAGTGAGTAGGACCGTGGATGTAGTTAGTTATTTTATTTCTTTTTGTTTGTATTAGTGAGAGCTGGATTTATGATTTAAACTTGTTATATTCTTTAAAGGGCATAGTAGAGCCGTATTCTGTAATTTAACTTTTGCAAAGCTTTGTTTACTCTAATAATTCTCCACTTGAGAAGAGTAAGTTTTGAAATGTTTTTATTTCTAAATTGTTTTATAAAATTATTTCCGCTGCTAAATCCAGTTGTTTCCAGAATAACTAAAATTTCATAATCTAAAATCGAATAGCAATGTTCAACATAAACACCTTCTTTAAGGCAACCTTACATATTTTGGAAGAGTTTATACGTGGTTGGGGACTTGGTGTGCTTAATTTGGGAATTGAGCATGTCGGGTCTTTACATATAATATGTGTGTGTGTGTGTGTGTGTGTGCGTGTGTGAAATATTTAGCTTTTTAATAATTTTCATAAATACAAACAAATATGTTTAAATACATTATGTACAACTCTTAACAATATTTGCACTTATTCTTGGAATTATATTTATATATATATATACTTATAGATATAGTTTGTGTGATCAAGAAGGAAACTAAAATTGAGAACTGCAACTGAAGCTGCCACTAATCTAATCAGCGATCTCATGAAGAGAACTATGAGGGTGACTATAAATGCAGAGTCTACGCTTGGGTATACAGTGATCATGTACTTGTCCTCTCTCGAATCAAAGGATTGAAACTATGCTTTTTGTGCATCTGCAAGTGAAAAAAAACACAAAATTTCCGTAAATAACAGATTTAATAATACTCCAAACACAAATTTTTAAGACTTGCTAACCATTGTGAACTTTAGCAATAGTAAAAGTAGAACAATTATAATTAACAATTTGGCTAATTAAGGTTAAGAAGAGACTTATCTATATCTATATTTATACTATTTATATTATTTAAGTAAAAAACTTTTATTCGTTCCGTATTTTTATTATATTGTTTTGTATGGTAATTTTATTTCATATGATTATATATTCACTTTAATTAAGAAAATAAATTCAACGGCTTGCCCTTCTCTATAATGTCATTATTCTAGCAGATCTCATTACCGAAGATGCATTAAAAAACAGTTGCAATGACACCACTGGCAATTCAATGACACATACATTTTTTTTTTTTTTTTGTCTTTTGATAAAAACCTTGTAATCAGCCAAGCATGGAATTTTTGTAATCTTTTAGGTTAGTACAAATAAGGAATATCATCAATAATAAAAGTAGAATTACTTTTTGATGATCTTTGATTGGAGTTTGTTAACCTTGGATCAACTGTTTCAGATCTTACTTCTTCATCATCTCCTCTCATCATAAGGATTGATGAACTAGTAGTTGATCCTGATAAATTGATTGATATTGTAGATAACAGTAACATTGATTTGATAGCGAGCATGTTCAAGAATAAATTTATTTTTGTTTTCCCATTGTTTTTCTTTTTCTTGTCACCATTAGTCTTAATGGCCGTAGATGATTAGATTGGTTGATAATACATATATGTATATATTAAATTATTTTCTAAATTTTTAATTATTTTTCAATACTATTGTGAGTGATAATAAAAAATAATTATGAGGCTCTTTTTGTCTCCTCTTTTTTTGTCCAATTTTGAGGATGAGGAAATTGAACTAGATCAATGTTGCGGGAGACTGGTTACCACTCAGATATAGGGCATATGTAAGGTTCTTAAGTGAATATATATTTTAAAAAGGGATTTTTCTTTTTTCAATAAACATGAGAAAAAAGCATGATTAGATGATGGATTTCTTTAGGATCCTTGGAAAAATAAAATTCGTGATAGGTATAGTCTCCCTCTCTCTCTCTCTCTTTTGTTGAAAATTGTTTAAGGTAAACGAGTAGCTTTTACAAATTTGTTTATAGCATAATCGTAAAAAAAAAAAAAGTATAAAATAAAATAAGAAGATCTCACTACTAAAAAAAACTTATAGTCACTGTGATTCCGATGGTTAAAAAATTAGAGCCATTGGATGCATTGTAAATTTATTTGATTTGTAAAAGAGGAGAATGGACGGAGGAATGATGGATCCAATCAAAAGAATGGTGTTGAAGACTTAGCATATTGATTTTGTTATTCTTATTCTTTACTAGTTTAACTTGAAATTATAACAAAATTTTGAGTGTATTTATACAACAAAAAGAATTCAATGTAATGAATAATGGAAAAATATACTCAACAATTTTATTAATTGATTTATAATTTAATTGTTTTACAGTAAATACACTGGGTTTTAAATATCCACTCTTTTGACAAATTAGAGGATGATTTATTAATAGTAACCTTTGTCACCTACTAAATAATAAATACTAATCGCTAGAAAATGATTTATCTTTGAAATTATTAAAAAGAAGATAAGTTGCAATTAGTATCATTCTCTATGTAACTTTTATGAATGACAAGAATTTTATTGTTTTTATTTTTTTTAATTATAATAGAGAGGAGAACTTAACACTTTCATTTACTATTAGCCTATAAGGTCATGGCAACTTTTATCATTTCACATTTTTGGTTTTGTATGTATAACTTTTTTTTTATTTTACTTCAAATTCTTTTATAATTAAACTTTGTAATTATTTATGTTAGTATTCCAAATATTAAATGTTTTATTCAATAAATATAACTAAAAATATGGTAGAGATGAGAAAAAAAATATTAACGAGATGTTTTCTACCAACATATTAAAGAAAATTAAAGCGTAATTATAGCAAATTAATATTAACTGGAATTAAATCATTGCATTAATTGCATATGTATTGTTCTAAACGTAAAATTAAAGATCGTAATGTATAAAAAAAAAAAAAAACTTTTCATCATCAACATTTATAGGAATTTTTTTCACTATTAATCATTTTGATGATGAATTTACAGATAACAAGACATCATTATCTATGTTTTAAGTCTCATCTTGAACATTTACAATTATTTTCCTAATTTGAGGTCTTAATTTTCATTTAAGCTTTTAATTGACCAACAATAATAACAATAATATCACATTGAGTAGGTAGAAAGCATTTAGAGTTGAATGGACTGAATATGATAGAATGAATAATAAATAACAAAATAGAAAGGAATGGAACGTTTATAAAATAATATTTATAAAAATTATTCTTAGCAATAAATAAAGATAATAGATATTAATAATAGTGGAAAAGAATATGAATTGGTCTTTGGTGCTATCAAACCTGACATATAACTAATTAAAAAGTTCTTTCTATACCTTTTCAACATCCAAAGGGATATCTCGAGGGAAAAAAAATATAGATGGATATGACTTATTAAATATTGGAACTACAACATATTTTGCTTTAATTAATTGAAAAAAGAAATTATTAGAGAATAAAATTTGTATAAAATTGAAAATCATAGTATCTAATAAATCAATTAATAGAATTATCTATTTGTTTTCTCTTTCTAAATTTAATATAGAATTAACAATGATGAATAAACCAATGGGCTATTCATCAAACTGAATCGAAAACCAAATTGAACCAAAATGTGATTCTTTTATATTTTGATTTAAGGGGTTAAACCGAACAAAACCGTTTGAATCCGAATCGAATCGCTTCACATTAAAAGAAATAAAAAAATAAGATTCATTTTACTTATTTATAACTCTTAAACATTAAACATTATAGTCACATGTGGCATTTCACTCTAATATCACGTATGTTTGTACTATGTTAGAATAGATTTGAAATGAAATTACAATTCTAAATTCTAATAATATTTTGCATTTATATGCATCTTCAAAAGAGAATTGAGTAAGATTTCAATTTATAAATTTATTAAGAGGAATTGTAATTTCTTTTCAGTTTATGAATAGTAAATTACATTTTTATCACATTAATGTTATTTATAAATATAAATATTTTATTTATATTTTGTGTTATATATTTTACATAATACATTCTTAAATGTATTACATATATATTACACAAGCGATATTTTACTTGTCTCAAAACTTTTACTATATGTTTTCCTATTTTATTAATTTTTAAATTATTTTAAAACTAGTAGACATGTATTAAATTAAAATAAAGTGGTATAATTGAGTTTAGAAATACACAATCATTTATTTGGTATAACAGAAATTTAAATACGTTATAAGAGAAAAATATTACAAAATAACTATGAAATTAATGCAAAAGAATGATTTTCTTTAGTTAGTGTTATAAATTTATTAAGAATATATGTTGCCTTAAACTTGTATTGGAAAATATTTTTAGACCTGGATAATAAATATATATGAAATGATTAAATATACGATTTGATATAATGATAAATAATTTTAATTTTATGTAATGTTCCTCAATCTAAATATCTTTTTTGTTTTAGAAACAAATATTATTAGTAATATTTGTTATAATTAAATATTTTTAAAAGTAATTTAAATCAAATCAAACTAAACTAATCTACATTTGAAGGGGTTCAATTCAAAATTTTGAATCATTAAAAATAATTTAATTAAAGTTTGAATCGAATCGTTTCAAATGTGGTTTGTTACCTTGAATTAGAGATCTAGACTGAGCCATGAACATCCTAGATAAAGCAATATAAAGAACACCATAATACTTCGTATGGAACAGCTAGCTCAGGTCACAAGAAGAGCGGTGGAAAATGGTAACCGGACACCAATTCAGTTTGGGCAGAATAAGGAGCATATTTCGTTCTTAGCCTTTTGCTGATGATCCCATATTGCTTGCGGAGGCGACAGCAGGCTAAGGTAGTGAATGATATCCTTGCAGAGTTTTGTGAGATTTCGAGCTTGTCTTTTAGGAAGGAGAAGTCTTATATTTTCTGTTCTCGGAATTATAATAATGATCTTTTTCTGGGTTTGAGTAGAAATTTGGGATTTTCTGTTACTACTAATTTAGGAGAAGCCATGCCAATTTATACTATGCAGTCGTCTAGCTTGCCAAAGTCTGTCGTTTGTAATATTGTTGATGAGGTAAAGCGGAAGTTTATTTGGGGTGGCATTACTGATGACACAAAGTTGAGCCTAGCTAAGTATGCGGTTAGTTTACCAAGAAATATGGAGGGCTGGCCGTAAGAAAAACTAAAGAAACAAATTATGCCCTTTTATTGAAAATAGTTTGGGAACCCTCTCTGAATCTCAATCTTCATGGGCGTGTTCTTCGAGCACAGTATATAGTTGTTGATGATCACTTCCTTGTCGGCCTGAGCATGACGAATTCCTCCTATTTGTGGGAACAATTGGCAAAAACTTAAGAGTTAGGAGTTTAGAATTCGTAGTGGATTGTGGGTGATGGACGAAGAATAAGATTCTTAATGGATTGCTAGAGATTGCGGGTTGATTGACTTTGTTAATAATGATTTTAGGGAAGATATGAAAGTTGATAAGGTTTGTGATTTGGTTATGATAGTGGCGGTTGGAACCGAGAAGTTTTGGAGCGTCTTCTTCCTGTGCACATTCTCAATAAAATTGTTGCAGTTTATTCCCCGTTCTATGTTGCTGGCCTGATGGATAGATTTGGATAGCTTCGGCTTATGGTAAATTTACAGCATCCTCCAGTTGTTCAGCTTTGTGTAAGTATGAATTTGGTAGATAATAAATGGAAGGTGGTTTGGGATTGGAAAGGTCCTGAGCAAATTAAATTTTTTGTGGCTGGTGGTTCATGATGCGCATCTCATGAATGTTTGTCAGAAAAAAGGCATATAATGATGGATGAGACGCGTTCGATTTGCGGTGCTCATAAGGAAACCATTGACCACGTGTTGAGATTGTGCTATAGGGCCGTGGTGGTGTGGAAGCATTTAGTGCCATCTCATTAACAAATAATTTTCTTTGGTACAAGCTTTGAAGAGTGGTTCTTAGAGAATCTGCAGAAATAGATTAATGGGCCTTATGAGAATTGGACGCTCAAGTTTGGGGTGGCGTGCTGGTTTTTTTGGAGCTAAAGAAACAAACATGTGATGGAGGGTGAGGTTTTATTTGAAGGGAGGCTTGTTCAATAGATCAAGAATAGGTAAAAGAGGAATATTTAGCTAACAGTCTCTTTAGCCCTGCTAATAGAAAACCAGTGCAGCGAGTGGAACACCTAATTGGTTGGAGGCGGCCAGATTTGGGTGGTAGAAGGTTAATACAGATGGAGCAGCTCAGAATGGTGACCATTTAGCGGCAGGTGGTGGCATCATTAGGAACTGGTGTGGGGATCTATGCGGTGGTTTCATGATGAATACAGGGGGCTTGTACTCCTGTTAATGCTGAGATTTGGGGTGCCATTCGAGTTTTAACTTTGGTGTGGAATCTGGGGATTAGGTATGTAAAAATGGGGAGCAGATGTGAGAGCAGAGGAACTAGAATTTACTAACTACAGCTTTTAAACTCTTAAGACAGGGATTGGTGTGTAAAACTTCAGCATACTTAAAAGATAAGGGAATAGGTGTGCTGATCTCATTTCAGAAATGGCATTCAGAATGAATAAGGGACTTCACGTTCTGTCCTGGCTGCCTATGGAGCTGTCGGACCTGGTGATGCAAGACTTAGCTGGTGTAGCTCTGTCTCGTAGCGTTGTTATTCAGTTGTTTTGGGTTGTATTTTCCCCTTTCTTGATTTAAAGAAAAAAAAAAAAAAAACACCATAAACTAAACCATATATAATAAAATTAAATTTGAGTGGTATAGCATTGTCCCTAATATATAGATATTGATGTTTAATGTTCTTTATTATTAATAGATAGATATGTTGTTTGCTATACACACACAAAAAAATATATAATATGTACATATGTACTCATAAGGGTATGAAAAATTCGATTCATTACAAGCTATTGTTTAACGGAAGTGTCTTGATTTGGCTTTTGCAGGTACTGGTGTTAATCATACCTTAGCAATGATGGTTGATGATTGCCCAAGATATATATCACATGAGTTCAGAGACCAACTTCCTTCAACATTAAAATCGCAAATATTCTCCACCGTGTTGTTGGCCATAAATATATGTAATATATTCTTGAGCTGGAAAAGTGAAAATATTTTTGCACTGAAAATCATATCTTTGGAATCCGTACTTTCTCCCTTGAAAACTTGCCATCTCCTATGTATTGACAATGCCTGCATACACCTATTATTATTATTATTATTATTAATGCCACATATGTTACTTGAATTTTGATAAAATATGCAAATAGAAATTTGAACTTTAAAATTGATCAATTTAGTATATACAAGAACTTGATGGGTGTTATGCTAGTATGCATGAAATTTTTTTTGAAGTACTATATTGATCAATTTTAGAGTTCAGATATCTAATTACATATTTTTGTTAAAGTTAACACTAATCTCCTCCTCCTCCTCCTCCTCCTCCTCCTTATTATTATGAGATATTTATCAACATAATTTGCCGCGACTGAGAAAGAGGATTGAAGACAAACTCAAATTAGAATAATCTAACCTTTGATCTCATTGTGATAATAGGATTTCCAGCAGCACCTAGCAAGACACAACGTCTGTGGGGAAAGGACAACAGGTTTTCTTTCACCTTAAAAACAATATTGCCGTTACTGTCGTTGATGACAAAGTTAACGTTGCTAAAGGGCATTATACTCCTCACTATTGCAAGATTAGTGGAATAAGATGCACAGTACTGAGGACCGATTGCACTAACAGGGCTGTCGAGACGTGGTACATTTGGCTGATCTTCCATTGTGAAATAATTTGTAGAAGTAATATATTCATGTTTGTGGTACCCGGTGGCAATTTATATTGTATTTTTAATAGAGCACACAAGCTTAAAACGTCACGCAAACCGAGTCATTTGACTGGGTTTAAATGAATTTAATCTTCATATGTTGGATGTGAATTTAATTTTCTTGGATCTAGAAATAAGAATTTTCAGGTCTTTAACCCAGTTTGAAGCAAGGGGCGGCCGCCATAGAAATAGGAAAAACTTTGAAACTTTGTGCATCCATTGGAAATACCGAGTCAAGTTACAAAATAATTATGAAAGTTTAAGAAAAGCAGCAAAGTTGCAAGAGATGTGCTCCAGGATGGTTACATTGTAATTTTGGAAAAAGACAATACGCCTCTAAGCTTCATGATTTTCCTTCAACAAGGTATTATTGTCCAGTCCAAGCGCCAGATGACATGAGGTGAAATGGTCATTGAGGTTGAATATTGAAGTGTTTGACTTTATCCGGTGCTTTATAAATTTTCTATAAAATTTGTGTCTTTCCTAGAAATTTACACAAGTTATCTTAAGATTTGTAAAAAGAGTTTGATAAGCATTAGTCCTTTTTCAAAAATATGGGGAAAAAATTATAGAGATCATAAAAATCGTAACATCCTCAAGAACCATTCATTTTAATAATACCCACTATTTCCAATAAGTTTGTAATCATTCACAACTCTTCGGACCTATTCAGAAAGATTTATAAGATTCTTCAATTAATATATTTTACGTATATAAAAACCTATCATATATTGGAACCTTTAAATTATATGATTGTAATCTTAAGTACTAATATCTTGGCACGAGCCTAACCCAGCGATAAAAAGGTCATGGGACTGATTTGAGTGGCCTAGAACTAGTCCACTCTAATAAGACTATCCAATGCATATTCATGGTCTGTGGAATTGGCCATTTTATTTTTTTTAAATGAAATTGAAAAAAGTACAAAGGTATTTTTTTTGAAAGATATAATTATAAATCAATTAAAAAAATTAAAGATAAAATTTTAAACTAAAAAGAATCAATTTAAGAAAAACTAAAACAAATTTTCTAACTTGAAATAAAATTAAGCTTACAAACAAAACTTTTCAACCCTTGAAAATATTGTTTGAGTTTTGCATTTATTCAAACAGAAACATATCCATTTTTGTTGTAAATTTAACAATGTAGTATGATGCTCAAGATAGAAATAAGTCCTAAATTGTAAATTTAAGTATATTTATTATTTGTGTTGTTAACAACAGCATATTAAATGGAAATAGTTTAAAAATTTCCTTAATTACACCAATTTTTTTCTTCTAATTTTTTGTTTTTTTCCGTGTTTATTAATTAATGATTGACCCGAGTTGTCTTGGGCAAATAGGCGGGTTGAGACTAATGCTTCGTCCATGACTAGGGGTGCAAACGAGTCAGGCCGAGCCGGGTTTTTAACGAACCTGGAATATGTAGGCTTGGACCCGAGCCCATTAAGGTTTTTTGAAGCTCGAGCTCGGCTCGTTTAGGCTCGTTCAGCTTGAGCTTGGGCTCGTTTGGTTAAACGAGCTTAAGCTCGGCTCATTTAGCTTATATAATTATTTTTAATTATATTTATAATATTAAATTAAGATAAATAATTTTATATAATATTACATTAATATATATTAATAATATAATATCAATATTATATATATATATTAAAAGAGTCCGTTCACGAGCTTGATTCGTATGCTCTTAACGAGCCTGTTCAGGAGCTTTGTTCTCGAGCTTGTTCGCGAGCCTGCTCGCAAGCTTGAGGACAAGCTAATGCTTGGCTCGTTTAGCTAAACAAGCCTGAGATGGAGCTTGAGTTCGGCTCGTTTAGCTAAACAAACGGAGCTGAGTCGGGCCTGAAATGAGCTGAGCTACCGAGCTCGAGTAGCTCGCGAATAGCTCTGCTCATTTGCAGCCCTATTCATGACCCGAAAATCTGCCATCTCAAGATCTGGGTCAAAACCATAAGGTTGGAATGGTCGACGATTCTGATTTGGTAATGGATCGAACCTGTGTCTAGATATATATATATATAATATATTTATATAACACAATATCTCTTTATGTTTGTAATTCATCTTGTTGTTAATTGAGAACTTCGGCTGGTACACTTATTACTTTCATAAATTTTCACATTTTTAAATGTCCTCATTTTCACTCATTTTGATTTTTTTATCAATTCATAACCACCATATGTATCTTTTTTTTTTTTTTAATCATTACAATGGGAGGGGAATGCCATATGTATCTTTAATATCATAAATATCCTTAAAAATTTATAGTTTTCCCTTAACCATAATGCAATTTTATTGTTTGTGATCTTCTTATATGGAAATTTTTACTATCCTTCAATGGCTACGCTCAATCAATCATTCAATCATTAGAATAAGTATGATCAATTACAAAAATATGACCTCTGGTTTTAATAGTTTTATAGACAAATGATATGAGTTTTGATTTTTGAAAAATATGTAATCTATGTTTTGATATTTTAGCAATGAAGTGACCTGGATTTTATTTTTGACACATACATTACCCTTATTTTGATACTTTTGCGAACAACTAAGCTAAGTTCTGATTTTTGACAAATTTGTATCCTGTATTTTGTCACCTTTTGTTAATAATAGATTCGAGATATGTGGTTTTTCTTATTGGTGCATAATATTATTAGATGGATTTAATCTAATCAACCACTGAAAAAAATTCATATGTGTTTAATCTATTATTAACACAATATGACAAAATACATGTTATGTAAAAATCAAAACCTAGGTTACTTATTTGCAAAAACACCAAAACACATGTCATGTATTTGTCAAAATTAAAACTTAAGTCACTTGACTACCGAAATATCAAAACACATGCTATGTGTAGAAATAGATTGTCAATTATGTAATCTGTAACATAGATCTTGTACTTAAAATAAAGAAGAAGAATGACATAAAATGATGATGTTCATAACAAATATGTCTGTGATCTTCATTGTCTTACACCTAAGTTTATTTCAGCGGTTATTTTTGAAATATTGTAACTTTTGATAAATTTCTTAAAGAGTTTCATATATTTGAGTTTCCTCATAAATCCAAAGGATGCAACCCATATCCAAATAATGTGACTCTTGGAGAAAGTTGTAATGGTTGGAATATCTAATCATTGTGTAAAATGTGTTCAATTTGGTAGAAATGATACTGATAGATAGATGAATTCTTCTCTCGATTTCCTCTCTTCTTAGCAAAATACATATATGCATATATTTCAAATTTCTTTCAAGTGTGGTTTGATACTTGAATATTTGCTATTCAAGTTTCAAGACTTAATCGTATCCTGAGGGAATTCCACATTCAAATCCCATAGCAAACCTAGTGTGGAGGCGTAAATTGTCTAAGGAAAGCTATTTCATTCATGTCTCTAAGTCTGTCTTTGTTTTTAGTTTCATCAAACCAAATTTACAATCTTCTACAAATTGTTTATTTTCACTAACAATACTTTTTCTTAACAATCTTAGAGAATTTATTCTAGAGTTAATGAAAGGAATGTGGTTCTAGAATTGTAATGAAAATTTTTAGAAGATTGGAATGCTTTGATGGAACAAATTTCATGTTAATGAAGATGAGACATCACAAGGATGCAAGAGTTCAAGAAACAAATGGTGACGACCAATTTTCATGTAAGTTTTGCAATTAAATTTATCTATGATGTGTGAAACATTATCGATATGATCTTTACTGCACATTTGCATAGATAAAATGACATTTGATTTTAAGAAATGGATGGAGATTGTAAAATTAAAAGTTTAAGTGTTTGCATATTTTCAATATGTAAATGTGTATTCTAAACAAATTTCTTTGTAAAATGTGTTCAAAATGAATGTTATATATTGAATACATGTTTCTATGAAATTATATATAAGAATTGAAAATATGCTTCATAGTTATATAGTATGACTTAGTATCATATGTGAAGAATGAATGCAAGTATTTCTATGAAATCTAAATATTGTATTTTATTCATTAAAGAAAAGGAAAATTAAGAGAGGATGTCTTCATTTATGTATTTTCAAGAGTAATGAATTTTGATTGAGTATGAAGATGAGTAACATGTGTCTTATTTGATCATATTAACGGTTGGAATTTCTTATTTCAATTTTAGAATTGTTGTATATTTTGATCTTTGTATGATCAACAAGAAGAGGTGTGAGTATTCTCTTTGTAGGGAAATAATTTCTTGTGATTTGTTCAAACTAGAATTTAGGTGATCTTAATTTGTATTTATTGGTAAAATTGAAAAGGCACTACAAGTAAATGTTTGATTCTTGAATGTAATGTTATTGCAAAATGAAAAGGTGAAAATTGTATTCACAATTTATCTATGTGATTTTTATCATAATTTATGGTATGAAGTTTCTTTCATAAAATTTATATGATAATATTGAATTATATATTGTGTATGGACCATAAAGTAAGTTGGGGAATTGTGTATTTTATGAAATTTCTTATGCACCATTAATTGAATTTCATGGTTTGCACAAAGTTGATATACAACTTCTAATATGTATTAAGTTATGTATGTGTTATTGATGCTATGTTATGTTTTAGTATAACCCTATGTTTGGAAGTTAATGTTTCTCTTAAAGAAATCTATGATAGGAGAAAATCAATTTAATGAAATACTTAAAGTGTGGGGGTAGATTTAAGATATAAAACTTAAGGTTATAACTGGTATATGTATATCTATACTAGTATGAAAACAAAATTTAGTAGTGAGTAAAATGAAAATTTAATTCATAAATAGGCTTGGTGTTTAGAATTACATCTAGTGTGGTATTAAAACTCCCACTAGTGAAAATAAGTTATTTGGTGTTAATTATCATTATAAAGTATCTTAGTAATCCTTTGATAGTGAAAAATGGGATTAAATGTACAATATATGAAAAGTTTCATATTTGTCAAGTTGTTATAGGACTTGATTCAAATATTAATTTAACTTGGGTTATAGTGTCAAATATTTATAGAGAATATTTCTTAAGAAATGAAATTTCAATTTGAGGAAAATTATAGAGTAATCATGTGTCATTCTAATAATTTATATTAGGTATTCGATAAGTGTATCTAATTTCAATTTAAATTGGTGAATTTAAATTGAAAAAATATTTATTTAGTGTTAAAAGTGCAAAGGTATAGTGGGGTTAAGCGATAGATCAATAAATTTGATTCACACCAAAAACTACACTTGAGTGTCAATTGAAATTGTTATATGAAATTTGATGAATTAGAATGGCTAAGAAAATGAAATAGAGTAGTAGTCACATCGTTTTTTAGCCATTTCTATCTTTGTGACAATGAAGTAATGATATCTCGAGATTACAATATGATAATAGAAAGTCTAAATATATTGAATTGAGACCGATATATATAAGTATATATATGAGAATATTAATAAAGGATGGAGTTATGACCATCACTTATGTCAATGTTAGGTAATAACTTAGTAGACCTGTGATATAAAGATTATATAGAAATATTGCTACTAAGATGTGCCTTAAACTCTAATAGTTAATAGTGATGGGAACCCTATCTTATTTTAGCACATCACTAGTTTCAAGGTTCAAAGGGTAAAAACAAGTCATTACTAACTGGGTGTACTACAAGTACTATAAGTTAAAAAGAGGATGAGATATAGTAAATATCTCTTAATGGATAGATATTATATCAAAATCAATTTGTTTGATGTATTCCACCCGTTTGAACATAGGAGTGGTGTCGCTCCTAATAAATGTTTGAGGAGTTTATTTTTGTAAATTTTCATGAAGCCGAGAAGAGCACATGGCCATAAACGTGCTATCATAAATCTATTATTTGAATGTAAACATGATTATGTATATGAAATCTCGTTGTAACACATAGCATGGAAGTTCAAAGCAATAAGCTACTTATCACCCTGTTATAACTTTGAGGATTCATACTAAGGAATGGTTCAAATCTAATGACCATTCTTTAAGCATAATCATGGAGGTGTTGTGTGTGTGTGTATACATAATTGACAATCTAGTAGGGGATTGTAGAAATAGATTGTCAATTATGTAATCTATAATATAGATCTTGTACTTGAAACAAAGAAAAAGAATGAAATAAAATTATGGTGTTCATAACAAGCATGCCCGTGATCTTCATTGTCATACACCTAATTTTATTTCAATGGTTATTTTTGAAAGATTGCAACTTTTGATGAATTTTTTAAAGAGTTTTATATATTTGGTTGTGTCCATTTGTGATGATGATCATGTTAATTAATAACTAACTAACTTGAAATCTAAATGATGCAACTCATATCCAAACAATATGACTCTTGAAGAAAGTTGTGATGATTGGAATATTTAGTCATTGTATAAAATGTGTTGCATTTGGTAGAAATGATACTAATGGATAGATCAATTCTTCTCTTTGTTTTTCCTCTCTTCTTAGCACAATACATATACATGTATATCTCAAATTTCTTTCAAGTGTTATTTGATACTTGAATATTTGCTATTCAAGTATCAAGACTTAGTTGTATCCTAGGAGAATTTCACATTCAAATCCCATGGCAAACTTAGTGTGGGGTGTAAATTCTCTAAGGAAAGCGATTTCATTCATGCCTTTAAGTCTATCTTTACTTGCATGTAAAACTACTAAATTTCACATACCCTACATTTTGAGCTATTAATTCAAGCTCCTTTAGCTAGTGGCACGAGTAGGCTAAATATTTATAATTTATGGATGGTAAAATCGACCACCGGCATTCACAAGTAAGAATATTTCATTAAACCTATACCAAATATTGTGATATTATTTTGTAACATAGATTATCATGTCGTTCGCATCTCATTTAAAAGCACTATATAAATGAATTTGGCTTGGTTGATTTGTGTAAAACTTCAATTGCTATTTGATATATGAAATAAATCAAGAGCTTGCATGCTAAAATAAGTATGTTATCACTTAATCACACATTTAAGTTGTTTAGATAAGTTATGGTATTTTATCATGGAAATTCAAACAGAGGTAGGCACAAGAATAGCCTAACCCCACATGCGTAACAAGTTGTCAATATCATTACAATTGCACTATATTACAAGCACAAGCAGATATAGAGATCATAGTATGTATACTCACTTGTTCATTCTGTTTACCGATCAAAGTAATCCAATAATAGCTCTAAGGTAGAGTTTGTGTCTCCTTACTATATTAGAACTCAACCATGGTCTCTGTAAATTTATCAACAATCTCATAGATGCGATAAACATAACCAAGTCATCCATAAGGAAAAAAGAGTGAACACGACTCTCTTCAACTTTAACATCCTTTAACCATTCTAATTCAATATTCATTTCCTTCTAAATATCCCCTTTCACCATAATCTTGGTAATCCTAATTGATCGAGTTAATTTGTCATCTTTATGCATTGTATTTGTTAGTAAAAGCTTTCTAGCTTCAGTTGACAAGACAATATCTTGAAACAAATTAGAGGGTTTCCACCCTTTCTTTTCTTGGTCTTCCACATCAAAATCTGTAACGCCTTAAATTGATTCAAGGCATATACAATCACCATGTATAATACATTACGTATTATAAACACAGGTTTTCTTAAAGGATTTGTTTATGTGAAACATTGCTAGCCGATTTTAAATTCTTAAATCGTTTAGTTAGATTTTGGAGACAACTAGATTTTTAACCTGAGAACAAAATTTATAAAAACATTTCTAACTTCCACTCATAAAAGAGCATATTAACTTTCATAAAATAGAATAAAAAAAAATCAGGTATCTCATATATCTTTCATGATAGTCTGACAAAGCTTTAAAGAACTTAATTACAAAACATATGGTCTCTACAAAGGGCCTTAAAAGAACAATAGAAATTACAAAATATAAATCCAATTCTTCAAATATAGGAAAATAAAATAAAAGCTCAAGATCCTAACTCGTCTCACAATCTAACAAATCTTCCATTATTGCCCAAAACCCAAATCAAACATCATCAACATCATCCTCATCATCGCATCATCATCAACAAATCATCATCATCACCATCATATTCATCAAATAGAAAGAAAGCAACAATGAGGTGAAGCCCAGTACACGGTAACACAACTACACACGAGATGACATACTAGCTTAATCTAATGCAATGCAGCAACCAACATTTAAAATCTTTACTTAAAGGTTAAACAATCAACATTGGAGCACTCATACTCTGATTGCACTCCTAAGGAATCTATGGGTTCTGAGTAACAGCAGTTTCTCAGGAGGTTGATATGAGCATATTGAACACATATATCTCATATATATAACCAATTAAAGAAAAATAGCCTCATCTAGGGGATCACAGCCGTTACTCATTCTTTACTTAATCTCAGTTCATAATATCATTTAGTTCAACCATGCCTATAAACGTGGACTAAATCATGTTATCTCACTCCAATCTAAAGTAAACTTTATACCGATACCATTTGTTCTATCAGCTACCCATTGAGCTACTTATGAATGTTATTGCATCATGATGGGGGTGGCCTAAGTGCCTAAACTACTGTGCTCGTTCCAGGCAAAGTTGTCGCTCCCTGAACCGGATTAAACCACATAAGTACAAGCAACATTCATTTTTTATGCCATCTTTAAATTTTAGTTCATTAGGAATGCTTTATGTCATTTCAACTGTACAAAATTGTGAACCCTAGTGATAGCCTCTATTACTTGACAGAAGCTCAAATAAGCTTATTTCATTTTGTGAGAGAGGCACCGATTCCCTTACAAAAAAAAAAAAAAATTAAAGATCTATTTAGTTAAGTTAAACTTAGATTTACTAACTAAGTTTATTTTATACTTAAAAACTATGCTCAATCTAATTGGTTGTTATGACACTTATTTTTTAAGTTACATTCAATATAAACATAACTTAACTAAGTTGGTTTAATTAAATCTAATTCATTTTAACTCAATAAGGTTTATTAAGCCATGTTGAATTTAATAACTAAGTTCATTGTATACGTCGAAACCATGTTAATCCAATTTAGTCACTAATCCTATTAATTCATTTAACTCATTTCTAATTATAAAAGCACATAACGTCTTATTTTATCTATCATTCATCTAATTTATTTTATCTTGCTTTTCTTTTCTTTTCTTTTTTTCATATGAACAGCACCAAGGGACATTTCACGCTTGTGATAGGGGCCATAATCCTCATCATGCCCGTGATGGAGGCCATGATGGTCATCACGGGCCTCGTTATGCCTGAGGGGAAAATTTGTGATCAGAGGAGATAACGCCTGTAAGCCCCGGAAAATTTTAGTAAATAATTCAAAAATAAACATAAAAAATAAACTCTAAAAATGCCTCCAAACCGAACTTCGACTAGCCCTAAACTATGAATGAATCCAGAAATTTCTAATCTTAAGAAAATGAAAATCCTTAAAAATAAAATAAGAACTCAACAGTCTTCAAATCCAAAACCACTATGTATGACAAATTCTATATTTAACTCTGACTTGTAAAATTGGGTAATATAGAACTCGAAAACAAATTATTAAAAAGTAATTTACGATAAACCTTCAGAAATAAAACCCAATTCAAGAATTCCAAAAACGTTAAGAGATATTAAATACTTACAAAAGTAAAATTAAAAATAACTTTCTCAAATTAAATGTGTTATATAAACATAAAACCCTAGTTTCCAAATTGGCAAAGATCTAAACCCAATTCAAGTCCGGAAATCTCGCGCCCTTAACCATAGAGGCCAAGGTGTGGTTTAAGCATGTAGAATAACTTGGATTAATATAAGGTCTCTTAGAAATATCAGATTGGTAAATTTTTGACCTATTTCGAACCCGTTCGGATACGAACTTTGAAAAGTATATCTCGGGGGCTCGAGATATCAAAAATATACCATTAATACCTTTAGATTCATATTTTCATAAGGATTTCAAAAATATCAGTTTTATAATTTTTCGATAATTAGAAATATCTGATTTTGCGATTAATTCGTATTTTATTACTACTGGTAATTAACTAGTCTTTTACACTATTTAATACTATTCATTACACAATTTTAATACTCTTGTAAACCCTTATATTTTTAGATAAATATTTTATATATCATAGAAAACTTTGTTTTTCTAAAATTTAGTTCGTTTTGGGTTTTTACGAGATCAATTTTTGTTTAAGACCCGATACTAAAAATAAAATAAATTAATATTAATTAAAAAATATTTTAAAAATATTTTTATTTTCATAAAATAACTTTTTAGAATTTTTTGGGTTATAAAAATATCAATTTAGCTCATATTCGCGTATTTTGATCATACCGGTAACTTATTTGATAATTTACTAAAATAAATTAATTAATTAATATTATTTTAATTATGAAAAATCTGCCACAAAAATTTGGAATGCATTTTCTATTTTTATTATTTTTTTTATTTATTGAGAAAGTACTCTTACAAAACCCATACCTTTAGTACACCTTTCACACATCACTTCTTTTTCACTTCAATCTTTCTACACTTCACTCATCACTTCATGGCAGATTTTTGACCTCTTTTTGCTGCCCTTTTGTCCTTCGAAACACTCCCAATTTGATTAAAATAAATCTATTCCAATCCTTCTTTAATAAGTAACACATAAACTTAGTTACACATTACAATTTTAAGTCAAAAACCAACCAAACTCCCTCCTTCTCTCCTCCTCATTTCACGCCAGCTATGGACAATTGTGAGCTGCCATTTCTTTTTTCTTTTTATCTCATTTTAAAGTGCCTTTAACTCCTCCTATCCTTCTATATACACCCCCTCTCATTCACACATTAACCCTTTATCATTCTTTGCATTTTCCTCTCTATTTTCCCTCTTTCTCTCTTCATTTGTTCTTGTTCTTCCAAGAACACTTGTTGCCCCTATTCTATATTTGAGCTCCCACACATATTTCTTCAAGATCCTTTGGTAAAACTCTTATTCCAAGCTTCCATAGATGATGTAGGTTGAGTATAGTGAGAGTTTCATGCATTAAAGGACCTTCCATAAGATTAAAAGCTAAGGATGATGATGCCAAAATGAAACACTCATCTTATCCATGATTATTCTCTTGTAATATTATTATTTTCTTACTAGCAATGATTATATTTTGTAGATCTAACTTTTATGTAACTTTGATTATGTTTATATTTAGATCTATGAGTTAATAGTTTACTACCATGGATTTCTTTTATATTTATATTCATAGTAAGTGTAGATCTTGGTTTTGAACTCAAACAAAAATGATGAAATTCGTATTTAGGCAAGACTTATATTTAAAAACCACTTTCCAAGTGTCAAAATGGAAGTTTTACTTGAAATAATGAAGGCTTAGTGGGTATATATCATCAAGACCTCTTTATATATGATTCAAAGGTGATTTTTAAATATTATTTTTCAAAACAAAATTCTACTTTCGGATCTAGACAAAAGCATAACTTAAAAACATGTTTTCTAACTGAAAAATAAAGTTTTTATTCAAGATATGGAAGGTTCTTAAGATAAGATATGTAAGGGATGAATTTTCATAAGTTTAGATAGACTTTATTAAAAGATATGTCAAAAAACAAATTTTGTAAATTCGGATGGTTTCAAGACTATGCCTTAAAAAACCCTTTTATCAACTCTAAAACTTGAGTTTTATATGAAAAATGAAGAGTATAGGTCATAGATATCATTAAGCAATGATTTTTATAAGTTGAAATGATATTTCTTAATGATTTTTATAGATATCATTAAGAAAAATATGTAGAACAAGGAATAGAAATAAAGTAGGAAAATTTGAGTTGTTTGTTATTTTACGAAATTTGTAATAATTGAGTAATGGTATGAAAACACTTACTTTCCAAACTCAAAATGGAAGTTTTATTAAAGAAATGAAGTCCTTAGTGGCTAGGTATGGTTGAGCCTTAAGTTTCTAAGTATCAAATGAGTTCACTTAAAGGAATCACCACAAAAACAATTTTTACAAATTCGGATTTTGGAATGAACCATATTTAAAAACATGCTTATAAAGTGTAAAATGGAAATTTTTGTTGAAAAATAAAGGCCTTAAGGAATATACGTAATGATGACTTAATTTTATTAAGAATAAATAAATTTTATCAACGAATTTTTCTAAAAACAAGTGGGAATTGTCAAGAATACAAGACTAGCCTTTCTAATTTGATTTTTCATAAAGTCTTATAAAGAAAAAGTTTTCTAAAAATTTCTTTTATTCAATATCATCGAGAACATGTATATATAATATATATTAATATCTCATGACATATCATTTATGATAGTAACTTGTTCATATTGCATGTATACTTGCTTTGTATAGTAGAAACTTCATAAACTTTCACAAAATCAATTTTCTAAAATTGTTTTCGCTACTGATCTGAACTGATAAGATCTTTTCGTAGCTTAAAAGTTTTCAAAACTTAAGTATGAAATTATAATTAGATAGATTTTTCGAAGTAGATAAAAAATCGGTATTAAATATGCTAAATTCTAAGTTAAAAATACCAAGTTATGGCCGTTTTAAGTGGAATTCCCACTTAGACCAGAATTACAAATTTATAGTTTATGAGATAGAATGATTAGTTTTAAGTTGAAAATACTCATTTGGGTATTTCTTTCCTTAGTAACTTTGCTTTCAAGGATTTTTGCCACCCACTGTTACAATTAAAAGACGAGTCCAATGGATATGTGAGTTTTTCTCTTATTTTGTTACCTTGATTGTGTTTGTAGCTAGTTGCATTAGAATTATAGGAACAAGATAAAAACTGATATGAATGGGATGGGATAGATAATGAGACTTTGATGTATGTATGCCAAAGTATACTAAAGCATATCGAAACCATGAATCGATTGAATAATTACACCGTTCATATTGTTTTTGTTTATGTGTATGATATTGGTTGGTCACTTTAAAAAATGTATGAATAATTTGACCTAAGCAAAAATAAATTGGTCATTCATCACATCGTCAAGTTACATTTGGTAGCGTGCTACTCCTACGCAAGAAGATCGGTATGATCCTAGGTCACGTTTGGAGAATGTGACTCGGTATCAGAGTTCATTCATAGGAAACTAAAGCATACCGGGATGCATTCCATGTATGAGCCTAGTCGAGTCGATTGCTATGAGCCTGGGGGGCTTGGGGACTAGCAGCAGGTCGTGTAGACTTTCAGTACCATCCCTAACCCTAGATACGGAGGGCGTAAATCTATTCTGTGTACGGGTTCCGGATACCCATACATAATTGTCTGCTCATTTATTTGTTCATGCATAGCATATGGATGATTTATAACTTGCTTATTATGGTTCGAAATTAAGGGAACTCTCACTAAGCTAGTGTAGCTTATACCCCAATAGTTGTTCGAATAAACAGGTTGATGAGAGAATACTACCTGGGGACAGAGATAGTTGGAGCCGAATATGACTTTGGGATTCCAGCAGGAAGGAAGAATACTTGAAGATATTAGCTAGGTTTTGTGAATTGCTTTGTAATAGTTTTATGTAGTGAAATCTTTTGATCAATTGTAACTGAAGTATAATGAATTGTATTTCCGTTATATTATTACTCAAGTTGTATCAATATAAAATGTATCACTCCGATGTGTCTCCTCCATGTGTTAGATGCCTTGTACATAATATGGAAGCCTTCGCATGACTGAGGCGGTCATTCCTAGGCTTTAATATTGTGTACGGCAGACTACCACGTTTAAGGTACCCTTCGGGGCGTGACAACGCCCTTCGTCATAGCGGTGATCTAGGCTATTATCTTCATAAATCCATTATCACAGACGATCACGGTCTTCATCATGCCCATGATTACCCCTAGAACTTCACTTCTGCTTCTATCACCAGTCGTGATACGACTGTGTTGCACAGGGTGATCAAGTTACGTTTTTCCTTTGTCCTTTTACTCTACTTTTATCAACTAATAAGCATTGCACTTCAATAAAAACACCATAAAACCAGCATATAAACTCATTTTCATAGCTTTTAATACTTCTCTACTCAATTCCATATCATATTTCCATAAATCATTTCATCAAACATATAATCTACACATGCATATACATATCCAAGTTTTAACATATATGTTCATATATTACTAACTTATCAATTTTATCATAAGTTTTACATCTACCTAGCTCTAATTCAACATTTACATACATAAACAACAATTAAAACAATAAAATCAACTAACGAACTTTTTAAGCTAACTAGATCTTCACTATTACTACTACTACTACTTGGGTTGATGTAGCTACTTCATGATTAATCTCCTACTCTAATCTTGTTTTTCATCATTTGTTTCTCCTTTGATCCTCTAGAATTTGAAATTTGAGTTGATTTTGAAGAAAAAGAAGAGAAGAAGAAAGGGAGAGAAAGAGAAACCTAAAAGAAAGATAAGGAAAGGAAAAGAAGAAGAGAGAGAAAAAGGGAGAGAGGCAGGTGGTAGCAAAGGAAAAAGGAAAGGAAAAAAAACAAAGTTTTAAAGATATTTTAGGACAAAGCATTAATTTCAACCTTTCGTATATTTATTTTAAGTATCATAAACAATTAGAAAATAATTTTGACACTCTATATGTTAGAAATTAGTGACTTGCTTTAGAAATACAATTTAAAAGTTTAATTTACAAGAAACCGATATTTAAATTAAGTTTGGGTTTAAAACTGATATTTTCAGACAAGTAAATAAATTCAAAATTCATAGGAGTTAAGGATATGGAAGTTAAACTAAAATCCAAAGATTTAGGAATTTGCAAAATATTTAAAATGTTTATTTTAAGATTTAGGAAATTGAAATTGAAATAAAAGAAGTCCAAATGAATGATTTGAAATAATTGAATAGTTTGATTTATAAGTAAAAAGTTATTGAGGATAAATAAATGATTTGGAAAAATATTTAAAATCTCAATTTCAATTCAAATCTATTTACTAATTTAATTTTGTCACATTATCTAATCATAATTCATTATTTGTTTTACTTAAACTATTTAAATATCTAAGTTAAAATTTCTAAATTAAATTCTAATACGAGTTTAAACTTAACTATTTATAATATTATTCTGTTATACTATTTCTAAATTAATTAGGTGTAGGTTTAGGGTATTTTATTCCTCAATTACTATAGGCTGATCGACTTTAGCTATTGGGGCATCAGTCCTATCTCTTTTGTCATTATTTTCATCATCATCATAATCACATTATCCTATTGCCAATTTACTCAAGCTCTGAGAGTTCTTTCCTTGAATTGATTTGGTACTATTCAACAGCTTCCCAAGACTGGGAAACAACGAAATCAAATGCCACTGACACTACATATCTTGTGTTATAAGAGCTTTTCTCTCTCTGTAGTTGTACTATAATAGCTCCTTAACTGATGTAATAGTCCCTAAGCAAGTCAGAATCCCGATTAGATTCACCTAAGTCCAACAAACATTTCAAAGATTAGAAATAGCTTTATGAGCTCTTTGAGAAATCAAACTACAAAAGCTTAAGTTTTCTGTAATTTTGAGGCCTAAACTTTAATTGCATAGAACTTTTTTCATTTTTAATCCATTTTAAGCAAATAAATAGTTGATTTCACTCAATTTTTCAAGTACGTTTGGATGGTATTATTGGTTTTTCTTAATTAGAAGGTTGTAGAATCAGACGAGATACTTATGACTATGAAATTTAGAGATTCTTTAGAGAAGTTGTGGCTTTTAATGTTGAACTAATTAGGACATTGTTGCTTCCATTCATATCTATAATTTACCTCTGTTAGACCATATCTAAATGAGTTTAAGCTAAGGGGGCATTAAGTTTCTCACCAAGATGAGTAATAGTATAATAGTAGCTTCTCTTCTACTCCTCTGGTTCACAACTTGAGAGGCACCAACACGAGGAGACTAGGTTTAATGATTGGCTTAGCATAAACTTAAGGTGTTATGAAGAGGGTTTTAATGTGTTGTTATGATTCCAGCAAGTGACTGGGGAAAAGAAAGGAATCTTAAAGGTTGTGGCTATTATAAATTCCAAAGGTGTATCTTATGTAGTAGGGTAGTTCTTATAGTGGTAAGGTCAATGAGCTCAACTAAGGTATGTATTGGAGTCGACATGACTTTGTGTGCATCTAATCTCATAGCCACCTATTAATGTAATAGCTAAGACAGATCTCTGTTTTAATCTAGATAGAAAAATCAAGATCCTTGTTGAAGTTTTATGATAGCAAGGCAAGGCATGGCGTAACTCTAAGCTTTGTTTGACCGAACGGTGCAGCAAGGCAGCTGTCACTGGACATGTTCATGTCCTCTACCGTTGCTGGAATTCCAAGGAGTCAGCCTTGCCTTGTTTATGAAACTATTTAGAAGGTGAATGATTATCTATTGTAAGTTTTGTTACTTAAGGCCATGGTGGTTTGGCAGATGTGGGTTGAGGAATTGTTTCGATATTGGTACTTAGAATTGTTGTTGTCTTCACCATGATCTTAACAACGTCTGTAGAATTTCAGTAAGGAAAACAAAGTCGACGTGATAGTTCAGCTTAGGAAAATAGCAATCGCTTCCTGTTCTCACCCTAGATAATTAGTTATCGTGAAGCCAAGCTCTCCTCCTAATTCTACCACTGCTTGTTAATGAAAAGTAGTATAATTCATAGAATTGGTAGGTCTCGAAAGGTGACATTGACAACAAGTAATCTTCTAACTTGATGATTTGATGGGGGCGAAGGAAAATTCATCCTAAGTTTGATACTTTGGCTCAATTTGAGGAGCACACTTGTTGCTATCATTAGCACAAATGAGTAGCTGTCATGGTGTGCTATTCTGCTTAAAAAAACGCAAAAGGTGGTGGTTACAGCAGGGAAAAAAGTAAGACAATGGAGCATGTGTGCGTGTCGTTGTTGTATTTAGTTGGTTTAATGGCAGATCAAGGCGAGGTTGTTTTCGTTTTGTTGTATGTATGTTCATTTATGTGTTATTGGTGGGGGAAAAGCAAAAGAATTGCAGTGAGCTTCTACATGTCTTTCTCCAAGATGCGACAAAGGCTATCAGGATGTGTATGGTGTTGTTGCTCGTTTAGTGGGGGAAAGTAGAACAGTAGCAATGACTTAGGCTAAGTGATCAACACGGTATTACTGTTGCTAATTCCATGAATGTCCCTTGATGCCACATGTCTCATTCCTCTCAAACAAAGAATCAGGAGCTATTATTAAATGACATTTTTACTAAACTCCCCATTTTGGCACATGTCCTATGTTTTCTATTTGTCCCCTACCCTACTTGCAAATGAAAATGATAGCAAGATTAAAGTTAATCCAACAGAAGGATCATGATTCAAAGAAAGATAGAATCAACAATAATGATGGAGCTAAATTGTTGGTTTGCATGTTTGCTAATTTCCCTAAGGCAACACATGTTATGGAGCTTAAGTCTTGTGTTGTAGAGAATTTGCAAAGGAGACAATTACATTGGGCACCCATGATGGCTCTTATGGATGATGTTGTTGGCTCTCTTGGTGACTTTGTTGGCTCCTAAAGTGATCTAATGTTAGCCTTCATGTGATCCTATAGCACCTCCGAAGTTGGCTCTCAAGTGGATTGGTGGTGGCCTTGTGATTGCTATCGTTGGCTCTTCCAAGGGTTGGTGTTGGTTTTACTAGTGCTCTAAGGTGGCTGCCTCAAGCGCTCCTAGTGAATTCAACTAGTCTAAGTCTAGCAACACAACATAACACCAAATCTTGTAAAAGTCTAGCTCTTGTGAGATTGACATGACGCTACCCAATGTTTATGAGATTGCTAAATATCAATATTAATCATAACTTAACCAAGCTAAATAATGTTGGTATGAAGTTAGGGATTCGATGTTCCCATTCCCTATAGTTGATTTTGTTGAACAAAAGTAGGAGTGCATAGAAGATATAGATTAATCAATGTAATTAAATAGCAGTTGAAAGCTTTAAGTTTTACTCAAGTTTTTAGTTACTCAATTCGTAGTGTTGTCTAAAAAACTAATGTCTTAACAACTTGGGTCTAAGATCGTTTATGGTACAAGACTTGTTTCTAAACATTTAGTCCAATTCTTAACATGATTCATGGAATCATTGAGTTGAAAAATTGAATCAAAGTTAAGAGTCTAGCTTATAAATGTCAACTGAATTTTTTACTAAGTCAAGTTTGTAATTTGACGATCTAATATTCAAGACAATTTACATGTGTTTTATTCATGTTTGATACATCTACACTTACTTATATGAGTAATAATTAATATTTAAGTTCTAAAAAAGAAAAAATTAGGGGTGGTTTTTTAGACATGTTCTAATATTTTTATAGGATCTTGTTATCAATTTTAATAATTATTACATATTATGCTTACGACAAATTCAAGAGATTACACAATGCATAATCTAAACTGCACCATTTAATCCAGACCAAACTATAAAATTAACTAAAGAGTAAAGATTAAAGATTAAAGAAATAAAACTTGGACCAAATAGTATAACCTTAATCCTAATTCCTACCATTTCTATTTTTCTAATCATCTCTCAATTACTCAATTTGTCCATTCATAGATTCCATCATTCTCTTCTTTCCATCATATGTTCTTTTCACGACTCATATCCCTCTTGAAGGTGAGGAATTCTTATTCGACATTTATCCTTCTTTCTTTCTTTTTTTTTTCCCCTACTTATTCGGATTTACTAGAAAATTTGTAACTTTTTTATAATGTTTCATCCTTGAGATTCATGAGTTGAGGTGGGCATTGTGAAAGACTATTTAAGAGAAAATTGTTGTAAATATGTCAAAAATTGTAAGCATTAAATTATTAGGATGACTTAGGTAAATACTTAGAAAAACTATGGGACTAAAAGGGAAAATTATCGTTTAATTGTAAACTTTTGTACCTTATGTCATGAATTGAAAAAGTACAGTATTTGCCTTCAGTCAATAATAGTATAATATCCATGTAATCTAGATTAAGATAAACTGTTATTTAATGATTTGGAAAATTTATAACCTAAACCAAACCATTATTTAATGGTTCAGTTTGAGACAAGAAAAAAATGAAACCAATTCGTACCCACATACATCATGTTTGAAGAATAGTTATTAAAGATTCTAAAAGGTTAAGATTTATAACCAAAAAAAAAGAAAAAAGAAAAATTAGAAGAGTTTCTGTATTTAGCTAACATGAAATAAAGAGAAAGGGACCTTATTCATTCCTATTGGCCAACTGTTGAGACCATTATTGAACCATTAAAAGTATAAATTTGAGTCATTTAACAACTTAAGAGATTGGTGCCATAATAAAATGAATGGACATCATATCAATATTCAAAGAGAAATAGATAATAGACAAATATATCTAAAAGTAGGATCTTGCTTTAAAATTGTATTAACTTCTCTATATTATATTATGATGGGAAAATAGATTTCCAAACTTACTTTTTTTTCTCTTTAAATTATTCATCTATTAAAAAAAAATGGTTGAGACAACACCATTATTGAAACACCTTGTTATATTATTATAAGGTATCTTTTTATAATTTCAATAATTGATTACATGACACTATACCTTAAGGACGTAGATTGAGAAAAATTTTAAGAGGATAATTTCGTAAATTAAAAACAAAAATACTATATATAAAAATTTGAATAGAAAGCGTTCATAAAAATTATATATCTAAATCTATCTATATATTTCTCTAAGTTGTATTTGTCACTGCCAAAACCTCCCAAAAATCCAACATTAACGTAATGGTAAAAACAGTATGTGTATATATATATATATATATGTATATATATGGCTTATTACTTCTATTCTGGTCCGTGGAAAAATTTTTTATATAAGAACCAATTATATAAAAATAATTAATAAAATACATATGTAAATTGCATGTATAGATTATAATTTTACTTTTTAAATAAATGCTGCATATTTTAAATGCAATATTCACTTTTCATATATATATATTATATATATTGCATTAGTACAAAGTTTGTATATATGTGATTTCTTTGTAAAAATACAAAGCCTGCATATATCATGTGATATTGGGTCGGTATTTAGTAATTAGAATTATATAATTTATATTTAAATAATTTTTATTTGTAGAAATAGTAAACACATATTATAAAACAAAAACTTTAACCAAGGAAATAAATGACGGGGGCAACCATGGTATGGAGGGGTGTCAAAGTCAATATCCGGCCTTGTACTGCAGGACAGTAGAAGTGGGCGTAATTATACTTTGAAAAAAAATTAAAAAAAAAAAAAAAAGATGATGTAACACCAGCATCTCTTGATCTATCATTAGATTCGCTCTTCTATATTCCTAGGTTGAGGTACAGTGTTCCTTTTACGTCTCTCAATATATAATATTGTTATGTTTGATAAATAATTAATGTTTGGCCTTTTTTCCTCAATTCATAAATAGTTCTCTCTTTTTTTTTTTTTTTTTTTTGCCCATCCTAAAATAGTATTCTCATTACGTAGAATCCTGATAATTATTATAAATTAAGAGAAAATTCAATTCCAAGAAAGTGATGATCACAAGCAACTCAGGAGGAAAAAATATTGAATGGATATCACCCAACGTGTGTATCTAGATATAATGACCATCAATTGCGTTTTAACACATAAAGAAAATATGAACATTTTGCAAAAAGACTATCATTCCTCTTACTGCATATTAAAATGTTATTAGTAATTATATACTATATATATATATATATATATATATTACAAAAAAACATTAATTTCCACCAACCTTTCTGATTCAGCAGAGAGAGAGAAGGTGCAACGGAATCATCATATGTGAAATTACATGCTTGTTTAATAATAATATCAAGACAATGCTAGAATAAACGTACATTAGAACAAGTATTGCTTGAGATTTTCCAAATGTTCTTACATTAAGTTTTAGTTAAGTTATTGAATTTCTTTTTGCCATTATAAGGGGGTTATAAATTTATTCTTTAATCTTTACCATAACGAGGAGGGAAAAAAAAAAAAAAAAGGGAAAAGGAGGAAGAACAGACATTCACATTTTAGTCTTGTTTAGTTAGCTTTTTGCGGCAAATTTAGATATTTTTTTAATTTTTTAAAATAAATTGTTTGTCGAAAATTATATAAAAAATTGATAATTCTTAAAATAAAATAAATTAAATATATATAAAAATAGATGCAAATAAAAAGTAAATCATCCAAACAAATTAACCGGTAAAATCGTCTAACCCATCATGAAATTATGGTAAGACAAACAGTGATTATGTTTATATTGGGGTCATCGGTTTAATTACTTTCCGACTGTTGTAATATACAGTAATTAAAAAAAAATCATTTTCCATCGTCCAGCTAGCGCTGCCCTGGACATCCGGATCCTAACCCTAACCCTAATTCTCCCAACCTATCGGCACCAGCGACCGCCACGCCGGAGTTTCTAACCGAATCAAACAGCGGTGACACCAACTTACGGTAGTACAACGGCCGAGAAAGCTCTTCATCAACATCGATCCGGACGCCGGTGACGCCGATCTCTCGCAGCCTTAACCCTAGCTTCTCTCCGACACGGGAAGCGGTGCGTGCATCCCAGATGCCGCGTCGAGTTCGCGGTATTCGGTTGAGCCTAGCAAGGGTGGAGGCAAGGAATTCTTGCTCGGAGGAAGAGGCCATGGCGACAATGGAGGAGGTGGTGGGGTTGGTGACTTGGGCAGTGATTTTGCGGCATGAGACGATCAGGCGGAGGAGGATGTGGTGTTGTTGGGTTACGATTGCGGACATCGAGTAGGTAGCAAGTGACGAGTCCAAGTGACTGAGTAAGGGCAAAATTGATAGACGGTGCGAAATGAATATGAATTTTCCAAGGAGCTGGGCCTGATCCGAAGATGGACCGGATTAGTCTATTGATAAATCCCATATAATCGTATAATAGTTATTCCTCTTTTAGATCATTGACATAAAATGGAATTTATTATACAATAACTAGTAGACGGGCACCTGCCTACGTATGAAAGAGAAAATTATAATAGCAATGTGATTAAATTAAATATAAAATAATTATTAACGATAATAATTAATTAAATATAAAACAATTATTAGGATTAGAAACAAAAACCAATCAAATCAAAATGAAAATATGGTTTTTTTTTAAAAGTAATTTGTTTGAGAAAGTTTTCAATCCAAACCAATTTATAAATTTATGATTTGTTTAAAAAAATAAACTGAATCAATCCATAAAACTATACCAAACCTTTTATATAATATTTTAATTGTAACTATACATTTTCTTATAATAATTGATTAGATGTCATAATTTTTTTATCGTTTCATTATGATATTTATTATCTGATGAATATTGACTAATAATATGTCACAGCCCCATCCCTGGCACACCGCACGATGTGGGAGCATCCCTAGGGTCTAGCAGCACTGACTCCCTACCTTGGATAGGCAACCATGATACCAGGTACAATTGACCCCCCAGCGTACCCTCAAGCATGATTAGGACACAAGAGGTATTGTTCTTCTACCCGTAGCATTCGAGTCTAAGCTGTAACCTCGCGAACTCGAACCTTGGACATAGGCCTTTTGTTTGCTTCACAGGCAACACCTTTCATCAATTGAGCTAGGGATGCCTAATCGTGCCTGAGGGCACATTGGGAAGTTAGTGCACCTAGCATCACAGTTGCCTATCTAGGGTGAAGAGTCAGGGTGACTGGACCCTAGAGGCACCTCCACACCGTGCGATGTGTCTGTGATGGGGTTGTGACATAATAACTTATTGTTTTTTTTAATTTTTTTAGATTCAATATATATATATATATTATCATTAAAGACTTAATTTTTTTTTATTAATCATTTTAGCTCTACCAAGTATGAAATTAGTTTGTTTAGTTATGAATTTTATGATGTATTAATTTACCAACATATTTTGTTAGTATATCACTTTTATTTATAAATGACTTTTGTTCATAAACGTTTTTTTTCTATTAGATTTGTTCATAGATAGTTTTATGGAAAATTTTAGATGATGACTTGCCATGTATATAATGAATATACTTTATTAGTAGATGAATGAGTGGTAACCGAATGATGTTATGAAATATTATAAATTATGAATATGATGAATTTATGAAGTATTTTATTGTCATTTTCAATTTAGACTTTATAGAGTGATAAGTATTTGAATATTCATACAAATGTAAAATATTATGATAAAACATTTTTTTAAATTAGACTTTTGATTTAATCAGTAATTCGAACTAAACAAAATCATTATTTAATAAATTAAATTTTTTTATCTGAACCAGATCATTATTTAATGGATTGGTTTAAAAAAAAAAATCCAACCATGATTTGGTTTGAATTTTAGTAAAACCAACCCCAATCTATCTGAATTCCCCTAGTTAATCCTTATTAAGCAATGAACGTGAAATCGTGATGAATCTGATACGCGCGGCTATGAAGTCAAAATATACGACAACTGGCATTTTTAATTACATATTAAGCATACATTAATATCGACACTGGACAGTGTCAATTTCCCAAAAAGCAAAAAAATAATGATAATAATAGCCAAATACATTTGGTCAAAAAAAAAAAAAAGAAAAGAAAAGCGAAATGCATAAGACTCGGTCATTTTTCTAGTTTTTATTATAAAAAAGATAATAATTATATAGGTGATAGTCCAAAATAGAGTAGTTGTGAAAATAAAAATAAAGTACTGAATAACTATTTATATATGATGTATGAATTGTTATTTATTATTTTATATAATAGTAATTCATTATAAATATCAATTGTAAGGACCCGACTTACCCTACGTCTGAAAATTTAGGCAAGTCAAATCACCGGAGATGTATAATATCTTAAGCATTACATGCATAGGCCTCTTTTAAAGATTTTGTTTATGTCGAACATTACTATCCAATTTTAATTCCTAAAATCATATAATTATATTATGAAACTAACTGGGTTTAATCAATGATAAAAATAAACTTTTCCAAATAAACATTCATACTAGGTGTCTCAATAGAGAATACCTATCCAAGATGGTAAACAAAGCTTTTAAAGCTTATTATAAAACACAAGCTTCACCAAGTCTTTGAAAAAGTAAGTTATAAATGATAAATCTAGTTCTTTAAACAAAATAAAATAAGATACAATAATCCAACGATCCTAACTCACTTCGCTTTCTTCAAGTTCACCCATGCCCTAGTCATTCATCATCAATAATATCAACATCACCATCACCAACATCATCGTCCAATCAATCATCATATTCATCTTCATCAATTCATCAAGGCAACACCTGAAAAGAAGCAACAACAATAATAATAAGCCGAAGCGTAGTACACAGTAACACAATCACATATGAGATATCACACATGCTTAAACTAATGTAATACAACAACAATAGGTTATTATCTTTAAATTGAAGTGAAATAAATAACATTGGAGCACTTATACTTCGAAACAGACCTCTGAGAATTTAGGGTCCTAAGTAACAGCAATTACTCAAGGGGTTGATATAGACACCCGGATCCTATATCTCTTACATAACTTTATAAAGAAAATAGCATCATCTATGGTTCACAGTCGTTACTCATCTTTACTTAGTCTTAGTCCATAACATCGTCTAATTCAGTCGGTCCAATAAACGAGAACTAAACCATGTTACTTCTACCTAACCTTAAGCAAACACTACGCTGATACCATTTGCCCCATTAGCTACCTGCTAAGTCACTTATAAATGTCATTACATCATGATGACGGTAGCCTAAGTGCCTAAGCTATCATGCCCCCTCCCCACAAGGTTGTCACTCCCTTGACTGGATTAAACGGCACAAGCACAAGCAACACTTATTTATTTAAGCCATCTTTAAGTTTTAGTTTATTAGGAATGACTATCCTAATAAACAATAAGCACGTAACTGCATACCTTATATAAAGTCTAGAATAAAAAACAAAAGCAAGGGTAGATCAACATCCATTCATTTGTTTAAGAAATTTAACTATATATGCAATTAAATTAATTATCCATTTACATCAAATTTATTTTAAAAGCATATTTGATTAGACACAATTAGGAACCCCACTATAGCTGCAAAGATTGCCCTGCCAAGATACGAACAATTTTCCATTAGCTGTTAAAGTTTTTCTTTTTCTCTTTGTTTATAGTCTTTCATTACAAAAGCATCATCAACTCATTCATATTCAAAAAGACTCATTTCCCAAATGAGCCTACATTTGAAACAACATATTCCTCATATTATTTATGGTTCATGCTAACTCATTAATCTAAGCCAATTTCAAGTTAAATCTATATTATCATAATCTTAACCAAGTTGATTAAACTTAATCAATATAATTTATTTTAACTCATTTAAGTCCATTTACTCAAGTTGGACTTAGGTTTATTAACTAAGCTCATTTTATACTTAACTATATACACTTAACTAATAAACACAAGTTTTCAATTTTGTTTAGCTGTGTTGCAGCTTGAAATAATTAAAAATTAGGCCTTGATAGTTTTAGAATTTCCAAAAACTCTAAATATAAAAATCATAGATATCTTTTTAAGCTTTTCGTAGCATTTTGAATCACCTCAATCCGAGTTTGAACAAAAAGTTATGATTAAATTACTAAAACATTGTTATGTTACCAAGGGCCTTATCATGCCTATGATGAAGAATGTGATGGCCCATCATGCCCTCTATCACACCTGTGATAGAAAGAGATGGTATAGTTAGAGGCCATCATCCCCTTGATCATGTTTGTGATGAGTTTTCTATCAAATTTTTCAATAAACCAAGACCATCACGGGTTCCATCATGCCCTTGATGAGTGCCTTGAGTTATTCCACGTTTTTCCTTTGTCTTTTCTCCAAAATTCAACCTACTTAACTACTTGTTTCATACTAAAAACTCAATATACAAATCATCATCATAAATTATAACAATACTAGATATATTTCTACTTCACATATCATCAATTCATTTCATCGAATCTCTAATCTATACAACAATAAACAACCTAGGTTTTTCATTCACATATTCATATATTACATGTTTGTAAGTTTTATCATAAGCCCATCACACTTCTAGTCTTATTTCATCACTTTCATGCTTAATCAACAATTAAAATAAGAAAATAGCTATACTTTTCTTTTTGGCGCACATGAAATTGATCTTTTCCACTACTTCTTCTCCTTAATGGGTAAATTACACTAGAATGTTCCAACGTTTCAAAAAGTTCATTTTGGGTCCCAATATTTGAAGAAGTGGGTCAATTTGGGTCCTAATGACACGTGTCAACAGGAAAAGAGTCTTCGAGTTTTGATTAAATACTCTCATGTTGATATGTGTCTCTGGGGACCCAAATTGACCTACTTCTTCAAACGTTGAGACCAAAATGACTTTTTTAAACATTGGGACCTAAAATGAACTTACCCCAAACATTAAGACCTTCTAGTATAATTCATGCTCTCCTTAATTGATATAGCTTCTTTTAACTTCATTTCCCCACTTTGATCTTGCTTTTCATTTTTTATCTTTTTTCCTAACTTTGATTTCTTCTTTAATCTTGTTGAGATATAGATTTGAGGTGATGGATTGAAGGAAAAAGGAAGAGAAGAAGAAGAAGAAATGAAGAAATGAAAAGGAAAATGGAAAAGAAAAGGAAGGGTAGAAAAATCAAAGGAAAAGAAAAGAAAAAGGGATAGGAATTAATAGATATTTCAGTGTAATTATGGGTCAAGGTTTTAGCTTAAACTTTTCTAATCATTATTTTTAGTTCTGAAAGTTAGAAGATAATTTCAGAATTTATATATTGCAAATCAAGAACTTGAGATAGGAACTTGATTTAGATCAAATTGATATTTAATTTGAGCTTGGCTTAAGACCTAATATTTTTAACAGGTAGATGATTTCAAAATTGATAGGGATTAAGGGTATGAAATGTTGAGCCAAATTTTAGGGATTTAGGAATCCACTAAACATTTAAATAGCATGTTTAGGGGTTTAGGAATTTAATAACTCAAATTTCAACTTAATTAATCACTGACTTAATTGCAATAACTTGTTTAATTACATCCCATAATTTACTTGATTTGTTTAATCTATCAAACTTAATTTCTAACTTAGGTGAATGTTTGGGATATTTCATCAATGGTTTTATAGCCTAATGACATCTCCTCTTGCACTACAAGAAAATTGTCCCTTAGAGATATAAATTCTCTTAAAGAAAATTAGTAAAAGAAGTTATATTTCTACAAACAGAATGAGCAATTATTATTTTTTAGTCAAAAATTTACATTTATAGCCAAATTTTTGTCTCTAAAACTCAATTTTCTTGTAGTATTTTCTTTTTAGGTGAGAAATAATTGATTGGTATCACTCATCCCCTGTGGTAACGGCAAAAAAAAAAAAAAAAAAGAAAAAGAAAAGATTATTATGAATTGTTATTTCTATTTACTAGATACTGTAATAGCAATTTTACTTAAAACAAGAAGTGAACGAGCTGATATGTATTTTTCTTTTAAGACCAATAGCTTAAATTCGTTTCATTTTAACATGTTCGGAAAGATAAAAGACATGGCATTTCCCATTAAGAACTACTCCACATTGATTTCCTACTATTATAGGTGAGATGAACTTGAGGCTAGCCAAAGTTAAGTCAAGGTTAAGATCAACGCCACTACTTTACGGTCACATCTATGATAACTACAAATGCAACTATAAGCTCGAAATCAAGATTTCCATATGCTATGATATAAAAAATTATCCTTTTATCCAATATGTATGCTTTGTATGATAAGCTTTTTGTACATTTACATGAGTATAAAATATAATTAATTAGATTATGAAATATAAATTACTAAATTACACATTAATAATTTAAATGATGATGTGTAAACCCCGGAAATTTTCACATTAGTACACGACTTTACAATAGATTGTATGAATTAGTTAAGAGACTTAGATTCTAATTAAAGCCCAAGAATAGATTAGTGCATGGAATTTGGCTAGTTAAGAATTTGGAAATCGAATAAAGAACTTCTTTAACTCTAATTGATATCAAAAATGAGATTTCGTATCTTGACTGGATAATTCAAGATATGATTAAAAGAAAATCTAAATCTCAAACCTGAAACTTATTTTACAAATAGATTTAAATAGGAAAATATAAATATAGAGATTAAATGATTACTTTTGAACTTAACAATGATTTGAGAATAGAACCATGAGTAGTAATGAGCTTAGACTTGGATTTAAACCTTAAATTCAAGACTCCTAGATAGAATTAAATGCTACTAATAAGATTTCATAATAAGTATCAAAAGGTAGAGATAAATAGATAATTTAGCCCCTATATCAATTGCGATATTAAGTAGTTAATTAACTACGCTTGTAAATAAGAAACGATAACTTAAAGATAAACCGTTAGGATTATAAATACACAACCAAAAACATAAACTGATGCATAACTCAAGATCTAAACTTCAAATAAATAATTGAATCACACTATTGTTTTAATTAGGGTTTTCTTAAGCTATTGAAGCCTAAAACAAAAATTGACCTAATGAGTTCAGGAAACTTTGATCACGAGAGATAAAATTCAACAAATAATTAATTATGTATATATAAAACTTAAAATTGTATTATTTGATAATCTAAGTATTTTGTATAGTCCTATAAACATGTTTTTGTACAAAAAATCTCAAATACTAGTTAAATTATACCGTATAACTTATTGAACTATCTTAAAACTAAATTAAACAAATAACTAATATTTATATATATGCATTCAGTGGATTTCGGCTGCAAGATTGCCTTGGAAGATTTGAAGAAGAAGGAGCCGAAATTTGTTCAATAATGCACTCTTTTGTCAATAAAAGCAACTCTAAAGACCAATCAAAGGATGACAACTCAACCACTCATTAATGAATATGAAAACAACAGATCAAATGCAGCTAAATAAGGAGAAAATTCGGAGCAAAATCGGAGAAGACACAGCTGCAAGCTTCCCTTCTTCTTCCTTATATATATATATATATATATTGAATACTCATAATGAACAAACAAACACCCACAACTCTCTCTCGAAAATTCCAGATAAAAAATACTCCTAAGTAGCAGCCAAAACAAACTAAAAACAGAAATCAAACCGAACAAATCATTCAAGTTTAGATCAAAAGAAAAACAATACGAAAAATATTTGAAACGAGTTCAAAGGTAAGTTGATGTAATTCGAATGGTTTTCTTTTAAATCTAAGGATTAGAACTAACTTCTGATAATCATAGGAATGTAATCAACACAAAAACAAGCTTCGAATATCATCGGATCGGCTCGACCAAGGTAAAAATCCAAAACCCTAGTTATACTTTAGTAAGATCGAAATCTAAGTATATATGTTTGTAGACATGTTAAGATTTGTTTTATGTCTATATATAAGATATAGAAACACTTAGAACGGTTTAAGAATGTTTTTAACGTAGAAAAATTAACAAAAATGAATTGGATCATCGAGGAAGATGATGAACAGTGCTAACACTGTCCATAAGCCGGCAGTGTAGTCGTTTAACGCCGGCGGCTTACAAGGATAGGCCGGCGGTGTAGGGACGACTTACACTGAACAGAAGCTACGCAAAAATTATTTTCACGTAAAAGTGAATGAAAGCCGGATATCTGGGAAATCTACGCCGGCGGTGTAGTACTGGCGTACGTTGAAAGCCGACAGCTTTCAAGCTAATGTAACCGATAAGAAATAATTTGCAAAACCAAATCAACACCGGCACCTGGGTTTCAAAGCCGACGTACACCTATAATTCTTCTACGAAAGCTTGTTTTAAAATAAACAAAATATATATATATATATATATGGTAATATAAGATTTATTAAATAGTTAAGTAAATACAAATATTTAAAATATTTTGATTTGATAAATCTTAAATTCCTGGAATTAGAGAAAAATATTAAGTGTTAATAAAAGTTATAAATAGTCAAATATTTGTTTTAAATAGATAAAATAGGTAAGAATGGAAATTGAAATAAGCTAAATTTACAAATAATGTGACTTCTAAAAATAACAAAATAATTATACGAGATAAATTAGGAGAAATACGACAACACTAAGTAATAATAAATAAATATAATTTTCTATATTGAGTTCAGTATAGAATAACATAACATTAGTATTAGTCACTACCAAAGTTTGATAAATATCAAGTTTAGGACACTAGTCACATATAGGAGTTTAGTTATATAATCTATATTATATTGATGAATACCTTATTCATCTTAATAGGTGATTTTGATACACTAGAAGATCTTCCAACTGATTATTACGATTGAGTCAGTATGAGCAGGTGAGTAATTCAGTCATATTGTACTGTTTGTGCTTATAAATAGTTGAATATATAATACAAAGATAATCAAACGAATGTTTTGTTGAAAGTATGTTGTGATCTGATTGTATGATTGTTAACCTATCCTTACAAAAGTGATAATGCAATGATTTGATGTTGTGAAGTAGTATGATGATGATTGTGTGTAATGTATGATCACCATGAAATTGAATAAGAACTATTGATTTAATAAATAATCTGGTCATGCATTGCACGAACTGCATTATTACATATATAAAGGAATGACAGCCTGCTATGTATTGATATTTCGGTTCTCTATTAACGCTTGGTTATTCTAATGTGTTAGTTCTTCCAAGGTTTTCTTTGTTCTGTTGGTTCTACGGGAACTAAGTGGTAATAAAGAACGCCGCCTGTAGTATCACTTTGAAATGATTAATACTTAGGGAGTTTCTAAGGTGGATACAAGAAATGGTCAGTTAAATTCATTATATTTAAAGTAATAACCCTAAAACGAGAAGTCGTTGATTATCCTGTAAACTTAGTCTCTCCTGGGCAAGTGGGTCATGGAGTAATGGTTCTTTAACCCTGAAAAAGAGGGCATAAATCTTTTTCCTGTTTGGATTCTAGATCATCCAAGCTTGTATCTGTGCATATGGTTGAGTGCTTGCATTACATATGATTTGCTAATGACTTGTGTGATGTATAATATGTCTGGTTATTCACTGAGCTGTGGTTTCGCTCATACTCCAACAGTCTTTTCAGGTTTACCCTACGACCCTGGTTAATCACTTCTAGGAGTATGGCTCCGGTAAGAGCTTAGGAGCTTAAGAGCTGGAAGTCTATGATTATACTTAGGAATAATGGTTATGTTTTCTTAGAATAGTATAGTTAATGCTAACGTATCAGTTATGAACTACAGGAAGACTACCTGGTTTATAATAGTTCTGTGATATTTTATGATTAACATAGTAGTTATTTACCAATTTATTTCTTACATGTATTTATCATTTCTTATCAAGCAACTAAAAGATCCTATTGTTTTGAAAACCTGTCATTGTCTGAAGGTAATCTAGTAATAGTATTCAAGTGAGACTTGTCTACTGCTACTAGGGTACCCTCGGGACATGACATGATGAATTAAAGAAACTAGAAATATCGAATAGACCACAAATTAAGATGTCCATTCTTGAATTCTTGCTAAGGATCTTGAATTATTAGCCATAACTCTCAAGTGGAACCCACAAATGACAATGAAAGCACCAAATGTTAAATTTTCAAGCCTAATTCTTTATTATAACTTCAAGATAATAAACATTACATCATTTCTTAACCTAGAATTGACTAAGGCCCATCTTTATTATAGACCAGCACAACAATTGTGATTGCAATAAAAACCTAGTACCATGTCTACGCCTTCTTATGTCTTCTCTGTCTCCTTTAATCAAGTACGAATTCCAACTCTCTAGAACCCTCTTCTTCAATCTATTCTCAATCACTGTTGACGAAGGTACCAATGCATATTAGGCACGTCTCTTGCTCCTTCCTCACTATACTCAGATTAAACCCCTTGTTATGACCTCTGGTCTCTCTCTATCAAAACTTGATCTTCGAGCTATCAACAGGCTCCAAGAAAGGGAAGTTGAAGAAGACTATTTGTTTGGGTATATTCTCGGTATCCAAAACTGAACTACAACTCTCTTATTTATAAGTTGTATTCTTTAGACTATTATTGAAGTTAAGTCTGTTATTAACTCCTGATTCAATCTTGATTTTGTATATAAGCTGTATGTTATTAAAGTAATCCAAAGTATGCTTAAGTCAAACAAAGCATCCGTTGTCCTTTGTTCATAACATTGAATCCTTAACTACTATAAGAATTTGATTACTTCCACGAAATGGTTTAAAAATCAATTTGATGCAATAAAAATAATTAACATGGATGATCTTTCTGCAATAAAAATTATATCTTTAGAATTTATATCTTTTCCCCTAAAAATTGTTATCTATTACAAATTATCATTCCCTGCAATAACTATTTCATATAGTATCATTTTGATCATAAGACTTTTAATCTAACTGTAACACCATAAAATGAAGGCATTATCAGCTTGCCACATGTCCTCACTAGAGATTGACATGCTAAGGCTATAATTCCACTAATCCACAAAGTTAAATACCATATAATAGCAATGTCTCTCATATAAGGGTACTTTTAAAACTTTACATAATAATAAAACTTTTGAATAAATTAGTTGGCATAAACCAAAAGCCAACTTAGATCCAACTTAGATCAAACTTAAAATATCATAAGAAAATATCTCATAAAATATTTAGATTCATAAAAACTATATGAAACTTTACAAGATCTTCTAACTTAGCTATCATCAACACTACACATCTAGTAATCAGCTAGAAAAGGTAGCTCCACTATCGTCATCCCCATAATCCATGAATACATCATGTCCTGATAAATTGAACACTACTTGATCATCACCTACTCCTGAAAAATAGAAGGAGTGAGGGCAAAGGCCCAGTACACCAAACCATAATCATATATGCATGAGCAAACATCATACAAATTCACATATGTCATAATATCATATGCAACAATTATAGGTTATTATCTTTAATTAGCCAAGCAACCAACATAGTTTAGAACCATTTGTAACTAGTCCTAAACCCGAAGTAACTCATAACCCCATGAAAAAAAAATATGTATAAAAAATAATTATATAGATAGATTGATGTTAGGTACTCCCTACACACCATGGGTACGTACTCGTACCATTCCTAAACTATCGAAATCATCTCTGTGCACGATTTGATTTGGGACAAAGACACACATAGATTATCAGGGCGTTGTCCTAGTAACACGATACTCCCAATCTACTAGACCCGGCTAAGCACAAGTAGCAAACTATTTTAAAGCCGGATATCATTAGGTTCAATTATAGTTTCTAATCTACAATCACAAACAACAACCAAGGTAAGGACGTACCTAAAACAACTTTTGGAACAAAATACCTAACTTCATCAAAAAGTACTTGAATACCATCAAATACTCATTCAAAAATTGTTTTCACAAGATAAACATAATTCTATTATCATCTAAACCCTAAACAAAAAAGAACTACAATTACCCTAGGTCCATACACACTTTTCTTCTTTTGATTATAGAATCATAGAATCTTTAACCACCAAAATTAGGGTTTTCTCCAAAATTTCTCCAAGAACTTGATTCCCTTCAATACCAATACAAATACCTCATGTGATAAGAATCAAACTACGCTAACCTGTGATGAGACTCGATATCTTAATCTGGAATACTCCTTGGATCATCTAAGAAACCTGGTGGAAAACCATGACTCATTGCCTATATGGAGGCAAAAACCTCAGTGTAGTCGAAGACGCCACAACCGGTGATGGCAAATCGATTGATAAGTCAAAGGGGTGAATGCCATGGAAAATTCTCAATAAGTTCAAAAGGAATTCACTCAAGAATTCAAAGAGAAAAATCTCTCGAATTATCATTTATCCAAGTTATCTAATGTTTACAACCAAATAGGTTTATATAAACTAACACAAAGGAAAACTAAAGGACATGTAAATAAAATAAATTGGCATCCAAAGAAGGACCTACATGACAAATTGGATAGCCTAAATGAAAAACATGAATATGAAATAAATTTCTAAGAGAAGAAGGCCAGTGGTGTAAGGGGACACGCCGGTGTTGTTGGGCATAAAGGTTGGCAGCCTTGAGCTGGCATATAATATAATTTCAAAGCTGGCAATTCTCTAATTCTAAGCCGACTGTGTACTTCTTCCAACAACTTCACAACTTGAAATTCTTCAATCTCTTGCATCCTAAACTATTTTATATGCTTGCTTTGTTCTCTTTCTCTCGTGTTTTAATCATTAGAACTCCAATCAACAAGGCTCCAATTCCTTAGAAATTATTGTTGAACTTGAACTTGGTCAACATTAAACTTGATGCTATCTGATTCACATCATTCCCTCCTTCTTTGAAATGATTCATCCTTGAATCTTCGTCCTTAGACTTTACTAGATTGCACATATTGTTGGGCTGCTAGGAATGAAATCAATGTGAAGCTTAATTACATATGGAAATTTTTGGTTAAATAAAACTTCAGATTCCTACATTATTGAAACATTAACACTAGGCATTGAAAACTCATTAGTGGAAAAACAATTATCCTTGCTTTTTTTGTTTTTTTTTTTTTTTATCAAAATCACTTTCAAGTGTTTGTGTTTCATACTCTAATTCTTTTCTCTTATTGCTCACCAGTGTGTTATCACCCTTTTTCTCAATCTCTTTCTTTTCTTCACTCTCATTCTTTTCTAAAGCATTCTTTTACTTTTTCTCTTTGTTTTCACACTCCCAATGTTTCGCAAAAGATTGTTGAGGTTGCATCAAATCCTCATACACTTGCAAGGAATTGAGAAATTTTAAGTTCACATGCCTTTGACTTTGAACAACAGTACAACGATTCCTGATTCCATCACAATTGGCTTTCCTATCAATGCCATAGTTGTTCTAAAAGAATATGATAAGTTTCCATTGGTACCATATCACATAAAACTTCATCTTAGTACTTTCCAATAGAAAATGCAATCAAAACTTGTTTAGTCACCTGAACTTCGTCACACTCTTTTGACAACTGCAATTTAACTTTTCCACTAACAAGGTACTAACAAAATTTATACAACACCTACTGTCAATCCTCAAACTACACACCTTTCATTTACATAGAATCTAGTATAAAATTTAGAATCAAATGAGAATTCATCAACATCAATCCTCAACATATTTGCATTCACTCGTGTTTCACTCATTATCATTTTTTTAGCTCAAACCTTAGATCTAAAAACCCAAATCAAACAACAAATCAAAATCCATTCTTTCTCCTTTTTTTTATATGAATTTTTTTTTTACTCTTCTTCTTCTTCTTCAATCAAATTGTAATTCAAAGCCTAAAAACACTTTTTTTTCACAAATTTTCTTCTTTTTTTTTTCAAAGAACACTAAGATAACAGATCAACAAAATCTGATAAACCCAAATCTAACAAATCACATAAGGGATATGAACGATTTGAGTGTTACCTCCAATCAAATTGCATATGGATTCCTAGAAACCAAAGACTCTAATACCATAATGATGAGAATTGAACCATGCCAACCTGTGACAAGACCCAATATCAAAATCTGGGATACAAAATCCTTAGACCGTCTTAGAAACCTGATGAAAAACCATAACCAGTTGCCTATATGGAGGCAAGAACCTTAGTGTAGTCAAAGATGCCACAATCGTAATGGCAAACATATTGATAAGTTAAGGGGGTGAACGCTATGGGAAATTCCCGATAAGTTCAAAATGAATACACTTAAGAATTCAAAGAGAGATCTCTCAAATTATCATTCATCCAATTTATCTAATGTTAACAACCAAATAGGTTTATATAAACTAACACAAAGAAAACTAAAGGACATGAAATAAAATAAACTGGCGTCCAAAGAAGATTGGTTGCCTACATTACAAATTAGGCAGCCTAAATAAAAAAAATGAAATTGAAATGAATTTCCAAGAGAAGAAGGTTAACGATGTAGGGGGATAGGCCGGCAGCCTTGAGCCGACATAACATAATTTCAAAGTTGGTGATTCTTTAATTCAAAGCTGGCTATGCAGTTCTTCCAACAGCTTCACAACTTGAAATTCTTCAATCTTTCGTATCCCAAACTATTTTATAGGCTTTCTTGTTCACTTCTTTCATGTTTTAATTATTAGAACTCCATTCTACAAGCCTCCAATTTCTTAGAAAGTATTGTTGAACTTGAACTTGAAGTTAGTTAGCTCTGAACTTGATGCTATTTGATTTGCATCAACATGATGTCAAGGACTGCAAGTGGCCTGAGAATGCTTACTTTTCATGTGGCAAGGTTGGGCACAACCAAAGATTCCATACCGAGAGGGTTCTCTCATAGGTATTCTATTTCAAGTGTGGGCAATGTGGACATAGGGCCATAAACTGCAAGGATCCTAGAAGACAGGTGATTCCAGGAGTTCAGATAGGTCGACCTCAGGGAAGTGGTGAAGGACAAAGAGCATAATTTGAGGTTTATGCCATCCAACACAGAGATACGTCTAGTGTGGACTTTATTGCAAGTACGCTCTTTATACTCCTACATAATGCTTATGTGCTTTTTGATACTAGTGCGAGTTTTCATGTATCTTTGAATTGTTTGTGTCTATATGTGGTATGTATGCTGAGTACACACCAGTATGCTTTTCTGTAAACACATTGTTGGGGAGTAGAACTATTCTGAATAGAGTTTGTAGAAATGTGGATATAGAGATAGAAAGTAAGCATCCACTTACAGACCTGGTAGTGTTGGACATGGTAGATTTTGATGTAATTTTAGGAGTAGACTGGTTAGTAAAGTACCACGTTGTGATTGATTGTTATAACCTGATAGTAGAGTTTAGTTTGCCAGAAAGGGATCAATTGGTATATAAGCTTGAAGTGCAAAGACCTCTAACCCTATCTACATATGAGTTGAGGAAGATCAGCTTTAGCTATGGTAGCCATGATGATAGAAGATAAACAAAGGACAGACCTTGCACAATACCGATTGTATGCAAATACCTTGATGTTTTTCTAAAAGATCTATCGGGATTACCACAAGAAAAAAGATAGAATTCTGCATCGATTTGGTGCCAGGTACTTTACCTATATCTAAGATGTCGTATCGTATGGCTTTATTAGAAATTGCAAGTTAAAAGTTCAGTTAGAATATCTGCTCAAGAAGAAGTTTATTAGACCTAGTGTGTCACCTTGGGGAGCTCCAATTTTGTTTGTGAAGAAGAAGAATGGTAGTATGCAGCTGTGTATAGACTATAGAAAGCTAAACCAGGTGACTATCAAGAATAAGTATCCTCTATAAAAAATAGATGATCTATTTGACTAGCTAGCAAGAGCACAAGTGTTCTCAAAGATTGATCTCAATCAGGATATCACCAGCTGCTGGTTAAAGCAGAGGACATACAAAAGACAACCTTTAAGACTAGATATAGGCATTATGAGTTCGTAGTTATGCCGTTTGGTCTTACAAATGTGCCAGCCATCTTTATGGACCTTATGAACAGAGTCTTCAGAGACTATCTACATTTGTCTCTAGTAGTCTTTATAGATGTTGTACTGGTGTACTCTGAAACCAAAGAAGAACATGAAGAGCATCTGAGGTTAATTCTAAGTCGATTGCAAGATGAGAAGTTACATGCTAAGTTCATGAAGTGTGAATCTAGTTAGAACAAGTTTCTTTCTTGGGATATATTATTGATGGAAGTGGGATAGAAATAGATCTTGAGAAAGTAAAGTAGTGATAGAATGGCCAACTCCTAAAAGTATGTTAGAAATTAAAATTTTTCTAGGAATGGCAGGATAATACAAAAGATTTGTAAAGGATTTTTCCAAGATTGCAAGTCTTTAACCAGATTACACAAAAGGGGTAAAGTATGAATGGGATGAGAACTGTGAGAACAAGTTCTAACAATTGAAGAAAAAGCTAGTGTTTGCACTACTTCTAGCCTTGCCAATGAGTGGTGAAGAGTATACCATCTATAGTGATGCATCCATACAAGGGTTAGGTTTTGTGTTGATGCAAGGAGGCAAAGTGATAACGTATGCTTCGAGACAGCTGAAGTTTTATGAAAAGAATTACCTTACACATGATCTGGAATTAGCAATAGTGCTACATGCCTTAAAGCTGTAGAGGCATTATCTGTATGGGGAAAGATGTAAACTATATACGAACTACAAAATTTTGAAGTATATTTTTACCTAGAGAGAGTTGAATATGAGATAAAGGAGATGGTTGGAGCTTATCAAGGATTATGATGTAGATATTCAATACCATCCTAGAAAGTGAATGTAGTAGTAGTAGATGTCTTGAGTAGAAAGCGAGTTGAGAATTTAGCAACTTTGATTACGTCTGAACGTCATTTGATGGATAATATGAAAAAGTTGGAGCTAGAGATACTAACCAGAAGAGTAGGTGCAAAACTGACAAACTTGCAGATTTAGCCTACTATCATAGAAAGAATCAAAGCAGCTCAAATGAATGATCTAAGTATTCAAGAGGTAAAAAAGAGAATGGAAATAGGCAGAGCAGCTGAGTTTCACATTGATAGTGAGAACGTTATGAGATATAAAAGGAGGTTATGTGTGCTAGGGCAAGAAGAACTTAAGAAGGAGTTATTGAAAGAGCCACATTACTCTAGTTACTCAATTCATTCGAGAAGTAACAAGATGTATCAAGATTTGAAAAAGTTGTATTGGTGGAATAACATGAAGAAAGAGATTGCAGAGTATGTATCCAAGTGCTACATTTGTTAGTTGATTAATATTGAGCACAGAAGACCAATAGGTGAATTAAAGCCCTTACCTATACCTTAGTGAAAGTGGGAGCATATAACCATATATTTTGTTATGGCTATACCTAAAACTAAGGAAAAGTTTTATTCAGTATGGGTAATTGTGGACAGGCTTACCAAGGTAGCATGCTTTATACCCATTAAAACTGGGTACCAATCGAAGCAATTAGCAAAGTTCTATATCAAGGAGATAGCAAGATTACACGGAATACTAGTGACCATTGTATATAGATTTGTTGGAAGGTTATGGAAAAACCTGCATAAAGCTTTAGGTACTAAAGTGGTTTTTAATACCGCTTACTACCCTCAAACAGACGGACAATCTAAATGGACTATCTAATTCCTTGAGGACATGTTGAGAGCCAGCGTTTTAGATTTTGAAGATAGCAGGGATAAGCACTTGCCTTTGGTAGAGTTTGCATATAATAACAACTATTAAGTGTCACTTTGGATGCCACCTTATGAAGCTTTGTATGGTAGAAAATGTCGGTCGCCGATTCATTGGGATGAAGTAGGTGACAGACAGATAATATGACTAGAGTTGGTATAGAATGCTATTAATAAGGTCAACACGAACAAACAGAGGTTGCAAACAGATCAAAGCCATTAGAAAAGTTATGCAGATGAGAGGAGGAGATCTTTGGAGTTTTAAATAGAAGATCATGTTCTACTTAAGATTTCGCCGACCAATGATGTTGTTATCAGGTTTGGTTTAAGGGGCAAGTGAAATCCTAGGTAGGTGGGACCTTATGAGAGTTTGGAAAGGATAGGGATACAACTTATAGATTAGTTTTACCGCTTAGTTTGGATGAGGTACATAATCTATTCCATGTTTCTATGTTGAGGAAATATGTGAAGGATCCTGAACAGATAGTAGTATGGGAAACATTGGAAGTGCAACCGAATCTCACCAAAGTTGAAAAGCCAGTAAGGATTGTTGACACCAAGGAGTATATTTTGAGAAGGTATGTGATCAGGTATTTGAAAGTACAATGGACAAACCAATCTGAACGTAAAGCTACTTAAGAGATAGAGGAGGAAATGAGAGCAAAATATCCTGAGCTTTTCGATGATTAAGGTAACTTTTAAGGACGAAAGTTTCTTTTGGGGGGGAAGAGATTTAATATATATATAAATAAATAAATCATAGTAAAGGACAAATTGTTATATGTTGAAAAATGAAAGGATTTTATAGTCCACCATAATAATAATAATAATAATAATAATAATAATAATAATAATAATAATAATAATAATAATATATTGTTTAATGACAGATGTAGTTGATCAAGAGGGAGTCGTCTAAGAAAGGTTTGTGAAAGTAGCAGCTAGGTCCTCAAAGCACCAGCCTTGAGAAGTAAGCCACCGATGTTGACATGTACACCACCTGTGTTAAAGACAGCTTTCTTTGCTTTTGATTTGTCTTTCAAAGCTTCAAGCCCCAGTGAAATTCTAGGCTACCAGCTTATGTTCCTACATTGCTAGCCTTCTATGCTAGTATTCATACATGGATTTTTATGGATTCTCATGTTCTATAAATAGTTCATAGTCTATTTCTTCTTCTCCAAAACTTCTCCTAAGTTTTAGGAAAAAAAAAAAAAACGTAAGATCTCTATCAAAGTTGTGATCTTGCTTCAAGGAAAACCAAGAATGAAGTAACAGGTAAGTTCATCTTTTCAATCCTTTTGTGATCTAAAAGTGTTATCTTTCCTATGATGCAAATATGATAGCATCATCATTGGAGCTGACCAATTTCAACTTCAACAATCCATTTCCCAGTTTCTTGAGTGCACGAGTGTTATAAAAGATCAAATTAAGTAGACTGGATCCCTTTTACTCGTTCTTCACAAAGTAGATGGTTTGATCTTTTTTGGAGATATTTTAGCAATTTCCGTATTGCACTCAATTTTAGCAATACACAAGATGTCCAACCATTAGAAGAACAACCTTTATTTATAGATGTTAGAGGTTGATGTCAGCCATTAGATGAAATCTGAACGAATATATGAGATCAAGCATGATTGATCACCGTTAAATTATTTCCTAATGATCTTACGGTAGCCATTGAAGCCTTCTTTTATAACATAAAAGAAGCCTATTATTCTTTTAAAATAACTCATTTCTAATATAATAGGGCTTAAGATTTCTTTTAATTTATATAAACCCTATTTTAGTCAAACGAAGCAAAATTAGCCTAGAAAAATATTTATGGGGTCTAATTTTCGCGTGTGAGATAACTGAATAAAGCTGAGAGTGTAATAAACTAGTCTAGCAATCACTGTTTGAAGTCTACCAATCTAAATCTCCTTACAATATCCCTTAGCAAACCCACCTTTTGAACCCCGCCACTAACCTAAAAGAATGGTTCTTGGCATTAAATCAGGCTTCAAGCTCAATTACCGAAATGAAATAACCCTCTACAACCCTAAATTTCATAAAATAGAAAAATACAAAAATCACAAAAAAAAAATACCAACTTTACATCTTTCATTATGTTTACTCAAATACACATCTATATATACCAACTAAATATTGTTTTTATCACTTGTTTAAATCACATTAATATTTGGCCACTACTTACTTGGATATGTGATGTATCATATTTGTTAATCGTTTATCTAGAATAATATGTCAATAGTTTAAATGACTTTATACATATATTTCTTTTTTTATTTATTATAAATAAATTAACTAACTAAAATAAATTAAAAAAAAAAACAACACAACATTGCGTATAAACAGTATATTGACGTTAATATATATATATATATATATCTATTGAGAGAGAGAGAGATAATATTATGACTGACAATGTATTATAAAAAAGGAAAAAACAAAGAAATAGTTATATGATGAGCACCATCCACGCAGAGAAGAAGACAAGTACATTTATTTGTAGAAAACTTCAGTCCTTGTATTATATGGAAATTGATTACATTGCTTTAACAAATATATAATAAATTACTGCAAACCTACAGCTAGGTTTTGTTGTCGGTACTGAAATTTTGATATCGCTGCGCCACATGAGTTGAGTTAGTTATAATTTCCTCCTTATGATTAAGCAAAACTAGATACCGACACGACATAGATTACATGAACAAATAATTTAAAGGTGACCCTAAATATTTATTTCCCGTGTCCGAAAGGTCAAGCGGGTCTGCAGTCCATACAAATTAAAATAGCTTGGCTTGGCCACGTCAGTCTTGGCTAATGTGTCTTAGTCGATCCGTCGAAAGCTTTGATTAGCATGAATCTAATTATAAAATTTATAAGGACAACATTATCCTTCACAAAACCTTAAAAAAATAAATATTTGCATATGGCAACCGGCCACTTACCTATAGGATATAACCCTTGATCAAGATAATATAGGAAGCAGTGGGTTCTATAGTATTAAGTGTCGCGACCCTATGTGGGGCCTAGTAGGTTATCCTAAATCGTCATATCACGTGTGCACCCGCAACATAAGGATCGCCTTGCAAGTCAGAGTTTACAAGACTCTAATTAATTATCCTCTCATTGTATTATACATATATAAGTTTATTATGAAAATAATTTATTGGATATCGAAACTTCCACAGATCACAAGACCGCAGAGAATCAGATATCCTACCAAACGACAAGATAAGTAAACCTAGGTTTAACACAAAATATCAACTAGGTTTAAGTTAAGAAAAAGACTACATTTTCATGTTTATTCTCTCAACTAGGTTTAACCTATCAAATTCTCAATCTTCTATCAGTCTTGTACAACTTGATCTTTGTCACGCTCTGCACTCAAATCCTATCCCATCCATGTATTCAACTTACCTGCAAAAGCAAACTGTTGGGGAGTCAGCTACAACTAGCTGAGTGAAGTATACCCTCGCTCCATACCGTTCAAGCAAAAGCAAACAAGTTATTAAACAAGCATATGCAATGTGCACAATCAAATGAACAAATATATATGGCCAACCGGTAACCATATACATATTCGGATTTGCACCTCCGAATGGGGTTGGGGTACATCCACTCATCAGCACCCAGATTAATATACTTCGGGAATCAAATTTCTCAAGAAAACTTTTTATATATCAAAATAATATACATATAACAACATCCCATTGAAGTAATAAATCCGAAACAATGACCCGGCGCGATCTAGAGGGCCGTCTCCCCAGGACGACTTAGTTCCCATTCCCCTAGAACAAGGCCCATGGTACACACTAGGTATATACCACTTCGGTCCTCCATGTTCACCGTCCTCACGGGACAGTGTGGCCCATCGAGTCAAAGTGTAGTGGTGATGGCCTTCTACATGCAATCGTGCAATGCATGATCAATATTATGATTATCACGCCAATAGTCATTAAGTCCATTTATTTGGCGACCAGACAATTATCAGACACTCGCAAAGATCAAAATGATTAAACAACACTCAATACTTAACGTTCAGAATAATGTATAGTATTTTCAACACAGATAACAAACACGAGCAACCACAAGTGTAAATTTCCCAACCCCATACTTGAATCATTTAATTTATATTAACAAAATATCATACTCTAAACCTACAAGCACAAGCAGATATGAAGGTCATCGGAATATACTCACCTGTTTATCCTTGCTTAATGGTCATAGAAGTCTACAAGAAACTTGAAGACGGATCTGTCTCCCCTGAGAGAGATAAAGATACCCCATTACTATACTCTTATTCATATAAAGAAACCTATTGTGTCTTTGTATCTTAAACTTCGAGTTTTAGCATTCTTAATCTAACCTTAACACATAATTAGTCATTTTGAAGCTTGTAAAGGCTGCTTCGTAAGTTAAACTATAAAGTTCGTATAATCTTAGTTTTCTTAAGAAGTATTTTAAATGTTTTCAAATATCGAGTTTAATCACGAAATCTTAAATTGGGCATATTATACTCGTTTTAACTTAGATTTTAGCATAATAGTCATTGAAAACTTATCGAATGTAGTTTTTAATTATCAGGTTAAACTAATCATTTTGTATATTTTTCCTATATTACTTTAGGGCTCGAAAGGTATCGTAATGATGCCTAGTTTCTTGTTTTATTCTTAATTATTATTTCAAGTTCGATTCCTTGTTTCATGTTTATTTCATCAAGTATTAGTGACTAAACTTAATTTAAGTTCATTACTCTACTTTTTAGTTAAAGCGTATACATTTATATTTATTTTCATTTTCTTGTCTTGATCTTATTTTAAGTATGTAACTTAGTTAATTTGATTATATTAGCTAATATTTATGATTTCCATTAATCTATACTTTATATCCTTATAGTCTATAAGTGTTGAATTTTATACTTAGAGTTACGGAATTCTTGGTTAAGTTTAATCTTTCAATTACAATTTATATTATCTTGATTTTCTAATTTGTAATTGAATTACTTAATTTTATTCTAGGAATCTTATTCTTTTATATGTGTTGAAATCTTCATATGTCTATATAGGTTTGTTATTGAGTAATCTAATAGATTTAAAGCTAAATACTTTTATCTTATAATACTTAAATCATATCAAGTTTATCTATTATATCCAATTTCTGCGTATGATATGAAACCCATATTTGTATATAGGATAATATATTAAAGTTTAATTATATATATACAGTCTTTTTATTGATCAAATATGTTCCATTTATCAAATTCAAGTAAAATTTTCTTATAGGGCTGAAACTTATATAATAAGGTTCTACAGTTTTCTAAGCTTTAATTTTCCTCCTTAATTCCATTTCTACTCATGAGTATATGTTGTGTGGGATTTAAATTATTTAAACTTGTCATAGTACATCTCTATTCTTTTTAAATGTCAGAATTACGCTATAGGTTTATTTTATTTAATTCTAATTGTTTCTTTAGTTAAGTTTTACTTCATAAAACATAACTAGTGTTTATATGAGTTAAGAATATTTTTGTTGTAGTGTTTTCGATATTAAAATCTTAGTTTGAGTCTTATTTATGTAAATTATACCTAATACCTAGTTTTAACGGTTACATCTCAATCCTAGCGATTTATCTTTAAATCATCATTTGCTAACTGATATACTTTAAGGATCTAATAATTCAATTCTAAACCACTAGTTATTGTCTTGAATTATATTTATCGAGATATTACTCGTTTTGGAAAATTACTATTCATTTCCCAGGAGGTCACCCATCCTAGGTCATGAGCACGCTTAACTTTTAGTGTTTTGAGAATTTTTCAGTATTATACTACATATCTCTATAGTCAAGGTTCTATATTTTTCTTACATTGTTTTCAAGTTGAAAACTAAATTCTAAAATCTACGGAATCGGATAGATTTATATTTATCACCTACGCGATTAGAGTTTCCAGATCTAATAGGATAAACTAAAGCTTTAGTCTATATAGGATTGAAATATTATAACTTTCATGTTTATGAAATTAGAATTTTAATTTAGGCTTTAGATTAGAAGATTTTTATCAGTTATTGATCCTATCGTGTATATTTCAATTCTAGCAATTTATCTATAAATTTCTATTTACTAATAAATAGACTCTAAATATTAATTATCTAATATTATAATCAATTTTCTATCATCTAGCATTTTTAGTTATCAATTTATTATCTATTTGATAAGCGAAATGTAATAGCAATTAGTCTAAATACATATACTAGCATGATATAATTTTATATTATAATCATTATATATGCATGTAAATATGTATATTTTAAAATAAAAACTAATATTAAAATTCATAATATTATGAAAGCTTCTACGTATCGGATCATAATAGTAAAATTTTAGAGTGACCGAAACCTAACCTTGTGTGGTCTTGAATTGAAGAGCGCATCGTCACGATTACAACACCACTTTCGGAATTGGAATCGGTTATCGTATGTGAAAGATACGAGCTTTTGAAGATCGGAAGAGCTTCTAGATTCCTTTTCGATTATTTTATTATTTTTCTTTTTCTTTTTCTTTGTTCTCCTTCTCTTCTCCTTTCGGAGAAGGATTTTTTTTTCTTTTTCTTTTTTTTTTCCTTCTCCTGATCGGAGATTCTTTCCTTTTTTTTTTTTAAGTTTTCTATTGAAGACTTTTCCGAAGAGAGAGAATATAGGAGAGAGAGAGAGAATTGAGAGCGATAAGAGAACGAGAGAGGGAGAGAATTTATAGAAATTTTGCAGGCTTATTGGAGAAGTTTCATTTTTTTCGGGTTCTAATTAATACGTACGATAAATACTCATTCGATAATATTTTTAGATGAAAATTTACGTATCTACTATATTAAATATTCCGAACACTATGGTATACTTAAAATTTTGAATTTAAGACTTTTACTTTTCAGCTTTATTAACTATTATCATAAATTATAATTTATTCTTTAAGGGTTTTAAATTATTAATGTTTTGGTATTTTATGACCTGTTAATAATTAAATTGTTTTTAATTTGACTTTATTTATATTCTATTATTATAAATTTATAGTGTTTATCTTTGTTTGTATCTTTTGAATTATTTTTGGGATCTAATTTATTATTTTACTTATCTTTATTGGTTTTTAGTTTATATATTAATCATATTATTATTGTTATATCTTACGGAAGATTTTTCTTTGATATAGGCATAGTTTATGCTTATACTTTTATTTTAATTAAATCTTTTATTGTCCATATTGGTAATTACCTAAATTTAAATTCAAGAAAAGCGGGAATGGTTTTTCGGACATTTCTAAAATTTCTACCATACATTACTATCTATTTAACAATTATAAAAAATTAAATAGACGTATAATTCAGGGTGTTACTTAAGGGTATAAATGAGTTATACTTTTAAATTATTTGATTTAACTTTGATATTAACCTAGTTGGATTCATAAATAGTTAAAGTTATGTTTGATCTATTCAAGTAGTTTCTTGAACAGCACTTGAATTTCACCATATTCAACTATTAGTAATTTACAAGCTTAATTAAATTTAAATCAAGAATCAATGTTGATTGAGTTGAAATTAAATTTAAATATTAATATTTGTTTTAATAAAACAATTTTCAAAATATATCAAACTTAATCAAGTCAAATATGAATTTCTTTTAGGTTCTTCGAAGTTGGACTAGGTTTCAAAATACTAAACTCAATCATCTTATACCAAGCTCAAGCTTTTAAAATATAAAATTAAGTTGGAGCTCCAAGGTTCATCTATCCTTTGCGGTTCCAAAAAGGAATATAGTACGATGAATCTGACTATGTTGAAAATATGCAAAAAAATAGTTATAGTGAGTAGTGTCCATGTACATTATTTTCCTCGGTTTTGTGTGATGGGATTGGATGACTTTTTTCTTTTTTTTTTTTTTGGTGGAGATGGAATTTAATAACTTTGCCCTAATGTTGATGCAATGAAAAAGTGTAAAAGATAAAAATCAAATCATTTGATGATTTTTAAGAACACAAAATTTGTAAGAAGCGCATCTTTCAGGAAGAAATTCTTAAATTAGGTTTTCAAAAGATAAAATATGAGTTATTTCTACAAAAGCCCTAAATGCTATATTTATAGTCTCAGAAAAAGAAAAGAAATTAATACAAATAAATTAAAACCACGTGAAAAAAAGACACTGCACTAAGCTACCAACCTTAGGCTATATGCCAATAACCTTGCATCGTACGATGGTGGCGTACTTATTACGTCGGTATTATGCGGGTAGCTTTGAAGGCTGACTTTGGGACTACACTCTGCATTATTCTCTTCCACCTGCAAACTCGACTCCGAGTTCTCATCTAGATACAATGGTGAGACGTCTAAATGAAATGGGAGTAGATCGACAACATTATTGATAGTGTTGGAAATGTTTATGCTGTCAATAAGTCTAATCACATAAGCATTGTTATTGATCTTCCTTACAATCACATAAGGGCCATACTCTTAGGTTGCAACTTGCTATACTTGCCCATTAAAAACCGTTCCTTCCTCAGAAAGAGCATCGAGTGATCCCCTGCTTCAAACAACTTTCTTTCTATGCTTATCTGCAACTTTCTTGTACTTTGCAGTGGCCTTCTCAATCCTTTCTCTAATTTACTTTCCCCATATATCCTTAAAGTCAGCATCATCTCCATATAAACTCCTTCAATTGCTCAAACCTCACAACTTTAGTGCTCATAGTAACTAACAAATCAGCTCTCCTACTCAAGTCATCAGCTACTTTATTCTGTACTCCAGACTTATGCACCGATTTAAAAGGAAAGCTTTGCAAAAACTGAATCCACCTAGCATGCATATCCTTATTGATTTTGGTTTGATTATTTGGATGTTTTAGAGCCCCACAATTGAATACAAAAAAAAAAAAAAAAAAAACTCTTTCCCTATCAAATAATGCTCCCAAACTCTCAGTGCCCTCACCACAGAATAGAACTTCTTGTCATAAGTTGACCAGATCTTCTTAGTATCAATGTGTCACACAGTTTTTCACTATAAAAAGCGACCGATCTTTTCTCCTAGGATAATATACCTCCAATAAACTCCGCTAGCATCACAATCGACTTCAAATAATTTATCAAAGTGAGGAAGTGCTAACACAAGAGCGCTACACAACTTCATTTTCAATACCACAAAGCTAGTCTCAGCTTCCTTTTCCTATTGAAACTTCCCTTTCTTTGAACATTTAGTTAATGGAGCAGCAATAGTACTGAAGTGCCTAATGAATCGCCTATAGAAGCTAGCTAACCCAAGGAAACTCTTCAATTTCATCACAGTTTTTAGATTAGGCCATTCTCTGATAGCCCTCACCTTCTCATCATCAACTGTTATCCCCTCACTACTAACCACAAACCCCACAAACAACAATGTCTTTGACATAAAAATACACTTATTTAGATTAGCATATAATTTATTTTAATTCAGCATAGTCAAAACACTCCTCAAATGATCTATATACTCATCTTCAGATTTACTATAAATTAATATGTCATCAAAGTAGACTACCACAAATCAACCAATAAAGGTTTTTAGTACATGATTTATAATACGCATAAAAGTGTTAGGCACGTTGCTGAGGCCAAAAGGCATCATTAGCCATTCATACAACCCTCCTTTATCTTGAATGCAGTTTTCCACTCATCCTCAAGCTTGATTTTGATCTGATGATATCCACTCTCTGGTCAACTTTGGAAAACACAATAGCCCCATTTAACCTGTTTAACTTGTCTTCTATGAGGTATTGGGAATTTATACCTAATAGTAATCTTGTTGATAGCTCTGCTATCGACACACATTCTTTAGCTGCTATCCTTCTTTGGAGTTAGTAATGCAGGTATAGCACATAGGCTCATACTATCTCTGATAAACCCCTTCTGCAACAGCTCTTGAATCTTCTCTTGTAAAATCTCAGTATCCTTAGGACTCATCCTGTAATGTGGTAAGTTTGGTAGATCTCAGGTACCAAATCAATTTGGTGCTGAATATCTCTCAAGAGTGGTAGTCTCTTTAGCAAATCATCCGGCAACACATCTTTAAATTCCTCTAGCACCTGTCTCACTCTTTGGCACTCCACAACTGTTCCCCTCATCTACTGTCATGACTTTCTTTACTATAAGCACATACACAACTCTAGACTCCTTCATATATTCTTCCAACTCTTTCTCTAAATGAGTGATTATCAAGAAAGAGTGCCGCTCTACCTTGCGAGCTTTGTGCGATTTGCTACCTTAAGGCAACAAATCATATTTCACACTACCTTTCTCTAGCCTTACACATTTTCCTCCCCTGCATGTTGAGCATTCACATCATATTGCTAGGGTCTCCCAAACAACAGGTGACATGCATCCATGTCCACAATATCACAGTAGACATCATCTTGATATTTACCTATGGAAAATGACACTCTACACCTCTCTTTTACCTTTATTCGTTCAATAACTTTAATCTACCCTAGTGTAAGGATTAAGGTGTTTTTCTACTAGCAATTGTAACTGATTAAAAACCTCTCGCCCAATAATATTTTCATAGCTCCCATTGTCAACAATTAGATATATACTCTTCCCCTAATAGTGCACCTAGTGCAAAACAACTGGTGTTGCTAGACGTTCTCTTCTTGCTTGGGCGCTAACATCAATTTCCTATAACATAGGTCTGCTCAACATCCTCTTCACCCTCTTCAGAATAATCCTCTTCTCCATTAGGTTCACAATAAACACTTTCCCTTCATCCCTCTACTATATTCACACTCTTTCTATTTAGACACTCATTAGACTGTATCCTAGTTGATTGCAATGGTAGCACTTACCCAGGATAAACTTGGCATATGAGTTATTCTACCTCTAAGGTTCTCTGACCTCAAAGGGTTTCTTACCAATTGCTTTGCCAGCCTTCCTTTCACCACTCTTACTAGGTTTTTCCACAACACCTTTATTTTTCTAGTTACTGCCCTACTACTATTAGCATCCTCAACTCCATACCCCTTTCTGTGCTTGCAAATCTGGTGCTCTACTCTTGTAACATTAGTTCAGCCTTAAGGGTTATCTTTTTTGCTTCACTCAAATTTCTCAACACAGTAACCCGAATCCTGTCCCTGGTCTACAACTTTAGACCATCCACATATCATGCTATTTATTGACCTTCGCTTTCGGAGATTGTTATGTTCGGGCCAGTCTCATGAATTTAACAATATAGTCATGGACTGAACGTGTTTCTTGATGACAATGTTGACACTATGGAAAAAGATTTGCTCATAATCAGGTGGCAAGAAATCCCTTTGTAGTAGTTACTTCATATGGAACCACATTCATACATGCTACCTACTGTCTCTCTGCCTTCGATTCTATAACCTCTTCCATCAAGCAGAGGCTCCTCCCTTCAAACTACATGCCACCAACCTCACTCTACGCTCCTCTAAAATCTCTATATAATCAAAGAATTTATCTATTTCAGCTAGCCAATCCAAAAATTCCTCAATATCGAGATTGCCATTAAAACTAGGGATATCTACCTCTAGGCGAAAATCCTTGGTCATACCCATGATAATCCCTTCGATACTTACTCTACCTTCACCGCCTCGTCTCTCGGTTGCCTCTCTTTACAATAGTTCATCCTCCTCATCGGAGGCTCCTTCTGAAATCTGTGCCCATGGATTTGTAGTTACAAGTCGATTGATGAACAGCCATAAACATCCCTTGTCCTTGGTCGTCTCCCACCAATATCCTTATCTTTGTTGGCATCTACTGCCATCACGCCAAAACACTCGATCAAATTCTCAAGACGTTTTCTACTCGTTGGATTCTTTGATCCATGGCATCGATTACCGTCCTAGGAATAAATGTCCAGTTCCTTGGACTCCTGCATCATGAGCACCGTCTGGAATACAATCGCGTCAACACTGTCGTTAGTTGCTATCTTTGCAAGAGTTTACCTTACTCGATACTAATCTGACACATCGTAGATGGTAAAGGATAGCAATCAAATTACCAGATAATTTCTAGAATACAAAGTTTACAGGAATTGCAACTTTTTAGAGAGAAATTCTCAAATTAGGTTTTCAAAAGATAAAATATGAGTTATCTCTACAAAAGCCCTAAATACTATAATAGTCTCAAAAAAAGAAGGAAATTAACACAAATAAAGTAAAACCATGTGAAAAAAAAAAAACACTACCCTAAGCTGTCAGCCTTGAATGTGCACACCAACCTTATGTCCTACGTCGGTGTACATACTTATTACCAGCAGTTTTGAGCCGGGTTGGACCACAATCTGCATCCCAACCTGACATCATCCCCTCTCATTTAAAAATAAATCGGCAGATGAAGTAAAGTCATTGCAGGAATCATCCGTCCTTTGCGGTTCTAGATAGAAGCATGGTACAATGAATCTGACCATGTCGAAATTACGCAAAAAATAGTAATAGTCAGCAGTGTCCATGTACATTTATTTTCCTCAGTCCTTGTCTAATGGGATTGGATCACTTTTTTCATTCATATTTTTTCTTTTTTCTGGCGGATCTGGAATTGGATAACTTTGCTCTAACATAATACTTAAATTACTACAAACCTACACAAACAATATATATATATATATATGCATATATATTAGAAAACTTATTTTTATTCATACATGACAAAAGTGCAGATAATTAAGTTATGCATGTATCTGTATAGACAATATATAATATCTAATTAATCTTTTTTCCTTCATAAGTTTTAATATAATTGTATTATGTGGGTTGAGTGATGAGTATGGTAATGAGTTACTCATAATTTCATATTCTATAATATTATTAGTTATTCTTTTATTTTGTTTCTCTTTTTTTTCCCTTGGTCCTATAGGTAAGGTTCCATTTAATTTGTCTATTTGGCATCTATTTGATGTATGTTTTTTTTTGTCCGAAATTTGATGTATGTTTAATATCGGATGTTTGTATAAATTAGATGGAGAAAAAAATATGAGAGAGTTATTATTCATATATAGGTTATTTGATTAAGATGTAGATCAAATATTTACCACACATTATGCAAATATAAATAAAAAATGCACTATTTAAACAACTCTTGTCAAGCGTGTTCTGCTCCATAGATATTAAAATAGATTGGTCACAACAATATTGGCTAATGTCTATTAGTCCATCCGTAAAAAGCTTTAATTAGTATGAATTTGATTAAATTTATAATAACAAGCGTATCCCTACACAACTTCAAACAAGAAAAGACAAATCGATTTGCCTCCAGCAGCAACCTATTTGTAATCGAGATAATATAAGAAGGGCATTTCCGTGTAACATTTACCGCATAAACGAGTTAGACTACTTATAAATTATCTGATTCAACTTAGTATTAACTAGACTTTAACTTGCGAATAGTTGAGATGCATTTGATCTGTTCGAATAGTTTGTTAAGTTGTGTATAAGTTTCATAATGCTTAACTATTAGGTCCTGAGCATATTTTGTTAGGGCGGAATTAAATTAAGGATTTGAGTTTGAATATTAATATAATTTAATTTAAATAGAATAATTTTAAAATATATCGAGATTTTTTTTTTGACCAAAAAATATATCGAGATTGATCGAGCTAAATTTGAAATTATATAATACTTCTTTAACTTACACTCGATTTAAATAAATAAATAAATAAGAGTAAAACTCAACTCAATCATCTCATAATGAGCTCAAGCTTTCAAAATTTGAATGGGTTGAAGCCCTAAACTGAATGTTATAGTATCTGATCCACCGCTCGTTTCGATCCCAATCTGACATCATATATGTCATCCTTTCTTATTTAAAAATAAATCAGAAGATGAAGAAGTAAAGCCATTGCAAAAATCATATAATTATATTACCTCGACTGCAAATTAATGATAAGGTTTCCTGCAGCATTATTAATTATGTCTCGATGTTCGCGAACAAAGGCCAACGGTTTTTATTTCACCTTAAAAAGAGTGCTGATGTCACTGTCAGCAACAACAAAGCCACCATCGTCCCAAGCTCAACAGGATAAGTTACACGATACATGCTTAACCGGCTGTGAGAGGCGGTGCATGCTTTACTGTCGTCGTGACCATGATTGTAAGAAAAAGAATTAATTATAAAAATATAATGTAATTTATAAATATATGATTTATGTTATTTTTTTAATAAATAAATGATTTAAATTTTATGTGAAAGTATTATAATTAATTACTATTATATAGATATATATTAGAGTTTTATTGGTCTAAAAAATAAATTTAAAAAATTACTTAATAAAATTAAATAAAATATATTAAAATTACTTTTAAAAAATGAGAAAAATGTAAAATTAGTTTTGAGACCAATAACAATAAAATATTGATATGTGTTATTTTAAAATTATTAAATAATATTGACATTTTTGTACAAAATTCGAGTTACTCATTTGATAAAAAAAAAAAAAAAATACACAAGTCATGTGCTGCAAATTGTTGAAGACATATATCATGTTTTTATAATTAACTCTAAGAAAAGTTATCAAATTTGAATAGCATAAAAGAATTTGATTTGATACATAAATTTAATATGATCAATTTAATATTTAATTAGGCTTTTTATAATTATTTTTACTAATTTATTAACATCGTTTGCTTTTTATCCTAACTTAAAGAGGAAGTCTATCAATGCAAGTCTGTGTTATGCGAATAAATAAAAAATTTTGGGTTAATTACAAAAATATGACATATTTGTTTGATTAATTTGCAAACACAAGGCTTGTGTTATTATTATTATTTTTTTCACAATAGATGACCCAAATTTTATATAAATGTTTAAATATTATTTAATAATTTTAGAATGACAAATATCAATATTTTATTGGCTATACAAATTAATTTCATATATTTTTTTAATTTTTTCATTTTTAAAAAATAATTTTAATATTTCATTTATTTCATTTTATTTAGTAAAATTTTTATTAAATTAATTTTCTTGTACTAATAAGACTCTAACACGTATTCCTCTAATAATAATTAGTAATATTTGTATGAAACTTGGTCATTTATTTGTTAAAAAAATAGCATATGTTATGTATTTGTAAATTGATCAAAACACGAGTCATATTTTTGTAATTAACACAAAATTTAATGATAGACTACCTTTTCCACATCGAGCAATTACTCTTTTTAAAAAGATAGTAAAATTAGTCATAAAAAGTTTGATTGAGTATCAAATTATTAAATTAACCAATTTAAAATTCATGTATTAAAATTAAAATGAGATTTTGTGATATGTTTACATCCTAAATATAACATTTACTTTACCGCTAAGTTAGTAACTGGGAAGTCATGCTATTACAAACTTTCACTTTATAATTAGTTTGACAGGTTTATATTTCAAGGAGGTGCCATTTGTGTAGCATTTGAATATAATTAAAATTACCAAATGAGGATAGTAAATATTAATCTTGGCTTGTATGGATGTTTGATGTTTTAAAATTGTGTTTTGTTATGTCCTGTCAATTATAATATGATATATAAGTAAATTAGATATTTATTTAACACACATATATATATATATATATATTACTTATTAAAACTGTCACATATTTAACCACGATTAGCTAAGACATTATTGAAACATCAAAATATAGATATTATTGGCCGACATGAGTGTTTGTTGTCTAAAAATTAGTGTCTCAATTATTTCACTATCAATTATAATTTGACATATAAACAAATTAAATAACTTAATAAAGAATATTGTTTATTAAAATTATCATATGTTTAATCATGATTGTCTAGGATATAATTGATATGCTAAAATAGGGACAGCAAATACTAATTCGTGCGGCTAAGCCTGTTGAATAATTCGAATCTGTTGTTATTCATTCCTTCCTATGTTTTCTATTTGTTCCCTAACCATTTGCCTTAAAAATACATGAGATTAGGAAATTTTGTAAAATGTGGTGGGAACTGGGAAAGTGGCTTATTTCGAGACCTTTATTCCGTGAAGCAACGTTGTGAAAGCTTCTACCTTTTATTTATTTATATTTTATTTTTGGGGAACGTGGGTTATTTCGAGACCTTTATTCCGTGAAGCAACGTTGTTTGCTTCTACCTTTTATTTATTTATTTTTTTGGCCAATAAGCTTCTACGTCATTGACGATTGAAGTTTTCCTTATATGCCGTACGGGTTCGTACTATGTCTTAAACACAATTTCAGTTTCTGTTTAAATTCGAATTCGGGACTTATTGCATGTTCCAGTCTCACAACTTTTTTTGTTTTTTCCTCTCTTTTTGCTTTTTGATTTTCAACCCACGCATATACATATATATATATATATATATGTGTATTACTTAGAGGTGGGCAAGTGGGTTAAACGGGCCAATCCGGCCCGACCCACTTTGGCCCGTGGGTTAAACGGGCCTGCCCACTTTTGACCCTTTTAACCCACTTACATATTTTGTGAGTTAAATTGGGCCAAGTTGACCCATTTAACTTATTTATACTAATTAAATAAGATATATATAATAAAAAAGAGAGTTTTATAAGGTTATATATATTAATGATTAATTTCATTATTATTTTAATTACTTTTTATATAAAAATAAGTTTTCTAAAATAACTTATTAGATAATATATTTCATTTAAAACAATAATAATATATTTTATAAAATTTTATGGTGCATGTGCATCAATTTTTCATTCTTTGTTATAATTAACACATAAATTTAAACTCAAGTATAAAAAATCTCAAGAATAACCTTCATTAATACATATTTACCCTATAATTATTTATTTTATTTTTATAAAAGTGGGTTGGTGGTCAACCCACTTAACCCGCGGGCTAGCCCACTTTGGCTCGCGGGTTAAGTGGGTTGGGTAAAAATTAACCCACTTTTAAGCGGGCTAAAAAAAGCTGGCCCTAACCCGTTTTTAAAGTGGGTTAAACGGCTGGCCCGCGGGCCATAGCCCATTTGTCCAGCTCTAGTATTACTATTAAATATATTTTATTGTACATATATATTTTTCAATTAAATACTACTTAATAATTATAATGCATCACTTCCTATGTTTTTCATTTTTCGTGTGCTATAAGGCTATTATAACTCGGTCACATAGACCATTATAAAGCGCTAATGCAGGAAATCGAACTCTGTACCTTAAGGATGAGGACCTGGATTGCATGTCACGAAGCATAAGGTCATTGATTATTACTTTCAATATTGTATATTTAAAAAATGTTTTTTTCCTTTTCTTTCACTCTTTTGCTTTTTGCTTTTTCAACTACTCGTGTGCATTTGTATATATATGAATGTATTTATTAAATATTAGTGTATAGTTATAATATGTTTGTTATTGTTTTTTCATGTTATATTGAAAAAATGCATACAATATAGTTGTCCTTATAATTTATTATGAAATACCGTGTATAGTTATAATATGTTATATGTTAAATTATATGTAATATATAATAAAATGCATGTGCCTTTTTTTTTTTAAATATAGTATGCATATATCGAATTCTAAGGTTCAAAACAAAGGAAAAAACGCAAAGGAAAGTCACAGACAAATAGGAAAGGAAGACAAGAAGGAGAAAACTCGAAAGATAAACGGACAACAAACATTAAAAAAGTGGAAGGAAACAGGACATTCAGCATGAAAAGGGCAGAAGAAAAATCACAGGATTACTGTTCTGCACTGTAGCATAGGTTACTATAGCAACTTTTAGGGAGGCACTATAGCAATTTTTACTGTAGTAGTAGGCTATTGTGTGTACTGTAGTAGTAGGTCACTGTAGCACTTTACTGTTTGCTATAACACTTTTTACTGTTTTAGTTCTGCAAAAATTTTCTGTAAAGACGAGCAGGGTTCAGATTGACAGGAGGTGGAAAAAATATTAGGGAGAAAATATTAGAGAGTATCTGAGTGTTTTGTGAGTAAAATTTATGAGTGTTTTAGTTTAGTCCTGTAAGTGTATCATTGTAACATACCTCCACCGTATTCAATAAAGCTTTTGTAAGTTTCCCTAACCATGTCCGACTAATTTTAATTTAAGGTATAAAGGTAACCATGCTCTAAAACCTTATTAGGCCTTTGTATCATGTGATAAGGTTTTATAACATGGGTAAACAGATTAAGGCATCGTGCTTGAGTAGTAAAGCTCTGGTTCCTTTAGAGATTATACCAAAATAGCTGATCTAAAAACCCTTAAATGAGGCTGTTTGAGGTAAAATTTGCTGTGTTTAGCCTTGTGGGTTATGGCATGGGCATGAGGTGTATTCTCTAAAGAAAACATTGCTCAATTAATTAACTATCCTCACTTTAATTATTCATCCCTTCCATGAAGTCTTTTCCCGTGGCATAAAGATTCTCATTTTTTGTATAAGAACCTTGTTATCTTTATAGCTTAAAACTTGTTTATCAGTTTCACTTAATATCGAGCTTTAATGTTGTATGATTTTTGTTTTGTTACTACTTTAATATTATCACTGTCCACTTTATTATTATATTCATTTCTTATATCAAGTGTTTATTTTCTGTTTAGTTTAAGTCTCTGTCTTGTTTATATTATTCTTTTAATATTAGTTGTTTTTTTCTTTACTATTCTTACTTAGCTTTATCTATTTATATTTAGTTTTTAATTACCGTCTTACATATTGTTTAATGTTAAAGATTTTTCAGCTATATTTGATGACTCTTATGCTTATATTTATGTTAAGAAGACACATATTCTGTTGAAGAAATTTTAAATAAGAGTTTGATTATGAATGTTATAAGAGATTGTTTATCAAAGAATACGTAAGGGAATAATGAAAGGAAATTAAAAAGCTAAGGATATTATAAGGAGAACAAAAAGGTACATAAAACAACTTGAAAGTCTTTTGGAGTTACACTTTGAGACCTAACTCAAAGGAACATGAACTTTATACATCCTACAAAGAACAATGATATAAGAATTTACATAGTAATAATATATTAGTTGAAGAAATAAGCGCAGAAAATGGTTTGCGAAAATAATATAATAAGGTTCACAGAATGATATGGTTTTAAATTTTACTATTATTGGTATCTTTTATAATAGCTATAGTTTTCTGATATAGTAGAATAATATTTTATATATTAGATTTGTTGATAAATTCTAGAGAACATTTGATTTTGAAGATTATGACACATAGATGCATAGAGTATATTAAAAGTATAAGGACGTAATAAAAATGTATAAGAATCTTGTAAAATATAGAAAAGGATTAGAAAGGGTAATAAGAAAAAGAAAAATTAAACAAAGGTTAAAAGGAAATATAATAAAACTGACTACATGTTCCCAATATAGATATATTCTAGATATAATTTACATAAGAGAAAAAAGAAATAAGGTATAACGAGCTTATTAGATATCATGAAGGGTTGATAGGTAGCTGTAGGGTTTTATTGATACAAAAATTTCGAAAATTTTGTAAAAACACAGCGGAAAAACGAAAACCCTATACCAGTATCTATGTTTCTTGATTAGATCTGAACAAAAAAGAAAGAAAAAAGGTTTCTTGAATATACCTTATATTGATGCTTTCAAAACTATCAACAGATCGGATTTGTAGGAACCGCAGTGTCGCAATCCCCTCTACGATATCCACATACGAACGATTGTATGCTAGCACTTAAGAACACGAATCCAATTCGTGTCAGAATTATTTTTCTTCTTTCTCTCTTTTAGGTTTGCAGAATTTCTCTGCCGTCTAATATGATGTCAAAGAGTCTGACTTAAAAGGCTGTCAATGATCTATATATATAGACATGTAGGAAACCCTAAAGGAAACCCTAGAAAATAAATATGATGAGATATTTATTTAATATTTAATAAAATACATTATTTCATTAAATATTAATTATATGTCATAATCATTTATTATTCTTAAACTATTTAAGAATAATAAATTATAATAATTCCTATAGGTTTAAATATAAACCTATAATATATTTCATTTGTTCTTTTGTGTGTGACCCTGTAGGTACACCTAATGTTGGCAGTAGGTCCTAAACACCTTTTAGGCCTACAAGGCATCATTGGTCTCTAGCAAGACATTATGTCTACCCAAATTAGGTGAATATCAGTAATCCGATTTTTATCTGATCTATAAGTTATGTCATTATCTTTTTGCCACATGATATCTAGATTGAACATAAGACATGGAAAATGTCATTCTTATATTGTTCAATATTATAATTTCTCGATTTCCAAGTGATCTGATAATACAAATGAAATTGATCACACTATCAATTCATTTGAGCATGGCCATGCATTTCTCAGTCTCACTTATCGAGAGGCCCAAAGATATCTCTCTCATAATGAGAGAGACAAATCCCATCTTAATCACTCAACTTCCTCTATACGATATATATTATGCCCAAACTTAACCTTTATAATTATCCAGTTAAAGATAACGTTTGATTGAGTTGAAACATAACGTTTCTCATGTTGGAACCTATGGTGATTTCAGGTCTAAGGATACGCTGAAATAATTATTATGAAAATCACTTATGACAATATTTCATGTAGTGATCTCATAGTGGGTCAGTTCAGCACATAGTCATCTAATATGTGCTTATGAGTTTGATTTGTATCACTATACAAATAGACATCCCATGTTTACCAAATAAAAACTCATACTAGATTTAATTCATTATTATTCCCATAATAATGAGCATCTAGGAACATTTAGAATAATAAATTATTCATGGATTTTTATTATAAAATAAATATGCAAACAATACAAAAGAAATGCCTCTATTTATTTATATATATAAATATCAAATGACAATATCCAGTAATTGGCCTAGGGCACAATCACTAATAGTAGCATGATGGTGTGATGCATAATTTTATTGAACATATAAAGGATAAAAACCAAAGGATAAAAAGGTTAAAGGATCACATAAAGACAGAACAAGGGAGATTAGAATTCTAGAAAAAGGATATAAAAGGAATTGAATAGGCATTGGAAAAGGGAAAATATCAGACATAATTTAAAGAAAAAGAACTTTTAAAGCATCATAAAACAACTCTTTGGATCATAGACCAAATTGAAAAGGATATAGAAAGGATAACTCAAAGGATAAATTATTATGAAGGTTTGGTCATAAGCATAACAGGATGAGTGCAAGTTTTGACAGGATTATAGGAAGTAGTAGTTATGATAACAAGCTGTATGATTTCTTGCAAGCAGTAGATAATTTAAAAGTTTTAAGTATAGAAAAAGTAGAGAGTTATATTAGACAATTAGGTTTAGAAATAGAGATTAATCTTGTAGACTTGAATGAAAAAGTTAACAAAGTAGGAGAAGAGTTCATACACATCCACTAGTTTTTAGCAAAGGATAGGCTGCATATATATCTAAAGGAAGGTTTTGAAAGGTACCTTATAGATTTAAAGGACAAGGAAGGCATAAATGGATTAGGAAAACAGTTAAGTCAGATTAGGTTGGTAAACCCTTGCATATTACCTAGTACAAAACTTCATGAGTAGGAATTTTGATTGGTTAAATTTAGAAATCAAGGAGCATAACAGGATACAAGTAGGAAACAGTAGTTTTTCTCATCTTTGTTATTTTAAGCATTCACCATATTTGTTACATTCAGATCACGAGCAGTTAAATAATATAGTAGATTTAATTATATCTTTTAGCACATCTCTTCACAAGGATTTAGACACTCTTTACAAAGCTCACAACTTTTTAGGAAATTGGATGAAAGTAAAAGATAAACAGATAAATGAGATAATAGATTAGGTTGATTATATAAAGCAAACATAGGTAGATATAGAAAGAAAGTTAAAGGAGTTAGAACATATAAAGTCTATAAGACAAGCACAGAAGGAAGAAGTAAAAAGAAATCAGGATCTAATAATAAAGGAATTAAGGAAAGAAGCAACAAGGTTAGCTGATTTAGGAAAGAGTACATAAATAATAGTACAAGAAATAAAGAAGACATTCTTAGGATAACTAGTCATGGTAGCTTAGATGCAGATGAAGATTATATATTTGTCTTAGAAGACACAAAGAAGTTTGTACAACCACCCAAAGAGTTTTATGGAAATACAGAACCAGTAAATAATGTCATAAGGGCCACAATTAGGCAAAACAACACAATTATAGCATTGCTAGTTAGGCTTCATCAAAAGGTCAACAAGTTAAGTTGTAGCTTAGAAGAAGTCTTGAAAAGAAAGGGTATAGGAGAAAATAGTTATGATCATCAAAAGGAGTTAGAAGAAATAACAGGAAGGCTAGAAAGGTTACCTATTGAAAGGAAAGAAAGAAACAAACCAAGGCTTATTTTATGAAAGGAGAGTGGAAGTCTCTTTCAAAATAACATGTTTCGAGAATCACAAGAACAACAGAAAACTAGGGTAATAGAAGAAGAAAGTGAAGAAAGGAATAATAGGCAAGGTGAAAGGTATTGTAGAGTTGTATGTTAAGTAGGTAGAGTTGGTAGGTAGATTTGGTAGAGTTATACATCTTGTCCATATATAAATACATATGTACTGTGTAAATATTTTATCAAGAATATACTTTTTATTCCTTTTTCACATAGTATCAGAGCCTAAATACAAACCCTAATTTTCACAATTTTTTTTTATATGAACCCTAATTTTCACGGCTGTTTGCGTATGGATCTTTTCTTCCCAGTGTTGGATTTCACATCTGATTCCGTCGTTGTGTTCCTCTCTTCTCCGACGACCAAACCCAGGAAGCTCGCCGCCGGAAACGTAGCACTGTTCATCATGTACTATTCATCGCGTGCACTGTTCATCACGTACTGTTCATCGCTCGCATTGTTCATCATGTACTGTTCATCGTGCGTACTGTTTTGCGCGTCACTGTTCATCTCGTCACTGTTCACGCATCACTATTCATCCCATCACTATTCATGCGCGCACTGTTCATCGTTGCACTGTTCATCCCCGTCCGCCATCCGTCTGCTATTGATTTATCTTTTCTCCAGGTTATTCTCTATGGCTGCTGATTCTTCTCCTTTGAAAACTAGTCCTTTTTCAAGTGTCTTATCTCCATCTCCTGCCATTGCAATTGAGAAATTGCTGGAAAATTCAAATTACGTATCTTGGTCTAAGGCTGTGAACTTATGGTGCATCGGTCAAGGTTTACAAGACCATTTGACTACTACATTAGATGATGTAATGAAGGATCCAAAGAAAGATAATGATCAATGGATAGGAGTTGATGCTCTTTTACTGAGTCTTTTGTGACAGTCCATCGATCCATATCTTCATCCAATTTACAACCATTATTCAACTTGGGATTTAGTTCCTTTGCCTCCCGGTAAGTCTCTTGTTGGATGTCGATGGGTTTATGCTATTAAGGTCGGTCCTGATGGTAAAGTTGAGGCTCAAAGCTCGGTTGGTTGCCAAGAATTATACTCAGGTGTATGGTTTTGGATAGGTGACACATTCTCTCCGGTGGCTAAGATGTCCCTGTTCGTTTGTTTATCTCCATTGCAGCTTTGTGCCATTGGCCCTTGTACCAATTGAATATTAAGAATGCTTTCTTCATGATGAACTCCAGGGGAGATTTATTATGGAGCAACCACTGGCTTTGTTGCTCAGGGGGAGTCTAATCTGGTATGTAAACTTCATTGTTCACTTTATGATTTGAAACAATTCCACGTGCCTGGTTTAGTCAGTTCAGTATGTTGTAATGGAGTTTGGAAGGTTTCGTAGTACATCTAATCATTAGTTTTCTATAAGCACACATCTGAAGGAAAATGCATATACTTAATAGTGTATGTAGATGATATTGCCATAACTGAACTGGTAATGATCAAGATGGTATTACTCAATTAAAGGCACATCTTTTCAAACATTTTCAAACTAAAGATCTTGGCTTGTTGAGATACTTCCTTGGCATAGAAGTTGCTCAATCCAGTTCTGGTATAGTACTTTCTCAAAAAAAAATATGTCTTAGATATACTAGAAGAAACATGGATGCTTAATTGCAAGCCTGTGGATTCTCCTATGGATCCCAATGTGAAGTTGTTACCAAGACAAGGGGAGTCTTTTGAAGATCTAGGGAGATATCGTCGTTTGGTTGGAACACTTAATTATCTTACTATTACTCGACCTGATATATCTTTTGCAGTTAGTGTTGTCAGTCAGTTTCTTCAGTCTCCTTGCACTAGTCATTGGAATGCAGTGATCAGAATTCTTAGATATGTGAAAAATGCTCCTGGTAAAGGTTTACTATATGAGGATCATGGTCACTCTAAAGTGGTTAGATATTCTGATGCTGATTGGGCAAGTTCTCCATCTGATAGACGATCTACATTTGGGTATTGTATTCTTGTTGGAGGCAACCTGGTATCTTGGAAAAGTAAGAAACAAGATGTTGTTGCTAGATCAAGTGTAGAAGCAGAATATCGTGCCATGGCTTTGGCAACTTGTGAATTGATTTGGTTGAAACAGTTGCTTAAGGAGTTAAAATTTTGTGAAACTTCACAAATGGAGCTAATTTATGATAACCAGGCTGCATTAGATATAGCTTTCGATCTAGTCTTTCATGAGAGAACTAAGCACATAGAGATTGATTGTCACTTCATCCGAGAAAAGATCTTATCTGGTTGCATCTTCACTGGTCATGTTAATTCAAATAATCAGTTTGCAGATATATTGACTAAATCTTTAAGAGGTTCTCGTATTGAATATATTTGTAACAAACTTGGTGCATATGATTTGTATGCTCCAGCTTGAGGGGGAGTGTAGAGTTGTATGTTAAGTAGGTAGAGTTGGTAGGTAGATTTGGTAGAGTTATACCTCTTGTACATATATAAATACATATGTACTGTGTAAATATTTTATCAAGAATATATCAAAAATATACTTTTTATTCCTTTTTTACAAGTATAACAGGCGAGACAATGCAAGATTTTTAGATAGACTTAGACTATTCATAGGAGAATCTCATGTTTTACAATCCCCTAGACTTAGTACAAGTTTTGTAGAAACCACCTTTAGAGTAAGAATTTTGGATAGAATAAACATTGAGAGAAGAAGACAAGGAGATCATATGATACATTTGGAGGAAGCAGTAGACATAGATATGGATGTTGAAATCTATTCGAACCATGCCATTACTCTATTAAATCTAAGGAGATTGTACCAAGCAGGAATCTTATGTTAGAAAATAGGGTTGTTCAGGTCAAATAGAGAAGAAAGGATCTCAGTTACAACAAGGCTATTAAACATAAGATTAGTCACAAAAGAATCTTTAAGATAGCTAAAAAAGTCAGGCAAAACTCTAGTCCATCTTGGGCTAATTGTTATAGGAGTTAGAGGATTGACAAGAGAAAAGGTAGGAGGAAAGGTATTAGTAATGTTAATGGATAAATCATGGAAAGATGATCTAAGAAAGGCCATATTTGCAACCATAGAAATAGATGTAAACAATGGAAAGGGATTGTTTTACTGCGCACCTAATTTTATGGTTTCAATAAATAACCTTAGTAATATTGAAATAGGGCTTCAAAGCAAAGGATATGAGGATCATATAAGTGAAAATCTACTTATAGATATTAGCTTTATTTGTAAAACAACAAATAATAGTGAAATATCTTATAAGCTCGACATAAAAGGAATCATAGATGCAATGGTAACAAAAAGAATAAAGATGATAGAACCCATGGAAATAGATTCTTCTACTTTAGAAGAAGAAGAATGGAATGTAAACAGAAACATGTCAAGTGAAATACAAAGAGTTCCTAGAGGGAGTTTGATGTATCCAAAGTCAAATGGCACATACTCATTAAGATTCAGATCTTATGATGATAGACCAAGATCCACAGGAGATGAGAATAATGAGTCAGATAATTTTAATCAAACCTCGGGAGAAAGAGGAACATTAGGAATGATGAATGTGTTAGAACAAATAGACATTTTAGGTTGGAAAGGAGATAGGATGTCAACTTCTAGTTGTGTTGATGACACAATTAGGAAGATAAAGGAAATGGAGAGATATCTTAATGCTAGATACAATTCCCATGCACAGGAAATAAAGGCTAATCAATGGAGTCTTAAAAAGGAAGATGAGGATACAAGTGATGAAGAACCATTAAGGCTAATTCAATATTGGAAAGATAGTTTTTTGATAAAACATGGAGAAGACCCCATTCCTTATGAAATATGGTTGGAAGAGAAAGGGATTTTAGGAGAAACGCAAGAAGTGAGGTTTAAAAAGAAAACAGAAAAATGAGATGTTTACTGTTTTGGAAAAGGAAACAAAGAAGGAGAAATTTTGCTAGATTTGGCAGATGAAATAATGCAAATAGAATAAGATTTTGAGATAGAAACAAGATCAGATATTTAGACCTTAAAACATGTTTCTGAGAATGCTATGATGGATAACAATGAAGATATAAGGTAAAATACAATTCATTTTATAGTGACACATAGAGGACAAGACATATGGGAAGGAATCCCAAGCAGAGTACCTTATACTCACTATGTTAAAAGAAAAACAGGAGATATGATGTATAAAGGAAAAAGGATCCCATTTGAAACTTTGGATAAAAGGAATTCGATAGACAATGGAAGAATCCTCAATATAAGTGCACATGATCCACACAGTTGGGGACCCTTGGTTGATAATTGCACACAAATGGTTGTTAGGGCATAGAGAGATAGTCCTTTAACAAAAGACATAGATTAGATGTACATATATTTAGAATCTTTTTTAGGAGAGACAACAAGAGCAATGTGGGAATCTTATAAGAAAAATTTTCCACATGTAGCCACAGACAATGCATTAAGGGAAAATCCGTATAATTTTTGTAGTAAGATAAGGGTAGTATTAACTAGGGAAGCACCACAGATTGGCGGATATGACCAACAAATGGATGCTATAAGAAATTTAGAACAATTGCAAACAAAGAATTAGTATTTTGTTAAAAGGTATATACAACAGTTTTTCTATAATTACACCATTGTTAGATGCTATTATGAAAAACTAATAGCAGACAAATTGTTTTTAAAGTTGCTAGGACCATTAGGAGTAGAAGTGTACAAAGAATGGAAAGAAAAGGTTGAACCAACTCTTGGAGAAGAGTTAAATAACTTAGGAACTAGGATAAAGTTTCTTATAGATAAGTTAACCAAAGTACAGGCCTGAAAAAAAATATTTTGCAAAGAAAACAGGGCAAAAAAGCCATGGTTAAAACAAGACAGACATGTAAGGAAATACAATAAAAACAGGGTTTACAAGAATAAATTAAAGTTTTACACTTATAATAAGGAAGGACACATGGCAAAGGCATGTCTTAAAATGCATAATAGTAACACTATGTCTATCATTTTAGTCGAATGCATGAATGAAGACATTTTGGTAATAAATGAAGACATGAGTGATACGGAAACAATCTATGGTATAGTGTCAATAATAGATCCATGGGAAATGATGATAGAGGAATATGATAGTAAGGATGAAAATGATATTATAGGAATGTTCTTAAGTCAAAATTATTAGAATCCTCACAAAGAATAAATAGGAATAAAATATCAAGATGAAAAGGTTGAATTGTTAAACAGGATGTTACAAAACATAGGGAATATAATGATGAGCACAGGAGAAAACATAGGTTGTAGGCATAATTGGACTTAAGGAAGTGGATTTGAGGATCATCCATGCAAATTTTGTTTTGGATATCCGATAACAAAACTCAGATATCAGTGCAGAAGTTGTATGATGGAATCTTGTAAAATATGCCTAGAGCAAAGAAATAAAAGGTTTGTAGTCAATAGAAGTTTTTAACAAGATGCAATAGGAGAAAGGATAATGAGGATTGACAATAAGATAGACACGATAGAAGAAGAAATACAGGGAATAAAAGAAAGGATGATAATTTTAGAAAAAGGAAAGGCAGAGAACAACATGAACAAAGGGATAATAAAAGAAGAAGAAGATGGCCATGAAGATACAATAAGAAGCTACGTGGGAGCAGCCAACACGTCTTTGGAAAGGATAAAAGATGAAAGGATTAAGGAGTTGAAGATGTCAAATCCAGAAAAAAACATATTACAAAATTTGTAGGTATATATTAGGACTAAGTTATTCTTTAAGACACAAACAATAGAACTAGATACATTAATAGATACAGGTAGTACTAGAAACATGATAGATGAAAGGATAGCACCCGTAGATCAAGTAGAACAAATGGACATATGTAGAATTAGTTCAGATATTCATGAAAATAAAATAAAAGAAGGTAGGTGTATAAAGAAACATAAAGTAAGTTTTTTCACAAGAGAAGAATGGATTGTACCTATACATAGTAGAATGATACAATTATGGAATTTTGATAGTTCAAAATTAGATGTATAATAAGGTTAGATTTTCTTTTAAGTAATCACCATGGTATCTTAATCACTAGATATATTGTAAATATTTTAGGACATCCAGCTATAGTATATCAGAATTATTTAGAAAATATAGAGCCAGACATTAGATTATTTCAAAGGAGTAATGAAAAGGATTGCGAATGTCAAAGGTTAGGAGAATGTTAAGGAAAAGAAAATGGTGAAAAAGGAATAGAGGAAAATTCAAAGGAAGAAAATACAGAACTAGACATTAGATTGTTGCAAAGGCGTACTGAAAATGATTGCGAATGTGAAAGGTTAGGAGAATGTCAAGGAAAAGAAAATAGTTGATAAAAGGATATGCGAAGGAAATGTTTTTAAAGCCCTTTATATTGCTCCAAAAGACAATACAGGAAGAACACATAGGTTTTAATGGATTTGGATTTGGAACTATGGTAAGGGTAAAGGCTTTTCTAAACCCTCCATGTTATTCTTATTTGGGAAAAGATTCACAGCTTAAAATAAATAATCATTATCGGGATAAATATTATTGCCCAAGACATGTACATTACAATATACATACAACGGTTGTAGATCTTAGCTATTTTAAGAGATTAAAGATTGGAAACTAGGAATACACATTGGTTACCCTTCTTGATTATGGGCTTGTCACAGAAATTGTGGACACATTCCCACAATTTGTGACCCAATCCATGGGAAAAATGTTTCATGAAGTTCTCATAGCCTTAAAAGGTATAGAATGGGAACATGAAGAACATGATAACTTGTAAAATATTATGTAAATAAAGGCAATACCACCATAATGGCTAAAATTTGAATCCAGACCAGCACAAACTTAGTTTTGGATTTCCTTAATAAGAGGAAAGGTTTCAATTATCCAAAAATCCACAGCCTGGAATCCATCAACAGTGTAGAAGAACAGTTGAATCTATACGTTGCTGACAAAATGAGCATGTACATACTAGAAGATCCAGAATTTCATCTTATTGCAACAACCAAGACGAAATTTATCTTCACAAAGAAAAAATGAGCAATTTGGCCAAGATATAAGACAAATTTGGTGACACTTAAAGACAGCCTTAACAGGGAAGATTAATAGGACGAAAAAGACAATCCATATGATCCAATTATACTGAGGATGAGGATGAAGAAATGGAAGGATAGGAAGATCTAAACAGGTTCCAAGATTGAAAAAAAAATGAATGAAGGTTTAGAACAAAGGAAAATGGCAAAGGAAAGTCATGGATAAACAGGAAAAGAAGACAACAAGAAGAAAAACTCGAAAGACAAATGGACAAACAAACTCGAAAAATGCGGAAGAAAATAGGAAATTCAGTGTGGAAAGAGTGGAAGAAAAATCACGGGATTACTGTTCAGCACTATAGCATAGGTTACTGTAGCAGCTTTTTAAGGGGGTTATGTAACACTTTTTTTACTATAGTAGTAGGCTACTGTACTGTAGCACTTTTACTGTTCACTATATCACTTTTTACTATTTTAGTTCTGCAAAAATTTTCTATAAAAGGCGAGCAGGGTTCAGATTGAGAGGAGGTGGAAAAAGTACTAGGGAAAAAATATTCGAGAGTGTTTGAGTGTTTTGTGAGTAAAATTTCTGAGTGTTTTAGTTCTGTAAGTGTATCCTTATAACATACCTTCACCGTATTCAATAAAGCTTTTGTAAGTTTTTTTAACCATGTCCGACTAATTTTCCTTTAAGATACAAAGGTAACTATACTCTAAAACCTTATTAGGCCTTTGTATCATGCGATAAGGTCTTATGGCATGGATAAACAAATTAAAGTATCGTACTTGAGTAGTAATACTCTGGTTTCTTTAGAGATTATATCAAAATGGCTGGCCTAAGAACCCTTAGATGAGGCTGTTTGAGGCAGAGTTTGCTATGTTTGGTGTAAACTCTCGAAGTTTTGTAAACAATTTAAAGCTTAAACCCTAATTAGAAGTCAACCGGATTTTTTTAAAGTTAACAAAACCCTAGTCTACCGTAACCGCTTAAATCCGGCATTCCTATTTAAGAAACCCTAAGAGAGTAAGAAAGAGTTTAGTAGGTAGAATAGTTCATAATTATCTAAGAAAGCTTAAAAAGATCAGTTTAGTAAAACCGCGACTCGTTTTGAACCCAATCAGACACAGTTCTTAAAAAATGTGTCTCGGGGCTCGGAATAGTAAAAATATTCCGAGTATACTGTTAGACTCGTAAAAATATAAGATTTCAAAAATATCAATTTCATAATTTTTCGATAGCTAAAAATATCAGATATCGCATTTATACACGTATTTTCTTACTACCGGTATTTAAATTGTCATGTCTACTTTACATTACACTATTTACTACTATTCTACACTATTTATCTATCTCTACTTTTTCTTACAACCTACTCTTACAACCCATACCTCTATTTCTTATACATTTTCTTTTCCAATACAATTTCACATCTTTCATATCTTACTTTTAATTAACAAAAATACAAAAAAAAAAAAAAATTTCCTCCCCCTTTTCTCCTAATTGCGTCGGCCGCCTCTCTCTTTCTTCCCAAATTGTTTTATTTTCAATTTATTTAATTAACACAAATTATCTCCCACATTTTCCTATAAATACCCCCTCTTACTTCCACTTCTTTCACACCTTTCTTCTACTAAAGTTACTCTCTCAAATTTCTACAGGAATTTCCTCCCAAGAAGTTCTCTCTAGTTTAGTTATTTTAGATAATTTTTCTTCAAGTCTTCTTCGTGTTCATCTACTTAGTATGAGCTTAGTGTGTGTTTTCTAAACCATGAAAGTTAAAGAAATCAACAATAGGTTCATACTTTGTTTTTGTTCATCATCTAATTTCTTTATGTTGCTTTTATATCTAATATATCTATATAGCTATATATATCTTTTAGAGCATATAAGCTCATTTTTTTTGCAATTTATTTACTATGCTTGCAATTTATTTACTTCCTTGCAATTTATTTACTTTCATATTGTTTTTAAGACTAGTCTTTCTAGTCTTAGACTTATCCTCATCAAGTCAAAACATTTTCTTTTTCTTTTTGGGACTAGTCTTTTCTTAGTCCTAGGATACCTTGATAAAGCTAAGGTTCCAATACTTGATTTATTTCTTTACTAGCTTATTCTTTCAAGTTATTATGTTTCTTTAGGTTTACATAACTTTAGGATTCATATGCATGCATGATCATAATGGTTTTGTCTCAACAAAGATAAATAAGGAAATGTTTTCTTAAAAATAAAGATTCTTTTCTAGAAATAAGAAGTAATTTTCTTAAACAAACTTTTCTAAGAAATCTAAGGAAGCTCATAAATATACATAGAAAAGAACTTTTTGAAATAAACAAAAGTTTTATTAAAACTTCACTTTTTATCAAGTATTAGAAATTCCTTTCATCAAAATCGAATGATCTCAAGAAACAAAGAAACTATTTCTCTAAACATAAAATTGTTGTTACTTTCAAAAAGTATTGGAAACTAAGCTTAGAAAATAAAATCATTCCTTAGGAACTTAAAGCAATTACAAAAATTAAATTTAGGGAAAAGAAATACTCATTTGAAATAACTTAAGATATTTTCAAAGCAAAATAAATATTTCAAAAGTTCTCATGTTTCCAAAATCCTTAAAAGGCTTCACTTTTCATAGTTGAGACAACTTCATTAACTTCATACATCCAATATGAGTCACTTGACATATGTTTATACATTCCAAAGGTTTTACAAGCTATTATATTACCTATCTCTTCAAAATGAGCTTTGGATAAAAGAAGGAAAACAAGTTTATAAAAATTCGTGGTGAATCTGTCCGCCACTTTTTCGGAGCCTAAACGACTTAGTTTGATGAAAATAAGTTTAGAAATAGATAGATATTTTCGAATAGGTAGAAACAGTATATTATATGCGAAATTCCGAGTTAAAATGAGCAAATTATGGTCATTTTAAGTTGGAATTTCCTCTTATACGATTTTACCGCGATTTTAAGAAAAGTTTAGAATCTTCAAGAATAGAATTTCGTGAAAGACTCATTTTGGATATTTCATCTTGTTTAGGTGGAGAAGGACCCAAGATCACCTTTCCGGAAGATTACTTCGATTAGGATCTACCGACATGGAGTGAGTTAATCCTTTACTAAGTTACATTCCTTATTTTGTGCTTGTAAATAGTAGCACTAGCAATTAAGAAAAAGATAAAATGAATAATTGTTGTGTGACTTGGAATTATGATTGATTGAATATAAGTTAAGAATATCGAAAAAAGGTTTGATAAATAAATTGTGATTCTTGTATTGACATGATGAAAATTGTGTTGATCGCCTTCAACTTGAACTAAACATTATTTGGTTAAATATATATTGAAATCAATTCATGCATATCATACTTGTGAGTCACATTTGTTTCACTACTATTCTTCGTATGGGGAAAGGAGGAAATGGTAGTGGTGGCTGGTAGGAGCCGGAGCCGGAGCCGGAAAGTCTACATGGGCTAGTAGGAGCAAGAAAGTCTACAGGGCGAGCAAAAGCCGGTAAATCTGCAAATATTGATGGTCGTATGGGCTTGTAACCTCCCAACCTCGACATGGAGGGCGTAAAATCCATGCTACACTTGATTTCCGGTTAATCATGTGTATTTTGTTTGTTCATATGATTGGTGCATTCTCATATGCTTGATTTAAACACTTGTTTGCTATATGGAAATGTCTTGTAGATGGAATTATCTCACTAAGCTAGATTTGCTTATACCCTTATAGCTTTTTGTTATAGTACAGTTACTTTTGGTTGGCCCCAAGGAGCCCCGTATGCCAGGTATGAGTTTAAGCTACTAGGAGTTTTTGAGAGAAGCTATATGTAATTAAGTTTTGAACATAGGCTTCTAGGAAAATCTCTATAGTAGGCTTGTGTTATAGTAGCTATTATTTTATTGAAAGACTTCCAAAGCGGGGGAATGCCCCTAAGATGATGTAAGGATATTATTATGAAGATCTTATGTTTATTTATATAAGTTCTTGCTTGCTTTTATTATCTACTTAAATGTAATACCCCTGTGAGTATCCTACTATCTTGGAAGCACGCCTTGCATATGATATCGAAGCTCCTGCATGACTAAGGTTGTCATTCATTAGCTTTAATATTATATGCGGTGGACTGCCACATTTAGGGTACCCTCCGAGGCGTGACAGTTTAAGTTGGTATCAGAGCGCAAGTTTTAGATAAAAGATAGTAGAAGTAGACCTTAAGTTAGATAGTAAGAAATTAGAACTTAAGCTTAAGATCTGATCCTCTTCTTGTTCTATTTTGATAGCTAACCTTCCCCGAAGTTAAGGAAAAATCCTGAAATTTCCGTAAAGACCCAGATGAGACCTTTGTGAACTACCATCTTAGGTTGAGAGTCCTATGTGAAGAATTTGCGTTAGTTGGAAGACCTAGAACTACCCAAGAAATGTTTAAGTTATGGAGGAAAGGTTTGAAACATTCTTTATGGAGAAACTTTCCCAGAGAACTAAGATTCGATGCCGTAAGTAGACGAAGGTGGAGTGATGTGGAGGTTATCTACATGATAGAAAGGATGATGGTTTTTATGTATAGAGAAACCATGCTACAAGAGATGACCTTCATCTTAAAGGCGGAAGGAACCCGGTAGGACCTAAACTTTCGAACCTGGAACAAGTTAAGACCCCTTTATATCTATGCACATGATGAGCTGGCAGACCACAGTGATTGGCTAAAGGTAGACGCGGAAGAACGGTTCTACTGGTATGCCACTACAGACGTATTGTCCCCATGCCATCAAAATGTAGCATCCAACCAGACTCCATTGGAATGTAGTTGGAAGTAATCCCAGACGAGGATTTCATCATGGAAGATGCCCAAAGGAATGAAGGAAATGGAGAGACAGAAGGTGATCCTGAAGAAGACCCCAGCGAAGACCCAGAACCTGAGGAAAATCCATCCGCATCTCCTTGGGAAGATAGTCCCCTGATTCCCAGTCCGGTACCTCCGCGAAGGTTGAGTTAGGACGTTCCCATGGAGACAGTTGCAAGAAACAACCTGGTGATGATCTCTGACTCAGAGGAAGAAGGAAGGAGAGATAACCAGCAATGGAGGAATGCTTTCGACCCAAGTGGATTTTTGGGAAGCAAGTCTCAAACCCCTACCATAGCAATGGCACCTAAAGAAGGAAACCAAGAAGGACAAGAGGCAACAAACGACACCACTCAAGGAGAAAGGACTTTCATGCATGAAGAAGTATGGCCGTCTCAGACAGAAATCACCTCAAGATACAGAGGAAAAAGGATGTGCATGAGTCAGTATCTACGACAGTTTGTCAAGAAGCATAAAGGATCCACTAATCGAAGCATGAATCCAGCGCCATCTTCATAAAGAAAGGAAGATTGAAGAAGGAAGAAGTGAAGGAAGATGAGCATAATCCAACAAGTCCAACCAAGCCTTTTCCTAGGATCCGGATAGGCATATCTTTGTTGTAGTGCATGAATGTTCTTACTTTTTATGTTGTGTTTTAAATATTTCCTATTTTGAACAATTATCTTTTGTTGAGAATGATTCTAACCTTCTCAAAATATGCAAGGGTTATCACCCTCTTTTGTTTTAATGCAAGGTACTCTATGTTTGATTTAATGATTTTTGGATTTGATTGCCTTGAATATTTTCTATGCAAAATATGAAATTTCCGATCTCTTTCCAAAGATTTAAGAAGTCTAAAACTAGAGTAATTAACAGACAAGGTAGGAGAGGTAGAAGACGCGAATGACGTGCCTCTAATAATGTTCCAGCTGAACCAGAAAATCCCTCAGCAGGACAACAAGCAGCACCACCAAATCCCCCATAAAACCAACAAGGTGATGTTTGGGCTGCGATCAACCAACTAGCTGTTAGTCAATAACTTTATGTAGCATGTGCAGAACATGCCACCTCCTGCTGCCAATGCACCTGAAGCGACAGTTGAGGCACCTGCACCACTTGAAGCTGAGTCTCAAACTGTTCCTTTGCCAGCACCACCGCCGCCTCGACCTTATCGAAGTTCTTTGCTAGACTTCATCAAAGCAATAGATACTTTGGTGGGAATTTAGGAAAGCCAGATGAAGCGGAGGACTGGCTAGCACAGATAGAGAGATCGTTTGTTGCATATGAAATACCCCATCATCTTCGCTTGCATCTTGTAGCTCTTCTTTAAATCTGGCAAAAGACAGCATGCTACTTTGTCTCATAGTTTTATACTCAGCATTCTCTTTGTTAGGAATTAACACAATTTTTACACCTTTATGTATAGATTCATAAGTGTTAGCTCTACCATCATGTGTCACACTCCTATCATATTGCCATGGCCTTTTGAACAGCAAGTGGCAAGCATCCATTGTCACCACATCACACCACATATAATCTCTATATTTAGAGCTAATAGAGAAAGTAATTAGGGCATGTTTGGAGATATTGACCTCATCACCTTTCTTCAACCTTGCTAATTTGTAAGTCTTGGAATGTTGTTCTATTTGACTTCACAATTTCTCCACTACCTTTGTGGAGATGATATTCTCACAACTGCTTGAATCAATCATAAAACGACATACTTTACGCAGAATGGTACAAGTGGACTGGAAAATGTTTGTTCTCAGCCAGTCTTCTTTAACTACATTGGGAGTCATACATGACCTTCTTACCACCAAAGTCTCTCTTCCATGTTTCCAAAAATTCTTCTTCATATTCTATAAAAAATATGTTCCCCATCCCCTTCAACTTCAAACACATCATAGTCTTCCTTGATTGCCTTAAGAGTCATGCACGACCTCCTAACCGGCAAATCGACATTGCGATCTCTAGTCATAACTTCTTCTTCAATATGTTCCTCATCATAAATTGGATCACCATTACCTTTTGCTTCAAAGACATTCTTGTCATGTTCCCCATCCTTATTTTCAATAAAAAGTGCTTTTTCCCTCTTTCTTACAATCTGAGTATCGATGATGAACCTCACCACATTTGAAACACTTTATCTGACTATTACTTGGTCCATTGGTGCTAGGCTTCTTGAACCATCCAACACTACCACTATTGGCAACTCCACTACCTGCATGATTAACCTAACTACCACCACTTGCAGTCACACCACTACCAGAAAAACCCACTACGAGGTTGCTTTTGTCACTTTTCAAGTATTAATGCCTGTTCACTGCGTGGCTAAGCTACTAACTAGATTAAACAAATTCACTCTATCCAGAATTTGCAATCTTAGACCACCAATATATCTAGCCATTAATTGGTCTTCAATCTCATGAATCTCATTCATAGCAACCAATGATAGAGTTCAGATGTATATTCAGCTACTGACTTGTTACCTTGCTTTAGGTTTTGCAACCTCTAATACATGATTTGGTAGAAATTGCATGGTAGGAATTATGATCTCATGTGCTTCTTCATCTTTTCCCATGAAATGATTTTTTACTTGCTCAATTTGAGTTGGGCCAGTTTCATTAGTTGCCACCATGCTGTGGCTCTATCACAAAGTTAAGCCGCTACTAATTGCACTTGTTTTTCTTTAGGAAAATTCTTAAAATCAAAATCTCCTCCATGTTAGCTAACCAATCTAAAAATTCATCCAATTGTAGACTTCCATGGAATTTAGGATTTTGGTTCTCATACCCATCACCTATCATCTCCAATCCTCTTCCACAACACAAACCCTACCACACTCACATGGTAATCCTGCATACAACTCTCCTTCATCCATTGACGGTAGATCATCCTCTCATCTACTTCTAATATCGAATTAAGGTTTCTTTCACACCTGGGGTTAGCATTACGTTGATCTCCCATCATCACATCCATCCTCTCAGTATGTTGATTGAACATCCCACTAAATCGGTGTTCCATTGCACCCATCTATTCATCGATGATCTATTAGATCTGTCGATCTAGGTCATCACGACTATAAGTTTCATCTACTGCAGCATGGTGTTGATTGCCTTATCTTTTGGAAGGCATCTTCTCCAAGAGTAGACTCGACTCTAATACCAATTGATGCAACGTATAAGCGAATGGATTATCACAAAACCATTGAATCACATGATGTCGATTTAAGATCTTCAACACATGTCGATTCAGAGAATACCTAGGTTGTTGACATCAAAATTCAATGATATGAATTTTAGAAATAAAGAGCAAGATGACTCTTAGAAATTTTCATTCAAAACTCCAAAAGATATCTTTCATATGCCCTAGGGCTTAATATATAAAGGAAGCATAGAAAACTCAAAATTAAAAAGTTGAGAAAAAATACAAATAGATACGCTAGCTTCAAAGCCGACAGCTTAAAGCTAAGCTGGTGGCCTACATTACAAAAGCTGGCAACCTCAGATGGCGGCCTTTAAATCTTGAATATGTGAATGTTATAGGCCGATTGAAGGCCAACGGTGTAAATCTCAAGGCTGGCACATATTTTTAAGGCCAGCGGCGTAAGTGGCCAGCATAGGATTTTTGACACTTGTTTTTCTACCCTGTTCTATGTCATTTGTGTAAGAACTTAATTGCTATTTCTTCTATTGCATCACCCTACTTGTATTAATTTTAGAAATTAGCTCAAGATGAGTAATTACACCACTCAAGAAATAAAATATTTCCTCTTCTCTATATGCTCTTAAATGAATAGCAATAAATAAGAACAGAGTATTAGAGTGTTTTTTCTCTCTTTTTGATTTGTAGATTTATATACAATAGTACAAGAAAAATAAATATTTCTTTGATAGAAATTAAGAGCTCGTTAATGATTTTGGCACTTCATTCTCTCCCTTATTTCACTTCACACCACCTTGTTTTCCCAAGACTTGAGTATATATAGCCTTTGAAATTCAAAAGTTCGTTAGAGACAACATCTGTAAGCTACCAGGCATTTAATGTGCTTTAACGGCTCTTTTTTTTTTTTTTTAACGTCAGCTCCACTATTTAAGTTGTCGCACCTCAAAGACTCATCTCCCCTAAGTGTCATGGCTGAACTTTGCCTTCGATAGTCTTCTACATGCGCACTTCTTCGAGCCTCAAATTTGAACTTTAGTGCCCTAATCTTCAATATGCCGAGCCCTGATGTGATCCTTGATCACACTATATTAATTTAGCTTTGTCGAGCCTTAGGTTTGAACTGGTCGTGCCTTAACTCTTTAGCATGTTGAGCCATTGATGTAACCTTCGACAAGTTTGTTTGCTTTCTTAACTTGTCGCGCTTCAGACTTAACTTGTCGCATCTTGATCACTTAGCTCGTAGGCCTCAACTAACCCTGGATGACTGACTCTTCATATTTGAGCTTGTTGTGCTTTCACTTTAGCTTTATTATGCTTGATCACTTGATTTAGTTAGGCCTTGACCAACCCACCATTGATTCTTCATATTTGAGCTTGTCAAGCTTTAGCTTTAGCTTTGCTCTCAATGGCTCCTGTTTGTACTAAAACCTAAAGAAAACTCTACAAACAAGCACAATATGCATATATTATATATATATAACTAATGTTTAGTGTAGTTTATATAAAATAAATAGTTAATTGTACATTATATTGTCATCAAAGTCCACATTAAACACTTGAGTTCAACATAAAGCCTACAATTTCAACACCATTAAACTTCTTTCACTTTTGACAAAGAAAAAATTAAAAGAAAATTTATTATCTGGAATATAACTTAAATTTTAACATAGTTGCTCCTCAAGAATAAAAAACAAAAAATGTCGAACAAGTTTTTTATACCTCTAAATTGTATAATTCAATTTTTAGCCACAAATACATAGCTAAAATAAAAACTATATAATGCATGTCTCATTTTCTTCCTTATATATTTATATTAATAGGTTATTGAAGAAGATATAAACAAAAATATGAAAGTCAAATGCACACTATATTTAGAAAAGTCAACACGGAAAAGTGTGTGTCTATATATATATGAAAAACTTATACAATTTTCATGACTAAATAATAAAGACTTAATAGAGTTAGTTAAAGAAGCCATCAAAGTAATAGTCCAAGGCTAATCTAAATAACTTATTAACATCCACTAATCGAGTTTGATAATGTTTTCATGAACATACACATACACAGATTTTTCATATCTACACAACAATCATCACAATATAAAACTCATGAATTTCAAAACTTTCTTTTTTACAAAGAAACATTTAATGAAAAAATTTTTTTATCTAGTATATCAACTTTAGTTTCATTAAATGGCTTGTCAAAAGTGTAGAGGGAAAAATCTAAAAGTAAAGGATTAAGCCTAGCAATAACTTGGGCCTAACTTTTTTAGGTTGGGTAATAGGGCTTAAAGAGTTATTTCATGTAATTGGGATGATTAAAGGAGATTTGACATGATAGGCTTGGATTAAGGATTGTTGGACCAGATGACCCATCTGCTCTTAACCTTTTTTAAGGAGCTCATGCACTCGAAGATGTCGTTCATGGGCTTAAGAGCCTATGTAAGAACCCATCAATGAGAAGACTCATCTCGTCCGTTAATGGTCAATATGATTCAATGGTAGTCATCAAGAGCCAAGCTCTATAAATGCCCATAACATCTCCTCGTTTGGGAGATTCATAAATTGATAAAATGTCGTCGTGTTGTCGAAATACTCTCATAAGAGATCAAATAGAGCTCATAGCGAAAAACACACAACTTCTTCTCTAGAATAGTGGTGTTGATGCTATATAACTCCTCCACCAGTCACTAATGCATTCAAACTCTCTAAGATTGTTTGCTCCTCCTCCCTACCTTATCACTCTTAGTCATTCCTTGTATTTGATTAAACATCACTCCTCTGAGACTATGTATAATGTGACAGCACGTGACCTCTGCGATTAAATCCACCCTACTATAATATCATAAAACAAAAAAATTGTTTGAACAAGTTTTTTTATACTTCTATATATATTATTTGATTATCTCCACTTATATGTAGCTATATGTGAAAAACACGTATTGCATGTACCAATTTTCCTTATATATGATAGTAGGCTACTGAAGAAGATATGGATATAATTTAAATGGTTTTAGTTTTTGTCATCTTATTATGTACTCTAGAAGTATTATGTATGTAAGCAATTTCCATCAGGTCAAATACTATAGTTGTAGCATGATTTAACAAGGAAGAATAAACATTTAAAAGATCTCTTTGATAAAATTGCAAATTCTTCATAATATGAACAAAATTTCACAAGACTATTGCAAAATAGAAAAGAAAATTGCAAATTTTTTAAGGTATGAATTCACTTTCGAAATTTTTAAGTGCACTTTTAGACCCCTTAAACTTTCATCATTTGGAATAGTTAAAGATAATTAACATTTTTCATATGCACTTAGAAAATTTGTGGGTAAATAAAACTGACATAAAGGAAAGTTTAAGGGATAAATTTACATTAGTGAAAGTTCGAGGGAGTAATTTGTATCCTAGTTTTATTTAAATAGAAAATGTTTATTGTTATTAATTGTGTTAATTTTTAAAAAGTTAAGGGTCAAAAGTGTACTTTGAAAGTTCATGAGGTAATTTGCAATATACAATGATGTTATGTAGCTAATGAACATTTATTAGATCTTTTTTATGAAAGCTTATTTATGGGTAGTAATAGACATACATTTCATGATCACACCTTTTATACTTACAGTTATTTGATAGTATTTACAACATTTTAATCAATAAATGGATCAAACCTAGACTAATAGCACACTTATTAGATAGTCTACTTATGGGTTTGTCTTTTTATTTGTGATTGATAATTAAATAAGTTGTGTTATGGGTTAGATTTTTTGGACATGAATCAATTTACACAAAGAACGATATACAACAACTAAACATGAAGTACTGACCCCACTATTGGGTTATGGGATTAGGTTTTTATATATGATTAATAAATAGGTGATGTTATGATTATGAACTGAGATTGTATTATATTTCTCTTGTCTTATATTATGATGAATATAAAATCCTTGTTATTACTCCATGTCACGCCCTAAAGGGTACTCTAGATGTGACAGTCCACATACGGTATTAAAACTTAAGAGTGACTTCCCGAAGTCATGTGAAAGCTTCAACACCATATGTAAGGCGTCTATCACAACAATAGGAGACACTAGTGGGATATGTAGTTCAAGATAGTAAATATAGTATATAGAAATCTAGATAAATATAACTTCAACATTATAAGATATAGCCTTACATTATCTTAAGGGCATTCCCCGATAATTCTCCAACAACATAATATCAGTTAGTCTTTCGCATAAAGAAATACTCATCGGTATCCTTGCTACAATTTTTATGGTAATGGTCCTCCTAATGTGGATCTCCCAAACTTCATTACCTAAATGAAAGAAATAGCCGAAATGAGTATTTCGTTTAATCTCTACTTGAACTTTCTAATTTTTTATAGCATTTGCGTCAAATTTTGGATAAGAGGAAATTCCAACTTAAAACGACCATAACTAGCTCATTTAATTCGAAATTTCACATATTATATTTTTCTACCTACTCAAAAAGATCTATCCATTTCTAAGGTTATATTTGTCATAAAAAGTCATTTGGGTTGCAAATTACTATGGTACAGAATAGTTACGAATTTCATAATCCACAAGATATGATTTTCCAAACTTCTCTTTACCAAAAATCCTTAAGCAATATATATGGATATTTATATAGTTGAAAAATCCTTTGAACATATGTATATACTCATATTGTATGCATGATTTTTGCAGTGTTGTCTCAACTTTAATTTTTTACAAAACAATTTGTCTTTAAGAGTTTTAAAAGATGAAACTTTGAGAATTTCTCCTTTTTAAATTGTTAGAAGGAAAACTAAAATATACTTAGGTTGTTATAAGTGAGTGTTTTCCTATTCTAATTTCATTTCCTAATTTTCAAAAGTAATTTGATTTCCAAAAATTTGGTCTTTTAATTGACTACAACTTTATTTCTAGCGATTGAAAAATAAGCTTTCAAAATATTCTTAAGTTGTTGGTGTGATCTAATATTTGGAGTTGTATATTTTCCTCTCATTTTTATATTCTTTTTCTTCTTTAGGAAATAAGTGTACTTTTAAAACTTTACTTTCTTGGCAAATTTTATTTTATTTTATTTTTTTTAAGTTGGTTTTCTAAAATATTGAGATGGTTTCACCTTGATTTGAAAAACTTATTTTTTTTATGTTTATCAAGTGGTGGAATAATCCTTTTAGATAAGTTTATAAGAAAAGCTTTCCTAATGAAGAATTATTAATATTAGAACTTAGCAAAAATTTTATTTTAACTTTGAAAAGGAATAACAATATTAAAACTAAATCTTGTGGAAGTTTTCTTAGTAAGTGACTTTCAAAATCTACGATGAACCCATTTAAGTTTTATAAAAGATATGGTTGGGTTAAAATTTCAAGTTTAATGCTAAAAATTATATTTTTATGGAGTATTTAGTTCCTACTTATAAAGGAGATGAGCTTTCTTTATTATTTGAAGAAATCTTCATTACTAATACTTTGAAATTTATGATTAGTTTGTGTAAACTTTTGGAAAGAATTCATTAAAAACAAAACTTAGATCTTTTGTTGAAAATCCTTTGTTTAAGTAATATGGAAGTTAGTTTACTTTTCTTTATTAACAAAAGAACCCATTTTATTTTTATTAAGACAACAACATTCTAATAATACATGAATAGGATTATGTAGCAATGAAAAAGTAAGAATACCACATAGTAGTAAGAAAATACATAAGCAAATAAACACAATAATATGGTCAAGTATTGGAAACTTTAGCTTCATCAAGGTATCGCGATCAAGCATTGGGAGCCTTAGATTCATCAAGGCATCCCGATCAAGTATTGGGAGCTGTCACACCTGGAGGGTATCCTAAACGTGGCAGTCCGCCGCATATATATTAAAGCTAATGAATGACAACCTTAGTCATGCGGGAACTTCGATATCACATGCAAGGCGTGCTTTCAAGATAGTAGGAGACTTATAGGGGTATTACATTTAAGTAGATAATAAAAGCATGGAACTTATATAAATAAACATGTAATATTCATTTCGATAATAATCTCTTATAATTCTTGGGGACATTCCCTCGTTCTAAAAGTTAGTTTAACTAAGCCATTAAAAAAATACATAAATATACCATGAGTCTACTATAGAGATTTTTTTAGAAGTCTATGTTCAAAACTAAATACATATAACTTCTCCCAAAAACTCGTAGTAGCTTTGGCTCATACCTGGCAAATGAGGCTCCTTGGTGCCAACCATAGGTAATACTATAACAAAAAGCTATGGGGTATAAGCAAAACTAGCTTAGTGAGATAACTATCTACAAAACATTTCCATATATCAAATAAGTATTATAAAAATCATATGAGAATGCACCAATCACATGAGCAAACAAATTAAAGATTAAACTGGAAACCATGTGTAGATGGATTTTACGCCATCCATGTCGAGGGTTGGGTGGTTATAAGCCATAAGACCATCAATTATTGTAGATTTACTGGCTCTTATGCGTAGACTTTCCTGCTCCTTCTTGCCCATGTAACTTTTGCTTACTAGCCACCATACAATTTGTTTCCCCACTCGAAGAATAGTAGTGAAATAATGTGATCAATATATAATGTGCATGAATTATTTCAATATAGGTTTAACCAAATAATTTGAGTTCAAGTTAAGGCGATCAAAACAATATTCATTATATCAATACAAGAGAACATAAATTATTCATCAACTCATCTTTCAATTTCTTAACTTTTATTCAATCAGTCATGAATTCAAGTCACACAATATTTGTTCATTTATCTTTTCTTATTTTTAGTGTACTACTTACAAGCACAACCAAGGAAATGTAACTAGTAAGGGATTAACTCACTCCATGATGATCGTTCCTAGTCGAAGTAGTCTTCTGGGAAAGCAATATCGGTTCCTTCTTCACTAAACAAGATGAATACCCAAAATTAGTTTGTCATAGAATTTCTATTTTTGAAGATTCTAAATCTATCTTAAATTTGCGGTAAAATCGGATTAGAGGAAATTCCAACTTAAAATGGCCATAACTTGCTCATTTTAACTCGGAATTTCGCATATTTATATCATTTTACCTATTCAAAAAGATCTACCTATTTGTAAAGCTATTTTCATAAACTAAGTTATTTGAGTTCCAAAATAGTGGTGATCAGATTCACCACGAATTTTCACAAAACTTGTATTCCTTCTTTTAACAAAAATCATATCAAAGAGATGATATTATAATAGTTTGTAAAACTTTTGAAATGTATTTACATATATTTATTGACTATATCAAATGTATAAAATTAATGAAGTTGTCTTAAATTATGAATTTTTGGTAAAAGTAAAATTTTAAAGAAAAAGTGAAATTTTGAAAATTCCTTTTATTTTGCTAGAGAATATCTCAAGTTATTTCAAATGAGATTTTTATTTCCTTAATTTCATTTCTTAGTTTCTTTTAAATTTCCAAAGAACGATTTTTATTTTCTAAGCTTAGTTTCTAATATTTTTGAAAGTAATAACAATTTATTTTATAGAAATAATTTTTTATTTTTAGATCGTTCTATTTTTCTATGAAAGGAATTTCTTGGTGTTTGTTAAATAGTATTACTGAAAAGTGAAGTTTAGTAAAATTTTGTTTAATTAAGAATTTTTGTATGTATTGTAAAAATTCTTATGAATCTTTAGATTTCTTAGAAAAGTTTGTTAAGATAAATTCCAAGTTTTTATGAAAAATTACTTCCAACTTTTATTTTTAGAGCATAATTTATTTTTAAGAAAACTTTTCCTCATTTATCTTGTTGACAAAATCAATAGTTCATGCATGATTATGAATATGAATCATAAAATTATGAAAAATAAGGAAGACATAATAATTAAAGAAATAAGTAGTAAATAATATATCAAGAATTGGAACTTTAGCTTCATCAAGGTATCTGGGACTAAGAATAGACTAGTTCAAAAGAAAAACAAAGAAATCATTTTGACTTGATGAGGACACTATCTAAGACTAGAAAGACTAGTCTTAAAACAACATGAAAGTAAATAAATTGCAATGAATAATAAATTGTAAGGAAAGTAAATAAATTGCAAAACAAAGGAGCTTATATGCTCTAAAAGATATATATAGCTACATAGATATATTTTGATAAATATATATATATGAAAGCAAAATAAAGAAATTAGATTCATGAACAAAAACAAAGTATGAACTTATTGTTGCTTTCTTTAACCTTCATAGTTTAGAAAAATACACTAAGCTCATACTAAGTAAATGAACATAAAGGAACTCTAAAGAAGAATTACCTATCAAGATTAATTTTGAGAGAACTTTGAGAGAGAACTCTTGTAGAATTTTGAGAGAGTAATTTTAGTATATGGAAGGTGTGAAGGAAGTGGAGGAAGAGGGGGTATTTATAGGAAAATGTGGAAGTAGAATTGTGTTAATTAATTAAATGGAAATTAAAACAATTGAGGAGGGGGAGAGTGTGGCCGACGCTACATTGAGTGTAAGAGAGAGAGAGAAATTTATTTTTTTTTTTGTATTTTTGTTAATAAAGAAAGATATGAAATATGTGAAATTATATTAGAAATGAAAATTGTAAAAAAATAGAGGTATGGTTTGTAAGAGTAGGTTGTAAGAAAAAGTAGAGATAGATAAATAGTGTAGAATAGTAATAAATAGTGTAATGTAAAGTAGACATGACAATTTAAGTACCGGTAGTAAGAAAATATGCGTATCTTACGATATCTGATATTTTTAGCTACCGAAAAATTACGAAACTGATTTTTGAAAACCTTTATTTTTACGAGTCTAACGGTATATCTAGAATATCTTTACTAATTTGAGCCCCGGGACATGCTTTTCGAAAACTGTGTTTAATCGTGCTCAAAATGAATTGCAGTTTAACTAATATGATATTTTTAAGCTTTCTCAAGTTATTACGAACTATTCTACATACTAAAATCTTACTTACTTTCTTAGGGTTGCTTATACGGGATGGCCGAACTTCAACGGTTACGTCTGACTAGGGTTTTGTTGACATTAGGATTTTGATTGACTTTCTAATTAAGGTTTAAACTTAATTGATCACAAAAATTTAGGGTTTACAGGAGCCTTAGCTTCATCAAGGTATCCCAAGACTAAAAATAGATTAGTCCCAAAGAAAAAGAAGAAGAAAGAAAAGAGAAAGCAATAATAAAGGAAATAATAAAAGCAAGTTAGGGAGTTAGTGAACATTTAGGCTATAAGAATATATATAGATACATATAAATATTTATATTATATAAGTTAAATTAGGAGCATAATAACAACATAATAACATAACAATGATAATAAAACAACATAGTAATAAAGTAAGGTCTATTCATGAGCAAGAACAAAACATGAATATAGTATTGCTTTCATAACAATTATTTGTTTAGGAAACACACATCATGGTCATGTTAAGTTACATGACATGGTAAACAAATATAGGTAGGATTTTACCTGAGTGTTTTTGAGTGGAATGAAGGTAGATGAAGGTGGTATTATGTGAGTAGTATGATGAAGATGGTTTATGTGTAGTGAAGAATTTTGGGGAATATTGAATGGAAGAGAGTTTTTGTAGAGAGAAGTTGTGGAGAATTTTGAGAGAGTTTTGTTGTATAAAATGAAGGTGTAAAGAAGTGAAGGGAAGTGGGGTACTTATAGAATTTTAGGGTAAAAATTAGATGTAATAAAATAAATTGAAAAAAGAGAGAGGGAGGGCTGGCGACATCACGGTGGAGAAGAGAGAGTGTTTTGATTAAATTTTGTATTTTTGTAATGAAAAGAAGTAATTTGTAAGGTATGATGTGAATAAAGTTGTATTGAAAATGAAAAAGTGTAAGAAATAGGTGTATATATAGTAAGAAATAGGTTGTAAGAAAAAGTAGAGATAGTAAAATAGTAATAAATAGTAGAAATAGTACTATGAATAATAGACTAGATAAATAAAATACCGGTAGTAATAAAAGTACGAGTAAATAGCTATATCTGATTTTTTTGTTATTGAAAAATTATGAAATTGGTATTTTTAAAATCCTTGTATAATTACGAGTCTAACGGTATAAACAGAATATTTTTATCGTTTGGTGTTCCCGAGCACTGTTTTTGAAAACTGATCCCGTTCAGATCCGAAAAACAATAAAAATAAGCGAATATGATATTTTTGTACTCCCCTATATTATTATGAACTATTATAAGCCATTAGCTCACTTTTTTTTTTTTTTTTATCTAGGGTTTGAGAGCGCGGGATTGCCAGAGTTGAAACTACTAGATTGTCTTGATCTTTGTTAACTTTTAAAACTCCGGTTTGACTATGGTTAAGGTTTAAATCCAACTTTACCCTAGAAATGGAGGGTTTTATTTCAAGGAATGGATAGATGAATCATCTCATGTTTGGGTTTTGAGTCAAACGATTATTGAATTTTCTATTTTTTTTTAAAGATCCTCCTTATTCTTAAGACCATGAAATCACGTATTTGATCTTGTTTAGGGTTTGGTTTTAACTTGGGTCCACTTTTAGAGTTTTGATTCGGTATTTTAAATTCATGAACTATTTGTAGGAATTGCGGAAAATTCGAAGGTTTACAACCTACCCCCTTTAAAGAAAGTTTTGTCTTCAAAACTTAGCTCGTATACTTTACTCGTGATGCATACCCGAGCTTCCTCAAAAGGTTTAATATTCCTCCAATGGAATTTGCTCTTAACGTCCTTAGTAGTCCCAACTTTAATTTCAAGAACTTGTCACTCCTAATCCGTCAAACTCCTTATCGATCTTCGGCTTTTCCTTTCTTTTAGCTTAGAGTGTTGGTTACTACATTCATTTTCTTTCACATAATAGCTTACTCCATGATTGCAGTCTTTTATAGACTCTTAACCATTTCTTCTATCACGTGTTCAGTTCCTTCCACATGAATAAGTGCTCAAGGTTCAGGTGACCAATATAAATTCCTTATCCTTGATCATTTAGATAATATTTCCATTTGAAAGAAGACTTTACCACTACTAACTCTATACCATTTGTTGAGTAATTTTGTTCTTGCAGTCTCAACTATCGAGAATTGTAAGCAGTTACACATTCGAGACTGTTTCCTGATGTGTTTCCATGCATTGTGTAGGACTCTCTTTTAATTTGGTAACATTACTATTGTTGCGAAAGCAGCTCGTTACTTTAGTCCTTGGAAACTTTATTCCCCTTTTATTCATTCATGCAATTCCTTATTTGCTTCTAGGTTATCCGGGTGCTCATTATTGACGATTACTTTATTGAGCTCACAATAGTCTATGTATAAACTCATGTATCCATCATCTTCCTTTATAAAGAGTACTAGGCTCCTTAAGGAGAAGCACTTAGCCTATCAATTTCTTAGTCCAAAAATTTATGTAGCTACTTCTTTAGCTTTTCTCAACTTGATGGTGCGATATGGTATGGTGTTTAATATGGCTTTTGTATTCCTTACCAAGTCAATTCTCAAAATCGACCTGTCACTTGGGAGGCGATCTAAGTAACTCATCTTGGAGAACTTTTAGGGAAACTTGTTGACAATGGGGATGTTGTCTAGGTCGGGTTTCTTCCTTTTCATCCTTTGCACTACTTATCCTAATTTCCAAGTCCCTTATCAACATTCTTTAACAACTCAACCGAACTTAGTTCATGTCTCCGTAGGCTTATAGATCTATCTACGAATGTTTCTTTCCTTCCTTATCCCATAAACTCTACTTTCTTACTTCAGTAGCCAATTGCATCCTCATTGGAAGATAATTAACTCATTCTTGTGGCTATTTCAAACTTACTTAATTCCAATATTATAAGGTCTATCAGGAGGAGGCATCGTTGAATTTTCCCAAGGGACAAGCTTTTAAAATTTTCCTTATCGTCACTATCAGTAGGATTCTTTATTTCGCTTTCAGGGGTTTTACTCAGTCATCCAACTATCATCTACAAATCTATATACTTTCACGGAATTAAAGAAAACACTTGATTAAGGTTTAACACTAACCTGTGACCGGGTCATAACCATAGTTGTCATCGTCCTCAAAAGCAGCTAACTCCACATCTCCATCATCTATATCCCCACATCTCCATGGACCTTCCAAGTTGTAGACCCTCATTCCATGCATAGAAGTCCCAGCACGACTTTGACTTCCATTTCTATTCCTCATTCTTGTTGAAGTAGGTCCTCTAAACGGTATAATTAATCCGATGGATGTATTCTTCTTTTGTAGACATTCCTTAGCAAAGTGTCTAGTTTGTCTACATATGAAGCAAATGGGGGATGATTTCTTTAGACACTCTGGCACTTTGTGGTTGGGGTCCCCACAGAAGTGGCACTTATCTTGCAATTTTGGACATCTTTTTGGGTAGTGGGCATCTTGACATTTCCAGCAAGTTATATTCCTTGGTGCTTCCTTTCTCCCACTAATAATTCCTCCAAAACTGTTGTTCGTCTTAAACATTTTTTATAGGGGGCTAAAACTTGGCCTTTCATGAAATCTCCTTCCAATAACGTGGACCTTCCTTTCTGGTGCACGGGTCTTTCTCCTTTTTTCCCCTTCAATAATCTAAGCTCTTTCTACCAATTCTCAAAAATTCCTTATTTCAAATTCTTCTAACTTCACTTGCAGCTCCTCATCTAATCCATTCAAAAAGACTTACCTCTTTAGCTCCTCGCTATACTTGTACGAGTCAGGCGCATCTCATATTGTTCCACCGTTTTGCCTTGTTGTGCAATATGCAAGAATTCTGAGCTATACTGAACTCGGAGACTACCTGGGAAGTAGTTCTCTAGGAATTCATGTTGGAACATCTCCCAAAAGATCGGATGCATCAACTCTCTACTCTTGGATTCCCACCACACACGAGCATTTAGGCGAAGCATATAAGTTCCATAGGTTATCTTTAGGTGTTGTGGTACTTCATATGCATTGAATGACCTTTCTAGTTATGTAAGCCAATCTTCCGCCTCGTCATGCTTGCCAAAGGCACCATCAAAGTATCTATTACTTTTGATGAATTTCAGCAAAATGCTTTGGTAGGATTTTAGTGGCAGTGGTGGTAGGAAGGGCACGGTATGTGATTGCTCATTCTATGGTTTAGGTACTTCCATGGATGCTTGATGTTCGTTTTAGGTGGGGTTGGAGCAGGCACGTATGTATTCTACTGCTGCACAAGAATATTCAACAATTGTGCTATTTGCACAAGAGTGCCCTGGTTGTCAATTAGTGGATTCAACAATGGCATAGCTTACGGATTTGGAGGAGGAACTTTGGGTTGATTTCCTTCCTCAACTGGTTGATTTGAAGATTGTTGCTCGTGATTTCGTCCCCTTCGAGTACGGCTGTTTAAATATTTTAATAACGTAAGTTCATTCTTTACTCTTAGCTTATTAAGTTTTATTGGGTTATTTAATGGAAATCTCGAAAATCTAGAACAACCATAATTATCAAGATTAAATACATAAATTTATGAGATCAAAAGCATAATAAATAAAATCCAAATAGCCATAAAGGAAATTTTATTTAATGAAATCATGGAAAACTTAAACATAAAAGATTAAGAATTGTAAATGAAATTCAAATCATATAACAAACACTCAACAAAATGTTTGTAAGCAAATAATTTTTTTTTTTCAAAATAGAATTTCATAAAATTGCAAAATAGGGCATCTTTTAAGAAATTTATTTTGAGGAAACAAGCATAGCATAAATATCATAAAACGATACAAGGAATTCATATTAAGGGATTCATCAATTCACTGGTTATCTTCAAAACTCTTAACTACTTCTTTTAATTGAATCTTATTTAGTTAACTAAGGCACTATGCTTCGGGTAAATGCGATGCTTCATTCTTACCTTAACATCATCTCCTTGTGCTTGCGAACTCGTGCTTGGTTACTAATGAACTCATATTTTACACATGTTTTTCGGATTAATTTGTTATAGATTTTGTTGAAATCAAGTGGAATTTGTATTTCTTTGTGTAAATTTTATGAAATCAGGTTAACAAGGACTTAACAAAAAAATTCCAGAACAATTGGATGAAGCTGCATACATTTTGAGCAGAAAATAAGGCAACGCTGGCATAAGGATAGCCTATACTGCTTGCGTAGTGGCAGTGTAGCATGGGCATAGTGGACAAATCCTTAAGGCCGCCTTCAATGCTGCCAGCATCAGACAGTAAAGATGTTAGCTTCTGCAATTTCAATCAACGCTGACCAATCCTACCTGTACGCCACCAGCATTGGTTCGGCTTACATGTCATACATAATGCAAATTCTTAATGCTGGGATTCACACAGCTAACGTAAGGATGAAGAACTCACGAGTGCTGAATTTTCACATTGTATGTCAGCTTTCTGGGAATCAAAGTCGCCGGCATACATGCTAATGTAAAACAAAGCAAGGAATGTAATGCGCCCGTGTTTCAAGTGTAAACCTCGGTTTTCTTAGTAACCAAGTAGACTTCGAGAACCGGAAACCAAAACCCTAAACCGGATTAGCTTAAGCTTGGGAGAGATACCTAAGAAGCTTGGATCTGGCTTTCCTTCGATTTTAAACTAAGGAACTTTTGTGAAATAATTTAATATGGAATATTATTCTAAAGTATATTTCAAACTATAAAAAAATCTGATTTCGAAAAATTGTCTATTCCGGGCTTTCCCGAGATCCATTACGGAAAAGTAGGCCCCGGGACTTGAATTTCAAAAAATATTCTGGAATACTCTTTAGAACCGAAATTTAATAAGGCTTTCAAAAATATAAATTTTATAATTTTTCGGTTTATGAAAAATACAAATATAGCCCTTTTTTCGTATTTTCTTTACTACGGTAAATTAATTGTCTTGATTCCTATTTACAAGTACAACTTACTATACTCACAGGCCACACCCTACTCTTACATCCTTACAAAATACTCAATTATTTTTTCTTTTCCAATATAATTTGTCTCTTAAGAAATTATTACATATTAAGACTTATTATTACAAAATTAAATAAAATAAAACAAATTAAAACTCTTCTCTCTCTCCCCTTGCAAACCGGCGCCACCCCCCCTCTTTCACCCTCATTGTGTAATTTTTATTCAATTTATTTAAACCATTAATCCTAATTTACTCCTCCATATATACCCCTTTATACTCTCTCTCCTCATTTTTACTCTTTCACTCTTTTCACTCAAAGTAAAACTCTCTCAAGAACTCCCTCTCTTCCTTGTGTGTGCCGTGACCCTCCCATTATACGCTCACACTCACACAAATTTATTTTTCTTCTTCATTATCCTCTTGTTCCAAGCTTTAGGTGATAGATCTTTACCCTTTCTACCACTAAACCTTGTAATGGCAAGACCATTCATGAGTTTTTTCATCTTTAAGTCCATATGAGCTCTTATTAGGGACAAGAAAATGCTAATACATGAATATCAAGCCATCACAAAAGTAGATCTTGTATTTGAATGTGTTTTTATATGATGATCTTCATGTTCATGCATTTAGTAGTAGAGTAAAGTAAAGATCTTGCACAAAAATCTATTTTCATGTTTTCAAACTCTATTTCATGCAGCCTAAGTGGTAAATCTAGCATTTAAATGCTATTTATACTTGACATTCATGATCTCATGGATATTTTGTGTTTTGGTGCATTAATGATCATAAAGACCTTTGTCTTGTGTATATAACTATTGTAGTTTGTAGATCTTTAAGTAGATGGGACAAGAAACTCAAAAAGGAAAATTTCTATTTGAAATGATCAAATGAATTTTCGGATGGTTTCAAGATCATGCCTTAAAAACCTTTTTATCAACTCTAAAACTTGTATTTTATATGAAAAATGGGGAGTATTTTAGAAATAAAGTAGGAAATTTTTGAGTTGCTTGTCATTTTAAGAAATTTGTAGTTAAGGAGTAGTGGCATGAAAACACTTATTTTCCAAACCCACAATAAAAATTTTATTTAATAAATGAAGCCTTAAGGTAAAGGAATAGTTGAACCCTAAATTTCTATATAAAAAAATAGATTATCTTGAAGAAATCAACCTAAGAATGAACTCTTACCAAATTCGTATTTTGGGGTAGTCCCTACTATAAGGCATGTTTATAAAATGAAAAATGGAAATTTGCATAAGAAAATAAAGGTCTTAGGGTATAGACTTTATAAAGATTAAATTTTCATAAGAACAAATGGATTTTTCTTAAGGAAAACCCCAAAACAAATAAGGATAAAGAAAGTTCAATAATTCAACTAACTAAGTAAAGTAACATGAGATGTTTCCCTAGAGTAAAATTCATATAACTTCCTCCTAACAAAAATCATCAAGAATATATGTGTGTGAAGTTCATAACATGTCATTCATGATAGGGAATCATCAACATAGCATGTAGATTTGATCTACACATTAGGAACATCATAAATATTCATGAAATCGGTTTTCGGGATGAAAGTTCCCTACTGATCAGAACTGATAAGCCTCTTTCGAAATGTAAATGTTTTCAAAACTTGGTTAAGATATCAGATTTAGAAAGATCATTCGAAGTAGATAGAAATTGATATATGATTTGCAAAATTTCGAGTTAAAATGACCAAGTTACGGCCGTTTTAACTCGGGACTTTCGCAAATGACGAGAATTACGAAAATACTAGTTTTGTTTAATGATTTGGTTTAGTTAAGTGATGAAATACTCATTAGGGTATTTCTTCCTTTTTAGGTGACCTCGAGATTGACGATTCCCTTCCACCGGACTATTACTATTAGAGGACTGGTGTTCCAATGGCTGAGTAAGTATTTCTTCCTGATTCCATTTATTGTACATGATTGTAATGATAGTTGCATTAGATTTTAGGCAAAGATAAATGGATATGTATGGTGGGGATAAATGGGAATTATGTACGTTTGCTGATGATATGAGAAATTGAAAATAAGAATATCGAGGCCGGGTGATAACTAATGGTTGTATAGGTAAATTAGGATTGATTGTCTGCAATTATTGATCGATCACCTAAGGAATTGACATAATTGACTATTCGGAATTGATAAGTAATATGGACTCATTCATATCACAAATGGGGATGGAGCATTGGCATTGGTTGGTTGCTTGTGATAAAAAAACGGAGTAAAAGTTGATTAATCGTGATCCACAAACGAAATTATAAGTTGGTTGACCGTGATCCAAAAACGGCATATTTTAGTAGTACCACAGTATTTCTTAATTTGCTAACTCGGAATGGAGAGCGAAATTCCATTCACATATGATTTCTGGCTAGTCATATGTCTATTGATTTCCATATGTTTGATGCATATCACTTGCCTGATTAATCACTTGCTTGTATGATGTGTTATGAATGTAATCTTGGAAGTTCTCACTTACTAAGCTAGTGTGGCTTACGTCCCTATAGTTTCTATTTGTTGTAGCATTCGTTTATTTGGCTTAGACAGAGGCACCCTACGACTCAGGTACAAGAGCTAGGCATTTCCTTTAGAAGTTTATATTCATTTCTGTTTAGACTTCCGTAGGAAATCAAAAGACTTTGGATGACTGTAATAGACATCTTAACAATATTCTTTTGCGGGGGAATGCCCCTTAGTATATGTAATTATTTATATATGTTTTGATTTATATTCTAATGCTATTGAATATCGAATTAAACTCTTTATCTCCATCGGTCCAAGTATTCTATTATCGTAAAAGAACGCCTTACATCTATACAAGACTCCCGAAGGACTAAGGTAGTAATTTGTGGGTCTTATATGGCATGTGGCGGATTGTTACGTTTAGGGTACCCTATGGGGGCGTGACATCAAGCCGTGTAACTCTCGGATAATCTCAAGTGAATTTGAACGCTGGCTAGATTCACTTCAACACTGCCAGTGCAAGTTCGGCGTGAGTTCAAGAGGTAGGATCCTATCAACGAACGCCGGCCAGATCTAAAGCAACGCCGCCAGCGTATAGCTCTAGCATTTCACATTTTGCACTAAATTTCTTTATAAAACAGTGCTCCTATGAAGATGAAGGGGATTTGAAAATCATCAGAAAAGTAAGAAAGGGAGAGTTTTGATCATGTTTGTGTTTTTTTTCCTAAGGGCACTAAAACCCTAATGTTCTAGCAACTTAGAGGCGATTAGGGTTTAACTACTATCAAGCAGTGCCTACATTTATGGGATTATGGATTTGGAAACTCCAGTTTATGGAAAGAAATCATTTTTAAGGTGTCTTCAATCTCTGTTGTATCATTTTCACTACTTAATTGTATATTAAGATGTTGTTCTTCAATGATCATTATGAATATGCATGAATGGATTTGATGTAATGATATATGAATCATATTTATATTGAAATTGATTAATTGGGAATTCAATTATCTTTACTTGTAATCTATTTAATTTATGCCTAATCAACATAGATTTGATGGATAGGATTAGAGATACCTGGGAGAGATTCAATGATCCACACAAGTAAAACTTAGGTTTTTGAATAAGATTTGTCATAGGGATATGCAAGCTTGTGATGAGACTTAAGAGTTCACTAATCTTTATGCAGTTAGGATTGCAAATTTAGGTCACTTGGCCGTGCTTATTTTGTAGTTTTAACTAGAATAGTAATTTTTGTGAGAGCAAATTGCTATTAAACTATTAATCATAGATAAATTACCTTGGTATGATAGTTTATGCTATGAAAGATTTTGTTACTCCAAGAGGTGAGCAATTCTTAGTGAATTTGATTAAATCCCAAGTAATCAATTTTACATATCAACTTAAAGCATGAATCATTTCAAATGAGAATATAAATGCATTATTCATATATTATCTACACCTCCTAAACCCATATCCCTCGTTGTTGTTGCTAGAACATACTGTTTTAGTCCTTCACAACCATTTATAGTCAATTCTTAGTTAAATTCTCATAGATTAATTACAAATATGAACTTTCAATTGCTTGGATTAGGGTAAAATTCAGTTTCTAGTAATTAGCCAGTAGCTCTCTATGGACATGGCCTGGACTTTCTAAAAAATACTGCATTGCACCCGGTGATTTAGCTGACCGGTTAAGTATTATACTTGTGTTTGAAATTGAAAATTATTAGAGTATAATAGGTGTAATTATTGCAGTTTGAAATTGGCGCCGTTGTTGGGGAGCTACGGTTGTTGATATTAGAATAGTAATTAAGCCCTTAGACTAAGCACATAAATTTAGAAAGACCATAAAAATTTGCAAAATTTTTGGAAAAAAAATAGTTTACCGTGATCCGTTTGTTCTCGTATGTCAGGTGAACAAGACCAAGACTTGCAATTCAATCCTAAGATCGATCGGACTTACCATCGTCAATTGAGAGAAAGACGAGCAGAATATACAACAGTAATGGAAAGGACCCCGTAAGAAAATCCTCCCCTGTGGATAAGAGACAGAACAAAGTTCCTAGAAATGCACACAATGGGAACCCAGCTGACGAGCAACCAAATTTGCCGATTCCTGTTGTGGCCAATAATAATCCTCCTCATCCGATAGTAGGAAAAGAGATCCATAGGCCGATGTGGGAGTACTTTATGCCCACAGTTGATGGAGGTGCACCATCCATTGATTGGCCCGTTATTCAAGCAAATAACTTTGAATTAAAGTCAGCTTTGATACAAATGTGTGCAAGGAGATCTTGGTGGAGGTAGGTTTGACAACCCACATGACCATCTAAAAAATTTCCTGCAGATCTGTTCTATGATAAAGAGTAATGGGGTTTCCAATGATGCAATTCACCTTAGATTGTTCCCTTTTTCATTAAGGGATAAGGCAAGAAGTTGGTTCAATTCTCTACCCTCACACTCTTTAACAAGTTGGAATCAATTAGCACAACAATTTCTAGAACAATTCTTTCCTCCTAACAAGATGATCCAACTAAGGAACGAAATCTTTTCCTTTCGGTAGTATGAAGGCAAAGCCCTATATGAAGTGTGTGAAAGATTTAAGGAGCTCCTCAGACATTGCCCCTACCATAGAATCTCTCTCCATGACCAGATGAGAATCTTCTACACTGCTTTTGGAGATCAATTGAAGACAATGATTGATGCAATATCAGGTGGGAGCTTGATGAATAAGAGTGCTCCAGAGGCTTACCATTTAATCAATGGGTTGGCAAAAACAACTTTTCACTGGCAAAGTGAGCAAAATAAGTCGAGATAGGTGGGTGTCATTTATGAATAAGAGACTGTTTCTAAACTTCAACAACAAGTGGCTTCACTCACTAATCAGATGAGACAAATGCAACCTATGTTAGGAGGGGGACCAAGTTATAAGCCGAGCATGAACACAATCTCTCATAATGATCCTAACATGAGTTTTTTGGAGTATCCAATGGAAGATTCCTATGCTCCAAGTTCCAGTAACGAGTAAGCAAACTATGTGAACAATATGAGAAAAGAGCTGGGAATTACAATCCATACTCTAACACTTATAATCATGGATTGAGGGATCATTCAAATTTTCGATGGAGTAATCAGAATGTACCTCGAGCATTGCCACCACCACATGTGCATCAACAACAGACAAATCCATAGAAAGAAAAGGATAAAACAGTTGAGCTTTTGTAGGAGATATTAAAAAAGCAAACAAATCAAGATTCAATCATTCAAGATTTGCAAACTCAAATAGCTCAATTGTCTGAAACATCAAGACACCATCCTTAAGGCACTCTTCCAAGCACCACTAGAAATAATCCTAAAGAGGAGGTGAAAGTAATCACTCTTAGAAGTGGAAAAGAAGTCACCAAGAGTGGTGTAGGAAGCAGTCTAGAAATGCAAGAAAAAGTAAAAGAAAAGGGTAAAATAATTGATGACCAAGGCAATGGAAGTCATGAGGATAGGGCTGAAAATTCACCAGAAATCAAGTTGGATGTGCCATCATCAAGCCATGATAAATGGAAAAGAGAGGTGGAAGAAGATGAGAGATGGAAGCCAGAAGTGAAGCATTATGTTCCACCTATTCCTTTTCCTGGAAGGTTAAAGCAACAACAACTGGACCATCAGTTTGAGAAGTTTTTGGAAGTTTTCAAGAAGTTGCACATCAACATTCCATTCATCGATGCTCTTGAATCAATGCCATCCTATGCGAAGTTTATGAAAGATATCCTCACAAAGAAAAGACGCCTAGCTAAACATGAGACAGTCATGCTAACCCAAGAGTGTACAGTTATTCTTCAAAACAAGTTGCCACAAAAATTGAAAGATTCGGGCAGCTTCACTATTCCTTGCATCATTAGCGAATCATATTTCGATAAGGCACTATGCGATCTTGGCGCAAGTATAAATCTTATGCTTTGTCGATTTTTAAGAAGTTGGGGCTAGGAGAGTGTAAACCGACCACAGTTTCCTTACAACTAGCCGACACAAGCATTAAACATCCAAGAGGGATAGTGGAGGATATGTTAGTTAAGGTGGAGAAATTTCTTTTTCCGGATGATTTTATCATGCTTGATATGGCTAAAGACCGGAAGATCCCCTTGATCTTAGAAGACCTTTCTTGGCTACCGAACAAGCATTGATTGATGTGGCAGAAGGAAAATTGACACTTCGGGCCATGGATAAGCAAGCTACTTTTGATGTGTTTCGATCTCTTAAGCACTTAGTTGGAAATGATACTTGCTTCCATGTTGGTATTATTGATCAGCTAGTTCAAGAATATAAGGAGGATATTTTTTAGATGAGTGGGTATTCCAAGCATGTGCTTTCACATGATTAAATTAATGATGAGGTTGATATCGCTTCTGAAATTGGAGAAGATGAATTGTTGATGATACTGGATGATCGGGATAGCACTGATGAACATGTGCACAACAATCACTTGGTGGACATAGCTGCTGGAGCTTGGACGAGACCACCTCAGTTTGAAACTTTATAGGCCAGTAGAAAGAAATTGATTCCTCCATTCAAAAGCCGCCTAAACTTGAGTTGAAATAGCTTCCTAATCACCTCAAGTATGTGTTTTTAGGTGATAATGCCACACTCTTGGTCATCATTTCCGTGGAGTTGTCATATGAGCAAGAGAGTAAGTGGATTGAGGTGCTTAAAAGACATAAGGAGGCTATTGGGTGGACAATTGCAAATATTCATGGGATCTATCCATCTGTATGCACTCATCGGATTCTTATGGAAGCCGAATGTAAGCCTATAATCCAACCATAGAGAAGACTCAATCCTACTTTGCAAGAAGTAGTGAAGAAGGAGGTACTAAAGTTACTTAACACTGGAATTATTTATCCTATTTTCGACAATAAGTGGGTGAGTCCTACTCAAGTGGTACCTAAGAAAGGAGATATGATAGTTGTGCATAATGACAAGAATGAGTTCATACCAACCCAGACTGTGACTGGATGGAGGGTATGCATCAACTTTCGAAAGTTGAATGATACCACCCGCAAGGATCATTTTCCTCTTCCCTTCATAGACCAAATGCTAGAAAGGCTAGCTGAACATGATTATTATGTTTCTTGGATCGGTATTCGGGCTATAATCAAATTCCAATAGCTCCAAAAGACTAGGAAAAGACTACATTTACCTGTCCATATGGTACGTTTGTATTTAGACGCATGCCTTTTGGTCTATGTAATGCACCAGTAACTTTCCAAAAATGTATGATGGCATTATTCTCTGATATAATTAAGAAATTCATTGAAGTTTTCATAGATGATTTTTCTGTATATGGGGCTTTATTTGACAACTTTTTGGAGAATTTGTCATCCGTGCTCAAGAGATGTAACGACACTCACTTGGTTTTGAACTGGGAGAAGTGTCACTTTTTGGTGAAAGAAGGAATTTTGCTGGGCCATAAGATCTCAAGAAAGGGACTAGAAGTGGATAGAGCTAAAGTCGAGGTGATTTCCAAGTTGCCACCACCAGTGAATGTGAAAAGAATACGAAGTTTCCTTGGACATACAGGATTCTACAGGAGGTTTATCAAGGACTTTTCCACGATTTCACTACCTCTTTGTGCTCTATTAGAGAATGATACTCCTTTTTCCTTTGAAGGTGATTGTTTGCAAGCTTTTGAGCTTCTGAAGGAAAAATTGACCACTATAGCAGTTATTGTAGCACTAGATTGGGAGCTACCTTTTGAGCTTATGTGTGATGTAAGTGATATGGTAGTTGGTGCAGTACTTGGTCAGAGAAGGAACCGAGTTTTTCAGGTAATTTACTACGCTACTAAGATGATGAATGAAGCACAAAGAAATTATGCTACCACAGAAAAAGAATTGCTAGCTGTAGTAGTTGCTTGTGACAAATTCAGATCATACCTCATCGGTTCTAAGGTAATTATCTATACTGACCATTCTGCACTTAAGTATTTATTAGCAAAATCAGGTGCAAAGCCTAGGCTTATAAGGTAGATATTGCTTTTTCAAGAATTTGATATTGAGATTAGAGATAAGAAGGGAGTGGAAAATGTTGTGTCTGACCATCTTTCGAGGATTGTAAATGAGAAAGATGAGTTGCCTATTAATGAATCATTTCCTGATGAATATCTCTATGAAGTTTCAATTACAGATCTACCTTGGTATGCTGATATAGTGAATTACTTGGTTGCTGGAATTTTGCCTTATAATATTTCTCATCACCAGAAAAGAAAATTTTTATCAAATGTGAAACAAAATTTCTAGGATGAGCCATTTCTTTTTAAAAGTTGTGCAAACCAAGTAATTAGGAGATGTGTCCCTGCATCTAAAATTGTTGATATACTTTATCATTGCCATAATAGAGAAGTTGGTGGTCATTTTGGTGCTGAACAAATTGCTGCCAAAGTACTTCAATGTGGATTTTATTAGCCCACTTTGTTCAAAGACTATAGAGCATATGTGCAGAGTTGTGATCAATGCCAAAGAACAAGGAATATTTCCAAGCGGCATGAGATGCCACAGCATCGGATCCTAGTGATAGAAGTTTTTTATGTTTGGGGGATAGACTTTATGTGACCATTCCCATCATCCATCTATAATAAATTATATTCTTGTTGCGGTTGATTATGTATCCAAGTGGGTTGAAGCTATTGCTTTTTACCTACTAATGATGCACGAGGAGTACTTAAGTTCTTAAAAAGAAATATTTTCACTAGATATGGGACACCACGGGCAATTATCAATGATGGAGGAACTCACTTTTGCAATAAAAAATTCGATAGTTTACATGCAAAGTATAGAGTGAGACATAAGGTAGCCATACCCTATCATCCTCAAACAAGTGGTCAGGTGGAGCTATCTAATAGAGAGCTTAAGCGAATCCTTGAAAAAATGGTCAATTCATCAAGGAAGGATTGATCGCTAAAGCTTGATGATGTACTTTGGGCCTACTGAACTGCTTACAAGAATCCTATTGGAATGTCCCCATATTGCATGCTGTATGGAAAAGTTTGTCATCTTCCTGTGGAATTGGAACACAAAGCTTATTGAGCTATAAAGTTTTTGAACTTTGATAGGCAAGCTGCTGGGAACCACAGGTTACTCCAAATGAATGAGTTGGATGAGTTTTGTAATGATGCTTTTGAGAGTGCTCATATCTACAAGGAGAAAACCAAGATTTGGCAGGATGAGAAAATCCTATATCAAGAGTTCGAGGATGGAAAAAATTTTACTCTATAACTCTTGATTAAGACTTTTCCCTGGTAAGCTAAGGTCTAGGTGGTCGGGCCATTCAAGATCACAAAAGTATTTCCTTATGGAGTGATTGAGATCAAGAAAGATGGAGAGGAGCCGTTCCAAGTCAATGGTCATCAACTGAAACACTTTTGGGAGAAGAGATTTATGGAGGGAAGTAAGAAGGACATGGATCTTCAAGATCCAAGCTGAGTTTAAATAAGAAAAGTCAGGCTAAGCGACTTTAAACTAAACGCTTCTTGGGAGGCAACCCAGTTTTGTTTTGTTTTTACTAACATTTAGTATGTTGATCATAGCAATCCGTCTTTGAGCTTTAACAAATAAGGAAAAATCCATTTGAAAGCAGGGAAGCACTTATGTAAGTTCTAAGGAATGGAAGGTAAGTATTTTCTTTCAACTGCTAATTATTGTATGAGAGTCACATAGGTTGCTAGGAGAGAAATAAAATAATTAAAATATCAAACTTATTACACCGACATTTTGTATTTAACGCCGCCGGCGTTCCATTCGGCTTAGACTTTCTGAAGTACTTTTTCAACTTAACGAATGCTGGGTTTTGGGATTTGAACGCTGCCGGTGTATATTGCTGGCGTAGACCTATATGTTGGATGTGTAAATTTGAAAGCCGCCAGCCATTTTCTCTCGGCAAGAATTTGGAAATTGGAACATGGGCTTGTACGTCGATGGCATAGACGATAAAATGGTCGGCGTAGGACCTGCAATATGAGATTAAACAGTTTTTGTTCTTCATCTCTCTCATTTGTTTACTCTCTTACTCACTCTACTTTCCCTAGCACACTCTTTCTCAACATTCAATCATCTATTCGCTTGGATCACACAAGTGCAAATCAAGTAAGTTTTTCTTTCTCTCAATTTCGTTGTCATCATATATGAATTTCTGATGGTGGAGAATCGGATTTGTGTTAATGCTGTAAATTTAGGGATGAGCTGTAAAATTCGATGATTGGAGTTTGGATAGTAGTTGGATTTGGTTTAAGTGATTGTTTGCTGATTTTTGGAGTTAATTTGATGAACATGGTTGAATGCATGAGACTTACATTGTTGAGATTATTCCATTAGCACGAATTAAATCAAATGCATGAACTAGGGTTTACATAATTCCATTTAAATTTTTGATAGAAAAAAAAAATTGGGGCTTTTGGTGAAATTGTGTAATTTGCATGCTTCAAGTCCATAAGGGTGACAAACTGAACCTCATTTTTTTTTTTTTTTTTTTTTAGAACAGTTTGCCTTTGTGTGTCTTCTCTTTGATGCCCTTAGTTCGCTATGCATGACCTTCTGTTGCCTTGGCAACATGCTGCTCATTTGTCCATGTCTAATATGTGCTTTGCACTCATTAAATGTGAATTTTGCAAACATTCAAATCCAACGTTCATCTCAACACTACTTGCTTTGAATTAATACATTTGTAAGTGTTGACTTTTTACTTCAATTCTTTGATCTGTTTTGACTATCTGCTATGCCTAGGGTCAATTTTTTTTGATAAATTTGGTTATAGGCATATATCTTGGAGTGTTGCCACTCTCTTCACTGTAATTCTGTTTAAAAAAAAAAAAAAAAAAACAACCAAACAAGGGATCAACTGTCTTGTCTTCATGATCTAGCTTGTACTATATTTTGCACATCATTTCAGTTCCATTTGTATTATTATTCGGTTTTATTTGCAGATATGGCTCCAAAATAGAAGAAGCAGTGCACTATTGAGTCATCTTCATTTGGTTCACAGTCCCGAAATGTCCTCTCAATCCAATAGTATGCCAAGGATCACAAGAAGCACCCCATGAAGATGGATTTCATGAACTCTCAATATATGGATTGGGAGTTACTTGATGATTTTGGCATTAGAGATCGGGTACTTGATTTGATTCGAGATCTAGCTTAGCTACAGATTTTTGGATGGAGGGAACCAGCTTATAAAAATTGAACTCTTGAAGTTCTTTCCACATTGAAAGCGGAATCAGAAGGAAAAATTCTAAGTTTGTTTTCCAAGCTTATGGGATCCATGAGATCATATTAAAAGCTATGGGCGAGTTTTGGGCTTATATGAAAGCGAGCAAGATAATTTAAGCTCAAGAACTCCTGGCCAAAAGGAGCAAATGCAATGACACAAGAAGCTTACGGCTTAAGTTGATAGCTCCTTTGCAGGATGCCTTTATCGCATCCAAATCAGTTGCCTCCACTTTTGCAAAAGTGGAACATCGGCTTCTCCATCATATCCTTGCACATACAGTGAGTTGCAAGAAGACTACTCACAACAAGTGACTAGTTTTGCATGTTCTATTTGTATAGTCTCATTGTAGACTATAGGATTGATTTGGGAGTTGAGATAACGAATTTCATCTTTAGGCAATCTGATGATACCAGGACCAGGTTCTTATTTTGTAGAGGATACATTACAAGGTTGCTGAAGGGGATGAATATCTTCCAGGTACCTGAAGGAGATGTGGAGATACCAAGCAAGAAAATTACTTCTACTCCTTTCAGGGTAGGGCTTGGTTAAAGTTCTTAGTGGTGCCACTACCTGTGGGTGAGGAGATGGATTACCAGGATATCTTTCTGGCGATACCTTATTGATTTACCTTCTCATCAGCTCTTCTTCCTCTACTCCTTTCATCAGTTCCTTCATTTGGATTTGACATAGATAAGGCGATGAATACCTTAGACAGATTAGAAAAAGGCCAAGATCGAAATTGGGATGCCCTAAAGCAAGAGAAAAAGAAAAACAAGGGGTTTAGAAGAAAGATTTTCCAGACCATGAAGGATATGATGAGTTGCATCAGTCCAAAGGCAGGCCACCAGATGCATTATGATACATCTTCTGAGGAGGGTAGCAGCCGCAATACTGAGCCCGAGAGCTAGAGTCCCTGCTAGCTCTCTTTGATTTTTCTTTATATTTTCTTTGATTTGGTCTGTATATTTGTTGAGCACCCAAGTTCTTATGGGTAGACTCATGATTGCTGATTTATCTTTAAGTAGTTAACTTCTTTTTTTCTTTATCTTTTTTATTTCTCTCTTTTTTTTTCTTTTGTAGTTCTCACAGGGCAGCTTCTGCAAGCAAAACTCTTCTTTTTGAAATGCCTATCCATGATCTTGCTGGAACTTTAAGGAAGTCCATTTTTCTTACTTATATGTCACTTTTTTCTTTGCTTGTTTAGAATAGTGTGGTCATGTATATCTTAAGAGTGGGGGAAGGGTAACATGAAGTGGAGTTTGTGGAATTTGAGATGCTCAGTAAAAGTATGAGTTTGTTTGGGATGTTTGAATTGCTGAATAAGTGCTGTTTACCTTATTCATGACATATGTTCAGTAATGATTGCACCCACACTAAGAATTGTTTGTTCATAGCAAGATCTAGCACAATAGGCAAAAATTTTTCAAAATTTTTGAAGAAATCTTAAGATTGTATAAGAAAAGTGTTGATAGATCTGAAATGAAAAGGAAATGTCTTGCTAATTGCCTTACTCATTAACTTTTGTGATTAGATTACTTAATTGATATTGAGTAATAAATCTCTAAGAAACAAACTTACTCTGTTTTTAGCTTTAGAATTTGAAATTTGAGAGTAAGTCAAGTCCTTTTGTGAAAAATAAATAGGTATACTTGTAAGAATAGTTAGTTAATATATAATCCTTGGAATTCTTTGTGAAGTCATTTTAACAATTAATGAAAGAGGTAAAAGAAATTCATTTCTTAGTGATCCCTTATAAAAAAGTCTTAATTTAGAATTGCAAAGAAACAAGCATAGCCTATACTCCTTTGACTCAAAATTGAGTTATGAGTATTTGAACTTGAATGTTAGTGTGAGGAAGAGTTCTTAGGGGTATCTTAAAACCTGGTTGCTTGGATGATGAGCCTAGGATGTACGGACTTAATGAACTCACTATTACGATAAGCAAAGAACAAAAGCAAAAGTTCAAAAAATTGAACTTTGAAAAGAAATGAAAAGATAGAGGCAAAAACCTCCTAACAAAAAAAAAAAATAAAAGTGCTTGTGTGAAAAGAAAAGAAGAAGAATGTAATAGTTCAAATGGAAGTGAGACTTATAGTAAAAGGGGAGATATTCTAGGAATTGAATGGATATCGTATGCTTTCATTCTTTGTTACTTGAATTATATGCATGCTAAATATCCATTGAAGTCTAAATGAGTAATTTTCCTTAATGAATTTGTGTTTATTTTTAGATCAGATGATTATATTGTTAAACATAAGGATTAAAGTTTGGTTTTTCTAGATTGACTCCTAAATCTTGATTTTAGTAATCTAATTACAAGTTCAAAGTTGATTTGACCAGTAGGCCACTAAATTGCAAGTCACAAATTAAAGGATGCTTGAAAAATTGAAATTTGTACAATCTATGATGGATTTTTTTTACTTAAGCAAGTTTGCTTGAGGACAAGCAACAACTCAAATGTGGGGGAATTTGATGAACTCATATTTTACACTTGTTTTTCAGATCAATTTGTTATAGATTTTGTTGAAATTGAGTGGAATTTGTACTTCTTTATGTAAATTTTGTGAAATCAGATTAACAAGGACTTAACAAACAAATTCCAAAACAATTGGATGAAGTTGCCTACAGTTTGAGCAGAAAATAAGGCAATGCAGGCATAAGGACAGCCTACGCTGCCTACGTGGTGGTGGTGTAGCATGGGCACAGTGGACAAATCCTTAAGGTAGCCTTTAATGCTGCCAGTCTGAGATAGTAAAGATGCCAGCTTCTGCAATTTCAATCAACGCCGGCCAATCCTACTTGTACGTCGCCTGCGTTGTTTCAGCCTACATGTCATACATAATGCAAATTCTTAGTGTTGAGATTCACACAGCCAGCATAAGGATGAAGAACTCATGAATGCTGAAATTCCACATTGTATGCCAACTTTCTGGGAATCAAAGCCGCATGCGTACGTGCCAATGTAAAACAAAGCAAGGAATGTAATGCGCCCGTGTTTCAAGCCGTGTAACTCTCGGATAATCTCAAGTGAATTCGAATGCTGGCTACATTCACTTCAACACTGCAAACTTAAGTTCGGCATAAGTTCAAGAGGCAGGATCCTATCATCGAACACTGACCAAATCCAAAGCAACACTGCCGGCGTAGATCTTAAAACCGCCGACGTATGGCTCTGGCATTTCACATTCTTCATGAAATTTCTTTATAAAACAGTGCTCCTATGAAGATGAAGAGGATTCAAAAATCATTAGAAAAGTAAGAAAAGGAGAGTTTTGATCATGTTTGTGTTTGTTTTTCTAAGGATACTAAAACCTAATGTTCTAGCAACTCAGAGGTGATTAGGGTTTAACTCAATCAAGTAGTGCCCACATTTGTGGGATTATGGATTTGGAGACTTTAGTTTATGGAAAGAATCATTTTTAAGGTGTTTTCAATCTCTGTTTTATCATTTTTATGCTTAATTGTATATTGAGATGTTGTTCTTCAATGATCATTATGAATATGCATGAAGGATTTGATGTAATGATTATGAATCATATTGATATTGAAATTGATTAATTGGGTCCATTACTTTACTTGATTGTAATCTATTTAATTTATGCCTAATCAACATAGATTGATGTATAGGATTAGAGATACCCGGGAGGGATTTAATGATCCACACAAGTGAAAATTAAGTTTTTGAATAAGATTTGTTATAGGGATGTGCAAGCCTGTGATGAGACTTAAGATTTCACTAATCTTTATGCAGTTAGGATTGCAAATTGGTCACTTGGCGATGCTTATTTTTTAGTTTTTTTAGAATAGTAATTTTGGTGAGAGCAAATTGCTATTAAACTGTTCATCATAGATAAATTACCTTGGTATGATAGTTTATGCTATGAAAGATTTTGATACTCCGAGAGGTGAGCAATTCTTAGTGAATTTGATTAAATCCAAGTATCAATTTTATTATATCAACTTGAAGAATGAATCATTTCAAATGAGAATATGAATGCATTATTCATATATTATCTACATCTCCTAAACCCGTATCCCTTGTTGTTGTTGCTAGAATACAGTTTTAGTCCTTCACAACATTTGTAGTCAATTCTTAGTTAATTCTCATAGATTAATTATAAATATGAACTTTCAATTGCTTAGATTAGGTAAAATTCAGTTTCTAGTAATTAGACATTAGCTCTCTATGGACACAACCTGGACTTTCCAAAAAGTACTGCATTGCACTGGTGATTTGGCTGACCGATTAAGTATTACACTTGTGTTTGAAATTGAAAATTATTAGAGTATATAGGTGTAATTATTGCAATTTCAGTTACGACTTCCCCTCTTGGAGCTCCTACTTCGTCTTTTGGCAATAGATGCAGGATCCTTGTCTTTTGGCACATCGACGGATGTACTCACAATTAAAACTAGATTATATAGTTTTTATGGTTTCTTTATTCAAAAAGCAGGAAATTCCAATTTCTTACAAAGGTGATATTTTCTTGTGATTAAAAACAGTTTGAGAGTTCATTTAAAGACAAAAACCAGTTCTACACTTATGTTTTTGGTGAGATTGTAAAATACACGATTTTCCCACTCGTTACCATAATACCACTTACTATGGTTCTAGGTCTTCCTAAATTGTTTTTCGTCTTAACGAACAAGGCGGTCCGTAGGATTCTTAGGTTTTTTCTTTACTCCACTACGTTCCTCTATCTTATGATGAAAAATCTATCTATCCTTTCCTCTACTAACCTTCCATCTAGCTACTAATAAACTCACAAGAATCTCTCTAACACTATCATGATTTTATTCTTAAGCTTATCAGGTCTCTAAGACTTCTACTTCTAAACTTATGGTTTTCTTTCCTGATCTTGATGCTTTGATACCATTTAAACTGTCATGCCCCAAAGGGTACCTAGACGTGGTAGTCGGCCACATACGGTATTAAAACTTAAGAATGACTTCTCCAAGTCATGAAAGCTTCAACACCATATGTAAGGCGTCTATCAAACAATAGGAGACACTAGTGAGGATGTGTAGTTCGAGATAGTAAATATAGCATACAAGAAATCTGGATAATATCTAACCTTAACATTATAAGAATATAGTCCTTACATCATGTTACATCATCTTAGGGGCATTCCCTCGATAATTCTCCAAACAACATAATATCAGCTTAGTCTTTCGCATAAAAAAAAAAACATTATTAGAACCAAAAGATATTTAAAGGAAATCTATTCTAAGATCTTCAAAAGGATTTCCAAAAGCTTCCCAAAACATAATCCCACTCGGATATATGAAGTCCTCGAGCATGAGAGATATTGGTCTTGTTTCAACAAAAGTCTATCGGAGTATATGCATAACTAGCTTAGTAAGGATATTCTTGGATTAACGTACTTATAATGATAAATTAAAAAAAGTTATTAAACAAGTATATGAATGCATCAAACAAATAAACAAGCAATGCATATGATCTACTAGAAATCATATGCTTTGAATGGATTTACCTCTCCATTCGGTGGTTAGGTGTTTCTGGCTCTTTAAAACCCATCTTTGAAATCCAACTTATGTAGTTTAATTTTGGCTCCTACTCACCCATCCTAAAGTAGTTCTTTCCGGCTCCTATTCACCCATCCTTAAATAGTTCTTTTAGGCTCCTATTTGCCCATCTTGCAGACTTATGGCTCCTGCAAGCCCCAATACTGTACTCTTGTCCCATCGAGTATAGTAGCTAATGAAATGAGACTAACTATGTGTTATTCATGAATCAATTAATATAACTCAAAATATGTGATTAAGGTAATTTAAAGGCGATCATAGAATTTGTAGACACTCTAACATAAAAATAATAAAACACAATTTAATTAACAACAATTCATGTCTCGGTATGCTTAGCATTCTTTCAACCAATATTATTATGCATAATTTATTTTCATCTTTTCCTACTTCTAGTGTCGCTAGCTACAAGTACGAACAAGTACGTAAAGGTAGGAGATAAACTCACTCGACCATCCTTGTAACAATTCTTTACTGGTAATGGTCTTCTGAATATGGATCCTCCCAAACTTCGTTACCTAAACGAAAGAAATACCAAAAATGAGTATTTCATGGAATCTCTACTTGAACTTTTTAATTCTATTTTAGCATTTGCGTCAAAATTCGGATAAGAGGAAATTCCAACTTAAAACGGCCATAACTAGCCATTTTAATTCGGAATTTCTCATATTATATACCATTTTTTACCTATTCGAAAATATCTATCCATTTCTAAGATTATCTTTTTCATAAAATGCCATTTGGGTTGCAAATTACTATGGTATAGAATAGTTACGAATTTCATAGTCCATAAAATACGATTTTCCAAACTTCTCTTTACCAAAAATCCTTAAGCAAGATATATGGATATTTATATAGTTGAAAAATCCTTTGAACATATGTATATACTCATATAGTATGCATGATTTTTGTAGTGTTGTCTCAACTTTAAATTTTGACAAAACAATTTGTCTTTAAGATTTTAAAATATGAAACTTTGGAAAATTATCCTTTTTAAATTGTTAGAAGGAAAGCTAAAATATACTTGGGTTGTTATAAGTGAGTATTTTCCTATTCTAATTTCATTTCCTAACTTTTCAAAAGTAATTTGATTTTCAAAAATTTGGTTTTTTAAGTTATCTACTAATTTTATTTCTAGTGATTAAAAAATAAGCTTTTCAAAATTTTCCTTAAGTTATTGGTGTGATATAATATTTGGAGTTGTATATTTTCCTCTCATTTTTATATTCTTTTTCTTCTTTAGGAAGTTTACTTTTAAAACTTTACTTTTTTTTCGCAAATTTTATTTTATTTTTATTTATATTTTATTTTATGTTTTGTCTAAGTTGATGTTCTAAAATAATGAGATGGTTTCCTTGATTTGAAAAACTTATTTTATTCCTATGTTTATCAAGTGGTGGAATAATCCTTTTAGATAAGTTTATAAGAAAATCTTTCCTAATAAAAAATTATCAATATTAGAACTTAGCAAAAATTTCATTTTAACTTGTAAAAGAGAATAACAATATTAAAACTAAGTCTTGTGGAAGTTTTCTTAGTAAATGACTTTCAAAATCTATGATGAACCTATTTAAGTTTTATAAAAGATATGGTTGGGTTAAAATTTCAAGTTTAATGCTAAAATTTATATTTTTATGGAGTATTTAGTTCCTACTTATAAAAGAGATGAGTTTTCTTTATTATTTGAAGAAATCTTAATTACTAATACTTTGAAATTTATGATTAGTTTGTGTAAACTTTTGAAAAGAATTCATTAAAAATAAAACTTAGATCTTTTGTTGAAAGAGACTTTTCTTTATTAACAAAAGAGCCCATTTTTATTTTTATTAAGACAATAACACTCTAATCATGCATGAATATGATTATGTAGCAATGAAAAAGTAAGAATAACACATAGTAGTAAGAAATATCCATAAGCAAATAAACAGAATAATATGGTTAAGTATTGGAAACCTTAGCTTCATCAAGGTATCCCAATCAAGCATTGGGAGCCTTAGCTTCATCAAGGCATCTTGATCAAATATTGGGAGACTTAGCTTCATCGAGGCATCCCGATCAAGTATTAGGAGCCTTAGTTCCATCAAAACATCCCAGGATTAAGAATAGACTAGTCCCAAAGAAAAAGAAGATGAAAGAAAAGAGAAAGCAATAATAAAAGAAACAATAAAAGTAAGTTAGAGAGTTAGTGTGCATTTACGCTCTAAGAAATATATAGATATACATATAAATCTTTATATATATATATATATAAAGTTAGATTAGGAGTATAATAACAACATAATAACATACCAATGATAATAAAACAACATAGTGATAAAGTAAGGTTTGTTCATGAACAAGAACAAGAACAATACATGAACTAGTATTGCTTCCATAACAATTATTTGTTTAGGAAATACACACCATGATCATGTTAAGTTACATGACATGGTAAACAAATATAGATTGGATTTTACCTAAGAGTGTTTTTGAGTGGAATGAAGATGGTACATGAAGGTGGTATTGTGTAAGTAGTAAGGAGTGGTAGATGGTTTATGTGTAGTGAAGAATTTTGGGGAAGATTGAATGGAAGAGAGTTTTTGTAGAGAGAATTTGTAGAGAGAGAAGCTGTGGAGAAATTTTGGAGAGTTTTGTTATGTAAAATGAAGGTGTGAAAGAAGTAAAAGGAATTGGGGTATTTATAGAATTTTAGAGTGAAAATTAGATGTAATAAAATAAATTGAAAAAGAAATAAATTGAGAAAAGAGAGAGGGAGGGCCGGCAGCATCATGGAGGAGGAGAGAGAGTGTTTTGATTAAATTTTGTATTTTTATAATGAAAAGAAGTAATGTATAAGGTATGATGTGAATAAAGTTGTATTGGAAATAAAAAAGTGTAAGAAATAGATGTATAGGTAAAGGTAGTAAGAAATAGGTTGTAAGAAAAAGTAGAGATAGTAAAATAGTACTATGAATAGTAGACTAGGCAAATAAAATAGCGGTAATAATAAAAGTATGCGTAAACGAGCTATATCTGATATTTTTGGTTACTGAAAAATTGTGAAACTGATATTTTTGAAATTCTTGTATAGTTATGAGTCTAATGATATAAACAAAATATTTTTATCATCCGATGTTTTTGGGCACGGTTTTCGAAAACTGATCCCATTCAGATCCGAAAGACAATAAAAATAGGCGAATATGATATTTTCATACTCCCCTATATTATTACGAACTATTATAAGCCATTAACTCAATTTCATTGTCTAGGGATTGAGAGTGCGGGATTGTCGGAGTTGACACTGTTAGATTGTCTTGATCTTTGTTGACTTTTGAAACTCCGATTTGACTAGGGTTAGTGTTTAATCCAAATTTACCCTAGAAATGGAGGGTTTTATATCAAGGAACAGATAGATAAATTATCTCATGTTCGGGTTTTGAGTTGAATGATTATTGAATTTACTATTTTTGTTTTTGAAGATTCTCCTTTTTCTTAAGACCATAAAATCTCGTGTTTGATCTTGTTTAGGGTTTGGTTTTAACTTGGGTCCACTTTTAGGGTTTCGATTCAGTATTTTAAATTCATGAACTATTTCTAGGAATTGTGGAAAATTCGAGGGTTTACACTCCCTGTATAAATAGGCTAGCTAGTAGTAGGTATACAGGCTTAGTAAACATGTCATGTTGTGTGTAGCTCTTGTACTAGAATTTTTGTGCTTTGCTTGTCACTTTTGTTAATGAGCCTAACCAATTCGTGGTCAGTTGTTTAGCATAGTATGTTTTTTTCTTGTGTATTGTGTCGTGTCTTGCCCATTTATGGACATGACGTGTAACGTGCCTTCAAATGGGATTAGTTTCTATAAACCCTTGAAATTTTTTATTAATTTTAAGTTTAATCTTAGAATTAAAAGTCAATAGGAAACCTTAAAAGTTAACAAAAGACCAAAATAAACCCTAGAGTTTAAATACAACAATCTCGTGTTCTTTAGCCCTAGATAACGAAATTGAGATAAATGTGGATAATAGTTCGAAATAACATAAGGAAGCGTAAAAATATTAGATTTGCGTATTTTCAGTGTCCTTCAGACACGAATGGGATCAGCTCTCGAAAAGCGTGTCTCAGGGCTCGGGATAGTAAAAATATTCCGATAACACTATTAGGATCGAAATAATATATGGATTTCAAAAATATTAGTTTCGTAATTTTTCGGTAACTAAATATAATAGATATCATATTTATATGTGTATTTTCTTTACTACCAGTATATTATTTATCTTGTTCACTATTCATTATCCTATACTACTATTCATTACTATTCATCTATTTCTATTTTACATTACAACCTATTCTTACTACCTTCACATCAATCATACTTCACATCTTAATTATTTTTTTTTTACAAAACAACAAAAATTACATCTCTCTCTCCTCTCTTCATTGTATCGCCCTTTCTCTTCCCTTAGTTATTTTTCTGTTTCAATTTATTTCATTATATCTTATTTCCCTCCATCTTCAACTATAAATATCCCATATCCCTCCTTCTTTCACACCATCTTTACATATAACAAAACTCTCCCAAATTCACTCCACAACCCTCTCCACAAAATTTTCCTTTACCAAAACTCTCTTTCACTAAATACTCACAAAAATTTTTCTCTAAGCACAAACCATCCACCACATACCACTAACTACATACTTATACATTCACCACCTTCTTCTTACTCCAAAAACACTTTAGGTAAAACTCGTATTCCTATTTTATTTACTCATGTCATGTAACTAGCATGACCATGGTATTTTTTTGAAACTCATATGAGTAGTAAATATAAACCCCGGTATTCTTAGTAGTCAAGTGAACTCGAGGATCGAAAAGCGAAACCCTAATCCAGTCCAATTTAAGCTTAGTTAGAGAAGTTTAGAAACCCTAAATCCGGCTTTTCTTGGTTTCATAATAAAAGAAGTTTATGAAGTAAATAAATATGAATTATTGTTTTAAAGTATATTTTAAATCTTAGAAAGTTTTAAATTCGGGAATTTTTCAATTTAGCTTCCTGAGCTCAATTACGGAAAAACGTGCCTGGACTAGAAACTCAGAAAAATATTTCAGAATATTCATTAGAACCGTAATTTTATAAGGATTTCAAAAATATCAATTTTTTAATTTTTCAGGCTATAAAAATTACAGTTATAGCCTTTTTTCCGTATTTTCTTTACAACCGGTAAAGTAGATGTCTTGTCTACTATTCACAAGTACAACTACACACACTACTACCCTATTCTTACATCCTTACAACTACTCATTACAATTTTCTTTTAAGAAATTTTGCTTCCTAATTGATTATTACATTTATTACAATTTATTACATAAATTACAAATTTTATCAAAAAAATCAAACTTTTCTCTCCCTCACACACTCATGGCCGGCGCAACCCCCTCCCATTTCCCCCTTATTTGTTTTATTTTTTACTTCTTTATTATAACTAAACCCTAATGCCTTCATTATATACGCTCTTTCTTTCTCTCTCCTCATTTTCACTCTTTCAAATTTTTACAAAGGTTGAAAACTCTCTCTTCTTCCTCCTATGCTTGCCGTGACCCACACATGCACACACACTCACTCACAAGCTTATTTCCTCTTCTTTTCATCTCCAAATGTCCATTTAGATGATGATTCCAAGCTTTGTTATTCCTAAATCTTGCAATAGCAAGACCATTCTTGAGTGTTTTCCACTTTAAATCCCAATGAGCATATGCTAGGGACAAGAAAACACTAATACAAGAATATCAAGCCATCACAAGAAGTGCATCTAGTGTTTAAAAGAGTTTTTGTTGAAATAATTCTATGTTCATGCATGTAAAGTAGAGATATTGCATGGAAAGTTATGTTCATGCCATGAAACTCATGATTCATGCACTATATATGGTAGATCTAGTGTTTAGACACTCATACTTTCATTACATTTATGTTCATGTGGTTATTTTGAGCTTGCATGCATTTATGGTCATAAAAGCTTAGCCTTGCATGTATATAGATGTGTTAGATAATAGATCTTTATGGATATAGGACAAGAAACTTGAAAAAGAAAAGATTTTGTTAAGAATGCCTTGTGGAAAATTCGGATGGAATTGGAAACCTATTTTAAAAACCCTTGAAACCACTTTGAAACTCATATTTTTCATGAAAATGAAAGGTTTAGGTAATAGGTATCTCTAAGGAATAATTTTTACAAGTTTGGATGAGTTTAGGCATGAGTAATATGTAAAATAAGTAGTGCAGTTAGAATGAAAAATCTTAAGTTAGTGATCAAATTGTTAAATTCGTAATTTAGAGTGATGCCTACATAAACACCTAGTATTCAAGCTCAAATTGCAAGTTTTATGAGTTAAATGAAGTCCTTAGACAATATATATAATAAAGCTTCAAATTTTAATGCATTAAACAAGTTTTCTCATAAGAAATATGCAAGAAATGAAATTTTCCGAAATTCGGATTTTTGTGAAAAGCTTGTTTAAAAACACATTTACAAAGTGAAAAATGTGAATTCCTATGCATAAATGAAGGTCATGGATAGTATAGATGTTAAGGACTCATTTTTATTTAGATAACAAGTAAACTCCAAGAATAAAATCCAAAAACCCTAGGGAATGCAAAGTTGGAAAGAATAGATTTTTACAAGTGCCTATTGTGGAGTTTATAATAATTAGGAGTTCATAAGAGTTCATCATCAAAAATCATCTAGACCATGCATATGTTGATCTCATTACATGATATTCATACTAGGAATTCATTCACATTCCATCTATGCATGAATTATCAACTAGAAACATTTTTTACTAAATGCGAAACAATTTTTCGGAAAAGGGAAAGTTACAGAACAGATCTGATCCCACTGTTCTGTGACCTTGATGTTTTCAAAACTTGAAAATAATATTAGAAATGGATAGATCTTTCGAAGTATATAAAAATCAATATAAAATTTGCGAAATTCCGAGTTAAAATGACCAAGTTATGGCCGTTTTAAGTTGGAACTTCCGCAAATAGTGAGAATCACAATTTTGTTTAGTTTAGATGTATAGTTTGAATTAGATAAGTGATGAGATTCTTATTTGGTAGGTGATCCTGAGCACGACGATACCCTACCACTCGACTACTACTATTAAGAGACCGATGTACCATGGCCGAGTGAGTATCACTTTCAATTTTAATTATTGCTTGTGATTGTAATAATAGTTGCACTAGTTGTTAAGCAAAGATAAAAAGAATGTATGTGCATGATGGGGATAGTAGGGAATTATATTTTTCTGCTGTTGATATGTGAAGTTGATCTTAAAGAATATCGAAGCCAGGTGATAAGTTATTGCTTGTATAGAGATGAGCTAGAATTGATTGTCTGCAAATATTGCTTGGCCACCTAAAAGAATTTGCTTAATTGATTATTGGACTTCAATTATAATTGAACTCATTCATATCACGATGGGGATGGAGCATTAGCAATTGTTGGTTAATTGTGATCCATAAAACGAATTGTTGGTTAATCTTGATCCATAAAACGAAGTATTGTTCAGTTGACCATGAGATTAAACAGCGTCATACTACAAGATTCGTTAATCCGCTAACCTAGGATGGAGGGCGCAAGTCCATCCACATATGATTTCCGGCTGGTCATATGTTTGTTGAAAACCACGTGTTTGATGCATTTCATTTGATTGAATAATCACTTGCTTGAATGTCTTGTCTTAATTGCGATATGGAAGTTTTCACTCACTAAGCTAGTTAACTTACGCCCCTATAGTTTTTACTTGTTGTAGCATGAATTCATTTGGCTTAGGCCGAGGCAGGCTACAGCTCAGGTACCGGAGCTAGGGTTTCCCTTAAAAGTTTACTTCGATTTTGTTTAGACTTCGTAAACTAAAGGACTCTGGATGACTGTATTGGACTTATTATTATTTGCGGGGAATGCCCCTTAGACTTGTAAATTGAATATGTGTTTTGGTTTATTATCTATGGCTAATGAATGCCACGTTAAACTTCTTAACTCCATTGAATAGAGTATTCTATTGTCGTAAAGGGACGCTTTACATCTATACAAGACTCCTTAAGGACTCGGGTAGAGATTCGAGAGTCTTATATAGTATGTGGCGAACTGTTACATTTAGGCTACCCCTATGGGGCGTGATAGTAAAAGCAACAACATATTCATGTTTTGTTCTTGTACATAAAATTCCAATTTTACTATGTTGTTATTATGCTTATATATATGTTGATTATTGATGATATTATTGTTGTTATTATGCTCTAATCTAACTCTATATATATTATTAAGTATATGAATATCTATATATTTTTTAGAGCTTAATGCTCACTAACTTTCTCTAACTTGCTATTATTATTTCTTTTTCTTCTCTTTTCTTTTTCTCTTTTTTTTTGGGACTAGTCTATTTTTTGTCCCGGATTGCCTTGATGCAGCTAAGGCTCTCAATACTTGATCGATTTACCTTGATGAAGCTAAGGTTCCTAATGCTTGATATTGATATTATGCTCGTACTATTTCTTATATTTATCTTATCTTATTATGATATACTTCTTTATTTCTCATGACTACATATTCATGATCATGCATGAGCATATTGATACTATCTCAACAAAAATTTTCTTAAATAAAAAGAGAAGATGAGAATTCATTTCAAAGTAAACTTTTGTCATGTAAGAAATGATTTTTCCATAAAAACTTAGGAATTTATCTTAGCAAATCTTTTTCAAAAATCTAGAGGAGTTCATCATAAGTTTTTAGTAACAATAGAGCATAGGAATTTTTAGATGATAATAAAGTAGATATATCACACATGCACTCTACAAAACAATAAAGAGAAAAAGTTTTCTTTAAAAAGAAAAATTTCAAATTCTTGATTAATAAAAGTTTTACTAAACTTCATTAAGAAAGTCTCACCAATACTCTAGAATATCAAAGAATAGACTAGTTTGAAAAATCACTAAGAATATTTCTTTTAAAGAAAAAAATGTTCTTAAGAAATAAAATTAGTGAAAAACTTAGGAAATCATTTTAATTAAATGAAATAAACTATAGGAAAAGTTAAGAAAAACAACTTCATTAAATTCATGCATAAGATATGAGTCAATATATATATATATATATATATATATTCTAAAGGTTTTCCAACTATGATAGTATCTATATTTTGGTGCAAGTATTTTTGGATAAAGAAAAGAAAAGCTTGCAAATTTAAGTTTTGAAAACTGAAATTTTTTTTTGAATCTATACCCCACAATTTTGAGAACCAAATGACTTTTTTTTGACAAAATAACATTAGAAACGGATATATTTTCTAATAGGTAGAAAACGGTATATTATATGTGAAATTCCGAGTTAAAATGAGTAAATTATGGCCATTTTAAGTTGGAATTTCTACCTATATGAATTTTACCATAACTAAAAAAATAGAGTTATAAGTTTTGATTAGAAATTCCATCTACTCATTTTGGGTATTTCCTTTGTTTAGGAATCGAGAAGGAGGACGTGTACTACGCCGATGACTATTTCGACTAAGGGAGTATCATCATGGCCAAGTAAGTCTACTTCTTTTATTTTCATGCTTATGTTTGTGCTTGTAATTTAGTTGCACTAGACTTAAGAAAAGATAAAATTGAAGATGCATGTGTTTATAACATGTTGAAAAAATATTAAGTATATCAAGCCACGAATTGCTTGTAATGAATTGTATGTTTATTAGCATGTTGAAGTGTTTGAAATTAGTTGATCACTTGCAAAAATTTGAAATTTAATGGCTAGGCTCTAAATAAAAATTGCTGCATGCACTTCATGAGTTGAGTCACATTGCATTTGCTATTGTACAATTGGTGGGACAAGTGTATGATAGTGGTGGTAGGCATAACCGATATATTTTGTATGTGGCTAGTAAGAGCCGGTAAGAACTACATAAATTGATGGCTAGTAGAAGTCGGTAATAACTACATATTTTTTTATGGCAAATAGGAGCTAGTAAGATCTATAAAAATGTTTTTTTTTTTAAATGATGGTTGTAATGGGTTGGAATACCTAACCCCGAATGAAGGGTGTAAATTCATTCAACATATGATTCTCGAAAAATCATATGTCGTGTATGCTCACGTGTTTGATGCATTCCACTATCTTGTCTAATAAACTTGGTTATTATTTTATTTAAGTATGATTATTGGGATTATACTCACTAAGCCCGTAAAGCTTACGACCCTATAGATATTTTTATTCATAAAACACCTGTTTTTATATCTGAGGTCTCCTCATATCTGTGTAAGTTTCTTTTGGGAGCTTTTGAATGAAATCTATTTGAAAGATTAGACTAGAATTCCTTTAAAATTTTTTGATGTAGTATTTAAGTTATTGTAAGGACTATTGATTTACCTCGATCCTTGGAGATTTAGTGGGGCTATGCTCCTAAGATTCATGTAATAGACTTTTAATTATTATTATTATGAACTATCTTTATTTATAGATTCTTGTAGGTTCAATATTACTTGCTTAAACCACACTTCCTAAAAGCATCTCCTATTATCATATTGGATGCCCTACATATAATATTGAGACTTTTGCGTGACTAAGGTAGTCATTCTTAAGTCTTGATATTATATGTGGCAGATTGTCACGTTTAGGGTACTCTTCGGGGCTAGACAGTTTCACATCATGTTTTTTTTTCCCATTTTTGGTATTATCGATGGTATGAATTATCGCCATTAGGTTTAAGAAAATATAGAAAATAATTTCAAAATTTTACTATAAAAATAATAAATCAAAATTTGCTATATTTAATAATAAATAACTAGGATTGATAAAAAAAAAAAAAAACATGCCATTATTTTAATGAGGTAAAACTTAGAATTCAAAACTCATTATTGTAAACTGTAAACTAAATAAAAGTTAAGAAGTAGCATTTTGTGGATTACTACTGAGAAGTGGATATTAAGAAATTACTCTTTAAAATGCAATTGTGAAAATGAGAACTAAATTAGAAGATATAATCTACAACTAAATTTAATTAGTTGGAGATAATGTGTGTGGGAAAAAAAATTGGATATGTAAAGCATCATTTGTAAGTTGCAACTTGTGTGTTCATAAGATATTATTTGTATGTTACAACTTACAAGTTTAGTATGAATTTAAATTATTTTTTTGATTTTGAAACTTTCCATGGTATTATTCTTCTTATCTTTTTATTTTTGTAAACCCCGGGAATTTTTCACATTAGTACCTGACTTCATAATAGATTGTATAAACTAGATAATAGATTTAGATTCTGATTGAAGTTTAATAATAGAATAATATTTAGATTTTGGATAAATGAAAGATTTAAGAACCAAATAAAGAAATTCCTTAACCCTAGTTAATACCGAAAACGGGATCTTGTATCTTGAATAACTAATTCAAGATATGATCTAAAATTTAGACGCGAAACCTGATATACAAATAGATTTAAATAAGAAAATATGAATATAGAGATGAAATGATTGTTTTGATCCCGATAATGATTCGAGATTAGAATAACGAGTAGTAATGAGTTTATATTTAGGCCTAAACTCTAAATTCAAGATTTCTAGTTGAAATTAAAAGCTACTAATAATAATTTATGTTCAGTATCAAAACTAGTGATATATATATAGTTTAATTTTTGTATTAAGTCCAATATTGCATAAATGACTATTTATGCTCCTAAATAGAAAACGATGATCCAAAAATGAACTGTTAAGATTTTAAATACACAATGAAAATATAAACTGATGAATAACTCAAAATCTAACTCCAAACAAATAATCGGATCAACCTATTGTTCTAAACTGAGTTTTCTTAAGCTATCGGAGCCTGAAACAAAAATTGACCTAACAAGCTTAAGAAATCCAAATCACGAGAGATAAAATTATATGAATAATTAACTACGTATATATATAACCTCAATTTATATTATTTGAAAATCTAAGTGTTTATACAACTTTATACCCAGATTTTTGTACAAAAACTTCCAAATATTAGCTAATGTATACCCGTATAACTCGTTTAATTAACTCAAAACTTAATTAAATAATAAACTAATATATATATATGTTTGGCTGCTGTTTCGGTGGAGATTGGGTTGGAGAAGAGAGAGCCAGATTTGTGCTCAATAATGCATCCAAAATTTCAACAAAAGCAACCCAAGGACAAATCATGGAATGCTACCTCAACCTAACATTTAATGCAGTGAAAATAACAGCCTAAGGAGGATGAATTTGGCGGAAAATTCGGAGGAGCAGCACAGCACCATCCTTCTTCTCCCTCATATATATATATATATATATATGTAATAAAGGACCTTAATGAAGAACAAACAAAACCTATTCATTCCCAAGTCCCACAGCACGAAATAAACTCCCAAATATCAACCAAAACGAATAAAAAACAGAAACAAATAGATCATAAAACACAAGCTCGCATCAAAGGAAAAACAAAGCCAAAAACCCTAAAAAACGAGCTCAAAGGTAAGTTGAGGTAACTCGAGTTATTTTTGTCCAAATCTAAGCTTTGTATCTGACTTATAATCATCTTAGGAACTTAATAAACACAATCACAAGCTTCGGATTACATCAAACGAGCTCCAACAAGGTAATAATCTCAAACCCTAGCTTTAAGTTCCAAGAATCGAAATCTATATATTTATGTTTTTAAACGTGTTAAAAGTTGTTATATATCCTTATATATGATATATAAACTCTTAGAAGTAGTTTAAGTAAGTTTTTAACGTGTAAAAATCAAAGGAAAAGAATCGAACCGAGGAGGAAGATGATGAATAGTGCAACGCTGCCTCAAGGCCGGCAGTGTAAACGCTGTATGTCGGCGGCTTACATGGATAGGCCGGCGGCTTATAGGCAGCTTACACTCAAACGGAGGCTACATAAAATAATTTTCACGTAAAACATGAACGTAAGCCGGCTTCCTGGAGATCTACGCCGGCGGCGTAGGGCCGGCGTACGTTGAAAGCTGGCAGTTTTCAACACCGGTGCACTCGATATGAATTTTCTCTTCAAAATGATTTACACAGGCACCTGGAGATATAGGCCGGCGGCCTTGAGCCGGCTTACAGTTAAAATTTCTCCAACGAAAGTTTTTCTGACCTAAACTGAATTTATATATATATATATATATATCTACTAAGTATGTATATATGTATGTTATACAAATATGTATTAGATAATGACTATAATACAAATATTTAAATCTATTTAGAATGAATATCTATTAACTTTTGAAACCCTAGAATTAAGAAAACATTTAGTATTAATTAAGTTAGTATTAGTCAAATGTTTGTTTTAACAAGATAATATATATAAGAATGGAAATTGAAATAAGTTAATTTCCTGAGTAATATGACTTCTAAAAATAACCAAACAACTATGTGAGATTAAATAGGAAAAACACGACGATACTAAGTATTAATATCGAGTCTAGGACACTAATCACCTATAGGAATTTAGTTAATTTGTATTAATGAATACTTTGTCTTAAATAGGTGACTTTGACTCATTAGAGGATCCACCAGCGGATTACTACGATTGAGTTGGTATGAGCAGGTGAGTAATTCAGTCATATTGTACTGGTTGTGATTGTAAATAGTTGAATATGTAATGTAAGATAATCAAATGAATACAAATTAAAACATAAGCAGCTTATGAGTAGTATAATTAGACTAACACGACCGTCTCGTCCTGTTTCTAGGAGACAACCTAAGGAGAACGTGCAACTGTCGACTAGCCTTCCCGATGGACAACAAGTGAGAGACACTCCACCACCACAAGATCCAATGCAACAAGTCATAGACATTCTAGGGTGTTTGGTGGATACACAAAAGCTCCTCTTACAACAAGTGTTTGTTAGGAATGTGTAAAGACTCGGCCCACTTAACCCAATTATTAAGTGTGCCAAATCTCCCGACCACGCATAATACCCAAATATTAGGAACAATATTCAAGTATTATACGTAAGGTCGTCTTAAAAAGAGATGTTTGTAATGACTACCTGTTTAAAATAGATATAACATTCATATGCTTTGAATGAAAACATTACCACTACATAGGTAGTAGTACATTAACTATATACAAGCCATACATAATATATTTATACATTACAACTTCTCAAGGAACATATAAACATAGAAATCCTACTTACAACCCAACTATATTACAAATACACTTCAACACAAATTACATTCCAAGGCTTAACAAACAAGCCTGAACACTTCAAAAAGAAATTTTCATCAAAAGGAACCCTAAGCATATACTAGGCCTCTCTCCTAGTCATCCGTAAGGTCTTCCCAATCAGTCCCATATCCCATATCGTCATAGAGCTCGTCATCAAAGTCACCTGCAAGATAGCAGCGTGAGCCAAAGGCCCAGTACACAATAATGCAAACAAATACATATGCAATGCTCACTTAACTAAATACAATTCAATAAATCAATACAACTTCATTATCTTTAAGTTAAGTGAATAGAACAACACTGGAGTATTCAAACTCCGATTCAAGCTTGGGAATTCTGGGGGTCCTGAGTAACAGCAGCTGCTCAGGGGGTTGATATAGATAGACCGGATACCTATATCTCCTATATCTAACCGATAGAGAACAATAGCTTCATCTAGGGTTCACACTCCTTTATATAATCCACTTATCCCGGTCTATAATATCAATTAGATCAACGGTCCATACCCGTGAACTAAGATATATTATTTCCTTCCGAGCCTAAGTAGAGGATATACCGATACAGTTAACCCTATTAGCTACCCACTTAGCCAATAAAAGAAACCACCATTGCATCATGGTGAACCATTGCATCATGGATTTGAGTCATTGCATCATGACAAAAGATTGGGCTAAGCGCCTAAACTACCGTGTCATTGCATCATGACAAGGTTGTCGCTCCCGGATCCGGATTCAACGACGTAAAGCACACCCAATTTTAATATCTTTTTATTAATCTTTGATTAAGGTCAAATTGGTATATGCCTATCCTAAGCAACAATCAATCAAAGTATTGTGTACCTGTACTAGCTCGAGAATCAATGGAAATAACCGAAAGGGGATCAATCACTGTAAAAGAAGTAATTACAAACTCACACTTAGTTCAAGTATATATTCATCAAATCTCAAGTATAATCATCCAAAGAAATTCAAATAAATCATTACAACATCATCACATAGCATTTAGTTATCATATATTATCATGCAATACTCAACAAACACTTAAATGATCATTTATCAAGCTTGGGAGAATTTTTAACAACCAATTATAAGTTTTAAACTTTGTTTGAAAAGTATATCAGTTGAAAAGAACTAAAATTTAAGCATTATTACTATTAAAATTTGTAAAAACTTAAAACATAAAAGTTATAGATCTCTTTTTAAGCTTTTCCAACGCAACTTGAATCACCTCAATCGGAGATCGGATGAAAAAGTTACGGCTAAAATACAAAGAGCTGCGAAACAGGGGAAAGTCTACACGACCGGGTACACGGCCCGTGTACCGAGGCCGTGTTGAGTAAAAAAAATGACCCGAGAGCAACTTTTAAGATTTCCAAGGCCTACACGACCGTGTACACAGGCTATGTACACTGGAGCGAAAAAATGACGAAATCCCCTGTTTTCAAAATGCATTTTACACTTCTTAAAATTCTTTAAACTCATTCCAAAGTTCCTCATAGCTTGTTATATGATCAATATAACATTCAAACAACATAAACTTCAACTTTAAACATCAAACAAGTTCAAACACCTCTCTACAAGAATCAAACTCTTCTTCATCAACTTCCACCAACCCTAGCACACTTCAAACAATTCTAATACTCATCATACTTCAACACTTCAATTCCAAACCACATGAAAGCCTACTATAACATATCTACAACAACTCAATTATCTAAACTTTCCTAACAACTCTACAACACTTCAATAAGAATTTAGTATCCAATTACTCATATCACACACACATGCATATTTCATGGATCAAGGGGAAAATAAAGCATCTTAAACATCAAATAAACTTACCTCAATGTATATATGAGGCTTGGGGAAGGATTTTTGTGTGTGTTGAGTCCAAGATAAGTTGATTTGGGTCTTGAAAATTTTTGGGTTCCTTGAGTTACGAATTTTCTTTTCTTTGTTCTGTTTTGGGTTATCTCAAGCTTCAATTAGACCTTGATATTTATCTAAATGATGTTGACTTTTGAGGAGGGCAGATTTGGAAAGGCTTGGGCCTTATTTGGGCTTAATTATGGACTTGAGTTTGGGCTTGAATGGGCTTTAAAAATTCTGCTATGTTTAGAATTTTATTTAAGCCTAAAACAGCTTAAATTCAACACATATAATTCATTACAATAACAATTAACACTAACATGATAATTTCTAACATGAATAAACTATCAACCTAGATATATTTACCATAGTTTATTATCTAACCACATATGTTATAACACACCCAACATTACAAACACACTAATCCACTTAAACACATACACACATATAATTATCAAATTTAGCATGCATTAATATATATATATATAAATTATGGCTATTTCAGAATGTGCCGGTTCAGGTGGAAGGACCCTACCAAGTGACAATGCAAGGAATTGAGACTCCTTCTGTTATGGCTAGTCCAAGCTCCAAAGTCAGAAGGTATAAGACAACTAGCCTAACAGTTAAGAATGAACCTTTTAAGAGGCGTAAGATCAATTGTTGGAAGTGCAAGGAAAGTCATTCTAAAACAGTGTCCACAACTTAAGCACAAGTGTTACTTCTGTGGAGATCCCGAGCATAAGGTTGTGGACTGTCCAGGAAAGAAAACCCTAAAGTGCTTCATCTGCAAACAGCCGGGACACCAGGCGAGTAGATGCCCCCACAAGAATTAACAGCTGGACAGCTGCCCTTGCTTGGAAGAAGTCAGTCTCCTAGAAATATCAATAGATCTCTCGTGTTGAGCGTTAGGAGCAAATAACTTTTTGAGTAAGAGAACAAAGATGTTTTGAAAATGTAAACCGATTTTGTGCTTTATCATCTAGTTCATGAATTAGTTCCAATGCATGTTTTTGCATCCTTTCTTTGAACTTTTGTAATGAAAGATTTACATCTTCTCTTGATTTCATGTATTTCGTTTTGAATATTATGAAGTTTTTGTTATCGATTTTGATTTCAGTAGAATTTCAATATTTCTTACATATGTTTTTATTTCCGCATTTCCGTGTTCTGTATTTCCGATAAGTTTCTTTAAGCTTCTTTTACCGCCTTAAGACGTAATAAAAGATTTAGAATTTTCACCTGAGCTTAATAAAATTGTAGGAGATATACCCAACCACAACAAGAACCCGTCATGACTCCTTTAGGACCCGAGAACCAAGCGATACCCGAACCACCTAACCAAGGGGGAAATGCCTCAATAGAGATTGAACGGCTTACTAGTCAGACAGGAGGCTACATGCAACAGACTCAAGTCAGTTCAACGTCTACACCTGTGAGATATGAGCAAGAAACGACGCAAGATGAACCCCCATCACCTCAATACCACCAAAGCCTCTTACCATGCTTCATAAAGTGTAACGAGTATTTCGACGGAGTTTTTGGAAAACCAGATGAGGCAGAGGATTGGTTGGCACACATTGAGAGGTCCCTTAATGTTTTGAAGTACCACACCATCTGAGAGTCAATTATGGAACCTTTATGCTCCGCTTACATGCCCGAGTATGGTGGGACTCTAAGGAAAGAGAGTTGACGCCTCCAGTTACATGGGAGATGTTTAAATATGAGTTTTTGAAAAATATTTCCCCATGAGCTTAAGAGTCCAGTACAGTTCAGATTTTCTCAATATCTCACAAGGAGATCGTAGTGTGGAACAGTACGAAACCGAGTTCAGTAGATTGTTGCAATATGCTCCAGAATCATATAAGCAAAGTGAGGAACTCAAAAGAGAAGTGTTTCTGAATGGTTTAAAAGAAGACCTTCGGACTCGATTGGAAGAATTGGATATCAGGAGTTATCAAGGATTGCTAGAAAGAGCACGGATAATAGAAAATGCTCAAAGGAGGAGGCAAGAAAGAAGTAATAAGGAAATGGAGTTCTATGCTTCAATGACCCGAGTCAAAATGTCATAACACTTCCCTTGGATGATGACCCAAACAAGGAAGAAGACATAATTTGGATAAGATACAATGTTGGATGTAAGGAGAGCATTACCCTATCAGTGTCCACAACTTCAATCAAGTGCTACCTCTGTGGGGACCCAGTCACAAAGTTGAGAAGTGTCCCAAAAAGAACCAATGCATGCTCTCTTTGCACAAAAGCGGGACATTTAGCTAAAACATGCCCTGAACGGGATAATCTGCATGTTGCTTCGCTGGATCTACCTAGGAAGAAGAGGAAGAGATATAACAGGAATAAAAGCAACAAAGGAAAAAGGAATCGAGGTTCTTCAAGGACATCTACATCCGGAAATCTAGTCCACAACCCTCACACATATGGAGTGTATGAAGAGCTAGTGATGAGGAGCTGGAGTCCTTTGCCATGGAAGGAAGCGAGGATCAAAGATGCAACTCGATACCAGGTTAGCGCTATACCCTTAGAATACCGCATATTCTTTCCTGCCAATAGAATCAAAGAGATAGGTTGTTAGAAATACCTTCGGATTACATGGCTAGACTAAAAATAGGAAAGCCCGAGACCATTAAAAGTTAGAATAAGCCATGGAAACTAAAACAAAAACTCGATTAATTTAATGAATTCCAAGACACTCCACATACAACTTCTTGTAAATAAAGAACTTTGAAAGATCGAAAATCTACGATGATCGTTACATAAAAGTTAAAATTTCAAAAATCAAATCTCAATTACCAAACTCCGTAAGATCTTCACAAGTAATAAGTATACAATAAAGCAATGAGATTCTTGATTTCAACCCCATCAAGATGATCACGATGATAAGAGTTTAAAACAACGATGACTTTAATTTTTAAGAAATTGATCATAAAGCACAATATTGTATATACAGCTACATAAGAATGGAGAAGCGAATCCACAACCTTCGTTGGTCAAAGTAATCGAGTCATGAAAGGTCGTGTTGTCATGAGTCGTCTAGTGTCGGTCGAGTCGAGTCGTCTGTGGTCTCAGTCAAGTCTGTGTCGTTTTCCAAAAGAGTCGTGTAAGTGAAGGTTGGAATTGCTAAGCCAAATCTTATTAATTTGTATGTGCTATATTCCGTAAAATACCTCTCATACAAAATTTAAAAATGATACAAACCAAAGCACAAAACGATGATAGAAATATAACTCAAAATTCATAGTCTTTTCTTGACAAACGATGTACACGTAACAAGTTTTGCGGACAAAACTTTTTTTAAGGTGGGGAGGATGTAAGCCCCGGAAAATTTCAATAAATAATTCCGAAATGAACTTCGAAAATAAACCTTAAAAATCACTCCAAATTAAAACCAAACTTTGAACGAGTCCTGGAATATAAACAAAAGTAAGAATTCATTAGTCTTGAGAAAATCTAAAAATAAAATAAGGACTACAAAAGTCCTTAAGTCCAAAAACCATTACGTAAGATAAACTGCTTACCTAATCTATAATTCATAAAAATCGGGATAAAAATAAAACACAGTGATAATTTGCTAAAAAGCAAGTTAATCCATAACATGACAATTTGAAGGATCAGGAAATCACCAAAGGCCAATTCCATAATTAGGCTTTGGCACGATTAAGAAAACTTTATCTGCCAATAATAAAATATAGACTTTGGAAATTCCCCAAACGACCAACTAATAATCCTAAGAGACGGAAATCACAATAAAGCCCTAACGATCAAATCAAACTCTCAAGAATCATAGAACGAGTTAGAAATTGAAATCTCGTAATCTTAAGAAGGAAGAATTCAAGAAACAAATAACAAATTAATAATCCTTAAGTTAACCAATTGTTCATAAAACCTTAAATCGAAGCAAAATAAATTCGAAAACAAAACACTATGAAGATCCTTTTCAAAGCAAATTATAAAAATCAAGATTTCCCCAAAATCATTCCAAAAATCGATATTTGACTCAAACTCAAGAAAATCATATCGGTAACCATTACCGATATAACTCCGGATATAATAATTCAATTCAAGATTTCCGAAGCAATAAGAGATATTAAATACTTATAAAAATAAAATTTAAAATAAATTTCTCAAACTAAATACGTTGTATAAACATAAAATCTCAGTTTCCAAATTGGCAAAGGTCTAAACTGGAAAATCATCCGAAACCCTAACCGGAATACAATAGTGTAAGTCCGGTAATCTAGCACCCTTAACTCTAGAGGCCGAGATGTAGTTTAATATGTAGAATAGCTCGTAGTAATATAAGTTGTTATAATTATCAGATTGGTAAATTTTTGATCTATTTCGAACCCGTTCGGATACAGACTTCGAAAAGCGTATCCCGGGGCTCGAGATATCAAAATATACCATTAGTACTGTTAGACTCGTAATTCCACGAGATTTCTAAATATATCAGTTATATAATTTTTCGGGTTATAAAAGTTACAATTATAACCTTTTTATCGTATTTTCATTTCTACTGGTAATTGATTAGTCTTTTGCACTATTCATTTTATTTCATTACACAATTTTATTATTATTATATATATATTTTTATATATTGTATACCCCGTGTTTCCTAGTAATCAAGTAAACTTCGAAAACCGAAAATGAAACCCTAAACAGTTTAGCTCAAGCTTTGTGAAAAGACTTAGAAACCCTAATTCCGGCTTTTCCTCGGTTTCCAATTAAGAAACTTTTATAAGCAAAATTAATTTTGAATAATATTTCTTGATTATATTTCGAAACACGAAAAGATCAGATTTTGAAGAAAATTTCAACTCCGGGTCATCCCGAGACCCATTATAGAAAAGCGTGCCCCGGAATTAGAATTTCAAACTTTCTTTATGAATACTCATTTGAATCGAAATAAAATAAGGATTTCAAAAATATATTTTTCATAACTTTCCGGTTTACGAAAAATACAGTTATAGCCTTTTTATTCGTATTTCCTTACTACCGGAAAATTAAATTGTCTTGTCAACTATTCACTACTATTCAAAAAGTACCACCTATACCACCTAGTCTACCTATTTGTACACTCTACAATTTCAACACTTACCATCACTCAAATCAACTTCTTTTCTCCATGCTTTTGTCCCTTAACTTTTATACAAATTATGACAAGTCAAACATCATGTTAAATCAATCAAATAAAGTAAAAATTTCAAACTTCTTCCCTCCTCCCCATACACTGATTGGCGTGAAACCCTCCCCATGAAGCTCCATTTTGCAAATTCTTTTAAATTATTTTAGTCTTATTTAACCTAATTCTACTTTATATATAAGCTACATTTTCTCTCTCTTCCTTCATTCACTCATTTTACAAACTTCACAAAGTGAAAAAGCTCTCAAAACCTCTCCTTTCCCCTCTTTGGCCGAAAGTTTCCAAGCTCCCCACACACCCACACAACTTTCCATTTTCTCATTTCATCTCTTAAATTACTTCAAGTAAGTAACTTTTACCTCTTTCCACCATTAGATCTTTGTTATGGCTAAGTGATTCTTGGATATTTCAACCAAATGTCCCCATGATCTCTTGATAGGGACAAGGAAATATCAAACAAGAATACCAAACCATCACTAGTAGATCTTGTATTTCAAAGAGCTTTCAAGGCATAAGCTTTATGAGTTTTCATCAAAAAGTGTTTTGAACAAAAGATCTTTTATAAAAATATAGTTTTTATGTTCTCAAAACTCATTTGAGCATATGAAATAGTAGATCTATCATTTTGCTACTCATATTCATGTAGGCATTTAGATCTCATCTTTATTTGTGTTTATGTGCATTAATAGTCTTTAATGCTTTTGTCTTTAGTAATAATCTTCCTAGCATATAGATCTATGGTTAGATAAGTTAATAAAGTCAAAAAGGAAAATACTTTTCAAAATATGAACTTGTGTAAATTCGGATGACTTGGAAACCTAGTCAAAAACACTTTTATATCAACTTCTAAACATATATTTTACAAGAGAAATGAAGCCTATGGGTAATAGATAGTTTGGTAGTATTTTTCATGAGTCCAAATGAGATTTTTCTAAAGAAAATGTTGGAACAAGAAATGAAGTCTAATAGAAGTTTTGAGCTAAAAGTCTTGTAGGCAAAATTCGTATAATGGATAGATTGGTTAGAGAACACTATTTTTCCAACTTCAAAAATGATATTTCTTAAATAAATGGGAGTCCTTAGGATATAGGTATAATAAATACTTAAAGTTTGAGTATAAAATATATTTTTCTCAAAGGAATCAACTTGAAAGTGGAATTTCTAAATTCGATTTTTGGAAACCCCTAGTAAAAGACCCACTTAAAAGTTTACAAATGAAGATTTTATTAAAGAAAAAAGGCCTTAGCATATAACTAATATAAGGGTCAAAATTTCTTCAAATAAAGTGGAGTTTTCCTAAAGACAATCCTTGTAATATGTAGGTGTGACCAAGTGTAGTAAACTCACTTGTTAACATTAATATGAAATGGTTTTCTAAGAAAAGTTTATGTAAATTCTTTAAACCTAAAGAGCTATAAGAACTTAGGCTCATTAGAGTCATATCATGACATTCATGATAGGGAAAATCATTACCATTGCATTAGTTTCATTTACACTTAGGAATCTCAAGTGCATTCATGAAAACCCCATTTTCGGAATCAATAACGCCGCTGTACAGATCTGATCCCTCATTTTTGAGGCTTAGATATTTTCAAAACTTAATTTTAAACTTCATATTTAGAAAGCTCTTCCGAAGTAGATAGAAATCGATAAAAATTTGTGAGACTCCGAGTTAAAATGACCAAGTTATGGCCGTTTTAAGTTGGAATTCCCGCTTAGGACGCGAATTACGAATTTGAATAAGTTCGTATGAGGTCGTTGGATTAGTTTGAGTTGAAATACTTATTAGAGTATTTCTTCTTTTTTAGGTTATCCCGAGTTCGACGATTCCCTACCCGGATTATTATTACTAGAAGAAAGGCGAACCTATGGCGGAGTGAGTTTTCTCCTTGTTTTGTTACCTTGATTGTGCTTGTAATTAGTCGCATTAGAATTTTAGGAACAAGATAAAAATCGATGTGAATGGGGATGAGATATATGATGAGACTGTGATGAATGTATGCCAAGAAATACTAAAGCATATCGAAACCACGATTTGATTGGATAACTGCACGGTTCATATTATTTATGTGTATGATATTGCCTGATCACTCTAAAAGAATGTATAAATATTTTGACCTAAGCAAAAAGTAAATTGATCATGCATCGCATCGGACATATTGCATTTGGTAGCGTGCTACTCCTACGCAGGTCGATCGATATGGTCCGAGGACTCGTTTGAGTAATGAGACCTGGTATCAGAGCTCATTCTAGGGTACTAAGGCGCATGTGGATGCATCCTTGGATGAGCCTAGCCGAGTCGAGTGCTAAGAGCCAGGGCTTGGGACTAGCAGCGGTCGTGTATACTCAATACCATTCCTAACCCAAGATACGGAGGGCGTAAATCAGTTCTGTGTGTGGGTTCCGGATACCCATGCATAATTGCTTGCTCACGTGCTTGTTCATGCATAGCATATGATTGATTAATAACTTGTTTGTTATGGTATGGAATTAGGGGAATTCCTCACTAAGCTAGTGTAGCTTATACCCCAATAGTTGTTTAAATGAGCAGGTTATTCCAAGAAATGCTAAGTGGGGACCAAGATGGTTGAAGTCGAGAATGACTTCGGGATTCCGGCAAGATATAAGAATGCTTGAAGTTTTGGCTAAGCTTTACGATTCGCCTTGTAATAGTTTATGTAGTGAGTCTTGGGATGAATATAGTTGAAGTTTGATGAATTGTAATTTTGAAGTATATGGTTTTTTATTTGAAATATAGTGGATTGCATTTCCTTTACATTGTTACTCAATTGTATCAACATAAAACGTATTATTCTGATGTGTCTCCTCTATGTGTTAGACGCCTTGTACATAGTATGGAAGCCTTCGCGTGACTGAGGTGGTCATTCTTAGGCTTTAATATTGTGTACAGCGGACTGCCACGTTTAGGGTACCCTTCGGGGCATGACAACGACCTTGGTTAGTTACATCCAGGAATATGGCTCCGGTAAGAGCTTTGAAGCTAGAAGTCTACAGATATATTTTAGTTGATGGTTTATGTGCTATATGAGTAGATTATTTAGTTGTATATTTCAAAGGAGCTATATGGTTTGTAATAGTTTGTAATGGTTATTCACTAAATCATTTTTTCTCATATTTGTTATTTCTTATCAAGCAACTTAAAAGATCCTGTTGTTTTGAAAACCTGTCATTCTCTGAAGGTAATCTAGTGATAATAGTCAAGTGTAATTTGTTTATTACTACTAGGGTACCCTCGGGGCGTGACAATTTTAATTAAATAATGTGCATAATTATAGAATAAGACTTTACATATAAGTTACATTGGAATTTGTATGTGTAAAAATATAAAGAAATAAAAGTTACAAATAATAAGGAGAGAAAATGTAAATGTATTACTTTACTTAATAATTGCATCATTATATTAGAAATAGAAAAGCGAAAAACGCCTCTTTTGATGCCTAAACTTTGACGAAATGGACAATTAAGTATTTAAATTTTTTAAAAATCGAATTTTATACCTAATTGCACTTTTCTTGTCCCTAAACACTATCCACTCAGCCGTTTGTATGGCACGTGTTAACTACTTCAAGAGATAATAAAAGAGTATGGGTAGAGCATGGGTAGTGAAAAAGGGCATCAAAAGTTTAATTAGGTAAGAAATTGAACTTTTTAAAAGTTCAAGTACCTAAAAGGGGTACGAAAAGTTTAATTAGGTTTGAAATTGGATTTTTTAAAGGTCTAGGTACCTAATTGTCCACTTTATCAAAGTTTAGATACAAAAAGGGGCGTTTTCCTAATAGACAAATATAAACTAGACATATTTGTTAGAAGGGCCATTACACAATTTTACAATGCCTTACTTAGCCAATGTGTTGCTTAGCCTTGTCAATCTCAGCATTGGTCAAATTGAAGAGTAAGATTGGTAATCAACAAAAGCAATGAAGGATATTCTCAAGATCTTCTAAGGACCAAGAAATCACTCGCTTAGTTCTTACCACCCTTCAATCAATTGTGTACTTCTTAACTTAGTTGACGTATCGAATGCATTAAGGAGATATCAACATGAACCAAGGCTTAGGTGATAGGGTTTATTTGTTCTATTAAATTAAGGTCAAATTATGTTTAATTATCATTTTGGTATGCTTTAATTGATGGACCTAAACCAGCTAAAAGAAATTGAGGGACCTAGTACTTAATCCTTAATTATGTTCATTTTAGGTGAGCAATGACTCAACACTTAGATGAAGATAGATCAATTGAAGTTAAAAATGGCATATCATGGTCTTCACCACACCCATGATAGAGATGATGATCTCTACTGATCATTTTATGAGCTTGATATGGCCATGATACGAGGAAGAGAAGATAGAAGGTAGTAGAGATCAAGGGCATTATCCCGACAGTGATATCATATTGGGCATCATGGAATTGGGGAAATTGAAACCACAAAGATAATAGTCATTTGTCACAGCCATGACTAATAGGAAAATATATAAGTTGATTTGTTAAGGGCTTCATCACAATTGTGATAAGCCACTAAGATTTCTTGTTGACGAAATCACTAGTGATATCACCCCCCATGATCTGCCTTGGATATGTGATTACTGAGAGATAACAACCGAGTCTTGACTGTGATAGTGGTTATTGTTTGCTTGATTTCCATGTTAGATATAATATAATTGCTTTTGAAGGGGATGAAGGCCAACTGAGATGATGATACGCCATTAAGACATGTCTAGTTGCTTAACATATAAATAAGAGATCCAAACATTGCAAAGGATCACAAAATTCGTTATTGTATGTCAAACCATTATAATTATTCTTGTGAATGTATTCATATCAATGCATGTTATTGTTAAACATTATGTCAAAGTCGTGAGGATATTCTTAGAAGTTTTGGAGAGAAAAAGAAGAAGGAATAGTCACGCCCTAAGGGGCACCTTAAAGTAACAATCTGTCACACACAATATTAAAGCTAAAGAATGACTACCTAGTCACCCAAAAGCTTTGATATTATGCACAAGACGTACTATCATGACAATAAGAGATGCCTGTGGAGCTATGAAATTTATGGTGATAAACTTAAATAATTAGATAAACGTCAAAGATGGTCTCCTTACAAAGCTAAAGGGGCATTCTCCGTCAAAGTCTTAGTATTACATACTCCACAAAATATTAGACTTAATTCTAAAAAAATCTTAAGGAAGCTATTTAAAGGAGATTTCTATAGAAGTTGACATATCAAATATTCTTCTAATTTCTTCAAAAACTTACCTAAATCGCCAAAAAGTCTTACTTGAGTTGGTATCATCTAGGCTCCAGCCACAAGTAAGTCTATGAAATAAAATTCTATAATAGTATAAACAACACTGTTTAGTGAAAATATTCTCGTAATGATGTACTCGTACAATTAATTAGGGAAGTTATTTAAGCAAGCATATGAAATGCATCATCCATATGAGCAAACAATACATATTGAATAATCATGCTCCTCCATGCCACATTTTATTATAGATTCACCGGCTCCTAATTACCATCACTACTATTCTCTTGTTCCACATGAGAGTATAGTAACAAAAATGATGTGACTCACTTTGTGTTATGCATGATCAATTTATTATTTCATTCTTAATTGAGATATTAACAATTTTAGGGGTGACCATAGAGATATATGCAAACAATACATTATGGCATTGAAAACAAAATTATTAATCAATAATTCGAGTTCTGATATACTTAACTTATTTTTAACATACACCATGAACACAACCATATCCCATGACATTCCTTACATGCATATCCTATTTTTTATCTTTTCCCTATTTTTTGGTACCTCTATACTACAAGTACAAACATGAATACGTAAAACAGAGAGATAAACTCACTCCCTCATTACCTAAATAAAAGAAATACTTAGAATGAGTATTTTATAGAGGTTCCACTTAAATTTGTAACTCTATTTATTTTATTCACATTATTTTCCCGATTACTAAATTTCTAACTTAAAACGGCTATAACTTGCTCATTTTAACTCTAAATTTCACATGTTAATATTCATTTTCTACCTACTTCGAATGCTCTATCTATTGATAAGGTTATTTTTTACATTTAAGTCATTAAGATTTTGGAATGGCAAGGTACATAATACGTCCAAACCATTCCAGACTTTGATCCTCTTTAATTTTCACAATTTTTCTTCATATAGAAATAATAATTGTTTATAGTACATGCATGATCCTAGGGATATTGCTTAGAGATATAATTCTTATCAAAACATTCTCTTATGGAAGTTAGAAAAGTTGAACTTTAATATAAAACAACTTGTAACAAAATCTCCTTTCTTAAATTTTTGTAAATTTGAAACTTAACTAAAAATTATGGTTTAATATTTATTTTGAAATCTTGAATACTTTCTACTTATTTCAAAAATTTCATTAAAAAATTTATTTTAAAAAAACATAGATTTTTTTACTTGTTTATGGAGAAATTGTTTCAAGTGACAATTCCTTAGGAATCCCTTTAAATCTTAGCATTTTGAAAAATATAGTTGAGTGTCCTTCTCTAAATTTTTATTCCTAATGAAAATAATTCTATCTATTGAAAATAAGATTTTTTTTTTGGAAATTATTTTTGCATAATAAAGAATTATCACATTCATTTTCTTGGAAAAACCCATTTGGCATAATAACAACATCACCTATGACCATAGATTTGCATGAACTTAAAGTAGTAATAACAAGGCCAATATCATGGAATTATACCAAGAACATAGAAAATTAGAAATAATTAAACAAGAACATAAAGTTATTAAAACAAAAACTGGGAGTCTTAGCTTATTATCAAGACTCCACAAGACTTGAAATATCTAATCACTATACAAAATAAAATAGAACAAGCATCATGAAATGAAATATGGAAGTCTTAAATTTTTATCAAGGCTTTTCGAGATTTAAAATATTTCTAATCTTATAAATAAAATTGAGATAGGTAATAAGAAAAATATGGGAGTCTTAGATTCATGTCAAGGCTCCCCAAGACTTGAACTACTCCAGTCTCTTTGAGACTTGATTTTATTAATTAGTCCAAGGCTAGAAATTGACTAGTCTTATACAAGCTTGAAATAAATAAGTGCATTGGTGGGTGTCAAATCTAACAAATATAAATTCCTACTCTAAAGATTTGTGTATAGTAGTGAGCAAGGTTGATTCACAAAGATTGATAAAATTTATTTCTATTTGAAGATCAGAATAAGAAAAGAAGGGGTAGTTTTATGAAATCTAAGAAAACAAATTAGACTATAAGCAAGTAAAAAAATTACAAAATGTAAATCAGTATCCAAGAATTCCTAACCAAAGGTATCATCACAGTATAGTTTGCAAGATTGATCATTGATGCAAAAATTTCCTGATCTTTATATTGGATAAACTGGTTATGGTTATTAATAAGCCTTAATAACCTATCTCTCCTTATTTTATCGATAACCAAAACAAGCTCTTTGATTATTTCCCTTATCGATTAAACAACCCTAAATAAGCTCTTAAAGTTTAATCTATCAATACCATCAGGAACAAGGAGATAACCAATTCAGGCCAACAAATCAAAAGCATGATCTATTTAGACCAGATTATATCTTCATAACACAAATCAATTATCTATTTCATGATCGATCATATTATTATACCACAACATTGGAACAATCAACAATTGCGAATTTGATATTCTAATTAGCAGTATATTACCTTGTTAATCGAACAAACAGGCCTTAATTTGCATCGATCAAACAAGATAAACAATTAGCAAATAAGATAACAATTACCAAACAAATAGAAGATATAAATATTTAAAATAAGAACAAATTGAATAACAAATCATTTAGATCTCAAAATCCTTGTAGAACCGAACATGTAACAATCCCCTTGGCTGGAAAAGAAAATTAGACACTCATCATCATAGAATCTCTCCAGGGTTTGGAAAATAACATTGTAATTCTCTCTCTCTCTCTCTCTCTCTCTCTCTCTCTCTCTCTCTCTTATAGATTTGATAAAATGGAATTCGGTTCAGAATGAATTTGTTAAAACACTTCGATGGGCATTTGCAGAAGAAAACTAGAATTTGGTTCGTCACAACATACACCAGCGATTTCCAAATGTATGCTAGAATCGTACTTTGTCGGCATTCAATATTGACAAAGAAACAGTAGCAGTGTTGAAGCAGATTGCAAAAGCTTTAATATTTTCGTTACTGTACATGGCCTACACCGGTTCAGCACCGACGTCGTTGAATTCCTAGAAGCTGGCGTATGTTGTAAAAATTGAACACTCATGAAATTTTGAAGTAAGCTGGCGGCGTTTCATTTCCAGAAGCCAGTGTTAAAATTATTGGTTTTGTAAACAAGCAAGGCTAGCTCAATGCCGGTGGTGTTGAATCATGAATAGTTGGCGTATAATGTTTGACAAATTTCTAAGACCAATTCACAACCAGCTTTCTATCTTACACCATCAGCATAGTGTACACTGGTGTCTATGTCGACAACATGGGATTAGAATTTGCTAACATACTGTCATTTCTCTAAAGGCTGATGAATTCTGCAATTTAGGCCGACAGTGTTCATGTTCTATTTTGCCAGTGTTGCATCGGTACTCTACTTAGTTGCAACAAAACTTCTCTATTTTTCTTGTGTTTGATTTTAAGACCTGAAATATAACATTAAGCCTAATTAAGTACCAATTCCTAATGATTTCTACAAAAATCAATAACAAATTATCATGGTTTGTCCAATGAAAAATGAGTATAATCCATCTTTATCAAAATCCCCCACACTTGAACTATTGCTTGTCCTCAAGCAAAAAAAATCAAACCAATGGAGAAATCTATCATAGAGAGTGCAATGCTTTAACTTTCATAATTCAAGCATCTTCTTTTGATTATGACTTGCATTGCTAGTGCTTACCACTTTAACCAAAGTAGTTACATGTAATTAGATTACCATAATCAAAATTCAGTAGCTAATCTAGACAAAACAAACTTTAATTCCAGTGTTTAGCAAAAGATTCTTCTATCTAAAAGTAAATACACAGTCCAATAAAACAAATACCTATTTAAACTTCACCGGATATTTGGTAGGCCTATACTCCTAGCAACAAAGAGTGAAAGCATGTGGTATCTACTCTTTCCTTAGATTTTCTCCATTTTATTATAAGTCTTATTTCATTTGGTACTTTAGCATTCATTTTCTTTTGATTCATACAAGCACACATTTTTTTTCAAGGTTTATGAATTGAACTTTTGCCTTTTTTTTCTTTCTCGTTATAGTGAGTTCATTGAGTCGGTGCATTATGGGCTCATCACCCAAGTGACCAGGTTTTAAAGAGACCCCTATGGACTCTTCCTTACTCCAACATTCAAGTTTGGATACTCTTAACTCAATTACCTGAGTCAGTGGAGTAAAGGTCATGCTTGTTTCTTTATTTTCTTTTGAATGCTATATCAAGATTAAGACTTTTTTTTATAAAGGATTACTAAGTCAAAAGTTCCATCTACTCTTTCACTAAGTTTTGAAAATCCCTTTAAAGAACTCAAAAGAGTGCTAACTTTTTCCTAGAAGTAAATCTGTTTATTTTTCACATAAGGACTCGACCTATTCTCAAACTTCCAATTCTAAGGCTAAATACAAGGTAAATTTGTTTCTTAAAGATTTTGCTACTTAATTTTAACCAAGTATTCTAATCGCATTAGTAGGTGGGTAAGGCACTTAGCAAGTCAATTTTATTTTTGTACAGATGCTATAAAAAATATTTAGCACAATCCTTAGATTTCATAAAATTTTTGAAAAAATTGGCCTAAAATTTGCCATATAATACTTAAGAACAAATAATTCAAAGTGTGAGTATAACAATTCAACTCGGATGTCATAGATTTTTAATCAATTCAAAAATTCAGACATCAATAGACAGCTATACTCTATTCTTCATTCTCCACATCATATTATCCCTTCCCCTATACTTAAATTGAATAATGTCCTCACTGTTCCTAATTCTTCTCAATACAGGAAGGAAATGAAAATAAAGAACAAAGTAGAATAGGAATAACGGTACTTCCCTGGTTTTAACATTTGAAGTGCTTGAAATTACAACCTTTACAACACAAGAGAGAGTCTTCATATTATCCACCTTGTCTACAAAACAAAAGAGAAAACAAACAAAACAAAATTGTTTTTATTAAACATGGGTTACCTTCCATAGAGCGCTTCTTTATAGTCCTTAACTGGACTTTTGCATCTTATGTTCATGGAGGCTGAAAAAGTTGGGATTCCCTCTATCTAGCTCTAGGGTCTCTCTCAAACTCTAATTTCTCTTGGAAAACTCCAACCTTGTCACCATCAAGTGCTCTCAATAGTTGATCAAATGAAACATTGCTAGAGATACCAATCTTTTCATGCTTCTTACACTTTATTGCATGACCTCCTCATCTCCTTTTCTCAGCACTATCTTTTGTCCTTTAATACCAATGAAGGCTCTAGCTGTGGCCAAATCTGGTTAGTCAATAATAAGTGCCAATTTTTTATCATCTTTCATGTCCTTCACTTCAACAACATCTACAACAAAAATAGAAGAGATATGACTAGGAGATTTCATGGCATCATTAATATTAGATCTAATAATTTCACCATCAAATTCCATGGTAAGTGTGCCATCATGCACATTAATTTTTGTCTTAGATGTTTTAAGAAATGGTCTCCTTAATAAAATTAATGATGAATGAAGAGAATCATCATTATCCATATCAATCACATAAAAATGAGTAGGGAAAACCAATCCATTCACTTGCATTAAGACATCTTCTAATACTCCTTCAAGATATACATTTGACGTATCAATAAGTTGAACAATTATACATGTTTCCTTCAATGGACCAACATTAAAACAATGATACACAAATAGAGGCATGACATTAATAGAAGCTCCTAGGTCACACATGGCTTTTTCAATCCTAATATTCCCTATCTTACAAGGAATGGTAAACATACCTGGATCGTTCCAAGTAGGAGGAAGCTTCCTTTGAAGGATAGCTAAAACATTCTCACCCATACATATCATCTCATTTTCTTTTAGCTTTTTCTTGTTAGTGCACAATTCCTTAATAAATCTAGCATAGCAAGGTATTTATTTAATAACATCTAGTAAAGGATATTTACCTCAACCTTGCGAAAGGTCTCAAGGATCTCCTTTTCTTCCTCTTCTTTCTTGGAATTTGTCAATCTATAAGGAAAAGGAGGTGTTTTCCCCAATGCCTTGGATGGTTTAGCTGTAGGACCTCCAATTTGATTGTCTAGATGGTGTGAAGTTGCTACCTCTTTTTCAATCTCTTGCTCCAAGTTGGTCCTATGTTTTTTCTTACTAGGTTCTTGCAATTCCTTTCCAAATCTCAAAGTAATTGCACTAACATTTTGCCTTAGGTTAGTAATAGCCTGAGAAGGCAATTTACTTTGAGATTCTATCCTACTCATAGAAGATGCAAGCTAGCTTACCTGATTCTCTAGATTTTGAATGCTCTACTTTATCTCAACCTGAAATTATTTTGTGTTAATAGCAAGTGACATTTTCTTCAAGAGACATACCTAAGAAGAAGCTTGTGGTGTAGGAGTTAGGGGCCTTGGCTGATACTGTGCCTTTCCTCCATAGCTAAAGTCAGGATGACCCCTCCATCCAGGATTGTAAGTATTTCAATATGATCATATTTACTCTATGGTAGTCATGGAAATCCTCCTACTACATTGATAAGTTCATGAGAATGCTCTTGAAGTGTAGGGCACATGTCAGTGACATGGCTAGAAGCAGCATAAATCCCACAAGCTTTCACTTCTTATGGATTTCCTAAAACCATTTGCTGGAAAAGAGAGGTTGATTGGAAATTTGATTTTCAAGATGAGAAACATTTGCCTCATTTACCTTCCTTGAAGTGGAATCATGTCGGAATCCAAATTGTTGCGAATTTGCAGCCATGATGGAGATCAATTCCCTAGCCTAACTAAGGGTTCAGTTCACCATAGCATCTCTATTAGCTGCACCATGTTCTTCCTCTACATTGGAAGCAATCCTTCATAAAAGTACTAAATAAGGAGTTGTTCATATATACCATGATGCAGGTAACTCGCACATAATTGCTTGAACCTCTCCCATTACTCATGAAGGTTCTATGTGTCCCCGTTCTTAATTCCACAAATTTCCATTCTAATACCAGCAGTGTAAACCCTTGAAATTTTAATAATTCTTAGAAAATAATCCAAGAAGTCTAACATCGAAACCGAAACCCCGAAAATAAATCAAAGTTGAAACTAAATTCTAAAAAAGGTCAAACACGAGAATTCTTAATCTTGAAGAAAAAAAAAAAAAAGAGAACCCTCGAAACAAAATAGAAAATCCAACTATTAGTTAATTTGACGTCCGTATGCCAATCAAATCATCTATCCGATTCCTAACACGCAAATCAAGACGACATATCCAAATAACACTCGATAACATAATACTAATACCTTAAATCCTTCGGTAAATTTTAGAATCAAAATTTTCAATTTTCACTAAAAGTGAAATGGAGTCAACCCTTAACCTTAGGCTCGGTTAAACGATCCCGAGAATTGAAAAATATTAAGTAATCACAAATAAAATGAAATAAACTATAGACGTTGAGCTAAAAATATAATACAGATAAAAACCCAAATTTTATGATCTTACGAATAACTCAACAAAACCAAAAGTCAAACCTGAACCCTAAAATTCAGTAAAGCTTACAACAAATCCTAGTGTTTAAGATCCGGCAATTCCGCGCTCTTAAACCGTAAACAATGAAATGGAAATAATTGTTGATAATAGTTCATAATAATATAGGGAAGCTTAAAAATACCAGATTCGCAAATTTCTAGTGTCCTTCGGATCTGAATAGGATCAGTATTCAAAAACTGTGCCCTGGTACATCGGAAGGCAAAAATATTCCGTTAATACCGATAGACTCGTAAAAATATAAGGTTTCCAAAAATATCAGTTTTACAATTTTTCGATAGCTAAAAATTACAAATATCGCATTTATACGGATATTTTTATTACTACCTGTATTTTATTTGTCTAGTTTACTATTTATAGTAGTTTTCTACTATTCATTATTATTTCTCTATCTCTACTTTTTCTTACTACCTATTCTTATACCTACATACCTATTTCTTACAAGTTTCTTTTCCCATAAATATTCTACAGCACATATTACTAAACATCTCTTATACTTTTATTTCAAAATTAATTTTTAATCACTCCTCTCTCTCTCCTCCTATTGTTGCCATCCACTTCTCTCTATCTTCACTCTCCATTTATTTTATTTTTCAATTAATTTAATTACATCTAATTTTCACTCCAAAATTCTATAAATATCCCCTTTCTCCTTCATTCTTTCACACAACTCATTTCACTACCAAAACTTTCTCAAAATCTCTCCACAAATCCTCTTTGCAAAATTTCTTTCTACCAAAACTCTTTTAAACCAATTCTTCACAAAAATCCTTCTTTATACACAAACTATCTACCATATATCACTACCCACATAATACCCTATTCATCTACCATCTCCATACCACATAAACACATTAGGTAAACTTCTTCCAACCATTTATTTACCCATGTCATGTAATTTAACATGACTATGGTGTTGTTTTGAAACTCATATGAGTAGTAAAAGGGACAACATGTTCCTGTTTTGTTCTTGTACATGAAATTCAATTTTTATTATGTTCATATATATGTTGATTTTATTGTTGTTATTTTGCTAATTTCTTATTCATATTTAAATAAATATATTTATGTATTTATATATAATCTTTAGAGCATATAAGCTCATTTGTTATTTATTTAATTTCACGTTTTGCAATTTATTTATTTCATGCTATTTTAAGAATAGTCTTTCTAGTCTTACACTTGTCCATATCAAGTCAAAACAACATTTTCTTTATTTTCTTTATTCTTTTGGGACTAGTTTATTCTTAATCCCGGGACGCATTGATGAAGCTAAGGCTCTCAATACTTGATCGGGATACCTTGATGAGGCTAAGGTTCCTAATACGTGATATTTTTATTATCTTACTTATTATTAGTTGTTTCTAGTATTTTCTCATATTCTTATTATTTTACATGCTCATAATACTTACATCTACATAATGATATTGTCTCAACTAAATTTAAAAGTAGAATTTTACTTTATTAAAAGAACTTAAAACTAAATTTTTTATTATATGAATTGTCATTAAATAATGGAGTTATTATCAACAACATAGAAATGGAAGTAATACAAGTTTTCTCAAATAACAAAGATAGCTTTACTAATGAAACTTAAGAAATAAATACTTTCTTTTTATATTATGGTTACCTAAGTTTTAGTAAAATAATTTATTAGTATTCAAAGTTTTCACAAAAAGCTTAAGATTAAACTTTTTTCAACTCTATAACAAAACCAAGAAACAAACTAGTTTTCAAAGTTAATATAAAATCAACTCATAAAGTTATAAACCCACTTACAAAAATACTAATTTTCAAGATTCTGAAGAAGGAACTTATTTCCAAAGAATACAAGTATGATAAGATAAAAAACAAAGGATTTTATTAATAAAAAGGATACTTTTAAAATAAAATCTGTAGAGGAAATGAAATACCAAGTTTTAGAAAACATGAACTTATATTTTAAACAAGAAATATAAGAAAAAAAGACTAATTTTCTAAAACCATTCTAAATGCAAATTTATAAATAGGTTATTAACAACTTAATAGACTTTTGATAACTTTAATCTTTTATCACTAGAAGTAGAAATTATGAAGGCCCAAAGTTAAAGGAAAATTTACTTGTTTTGGAGAAAAGAATGAGGAAAATAAATAAAATAAAAATATACTCATTTATAATAACCTAGGAAAATATAAAGTTTCTTCAAAATACTTGAAAAAGAAAATTGTCAAGTTAAGTTTTAACACTTCAAAATGAATTGTTTTATAAATTAAAATGTTGAGACACTACCATTAGAGTTTTTTCATATAAAGTAAGCTTATCTATATGCTAAAGGGATTTATCAATCATATATAGATATATATATTTATCAAAGGATTTTTGAATGAAGGTGAGTTGGAAAATTGTTTCGTAAAATCTAGAAATATTCTTTTTAAATCTATACCCTATAGTTTCAGAAACCAAATGACCCTATACGATAAAAATAACCTTAGAAATGGATAGATCTTTTCGAATAAATAGAAAACAGTATATTATATGCGAAATTCCGAGTTAAAATGAGCAAGTTATGACCATTTTAAATTGGAATTTCATTCTATACGATTTTAACGAACATAGTGAAATAGAATTAGAATGTTTAAGAAGAGTTTCTACAAAATACTCATCCCGGGTATTTCTTTTATTTAGTTGACAAAGGATACGAGATCACCCTTTTCTGAGGATTGCTACGACTAAGAAGATTATGAAATAGACGAGTGAGTTATTCCGCTTAATTTCGTTACTTTGCTTGTGCTTGTAAAGTAGTGGCATTAGTATACTAAGAAAAGATAAAAATGGATATATATGGGGAATTCGAGGATATGTATATAAGTGATTCTATGCTTATGTGTGAAATGAGAATTAAGAATATCGCAACTTCAAAATGTCTATTTAAGTGTTTTGTTTACTTACTTATATGATTATTTATTGCTTGCCAAATTGATTGATCACCCCCTAATAAACCTTAATAAGGTTTGGCTTAAAAAAATAAAACACTCACGCATAGTATCCATCGAGTCACATCTCTTTCGGAAGGCTGCTATTCCTACGCGTAGAGTTGGATTGGCTGTTATTGTGGTGGGTCATAGGCTATGTTCCTTCCTAGAGAATCCAAATCACTCGAGGAATGCGACTCTAAGTTCGGAGACAAGCCAACCGAACGCTTTGGGTGGGGACTAGTAGTAGAAGATCATAGATCTTCATCACCAATTTTGTAACCTTCGATAAGGAGGGGTAAATCCGTTCTATATATGGTTTCTAGATAACTATATATATTTGTGAAATCACGTGATTGTTGCATTGAATGCATAGCTTATGTGTGAAAATTTAAAAAAATTTGTTTGAAACCATGGTGCGAATGTTAAGGAATACCTTACTAAGCTAGTTGTAAGCTTATACCCTTATAGATTTTGTTGAAACAGGTATACCTGTGGCTTAAATCGAAGAACATGACATTAAGGAAGTCATGGAAAGATGTTAAACTTTTATGAAGGCAATGGGAACATAAGATGAAGTTATTTTGTAAGGTTTCTTATATGTAATGTATGCTATGCTAGTGTTTTGGAAATTTCTAAGAAGTATATTTATTTTGACGTGAAGGCAATAGAGGGATATGGCTCTAAGAATTGAAATTTACCATGTTTATGTTTTATGTTAAGTATTCTCCTTACCTCATTACTTAAATATTATCAATGTAAATTGCGCTATTTCAATGCGTTTCCTTAGTTGTGATGTACGCTTTGTACATGATATGGAAGCCTTTACGTGACTACGGTAGCCATTGCTAGCCTTTAGTATTGTGTACGGCGGGCTATCACGTTTATAATACCCTTCGAGCCGTGACAGTTTAAGTTGGTATCAGAGCAACAAGGTTTTGGGAATTAGGAAAAATGATACTAGAAGGTTAAAGTGATAAGATTTGATCTTAAGAAAACCAAAAAGATAGATGACCTGTAAGATTTGAATCCTTATGTCTAAGAATAGAACTCTACCTTGGAGAATATTAGAAGAAAGCAGGAAATACTTATACAAGAGTTGGAAGATATTTAGGAAGACACGATCAATGAAATGGAAGTATCACAGAAAAAGATTTACCCTAGAATGTTGACCCAAGTTTGAGGAAGGTAGAAATGACTTGGAGATAAAACATAGCAGAACGATGTGGAGAAAACATGAGAGAGACAAAGAATTGAGATATAGAATGAATAAAGTAAGACTATCTTAGCAATTTCAATAAGCCTCAATGCATGGTAACCAGATTCAACTCCTAGCTGAGATCAATTAAAAACAAGATTTGTGTAATACCTCTTTTACAGATAAGACCCCTAGATAAATAATATCAAGTGCCTATGTCAACCCTTTAATCAAATGGATAAAAATCTGTAACGTTCGTCTTTTCTTTAAAAACAAATAATATATGCATAAAACTTGAAATAAAGAGAATATCTAATACGATCGCTTTGTTTGGTTCTAGGAAGCTACTCGAGGAAACTATGCCACGATCAAGCATCGCTCTCGAAGAACAACAAGAACAAAGGGTACCCCCACCACAAGATCTAACTCAAGAACTCTTAACCACTATGAGACGTCTAGAAGAGACGATAAGGGCATACATGTAACAAGTACCCACGACCTCTGCACCTACTCCAGTTATAAGACCCCAACTCGGAACAACACCAATATTGCAAGCTCCTTCCTTCATGACTAATCCAGAACCCAAGGCTAAGAGGCATAAACAACTCAAACCTCTTAAGGATCTCGTGACCCCTAAGGTCAAATGCTGGAAGTGTAAAGGAGGACATTACCCCAGAAGATGCCCACGACTGTAGAACAAGTGTTACTTTTGTGGAAACCCCAATCACAAAATCCGTAGTTGTCCTAAAAAGAATGACATTGTCTGTTTTGGTTACGTAAAGGGAGGACACGATGCCAACAATTGCCCAACAACAGTAAGAGAATGCCATATATGCAGATGCCCCATCTACAGGACCAGGAATTACCCTAGAGATGACAAAGAAACATGCTACATGTGCAAGGTGTGGTACCTCTATATACATGAAGATCTTAAGTTGCAAGGTCTATGGGACGACCCCATCCCATTCCCTAAAGGAGATGACCTATCCAAGAAAGAATGTGGAACTTCGTCTAAAGATCCTACCATAATATCTCACTACACAGGAAAAGAAGAAGCTCCTGATGATGAAGACGAGGGATGAATAGGCTTAAAATGTCTGTCACGCCCCATAGGGTACCCTAAACATAACAGTCCGCCACATGCCATATAAGATTCCCGAATTACCACCTTAGTCTTTCGAGAGTCTCATATAGATGTAAGGCGTACCTTTACACAATAGAGTACAATTCCGAATGGAGATAAAAGCTTAATTTGGCATGCATGGGCAATAGGATATAATTCATGAACATGAATAAATATTACAAATTCTAAGGGGCATTCCCCGCAAAGAATATTTACGGTCCATTACAGTCATCCAAGTCTTAGAAGTTTTCTATGGAAGTCTAATACAAAATTTAACTTCTAGGGAAAACTCCTAGCTTTCGGTACTGTTCAGCCGGGGTCTCTTCGCCTAAGCCATAAATGTAAGCTGCAAAAGGAATGGCTGTAGGGACGTAAGCTAACTAGCTTAGTGAGTGTAATCTCCCACAAAAACATTTATGTCACAACAATTCAACCAAGTTATTAATCAAGCAAGTGTATGCATCAAACACATGAGTTCAACATACATATGACCAACCGGAAATCATATGTGGATGGAATTGCGCCCTCCATCCCGGGTTAGCAGATTAACGAATCCTGCGGTACTAACAATATCCCGTTTATGGATCACGGCTAACCTACGATTTCGATGTCGTTTATGGTTCACGACTAACCTACGATTATTCGATGTCGTTTATGGTTCACGACTAACCTACGATTATTCGATGTCGTTTATGGTTCACGACTAACCTACAAATGCTCATGCTCCATCCCCTTGTGATATGCACATGTCAATTTATCATTTACTCAAGTAGTTGATTAAGCCAATTTACTTAGGCGATCAATCAATTTATCAGACAATCCATCATAGCTAACTATACAATCAAAGTTTATCACCCGGTTTCGATATTCTTAATTTGTTTCTCATCATCAACAATCATATAATTTCCCAATAATCCCCATTATTCATATTCCATTCAATTGACCTACATTCTAGTGCACTACTTTACAAGCACATACAATAAATGAATTGGGAAGAAAAACTCACTCCGCCATCGGTACTCCGGTCTTCTAGTAGTAATAATCCGGAGGTAACTCGTCACCGTCCACGGGTTCACCTATTCATATAAGAAATTACCCTAATAAGTATTCTATCAACTTAGGACACTAAAACTCTAAGGAAACTTAGTGAAATCGGAATTCGCGTCATTTCCGAAGTTCCGTTTTAAAATGGCCATAACTTGGTCGTTTTAAGTCGGAATTTCGCAAATTATATACCGATTCCTATCTACTTCGGAAGAGCTTTCCAAATATGAAGTTTAAATCAAGTTTTGAAAATATCTAAGCCTCGGAATTGAGGGATCAGATCTGTACAGCGGGTTTGTCATTCCAAAAATGCGGTTTTCATGAATGCATTTGAGATTCCTAAGTGTAATATGATGCTAAATGCAATGGAAATGATTTTCCCTATCATGAATGTCATGATGTGAACTTAAGAGTCTATGTTCTTATAACTTTTAGATTTAACGATTTTTAGAAAACAAACTTTCCTTAGAAACCATTTCCTCTCAATATTTAGTAAGTGAGTTTACTACATTTGACCACATCTATTTTACATGGATTTCCTTTAGAAAACTCTACTTTATTTAAAGAAATTTTGACCCTTATATTAGTTATATCCTAAGGCCTTTATTTCTTTAATAAAATTACATTTACAAACTTTTAAGTGGGTCTTTTACTATGGGGTTTCCAAAAATCCGAATTTACAAAAGTTCATTTTCAAGTTGATTCCTTTAGGAAAAATATATTTTATACTTGAAACTTTAAGTATCTATTATACCTATATCCTAAGGACTTCATTTATTTAAGAAAATATCATTTTTGAAGTTGGAAAAATAGTGTTTTCTAACCCTACATCCATTATTACGAATTTGGTTTTCATAACTTTTAACTCAAAACTCCTATGGACTTCATTTCTTGTTTTCAACATTTTCTTTAGTAAAAACTCCTTTAGACTCATGAAAAATACCACTAAACATTATCTATTACCCATAGGCTTTATTTCTCTTATAAAATATAAGTTTAGAAGTTGTTAAAAGTGTTTTTGACCTTGGTTTTCAAAGTCATCCGAATTTTCAAAAGTCTTTTTCTTGTAAAGTACTTTTCTTTTTGACTTCATGGACCCATATATATATAGATCTATACACTAGAAAGTCATTTACTAAAGACAAAAGTGTTAAAGACTATTTATGCACATATGAACAAAATAATAATGAAACTATAAATGCCTACATGATCATGAGTAACAAGATGATGGATCTACTTTATCAAAAGCTTAAATGAGTTTTAAAAACAAAAACCATATTTTTATAAAAGATCCTTTGTTTAAAAGACTTTTTGATGGATAAAAGTAAAGCTTTTGGTATAGAAACTCCTTTAAAAGATAGATCTACTTGTAATGGTTCGGGATTTTTGTTTGATATCTCATTGTTCCTACTACAAGATCATGGGAACATGGAGTTGAGATAACCAAAAATCACTTAGCCATAACAAGTTTATGAGTTGGAAGTAGTGGATCTTTACTTACTTGAAGTGGATGGAAGATAGAAGAGAAAAATGGAAGTTGTGATGTGTGTGGGGCTCAAAGTTTCGGCCACAAGGGGAAAAGGGAGGAGGAGAGAGCTTTTTGCACTTTAGAAATTTGGAAAGTGAAGAATGAGGAGAGAGAGAATAAAGGTAGTTTATATAAGTTGAATTAGGTTAAGTGAATAAGAAAAGAAATAAAAAAATCAAATGGAGCATGGATGGGGGGGCATGTGCGCCGGTTTTGAGCGGAAAGGGGGGAAATTGCTTTGTTTCACATGATTTAACCTTGATTTGATTTGTATCATAGTCATAAGTTGAAGTGAAGTGAAGGACAAAAAGTTATGGAAGAATGGAAGAGATGTGATTGATGGTAAGAGTTAGATTTGTAGGGTAGGCTAATAGGTAGACTAGGTAGTACTTTATGAATAGTAATGAATAGTTGACAAGACAATTTAATTTCCGGTAGTAATGAAATACGAATAAAAAGGCTATAACTGTATTTTTCATAAACCGGAAAATTATGAAAAATATATTTTTGAAATCCTTATTTTATTTCGGTTCAAATGAGTACTCATAAGAATATTTTTGAAATTCTAGTTCCGGGGCACGTTTTTCTATAATGGGTCTCGGGATGACCCGGAATTGAAATTTTCTTAAAATCAATATTTTCTTAGTTTGAAATATATTCAAGAATTATAATCAAAAGTAAATTTTCTTAGAAAAGTTTATTAATTGGAAACCGAGGAAAAGCCGGAATTAGGGTTCCTAGTTCTCACTCCAGGCTTGAGCTATTCCGGTTTAGGGTTTTGGTTTCCGGTTCTAGGGTTATCTTAGCTACTTGAAAAACCGGGGTTTACAACCTACCCACCTTAAAAAGAGTTTTGTCCTCAAAACTGAACTGACGTACCTTGATTCTCAAACAACTCGGGGTATTTCCTTCGGATTTCCTCTTCGGCTTCCCAAGTCGCTTCCTCAGAAGTGTGGTTTCTCCACAATACTTTAACGTATCTAATCTCTTTGTTCCGAAGCTTCTGAGTCTTCTTATCCAAGATTTCTACTGGGTGCTCTTCGTAGGTGAGATTTTCCTTTAACCGAATCGGTTCCAACTCCACTATCCGCTCAGGGTCAGGTACATACTTCCTTAACACTGATACGTGGAACACATTGTGAACTCCGACAAATTCGGCGGCAGGGCTAGCCGATAGGCCAAATCTCCCACTCTTTCCAAGATCTCAAAAGGTCCAATATACCTTGGGCTTAATTTCCCTTGAGCCCGCATTCTCTTTATGCTCTTGATTGGGTTTATCTTCAAATAGACATGATCGCCTACTTGAAATTCCAGCTCTCTTCTCTTCAGATCAGCCCAACTCTTCGTCTGTCTTGAGCCTCTTTCATTTTCTGTTGAATAACCCGGACTTTATCAGCTGCTTCTTGAACCAATTCAGGACCAATAGCTAGCTTTTCCACATCATCCCAAAACAGAGGGGACCTACAACGCCGTCCATATAGGGCTTCGTATGGTGGCATCTGAATGGTTGAGTGGTAGCTATTGTTATAGGCAAACTCAATTAGGGGTATATGATTATCCCAACTTCCTTTGAATTCCAATATGCAAGCCCTTAACATGTCCTCAAGGTCTGAATGGTTCGCTCAGACTGTCCATCTGTCTGAGGATGGTAGGCAGTACTGAAATGCAACTTGGTGCCTAGGCTCTTTTGTAGGCTCATCCAGAACTTTGAAACAAATCTTGGATCCCGGTCTGAAATAATCCCTGCTGGTATACCGTGAAGTCGCACAATCTCCTTGATGTAAATCCTAGCCAATTTGTCCAATGAATAGGTCATATTAATTGGTAGGAAGTGTGCTGATTGTCAAACGATCCACTATAACCCAGACCGCATCACATCCAGTGGATGTCCTCGGGAATCCACACACAAAGTCCATTGAAATTTGATCCCACTTCCATTCGGGATAGGTAGTGGCTTTAATAATCCACCTGGCCGTTGATGTTCCACTTTGACTTGCTGACACACGGCGCACTTCATAACAAATCTGCCACATCCCTCTTCAATCCATTCCACCAATAGTGGTTTTTATGTCCTGATACATCTTTGTACCTCCCGGATGCACCGTGTAACCGGAGTTGTGAGCTTCGCTCATGATCTCTTTTCTCAATTCTTCATCTTCCGGTACACAATCTTCCTTTCATTCTAACCACTCTTCATCATCCAGGGTAAAGTCACTATACTTCCCTTTGAGCACTTCTTCTTTGATCTTCTTTATCGCCTCATCATATCTTTGGGCTTCCTTAATCCTGTCGATCAAAGTGGGTTCCATAACCAAATTTGCTATCTCCACTTCGACATCTTGCCCTACGAATTCAATTCTTAACCTTTCGAATTCCTTTATCAGCTTTTTGTTCTGTGATTAGGCTGCCACTTCTCCATAATTCTTTCTGCTCAAGGCGTCAGCACAGCATTTACCTTTCCCGGGCATAATTTATTCCCAAATCATAGTCCTTGATGAGTTCCAACCACCTTCTCTGCCTCATATTTAACTCCTTTTGTGTGAACAAATACTTGAGACTCTTGTGATCTGTGTACACTTCACATCTTTGCCCATACAAATAATGTCTCCATAACTTCAAGGCAAAAACCACAGCGGCCAATTCCAAATCGTGTTGGATAGTTCTGCTCATGAGGCCTTAATTGCCTGGAGGCATAGGCAATGACTTTCCCTTCTTGCATCAGTACACAACCGAGGCCATTCCTAGAGGCGTCGCTATGCACTGTGTACGGCTTTTCAGGATCGGGCAATACCAAAATTGGAGCTGATACTAAGCCGTTTCAACTCTTGGAAACTTTGCTCCCTCTTATCTGTCCATTCGAATTTCTCATTCTTTTGCGTCAGTTGAGTCAAAGGTTTGGCAATCTTGGAGAAATCCTTTACAAACTTGCGGTAATAACCAGCCAAACCTAGGAAGCTTCTCACTTCGGTTACCGTTTCGGGCTGTTTCCAATCCACTACAGCTTGATCTTTTCTGGGTCTACTGATATTCCTTCTCCCGTCACTACATGTCCAAGAAAAGATATTCTATCCAACCAAAAATCACACTTGGATAGCTTGGCGTACAACTTATTTTCTCTCAAGGTTTGTAACGCCATTCTTAGATGCTCCTCATGTTGTTCTCTGGTCTTTGAATAGATTAGGATGTCGTCTATGAACACAATTACACATTTATCCAAGAGCGGTTTGTATACTCGGTTCATGAGGTCCATGAATGCAGCAGGTGCATTAGTTAATCCAAACGGCATCACTAAGAACTCGTAGTGCCCGTACCGTGTGCGAAAGGCTGTCTTAGGCACATCTTCCGGCTTTATTCTCAACTGGTGATAACCGGAGCGCAAATCAATGCGCGAGAACACACTTGCCCCTTGGAGCTGATCAAAGAGGTCGTCGATTCTTGGAAGGGGGTATCGATTTTTGATGGTGACTTTATTCAACTCCCGATAATCGATACATAATCTCATAGACCCGTCCTTCTTCTTTACAAACAACACCGGTGCGCCCCATGGCGACACGCTGGGTCTTACGAATCCTTGATCCAAAAGCTCCTGTAATTGGGTCTTTAATTCCTTCAATTCCACCGGAGCCATCCGGTATGGTGCCTTTGATATCGGCTCTGTACCTGGAGCTAGAGTGATTTCAAAATCAATCTCTCTTTTCGGTGGTAAACCGGGTAAGACTTCAGGAAATACATCCTCAAACTCATTCACCACGGGTATGTCACTCTTTTCTCCTCTTTCCTCTCTAATCCAGGCATCTTCTATTGGCACAATTTCCTCATCTTCCATCATTAGCTCGAAGGAGCTTAAACCAAATCTCTTCGCACCGTGATCTCTCCAAGGAAGTCTACTCTCTCCTTCCTGTGGTCATCAAAACTTATCATCTTCCTTGACAGTCCACAATGGCTTTAACCTTACTTAGCCAATTCATCCCAAGATAACTTCATATTTACTCATCTCCAAGACTATCAAATCACTTGTTGAGATGTGTCCTTGGATTTCTAGCAAACAATCCTTTATTATCTCTCGAGTCGACACAACACTACCTGTGGGTGTCTTAATCCTTAAGGTTGTGGTTGTCATGGCTATGGGTAGACCAAGCCGCTTAGCCAAGCTGGTAGTGATAAAGGAGTGGGTGGCTCCCGTATCAAACAACACATAAGCTTCATTCCCATTTACTCCTATGCGTCCTGTTACCATAAACATTTATCACTACTTGGTCCTAATCACTCAACACTATCTATTCCAGGGTTTCCATATTTCACTTTTCCTCTTACACAGTTTTAAATTTCCTTTTAAAACTTGCTACGAAACAAAGAACTTTATCTTAAAAAGGAACTTGTTACTAACCTGTCACCAGGCCGCCATCCACATCGCCGTCTTGTCCAGCGCGGCCAGCTCCATGCCTTCCTCCTCATCATCCTCGATCATCCATTGGCCTTCAAAATTATCAGCCGCATACCATGCATGGCCGAGGCTGCACGGCTTCCACTTCTGCTACCGGACCTTTGGGTGTTATCATTTCCTGGATTCCCGTAAGGCCGGGTAGTTCCACTTTTCCTCTGAGGGCACTCGGAGGTTACATGGCCCTTTTCCTTGCAAAGGTAGCAGGTTATAGTCATCTTCTTTGGGCAAGCATAAACCAGATGACCTGCTTCGCCACAAAAGAAACACTTGTCCTTCAGCTGGGGACATTGCCTTGGGTAGTGGCCTCCCTTGCACTTCCAGCAGGAAATATTGGACTTGGTTTGGTTAAACCTCCCACCAGAATTATCCTTAATACCGTGGTAGGGCTTGAACCTTTTTCCTCTGTAGCTCGAGCTGGAGGCATCAAAGTGCCTTTTCCCGAACACTCTTTTGTCCGGTTCAGCATACTTTCTCTTCTTGGCCCCTTCAATCAAACGGGCCTTTTCGATCACCTCAAGGTAGGTCGACAATCCAGATTCATGTATCTTTATCCTTAGGTCCTCATCGAGACCTTCCAGGAATACTTGTTTCTGCAGCTCCTCACTATTCTTGTATGACTCAGGAGCATACTGCAGTAGGTGATTGAATTCTGTTTCATACTGCTCAATCGTTCTGCCCTTTGTCTCACATGCAGGAAATCTGCTGTACCTTACTCGAATCGATGGCGGGGAAATAGTTCCCTAGGAACTCTCTCGAAGGTCTCCCAGCTAACTGGGGTTGCCAAACTCCTTCGTTTAGACTCCCACCATACACGTGCATTATATCTTAACATGTATGTGCCGTACTCCAAACGGAGGTGTGGTGGGGTCTCATATGCTGCAAAGAACGCTCAATTTGAGCCAACCAATCTTCCGCCTCATCGGGCTTTCCAAACGCCCCATCAAAGTAGCGGTTACTCTTTATAAATCAGGGGGAGCTCCTTGGTAACTCTTTATTAAGAAAGTACTCTTACAAACACATACCTTTAAGTACACCTTTCACACATTACTTCTTTTTCATTTCAATCTTTCTACACTTTATGTATCATTTTTACTTTGGCTGCCTTTTTTCCTTTAAATTACTCCCAAATTAATTAAAATAACCCTCTTTCAATCCTTCTTCAAGAAGTTACACATACCATTAATTACACATTACAATTTCAAGTTAAAAATCAACCAAATTCCCTCCCTCTCTCCTCCCAACTTTCACATCAGCTTTGGGTTTTGTCTTGGCTGCCCATTTATTTATTTTTTCTCTTCATTTAATGTGTATTTAACTCATTCTATCTTTCTCTCTCATTCATACATCAAACCTTTACCATTCCTTACACTTTTCCTTTCTATTTTTCCTCTCTTTCTCTCTTCTTTTGTTCTTGTTCTTGCAAGAACACTTGCTGCCCCTATTCCTTATTTAAGCTTCCACACATATTTCTTCAAGAATCTTTGGTAAAACTCTTGTTTAAAGCTTTCATAGTTGATGTACGTAAAGTATAGTGAAAGTTTCATGCATCAAATGACCTTCCATAAGCTTAAAAGATAAGGATGATGATGCCAAAACAAAACACTCCTCTTATCAATGATTATTCTCTTGTAATATTATTATTTTCTTGCTAAAAGTAGTTATATTTTGTAGATCTAACCTTTTTTTGTAACTTTGCTAATATTTATGTTTATATCTATGAGTTTATAGTTTACTACCATGGATTTCTTTCATATTTATGATCATAGAAAGTATAGATCTTGGTTTTGAACTTAAACAAAAATGGTGAAATTCGTATCTAGGCTAGACCCATTTTTAAAAAACCACTTTCCAAGTGCCAAAATAAAATTTTTACTTGAGATAATGAAGGCTTAATGTATATTTATCATCAAGACTTCATTTTATATGGTTCAAGGATGATTTTCAAATATCATTTTTTATAACAAAACTCTATTTTCGAATTTAGGCTAAGGCATAGTTTAAAAACATGTTTTCCAACTTAAAAATGAAGTTTTTATTCAAGATATGGAAGGCTCTTAAGATAGGATGTGTAAAGGATGATTTTTCATAAGTTTAAATGGATTTTATCAAAAGATATGTCCAAAAACAAATTTTGTAAATTCGGATCTCAACCAAGACCAATTTTAAAAAACCCATTTTTCAACACCAAAATGAAGGATTTGTTTAAAAAAATGAAAGTCACATAGAATAGGTATTAATAGGAGATGTTTTTGATAAGTAAATGGTAGATCTACTAATAGAGATTTTTAAAATAGGCAGATATTACAAAATATAAAATTTGACTTTTATCCTAACTTTGTGAAATTTGGATGGTTTCAAGTCCATGCCTTAAAAACCCTTTTATTAACTCCAAAACTTGTGTTTTATATGAAAAATGAAGAGTAGGTAATAGATATCATCAAGCAATGATTTTTATAAGTTAAGATGGGATTTGTTAAGAAAAACATGTAGAACAAGGAGTAGAAATAAAGTAGGAAAATTTGAGTTAATTGTCATTTTAAGAAATTCGTAATAATGGAGTAATGACATGAAAACACTTACTTTTCAAACTCAAAATAGAAGTTTTATTAAAAAAATGAAGTCCTTAGTGATTAGGTATGGTTGAGCCTTAATTTTCTAAGTATTAAATGAGTTTACTTAAAGAAATCACCACAATAATAACTTTTACAAAATTCGGATTTTGGGATGAACCATAATTAAAAACATGTTTACAAAGTATAAAATGGGAATTTTATTTGAAAAAAAAAAAGGCCTTAGGGAATATACATAATGAAGGCTTAATTTTAACAAGAATAAATAAGTTTTATCAAGGATTTTTTCTAAAAACAAGTGGGGATTGTCAAGAATATAAGACTAGCCTTTGTAAGTTGATTTTTCAAAAGTCTTACAAGGAAAAAGTTTTCTAAAAATTTCTTTTATTAAATATCATTAAGAACATGTACATATATATCTCATGACATATCATTTATGATAGTAACTTGTTCATATTACATGTATACTTGCTTTGGATAGTAGAAACTTCATGAACTTTCACAAAATCAATTTTCTAAATTGGATTTCGCTACTGATCTGAATTGATCAGACCTTTTCGAAGCTTCAAAGTTTTCAAAACTTAAAGATGATATTAGAATTGGATAGATCTTTCGAAGTAGATAGAGATTGGTATATAATTTGCTAAATTCCGAGTTAAAACGATCAAGTTATGGCCGTTTTAAGTTGGAATTCCCGTGTAGGTTGAGAATTGCGAATTTTCTAGTTTTGTTAAATAGTTTGGATTAGTTAAGTGATGAAATACTTATTAGGGCATTTCTTCCTTTTTAGGTGACCCTAAAATCGACGATTCCCTACCACCGGATTACTTTTACTAAGAGATCGGTGATTCAATGGCCGAGTGAGTTTTCCTCTTATTTTGTTACCTTGTTTGTGCTTGTAGCTAGTTGCATTAGAAGTATAAGAACAAGATAAAAACCGATATGAATGGGGATGGGATAGATGATGAGACTTTGATGTATGTATGCCAAAGATTATTAAAGCATATCGAAACCATGATTCGATTAAATAACTGCACTGTTCATATTATTTCTGTTTATGTGTATGATATTGGTTGGTCACTCTAAAGAATATATGAATAATTTGACCTAAAAAAAACAAATTAGTCATGCATCGCATCGGACATGTTGCATTTGGTAGCGTGTTACTCCTACACAGGTCGATCGATATGGTTCGAGGACTCGTTTGGATAATGAGACCCGGTATCAGAGCTTATTCATAGGGAACTAAGGCATACCGGGGATGCATTCTATGTATGAGCCTGGGGGCTTCGAGGACTCGCAACGGTCGTGTAGACTTTCAATACCATCCCTAACCCTTGATATGGAGGGTGTAAATCCGTTCTGTGTATAGGTTCCAGATACCCATACATAATTGTCTACTCATGTGTTTGTTCATGCATAGCATATGAATGATTTATAACTTTCTTATTATGGTTCGAAATTAAGGAAACTCTCACTAAGCTAGTGTAGCTTATACCCCAATAGATGTTTGAATAAACAGGTTGATTGGAGAATGCTACGTGTGGACCGAGATGGTTGGAGCTGAATATAACTTCAGGATTCCGGCAGGAAGTAAGAATACTTGAAGATATTAGCTAGGTTTTGTGAATTGCTTTGTAATAGTTTTATGTAGTGAAATCTTTTGATGAATTGTAATTGAAGTATAGTGAGTTGTATTTCCTTTACATTGTTACTCAAGTTGTACCAATATAAAATGTATTACTCCGATGTGTCTCCTTCATGTGTTAGACACCTTGTACATAGTATGGAAGCCTTCGCGTGACTAAGGCGGTCATTCCTAGGCTTTAATATTGTGTACGATGGACTGCTACATTTAGGTTACCCTTTGGGGCGTAATAGCATGATATAAGATTAGACCAAATTTCTTCGAGAAAAGATTAAGAAATTGTCTTATTGAATAAATTTAGGCTATCAGGAGAGGTTGCTTATAATTTTAGAGATGGGACCGTGAAACCTTTTGGATGAAAATTATATTAACATTGAATTAATGGTATTAGTGCAATCTTAATCGGTTGTTAACTAGGAAGAGATTCTAGTAGATAAGGCTAGGGTTAGATGTCAATGATCTTGAGAAAGACATTGATCTATCAATTGAATTTAGCAGTTGGGGAAAGTACTAATAAAGTTCCAATATGGTTAATGTGCATGTTTAATTTAATGGGTGAAGCAAGTCTAAGTTATTATATTGTTTTGCATTAGCTAAGTAATTTTGTATTGAAATAGTGAATCGTTAATTGTAGAATTGAATTAGTGTGGTTGATAATCTATAAATCACTTGATCTAATTTATAAGCTAGATGATAGTTAAGAAGGTAACTACTAGTACTTTTCGATACCTATAAAGATGACCTATACCTACTCCTATACTATATGCAATAGGTGCACTTACTTAGCTCTAACCAGATCATAGGCACAAGACCACATGAATTAATTTATTAAAACTAGTTAGAATATGCACACCATTAGGTCTTTTGTAAGTGAATGATAAGCAAACTTCGAGATTACTTGTTTCATTTTATTCTCTCTTCCATGTTATAGCAATGGGGTAGAAAATGCCAAAACAAATGCTAGAAGGGTCAATTAGAAAGCAATTAATTTTCTAATTTCAATAGTTTTTTAATGATATAATATCTAATTTCACATTACAATTCAATTATACACTCGATTTCAACTCAATGAACATAATATAGGAAAAATTTAACTAAATTCTAGCTAATCAGTTTCATTTGAACCAAATTGAATAAAGTCAAAAATCAAACCTACTTCCACACATTTTGGCTAGCCATGCTCATGTCACTTTTCTCATACACACCCTTAATCATGTTTCGCAAAACTACACTCAAACAATCACTTAAGCATCAAAGTTGTATTTGTGAATAGTGTGTAAGTACAACCAATTTAACCTACGGATAATCGAGTTTTTCTGTACAAGATAGTAATATCATCATGACTTAGTTTCTTTTTGTCTTTCCCCATTAAAATTTAGCTTTACACTATATTATACCCCTTGCATCCTTATATTCCTTCTCTTCTCCTTTTCATTTAAAAATTTTTCCTCTTCAATCGCTCTTCATTTTGCTCTTTTCTATCTTTTTCATTTTAGTAAGAATCTCCCATTTTCCTACCAAACACACAATGTCATCTCTCTTTCTCTATTTCCCCTTAAACCCATATTGATTCGTTCTCTTTTTCCTTAGGTTAAGCACAAGAGAGCTAAGAAGGCTAAGTAAACTTTAAGCTCTATAAACTTAAACATTCAAGTATGTATTGTTTTGTTTCTCTTATGTCACATTTGGTACGCATGAATCATTTGGAATGAAATAGAGTAAAATGAATAAGAGAATGACCAATCCATTCCATTCTGTGTCTATATTCAAATAATGGAATGGAAAGGAATTAATTTTTATTGGAATTTACTAAAAACACTATTTAAAATAATTAAGATAATAAACCATATAGGATAAATAGGTAATTAAAGTAAAAAATCTCGAATGGAGGGCGAAATCACAATTCTATTCTAGTTCATTGTTGCATACCAAACAAGCCATTAGTGAAATTAATAAGACTTGTGTCTTAGATAAATACTTAAGTATTGATCTTAAAATCCTTACATAAATCAATGATTATTTCCTAAATCACAAAAACAACATCCATTCTCTTTATCTATTCTAGGCCAAAACTATAAGCATTGGTTGAAGGAAAAAAATGCAAAATTTGATCCAACATTTATTGAATTCCTTTTGACGGTTATGTAAAATAAGAATTCCTTATTGATAACTACCTAATGTATCAACATATTTCCACATACTTGTGTAGAATATTATATAAAACAGTTCAATATAGTTTGCTTCATGGTTCAAACCATTTTTTAATCTTAAAATTAAATGACATTCTATTAAAAAACTTTAAATACATATTTTTTACCATCAATGAAAATATAAACAATAATATTTAAAATTAATTATATGCTCAAATAAATATGTAATACTTATAGCAAGGAAAATATTTCATCCATCATAAAATTATAATCATATACTAGTTTCATACTTTAGAATTATCCTAAACTATAATGATATACTAGACTCGATAAAAAAAATAATATGCTATCCTAACATGAGATGCAAATTTTAATTCATTGTATATTTCTAAATAATACATCATCAATTATATAAGCCTATAAGTTCTAAATAAAAAAAACATATTAGATAGTAAGACAAAAGGGAAAAAAATGTCCAAAACACTATATGTTAAAATCTAAAAATTATCTTATTCATAGATACACCACAACAATAAAAAAACAATATAACCAATCTAATTTCATTCTCATTTGATACATATGTAACATATTTAAATAAAAAATTAAAAAATAATAAAATTTGTTTATATAAAATAATTAAAAAAATAATTTGTTTGGTTTTTTTCTTTTTTAACTATGTAAAATGTTTTAGTTCAGTTGAAGTCATACGATTTGTTCAGGATATTGAACCATACAGCAACCATGTACTCTACACCAAAACAAATTGTAAACTATTTTAAGTGGTATCAAAGCAAACCAAAACTCAAGTGTTTGCTAATGAATTACGATGTGCTTCTAGAACTATGAGACAAGTGCAAAGGATCATTGGGTTTAGATGTGAAAGATTATATTTGTTTCTAAACTCCTAACATGAAACTGAGTAAACTCGGTTGATCATACTAAACGATCAACTTGAATTAAATTTACTTTTCTTTTATATATAAAATGGATTAAATTAAAATATTGCAAGATGGTTGCCTTGTCAATGTTATTCCTTGCTTATTTCTTCAAATAGACTTATAAAAGATCTTCACGTGTTAGTTGTGTTTTATTATCTTTCTTTATGAAATGTTTTATATTACTTGTATAAATTTCCCACAAACTGAGATATATATATTTGTGTGCATGAACATAAATAATATGGTCAAATTACCATGATGCCATGACTATGTATTACGTTGGTTATGCTTGCTATTCTAATAGCTAAGATATTATGGTTTCTTTTTTATAATCTAGTGGGTTGTAATAGGAACCCATTTAACCTTGTTTTGAAGGTAACCATGGTTTAAACAAAATATTATATGATACTTAAAAATTCACTAATTGACTTTAGCATCTCTATGTTGACTAAAACATTAAGTGTATTTGCAAAATATGATACATCATCAAAATATAAATAATAAATCAAATACCAAAATATAATCCAAATTGTCCTAATCGAAAAATAAGTGACTATTAATGCTTAACAAAACAAAAGTCATATCTTGATATTCCTTCATATTATATAGGAATCTGTCAAGATCATTGATTCTATTATGCCCCAAAGGGTACCCTAGACGTGGCAGTCCGCCACATACAGTATTAAAACTTAAGAATGATTTCCCGAAGTCATGCGAAAGCTTCAACACCATATGCAAGGTGTCTATCACAACAACAGAAGACTTTAGTGGGATGTGTAATTCGAGATAGTAAATATAGCATACAATAAATCCAGATAAATATATAACTTCAACATTATAGGAATATGGTCCTTACATCATCTTAGGGCATTCCCCTGATAAATCTCTAAAGAAAAAAATATCAACTTAGTTGTTCACATAAAGAAACAATACTAGAACCAAAAGATTTTAAAGAAAATCTATTCTAAGATCTTCAAAAGAATTTCCGCCAAAAGCTTCTCAAAACATAATTCCACTTAGGTATATGAAGTCATCGGGAAAACGAGATATCGGTCATGTTTCAACAAAAGTCTAATGGGGTGTAAGCTCAATTAGCTTAGTAAGAATATTCCTGGATTAGTGTACTCGTATCAATAAATTCAAGCAAGTTATTAAACAAGCATATGAAATGCATCAAGCAAGTGAGCAAGCAATACCTATGATCTACCGGAAATCATATGTTTGAATGGATTTACCCTTCATTCGGGGTTAGTGTTTCGGGCTTTTTAAAACCCATCTTTGAAATCCAATGGTGTAGTTTTTCTACTTGCTCCATCCTGAAATAGTTCTTTTGAGCTCCTATTCGCCCATCTTTGCAAACTTGCGAGTTTCCACAAACCCCACCACTATACTCTTGTCCTATCGAGCATAGTAGCTAATGAAATGAGACTAATTACGTAATATGCATGAATCAATTAATATAACTCTTAATATGTAGTTAAGATAATTTAAAGGCAACCATAGAATTTGCAGACACTCCATCGTGATAATAAAACACAATTTAATTAACAACAATTCATGTCTCAATATACTTAGTATACTTTCAACCATTATTATCATGCACATTCCATTTTCATCTTTTTACTACTTCTAGTACCTCTAGTTACAAGCACAAACAAGTACGTAAAAGTAAGACATAAACTTATTCGGCCACCATTGCCATAAATTCTTTACTTATAATAGTCCTCTGAATACGAGTCCTCCCAAGTTTTGTTACCTAAACGAAAGAAATACCCAGAATGAGTATTTCGTGGGAGTTCTACTTGAACTTTCTAATTCTATTCTAGTATTTACATTAAATTCGTATAGAAGGAAATTTCAACTTAAAATGACTATAACTTGCTCATTTTAACTAGAAATTTCGGATATTATATATCGTTTTCTACCTACTCAAAAAGACCTATCCATTTCTAAGGTTATTTTTGTCATGAAAGGTTATTTGGTTCCAAAACATCACGGTACAAATAGTTACAAAATTCCCAGCCCTTAAAATATGATTTCCAAACTTTTCTTTACCCAAATATCCTTAAACAAATATATAGATATGTATATGGTTGGAAAAATCCTTTTGATACATAAATAAACTCATATTTTATGCTTGATTCTATTGGTGTTGTCTCAATAATTATTTTTTCGTAAAACAACTTATCTTATGGATTTGAAAAATTGGACTTTGAAATTTTTCTCTTTAAGTTGTTTGAAAGAAATTACAAATTTCGGGTTATTACAAATAAGTTTTTTTCTTTTTTATATTTCTATTTCTTAACTCTTTCAAAGACAAATTAATTTCCAAAAATTTGGTCATTTAAGTTATCTACCAATTTTATTTATAGTGATGAAAAATAAGTTTTTCAAAAATTTTCTTAGGTCGTTGGTGTTGTCTAATATTTAGAGTTATGTTAAATGTATGTTTTCCCCTCATTCTTATATTCTTCTACTTCTTTTGAAAATAAGTTTACCTTTTTAAAACTTCACTTTCTTGGCAAATTTTATTTCTTTATCTTGGTTTCTAAAATAGTAAGTTGATTTTACCTTGACTTGAAAAACTTGGTTTATTCTTAATATTTGTCATGTGGTGGAATAATTCTTTTAGATAAGTTTATGAGAAAAACTTTCATAACAAAGAATTATCAACATTAAAACTTAGCAAAAAATTCAACTTTGAAAAGAGAATAACAATATTAAAAATTAAGTCTTGTAGAAGCTTACTTAATATGTGATTTTCAAAGTATATGATGAAGCTATTTAAGTTTTATAAAAAATATGGTTGGGTTAAAATCTTAAGTTTAATGCTAAAAATTATTTTTTATAGAATATTTAGTTTCGATTTATAAAAGAAATGAGTTCCTTTTATTATTTGAAGAGATCTTCATTACTGATGCTTTAAATTTTATGATTAACTTGTCTAAGCTTTTGAAAAGAATTTATTAAAAACAATACTTAGATCTTTTGTTGAAAAATCCTTTGTTAAGTGATAAGAAATTTAATTTTTTCTTTATTAAAGGAAGAACCGATTTTTATTTTTATTAAGACAACAACATTCTAGTCATGCATGAATATGATTATGTAGCAATGAAAGTGGGTTAGAATAATACATAATAAGATAGAAAGAAATATAATAAGCAAATAAGCATAATAATATGGTCAAGTATTGAGAACCTTAACTTTATCAAGTATTGGAAGCCTCAGCTTCATCAAGGCAACCTGGGACTAAGAATAGACTAATCCCAAAAAGAAAAAGAAAAAAAAAAAAGGAAAGAAGAGCAATAATAATGAGCTTATTAGAGAGTTAGTGAGCATTTAGGCTCTAAAAATATATAGATATACACAAAGATAATAATTATATATACAAAGTTAAGTTAGGAGCATAATAACAACATAGTATCTTAACAATAACAAAATAAAAATCAAAATTCTTGGCATGTGTAAGAACACAACATGAACATACCGTTGCTTCCATAACTCACATGAGCTTTAAGAAATAACACCATAGTCATGCTAAGTTACATGACATAGGAAAATAATTATAGGAAAGTTTTTACCTAAAGTTTATATTTGATGAAGAAAAAAAGTGATGGTTGTAAGAATATGTGGGCAGTAGTTTTGTGAAGAGAAAAGAGAGTTTGAAAGAGAAATTAGGAGAGAGGATTTAAGGAGAGAATTTGGTAGAGTTTTGATAAGAAAAATGAGAAGGGTGAAAGAAGTGGAGGGAGAGGGAGTAGGACTAGGACTAGGACTAGGAGTATTTATATTTGAATATGGAGGAAAATTGAGTGTAATGAAATAAAATGAAAAAGAAAAAAAATAAATAGAGGAACAGAGAGAGATGGAGTCGGCAGTATAAGTAGGAGAGGGAAAGAGAGAGTTGAGTTGATTGAATTTGTATTTTTGTAATGAAAAGTAATAATGTATAAGGTGTGATGTGAATAATGTTGTATTAGAAATGTAAAACTATAAGAATAGGTGTGTAGATTGTAAAAAGTAGGTTGAAAGAAAAAGTATAAATAGTGAAATAGTAATGAATAGTAGAAAATAGTACTATGAATAGTAGACTAGACAAATAAAATATCGGTAGTAATAAAAATACATGTAAATGAGCTATATATGATATTTTTAGTTACGAAAAATGATGAAACTAATATTTTTGAAATCCTTGTATAATTATGAGTCTTTTGGTGTTATCAAAATATCTTTACTATTTCAGGCACCGAGGCATGTTTTTCAAGAACTAATTTTGTTCGGGTTCAAAATGAATCGAATTTTGACAAAAAGATCTGTTTAATCTATCTTATATTATTCCAAACTATAATTCATCATTAACTTATTTCTATTGTTCTCAAGTTTTGAGCGGGAGATTGCCAAAACTGAAACTACTAGATTATCTCGATCATAGTTGACTTTTGAAATTCCGATTTTATTAAGGTTAGGGTTTATTCCAACTTTACCATAGAATCTGAGGGGTTTACAGATTCCATATATATAACAAAAATACACTAAAAACATAGTAATACTGTAAAAAGATGGGAGGTTCCATCGATAAAATTGTCAAATCAACCATCTAACCATTAAATAAAATATAGTAATTGAATATTGACTATTTTAGTGGTTCGATCACAGTTGGATATGATATGAGTCATTGGATAGTCAACGAGGCATATAATTTTCCTAAAAAGATTTAAACATTTATAGAACAACTTGAAATTGTATAACACATTCGTCTTATTATACCACATAATGAGAAAAATCCAAAATGAAATCATCGTTTACGTATATACCGTTAAAAAGAAATTCCATATATGCGCATGTAAAATTATATAAATGATTATAGAACTAACTTACAACAATCAATTTGTATATAAAAATGACAAAAAAAAGGTCATCTAAATGAATAAAGTCAATGATATAATAATAATAATCATTGAATAATAATTAAAACATGGGTTAATGTCATGAATGGTACTTAAACTTTGCAAAATGTATAATTAAATACCTAAACTTGAAATTGATTAATTTAGTACTTGAAATAAGTTATCGTACATGCCTATAGTGCCTCAATCAAGTTCTTTTAGGTACTAAATTGATCAATTTCAAAATTTCCTAATAATAAATTGATTGCATCACCCACAGTATTTATGGATAAATTTTGAATATCTAGATTTTTTATATCCAGATATTTTACGAAGTATAGGTACTATTCATGACACTATCCCTTAAAATTATGGATATGGTGTGTTTCTAAGCATGTTAGCACATATGCATATAAATAAGATGGAATGAAATAAATTTACAACCTTCTTTTGTTGAGTCATTGTGTCTAGTCCTTGGTGTCATGTCATGATTCATGTTGAGCCATCAGTTGTCTTTTTCAGGTTCGAGTATAGACACCAATTTTTGCTCAATTTAAAGGCTCAAATTTATGATAAAAATTAGTATTATGTCGAGCTCAAAAAAAAATAGTAAAAAATAGAAAAAATCAAAAAATAAGCAAAAATAGCACAAAAAATAGAAAACAGCAAAAATAAATAAGAGATAGAAGTAGTAAGAAAAATATAAAAAAATGAGAGAAAAATGAGAATAGTAAAGAAAAGTAAATTTAAAAAAAATTATTATTATTTTTTAAAAAAATATTTTAAAAAATTATTCCAGCTTGATATAATACATATTTTTGTTATAAATTGTTTTTAAAGTTAATTAAATAATTTTTCAAAATTATTTGTTTAATTAAATGCAATTTTTAAGAGCCTTAAATATTTTTATGTTGAACCAACCAGGCATAGGCCAATGGCCTAATGGTTAAGACCACTGACCAGACCCAAGCCCAAGCCACAGGTCATGGGTTCGAACCAGCTTGGAGGCATAAATTTTTGGCCTTTTGTCCTCATATTTTTTGGATCGAATTAACCCGACTCATCCACTTTAGATTTTTTTTTTTTTTTTTTGAGGATGAGGATTCAATTCTGCATGGGATAGATTGGATTTGTATTAAATGTGTGCGAAAATCAAGCCTCGAACAGCCCCAATTTTTCAGTTGAAAATTGTGAAAATTTCGAAAATCTGGAAAAATTGAAGAATCATCAATGGCGGCTGATCAAATTCAATGAATTTGAACGATTCAATTGATCCTATACAGAGATAGGATCGATATTCGAGGATTTGATCATCAATTTCATCAGTTACGAACGAATCAAATTCCAATTTTCGAGTTAAATTTTTTGCGAAAAATTGGGAAGTCATTAAATGCAATTCGTAACTGAACATCAATTTCATCAGTTACGAACGAGTCAAATTCCAATTTTCGAGTTAAATTTTTTGTGAAAAATTGGGAAGTCATTAAATGCAATTCGTAACTGATCATCAATTTCATCAGTTACGAACGAATCAAATTCCAATTTTCGAGTTAAATTTTTTGCGAAAAATTGGGAAGTCATTAAATACAATTTGTAACCGAAATCAGACCATGGATCTATAAATAGGAATTATCCCTAAACAAAAGACACAATAATGGCAAAGATTATTTAGAGATTCAAAGCATTCGAAAATTTCCGAAGTTAGGGTTTAGAGAGAGAAAATCACAAATTAGAAGTTTTTGGATCAAACTCGATCCAAATTGAGTGTTTAGAGAGCTTTAGGAAGTTGTTCTTAGTGATCTAGAGTTTTTTAAATTGCTCAAAGGATCCAGATTTATGCTCTGCAAATTTTCGAATCTCAACTACTGATAGCCACCAGCTCGAACCACCGCCTGTGGAGGTTCTGGGTGGAAGCCACCACCTCCAACAGCTGCGCCACCTCGAGACGCGTTGGGCCGACAAAACCCAGAGCCTCGAACACCCACAAGCGGCCGACAAAGCCTTTGAAGGTCATGCCATCGTCTTCTTCGCCCGACCAGGGGAGATCCGACCCGAAGTCCGGCCGAGATCCGAAATCCAACCCGCCTCCGGTCATGGTCAACGGTCAAGTCAACGGTCAGCAGGTCAGACGGCCCAAATTGAAAGTCAACAGATCAGACGGCTCTGATCAAGTAATCAGATCGTGCGTTCCAGATCTGATCCGAACGATCCAACGGCCCAGGTGAGTTCCGATTATTTTATTATGTATTTAATATATTTTAATTACGGAAAATAAAAAAAATAGAAAAAATGCAATAAAAATTCATAAAAATTCAGAAATATTCAGAAAAATCCAAAAATTAGAATAATTGTTTTTTGCGTAAATTTATATGTTTTAGCAATTTGTGATATTTTTGAATATTTTGTGAATATGCATATGTACATAGTTTGTTTTAGAAATGTATATATGATGCATGAGATATACTTTGAATGTGTTGTATTTGCAATATAACTTTGATGTGATGAATTTAAATATGTTTTAGATATATGTGATATTAATTGAATTTTGAAAATAATAAAAATGATAAAAAATGAAAAAATGAGTTTTCTAAAACAAAATTTTTTTTTTTTCAAAAAATACTTTGGTTTAAAAAAAAAATAAGTAAATGAATGAAATAAATGAAAAGGAAAAGCTTTTTTGGAATGAAAGAATTTTTTTATGAAATTGAATGAAATTTTTCAATCAAATTATTTTATAGCATAAATTTGCTATGAAATAATAAATCAAAGTTTTCAATCAAATTATTTTCATAAATTTGCTATGAAAAAATCAAGTTTTCATCAAATTATTTTCATAAATTTGCTATGAAAATAATCAAAGTTTTCATCAAATTATTTTCATAAATTTGCTATGAAAATAATCAAGTTTTCATCAAATTATTTTCATAAATTTGCTATGAAAATAATCAATTTTCATCAAATTATTTTCATAAATTAGCTATGAAAATAGTCATCCAAAAGTTTTCAATCAAAATATTTTCATATAGCATTAAATTAGCTATGAAAATATTCAATCAAGTTTAATCAAAATTGATTTTTCATGTAGCATTAAATTAGCCATGAATTATCATAAAATGATTTTAAAAAAAATGATTTTGGACTTAGAAAAATTGCATTTTCATGAAATGAAAATCAATTAATTAGATCATAGGATTATTAAAAAATGGTTTCATAAAAATTCAAAATTTAATGAATTTAAAGTGAAAAGAGTTCAAAAATTAAAATTGATCAACAAACTAAGGTTCTTTTCAAAAGAACTACGTTTTGTCTGATCTCGATTATCGAGTACGTAGGCACCTACGGGGCGACAATAAAAATGGAAAAAATGTTTTTGTTTTTAATATTGTGAATAATTATTTTGTAAATATAGTTTTTTTTGAAAAAAAAAGGAAATATATTTGTTGATATTCATGTTCTAAAAAAAATGAATAAAAAATAAAAATGAAGAAAAATACATAAAAATAAAAATGAATGATTTGACTTGTAAATTTGTGTTATAATGTTTCACTTGAATTTTTGAGCATGAAAAGGATAAATTATAAATTTGAAATTCCAAAAGTGGTAACCAATTTGGTTTTAATAGGTTAGCCCCCGAATCCATGATATCTGTTTTAAAAGTTTGTTTTTCAAATCAAATTTTCGCAGACTAGTAGCTAAGTTAGGATCAACCGACCCATTTGATCCTAGCTTTTATTTTTCCCGATTTATATCGGGTGGCGACTCTAAATCATTTTCAAAAATTAAAATTTCTCTTAACCCCTAGTCGAGGATTCATGTTAAATGGGTTCGGGTTTAATGTGAATCGGGTTAGGAGAAATGAACCAGATAATGGAAAAATCCAGGCTCGACAGCTTGGCAACTCCACTGGGGACCGCTTAATTTTTTTTTTAAAAAAAAAGAAGAGGGCTAGCCATTTAGGGATTTTAAATTTTAAATTTATCCTTTAAATTGCTCGATTTTTTATATAATCATTATATGAATGTATATAATTCTTTGTACATTATTTGAATAATTGTTTTGTGAATACATGTATACTAATCTTGCAGGTACATAAAAAAAAGGGCAATAGTTTTACTTATTTATTTATTTATTTGATTGCATTTGCATTTTGGCATGAATGTGTGCTAGATACGTGAAACCAGGCCGTCTTAAGAGCCTAAGCGAGGAGGACGAAGTAAGGTCTGGGGGCTGTGGCTTTCCACCCTCTAATCAAGAAATGTCCTCCCACTCCGGTTTAGTACCACTAAGCCGGGGGAAACCTATAGAACCCTACCAAATCATGCTTCATCAACATGGGATTTGACCAAATTTTTTAAAGAAAAATGGAGTTGTGTTATTTTTTTTATAAAAAAAAAGGTTTCAAAAAGAAATTTTTGAAAAAAAAAATAAAATAAAACAAAAGTTTTTAACCAATTCCAACAAAGTTTTTCACAAATTTTTTTTTTAAAAAATGTGGAGTTATATTCTTTTAGTATTAGTTGGCCTTATAAGATTAGTATATAGATAGTTAAATAAATAAAAAATGATTTGATGAAGGTTTTGAAACCATTGTTTTTAAAGACAACTCGGTAAATATTTTTCAAAATTATATTGGTCTTTATCCCCATTTGCATTCGTGTGCTAGCATATTTGCATCCTTGCATTTGTATATATTTTCTCTAAAAAATGTGTATAGTAGACTTGTATATATCCATAGAATATATATTGTCCATCTATAGTATAGGTTCTTTCCAACCAAAGTTAGACTTGTATATATCCGTAGAATATGTATTGTCCACCTATAGTTATAGGTTCTTTCCAACCAAAGTTACTTTTGTCATAGGTATTCCACTCCATTGTCCTCAAGTCTATTATTCTTGTAAAATATCAGCTCCCATTCGAAGTTTTTTTTTTTAAAAAGAGAGTCATTTTTTTACTACTTCAAGAAAAATAGTTTTTGCTTTAAAAAGAAAATAAAAATAGAACACTGAATAATTTTTCCACTTTAGGTTTTAAATAATCATTTTTTAAATTTTTTGTGAATATCCATTATTCTTTCAACGATTAATTCTTTGAAGATATTTTTGATAAGTTTAAAAAAATAAAAGAAAAATAAAAGTTGTAAATAAAAATTTTTCAAACTTTCTTTAAAAAAAAAAACAAAAAAAAAAAAAAAAAACAAAAAAAAAAAAAAAGAAAAAGGAGATAATTTGCTAGCAAGAACATATTAAGATTTTGAAATTGCTTTTGACCAGGTTCAGCTAATCCCTTACATATTAAGATGGCTAACAACAACAACACTCCCAATCAGACCACTGAACAGAGACTCAATGCTATGGAACAAACCCTGCATAGAGTTGCTGAACAAATGCAACTCTGACACAAAATTTCACTCACTTAAGACCCTTACAACATCTGAAGGATCCTCAGGGGCACAAAAAGGGAAAGGAATTGAGGGGCAGTTCATCGATCAGATGACACACAAAATGAGTTTAATGCAGCTGAGCTAAAAAAAGAACTAGAAGCTCAAGCTAGAGAGATAGAGAAAAAATTGTTTGAAAAGATGAAGACATTTGACGATTTTGATCAAATTGCGATCCTAAGTTTACCACAGTTTAAGGAAGGTGCCTTTCCTGAAAAATTTAAGGCACCTGAGTTTGAAAAATATAATGGAACCGGTTGTCCCAATATGCATACAAGACTGTACATACGACGTATGGGCAGTACGCCAAATTTGACAAGCTGATGGTACAGACTTTCCAAGATAGCCTTACTGGCCCAGCCTTAGCTTGGTATGCCCAATTGGATCACCAAGAAGTTGATACTTGGGATAAATTAGCCAGAGCATTTTGCAACCAATATAAGTTCAACATCGAAATGGCACCCTCAGTTTGGGACCTGAACAATATGAAAAAGAAGAAAGAAGAAACATTCAAGGAATATGCCCAACGATGGAGAGCTTTAGCTGCAAGAATCACCACCCTGATGCCTGAAAAGGATCTGACATTCACTTTCATCAATACCCTGGATGAACCTTTCTTTTCACATCTTGTGGGACATGCATCAGCAAGTTTCTCAGAAGCAGTAATGGTAGGATGCAGAGTTGAAAATGCCCTCATTTCTGGTAAACTGCAAAGCAATGAAGAACCTGAAGTAGAAGGGGACACAACCAATGTAGTGAGTTACAACAATCCTACACAGAAATCTAGGAGGAAATTCACTCAAATCCCTGTCCCTCTATCTCAAATTTACCAGAAGCTGAAAGAGGATACTTATTATACCCTAGTGAGCCAGTACCGGGTATAAACCACGAAAGTATGACCCTAATGCACATTGTGAGTACCATATGGGTCAACAAGGGCATGCTACTGATGATTGTTGGGAATTGAAGAATAAAATTCAGGATTTGATTGATTCAAAAACGATCCAATTGCAATTTGTTGATGAGCTAGCGGCTAATGATGAAGAACCCACAATCAACATGCTCCATGCACAAGAAGTCGGCAACACCTCAAATCAAAGAAGTGATTCACAAGAGAAAGATCAAAAAGAGCATGAAAATCTAGAGCAAAGACTTGCGGCAATGACAGAAAGGATTGAAACCCTAGAGCAGGTTATGAAGCACGTGCTAGATAAACTCCAACATTTAGGTCTTAATGCTAACAAAGTGCCATCTTGTGAGACTCAAGAAGGATCATCAAGCTACAGGCCAAAGAATATGAGGCAAGAAAAGAAGCCTTTGAATTCAAAAGCATGGGCCAAAATAAACCAGATCGTTTGACACAGCAAAGGCGTCTCACACAATTTGAGATTCCGATGATTCAAGTTCTTAACGGTTGAGAGAACAGAATATGATAACATTTGAAATCCCAAAAGAAGGGTACAAGCCGAGGAAATATGATCCTAATGCCCAATGCGAGTACCACATGGGTCAAACAGGCCATTCTATAGAGAATTGTTGGAGATTAAAGCACAAAGTCCAAGATTTGATCGATGCTAAGCTTATCCAACCTGAGCTCCTCGAATCTATGAAGCCAGTTGATGATAGTGATTCTATCCCAACTCCGATAGGGTTTCCAAGCATCACTTCATCAGGAATTGAGAGTTTGTTGTTGCCATCTAATAAGATAGCCTATCATATGCAACAGTTGAATTTGCCGATCAATGTTAGTAGGGGCAAATAGTTTAAGAAAGAAGATTGACAATGATGCCTATCGTTGTAATAAAAATGATAATAAAATCTTCTATTTTTAGTGACATTTGGGGCAATTTGAATGCAATAAAAATTCATAAAAATCCGAAAAATCCAGAAAGAATTAGAATAATTGTTTTTTGTGTAAATTTATATGTTTTAGCAATTTGTGATATTTTTGAATATTTGTGAATATGTATATGTAAATAGTTTGTTTTAGAAATATATATTTGATGCATGAGATATACTTTTAATGTGTTGTATTTGTAATATAACTTTGATGTGATGAATTTTAAATATGTTTTAGATATATGTGATATTAATTGAATTTTGAAAATAATAAAATGATAAAAAATGAAAAAATGAGTTTTCCAAAACAAATTTTTTTTTTTTTCAAAAATACTTTGGTTTTAAAAAAAATGAGTAAATGAATGAAATAAATGAAAATGAAAAGATTTTTTGGAATGAAAGAATTTTTTTATGAAATTGAATGAAAATTTTCAATCTAAATTATTTTGATATAGCATTAAATTAGCTATGAAAATAATAATCAAAGTTTTCATCAAATTATTTTCATAAATTTGCTATGAAAATAATCAAGTTTTCATCAAATTGTTTTCATAAATTTGCTATGAAAATAATCAAAGTTTTTATCAAATTATTTTCATAAATTTGCTATGAAAATAATCAAGTTTTCATCAAATTTTTTCATAAATTTGCTATGAAAATAATCGAAGTTTTCATCAAATTATTTTCATAAATTAGCTATGAAAATAGTCATCCAAAAGTTTTCAATAAAATATTTTCATATAGCATTAAATTAGCTATGAAAATATTCAATCAAGTTTAATCAAAATTGATTTTTCATGTAGCATTAAATTAGCCATGAATTATCATAAAATGATTTTAAAGAAAATGATTTTGGACTTAGAAAAATTGCATTTTCATGAAATGAAAATCAATTAATTCATAGGATTATTAAAAAATGGTTTCATAAAAATTTGAAATTTAATGAATTTAAAGTGAAAAGTGTTCAAAAATTAAAATTGATCAACAAACTAAGGTTCTTTTCAAAAGAACTACGTTTTGTTTTATCTCGATTAGCGAGTACGTAGGCACCTACGGCGACAATAAAAATGGAAAAAAATTTTGTTTTTAATATTGTGAATAATTATTTGTAAATATATGTTTTTTTGAAAAAAAAAAGGAAATATATTTGTTGATATTCATGTTCTAAAAAAATGAATAAAAAATAAAAATGAAGAAAAACACATAAAAATAAAAATGAATGATTTGACTTGTAAATATTTGTATTATAATGTTTCACCTAAATTTTTGAGCATGAAAAGGATAAATTATAAATTTGAAATTCCAAAAGTGGTAACCAATTTGGTTTTAATAGGTTAGCCCGAATCCATGATATCTGGTTTTAAAAGTTTGTTTTTCAAATCAAATTTTCGCAGACTAGTAGCTAAGTTAGGATAACCGACCCATTGATCCTAGCTTTTATTTTTTCCCGATTTATATCGGGTGGCGACTCTAAATCATTTTCAAAAATTAAAATTTCTCTTAACCCTAGTCGAGGATTCATATTAAATGGGTTTGGATTTAATGTGAATCGGGTTAGGAGAAATGAACCAGATAATGGAAAAATCCAGGCTCGACACGAGTCCTATCAACTCAAATAAGTGGAGGGTTTGTAATTACCAAACTAGCTCCTACAGTTATATATTTGCTAAATTATGTGAAATATCATCTTTAAAGAGTTGGAGAATATCAAATTTTACAAATCATGAAGTAAAGAGATGAAAGATGAATAAATTAATTGTTGAATAACAAATAAAAGAATAAATAAATGTTACTTATTAAATTATACAAAAATCAACAGATATTAGATCTCAATACATTTCAAAGTAATTGGAAAATAACTAAAAAAATCAAATAGTTGCAACAATTGAATGAAACAAAGTAATGTGAACAAATATACCAATAAATAATGTTACACCCCAGAAGGTACTCTAAACATAATATGTCGCATGAATCTAAACTAGGACTCATGAGTATCCATTTAGTCTACTTCATGGGCCTTCAAAGTAATTCATGAGAATAGTATAGATAAAATTCCCAAAGGAGAGTGACCCCCACATACAAGATCCAGTTGTATAGAATATGAATATAAGTGCATACACATATATGACTAATAATTACTACTTGGTTATTACAATACCATATTACAACTATAGTATAATACTTAAACATTGTCTTAAAAATAAGATGATATTGAAACTAACTATGATTATCCTCTTCCCACTCTCGCAGATGACCTTTATTGGACTTTGACACTGTATCCGGATGAGACTACAGACCGATACCAACCATGGGTTAACCTAAAACAAGTAGGAGCTATTGGAGGGTGGGGCTAAACTGTTTTAGTGTTTTGAGTTCAGCACTAGCGGTTTGTACAGGCTATGTAGAGGTGGTGCTGAACTCAGACATACCATAACTCTTAAAAAGTCCATTGTTTATTGCTTTGTAGCAGTGTCTTTAATCTTACTTTGTTTTTAAGAATATTTGCAATATTTTTAGACCATCTAAGTGGATAAACCAATGTTATTCTCCTAAACTACATAGATCAAATAAGTGTAAGTGTATACGTACACATGTATATATATATACACACTTTTCCATGCATGCCAATCTTTTAGAGTTTACAAGGAAACAAGTTTCCTTTAGTTCTTATAACAAAGTTGGTCTAGATCTATATGTATGTTTGTAAATTCATTTTTCATTTGCTAAAATTTATAAATGTTCATTCTTGTGGAGTATAATTCATTGTGAGATTAAATAAATATGATCTTTCTTCTTTAGAAAACTGCCATCATACATTCATATATACTTACATCTTGTTTTGCTTTGCTTCATCTTGTGTTCTACACATTTCTAAACGTGACTAGAAGAATTTACCTTGGTAGTGTGAGGTGATGTAGTAACATTCTCTCTTGTTTTGCAACAGTCGAACCTAAGAGACAAAAGGAGAGGAGCTTATCAACCTTTTAAACCTATATTTTAATGATCTTTAAGGAATGAATGGCTTCCTTACCTTGGTTATTCCTATCTAGATCTTGTTTCTAGACTTAGGTTTTGGCTCCTTAAAGTCACACGAAAATGGAAAGGAGATGGGGAAAGTGTGCGGTTTAGTGTTTGTTGTTTTGCTGAGATTGTTTGTTGGGGCTATCACGAAAACAAAATGGAAACGGTGGAGTTTTTCTTTATCTTAGTTTGGTTGTCTTTAGAAGAAGATGATGGCTGCCTTAGTCTTCTTGAGAGTTCATGAGATAGGAAGGGAGAGAAAAGTAATGGGATTATGTTTGCTTGCTTGGGATTTGGTTAAGGAAGGTCTGCATGAAGGAGAAAAAGAAAAGTGGGAAGTAGTAAATGAAAGAGTTTCTCTTTTTCAAACTAAAGTTGGCAAAGTTAGAAAGTCATGGAGTTAATGCATGGGGTTGTTTTCTATATTTAGCATTGATGACCTTTACCTTATTCTTATCCTTGATCCTTAGCAGGAGATGAAAATGGGGAGGCAAAGTGGAAGGACGATGTCCTTGAGAAGTTAATTGTCTTATCCAAAATTGAATATGAACCATTAGCTAAGATTATGGGATCTATAGCTCTTGACATAGATCATGGTAAGAAAATAAATATATATATATATATATATGGAAGGTGGACCTTGAAAATTTGTTGACTGTTAGATCTTGCCATATAATTTATACAGGCCAGTTTATAACTTTAGGTTAATTAGTATAGTGTTGTGTCTACACGATTGAGTGTTGGTAAAATTTATGATCGATAATTAATTGTGATTATCATTTATATAAATTTTAAATATATTTTGGTAATATTTTATATTTTTTATTCGATATGGAATTCTATCTAATCTAATTTATACTACACGATTTACCCTAAGGCTATTGTTTGTTAACTGATAAATCATCTTAGTTAATTAGTTCATTTCGGTGCAAGAGTTTATTTATTTACTTATCGGTTCTAGGAAAATGAGATTTTTCAGGGGTTTACAAATAAACTTGATGTATATAAATAATCGCCAAAATATTGTAAAATTTCATCACACAAGAGAAAACATAATAACAAATCAAATAACCTAATGTAGAAATCCAAAATAATCATAATAACATAATAAAAGACTTGATAAAGACTGTCTTAAAATAACCAAATAGTCATGAATAATTATAATGCCAAAACTTGATATGAGATGTCAACTTCTAGTAAGTAATCTGGTAAGTTTGAAGGATGAAACCTTTTTTAAGGGGGAGAAGATGAAATACCTTAGTTTTTGAGCAAGTATGATATATAATGATACACGTAAATTTGAATCTCAATTTTTAATTTGTTAATAATTTGGACAATAATAGTTAACTAAATAAATAAGGATCTTTAGGATAAAATTTCCATCTAAGTTGATCATGAGATAGAATCAAGTTAATTAGTATAGTAATTGAATCTAATTGAGATTATAGATCAAAGATAATTCAATTTCCTAATATATTTTATCAAATTATTGAAATTATCCTAAATATTTAAATTGAGTTTCACTTATTAAATTTAATACCTAAATTCCTAAATTCTAAATTCAAAAGCCTAAATTCAATGAACTTATTCCTAGAAATTCTAAAGTCCTAAAATCAAGTTAAACCTAAATTCTACAATTTTTATAACTTGTTCTTCTAGGGGGTAGTCTTGGAATTAATACAAATTTTCACTTATCATTTCCAAAGTCAATTCCCTAAACTGTCCTTACACTTTCTACTCACATGACTAAAATATGTTGGGGTATTCATGCCATTTACCTCTCACACTTATCCTTATACGTACAAGTATCCCAACCCACATTATATAATAAACATCTTATGGGTCTGGATAGGATTAGCAATTGGCTTAGACCTGTTAGGTTTAGTTCACCAAAATTTGGACTCAAAATCGCCTTATGTAGATAGCACGACAGGTCCAACCCATAGACCTCTTGGGTTTAGCTAGTTCGAGATGGCTCAAAGCCATCCCAAATTCTAAAGAAAAAAAATTAAAGGAACAAAACTTTTATTTTAAAATAAAACTACAAACTTAAAATAGAAATTAGGCATAAGAATATACTACTCTTTAGCCTATTTCCACCTAAAACCATTAAGGAAGTGCAATTATTTATACACTAGCACATCCGCTTTGAGTTGAAAGATTTAAAATGTAAGATTAAAGTAACACTCTAAAAGCGTAGAATTTACAAAAAAAAAAAAAAAAGGAAGTCCCATATTATTAGAAGTAGAATTGCTCATTAGAGGAACTTTATATAAAACATGGATATGTTTTTAAATTATATTTATTACATTTTTTTAATCAACAATGCATTAAATAATTGTGAATAGATAATAATATCTATTCATATGGAAAATAGTATAAATATTAAGTATTATTTATTTATTTTTAACTTTTTATACTTTATATTTTTTTTCTTTAATCTTATATTTATTTATAATAAATTTATTTTTCTTTTTTTTTTAGTAGGACCAAGTTTAATCCATCAAGTCCATGGGTTTGATTGGTCCACCTGTAAACCCCCAAAATTTTGGAATCGGTTTAGCTTAAACCCTAATCTGGAAGTCAACCGAAACCCAAAAGTCAACGAAACCTAGTTAGACGTAATGGCTTAAGTTCGGCAATCTCGAATAAGCAACCCCGAGAAAGTAAGTAAGAGTTTAGTATGTAGAATAGTTCGTAATTACCTAAGAAAGCCTAAAAAGATCATATTAGAAAATCGCGAATCGTTTTGAACCCGAATGGACACAGTTCTTGAAAAATGTGTTCTGAGGCTTGGAATAGTAAAAATATTTTGAATATATCGTTAGACTCGTAAAAATATAAAGTTTTCAAAAATATCAGTTTTATAATTTTTTGGTAAGTAAAAATAATAGATATAGCAATTATACGTGTATTTTCTTACTACCAGTACTTTATTAGTCTTATCAACTTTACATTACACTATTCATTACTATTCTACATTATTCTTTTCTCTATAATTTTTCTTACAACTTACTCTTACAATACCATAACCTATAACCTTTACTTTTTACCTTTCCCATAACTTTATTTCACATCTACCTTACCTATTACTTCATTTAATTAACAAAAAAAAAATAAAATCTCTCTTCTCCCCTCTACAAGACATGGTCGGCACCTCCCCCCCACCCCCACCACCTAATCTCTCCCCATTTTGTTTTATTTTTCTTTTATTTAAATCACTCAATAATCACTCCACATTTTCCTATAAACACCCCCCTTCTCTTTTACTTGTTTCACACAATTACTACTCACAAATTTCTATACCAAACCTCTCTCAAAATTTCCTCTCAAAACTCTCTCCAAAATATTCTCTCAAAACTCTCTCAAAATAATCTCAAACCACTTTCTACCTACACAAATCCAACCATAACACATAACACTTCAAAAACCTTCTTTAGGTAAACTTTTCTTTATATTTTCTTCTTCTCATGTCTTGTAACTTCACATGACCATGGTGTGAGTTTTCAAAAATTAAATGTTATGGAAGCTACACTATGTTCATGTATTGTTCTTGTTCATGAATGTCTATTTATATGTTGTTATTTTACTTTGTTCATATTAATGTTGTTATATCTAAGTATTATTATGTACTTATGTATATATATATATTCTTTAGAGTATATAAGCTCACTTGCAATTTATTTTATTTTCATGTAAAGTAATTTATTTGTTTCTTCCATTGCAATTTATTTATTTCTTATTGTTTTAAGACTAGTCTCTTGTCTTAGACTTGTCCTCATCAAGTCAAAACAAATTTTTCTTTCTTTCACTTTATTTTCCTTTTGGGACTAGTCTACTTCTTAGTTTCGGGAACCTTGAAGAAACTAAGACTCTCAATACTTGACTTTATTTATTATTTAAGGTATTTTTGCTTGCTATTATTTCTCATAAATCATACCAATAAGATTGTTGTCCAAATTTTTTTCAAGCTCTAAAAATATTTGATAAAAATGAGATTTTATCACTTAGGAATAAGTTTATATGAAATATAAAATCTATGGTTTACCAAAAATAAAGTCATTCCTTTCCAAGTTATAAGAAGAATTCACTATAATTTTAGAAACTACTTTTGTTTTGAAAAGCTTTTTAAATCATTTCTATATCACTTTGTTTTTCAAAAAGAAAATGATTTTTAACACAAAAATTATGTCTATGACAACATAATATAGAGGAAACCTTATAAAAAGGAACGAGAATTTTCAAATTAAGATCTTTTCAAACAAATGGTCAAAGAAAAATTGTATAGAAAATAAATAGGAAAAAATAGCACTAATATAGAGAATTTAGAAAAGAAGAAAATTACTTTTCGAAAAAGGCCACCTAGGAAAAATAAAAAGTCAAACATAAAGTAATTTTTTCTTTTGAAAACAAAAAGAATCAAGATATTCATTTTAAAATATTTACAAAATGGATTTCTTGTAAACTATAGATTTCTAAACTCTTAATTTATACTATTTTATTCAAGAAACATGGTTGGACAACAAACACTTGAGCATGAATAAAATATGAGCTAAGTAGCTATAAAAAGAGAATTTTTCAACTATATAGATAACTAAGTATTTATCAAACAAATTTTGAATGAATTAAAGTTTAAAAAAAAATTGTTTTTGGGATAGAAAAATTCGTGGTGAATCTAATCACCACTGTTCCGGGCCTAAATGGTTTAGTTTGATAAAAATAGGTTTAGAAATGGATAGATATTTTCGAGTAGGTAAAAATCAGTATATTATATGCGCGATTCCGAGTTAAAATGACCAAGTTATGGCCATTTTAAATTGGAATTCTCCTTTATATCAACTTTGATGTTCTCATGACATTGTGTTGTCAAAATTCAAGAAAGTCATCAAGAAATACTCATTTTGGGTATTTTCCTTGACTAGCTGACCCCGAGGAAAGATACCCATACCCCAAGGACTATTTCAACTAAGTGATTGTGTGAGCGACTCATCCGTTTAGAAGAATTGTCGATATGGCATCGTGAGTTTATTTCCTTAAAATGCTTTACTTAATTGTGCTTGTAATCTATTCGCATTAGAATTAGGAAAATACAAATGGATATGTATGTAAGATAATTTGTTGAAAGATCCTAAGAATATCGAGGGCGGAATTGAATTAATGTTTGTTTTAGTATAACACTTGATTTGTATGAGATTCTATGATCACCTTAAATTTGATAATAATGATGTTATGATATCATAAATAAATTGATTCATGCATACCATGAAGTGAGTCACATTGCATTGGGTTTGAAATGACCTAAATTTAATTTCTATATAACTTCCATGTATATGCTTTATTTGTCTTAATTATTGAACTATATGAGCATATTGAATTATGAGAGTCATGTTTGGTAATAGTTTAAATGTGTCTAAGCTAGTATATCTTGAACATTACACATGTGTTATTTTGCATGTGTAATGAAATTAATGTCATTATTTTATATATATTAATATGTGTATAGTATAATTAATATTTGTGTCTTTTATGCATTAATATGTTTGTGTTATGTCTAAATTTATCAAATCAACTTTTGAATTGTTTAAGAAATAGTTGACAAAAATTTACTTAATTAAGCCCAATTTTCATGCCTAAATTGCACCCAAATGAGCCCCAAATTCAACCCAAAGTTTATTATGCCTTAAAAGTCAAACTTAAGATAATAATAAATCCAAAATTGCTTAATTAAGCCCTCTTTTGGCAGTCCTCTCATTCCATACGAATTTTCATCTTCTTTCTTTCCTTTTCTCTTTTTCTTTTCCTCCAAGTTCCAAGCCCTAAACCAAAGGATAATACAAAGCTCCTTGAATCAAAATTCTTTCCAAGCTAAGGCTTACTCATGTAAGTTAATACAAGTATAGCTTTTGTTTTAATTCCTTTCTTATAGTATCTATGTAAAATATTTAGTAGCATGAGTTTAATGTCTTTTGAGTGGTTTGGTTCATGCATTGATATAGATTGGATTGTGTTTTTAGTGTGTGAATTTGTTTATGTGTTGTAGTAGTTATATGAAGTGTTGGGGAAGGAAACAATGTTGAATTGAGTAGTTGAAGTTGAGATGAGTGGAATGGGAATTGAAGTTATTTAATGTTTTAAGTTGCTAGGATTGATTAGTGTAGATAGGAGATAGTATATAAAGCTAAAAATGAACTTAAAGAAGAAGGATTTACAAAGTGCAAAACAGGGGAAATGAGTTTTTATGAATAGATCTGTTTTTGAATGTACGCTGGCATCTGGCACTTCAACACCGCCGGTGTAGAGGCGATGTTGGAGGTAACAGAATCGATTTTTTTAAAGCCGCTTTGAACACCGCCAGCTTTTGCAAGAAAACTTTACCAGCGTTTATTTTTCAAAAGATACGTCGGGCATTTAGGCTTTAACGCCGCCGGCGTATGGGCAGTGTTGGATTGGAACAGAATCAAAATATTTAACGTCGAGTGAAACGACGCGGGCGTATATTTCCCACGCTGCCGGCATTCATTCAAATTTCGCCTGCATAGGAAGGCTGCGTATCCCCTGACTTTTACAAATTCAAACTTCTTCAATCTTCAATCTTTACTTCCTATATGATCTCCTAATGATTATATAAGCTAGATAAACATATTTTATGCAGGAATTAGATATTAAAACTATATGCAAAGCTTATTGAATCTCCTTGCATAATTAATCTAGGATTGTGATATATATATATATATATAATAGATGAATTCTACATTCAATTATTGATTGTTTTGATATTCTTATTTCAATTAAAGGTTCTTTGGTTAGTTCCTCTCCGAGTGAATATAGTGATATACTATCGGGTTCAGGTACGCAATAGCTTGTTTGGTGTTTGCTGTTTGCTGTTTGCTATTTGCTAAGGCTAAGCATCTCTAAATTGATTTAATTCAATTCGGCTTAATGTTTTGATGAACTGGATGTCTATTACACTGTTTAATCTGGTCCAAGGAGCAGCAAACCTGTCATGATGCAATGACATGTTAGTTAGGCGCTTAACCTAAGTCATGATGCAATGACTTTACCATGATGCAATGGTACGCTATGATGCAATAGCGGTTCATTTTGGTTAAGTGGGTAGCCGACAAGGAGAATAGTATCCGAGTAATGTTTACTTAAACTTAAGGAGAAATACCATGGTTTAGTTCAAAGTTTATGGGAACTTGTGAACAAAGCTCATGTTGTGGATTGAGTTTAAGTAGAGTCGGGCAACGACTTTTAAACCCTTAATGAAGCTATTTTATTTATAATAGATATAGGAGATATAAGTATTCGGATGCTTATATCAACCCCTTGAGCAGCTGGTGTTACTCAGGATTTCCTAAATTCCCAGAGCGTGATCCTGGGTTTGAATACCCTCTTGTTGTTTTATAAAAGATTACTTAATAAGATAACCACTTGTCCACTAATGCATTTCATTTGATTTAAGCTTGGCTTGATTATTTTTTCTTGTATTTTTGTTATTGTGTACTGGGCCTTTGGCTCACTTTTGCTGCTTTGCAGGTAATGGAGACGAGTTATATGACAATTTGGTTATGGGTCAGACTTTAGAAATTCATGGATGAGTGGGACGAATAGGACCAAATACCCTGGATTTTTGGAGAAGCTTTTGTTCAAGCAAAAGTCTTTGTGTAGGAGGCTTGATAGATAAGCCTAAGCTATAAAGACCTTAAGATCTCCTAGGGTTTTGTTTGTATTAAGAAAACTTGTAATTTTTGTGTGTCTTGTATTACACTAAACTTTGTACATAATGTATATATATGTATAGATTGTTTTATTAGCAATCTTGTTTTGTTAAAAGTTGTTTATAAAGTTTCAATAGATTTAATCAATTAATTTTCATAAACTGTTAGATTAAGACAACTTTACATATAATGTGAAAATGTTATATGTGTGGTTGGGACTCGGTACTCTAAATCTCGGGATTTAGTGGGTCAGGTCTTTAAAGGGTTATTATCCTTGGGTGAGGAGGATTGTAGCTCAAGTCGAAAGCAACACTTGGCAGAGTGATCAAAAGCAATTGCTTGACGACATGAAGGAAATGCTTGGCGGAAAGTCCGAAAGCAAGGCTCAATTCAAGTAGACTTAATACGCTTGGCAATAATTATCGAAAGCATAAATCTTTTTAACTAAAACTACTTGTTTTGACGTTACGTATCACCAAACCCCGAATGGAAGGCATAAATCCATTCAACATATAGTTCTCGGAAAACTATATACCTTGTTTGCCCACGTGTATGTTGTATTTCATTTGTTTGCTTAAATAACTTGTCTGAGTTTCATTATAAGAAGTCATTTATAGAAATAGTTCTCACTAAGCCTATTAGCTTATACCCCTATATATATCTTTTGTAGTTCACCTATTTGTAGTTGAGGCCATGTAGACCCTGCAGCCAGGTATTTTCCTTTTGGTTAAGGAATCTTTAGATGTAGCTTAGTGATGGATAAGATAAAGAAGTATTCTTGTAATAGATTTGTGACTGGGGAATGCCCCTACGTTTTGTAAAATTATTGATATTAACAAATGAATATTATGAATCCTCTTTTCTTAATTTGTTATTATATCTTCTTAAGCTTCATAATTCCTGGTATGGTCCTCTAAATTTGTGAGAGCACACCTTACACTTAATGTCAAAGCTTCTAGAAATGACTAAGGGTGCATACTTAAGCTTTAATATTGAGTGTGGCGGACTGTTACGTTTAGAGTACCCCTTGGGGCGTGACACCACCCATCTAAGACTAATGGACCATGGCGAGTCTAAATAGGGTCTAAGCAGATTAATTCTCGACTCTGACCCAACCCATAGAGATGTTATATATAAAGCAAAAATTTTCATTTGTCATTCATTTTCATCATCAAATTTCTCTCTCCTCTCTCAAGTCCTTCCTACCATTGTTCTCTCCCTTACTCTTAGTTCGCCCTCAAATTTCATCTTACATCAATCACAAATTCAATAAATCAAAGATAAGTTCCATCTTTCCTAATTAAATTAAATTTAAATATCATAATTATTATTTCTAATCTCTACTCAACATGGAATTAATTCATAAAAATTCAAGAAAACAAGTAGAATTTGAAGATCTATAATTACATTGACAAAGTAATAGTAGTGTTTGATGGAGAAGCTTGTATAACCTATTTGATAAGTAGTTGATGGAGATTCATTCATTTTTATTTTGATTTCTTAATTCTATTTTATGTTCTTGTGGTATTAGTTCTTTATCGGACAAGTGACTTCTATATCAAACTCTTAGTACACAGTGATGTGTTTGTTCCTTGTTAGGATAGACATCTTAGACCAATACTTAAAAATGGCTTAATTAATAACTTGAGTGTGCATAGCCATTTGAATCTAGGTCAAAACCTAACAACCTTGTTGTGAAAAATGGCAAAACAATTATTAGGCACTTAAGCCATCGAAGGTAGCTTCAAGGGTAAATGATAAGGCGAATAGTAGCAGAATAATATATACTAATTTGGTGAGAAGTTGTACTAGAGCAGTTCATCACAATGGGCTCTATTAAACTACTCAATATGATGGACTAATGTGGATAAAGATAAGTAATGATTGTGAACCTTACACGAGACTACTACATAGATCGATCTTAGGAGACAAAGGTCCCAACTAGCCTTTATTAACCCCCCTAAGCAGTTGCTGCTACTGAAGATTCTTTGCTCCCCTTCCCTATAAAGATGTTAGAGCCTAAATGCCTAACTATTGTGGCCACATCTAAATTAAAGATATAATATATTGATTGTTACATTTGCATTTAAACTAGGTTATGTGATCACATCATGTGTACTTGTATAGCTAATGTACTAAGTTATGGCCAATTCCTTTCTTTTATAGGTAATGGTAATGATTATAGTGATTGCTATGATTACTTAGGATATGAGTCCAATATTGAAGAGTGGTTGGATGAGTTCAAGTTGTAGACATGCTAGCAAAGATGTGTACTTTGTAAATCCTTTTTAGGGTATGATAGAACCATTTCAAAAAAGAACTAAAATTTCGGTGTAGTTTAGGTCTAATTCACTTCAAAGTTTAGTCGGATTTATTTATTTTGCATAACCCTAAAAGTTATCAAGTATAATAGGACTATAAAAGGGTTTTAGCAAAAGAAATTAAGAAGCATGGTAAAGTCACAAATAACAAAAGTTTGGGAAATTAATCATGTCCATCCCATGTGCCAAGACCTTAAATAATGAAGATATGTACGCCATTAAAGAACATCCTGAAACTATAAAACAATTAAGTATTTGCAAAAATCAAACTTAAAACAAAAAAGATATCGCAAATTTCTTAAAACTAGTCAAAACCAAGAAATATAGCAAACTTAAGTAGAAATTAGTATTATCTTTAATATAAAAGTAGTTTTGAAATTGTTATAGCTATTTGATACAGTGAAGAAAAAGAGATAACTACCATGTTCCATTGATTCTTAGAATACCCAGAAAGCGATATTCAATTATCTATTGATTTTGCGAATACTTAGATAACTGGCATCTAAAATTCGAATAACAATTGAATAATTTGAAGATTTTTGGAAAAAAAAAGAGCAAAACGGCTCAAATTTCTATTTCTAATAATAACTAAATAATTGATCATTTTCTTTGCCAAAAGGCATACACTTTATATCAAAAACCTAAATAAGACTAAAAAAATCCTATTTATGAAAATATTAAATGATATTGAAAATGAAAAGAAACAAAAAAGAAAAACTTATTATTAAGACTTAAATGATATTCAAAAGATATTATTTTGAATATTGACTAAAAAAAGAAAACTATTAAAGGACATCACATCGCTCAAAATATTGATCTCATCAGTAAAATATTAACTGCATCATCATTGACTGCACCATTCCCCTCAAGTTGCACAAGATTCACCCTCAAATTTTGATGCAAACACACCATGAGCGATCCTTGATAGGTGTTAGAAAAATTAGAACATCATAAGCTTTCACACTTGCCCAAATAAACCTTTAGCAAAAAATTTCTCATTCTCTCTCTAACTCCTCACTCTCTAGAACTCATTTTGTAATATGGCCTTTTTGGAAGGGCTGCTTCAGGTTCAGTATTAATTTGATGTTTGATATCAAGTAATGGGATTAATACATCTAGTAACTCATCTAGAAACACATCATGAAACTCTTCCACTATAGAACTTGTTGCTTTATAAATGCAATCACTTCAACCTTCTTTCCCATTAATGTTTCTCTACCATCTCCAGTCGAAAACACCTATTTAGTATTCTTAGTGTAAAAAACTGTCCTCCATTATCAACAACCTAAAAAACATCATCTTTTTCATCAACAAAAAATATCAAATGCTGGTTCACCATCAATTTCAAAGACATCATTCACTTTATCATCATAAAATCAAAGATTGATCCTCCATCAAGCTCAAAACATTATTCTCTACCACAAGTACACCCATCCTCTCTACAAGTTGGTCTATTATCACATCTAATTGACCTTCTAAAGCTACATTTAGCCGTTCATCAACCATGTGTTCAATTCTCTGATCCAAATCATCATGATCATAGATCTCATCTACCACACACCGTTGATTAGTTTGTCTATGTTGTGCCATGACATTCCATGAGCACACATAGCTCTTATACCAAATTGGCATAGCAAAAGTAAAGAGATAACTATTGCTTTCCATTGATTCTCAGAATATCCAGAAAATGATCTTTAGTTATCTATTGATTATGTGAATACCTAGATAATTAGCATTCAAAATTCTAATAACAATTGAATAATTCGAAGATTTAGGAAAAAAAAAGAGCAAAACCGCTTAAATTTCTATTTTTAATGATAACTAATTCTTTTCTTTCCTAAACGACATACAATTTATATAAAAAACCTAAGCTTTGCTATAAAAGAAAAAGACCAAAAAATCCTATTAATAAAAACTTTAAATAATATTGAAAAAGGAAATAGACTAAGAGGAAAAACTTCTTATTAAGACATTGAACAATATTCAAAATATATTCTTTTGGGTATTAAATAAAAAACAAAAACTATGATATTAATGACAAGCTATTAAATATTGAATATTGACCGCATCACTGAAAATATTGGTCCCATCATTAGAAACATTAATTGCATCATCATTGACCGCATTACTATTATTTTTTACACATGTAATTTTGAATCAGGTACCAACTTCTTAGAGGACTATTACGATTAACTCTTGATATGATAGATTGAATATTCTCTCTATGATTATGATATCTATTTGGGGTCAATTAGACAAGAAGATATCATATTTAGGGGTAAGTTTATTTAAGGTACCAATATTTCTTGTGGTTAAAAGAGGAATTAATATTTTATAAAGTTCCTTTAAGATATCAACATTTCAATTAGTTTTCAATGAAATGTCCTTAATTTTCATAAGTGATCAATTATTAATACCTTATTTGACTCATTTTTCAAAACGTTGATATCACCTTTTAACCACTTGAAACACTGATACATTACATAAATGTATACCAAAATATCAATTCCTCTTTTTACATCTCAAAATGTAAATGAGTTTACCATCGAATGTTAATACTTTTTTATGTAATTTATCCTATTTATTTGTCCTTGTAGTATTATATATGAACGGGTCTTCTTGGGGATCTAAAATTCATCCTTGTGATTGATATTGTTTGGTGATTTGATAAGATATTTTAATTTTAATTATATGATAACCCCTAATTTGTTGCAGTTAACGTAATATTTCAAGTGTTTGTGAAATATTTGGTTAATCGCCTGAATAAGCTTACTCTCAATTGACTTAAATTTAATAAAATGAATCACACATTGCATAACTTGAAACATTTTAATTTTTTATGTTGAATTAAATTAGGAAAATGTGATTAAAAATATGGCAAGATTTGAATCTTAATTTAAATTTTGATTTTGTAAGTGAATTAAATAATTTAAGTAACTAAATTAAATAGAGTGTAGTGCATACTGAATAAATTAGCATGACTGAGCAATAACTAAATTTAATTGGAAATTGAAATTAAACTAATTCAAATTCTTATCCAAAATATTTCTTATATCATTAATTTCCAAAAATGATCAACTCTTACAAATTTCCTAAATTAAAAATATAACTTCGAAAAACCAAAATTCAAGCCAAATATTATTTTACTTAGTTAAACTACGTGTGAACTCATTGATCTATGTCACTTGTAACGAACTTTCCCTAATCAACACACATGTCAACCTATAATCAATTCACTTCATAAATAACAACCTACTCTCTTTCTCCTCCTCACTTTAGGAAATCATGTGTTGGCATTAGTTTTCCTATCCTAAATTCTCTTTAAAAACAACATCAAAGTCATTCAAATTTCGTCTCTAAATTCCTCTCTAATCATTTGAAGAACAATTTAGGTAAAGTATTACCAAATTGTTGTATCAATCTAATCCTTGTATCAAGTCTATTCTAATCTTGATTTCAAATTGAATTCTTAGAGATCATCAAGTGATAGTCAATGATTGAAATCAAGTTTGAAGAAGAAGATTGTTTGAGAAGCTTTTTCAACTTGCATGCTTGTAGAAGTAATGTGAAATTCCTTTTTGATTTACACATCAAGTAAATGAAATCACATGTATGTGCTGTTTTTTTCTCTTAAAAGATTAGAAAAAATAAATAAACAAATTTAGATTTAATCTAGAAAAGAGTTTGAAAAGCATTTAAAATAACATGCAAAATCGAGAAATGCATGTTATAAAATTAATTGATGTTTTTGCTTAGCTTGATGAGTTTGATTATGAATTCTTCTTACATGTGTGTTGGCGATGTGCGTCTATGTGTGTGTGCCAACATGATGTGAAGATGTGTTTTGATTGAATCAAAAGAGATCATCACATGATTATGTATATATAATACCGAAAATTGGATTATATTATGAAATATATTGAAAAATTGATCAAATCAATACATGCATGCAATCTTATGGTTTGAACATCATTCAAATATTATGAATTTGAATTTAAAAAAAGGATGATGGAATCATAAATGCTTGAATTTTTTTATTTCGTGAATTACTTGGATTTAATATAAGTAGTGAAATTAATTAAAATGGTAAACTAAATTATTTTTGAGAAAAATTCAATGAAGTGATAGATCTATATTTTTAGAATCAAATAAAAATTTTATAATTTTTTAAAAATCTATTACTGATTTTAAAAATCAAATAAAATATGAACCTTAAGGTTTATATCATCTATGTGATTTGTGAAATTAAATAAAATATCAAATGAATTTATTTTTTGATAAAATTCATAAGAATTATAGATTAATGTGTTGGAGGTGTTCATGCATGTATAGATATATTTTGATGTGAAGTGTTGAATTTAGATTTTATTAAATATATATTAATTTATTATATTTAAAATATTTTCTAATTAAAAATACAAATTATTATGTTGAATATTAATTACTAGAATTCAATAAATTGAATTTTAAATATTAGATGAATTGCATATTGAGCCATTGTATAAAATGGATTAATTAGAAATAACTTAAGTCTGATAGCATAATTTTAATATATTTAGCCTATTCGTAATATAAAAGGACTAATTCAGTCTAAGATAGGTTTTCTTAATCAGTTATAATCTATTAGCTTAAAACCAAGGTCAATTATTTAAATTAAACTAATGGACTTAACTAACAAAATATGGGATTTATATCTATTATTATATTTACCGTGGCTTTAATTAAAAATATTAGACTTAATATCTAAATTCTTTCTTACTGGACCTAAACATTCTTATCTAAGTTCAAGTTTACCTAAACAATAAGTGGTAAGTCTTAATAGGATTTAATAGAGATTAAGGTCTTATATCATGTATGATCTTATCTTAGTTATTGGTCAAATACAATTTGATTAGTGAAGTTTGTTGTTTAAATCTTATATGAGATAATTTCTTTGAGCATATACTTATTTTTTACCTATTTTTAAATATTGTTATCTTATTAGATACGCAATGAGTTACAATTATTCACTAGGATAGAGATGTTAAATTGAATTAATACTTAAAAGACGACCTAGTAAATGTTTGTTAAGTGTGTGTATGGTCATCCTTTAAGTCTTATCCAAGGGGAAACAACCTTCCTAAGCAATGATAACATGATAGTTAGGTGCTCAGTCCATTAAGGATGACTCGTAGATAGCTGATAGGGCAAATGGTATCGGAGTAACGTCCATCTAGATTGTAGAAAACTCATACAATATAGCTCACATTATGACACCCCGAATTAAGGTCAAGTGCCAGCCGCTACGTATAACACTTACACATTATATATTAAGGCTAACATAATCTACAGTTTATTATGATCGTAGCTAAACATATTTTAGATTATAATATTGTTAAATTAGATTCTAGAAATAACTAGATTTGCGGTAGAAAGTAAATTTCTCAAAACATTTTCTAAATAAACTACTCCAAAGAGTATACCAATATATATATAAGTTCCACACCATCGAATATTTCAAAATAAAGAGTTTTAAGTATCTCATAATACAACCCATGAGCTCACATATAGGCTCTCATTAAAATATAAGTCTAACAGTAAAATTTTATAATATAGAATAATGATAATAATCCAACAATCCTAGTCATTTCACTTGTCAAGTATCTCCTGGAGATCCATACTATAACCGATGTAACCACAACTATCATCATCAAAGTTATCAACACCTGAAAAAAAAAAAAAAAAAAAAAGGAATGAACCGAAGCCCAATACAACAGCAACATAATCACACACAAGATGAGCATACACACCTATTTTAAATGTAATGCAACAGTCAATAGTTTATATCTTTAAATTTAAAGCATAGCAAACAACAATGGGGCACTCATACTTCGGCAACAAGCTAGGAACCTAGGGGTCCTGAATAGCAACAACTGCTTAGGACCCAAATATCTATATCTCCTACCTCTACAAGTAATAGTCTCATTTAGAGGTCACAACCATTACACATCTCTATCCATCACAATCCATAATGTAGTGTAGCTTACCAATCCCATAAATGTGCACCACATTATATTACTTATCTCTAATCCAGGTAAATGTTAGCTCTCTACCATTGCCCCCATCAGCTACTTGCCAAGCTACCCAAGATGGCTTAAGCGCTTAACTACCATGGCACCGTCTAGCAAGGTTGTTGCCCCTTGGACCGTTAGAACGGCCATGCAAAAACAATAAGCAATTATTAAGGCCGTCTTTAAGAATTAATCCATTTAGAATGCCTATCCTAGCAAGCAACATACAAGTCACTGCGTACCCAATACAAAATCAGTACTGATAACATATAGATAATAGGCCATAAGTTAAAGTAGGAGGCAGATTCCTAACAGATATTTACTCAAGAGATTGATTCATATAAGCATTTAAATCAATTATTGACTTATATGAAATACTTATTTTTCTAATAAATATTCATTTGAAACAACATACTCATCTTATTATTCATGGTCTATCATATTACAGTTATATTTAAGCTAATACTAATTAATAATTCTATTTTAAGTTAGTTTAGCTAAGTTTGATAGAGATTAGTTAATCATGTTCATTTTACATTTAAAATCCATGTTAAATTTAATTAAGTCTATTAATGCACTCTTTAATTCAAAATACGCTTAGTACAAGTATAAACCTAATTCATTCCTATCCATACAAGTACCAATATATTTATTATTTATCTTACCTTTTTTTTTTTTTTCCACAGAGATCATGGTCTTAGCCACACCTATGATCGTGCTCGTGATTGGCTTCACGCCCTTGATCCAGGCTGTGTTCAAGTTGTTTTGAAGATAAGTTAACTTTGAGGAGATCACCTCCTTATTCATGGTCGTGATTTGGCCATAATGATCATGATCACACCTATGTCAGCCATTTTTGTTCCTTATTTTATTAAGTTTCTAAATTCAAAATAATTAATTATTTATCTTAAAATTCATATTTTAATATGAAAACACATTATTTGTATTTATTTTATATTCATTTGATTAGATTTTATTTACCTTAAATTTAAATATTTCATTTTCTATAAAAAAAACTAATGTGCACTCTATTTCTAATAAATCGGTTCACTACCATAAACACGAGTTTTTGAGCTTGAATTTTATGTAAAGTTCCTAACACATTGTTTTTCATGTTCATAAGTTCAATTACTCTAAACTAATTAGTTAGTTAGAGTTTTTAATTTCAATTAACATAAAACTGTCTAGAAACAAGGGATCTACTACGTTGACTAATCAGTTCACTTAATTTTGAACATCAAGACAAACCTTTCTTGTCAAGTTCGCCGTAGATTTGTAAAGTAGACATGTGAATCTACTGTTCCGATAAGGACTCACCACCAACGAAAGTCATTTAGCCACTGGTTCAGCCTCCAACATTCACTACACAATACTTGATGACAGACACTAATCTAAGACAGCTTTGTGATTTTTGAATTCTCCTTATTAAATTCAATGTCTAACCTATTTTGTCATCTAAAACATGTTTATTCTATGTTGTTTCATCTAGTTCATATTTAGATTTAGATTTTACAAATTACGGCACAAATCATAGCTCAAATGATCATTATCTTAATAATTTATCCAATTTCCAACATATATCAAAACATACAGACATGCATATACTTCAAGATTTTGTTTGATAATTTCACTCCATTAGAACATATCAATCTAACATAATCATACTTATATGTACATATTTCAGCACACACACATATATATATACATATACAATAATTTCACTAAATTAACAGCTATCATAACATATATATATATGTATATATATATATATATGCTCATTTTGATTTTCATGCTTACATACATATATATTGATCTTTACTTAAATCTAAGTTTATTTTAAGTATTTTACATGAATTAAATGTCATTAACATATCCTAAACATATTAATTACATTACTTAACTTAGCAAAACAACCTAGATTCTTCACTACTACTGCCTCCTTTTGTTGATGTAGCTTCTTTAAGCTAATTTTTCATAGCTCCAACATTTATTTTAGTCTTCAAAACCACCTAGGAATTAATGGAAATAAGGATTAGATTTTTTTGGAAGAAATTGAGCATTTGGATAAGGGAATAGGATGGATTTTCTTGCCTATTAAAGAGATGTCTTAAAGAGAGATTATTGTAGAATTTTTGGTATTTTCAGAGAGGGTTTCTCGTGAGAATTTAGGAGTTGGGGTTGTTGAAATTAGAAAGGAAAATTAGGGTTTTTTAAGGCTTGTATTTATAATATTTCATGTCTTGTAATTTCCTGTATAGCCAAGGACATTTTGGTCACTGTGCTTGAATAGTCTAGGGGTATTTTGGTCTTTTCATAAGTGTAAAATTCTCTAAAATTGGTTAGTCATTTTGATCTTTTCACATGTTGGAGTTCTCTTGAATTTAGGGCATTATATGGTGTGTGATGGAGCATGGTAATGCATGGTCTTGTGGGCTTTAATTGATTCATAGGCTTGACTTCATGTTAATGGGATTCTTGATTATGGGCTTGGACTTTGGTTAATGGACCTAGACTTAAATAAGTTGGAATAGGCTCTAGGTTATGGTTTTGCGCATATGAAGTTTTGGACTCAAAGACTAAGAAAAGAAAGTTTGTCATTTGCATTAGAAATTGATCCTAGGAAATCTAGTAAAAGAAAAATTAATATCTTACTTGAATTTAGGATTTTAGGGACATAGAATTGGTATTTGAAAGCAAATATTTATTTTTAAATTTATAGGATTTAAGGAGTTAGAATTAAGCTAACATGGCTAAATTGAATATTTAGGGATTTCGATGATTAACTTGATGAATTGAATTCAAGTTGATGGTTGGAAAGTATCCAATAATTCAATTATGTTAAAAAAGGTAATTGAAGTGGTTTAATAGGCCAAATTAGATATTTATGGTATTGAAATCTTTATTTTCAATTAAATTCATTTATTGGTTTAATTATGCTAAACTATCTAATTATATCCTATAGATTGCAAAATTCCACTAGCTAAATCATTTATAATCAATCTCAAAACTAAATTTGAATTAAGGTTTAAAATCACTCGTATTTTCATACTAATTATCTAATAATATCTAATTAACTTAAATAGAAATTTGGGATATTTCAAGTTAATTGGACTGATTGTGCTACATTATATTATGAACTATGATAGGTAAAGATGAGTAACGATTGTAACCCCTAAATGAGGCTATTACTTATAAAGATAGAAGATATAAGTATTCAGACTATTTATATCAACCCCTCGAGCAATTACTGTTACTTCGAACCCTCAAGTTCTTAATGTGTTGCCGGAGTGTGAGTGCTCCTCTATTGTTTTTCCATACATTAATTAAAAGACATAAATTATTAGCTATTGCATTTACATTAGACTAAGTATTTGTGATCATATTGTGTGTGCTTGTGTTGTTGTCGTACTAGGCTTCAACTCACTTTTACCTTTTTCAGATGATTATTTTGATGAAGAGCACTATGATGATTTAGGTTATGGGACAAACCTCTAGATGAGATGAGCGATTACAATTCGTTGACTATATTTGTTATCTGGTAAGGGTTTTGAAGATGTTTTCTAGACTTGTTTTGAGCTTGTTGGGATGGGATCAGTTTTATGAGACTTTACGTACTCTTTTGAGAGTATTGTTGCTTGGTATAGTCTTAATATGGTTATTACATGTTATGATCTACCCACAATAATAGCCTTTTTGATAAATCATTTGTGAAGATTACTTTTCCGCTGTAGAATGAATGTTTTCACAAAAAAAAATAATTAAATAATTTTAAAATATTAAAATTGCTCAGCAAACAAACATGAATAACTAGTATTTATAGTAGCTTTTATGTATAAAGCCTAAGCAATATACGTAGCAAAATTGGGTATGCCTTAACCCTATTTAAGACATGACATAACTTATATCATTAGAAGGCCGTTAGGGACATAGGATGGATTGGATATGGCTGTGATCGAGATGATATACCATGGCCCTACTCTTTAGGTTGAGAATATATCATATCAAGAAATGCGATGTCACGATAGGAGTTAAGTTAGCTTTTCATTGCTTTGGGAATGGAATGTACTTATGTTACCTACTTCAGAATAAATTTCTTTTGGAAATTAACTAGAAAACATTTTTTTCTTTTTATACAATAATTTTCGCTTGAGGTTGCTCACACTACATTGAGTTGAATCTCCATGGTGTTTAAGCCTTCCACCTATACTAATTTTAAATTTTTTTTGCTTAGTTTTGTGCTTGGTCTCAAAGTGAAGGTACCCGAAGCTAACGTATAATGGTTTGATTTTCCAACCTCTATCTCGGAAGGCACAACATATGGTTGTATATTTTTGTGCATTCACATTCTTGATTCATGTGAACATATGGTTGTTAAATAAAATTGCTTGAATAATTTCTCGTTCAATACTGTGTGAGGAATACTCACTAAGCTAGATGTAACTTATACCGCTATAGTTTATTGCTTGCACATGATAGACAAAGAATAAGTCTTGATTGGCATGTCAGCCCTAAAGGATATCCTAAACGTAACAGTCCACCACACTCAATATCAAAGCTTAAGTATGACCACCTTAGTCATTCCCAGAAGCTTCAGAATTAGTGTAAGGCATGGTCTCACAAATTTAGAGGACCATATATGGAATTATGAAGCTTGAGAAGATATAATAACAATTTAAGAAAAGAGGATTCATAATATTCATTCATTCATAACATTTGTCTTACAAGTCTTAGGGGCATTCTCCCGCCAAAATAACTATAAATCTATTATAAGAGATTTTCTAAGAAGTTTTCATCTTATCTAACACTAAACTTCATATAAAGAAATTCCTTAACCAAAATGGATAATACCTGGCTGCAGGATCCACGTGGCCTCAACCACAAATAGGTAAACTGCAAAAGACATCAATAGGGGTATAAGCTAATAGGCTTAGTGAGAATTATTTCCATAAGTAAAATCTTGTGTAGTAGAAATTTCAAACAAGTTATTTAGCAATCAAGTGGAATGCAACATACACGTGAGCAAACAAGGCATATAGTTTTTCGAGAATTATATGTTGAATGGATTTACACCCTCCATTCGGGGTTTGGTGATGTTTAATCTCAAAACGAGTAGTTTTAGTTAAATTATGCTTCCGATCATTACCTCCAAGCAGATAAAGTCTACTTGGGTTGAGCCATGCCTCTGGATTTTCGCCAAGCATTGGTTTGATTCCATATCGCCAAGCAATCACTTTTGATCATAACCACTAAGTGTTGCTTTCGATCATGCTACTATCCTTTTCACCCAAGGATAATAACCCCATGCAATGTGACTCACTTCGTGGTATGCATGAATCAATTTATTAAGATATCATAGCATCATTAATATCAAATTTAAGGTGATTATAGAATTTCATACATATTAAGTTCTATACTAAAAATAACATTTATTTACAATCAATTCCGGTCTCGATATTCTTAGAATCCTTTCAACAATTTTTCGCATACATATCAATATGTCTTTCTTAATTCTAATGCTACTAAACTACAAGCATAATCAAGTTAAAGATTTTTAAGAAAATAAACTCACGATGCCATGTCGTCATTTCTTCTAAATGGATGAGTCGCTTAAACAATCCATTTAGACGAAATAATCCTCGGGGTACAAGTATTCTTCCTCGGAATCACCTAGTCAAGGAAAATACCCAAAATGAGTATTTCTTGATAACTTTCTTGGACTTGTCTAAACTATGTCATAAGAACGTCAAAGTTTGCATAAAAGATGATTCCAATTTAAAATGGCCATAACTTGGTCATTTTAACTAGGAATTGTGCATATAATATATCGATTTCTATCTATTCGAAAAGATCTATCCATTTCTAAAACTATTTTCATCAAACTAGATCATTTAGGCTCCGAAAAAGTGGTGGTTAGATTCACCCCGAATTTTCCCTTCCCAAAAGAAATTTGTTTCAAAGATTAAATCATCCAAAAAATTTTGCTTTGATAAATACTTAGTTATCTATATAGTTGAGAAAATCCTTTTTCATAGATATATAACTTACGTTTCATCCATGCTCAAGTGTTTGTGGTCCAACCAATTTTTTTGAGTAAAACAATGTTAATTAAGAGTGTAGAAAACCATAGTTTATAAGAAATCCATTTTGTAAATCCTTTAAAATGAATATTTTGATTCTTTTGTTTTCAAAGAATTATTTCATGTTTACCTTACTATTTTTCTTAAAGACTTTTTAATACTATTAGATTTCTCTATTTTCCTTTAGGGTTTTTCAATGTCAGTGTCACTTTTTCTATTAATTTTTCTATACAATTTTTCCTTGATTATTACTAGGAAAATGTTGGTTTGAAAAACTCTCATTCCCTTTTTATGGGGTTTCCTTATATTATGTTTTTATGAAAAAACATTTTAGTACTAAAATTCATCTTCTTTTAAGGAAAATAAAGCAATATAGAAATGATTTAAAAAGCTTTTTCAAAACAAGAGCAGCTTTTAAAATTGTAGTGAGTTCTTCCTAAAGTTTTGAAAAAAAATAATTTTACTTTTGTTAAACCATAGATTCTACATTTCATATTAAACCGTTCTTTGGTGATAAAATCTCCTTTTTGTAAAAGTATATTTGAAGCTTAAAGGTTTGACAATAATTTTTATGGGCATGATTATGAGAAATAATAACAAGCAAAAATAACATAAGTAATAAATAAAGTCAAGTATTGGGAGTCTTAGCTTCTTTAAGGCTCTCGAGACTAAGAAATAGACTGGTCCCAAAAAAAATGAAAATAAAAGAAGGAAAATTGTTTTGACTTGATGAGGACAAGTTAAGACTAGAGACTAGTCTTATAACAACATGAAATAATAAATTGTAAAAAATAAATAAATAAATTACTTTGCATGAAAGCAATAAAATTGCAAGTGAGCTTATATGCTCTAAAGAATATATATATATATAGATATATAATTATACTTAGTTAGATATAATAACAATAATAATATAAACAAGGTAAAGTAACAATATAAATAGATATTTATGAACAAGAACAATACATGAACATAGTGTAGCTTCCATAATATTTAGTCTTTGGAAACTCACACCATAGTCATATAAAGTTACTGACATAAAAGAAGAATTTGGTAATGAAAATTTTACCTAAAAAGTATTTTGAGATAATATGTGAATGTGTTTGTGTATGAAGAAGGTAGTTTGAGAGTGCATATGAGAGAGTGTTGAGAGGAAAATTTTAGAGAGATTTGGTAGAGAATTTTGTGGTAGTAATTGTGTGAAAGAAGTGAAAGAAGAGGAGGTTATTTATAGGAAAATGAGGATGAATTTTGCGTAATTTAAATAAAGAAAAATTGAAACACAATTGAAGAGAGATTGGGGGGGAGGCGCCAGCCAACGATGCAGAAAGGGAGAGAGAGTTTTATTTTGTATTTTTGTTCATTAAATGTAATAATAAGTAAAATTGATGTGAAATAAAGTTATGGGAAAGGTAAAACGTAAAGATCATATGTGTATAGTGTTGTAAGAGTAAGTGTTAGAAAAAGTAGAGATAAAAGAATAGTGTAGAATAGTAATGAATAGTGTAATGTAAAGTAGATAATGACTAATATATATATACCGGTAGTAAAAAAATTTGTGTATAATTGCGATATCTGTTATTTTTACTTACGAAAAATTACAAAACTGATATTTTTTAAAACCTTATATTTTTACGAGTCTAACGGTATATTCAGAATATTTTTGCTATTCCGAGCCCCAAGACACATTTTTTAAAAATGTATCTGATCGGGTTCAAAACGATTTGCGGTTTTACTAATATGATTTTTTAAAGCTTTCTTACATTATTACGAACTATTCTACATACTACTCTCTTACTTACTTTCTTCGGGTTGCATACACGGGTTGCCGAACTTAAACTATTTCGTCTAACTAAGGTTTTGTTGACTTTAGGGTTTACGGTTGACCTTCTAATTAGGGTTTAAACTAAACCAATGACAAGACTTTGGGGGTTTACGAGCAGCAACCTTAAGTTAGCATATCGAAGCAACGATGAGTGAAATTAGAGTGGCGAGTCCTCTATAGTATTTGTTTCTTTTTATAACTCCCCTAGTATATATTCTAGTTTGTGCTCATACTATTTTTATTAGCATTGTTATATTATGTAGTAATCCCTATTTATGTCTAGCATATTTATCTTTAGTTACTCGCTACATGATACTTACCTCAAAAGTAGTATATCTTAGTGGTGTCCCTTGGTTAAAAGTATGCTTTATATACTGTATTAGATATCTTTGAGTGACATGGCATCATTCATAGGTTTTCATGTAATGCATAATGGGATTCTCATGTGTCGGGTACAATTTAGGTCCTAACATGGTGACTTAAAGACAGTGACTCAAGGTAAGAGGCTCAAGATTATTGTTACCGCCTAACATATTAAAAGATGAGTGGAATGTTGAGAAGACTAAGAGTTTTAGGTTGTGAATGATTGGGTGAGTTGTAGATTTGGATCCACACAATAATATGATGAATTTATGTGATTTGTATATCCTTTTATTTTGAAAATCTTCATGGAAAATTTAATTAACTTTAAATTTATTAAATATATATATGAATTTATTATATTTAAAATATTTTCTAATTAAAAATACAAATTATTATGTTGAATACTAGTTACTAGAATTCAATAAATTGAATTTCAAATATTAGGTAAATTGAATATTGAGCTATTGTATAAAATGGATTAATTAGAAATAACTTAAGTCTGATAGCATAATTTTAATACATTTAGCCTATTCATAATATAAAGGACTAATTCAATCTAAGATAGGCTTTCTTAATCAATTACAATCTATTAGCTTAAAACCAAGGTCAATTATCTAAATTATAACTACTGGACTTAACTAACCGAGCTTTCACGAGTCGAACTAAATTGAGCTTCATGGGCTCAAGCTTAGCACATTTAACAAATTAATATACTCAAGCTGAGTTGAGCTTTTAGCGGCCTGGAATGTACAAACTTGAGCTTGAGCTTGAGCCTGGCCTTTTAAGGATTTGCGAGCTCGACGGAGCTTAGGTCATTTACGTAAATAACTATATGTATAATATTATATTAATATATAAATGAGGCATTAATGAGCCTATCCTCAAGCCCTTAATAAGTCTGTTGCAGAATGGCTTGCAAGCCTAGAGAAAAACTCATGCTCAGCTAATTTAGTTAAACAAACCTAAATATGAGCTCAAACTCAACTTGCTTAGCTAAACGAGCCAAGCCGGTTCGGACCACAAATAAGTCGAGCTTGACTCAAGCCCTTTAATAAGTCTATTTGCGAAACGGCTTGCAAGCCTAGAGAAAAACTCATGCTCGACTAATTTAGTTAAACAAACCTAAATATGAGCTCGAACTCAGCTTGCTTAGCTAAACAAATCAAGCCGATTCGGACCTCGAATAAGCCGAGCTTGAATAGCATAACTCATTTGCAACTCTAGTGCTCATGAACTCTATCACATGTCTGAACCCACGTACCACCTTAGCAAGCAGTGCATGTATTCAAATAGGTAGCATGGTGGGAATGTTTTTATTTTCTTTTCCTATTAGTTCTTTTTTTTTTTTTCCACATTAAATTGCTGATTCTCTCCCGTTGAGCAATACCTGAGGACATTAATCACCTGATGCAAAAGAAATCTCATGGCTTCTTAGGAGCTGACACTGGGGACCAAAGCTTGCAATAATCGATGGTGGAGTGAAGGACGTAATAATTAAGGACGATGTTGAAGTTTAGAGATGTGGCCTACATCCCGGCCCTCTGCATTTTTTAAAGTGACTACTCGGTCTCTCATTCAGAACTGTTCGACATTTGCCACTGTACGTGAACACTGCGTTGAACAATCGAAAACGCTCTACAATAAGAAAACGAAAAACCAACACTAGCTCATTTCCTCTCCTTCTTTCATTAAAACAGTCTTGAAATTTGCCCAAACTGAAACAAGTAGCAAGTATCTTGACATTTAATACGAAAAGACGACGTGGTACGGAATTTGGTAAAATTCTATGAGCCCTTAAATTGGTTAGATTATTATTATTATTATTATTATTTCCCCAACTACTTTGGGTACATCACGTACAACTTGCAGAGGGGAAAATCGAATGTAGTTGATCTTACTGAAAGATTGGCATTGGTGCAACTAGTTATAAGTTACAAAAGTGTATTAAAGGTTAGAGCCTTATTTTGAAATGGTTTTCGCGGTATTATAATCACATATTTAATATTTTTTTACGACACAAATTATGATCATAACTAAAGCGTTAGTGATAACATTTGATTAAATAAATATATTTTAAAAGAAACAATTGCTTAAACCCTGGCATCATCGACATTACATGTTTGTAGATGAGTACAGGAAGGAAAGGGGTAAAATCATTGTTTTACTAAGGATGAAATGATCTTCAAACTCAATACCAAATAAAACTATAAACGATGAAAAGATCATCGTTATCCAAAATAGAATGTACCTTTCCGAATCATTATACAAGAATAATGGAATCACAATAAAGTTGAAGAAAATAAAACGTTTCATCTCAAATTTCCAATTGATATTAAATGGTAAAATGAGGACGCGAGGGAATTATTGAGACGGAAATATTAAAATGTCGCAGAAGCAAAACCTCTTATAATCTGTTGAAGCTAGGAAATTAAAAATTGTGTAGTTAGGTTATATTTAAGGGATAATAGCATAAATAATACTTGAATTTTGATAACATAAGCAGTTAAGTACCTAAATAATTTTGAAATTGATCAATTTAGTAAATAAAAAAAGGTATTAAAATTGATCAATTTAATACTTAAAAAATTTTGATAGAGGTTCTTAGCGTGTATGAAAAGTTCTTTTTGATAGTAAATTGATTCATTTCAAAGTTCAATTACTATTAATCAATTTCAAAATTTAAATATTTAATTATATATTTTATAAAAATTCAGTACCATTCGTGACATTAATTTTATATTAAATTTATCTACGTGCTACTTTTCTAGTAAAATTAAAGGGGGAAAAAAAATGTAGTACGAAAATAAGAGCAGATGGAGCTCCTATCTTTATGTTGCGGATATAAATCAATGCTTTACTTTTGCCCTCGGCCCCAGTAGGATTTATATCTCATTCCACTCCAGTAGTATCCCTAGCTTCTCGTCGAAATATCACTTGACGTAACCACTTTCATGGAAATGGCATATATCGTCTCTCACCAACATTTCTAATAAACGCTTAACTTTTTCTTTTCTTTTTTTTTTTTTTCCACCCTCTCTCTCTTTGGTATACGATTGACTATTAAACATCAAGATCAATATTCATGTTATAAACAAGATCTGCAAAACATTATACAAACACTAATGAAATTAGAAGATGTACAATAGAAATATTTTTATGTTTATACAAAATTCACTTAAATCTTTTATATTTTGATTGAGTCACTTGTATTATATATATGTTTCCTATAAATCAAATGAATCTACCCATCAAAGTTTTTTTTTTTTTTTTTTTTTTTGGCCACCCTTAATAAATGATGTGTTTGTTGTAGTCATAAATCATCAAAGATAGTAATAGGTAAGCTATTTAGCTAGTGCAGACATAGACTCCTTAAGAAATGGAAGCCACAAATTGAATTATTTTGTACAAACATAAAGCACCTCAACATACTTATTTCTTGTTATGAAATAAGTATGTAATCATACTACTAATCATAGTAGTACCTGCAGCCTAGAATAGCTTGCAATCAGATGGTGACAAAAGCTTTGTAATAAATGAACAAATGGTTTCTGTTTTTACAAAAGAAAGCCGTTTTTATAATTTTGATATATATGTTATACGGATAACCACCATTTTCCGCCTTCCAGCATCAAACACCACTAAAAGGTACTGGCTGCCCTAATTTAGAAATTGTCATAGTAACATTGAATACAAAATGATTAATTGTACCATACACTGGAATTGCGTTTGGTTGATTGAAATAAAATTAGTATTCTAGCATTATTACTGTTGAACAATTATTTTCTCGTTTGATTTGTAAAAAATTCTTTTATAAGAAATGTTTATTTCATTTATCATGGAATAGATAAAAAAATCTATATTCACTCTCTTTACTAAAGGAATTGCTATTTCTTATGGGTAATATCTTAAAAAAAAAAAAAAAAGACAAAACCTCTAATCATAAAACTATGAAATTACCATTCTTTTACCATTATTCTATTATAGTAATTCAAATGAGACATAAAGCATTTCTAAAATCCATTTTATAAAAAATATGTGCACGTCCGAGAATATGATCATATACCATGTAAAGTGCTGGGTGGTAGACACATGCATAAGAGTAGCTCATAAAACCTACCATGTTGTTTGTTATGAGTAAATTAGTCTTATCCAGCCAATTTGTCTTTCAAGTCTCACTCTAGGAAAGCTTTTCTCGTCTTGGTCACTAATTATATGAAAATGCTAGTGCTTGCACGCCCTCACTATAATACAATTTATTGAACTTTTTAACAGCACACAAACCCAATTAGTTAAGATTTAAGTCTTTCTAGAGTAGTTGTGCTGACATGATAATTGACATCGGCATTAGTAAAGCACATAAAATTAAAACTTAAAACAATTTAATTAATATTAAACCCATATATTGAAAGGCTAAAAATTTTGTTTAAGGTCCAACTTTTTAGTCCAATTGTGGCCAATGCTAGTAAAAAATGATATACTTTCAAACCACCCTATCACTGTAATCATTAGAAAAAAGAGCCCAAAAGAAAAAGAAAAAGAAAAGAAAAAAAGGGGATCCAATTTTAAGGAGAAAGGCAAAGATGCATAATACTCCATATTTCGTAAATAATTAGTCCCATAAGGTCACAAGAAAAGCGACATGGCATTGTGCGGGGGCATGGGAGGAATTGAGTGGTGCATATTGTGTGATTTGAAACCAACAAGCTATTAAATAGTGGATCCACAAGGACCGCATTCACATGCATGTGCTGTGAGAACTCCATATCTTAACATCATCAACTATACTGGCCAACGTATACTAATTCTTTAACACAACTGCAACTCTTTCAAAATTACAAAAAAAAAAAAAATAATAATAATAATAAAGTATCTATTATTTTAATTGATTGTATTGAAAAATGACATTTAACAAAATTTATGAATTTACCTGTAAACTACTAATGTAATTATATTGTAGTTCATAACTTTGTTTGTTAGGTTAAATCTCAGGAATTGCTAGATAAATATATTGAAAGAACCTCTAATAATGGTTTGCAAACTCAAAAAAGGGAATATTTATGGTGCTGACTAATTATCCGGCCAATTGAATAAATATAATAATCAATTACTATTTAATGGTTGAGTATGAATCAAAATCATTAAATAGCTATAGGATTGTTCCGTCAAAATTAGTGATAAAACATAAAATTTTCCCTAAACATTGTAATAACTTTATAAAAAAAAAAATTATAGTAATTCCATTCTTTCCTATAAAATTAATCGACCATACTATAAAAATAAAAAGGGCTTGTTGTGAACAACTAAACTTTTTATATTCTTTATGAGGAGACGCACTTGCATTCCGTGCATACTAAAAAAAATTATTATTATTATTAGGAATGTAAATTAGCTTTTTGTTTTTTTGTTTTTTTTTTTTTTTTTTTTTTTTTTTTCAGGTGAAAGTAAGAAAATAAGCATTTGCATCTTGGGTAATTGCAGAACATGAGAAAGTTGTGTCAAAATCAGTCATTTATGTCCCTAACAACTGTATAGTAAACCCTTATGCATGCATTTTCATGCTGTTAGTCTCCTTCTCGTTGTATTAGGAATTAGGGGAAAAAATTGATGATTGAATTCGAACATACTTACGTAGTATTATGAAGTGATTGCCGGAGTAAGTCTTACCGGTGCCGTAGCAAGGTGTTGGGGTCATGATGGGGAAGAAGGGCACATGAAGCACTAACTCGTGGACTTGTATAAAACTATATATAGCCTATTAAAGAAAGGATCATACAACTTCTTGAATATCAAACTTCGGAAGGAAATAAGAACATACACCTTAATTGCTAAGTATATGAGTTAGTAATGCACGTGCCCTGCTTCTCCATCTTGCTCACCACACACCTTATAATATTTCATTTTCATAAGCACATCTCCATTGCCTCTATTTATATGTGTGTGGTTGTGTGTATGCATGAACGAGAAAGAGAGAGAGAGAAAGAGAGAGAGGAGACGGCGGCCGTTGGGGGAGGGAGAGCGAGAGGGAGAGGAAGTTAGATATTAAAGGGGTCGGGGTTCTATTCCTTGCGTCTCTTTTATAGCCGAAGATATCTTACATGGGCTCAACCTTGAGAAAGTAGCTAGGGAAATAGTAGGTCATGGGACCCAAAAAAACTTAAGAAAAAAATTAAAATAAAAAAAGTTGACTGAGAAATCTTAAGCTTGCCCTAACCGCTTGTAATCTAATGGAATTAATACCAATCTTCCATTTCAAGTGATATAGATACTCCTCCTTAATTGTAATTGTAATGACAAATGAAAAAAAAAAAAAATCTTATGGCCTTATAATCATATATTGAGATGACTGATTAAAGACCATGAATTTACTTTCTTTTCATTAGTAGTAATTAATTTCATATAATCTAGTAATAATGTCATTGGCTATTAATTAGTAGCTACACGTTCTCCTCTCATTCTACCCCAAGTTGCTATTACATATTTTTTAAGTATAGAATATCGGTTCATCATGAATATGAATTGCTATTAAGCAAAATAATAAATAAAAATCCATGTACTTACACACATAAATTAATATTCAACATTTCCTATCCTTTTTATAATATCCCTACCTTGAAAATATCAATTTTTCTTTTATAATTATCATCTTTTTGTAATAAAAACAGTGGGAACATTATAGATAATTTACTTTTGTACTAATAATTACTTGTTTTATTTTATTTATACCAACTAAAAATTTTAACAAAGAAGTAATACTCATTACAACTTTATTACATTTCTATATAATTGGAAAAGCAATTAAAGGTTTAGATCAAATTACAAGACATTCATATAAAGAAAATTTGTTTATAAATTAATATAGTAGCGACTATAAATAAAAATCCTCTCAATGTCATTTAAATCCTCTCAGTGTCATTTTAATATTTTTTAAATAATGAAATATCCAGTCTATCATTGGTTTAAGTTATTAGGCTAAATAATTGAATGTGTAGTTAAATCTAGACATCCCCGCGATGGGTCTATTCGAGTCAAGATCCGATCTAGGGCCACCATGGTGTAGGGTGGGACAAAAACCGAACCGTGGATCCACCAACTCTGAGCCAGGTCTAGTCTGAGTCTGGCTTGACCATTTTTTATTTAAAATAAATTAGTAAATAAAATCTTTTTATTCAAATTAAAACTTATAACAAGAATTGGGTCTAAGAAAATCATTATGTTTAGCTCATTTTAACTTAAAATTATTAAGGATATGCATTTATTTATTTATATATAAGTGCATTCCATTTGAATTGAAATATTAGTAATGGCTATAGTAATACTCTAAAAGAGGTTAGATAAGAAAAAGAAGTTCCACATTTTTTAAATTACGATGATTCTCTTAGTGAAACTCTATAAAGAAGTTAGATATATTTTTTCAACTGTATTTATTTTGTGTGCCATTATTAACAATGCAAATATAGCTATAAATAGATAATAAACTATTTTATTCACATTAAAAGTGGAATAAACATTAAATGTTATTTATTTTATCTTAATTATTAAATTAATTTTATTATATATCTGTTTTATTTCTTAATTTTATAATAAATAACTCGTATATTATTTGATATTCTTCTTTTGTTTTGGACCGTGTGGTCTAGCCATGGGTCAGACGTTGAGTGATGATCTAGTAGATTGAGTCTCCATAGGTCCCAATTTGGACCCTGCTTGTGGTGATGTTTAGTTAAATCAATCAAATATGTCGGTGTCAATTCAAATAAAATGAATAAATGAATAAACCCAACAAGTATATCCTCCATTCCATCGAACATGGTATTTATTTGAACAGCGGTCAAACAAAAATTAGGTTTAGTTTAAATCAAATTTCTTTACTTTAACTATTGTATTTACCCAAGGTCTGATTATCTAATTTGTCAAAAGAATAAAAAGCAAACACTTACCATTCACAAACAACCACAATTCTTCACCCACGTCGCTACATGAACACGTTTAAGGCTCTTCTATCTAATCAACGATTAAAAAAATAATTGTTGTGTTTTTGTATTTGTGTAGCCAATAAAACTATAAAGGATATGACACAATTAGATAGTACTTCCCAAATGTGAAATTGAAGTAGAATTGAGTAGTTCTAAGATTAACATTACTAACAATCATAGAAATCATAAGTAATAAGGGGTTTGTAGAACTATTATTAATTCTATAAACCTAGGGTTTGCCATAATTGATGATATTGAATGATAAAAACAAATTTGAAGAAAAGCCTCAAATGATGTATGATTCAATACGAATAATGGTCTAAAATAATTTTTAGTACATGTTAGCAAGCACGATTGATAGAAGAATATATAATATTATTTTAAGAGGAATAATAGCATCCATTTTCTCTCGATTTTTCTTTCTTGACATTCATTAAAATCAATAAGTTGATGTAGATTCTTTTTGTTATTTATATGTGAATCAACGAATCGCAATTTAACCTCTTTTAATTAACTTCCGCTCTGTCATTTATGTTTAATTCTCAACACTTAGGGTTGCCTTTGAATGTTTGGTAAACATTTCCTTCCCAATGTCACCTCATATTTGAAGTCATTTTTCTTTACTTAAACAAGTACTGGAGGAGTGGTGTCAGTGGAAATTCGAACCTTAACTAAAATTTTCTTTTTCTTTCTAGAAGTCCAAGCTTTCCACCTATACTTTTATAACCATGGGCATTCATATAGATTATGGAAATCCCTTCAAAAAAGTATGCAAACATTCCAACTTATCTTGATTAAGTTCACATTCATTGCTACTGCGTACAACATTTACTTGGCCTTATCGAAAGAGGAGGGTAGCATCTCACTGTCAAGTGGTAAGTTTTTCGCATAGAACAACCAATTATTTTAACTCTTCGCAAATTGTCGATCATTAACCATGAGGCTTATCACTTAAATGATTTTTGAAAGAAGATAAAACTAAAAAAATTCATAATAGACCTCAACATTTATATCTTTAAATAAACCACTCTAACAATTGGAATCAACTAATCACGTTTACCGTTTGATTTGCCACTACCCTCTATCAATGTGATTACAATTGCGTTCAAAATACCTTCAAACATATTAATTTTAACAACTCCTTCAAACATCTGATCGTCATTATATACAGTTAGGACTTCATTTGCAACTGACTCATTTGGTTCAATATCCGAAATGGGACAAATGTGGTCATTAATGAGACTAAATTTGGTCGTTAAACTCTTCAACAAAATTTATCATTCCTTCCAATCATTTCTCTTTTCTCATACTACAACTTATTTTTAAATTTTAAGTGTATCACCAGCTCATATTTTGCACAAACTACATTTTATTGGAGAAAAGCAATTTAATTATTACACCCTAATTTCGCTTATCATGTTTATTTTAAGCATTGCAAAGTACAATTTATTTTTATAATTTCTTCACAATACATGGGCTTTTCCAAATGACTGAAAAAAACATGATTCCTAAAAGTTAAACTATTATATTGTATAGTCATATTTAACATTTCCTACATTGAAAGGAAAAGAAAAAAAAAATGCGCTTCTCAACATCATTTGCTATTTCTAGGACAAGTTACGTACGGTTTTTGAAAATTAAAAAAAAAATATATATATAATATATAAGATTAAATATATTTTTTATATTTCATTTCAACTCAAAAGATTTACAAAATTTCTTCAATGAAAACTAAATTTTTAAGTGAAAAAATCATATTAGAGAAATGGGAAGTGAAAGAAGTATAAATTTTTTGGTGATGTTCCCAAAGCGAGACATCCAATTCATAAGAACTTTTGAAACATTAAATCTAGAAGAAAAATTCTCTTATTTCTTAATATTTTCAATGAAATAATAAAATTTTCAAAATGAAGACAAAAGTACCTTCCAATTTATAATTATTGATTAAAATAACTTCAAATTTCTTGTGCAATAGTTATAATTATATCTAGAATTTTATGAGCTTTTAAAGAAAAATCATAAATTTTAAGAAAATTAGTAAGAGTAAAAAATGAAATCTTGAAAAAAAAAAGGATCCGAATAAAGAAAATGATTTTTTAGGCTTTTTTAAGAAATTCCAAATGCTTCAAAATAGGAAAAAAATTCTTTTTCTTTTCCTTTTGAAAAATCATAAACTTTCTAAAAGAAAAAAAAAACAAATTTGAAAACCAATAGAATTAGAGCTGTGCAAAAAAACTAATTGAACCGTTAACTAAACAGGACCAAACCAAACTAAAATTTTTGTTCTTTTTTGAAACGATTCGGTTCGAGATCCAGAACCGAACCGAACCGAACCGTTTATATATATATTTTTAAAAAATTAAATATATATTATTTTTACTTTTAATTGTTTCATTAAAAAATTAATTGTTTTTAAAATTTGTGACTTAGATATGTATCATTCATGATAATAAAATTAGACTTATCATATTATGTTTTAATTATTATGATGCTTATAAATAAGATAGATTTTAGATTTTAACCTCTAGTATTATAACTCCTGAATATTTTTTTTTCATTTTTCTTATTAATTAATCTACTTCTATTATTTAGTTACTTGTTGATTTATATAATTGATAATATGTTAGTTAGAAGTATACATCAAATTAAATTTTGTCTTATATTGGGATAAAGTTAGTATACTATTATAGTTAAAGATAATTAAGAAAAAAAATAAAACTAGTCATAATTATAATTTATAATGGATGAAATCATTTCTTTTCTATACGTTTTACATGTTTATTTAGTAAATGATTAATTTCAACTATTATTGTTTATTTGCATTATTGATAAGAAATATGTAATAGAAGTTTTTCAATAGAATATACTTTTTATTTATGAATAAAAACGTTTCGAACCGCAAATCAAACTGTACATAACCATTTTTTTTTTTTTTAAAATACGAACTGAAACATATGATTAGGTTCAAATTGAAAAAAAAAATGAACCATAAAATATGATGTGGTTCAGTTTGAGGAGCAAATCAAACCGAATGTACCATGCACACCCCTAAATAGAATGACCAGGAGAAAATATTATGAGATATATAGGCAGACGCTAGTGCGTATCAAATGAGATTTATCAAGAAAAATAGTTGCACACTAAGTGTTAATATGATATTTTCTATCATGTAAATACGTGTGTGTGTCTATATATAAATATATATATATATAGGTAAGAGTGTAAAAAAAAAGTGAAAAATGAACGTGGAAGGCAAATGTAGGAAGGAGAGAGAGAAACCATGATCAAGCATCTCACTCTCAAGTCTGGTGTTCTTTTCGCCATTTCCTAGCTACACTAGTTCCATCGAATTAATTGGCGCGACTTCTTATTGCATCTTTTCTGAGTGTGAGAAGTCAAGCACATAATTAACTTTGCTAAATGAGACCCACTGATAATCTAAAAACAGAAAGTTAATTAATTCTCACACTCAGCTCCTGGTTGTGCATCTTTTGTGTTGCAACAAGCAGCTCGCTTCAAGTTTTCTTGCATTATTTATTTATTTGCATCTGATGAAATCCCTCTCAAATGCTTACAAATAAAAAAAAAATTAAAAATATTATTACAATGGGGATATTGGTGCATTAAAAAATGTATATACACATACATATATGTGATAGCAGAAAAAAGGATTCTTTATCACAATTTATTTGTTGCAAGGACCCAAATTTCTTGGTGTGGTGTGTTGAATTTGCTTTGGAAGATTTTTATTCCTTCTTTGTTATGAATACTCTTTGCTCTCTTTGAAGTTGATTCATTTCCTTTATTCTATTAAAGAAATTTCAAACCATTTATTTTACTCTTGACCGAAGATATAAGAAGAGATCTTGGCATATAAACGACATTAAGGCTTAAAAGCGATCACATAAATTTTTTGGTGAGTTGGGAGTGAGGGAGGGTTGTTGAAGGGGGTCTTCAATAGAGAGAAATTGTATAAATGGCTTTATCAAGGAAGATATTTATAGGTTTGATACAGTATACGACTAAAAAATTAATGAATTTTTCCTATTATAAATTCTTTTCTAAATTTATATCATTTCCATGAAACTTTTCTAACTTACACTTGTGTCCTAAAATTAACCCTTTGAATGTAATCTTCATTATAGGCTTAGCCTTGCTATCCCTCAAATCAAAATCTCTCTTTGTCATTGTATCATCAGAAGCTTGTTAATTGACCTATGTTGTCATCATATAATTGACACAACGTAAAGCGTAGATGATAAGATTTGCAATAAATATGCAAAATTTATGAGAAAAACTTCTCAATTAGGGTTTCAATGAGCAATAATAATATCTGATCTTCTAACAATGGTTTTTCACTCTATATATATGGATATAGTAAAGCCCTAGCAGATAAAACAAGAAACAAATCATGCAAACATAAGCTTGAAGAAAAGCCGGCAGCCTTAGAACGTTGTCATCAGGTGGGCTTTAAAAAAAACATATAGAGATCTCTATGCCGGCCTAAGACCGGTGGCTTTTCTTGTTACGCCAGTGGCCTTGAAGTATAAGCCGACGATGTAGGGATCGATGTTCCTTCTACTACAAATCTACGGCGTGACTCGAACCATAGTAGAATCTGGCAACTGATCTATACTCTATATTGGCTAAACGCAGACGAACTTCATGGTTACACTGGTGGCATACTTCGCAAAATTGGCTGTCTTCATGCGGCTTTCATAGTGTCTTCATCTTCTTTTATTCCTTCTTAGATGCCTCCATTTTGTTCAAATAAACATCCGCTACCCCATCCACATCAATCTCCTCCACTTGGGAAAAACTCATCCTCGAGTTGTTGGAATGGTCTGGATAAAGAGCAACATCTGAATCATGAAACTTAGATAAGTCCACCACATTAAATATTTTGGAAATACCTAATCTATCTGGCAAATCCAATACATATGCATTATCATTAATGTGTTGTAGCAATGCATAAGGACCATACTTCTTCAGTTGGAGCTTGCTGTAGGTACTCGCTGGGAATCTTTCCTTGTGTAGAAAAACCATAACTTGATTAACCACCTGAAATACCTCATGTCATCTATGTTTATCAACAGCTTACTTATAGCGTTGATTTGCTTCTTCCATCCTTTGCTTCACCTCTTTCTGCACATCAACTAACTGCTTCGCCATATGCTTGGCTGAAACATCAACACTATCTCCTTTAGGCAACTTAAGCAAATCAAGAGTGTGTTGTGGTACTTGGTGTAAACGATTAAAAAAGGAGATCGCCCAGTTGCACTGTGAACAACATTATTGTAAGCAAATTCAGCCTGTGGAAGGATAATGTCCCATTGCTTCTTTCTATCACCATAAAGACTGCGAATTAGATTTCCAATGTTTGGTTGATCGCTTCCGTTAGGATCTCAATTTGTAGATGGACTGTGTTGCTAAACTGCAAAGAAAAATCAAGCAACTTCCACAATGTTCACCAACAGTAACTTAGAAATTTACTATCATGATCTGAAGTGATTGTTTTAGGAACTCCATCCAAATAAACAACTCTCTTGAAAAATAACCTGGCAATACCAATTGCATCTGTTGTTTTCTTGTAAGGAATAAAATGGAATATTTTGGAGAATCTATCAACCACTACAAAAACAGAATCAACTCCTCTTTGCATATGAGGCAACCCCAACATAAAATCCATTAACAGATCTTCCCAAATATTTTCTAGAATGGGTAATGGCATGTATAATCCAATATTCTTGGATTGGCCCTTCGATCTCTGGCAAATAAAACACTTCTCAACAAATCCATACACATCTTGCCATAAATGAGGCAAAAAAATGTCCTTTCCATTTCATGCCCCAAATGACCAGTCAATCCATCTCCATGCAGATCATTAATCACCTACTCTCTCAATGAAGTTCTTGGCAGGTACAACTGATTATCATGCATCAAATAAGCTTCAAATAAATAAAAACTAGAAATAGGTTGATTATTTGATACCTGACTCCATATCTTCGTAAAATCTTCATCATGCTCATGCTCCCCTTTAAGCTGCTCAAAACCCAAATTTCTTGGCTCAAAGTTAGCAACGAAAAAGCTCGCCCACTCAAAGCATCTGTTACCTTATTTTGTACCCCTGATTTAAGCCATAACATGAAGGGAACTTTTTGCAAAATTTGGCTCCTTCTCGCATGCATGTCATTACTGATCCTCTTCTGGCTATTCAGATACTTCAAAGCCTCATGGTCTAAATAGAGCACAAATTCCTTTCTAATCAAATAATGCTCCTAGGTTTTAAGAGCATGCAATACTAATGAAATTCCTTATCATAAGTGCTCCACTTTCGCATTGCATCACTGAGCTTCTCATTGAAAAATGCGATCGGTCTTTTTCCCTATGAATGAATAGCCTCTATACCCACCTCACTGGCATCACAATCCACTTCAAATAACTTCTCAAAATCTGGAAAGGCAAGTATTAGATCTGTACTCAATTTATCCTTAAGGATTGCAAAACTTCTGGCTACTTCATCTGCCTATAGGAATTTTCCTTTTTTTAGCCTCTCCATCATGGGTGCAGCAATGGTGTTGAAATTTCTAATAAACTTGTGATAGAAAGTCACCAATCCATGAAAACTTCACAACTCTGAGACATTCTTTGGAGTAAGCCAATCTCTACTTGCCTGGACCTTCACCTCATCAACCCGTATACCATAAACCGAAATGACATACCCCAAGAAAAGTAGCTTGTTGGTCAGGAAACTGCACTTCTTAAGGTTTATGTACAGCTTATTTTCTTGCAAGGCTATTAATACTCTCCTTAAATGCAATAGATGCTCCTCCTCATAAGAGCTATAAATTAGGATATCATCGAAATATATTACTGCAAGTTTACCAATAGACGACTTCAATACCTAGTGCATTAGCCTCATGAACATGCTAGGGGCATTTGATAACCCAAATGGCATGACAAACCACTCATATAACCTTTCCTTCGTCTTAAACACAGTCTTCCACTCATCACCAAGCCTAATTCGAATTTGATGATATTCATTCTTTGATCAATTTTCGAGAACCATTGAGCTCCATGTAACTTGTCAAGCATATCATCCAACCACGGTATAGGAAATTTATACCCCACAGTGATTCAGTTAATAGCCCTACTATCAATGCACATCCTCTAGCTCCTATTCTTCTTAGGCATCAATAATGTCGAAACTATACATGGACTCAAATTTTTTTGAATCAATCCCTTCCTCAACAGCTCCTCTACCTTCTCCTTCAAAATATCACTCTCCTTTAGATTCAATCTATAATGAGGCAGATTAGGAAGGCTAGCCTCAGGAATAAGATCGATATTATGTTGGATATCTCTATCTGTAGTAAACCATTTGGAATTTCCTGCAATAAAGGACGAACCAACTTTGGTTGCTCCTCCACTTGCAACTCAACATCACTCATCAATACCTGCTTAACAATCAAAGCATGTACTCACCTAATCTCTTTAATTTCTGCCCCAAAATCCTTCACAATAAACAAAAACATACTCTTATCTAGTAAAGTAGCCTTATCTTTCAATGGCAACAACGCATACTTCACCCCTTCTTTTTTTAGCTAATAAACATTACTCTTGCTCGAGTGTTGTGCATCTACATCATACTGCCATGGTCTACTAAACAAGAGGTGACACACTCCATATCAACAAAATCGCAATACACAACATCATGATATTTACCTATGAAGAAAGGAATTTTGCAATGTTCTGCCACTTCAATTTTTCCCGCAGTAGATTTGATGTAAACCTCGGTTTTCTCAGTAGTTAAGAAAACCCTGGGAGTTGAAAAGCGAAACCTTAATCCAGTCCAGTTTAAGTCTAGTGAGAGAAGCTTAGAAACCCTAAATTCGGCTTTCCTTCGGTTTCATAATAAAAGAAGTTTTATAAAGTAAATGAATATGAATTATTGTTCTAAAGTATATTTTAAACCTTTGAAAGATTTATATTCGGGAATTTTTCAATTCATGGCCTTCCCGAGCTCAATTACGGAAAAACGTGCCCCGGGACCACAAACTCAGAAAAATGTTCCGGAATATTCATTAGAGCCGTAATTTTATAAGGATTCCAAAAATATCGATTTTATAATTTTCTGGGCTATAAAAATTACAGTTATAGCCTTTTTCCGTGTTTTCGTTACAACCGGTAAAGTAGATGTCTTGTCTACTATTCACAAGTACAACCTACACTACACACTACCCATACCCTATTCTTACATCCTTACAACTACTCATTACAATTTTCTTTTCCAAGAAATTTTGTTTCCTAAATAATTATTACATTTTAATTACATAAATTACAAATTTATCAAATTTCAACATACACACACACACCCCCAATGGCCGGCGCCCCCCGCGCCGCCCCCCCCCCCCCCCCCCCCCCCCCCCCCCCCCCCCCCCCCTCTCACACTCACACACAACTCATTTCCTCTTCATTTCATCTTCCAATCTTCTTTAGGTGATGATTCTAAACCTTATTCCTCATTATCTTGTAATGAAAAAGCTATTCTTGTGTGTTTTTCACATTTAATCCCAATGAGCATATGCTAAGAACATGAAAACACTTGTACAAGAATATCAAGCCATCACAAGAAGTGGATCTAGAGTTTAAAGGAGTTTTTGATGAGATAATGTGATGTTCATGCATGTAAAGTAGGAATCTTGCATATATTTATGTTCATGCCATGAAACTCATGATTCATGCATTATATTTAGTAGATCTAGTGTTTAGACATTCATATCATCATCTACATTTATGTTCATATGGTTATTTTGATTTTCATGCATTGATGATCATAAAAATGTAGCCTTGCCTATGTATAGATATGTTAGATGGTAGATCTTCATGTATAGAAGGCAAGAAATTTGAAAAAAGAAAAGGTTTTGTTAGAAATGCTTAATTGGAAATTCAGATGATTTTAGAACCCTACTTTAAAAACCACTTTAAAACTCATATTTTTCATAAAAAATGGAAGGTATATGTAATAGATACCCTTAAGGAATAATTTTCATAAGCTTAGGTTAGTTTAGGCATGAGAAAAATGTAAAATAAGTAGTGAAGTTAGAATGAAAAATATTGATATAGTGATTAATAGTCAAATTCGTATTTTAGGATGATGCCTACATAAACACTTAGTATCCAAGCTTAGATGGCATGTTTTATGAGTCAAATGGAGTCCTTAGACAAAAGATATAATGAAGCTTCAATTTTTGATGCATTAAACAAGTTTTCTCATAAAGAAAATGCAAGAAAACGAAATTTCCAAAATTCGGATTTTTGTGAAAAGCTTGTTTAAAAACATAATTGTCAAATGAAAAATGTGAATTTCTATGCATAAATGAAGGTCATGACTAGTATAAATATTGAGAACTCATTTTTATTTAGATAACAAGTAAATTCCAAGAATAAAATCATAAAACCCTAGAGAATGTAAAGTTGGAAAGAATAGCTTTTCTGAGTGACCATCATAGAGTTCTTAATAATTAGAAGTTCATAAGAGTTCATAATCAAAGATCATCAAAACCATGCATATATTGAGCTCATTACATGATATACATATTAGGAATTCATTCATATACCATCTATACATGAATCATCAACTAGGAACATTTTTATCAAATGCGAAACAATTTTTTAGAATTGGAAAAGTTACAGAACAGATCTGATCCCACTGTTCCGTGACCATAATTTTTTCAAAACTTGAAAATAATACTAGAAATAGATAGATCTTTCTAAGTAGATAGAGATTGATATAAAATTTGCGAAATTCCGAGTTAAAATGACCAAGTGATGGCCGTTTTAAGTCGGAGTTTCCGCAAATAGCGAGAATTCCGATTTTGTGTAGTCTAGATGCATAGCTTGAATTAGTTTAGTGATGAGATTCTTATTAGGTTGTTCTTAATTGGTAGGTGATCCCGAGCAAGACGATACATTACCACCCGACTAATATTACTAAAAGACCGGCGAACCATGGCCGAGTGAGTATTACTTCCGTTCTCAATTATTGCTTATGATTGTAATGATAGTGGCATTAGTTGTTTAGGCAAAGATAAAAATGATTATGCATGATGGGGTATATGGGAATTTTATACTTGTCTGTTGTTGATATGTGAAGTTGAACTTAAGGAATATCGAAATCGGGTGTTAAGCTGTTGCTTGTTTAGTTAGAAATTATATTGATTGTCTGCGAATAATTATTGGACATCTAAAAGAATTGGAATAATCTATATTTGACCACAAATATAATTAGACTCATGCATATCACGATGGGATGGAGCATTAGCATTTGTTGGTTTTTCGTGACCCATAAAACGAATATGTTGGTTAATCGTGATCCATAAAACGAACATGTTGGTTAATCGTGATCCATAAAATGAAATTATTGGTTTATCATGATCCATAAAACGAAATTGTTGGTTTATCGTGATCTATAAAACGAATTATTATTCAGTTGACCGTGAGCTTAAACAGTGTCGTACCACAGGATTCGTTAATCTGCTAACCCGGGATGGAGGGCGCAAGTCCATCCACATATGATTTCCGGCTGGTCATATGTTTGTTGAACTCATTTGTCTGATGCATACCATTTGCTTGAATAATCACTGGTTTGAATGAGTTGTCTTAATTGTGATATGGAAGTTTATACTCACTAAGCTAGTTAGCTTACGCCCCCATAATTTTTACTTGTTGCAGCACGAGTTCATTTGGCTTAGGCCGAGGCAAGCCACAGCTCAGGTACCAGAGATAGGAGTTTCCCTTAGAAGTTTACTTCGATTTTGTTTAGACTTTCGATGGAAACTAAAGGACTCTGGATGACTGTAATGGACTTGATATTATTTTGCAGGGGAATGCCCCTTAGACTTTTGTAATGTATATATACATGTGTTTTGGTTTATTATCTATGGCTAGTGAATGCCACATTAAACTTCTTAACTCCATTGATTGAGTATTCTATTGTCGTAAAGGGACGCTTTACATCTATACAAGGCTCCCGAAGGGCTCGGATAGGGATTTCGTGAGTCTTATGTAGTATGTGGCGGGCTGTTACATTTAGGATACCCTATGGGACGTGACATTTGATCCACCCTAGTGTATGTGGATTCAAATGTTTCTCACAAGCAATTTCAATTTATGTATTGCCTTCCTTCCTATTATGTTTTCATAACTACTACTATCAGCTATAACACTAAAAACATTTTCATCAATAGTGCATCTGGTTCCAAACAACTGGTGGTGTTGGGTATGATCCTCACTTTTTGGAGTCAATATCAACCTTCGAACAACATAAACCCCTTCATCTTCTTCTTCATATTCCTCCTCCTCATCTCCATCGGCCTCACAACAAATCCCATCATCATCCTCTTCTCTTTCCACTATATTAATGGTCTTCCTCTTAGGACATTCACTAGATCTACGTCCCGGTTGACCACATCCAAAACACTTCCCAACAATCAACTTCACATAAAGATTATCTGCTTTCTTAACCTCTTTGTCTCATCCCTCATTCATAAGACATTTTCTGGTAACCTTATCCTGACATTGTTGGAACAAGATCTGTTCATATTCCGGTGGTAAAAATTCCATCGTCTTCAAATATTTCATCTGACACCAAGTACAAATAGGACCTTTTCCTTCCTGCTCTCTCATATATTAGATCCGTTCCTACCATGCTAAAGCTATCCCCTTTAAGTGACAGGCCACCAACTTAACTTGTCTTTCAGGAGGAGTCTTTGCATAATCAAAGAATCTATCAACATCTGCAATCCAATCCAAAATTCATTAATCCCTAAGCTCCCATTAAAGAATGGGATATTAACCTTCAACTGAAAATCTCTAATATCTCTATCATCATATCAATCTCTTCCATAACCACCAT